>OZ026528.1:20420503-21722003 GCA_964019695.1 Loripinus fragilis
ACTCTCATTTAACGCGCAACATTTTTAATCTACATATGTGGCGTTTCTTTTTTGGCCTAGTATATGCTTCACTCATAAACTTCACTGTACATCTAAAGGCGATGCATTGAAATGGCCTGTGTTAAAAAAAAAAGATTCAAGTAACAGTATTGTCAGAATCTTAAATAAAGGCTGAATTTTCTTTCGAGATCATTGTTTCCTAAAAATATATTTTTCAGGAATACAAGTAGGTTATCAAACAGTATGGATCCAGATGATCCCCATTATTTTAACCTGAACTTGCCTTCGGCTGTTGACATAGTTTATTAGCGAAATAGCTTTAGCAGGCAAATATTTGATGCTCTTTAAGTTTAATGTATATCCCTAATTTGCTATTTCTCGTCAACTCTTTAAACTTGAATTGTCGTCATTAACTCTTTACTTACTAGTGTCGTCTGATGATTACCTTTGCAAACAATTTGGACCCAGATCAGGCCCGATAAAACGTCGGGCATGGTCTGGATCCAAACTGCTTGGCACTCTACTGATATTCCCGAAAGATCATTTTAGAAAAAGCAACAACAAGAAACTGATTTTGAAAAAAATATCAGCAGACGACAAAATCATGACAAATTACCTCGTAGGCAAAACGAGTCAATGAATTGAAATGGAAGTTGCTACATGTACATGCAAGTTTCATGCTTAAGCTTTATAATTGCCTGCTTTCAATACGGCACAGTCTAGGACCCCTATAGACTTTTACAATTGCGTGTGTGCGTGCGTGTGTGTGTGAAAATGATGACGAGTGAGGTTTGCGGAATAGATTTTCGTTGAATCATCGGATATAGATAGTCCTATAGGCTAGTACATATCATCATAGCAATGCAAATATACCACGTGTATCTATTGGGGTACACATAGGTATATTCACAGGGAAAAACAACTAAGTCATTCTTTTGTACAGTTGAGTGGGGCTTCAGTTACAAATAAGGGCGTCTCCCAAAAATAAGTTTTAGCTACGCGGTGTGCATTTAAATCCACATGCTAAGTGCCGCTCTTCTAAGTTCAATTTAAAGCTGTTTAAAAAAGAAAACGGGGGTCACTTATAACCCGGAAACACAATAGTTGAAAATAAAGAGTTCAAGAGGTTACTTGAGATCATGGACCCACAGTATTCGTTGCCATCCAGAAAACATTTATCCCTGGATTATATGCGGAGGCTAAAAATACAGTTTTGTACCAGCTAAAAGGTGCCCTGTCTGTCTCATTGTTTGTTCGTTTGTTTGATTTGATTCTTTACGTCCCATCAACAATCTTTCAGTTAAGGATATTCATATGGCCAATATGGCGTGGTGACTAAAATCTGCGGGTGCTTTGAATTTTGAGCTGTAACAATACTAGTGAGCTATTTTGCTCCGAATTTCAGAAATAATCATAAGAGTTGCATAATATAGTTTATATTTTTGTTACTGAATGAAATAAAAACAAAAAATAAATAAGTCAAATATTACCTTGAAGTTAGCCAATTTTTGTCTATCCACTCTCCCATTTATTTTCATCATAAGTTTAAGTTTTTTGCACGAACATGTAGTGTAATATGTGATCTAGCAAACACGGAATATAAAATTTCCAAAATTCATTTCACAAGGTCACTATTCTTGCTGATTCAATAGTACCTAATCCTCATACGATAGCCATTGGCAATAATATACATGTCAGTTATACAGGTAAGTTTACACATACACGTCTACTAATCTTTCTACTTCATAGGGAAATACAAAAATACAAAAAACACGTGAGGGCTTAGCGGGTCTCGATTCGTGCATATATCATCGTATTCTCATGTGTCACTATCTATATCATAGCATTTTGTATTGGTAGAGTTGCACAGGCTTGGCTGAGCTTTCGTTGCTCGATAATGCGATAGGTTCCATAATCTAATGTGCTGGCTCATATATGGCTTGTGAGTTTTACAGTGCTATTATAGTGCTGGTTAAAATCAAGTTTCGAGGCCCTGTCACATAACATAGGTCCAGACAAGCAATTTTTTCAGCGTAGAACTGTGAATATTTTCTTATCTATAAGTCCAAAAATTTGTTTTGGTGCTCAAATGAATCGTCTTCTTGAGAGGGACCTTTGGGAAGCCACAGCTAATGTTTTCTTTGGAAATAAGAAAAAATAAGTTGTGAAATCGCATGTGCAGATCCAGAAGGGGGGTAGGGGGTCCGGACCCCCCCCCCCCTGGAAAATCACAAGTTATATGGGTTTCTATAGAAATAAGCATTTGGAACCCCCACCCCCAGGAAAAAGTTGCCCCCCCCCCCTTGAAAAGTTGGACCCCCTCTGAAACCTTAGAAAATAATAGTTTTCTTTGAAATAACCATTGGATACCCTCTGTAAAACTGTAAAATAATTTGAGGACTAAAAAGAACAAAAAACCCAACGTGTCAGAGCTGTTTTCTGGCAAAAGGACCTGGACCCCCTGGCAATTATCCCTGGATCCGCGCATGAATCGCATTATTATTTAGAGGCCTGCTCAATATGAGTCTGCATTCCCTGATTTGATTCTTTCTTACCTGTACATCGTCACAGTCTTATCAATATGCAAGTGAGGATGACCAGTAAATACCACAATCACAGACAACAGACCAATCCACCAGAGGCACAAAACAATAGCTGCCATATGACAGCAATGGCACAATTGGAGATAAGCAGCTCTGATGGTTGCAAAAGTGGATAGTGCATTACAGAACAAGGACCTTATTTTGTGTCTTAGGTCTTATTTAACTTCAAATGTCGACAGAGATCAGGCTGGACACATTGGGTCATTGTTGGCTGCATCATCGGCATTAAAAGTTCTGCTATAATTATAGCTCTTTTTTCATTTGCGTGAGCTGCTTGTAGCCATGTTTCTGTATTATTATATTTCCACCATACAACCACTGTCATGATGCATTGTGTGCTTCTATTAATCTGCTTGTTCTTAGTCCAATATCAGCCTGCGCACCAATCCAGTAAATGGATAGTGTGAGCTGGCAAGGGAGTGCCTATGTGTACGCAAAAATGCATGTGCGTACCACTCGGCGCAACCAGTATAGTTACTTAATCCACTAACTTTAATTTCTGAAGAGTTTACTGGTGAAATAGTATTAACTCATTGCCCCCCTCCCTTGGAAATTTTATGATACTCTTTTGTCGTCTGCTGTTTTTGCTGGTGTTTTTTGTTTTTTGTTGTTGTTTTCAAAATCAACTTTTTCAAAATAATACTTTTAGGAATACCATTTGATTGTCAAACAGATTGGATCCAGATTAGGCCCAACATATTGTCGGACCTGATCTGGGTCCAATCTGTTTGCAAAGGTTATCAGCAGATGACGCTCAGAAGGCAATGAAATAATTGCGTGTCTTGGAAGCTAGTTTAAGCCATGTGAATGCTCTAAACCAGGGCTTTGTCCCCCCCTGACCCCAATCTAGAGTGCATATTCTATAGAAAATGCATCAGGCTGGTATCAAAAGAGATGAAAGCTGAGCTGACACTTTTTTTTTATTAAACATCACTTTTATCATGATAAATGATAGTATAATAGGTAACAACAAGAAATATCCTTTAATATCATATACGACGAAGTGAAGAATGAGTAACGTGAGAATTTAAAAATATGGGGGGGGGGGGGGGGGTATGGGGTTCATGGTTGCTGTAGATAGATGTACGATGCTATGTTTTCGGTCAGTTAAACTCAGTTAAGCGTTCGGTTTAAGGAATCTATTTGGGCAAGGAATGTTATCACAAATCTAGTACATGTACCTAATTATCTGGTAGTGATGATTCTTGGGTACATGATTGCGGGAAGCCCGCGAAAACTCAAGTCAGAACGCAAAGAATCCTGCCCCTGTGGCCAATCTTTGCATGTATGTTTATAAAAATAGCAAAACGCATTTTTCGCTGTTTGTCGCTCCTCGTACGAACTTATTTGTTTAGTTGACTGTAACATATGATTATGGCATTCCATCGATGCAAATGATTAAAAAATAATAGTCACAATTCTACAAATAATAAAAAATATATGACGAAAGGTATAACAGTCGGGTCGATAGAGAGAGGACCATGCGTTAAATTACTTTGTTCAAACTATCATTCTTTCAGTGACAACGAGATCGCACTATTTCATGACATGCATTTTCTTCCATTCAAAGGTCATGCTAGCTTTTCGCGACCATGAAATTATAACGACTTCCTCCAATAAGACAGAACCCTATGTAACCTATACGAATCGGCTTCTGCTTGTTCATCATAGGAATTTCTGCTCAAAATTATCTCGAAGCAAATATTATTTGGAGTAAAAAGGTATTCTTTATATTTTTCTATGAAAGAAGTGGATTGGTAGCCCTGTTCACAGGTGTTGATATACATGCTTATTATGCCTGGCCGGCTATTTTATGAGTGTTAGGTACTATCGAAAAAGCAGCATTAGTGACCTTGTGAAATAAATTTTGGAAATTTTATGAATTCGGTTTGCTGGATTACATATCACACTACATGTTCGTGTAAAAAACTTCTATTTATGATGGAGATAAATAGGAGAGTGAGTAGGCAAAAATTGGCTAACTTCCAGGTAATATTTGACTTATTTATTTTTTGTTTTTATTTCATTAAGCAACAAAAATATAAACTATATTATGTAATTCTTATGATTATTTCTGAAATTCAGAGCAAAAGAGCACACTGGTCTTGTTGCAGCTCAAAATTCAAAGCACCCGCAGATTTTAGCCACCACGCCATATTGGCCAAAACATTATCCTTAAACAGGGACGGGTCTTCCTGGGTTGAACCAGTACTAAGCTAGGATAAATGTGTCTTGCTCAAGGACCACAAAGCAGTGACGCCGGTGAGGCTCGAACCCGTGGCCCCTCAGTCTCGAGTCAAGCACTCTACCACTGAGCCCCCATCTATCTCATTAACCACAGACTCGTGAACATCGAGGGCCACACAAAGCTATATGACAGCATACTATGTATCACAAGATCGGAAAATGCACAAACCATGTCCTAACCACTAGAATGCTATCAAAGGCACATACTGGCGAGAACCTCGGCAACGCCTTGAAAGATCTAATGAGTGAATGGAAGCTAGAAAGGCCCACAACGCAGATACCAGTCGTTAGTGATAATGCTTCAAACATGGACATTGCTGCGAAAACTGCTGAATTACACCCACACATCAAGTCTTTCGCACATACGGGTATCCTGTGTCAGGTGTGGTACCTGATTTTATCGATTCCTGATCTTTGCACCCTTACTCACTTTGCAAAGGGGTCTAAAAGAATGCAATGGCCAGACTTTTGGGACGCATTTGCAGGATTGTTGCATTTTTTCATAAGTCGACCACAGCGCTTCCAAAAAACTTCTGTTGGAAAAACCTCGACACAAATTAGTAAATGATGTAGCTACACGATGGAACAGTAGCTACGAAATGGTGGAAAACTTCCTTGAACAAAAGAGCAGTCTGAAGGACAGCCATATCCCCGCCGCTGAATCCGATAACCTTGAAGAGTGACCTTGACTTTGCATAGCACTGAGAGGAAAATTTGAGTGATGTTTAATGAAAATCTAACACATGATTGAGGAGATTTGAAGGACACAAAATTCAAGGGTAAATTCCTTGACCTTGAAGTGTGACCTAGACCTTTAGTCTGCGTAGCTGCGTCATTGGTTCTGCACGCCATCTCAAAGAGAGGAACATTTGGGTAAAGTTTAATGAAAATTGTTCAAAGGATTCAGGCGATATGGAGCGGACATGAATTGAGGGGTAAATCCCACGACTCTGAAGTGTGACCTTGAGTCTGTGTAGCCGAGGCACAGGTTCTGTATATCGTCTCACTGAGAGGAATATTTGGGTGAAGTTTAATGAAAATCGACCAAAGGGGTCAGGAGATATGGAGCGGACACAAAATTCAAGGGTAAATCCCTTGACCTTGAGTCTAGGTAACTGGGTCATGTGCTCTTACTGAGAGGAAAATTAAAGTAAAGTTTAATGAAAATCATTCTATGGATTCAGGAAATATGGAGCGGACACGAATTGAAGGGTAATTCACATGACCTTAAAGTGTGACCTTGACCTTAATTCTGTGTAACCGATTCAAAACTTCTGCACATCGTCTCACTGAGAGGAACATTTGGGAGAAGTTTAATGAAAATCGCCTTTAGGGTTCCGGAGATATGGAGCGGACACGAAATTCAAGCGTAAATCATTGACCTTGAGTCTAGGTAGCTTGGTCATGTGCTCTGCACACTGTCTCACTGCGAGGAACATTTGAGTGAAGATTAATGAAAACCATTCAAAGGATTTAGGAGATATGGAGCGGACACGAATTGAAGGGTAAATCACATGACCTTGACCTATGACCTTGAGTCTAGGTAGCTTGGTCATGTGCTCTGCACATCGTCTCACTGAGAGGATCATTTGGGTAAAGTTTAATGAAAATCAACCTAAGGGTTCTGGAGATATGGAAATGACGCGAAATTAAAGGGTAAATCCCTTGACCTTGACCTGTGACCTTGAGTCTAGGTAGCTAGGTCATGGGCTATGCACATTGTCTCACTGAGAGGAACATTTGGGTTAAGTTTAATGAAATTCGTACAAAGGGTTGGTTCAGGAGATATAGAGCAGACACGAAATTCATAGTAAATCCCTTGACCTGTGACCATGGCCTTGAGTCTAGGTAGCTGGGTCATGTGCTCTGCACACCGTTTCACTGAGAGGAACATTTGAGTGAAGTTTAATGGAAATCGTTCAAATGATTCAGGAGATATAGAGCGGGTACAAATTAAAGGGTAAATCACATGACCTTGACCTTGATTCTAGGTAGCTGGGTCATGTGCTCGGCACATCGTCTCGCTGAGAGACACATTTGGTAAATGTTAAAAGAAAATCGCCTTAAGGGTTCCGGAGATATGGAGAGGACACAAAATTTAAGGGTAAATCCCTCGACCTTGACCTGTGACCTTCAATCTAGGTAGCTGGGTCATGTGCTCTGTACACCGACTTACTGAGAGGAACATTTGAGTGAAGTTTAATGAAAATTGTTCAAAGGATTCAGGAGATACGGAGCGGCCACGAATTGAAGGATAAATCACATGAACTTGACCTGTGACCTTGAGTCTAGGTAGCTGGGTCATGTACTCTGCACACCGTCTCACTGTGAGGAACATTTGAGTGAAGTTTAATGAAAATCGTTCAAAGAGTTCAGGAGCGGACACGAAAGTGTTACAGACGGAATGACAGACTGACGGACATACAGACTAACGGACTGACAGACGAAGGGCATTCTTATAACCCCCTTCCGCTTCGCGGCGGGGGATTAACAACAGCCTTCTAGTATATGTGCACTTCCCAACAATGAAGTCAACCGAAATGCAAAGGACATAGTAACCTTGTCTGATGGAGATATCAATGAGTCGCAGAACGCTGTTGAATTGCCATAATAAGCGACGAGCACCTTCCCAAAGTGCCTCTGATATATTCATTAAAGACCCAGATCCTTCAAAGCATGACAGTTTAAGATGGAGATTCTACGTTGGTTAAGAATGCGACCACAGAGAATCTTGTAAAACGTTACACCAGCCCTGACATAGAAAATTTCTTGTTGGTGACCTCAGCGTGGGATCCTAGGTTTCGCTCTCTCCCCCAGCTTGACGATGTTAGACGATATCAAGTGTATGACATTCTTCACATGAAAGCAGTCAGCAGCAGGCCATTGTAAGTACCGTATTTCAGTTGAAAAAGTATTTCTATTTAATTTTCGAGTTGAGCTAGATCATAACAATTTAGAAATTTTACAGCAATCTGTTTAGTCTAACACATTATGCTTTTAAAAATAACTAGGGGATCTTACATGAGTGCTCATGTTTTATTTAACTTATTAAACGGATTGATGAAAAGAGATAAAATGCAAGGCTTGCCGAGCATTTTATCACCTTTTTACAACAACTTTAATAATTTCAGTTATAAAAGTGGAGGAATGTCAGATTCTACACTGGTCTCGATAAACAAAAAAAATCAGCCTTAAACTGAATATTTTCTTAACCATTAGTTTTACCATGTTTTGGGTGCTCAAAAGAACCGTTTCACTGAGACGGTTCTTTGAGTACCCACAGCATATGTTTTGGTTGAGAAATAAGAAAATTGGTTTTTCGTTACGCAATCTTAACTAAAGTCCTGTTCTATATATCATATATGATATTTAGATTATTTGATTGTATCGATTTCTGATCTTTGCCCTTCTTGTTTACTTTGAAATCTCATTTAAATTTCTTGCGTAAAAACGTGGTTATTTTGTTATTATGTATGTGGCATTGTTATGGACAGCATACATTTTCCCGAAAATCTGTTAACCAATAGTGGCTTTTCGATTTTAATGCATGGTGTTATTGCACACCCAGACACGATGTCATATGAAAAACAATGGAAAGTTGGTTAAACTTCATTTTTAGCTCAGATTGGGAATACATGTATTATATTCAAACGCAGTAAGGTAATTGAATAGAAGTATTTTTTTTATTAATATGGATTTACGAAAAACTCCGCTGGCTTCATTAAAACTTATAAGCCAGCTAATCTGAATCTACAATTTTTTCAAAAGAAGATGTAAGATTTCTAAAATGTACATCCTAATGTCATAGGCACCAGATTGGTGCTTTTCTAGTTAGGTTTGTGTCATACTTAAAGTACCTTAGGTTTTCATGCGCCCTATGCGAGGGACCTTTTCATAAATAATCGCCAGTCTTAAAAGATTAATTCCCCTGACCGTTAAATAGTCAACCATGTCCTTAGTACTGTGCGCCAATGCATCCTTGGTAACATGCGGGCACTACACAAACAACCGAGCACAAATGCTCGCCTCATTGCACTTGCGCCCTAGCTATTGATGGAATATGTGATACACTTTCTCATGATGACATTACATAGTATTAATATATTTGATATATATTGGCTACTGTTTTATTAGGTTTAAGGATGTATATTAGTATGCAGGGTAGACTCAGATGGGAGGCTGCAGTAGCCGCATCTCATTAGAGTCTGCTCTGTTATTGTTTCATTCCCCTTGAACCGTGATGTTGGCATGCAGTGAAGACTCAGGTGAGATGTTGCAGATGCAGCATCTCATCAGGGTCTACTCTTTTCTCCATTAGATAGGCCATTGAGAGGGATAAAATGAAAACCTAGTTACTAATTAGTAAGATTTATAAGATTTTTATGTAATATGATTATTAGGTTGATGCTACATAGAAGCTGCAGAATAGATGCAAACCGTACGATCATTTGTATGTTTATGCTTAGGTTTTCCCCATTATAAGGCACTTACGCCCTAGCTATAGATGGAATAAGTTATATACTTGTTCATGATGGCATAACAAAGTATTAATATATTTGATATATATTTGCAGGATCCATCTATAATTGTATACTTAAGGAATAAAGAAACGCAACATACAAAAATATAATTTTTGCGTGTTTAAATGACGGTTTGGTGAAATTTCTTTTGTAGAATTCTTATTGAGTACTTATAGCATGTGATGAAATACGAAAACGTCATTTTAACGCTATATTTTACGCTACAAGATGAAAAGATATGAAAATGTAAAATGTGACGTCAACGTCAGAATAAAAATCAAGAAACCCCATCTATTCCATGTTTGGTTATTTGACGTCGACTTGACAATGTGCAAGTTAAACCAACGTCCAATCATATTCGTAATGCAGTCAAATATTGCGTCAAAACACGTTACTTGAATGGCAGGATACACAATGGTAGTGAATAAAGGCTAACGTCACTTAGAGCCGTCGGATTTGGGTCGCTGGTAAATATACAGGATAAGATAAATCTAGAGACATCAGAACTTGCTTTTTGGAAAAATACTGACTTTTCAGATACCGTAGAAATACGCTGGTAAGGTGTTTAAATTGACGTTAGCCAAACAGAACACTGCATAATGCAAGAGAAAACAACTGATTATATGCCGAGAATGAACCCCATACCTGTTAACTGTAACCTTAACTTTGTCACTGGACCATTTTATCATTAGAAAAACACATAAACATCATGGAAACCATTTTAACTTAGGATATCGAATTTTGACGTCAGAATTGAGTTTTTTTGACGTTTGAAAATCTAAAGTCGTAATTCTTGAACAAAACGTCCTTGCAATCAATAAATCTTAAGCAGAAAAGAAACTTTACGCGTTTCACGCAGTATTCAGAGTTGACGTCAGTGACGTTAAGCCGTTTCAGAATCCTACAGAAACGTCGCCATTCGATCATTTCCTTAATCTGCAATCTATGCCAAGACTTTTTAAAACAATAAACCGATGGTTAATCCAAACTTTGCTTTTATTGACCCTGTTTCAGCAGTTTACTACGGGGGGTCAGGCTGGTTAAGCGCATGCCAGAATGATGACGTAATCGATAATTACGTTAAACCTGCTGTAATTTGACGGACACCTACTGCTCCTATGGATAACTATCATTTGCACTAAAATCTTGCATCATGTTGTATGCTTACATTGACTCGAAGTGTTTGTTGCGTTTCTTTATTCCTTAAGTGTATATTAAAGTCTTCAATTCAAGATCATCGTTCATTTGTGTGTTGAAACCAACGAAGAACCCCGTAGGGATTACTAACGTTGACACTAAGTTACGGTATACGTATTGGAATGGAACAATGCTGCAACCATATCTGCTAGGCTATAATATGCATACCCAGCAGATTGGCTGTGGCATCATTCTGTTACCATACTCATAGTGATAAGATTTTTCATTTTTCTGTTGATCGGTTGATCTTGTTTATAGGTAAAGACAGAAAAGACTGAAAATATGACCCCAGCATGGTTTACCAGCCATTCCAAGTTAACATTTAGTTATATGAGAACAGAAAGAACATGCAGCTTAAAGCAACCTGTTCTGACACAAACCTTAAAAAACGCACACTGAATGCACACTGTGTATCACACTGGAGAGAAAATTTGCATGAGAAATATTTTGTCAGGTCTTATACAATAAGCATGTGTGAGGTGAAAAAGTTAGTATGATCAGTAACACCACACTGCAGACCAACCCATGGCATAATGAGGAAAAGCCACAGAACATTAACCGAAACAGACACCAGAAAGACGATTAAAGCTACGTAACCAACTTTCTCTTCCTCATCAAGGTGATAGCAAAACAAGAAAGGACACAAAATAATGCATACCAAAAGACATCAGCCAGGTGTGGTCAGTTTTCATTGTAAGTAAGTAAGGGTGCAAAGATCAGGAATCGATACAGTCAAGTACCACACCTGACCAAGGATACCAATGGGAAAGTGACAGACTAACAGTAAGACACCACAAACGAGAGCCAAGAGGTCTGCCCTTTCCCAGCAGGTGACCACAAAGCACATGTAAACAGACACACACAAAGGCATAGCAAACACAAGACAGAAAAAAAACATAAAAGATCTATAAAAGAAGAACCGCCTTGGAACAGCCAGTAAAATATTTTACTGGAGGGCTTAAACTCACTGGCTAGCTTAAGGCCCAAGGTTTCTTTATGTTCAGCAAAGACTCTGATCAGCCTGGACTGATGCCCTGGTGGATCTGAGTCTTTGCTGTGCCGACATGAACACTGGCTCAAAATTTGTTGTATCCAAATGAAATGAACTTTAGCCAAAGTTTTAGCCAGAAAGAAGTATCAACAGGTTGTTTTGTATTTAACTATCTGCTTGGGGGATTTTGGTGTCTGCTGATAACCTTTGCAAACAGTTTGGACCAAGATCAGGACCGCAAAAGTCGGGTCGGATCTGTATTTAAACTGTTGACAACCTGATGGTATTGAAACATTCCAGCATATGGCACAATATTAAGGGGGGAGGAATAATTAAAGCAATATTGGAAAAATCCAAAAGCTGACAAAAACACTTTATCACAAATATAAATTATTTGAATCATCTAGACTGTATTTTTAGCCAATGACTGAAATTTGTAGCCACTCAACATTTTAGTAGCAAATGGCTACAATGGGTAATGGCAGGGTGAGCCCTTATAGTAATTGTCAGAACATTTCATTCATTTCAGAAGCTGAAGACCTAAGACAGCCTGCTCCAGCACTACCCAATGAATCCAGCCATGATCCTCCTGTTTGTTTTGTTGCTTTTACGTCCCAAGTCAACAGCTATGGCCATGGCGGGACGTTCAGTTCACCTAACCACACTTTTTCCTGGGCAAGCTTGAACAAGCAGTTAACCAGTACTTCGTGCACATACGTTCGCTTGTAACTGACAACAACCCTTCTTGAATGATTCAGCGGAAGGGAGGAGAATGACCATAAAAATTATTTCATGATCAATCTCCACGAAAGTATGGGACCAGGCCGGGATCGACCTCGCGACCCTTGGATCTGCAGTCAGACTCACATCTGTTGCCAGACACGTTACCGACTGCGCTACGCGGCCCGGTAGTCAAAACCACTGCAATGGAAGATTTCTTCAGGGACGTTTATGTGGTTTCAGCGACCCGATATACATGATAGAGCCAGCAAAGAGATTAGACAGTACAGATGTGAGAGTATTCCAGTAACACAAAACCCGTTGGAATGGTAGAGAGACAGTTCTGATACAGTAGACATTTCTTCTACTTTCTGCAGTAGCAATGTCATTGCAGAGTATACCAGGAACATCCATTTCAAGTGAAAGGGTGTTCAGCACGGCAGGAGATATTGTTACTGCGACCAGATCATGTCTGGAACCAGACTTGGTTGACAAATTTATTTTTCTAAATTGATCATCCACGTCTGGTGTCTGGACATAATCAAGTATTGAACAGCGAACAAATAGTTGAAGTTCAAGTTGTGTTTTGTTTTTGTTATTCACCTTATAGGGTTTTTAACCTCTGAAATGCGAAGAGTTTTTATTAAGATCACATAGAGAGCAATCCCTCCAATGAAGTTTATGTATTTTTCGATAAGATATCACTATAGCGATATTTTATAGAGAAAAAAAAAGCCATAAGCTTCATTTATAACCGTTTGTTTTGCTGCAAACACTTGTTATTGTGTAAACATGGTTTCTGTTATATAACGTGAGCGTGACTTTATCACCCGCGTTATTAAAGTAGATTCTCGATGTACATCCGTGGAATTTCGCGGAATCGGCCGAGGCAGTTCCGATTGCAGTTGACCGTCTCAGAAAACGGAATCATTTTGGAAGGCGCATATTCTACATAGATGCAGTGATATATGTGACGTGGAGTTCATTCAGCATTTGCAATACCATGCCGAGGAAATAGTTCACATTAAAGTTGGCACACAAGGACAGCATTTTGATAACTGGAAGAACGGAGATACTGACAAGTTTAGTTTTTTTAAACGATTTGTCCCTCAACAGTCTCAGCAGAACAGCACTAACATTTGCGTCAGGAAATTCACTAAAAAATTCAAATCTACCAGAACCTATTATATTTGGTCGAGAAATGAAAAGAATCAAGATATGGTCATACCACTATAACACAGAAAATGTCAGGCGTCCGAAGTAGGTTTTATAGTGAGTCATCAAGATCCAATTTTAGGACAGGTTCTTCATACTCCGTGTCCGGAATTCTGTCTCAGGCACATGTCTAATGCAATATACTACGACACAAAGTATCTCAGCATAATTTTAATCATTTTTATCTATTAAACGTAGACACTAGATTTCGGTACACGGAGTATGAAGTACGTAGCCTAAAGAGTCCCCTTGTATTTCTATAGACCAAATAATTTCTGGGCAAGAATAACTGAAATGATTGGGCTGTACATATTTTCTATTGAGATATCACATACATATGAAAGGTCTGGATTTTAAGTTCTAAGTTAAGTAAGTTGCCATAGCTATCTATTATAACAGACTTATGACTTACAACTCAGCTCAGCTAACTTAACTCTTCAAGCTCAGCAAAATAAGCAATTTTCTCTTTTTCAAATAAAATAACCATACCACTCAGCTCAGCTTACTCAACTCAGCTTACAACTTATGCTACTTAACTTACCTAAGTTCGTTGAGTTGTATAAGTTGAGCTGTGAGGCAGGAATCAGTATATATATAAATAAAACAAGATTAAGTCCGATTACACAATTTTTTAAACATAATTTTCTATTCCTCTACCGGTTTCACTGTTATACAGATCATCAGGAGTTTGGTATCATATGGATATATATATATAAGAAAAAATTAAAAAACATAAGCACATTGATGATTTTTTTACTATTCTATTATTGCCAACCGGTTTCCTATCTTCAGGGCAATAAATATGTGTTGCTACTTAGCAACGTCACTACTAAAATATGCGTAACGTCATCAAAATATTTTTAACGTTAATGGCGTCAAAATATGCGGAGTTTCCTAGCGACGTCATTAACAAAATATGCGTACACATGTGTACGCATATTTTAGTAGTGACGTTGCTAAGTAGCAACACATATTTATTGCCCTGAAGATAGGAAACCGGTTGGCAATAATATATATATATAAAACAAAATCAAACATACATATGATAGGCCCCTATAATCTAAGTTAAGTAAGTTGCCATAGCTGTTTATTATAATTGATGAGTTGTGTAAGTTGGGTCTTTAAACAACGATATGTATCCAGATGCTTCAATGGCTGCGCTAAGTTTGGTAAGTTATTACAGCTACGCATATGTTAGGATGCGTTGGTCATGAGTACAGCATTGGACTTTATATGCAGCATGATGCAAGCTAAGTTCGATGGGTTGAGCGAGCTAAGCAAGCTGAGTTCGATAAGTCAAAAGATAGGTTCGATAAGTTAGATGAGCTGATTAAGTTAAACTGTAAGTTCGATGAGTTGATTAAGTTGAGGAGGAGTTCGATGAGTTGAGCTGTAAGTTCGACAAGTTGGCTAAGTTGAAGGATGAGTTCGCTGAGTTGGATAAGTAGAGCTGTTTTTTCGATGAGTTGGCTAAGTTAAAGGATGAGTTCGTTGAGTTGGATAAGTTGAACTTTAAGTTCGATGAGATGGATAAGTTGGATGAGTTAAGTGAGTTAAGCAGGCGGAGTTCTATAAATTAAAAGCTAAGTTTGATAAATTGCATCAGTTCGTTGATTTGGGTAAGTCAAACTGTACGTTTGATGAGTTAGATAAGTTAAGGATGATTTCAATGAGTTGGATGAGTTCAGCTGTAAGTTCAATGAGTTGGCTAAGTTGAAGTATGAAATTGTTGAGTTGGATACGCTGAACTGTAAGTTCGATGAGTTTAGGATGCCAAACGGTGGTCCTCGAGACGGATTTTTCTATCCTACCCTCACGATAGATTCTTATATGCCAATACCGGATGAGGTGAATCTTTCAGTCCGAGATTTACTTTTTGCTAGTGTAAAAGAAATACATCCTGAAGCTTGTGCCCTGGATTCCTGGGAGGTGAGGACTCCCAACTTTACCCATCAGCACTCCAGTTGATGTTCCATTACAGCCTTAGAAAACAGAATCATTTTGGAAGGCGCATATTCTACATAGATGCAGTAATATATGTTACGCGGAGTTCATTCAGTATTATGATACCATTCTGAGGAAATAGCCCACATTAACGTTGGCACACAAGGACAGCATTTAATTTGTAATTGGATAATTGAAGGACAGGGATACTGACAAGTTAAAATTTTAAAATGATTTGCCCCTCAACAGATCTCAGCACTAACATTTGCGTCAGGAAATTCACTTAATAATTCAAATCTACCAGAACCTATTATATTTGGTCGAAAAATGAAAATAATCTTTATACGGTCATATCACTATAACACAGAAAATGTCAGGCGTCCGAAGTTGGTTTTATAGTGAGTCATCAAGATCCAATTTTAGGGCAGGTACTTCATACTCCACATCCCGAATTCTGTCTTAGGCACATGTCTATGCAATATACTATGACACAAAGTATCTCAGCATAATTTTCATCAACTAAACGTAGACACTAGATTTCGGTACACAGAGTATTAAGTACGTAGCCTAAAGAGTCCCCTTGTATTTCTATAGACCAAATAATTTCTGGGCAAGAACAACTGAAATGATTGGGCTGTACATATATTCTATTGAGATATCACATACATATGAAAGGTCAGCAAAATAAGCAATTTTCCCTTTTTCCAAATAAAATACCCATACCACTCAGCTCAGCTTACTCAACTCAGCTTACAACTTATGCTACTTAACTTACCTAAGTTCGTTGAGTTGTATAAGTTGAGCTGTAAGGCAGGAATCAGTATATATATATATATATATATATATATATATATATATATATATATATATATATATATATATATATATATATATATATATATATATATATATATATATATAACAAACATACATATGATAGGCCCCTATAATCTAAGTTAAGTAAGTTGCCATAGCTGTCCATTATAACCGATGAGTTGTGTAAGTTGGGTCTTTAAACAACGATATGTATCCAGATGCTTCAATGGCTGCGCTTAGTTTGGTAAGTTATAACAGCTACGCATATGTTAGGATGCGTTGTCATGAGTACAGCATTGGACTTTATATGCAGCAAGATGCAAGCTAAGTTCGATGGGTTGAGTGAGCTAAGCAAGCCAAAAGATAGGTTCGATAAGTTAGATGAGCTGATTAAGTTAAACTGTAAGTTTGATGAGTTGATTAAGTTGAGGAGGAGTTCGATGAGTTGATCTGTAAGTTCGACAAGTTGGCTAAGTTGAAGGATGAGTTCGTTGAGTTGGATAAGTACAGCTGTATTTTCGATGAGTTGGCTAAGTTAAAGGATGAGTTCGTTGAGTTGGATAAGTTGAACTCTAAGTTCGATGAGATAGATAAGTTGGATGAGTTGAGTGAGTTAAGCAGGCTGAGTTCTATAAGTTAAAAGCTAAGTTTGATCAATTGCATCAGTTCAATGAGTTGGGTAAGTCAAACTGTACGTTAAGTTGAAGTATGAAATTGTTGAGTTGGATACGTTGAACTGTAAGTTCGATGAGGATGCCAAACGGTGGTCCTTGAGACGGATTTTTCTATCCTACCCTCACGATAGATTCTTATATGCCAATACCGGATGAGGTGAATCTTTCAGACCGAGATTTACTTTTTGCTAGTGTAAAAGAAATACATCCTGGAGCTTGTGCCCTGGATTCCTGGGAGGTGAGGACTCCCAACTTTACCAATCAGCACTCCAGTTGATGTTCCATTACAGCCTCAGAAAACCGAATCATTTTAGAAGGCGCATATCCTACATAGATGCAGTGATATATGTTACGCGGAGTTCATTCAGTATTATAATACCATTCTGAGGAAATAGCCAACATTAACGTTGGCACACAAGGACAGCATTTAATTTGTAATTGGATAATTGAAGGACAGGGAAACTGACAAGTTAAAATTTTAAAATGATTTGTCCCTCAACAGATCTCAGCAGAACAGCACTAACATTTGCGTCAGGAAATTCACTAAATAATTCAAATCTACCAGAACCTATTATATTTGGTCGAAAAATGAAAAGAATCATTATATGGTCATATCACTATAACACAGAAAATGTCAGGCGTCCGAAGTTGGTTTTATAGTGAGTCATCAAGATCCAATTTTAGGGCAGGTACTTCATACTCCACATCCCGAATTCTGTCTCAGGCACATGTCTATGCAATATACTATGACACAAAGTATCTCAGCATAATTTTCATCAACTAAACGTAGACACTAGATTTCGGTACACAGAGTATTAAGTACGTAGCCTAAAGAGTCCCCTTGTATTTCTATAGACCAAATAATTTCTGGGCAAGAACAACTGAAATGATTGGGCTGTACATATATTCTATTGAGATATCACATACATATGGAAGGCCCTGAATTTAAGTTAAGTAAGTTGCCATAGCTATCTATTATAACATATAAGTTCGGTAAGTTAGACCTTTAAACAACGACAGTGTTACAAGAGAGCCCTGAATAAAGTTCGATAAGTTACAATAGCTATATATTATGATACACTGTGTGTCTATCCTCTCTCCATCCCTTTTATTCCATTCTTATGACTTACAACTCAGCTCAGCTTATTCAACTCTTCAAGCTCAGCAAAATAAGCAATTTTCGCCACTTTTTCCAAATAAAATACCCATATCACTCAGCTCAGCTTACTCAACTCATCCAGCTCAGCTTATGAATTATGCTACTTAACTTACCTAAGTTCGTTGAGTTGGATAAGTTAAGCTGTAAGGCAGCAATAAGTATATATAACAAACATACATATGATAGGCCCTTATATACTAAGTTAAGTAAGTTGCCAAAGCTGTCCATTATAACCGATGTGTTGCGTAAGTTGGGTCTTTAAACAGTGATATGTTTCCAGATGCTTCAATGGCTGAGCTTAGTTTGGTAAGTTATAATAGCTACGCATATGTTAGAATGAGTTGGTCATGAGTACAACATTGGACTTATATATGCAGCAAGATTCAAGCTAAGTTTGGTGTGTTGAGTGAGCTAAGCAAGCAGAGTTCGATAAGTTAAATGATAAGTTGGATGAGCTGATTAAGTTAAACTGTAAGTTCGATGAAATGAATAAGTTGAGGATGAGTTCGATGAGTTGAGCTGTAAGTTCGACAAGTTGGCTAAGTTGAAGGATGAGTTCATTGAGTTGGATAAGTTGAGCTGTAAGCTCGATGCGTTGAGGATGTGTTGAACTGTAAGTTCGATGAGTTGGCTAAGTTAAAAATATGAGTTCGTCGAGTTGGGTAAGTTGAACTCTAAGTTCGATGAGATGGATAAGTTGGATGATGATGATGATGATGATGATGATGATGAGTTGGAGTTTAACGACGCATCAACCCTTTTGGGTCATTAGCGTCATCAAGGTTAGGTAAGAGAAGTATTACTGAACATTAAAACTATAATAGATAAGCTAAAATATTAACAATTTGACACATAAAACATATGAGTATAGCAAAGACGATAAAATAGTAATCATTTTACAGCGAAGATCATGTACAATATCTGACAACAACATAGGCTAATCAGATGACTATACATGATCTTCTCCTGCAAAAAAAAGAAAATGATATGCTGAAAGTAAGTTTAAATAAGTAAACAGTTCAAAGGAAAATAGCTACAATTTGTTAAAAAGATTAATCTCTTTTAAGAATAAAAAGACATTATCAATAGGTACATCATTAAATAATTGTTTGATTGTATCAACATTAAAGTATTTGTTTCTTATATGAGAAAAATCACCACATTCAAGTAGAAAATGGCGGACTGTAAAGAGTGTATCACATCCAAAACAATACGGTGGCTCCTCGCGTTTTAAAAGATAAGAGTGTGTGATCCTTGTATGACCAATACGAAGACGAGCAAGGACGACTTCCTCCTGTCTGACATTTCGTACTACTGGTTGAGATTGTCCAATGACAGGTTTAATCTCAAAGAGTTTATTACCAACACTGTTATTCCATAAAATTTGCCATTTGTTTAAAATGTACCTATTGATAAAAGATTTAAAATTTGCATAAGGTATTGAAAAGTCTGTAGGGTGTAAATTCAATGAATCTTTCGCTTTTCGATCCACACTTTCATTGCCAGCAATGCCAATGTGGCTAGGGATCCAACAGTAAACTATTTCA
Organism: Loripinus fragilis; assembly: GCA_964019695.1. NCBI lineage: Eukaryota > Metazoa > Mollusca > Bivalvia > Lucinida > Lucinidae > Loripinus > Loripinus fragilis. The sequence goes on from OZ026528.1 coordinate 20,440,137, forward strand.
TTTAATTCTGATAATTCATGATGTTTTTCAAGTAGTTTTTGAATTTGCGGATTTTTTGAAGATGTATGATCTAAAGATTTTAATACTGATAGGGAGTCTGAAAATATAATAAATTTGTTAGAAGTTTCACAGTCGGCAATAAGATCTAATGCTAAATCTATAGCTTTTGCTTCTGCTGTAAAAATCGAGGACCCATCTGGAATTCGCATAGTTTCAGAGAAGTCATCAGATACTACTGCGCATCCTACTTTCATATCATCTTTTGAACCATCTGTATAAATGTGCTTATAGTCCATGTAATGTGATTTTAGCTCCTGGAAATTAGATTTCATGATAATTGGACTTGTTTCTGATTTCTTACCAGAGTGTAAATCGAAAATAAGTTTTGGTTTATTTATACACCATGCTGGTATATTTGGTGTAAAAGTTTTATCTATGTTTTTAAAGTTTATGTTTGCAGATTCCAGGACTGGTAAAGTTCTGACGCCAAAAGATTTAATAAAATTTGGTTTGCTTTCATAAAGATCTGTGTATTTGGGCTGAAAGGTCACGTCATGAGCTGGATTTGAATTATTTTCAGCAATTCTAATAGCATATTGTAAAGAAAGTTTTTCTCTACGTGTATTTAAAGATGGCTCATCTGCTTCAACATAAAGACTTGCAGTAGGTGATGTTCTAAATGCCCCTAAGGCTAATCTAAAACCTTGATGATGGATTGGGTCAAGCATAGCTAAATAAGATTTCTTGCCGATCCATAAACAATGGATCCATAGTCTAATTTTGAACGAATCAAAGATCGATATAATTGTAAAAGTGTAGTTCGATCTGCACCCCAAGTAGTGTGAGATAAAACTTTCAATATGTTCAAAGATTTAAGGCACTTTGCCTTCAAGTATTTAATATGAGGGATAAAACTAAGCTTTTTGTCAAATATCAAACCAAGATATTTGTATTCCTGTACAACAGGAATAGGTGATCCATATAATGTAAGAACAGGATCATCATGTTGCTTTCGCAACTGACAGAAATGTACACACTGCGTTTTTGACTTGGACAATTTAAAGCCATTGTTTGTGGCCCAATGTTCTATTTTATCTAAGTTTTGCTGTAGATGTCTTTCAATGGTTCGCATACTCTTTGACCGAAAACAAATACAAAAATCATCAACATAGAGTGAGCAGTCTGTTAAATTATCTAGGCATTTAACGATGTCATTGATTTTGATATTAAATAGAGTTGTAGAAAGTACACCGCCTTGTGGGACCCCCTGTTCCTGATCATATAAATCAGAAAGAGTGGACCCCACCCTCACTTGCATTGCGCGATCAGCAAGGAAGCTTTCAATAAAAGTAGGAAGTCTACCTCTTAGTCCTAGTTTATGAATATCTTTCATAATGCCATATCTCCATGTGGTATCGTATGCTTTTTCCAAGTCAAAAAAGACAGCTACAACGTGTTCCTTTTTAACAAAGGCATCACGTATGAAAGTTTCCAATCTAACTAAATTATCATTTGTACTACGGCCAGCTCGGAAACCCGACTGATACCGTGATAAAAGATTGTTGGATTCTAAATACCATATCAACCTTTTATTAATCATCCTTTCCAACGTTTTACAAAGACAACTTGTAAGAGCTATAGGTCTATAATTGGTTGGCTCAGCAGGATCTTTCCCTGGTTTGGGTATAGGTATTACAGTGGCTAATCGCCAGTATTCTGGAAAATCACCAGTAGTCCAAATATTATTAAATATACTTAGGAGGGCTTGGAGGGAACTCTCAGGAAGATGTTTTAGCATTTGATAATGTATTTCATCAGGTCCAGTTGCAGAATCATGTGACTGATTAATTGCTTCCAAAAGCTCATCAAAATTAAAAAGATTATTATACTCCTCAGTGTTTGTCGATTTGAAATTGAGTTTAATTTTTTCTTGTTCGTTTTTTACTTTTTGAAATTTTTCTGAGTAATTTCTTGAACATGAAATGTTTAGAAATGTTTCTCCTAAGGTTTCAGCTATATCAAATTTACTTGTTGATTTTGTTTCTGTAACGGGATGGTTTAAATGGGTGTAACTGGGTGACTTTGTCTTACCAGATATTTTTCTTATCATATCCCAAACTTTTTTGATAGGGGTTTTGTGATTAATTTTTGAAACGTAAGAACGCCATGACTTTCGTTTCGATATCTTTATTGTTCTGCGAGCCTTTGCTCTAAATATTTTTACTTCATTTAAGTTGTCCTTAGTTGGATATTTTTTGAATTTATTTAGAGCTTTTTTCCTCGTTTTGATAGCTTCTTTACATTCATCATTGTACCATGGATTACTTTTTGTTGGATTTGTCGAGGTTTTTGGTATACATTTAGTAGATATATCAATGAGAGAAGAGGTGAAATCAGACAAAGGGTCTGAAGAATCTTTGAAACTATCTAAATTAATTGTTTCAGTACATAAAGATTGAAATACTTCCCAATTAGCTTTATTTAGTTTCCATTTTGGATCATGATCTTCCACTGTGGAAGTATTACTTTCCATGAGGATAGGAAAATGATCACTATGATGCTGATCGTTACAAACGGACCAGTTAAAGTCAAGAAAAATCGAAGGATGACATAAGGAAAGATCTATAGAAGAGAAAGAACCTGTTGGATCGTGCATATAAGTGTATGATTTATCATTCATAAGACATATATCATTGTTTGTAATGATATTTTCAATTAGTTCACCTCTAGAATTATTTTCTTTATTACCCCAGAGAATATTATGACCATTAAAGTCACCTAGTAATAAATACGGTGTAGGAAGTTGTTGAATAAGAGAATTAAGATGTTCAGATGTTAAAGAAAATGAAGGTGGTATGTAAACAGAACATATGGTTATCTCTTTATCAAGAGTTACTGAAACAGCAGCCGCCTGTAGCTCTGTAGACAAATCTATATGTCGTTGAGGATAGGAAGATTTAACAAAGATAGAGGTACCTCCTGATGATCTTTGACATTCAGAATGTATATGATTGTATACATTAAAACCTTTCAGAGTAATTGTATCATCATGTTTTAAAAATGTTTCTTGAAGACATAAAACTGATGATTTTGTGTTGTGAAAGTAATAGTTTGATTTCATCAAACTTTGGTTTTAAACCTCGACAATTCCATTGAATAATATTGTGTTTAAAATCCATATTTCGTATAAATGAGGAAAGAATATATAAAAATATAAGAATGGAAACTTTCATATTATGTAACATACTTTCTTAAGGAGGAAGAACTGGTGACCGCCTTCCTAAATTACTGGAACTTAATGAATTGTCATTTGACATTGAGGTTGAGGGGTGGGGAACTTCTACTGATAGTTCCATGTTTTCATCCTCTAAACCATTATATTTATTTTGCAATTTCAAAGATTCTTTGGCTCCTCTTGTAGCATAAGCTCTATCTGTATTTTTCTGTCTGGTATCTGTTTGAACTTGCTGCTTGTTACTTGAACTTTTCGGTTTGGCTTTATTCGGTGAAGTTGTTTTGACTGGATTGTTGTTTTTGACTGATGATGATGATGTTGTAGTACTTGGTGATTGTTTTGGAGTGGTCTTTTTATCAATAGGTTTGAGTTTTTCTAATGGCTTTAGCACAGAGACTTCGCATGTTTGAGTTTGGGCATCTTTTAGTTCTACAGTTTTCTGATTTGATTTGATGATTGATGAATAAGTTGGTACATTTGGATTTATTGTATTTTCATAAAGTTTCCTAGCTTCAGGGTATGGGATGTTGTTTTTGAGTTTGCGTTTTATAATTTCTTTTTCTTTAAGCCACACTTCACATTTGTTTGAATATGCCGGATGATCTTTTCCACAATTTACACAGTTGATTGGGCCTTTACAATTTTCACATCTCACTCCGCAAAAACCTTCCTTTCCACATTTTGCGCAAACAGGAGCAGCTGTGCACCTATCTTCATGGTGACCAAAACGTTGACATTCAAAACAGCGTAATGGGTTGGGGATGTACAATTCAACTTTAATTAACCTATAGAAAATTTTGACATTTTTTGGAAGAGTTGGGGTATTGAATGTTACAACAAAAGTATTGGTGTCTATGGTTTGTCCTTCTTTCTTTATGCTAATTCTCCTAACATTTATAACACCTTGTGACTTTAAATATTCTTTTATTTCATCCGTTGAGACACCCTTCATGGCTGAATCTCTTATTATTCCTTTTGAGGAGTTAAGAGATTGGTGTGGGGTAACTTTGACATTGATGTTGTAAAACTTTGTTTGGCGTAGAAGTTGCTCTGTTTGGCTTTTTCTTGTGGTTTCTACTAACAGGCTGTTATCTTTTAACTTCTTGACATTTTTGGCTGTTCCAATCAAACCTTCAATCACCTTTTCTATTACAAAGAGAGATAAATTTGTGATTTTCTCATCTTCACAGTTGTTGTTTCTGATTATTATAAATTTTGGAAAGGTTTGTGTATTTTGAATCTGTACATCATCATCCGAGTCCGTATCAAGTGATCTTTGTCTTTTGTTGGTACAATTAGATTGTACCAGATTGGGGGTAGAACCCAAGCTTGAGCTTGGGGTAGAGGGGTGGATCATATTTGAAAAAAATTCAGATTGATCCATAGTGTTGATTTAATATTCGATAGCTATGCGCCTCACCCACCGTGGAGCCCAACAAGGGAACGTAATATGGAAATGGCTCTCCTATTTCCTACGTTAAAGCTACACACCTACTATACTCCGGTTCATGTTTTCCAGTCGTACGTTCAACTTAAGATTTACGTCCTATACATATTAAATACTGAGTTCTTAATGAAAAAAGATTTAATATTTATTGGACGTCCCCACCCATAAAATTTTACTACCCCCTCACCACTCTCTTAAGCCAAAATAACGCTGGTCTACATGCCCCAAGATTGGCCCATGAGCAGTCGCTCTTGAAACTAAATAGTATGATATATAAAGGGTATGGGACACGGTTATGTACCTAAATAGATACTTTTATAAAGAAAGAAGGAAGAAAGAACAAGATAGTTTCAAAAGCTGGACCACCCAGCCGATTGATCCGGCGCCGGACCTAGCACCAGACCTCACGTCTAGCTGAATCCGAGACCAAAGCAATGTGTTGGAAAGCTGGAGATCCCTGGGCTTTCCTCAATTGCTAGGATTCTCTTCTCCCATTCACGCGTCGCAAACCCACGGCAAACAGGCAGCCGTTGTTTTAATAAGGGTTTTCACCTTATCTACTACAACAGTAAAGCAATCTGTATATTTTAACCCTACAGACACGGTATAAGCCCGGTTGTGATGTACAGTTTAGAAATAAACTGAGATAGATTATTCAAAAAGTTTGAAATTGTAATGATTGTAGTAGACCCGGTGGATGTAAGCCTATTTGGGTTTTGATGCTGATAATGAAATATAAAGACATAGTATAAGAGAAATAATTGAATTTGAGACAGAAAGAACTACAGTATGTTCTTTTGAATAATATATTGGAATTTAGCAAAGAAATTTATAGGTAAATTACTCTTCTAGTTAAAAATCTGAAGATATCCCTACAATACAGAACTTTAAAGCTCTACAATACAGAACTTTAAAAAAAAATATAAGAGCAAGAATGTAACTTAGGTACTGGACAGTTAATCATGTAAACTGTTATATAGATAAAGTAAGAGTTTGAAAACGAATGTTCAACAAGATCTAGAACTCAATAATTAAGACGATAGCAATTATAAAATTGCTATATTTGACTTTTATCTTCTTTACAGTTTTACTCATGGAAAACAGTTTTTGATTAATGTAAGCTTTTAGTTATTTATGAAAACAGGTTGCTATAGTTGCGGCTTTTACGGACACTTACCACTGGTTTGCGTGGGGACTCTAACCCCAACCTGTCACCTCTCAAATCTGCAAAACTAGAGACGCAAACAGGCCTGCTTACGTAAGAAGGTACATACAGTCTGTCCCCAGTGGTGCCGGGCAGCCATCCATATTTCTAGGGCGCCAGAGGGCGAGCGCCTGGCTTACCTTTAGTTCTAAGCAGAGGGGACAGTTATTCAAAAATAAAGTCCCCCGTGCGAATTAAGCCCCCGAACCACGGCAAGGCGGTAAGCAAACTCGGGGGATAAGTTGGATGAGAATTGAGTGAGTTAAGCAGGCTGAGTTCAATAAGTTAAAAGCCAAGTTTGTTAAATTGCATCAGTTCGATGAGTTGGGCAAGTCATACTGTAAGTTTGATGAGTTGGATAAGTTAAGGATGAGTACAATGAGTTAGACGAGTTCAGCTGTAAGTTTGATGAGTTGGCTATGTTGAAGTATGAGATTGTTGAGTTGGATACGTTGAACTGTGAGTTCGATTAGTTTAGGATGAGATGAGTAAGTTAAGCAAGCTAAGTTCAATAAGTTTAGCAGAATGTAAACGGACTTTAAAAGCTGAATGAAAACCTGTAAATAAATATAGCGCTGAGAATGTAGCAAACATGTTAGCAACCGAGAGCAAAACTTGGCTTTTAAATCATTGGGACACGATGACAGTATGGATATCCCCCATTTACAATATTTTTTTTCTATTTTACATAATGTTTGATGATGTGGCTACTTTATCTTGCGATCAGAAATAGCAAGTAAAATGATATCATGACGGTAAGGTTTATTCCGTTTCTTTTTGTTAAGACTAGATCTTTGAATGCACCATAAAGTACTTCTAGCCATGTTGATAATATATTTGTTTGTTTGGTTCTTAACGACGCATCAACCCTTGTGGGTCATTAGCGTCAGACGGTATTAAACTAAACATAATGAAGATGGAAAAAGTAAAAATTTATAAGATAAAATAAAAGGAAAGATGATGATGAGTTTGTATAATGATAATTAGTTGCAATACGATTGTTTACAGGAGAGACCACGTACTATATCTGACAGTTTTAAAGAGCTATTCAGACAACTGTACATGTTCTTTAACTGAACAGAATAAAACATTAAAAAATCTGTATTGTGGTCTGATACAAATGTAAAACAAAACATGGTTTAAAAAAAAACAATTAGATTTTGTTAAAAAGATTTATTTGTCTTAAAAATGTCATAATACTATCAATATGTATATCTTGAAATAATTCTTTCATGTTATCAACATGGAAGCAATTATTTCTTACTTGTGCAAAATCGCCACATTCCAAAAGGAAGTGACGTACGGTGAAGGGCGTGTCGCAACCAACACATTGTGGCTGCTCTTCACCTTGTAGTAAGTGTGAATGAGTGACTCTTGTATGACCTAAGCGGAGTCGAGCTGAAACTACTTCTTCTCTTCTAATGTTTCGAACAACTGATTGATATTCACCAATAGTTGGTTTGATGTTAAGAAGTTAATTTCCAATGCTGTTATTCCATGAAGTTTGCCATTCTTCCAAGATATATTTATTGATAGATGGCTTAAAATTGGAAAATGGAATTTTAAAAGAAGTTGGTTCTAATGAAAGCGATGTTTTTGCTTGCTTATCTACCATCTCATTCCCTTGGATACCTATATGACTAGGAATCCAACAGAGAGCAATTTCTTTATAAGCTAAAAGCTCATGACATTTTTCTAAAAGTTTCTGAATCTGTGGATTCTTTGAACTGGTATGGTTCATTGTGAAAGCGAGTCAGAAAATATAATAAATTTATTGTTAGCATCACAAGTGCTAATGAAATCTAAAGCTAGATCAATTGCTTTGGCTTCAGCAGTGAAAATTGATGAATCGTCAGGTATACGTTGCATATTACTATGGTTGTCTGATATAACAGCACAACCAACCTTTGAGTCTTCCTTTGACCCATCAGTATAAATTTGTTGGTAATTCTTATAACGACTTTGCATTTTTCTGAAATCATCTTTTAATATGTGTGGGTTTGATTCCGTTTTTTTCCCGGAATGTAAATCAAAAAGTATTTCAGGTGGTTTCATACACCAAGCTGGAATATTTGGTGTAAAATGTTTTTCAATATTTTGTGGTTTGATATTGGTAGATTCTAAGAGTGGTGAAATTCTGATGCCAAATGATTAAATAGCTTTAGGTTTTTGTTCATATAAATTAAAATAATTTGGTGGGAATGTAACTTCATGAGCAGGATTTGATGGGTTAGCAGCAAGTCTTATAGCATATTGCAAAGAGAGTTTCTCTCTTCGTGAGTATAGTGATGGTTCATCTGCTTCCACATAGAGACTAGCAACAGGAGAAGTTCTAAAAGCCCCTAAAGCTAATCTAAGTCCTTGGTTATGTATAGGATCAAGCATTTGAAGATATGATTTTCGTGCAGAGCCATATATAATACAGCCATAGTCTAATTTTGACCGGACTAGAGACCGATACAACTTTAGAAGTGTAGTTCGGTCTGCACCCCAAGAAGTGTGGGAAAGCACTTTAAAAAGATTCAATGCTTTTAAACATTTAGCTTTAAGATATTTAATATGGGGTATAAAACTGAGTTTTCTATCAAATAAAATGCCAAGGAATTTAGATTCCTCAACAACTGGAATAGGTGATCCTTATAAATGTAAAACCGGATCATCATGTTGCTTGCGCAACTGACAGAAATGTACACATTGTGTTTTTGATTTGGAAAACTTAAAGCCATTGCTTGTTGCCCAATTTTCAATCTTATTCAAATTTTGTTGTAGTTGACGTTCAATTGTCGCCATGCTTTTTGAGCGATAACAGATACAGAAGGATAACAGATACAGAAGTCGTCAAGGTATAATGAGCAATCAGTAAGATTACCTAAACATTTCACAATATCATTAATTTTGATACTAAAAAGTGTTGTAGATAGAACGCCCCCTTGAGGTACACCCTGCTCCTGGTCATAATAGTCAGATAGAGAGGAGCCAACTCGGACTTGCATGGTGCGGTCTGCAAGGAAGTTTTCAATGAATGTAGGAAGTCTACCTCTTAATCCTAGTTTGTGGATATCTTTTAAAATGCCATATCTCCATGTGGTATCATAAGCTTTTTCCAAATCAAAAAACACAGCATCTACATGTTCCTTTTTAATAAAGGCATCACGTTTGAAGGTTTCCAATCTAACTAAATTATCAGTTGTACTGCGGTCAGATCTGAAACCAGACTGGAACCGCGATATATGATTATTGGATTCTAAAAACCAAGTAAGTCTTTTATTTATCATTCTTTCAAGTGTTTTACAAAGACAACTTGTTAAAGCTATAGGTCTATAATTATTGGGTTCCGCAGGATCTTTCCCAGGTTTGGGAATTGGGATTATGGTTGCTAAGGTCCAATCTTCTGGAAATTTACCAGTAGTCCAAATGTAATTAAATATATTCAAAAGTGTTTCAAGAGAAGTATCTGGGAAATGTTTAAGCATTTGATAGTGGATCTCATCAGGACCCGTGGCTGAGTCATGTGATAGTTGAATAGCTTCAACTAATTCATCTAAATTCAAATCTTTGTTGTAAATTTCATTTTTTTGTGATTTAAAATTCAATTTAACTTTCTCTTGTTCGGTTTTAATCTTTCTGAAGGATTCAGAGTAATTGAATGATGATGAATTGTGACAAAAAGTTTCTCCTAAAGTGTCAGCAATGTCTGTTTTTGAAGTTGCTTTGCTGTCAGTACCCACCATGTTTAGATGTGTGTAACTTGGGGATTTGTTTTTTCCTGAGATTTTCTTATCATATCCCAAACCTTTTTAATAGGTGTTTTATGATTGATTTTCGAAACATAAGATCTCCATGATTTACGCTTCAAAAGTTTAATTGTTCTACGGGCTTTAGCTCTAAATACTTTGATGTCATTGAAATTGTTGGTATTTGGAGATCTTTTGAATTTAGATAGAGCTTGCTTGCGCTGTTTAATTGCTTCTTTACATTCGTCATTGTACCATGGATTACTTTTAATTGGATTTGTCGAAGTTTGAGGAATACATTCTTTAGATATTTCAATAAGAGAAGAGGTAAAATCAGCTATAGGATCAGAAGATTCTTTGAAGTTTTCTGGCACCAATTTACCAGTGCACAGAGTATTAAATAGATCCCAGTTGGCTCTATTTAATTTCCACTTTGGATTGTGATCTTCAGTGGAATAAGTGTTCTGTTCAATGATGATAGGGAAGTGATCACTATTGTGTTGGTCTTCACATACAGATGGATGACAGAATGAAAGATCAATAGATGTAAAAGACTTTGTACTTGGAGAATGATAAGTATAATACAAATGTCATTCTTTGTAATGAAATTCTCGATCAGGTCACCTCTGGAATTATTGTTTTGACCACCCCAGAGGATATTGTGACCATTGAAGTCACCTAATAAAATATAAGGAGAAGAAAGTTGTTGCAGTAAATTGTCCAAGTGTTGGGAGTTAAGAGAAAACGATGGAGGAATATATACAGAACATATGGTTATTTCTCTGTCTAGAGTGACAGAAACAGCAGTTGCTTGTAGTTCTGTTTGTAAATCAATCTTTCTTTGTGGGAAAGATGATTTTACAAATATTGAGGCACCACCAGAGGGCCTCATACAATCAGTATGAACATAGTTATATATATTAAAACCTCGTAATGAGATGTTATCATCTGGTTTAAGAAATGTCTCTTGAAAACAAAATACGGATGGATTATATTCGGAAATCAATAGAGATACTTCATTATAATTAGGTTTCAAACCTCGACAATTCCATTGAATAATTTTATGCTTAAAATCCATACTTGAAAATAATATTAAAAAAGTACTAAACTAATGGTTAGATTGAAACCCTCCATTATTTGGTTACTGGTAATCTTGGCAGTGTGCCTTTAGGGAGATGGTCACTGGAAGAAGAGTCTGTGAATACCACAGACTCCTCTTCCATACACACCTCCTCATCATCTTTTTCTGCAAACGCAGAATATGGATTCTTTTCAGCTTGTTTTGCTTTTTCTGTTTGTTCTTTTTCTTTCTGTACTTCTTTTTGCCATTGCTGTTTTCTTTCTTCTTTCTGTTGTTTTTTAAGTTTGTCTTTCTCTTCTTTTTTCTTCTTCTCCTCATCTTTCTTTATCATTTCTAAGGCCGCCCCCTTAAGGGCTGGCCTAGAATGAGAGGATTTACTTTTTCCTGGTTTAGGTGATGCGTTACGTTTTTCCTTTGTACCTTGTGCTTTCTCTGTGGTCTGATTCAAGTATTCCGTAAAGCTGTCGTCCATCTGTGTGCTCTTGTTGTCAGTTTGTGTAGATTTGTTGCAAGTGCCTGGTTTAACAGCACTTGCATAAGTTTGACCTGTGTAAAATTGCTCGTATTGTTTACGAGCATCAGGAAATGATAAGTTGTTTTCACATTTGATTTTGAGAATTGTCTTCTCTTTCTCCCATTGTGGGCATTGCTTCGAGTTTGCAGGGTGATCACCTGAGCAGTTGATTGTTTGTTTGTTTGTTTGGTGCTTAACGACGCATCAACCCTTGTGGGTCATTAGCGTCAGACGGTATTAACTAAACATGATGAGGATGGAAAAAGTTAAAAATTTATGAGATAAAATAAAAGGAATGGTGATGATGAGTTTGTTTTATGTTAATAAGTTGCAATACGATTGTTGACAGGAGAGACCACGTACAATATCTGACAGTTTCAAAGAGCTATTCAGATAACTGAACATGTTCTTTAACTGAACAGAATAAAACATAATATAATCTGTATTATGGTCTGATACAAATGTAAAACAAAACATGATTTTAAAAACAGCAATTAGATTTTGTTAAAAAGATTTATTTGTCTTAAAAATGTCATAATACTATCAATATGTATATCTTGAAATAATTCTTTCATGTTATTAACATGGAAGCAATTATTTCTTACTTGTGCAAAATCGCCACATTCCAAAAGGAAGTGACGTACAGTGAAAGGTGCGTCGCAACCAACACATTGAGGATGCTCTTCACCTTGTAGTAAGTATGAATGAGTGACTCTTGTATGACCTAAGCGGAGTCGAGCTAATACTACTTCTTCTCTTCTAATGTTTCAAACAACTGATTGATATTCACCAATAGTTGGTTTGATGTCAAGAAGTTTATTACCAATGCTGTTATTCCATGAAGTTTGCCATTCTTCCAAGATATATTTATTGATAGAGGGCTTAAAATTGGAAAATGGAATTTTAAAAGAAGTTGGTTCTAATGAAAGCGATGTTTTTGCTTGCTTATCTACCATCTCATTCCCTTGGATACCTATATGACTAGGAATCCAACAGAGAACAATTTCTTTATAATTTAAAAGCTCATGACATTTTTCTAAAAGTTTCTGAATCTGTGGATTCTTTGAACTGGTATGGTTCATTGCTTTCAATACAGAAAGCGAGTCAGAAAATATAATAAATTTATTGTTTGCATCACAAGTGCTAATGAAATCTAAAGCTAGATCAACTGCTTTGGCTTCAGCAGTGAAAATTGATGAATCGTCAGGTATACGTTGCATATTACTATGGTTGTCTGATATAACAGCACAACCAACCTTTGAGTCTTCCTTTGACCCATCAGTATAAATTTGTTGGTAATTCTTATAACGACTTTGCATTTTTCTGAAATCATCTTTTAATATGTGTGGATTTGATTCAGATTTTTTCCCGGAATGTAAATCAAAAAGTATTTCTGGTGGTTTCATGCACCAAGCTGGAATATTTGGTGTAAAATGTTTTTCAATATTTTGTGGTTTGATATTGGCAGATTCTAAAAGTGGTGAAATTCTGATGCCAAATGATTTAATAGCTTTAGGTTTTTGTTCATACAAATTAACATAATTTGGTAGGAATGTAACTTCATGAGCAGGATTTGATGGGTTAGCAGCAAGTCTTATAGCATATTGCAAAGAGAGTTTCTCTCTTCGTGAATATAGTGATGGTTCATCTGCTTCCACATAGAGACTAGCAACAGGAGAAGTTCTAAAAGCCCCTAAAGCTAATCTAAGTCCTTGGTTATGTATAGGATCAAGCATTTGAAGATATGATTTTCGTGCAGAGCCATATATGATACAGCCATAGTCTAATTTTGACCGGACTACAGACCGATACAGCTTTAAAAGTGTAGTTCGGTCTGCACCCCAAGAAGTATGGGAAAGCACTTTTAAAAGATTCAATGCTTTTAAACATTTAGCTTTGAGATATTTAATATGGGGTATAAAACTGAGTTTTCTATCAAATAAAATGCCAAGGAATTTAGATTCCTCAACAACTGGAATAGGTGATCCATATAAATGTAAAACCGGATCATCATGTTGCTTGCGCAACTGACAGAAATGTACACACTGTGTTTTTGATTTGGAAAACTTAAAGCCATTGCTTGTTGCCCAATTTTCAATCTTATTCAAATTTTGTTGTAGTTGACGTTCAATTGTTGCCATGCTTTTCGAGCGATAACAGATACAGAAGTCGTCAACGTATAATGAGCAATCAGTAAGATTACCTAAACATTTCACAATATCATTAATTTTGATACTAAAAAGTGTTGTAGATAGCACCCCCCCTTGAGGTACACCTTGCTCCTGGTCATAATAGTCAGACAGAGAGGAGCCAACTCGGACTTGCATGGCGCGGTCTGCAAGGAAGTTTTCAATGAATGTAGGAAGTCTACCTCTTAATCCTAGTTTGTGGATATCTTTTAAAATGCCATATCTCCACGTGGTATCATAAGCTTTTTCCAAATCAAAAAACACAGCAACTACATGTTCCTTTTTAATAAAGGCATCACGTATGAAGGTTTCCAATCTAACTAAATTATCAGTTGTACTGCAGTCAGATCTGAAACCAGACTGAAACCGCGATATATGATTATTGGATTCTAAAAACCAAGTAAGTCTTTTTTTATCATTCTTTCAAGTGTTTTACATAGACAACTTGTTAAAGCTATAGGTCTATAATTATTAGGTTCCGCAGGATCTTTCCCAGGTTTGGGAATTGGGATTATGGTTGCTAAGGCCCAATCTTCTGGAAATTTACCAGTAGTCCAAATGTAATTAAATATATTCAAAAGGGTTTCAAGAGAATTCTCTGGGAGATGTTTAAGCATTTGATAGTGGATCTCGTCAGGACCCGTGGCTGAGTCATGTGATAGTTGAATAGCTTCAACTAATTCATCTAAATTAAAATCTTTGTTATAAATTTCATTATTTTGTGATTTAAAATTCAATTTAACTTTCTCTTGTTCAGTTTTAATCTTTCTGAAGGATTCAGAGTACTTGAATGTTGATGAATTGTGACAAAAAGTTTCTCCTAAAGTGTCAGCAATGTCTGTTTTTGAAGTTGCTTTGCTGTCAGTACCCACCATGTTTAAATGTGTGTAACTGGGGGATTTGTTTTTTCCAGAGATTTTTCTTATCATATCCCAAACCTTTTTAATAGGTGTTTTATGATTGATTTTCGAAACATAAGATCTCCATGACTTACGTTTCGAAAGTTTAATTGTTCTGCGGGCTTTAGCTCTAAATACTTTAACGTCATTCAAGTTGTTGGAATTTGGAGATCTTTTGAATTTAGATAGAGCTTGTTTACGTTGTTTAATTGCCTCTTTACAGTCGTCATTGTACCATGGATTACTTTTAGTTGGATTTGTCGAGGTTTGAGGAATACATTCTTTAGATATTTCTATAAGAGAAGAAGTAAAGTCAGATATGGGATCAGAAGATTCTTTGAAGTTTTCTGGTATTAATTTACCAGTGCATAGAGTATTAAATAGATCCCAGTTGGCTCTATTTAATTTCCACTTTGGATTGTGGTCCTCAGTGGAAAAAGTGTTCTGTTCAATGATGATAGGAAAGTGATCACTATTATGTTGGTCTTTACTCACAGACCAATTATAATCAAGAAAGAGTGATGGGTGACAGAAGGAAAGATCAATAGAGGAAAAGGACTTTGCACTTGTAGAAAGATAAGTGTATGATTTATCATTCATAATACATATATCATTTTTTGTTAAGAAATTTTCGATAAGCTCACCTCTGGAATCATTGTTTTTACCACCCCAGAGGATATTGTGACCATTGAAGTCACCTAATATGATATAAGGAGAAGGAAGTTGTTGTAGTAAACTGTCCAGGTGTTGAGAATTAAGAGAAAATGATGGGGGAATATATACAGAACATATGGTTATTTCTTTGTCAAGAGTGACAGATACTGCAGTTGCTTGTAGTTCTGTTTGTAAATCAATCTTTCTTTGTGGGAAAGATGATTTTACAAACACCGAGGCACCACCAGAGGGCCTCAGACAATCAGTATGAACATAGTTATATATATTAAAACCTTTTAATGAGATGTTATCATCTGGTTTAAGAAATGTCTCTTGAAAACAAAATACAGATGGATTATATTCGGAAATCAATAGAGATACTTCATTAAAATTAGGTTTCAAACCTCGACAATTCCATTGAATAATTTTATGTTTAAAATCCATACTTGAAAATAATATTAAAAGAGATACTAAAATAATGGTTAGATTGACACCTTCCATTGTTTAAGTTGTTGGTAATCGTGAAAGTGTGCCTTTAGGGAGGTGATCACTGGAGGAAGAGTCTGTGAAAACCACAGAATCATCGTCCATGTCATCTTCCTCATCATCCTTTTTAAACACAGAAAATGGATTCTTCTGAGCTAGTATTGCTTTTTCAGCTTCTTCTTTATCTTTCTGTGCTTTTTCTTTGATATATTGTTGTCGTCTTTCATCTTTTTGTTGTTTTTTGAGTTTGTCTTTCTCTTCTTTTTTCTTCTTCTCTTCATCTTTCCTAATCATCTCCAGGGTTGCTGGCTTAAGGGTTTGCCCTGGACGAGATGGATTACCCTTTTCTTGGGGTTTTCCTTTAGAGGGTTCTTGTTGTTTTTCTTGTGTTTGTTTTTTTAAATATTCTGTAAAACTGTCGTCCGTCTGTGTGCTGTTGTTATGAGTTTCTGTAGATTTGTTGCAAGTGCCTGGTTTCACAGCACTTGCATATGTCCTAGCTTGGTAAAATTGTTCGAATTACTTACGAGCTTCTGGAAATGACAAGTTGTTTTCACATTTTATTTTAAGGATTTTTCTCTCTTTCTCCCATTGCGGGCAATCTTTTGAGTTAGCAGAATGATCACCTGAGCAGTTGGCACACTTGGCAGGTCTTTGACACTGGCCAGATGCGCAATGTTCAGGCATACTGCAGTTGACGCATATCGCTTGTCTGCCACACTTATTTTCGTGGTGGCCAAACACTTGACATTTATAACATCTAAGTGGATTTGGGATATACACGTCAACTTTTGCCTGAATAAAGCCTATTTTGACATTTGCTGGTAGAACTGGTGAGTCGAAAGTAAAAACAAAAGTGTTGGTTGGTTTGAGTGCTCCATCACGGTGAACATTAATTCTACGTACATCTGTAACACCTTGTTCACCCATGACCTCAAGAATATGTTCGCAGCTCTGCTTGCTTAAGGCAGGGCAGCGAACAATACCCTTTGATGTGTTCAAGGATTTATGGGGTGTTACAGTACATTTCAATTCACAAAATGTTTTCATTTTCAGAAGATTTGTTTCATGGGGTTGTTTTGTACACTGTATTAGTAAATCACCAGATCGTAAGTTTTTGATGCTCTTAGGCTCACCTGCTATACTCATGATTGCTTTTTCTATCAGAAAAGGAGAAAGAAGAGAAATATCCTTTCCCTCTACTTCTGAATGAATGATTAGAAATCTAGGTACATAAGGTTTCTTTGGTACAGAAGACTTAGATTGAGATTGAGAAGCTGTTAATGATTCATCAGAATCTGTGTCTGTAATCGGTGCGTGGCGTTTTCTAGATTTTGTAGCCATGTGTGTTTGGTTTTAAGATTCAGCCTCCATGCTCCCCACCCACCGTGGAGTCCAACAAGGGAGCACTTTAATGGAGTGGTTTTCCGACCTCCAGTGCTAGGGTTACATAGAAGTTATACTTGCACAAATAAAATCTGCGCAATTGACCCGTTAAGCCACTGCCTTCCAGGAATATTTTATAAAAGAAAGAATATATAAGATAATGGACACGTGGTTGGCATCAGAACGATACTATAGAACGAAGATATAAGAAGTATTTTTTTTTACATTTTCAGCTTCCTGGGGCTTAGCATGACAAGACCGATTAGAAACACCGGGCCGTGTTTCCCCTCGGGTCTACCCCGTCAAAGAGGCCAAAGAGACGTGTTGAGTCATACAGAATTTTATACGCCCATATTCTGCATGCTCTCAGTCTTCCAGGCCATCCCCTTCGAGTTACCGAGAAAGCCACCCACGGTGAACAGATGGGACTCTACTCTTTGCACTCCCGGATGGGGACAAGTATTACAGTCAATATCGTCCCCAAATGTGAAGTGTGCCCCAGAGACCACGGCAAGGTGGTAGAGTCACTCCGGGGCCTGAGCAGTTGACACATTTGGATGGTTTGTTACACACGCCAGATGGTCCACAATGTTCAGGCTCACCGCAGTTGCAGCATACAGGGTGTCTACCACATTTATTTTCGTGGTGACCAAACACTTGACAACTGTAACATCTAAGTGGGTTTGGTATATAGACATCTACTTTCACTTGCATAAAGCCTATTTTAACAACTGTAGGTAAGGTAGGTGAATTAAATGTAAGAACATATGTGTTGGTTAATTTTGTTTCACCATCACGACGTACAGTGATTCTACGTACATCCGTAACTCCCTGTTCAACCATGCCTTCCTTGATATCATCGCTTGTCACTCTGTTTAAAGGCTTGACAGCGAATAATACCCTTGGATGTGTTCAAGGATGAATGGGGTGTTACGGAGCACTTAAGACCACAAAATGTCTTCATCTGTAGTAGATTTTTTTCGTGTGCTTCTTTAGCACATTGTATTAAAAGATCACCAGACCTTAGGTTCTTTATGCTCTTTGGTTCTCCTGCAAAGCTCATTATGGTTTTATGTACAACAAACGGAGAAAGAGAAGAAATAGTCTCTCCTTCTTTTTCTGAATGGATTATTAAAAATCTGGGTACATAAGGTTTTTTGGTTTAGGTTGACGAACTTGACGAACTTGATTTAGTTGGTTGAGAAGCTGGGTACGAGTTTTCAGAGTCAGTATCTGAATTTGCTATGTGACGTTTTTTTGCTTTTTGTTTAGCCATGTAGTTTTGCTGTTTGATTCATCCTCCATGCTCCCCACCCACCGTGGAGCCCAACAAGGGAGCACTTTAATGGAGTGGATTTCCGATCTCCAGTGCTAGAGATACATAGAAGGTATACTTGCACAAATAAAATCTGCACAATTGACCCGTTAAGCCACTGCCTTCCAGGATTATTTTATAAAAGAAAGAAAGTTTAAGATAATGGACACATGGTTGGCATCAGAACGATACTATAGAACGAAGATATAAGAATTTTTTTTTTTTTACATTTTCAGAATCCTGGGGCTCAGCATGACAAAGCTGATTAGAAACACCGGGCCGTGTTTCCACCTCAGTCTACCCCGTCAAAGAGGCCAAAGAGACGTGTTGAGACATACAGAATTTATAAACGTCCATATTCTGCATGCTCTCAGTCTTCCAGGCCATCCCCTTCGAGTTACAAGAAAGCCACCCACAGCAGACTGGTGGGTCCTACTCTTAGCACTCCCAGAGGAGACAAGTATTACAATCAATATCGTCCCCTGAGTGAAGTGTGCCCCAGAGACCGCGGCAAGGTGGCAGGGACTCTCGAGGGTGTTGATAATATACTGAAATTGACTAGGCTAGAAAGAGTACCTGTAATAAGCGATGGTTATTGCTTTTTAAGAGCACCTACAATGCACTGAACGATTCTGTTGACACAAATGATATCCTAGAAAATCAAGGTATTAAGTTAACTGAAATTTAACCAGACGACTTTGTGTTAAAACTTAGCGAAATTATGGTTGATGAATGGCTTACACATTTGGAATATTATATTGGTCAAACCACTTACGAATATAATAATGACTATGTTTTTGAAGCAAATCAATTTTTGCAAGATGGGTATTACCAAAGCGAATTAGAGGACACAATGATTAACTGTTTAAGCAATGCGTTAGGGGTAAATGTCATTCTGTTTTCTGACTATGGTATGCCCATGCAGGCTATAAGACCATCAAGAGAATGTAAAATTGATACACCAATTTATCTAGTTGATTCGTCTGAAGGCGCTGGCCATTCTGATTCTGCTGTATTTCTAAGAAGTCAATCATGTTTCAAGGAAGAACCAAATAAGCACCAGAATATCGATAGAACATTAGGTAAAGGGTCTTCTTGCGGAAAAAATGGAAGAGACTCAACCATGAGATGTACTAAACTGAAAAATACAAAACCAGGTGCCTATGTTTTTAATGACAAAGGATGTACGTCACCTTATAGATGTGTAAATTGTCAAAACGGCAGAAATCTTGATCAATAAATTAGCCCAAAGTCTAATGGTCATGCAAATAAAAGTACGTTTGAGACCAGTAAGAATTTCGCCACCAAGAAAGGTGAGGATACTGAGTCTTGTTTGGATCTAAGTTTTGGGGAATTTTATTTATTGCATGGAGTCAGACAGATAAACATGGTAGCTTCAGTAGGTGCCGTCAGGGACATCTACAATGACGTTTGTCACTTAGTGAAAACATGCTTTTTGCAGACATCCCACTGCAGCCAAAATCAGATAAAGACGTACTAAAAGGGATAAAGGCTTTGAAAATTAATGCAGAAATTGTACTGAACGTGAATAGCAACTGATGAACAAGTGTAAGGCAAAGTGTGTGTTTTCACTGATATTAACATGAACGTCAGATAACTTACTCAACTCATCCAACCTATCCTCAATTTATCCAACTCAATTAACTCATCCTTCAACTAAGCAAACTTACTGCTAAACTCATCCAACACATCAAACTCATCCTCAACTAAGCCAACTTTATAAAAGTGAACTACAGCTTTAAAATGATCATTCATAAAGCATCCATGCAGCAAACCAACCCATTCACTTGTTCTGTGCTGTTTTGAATTACATGTACCATGTATTGTGTAGAAATGACAAAATGATAGATTAATATAAATTGACTTAATCAACACAACAACCTCCACAATATGCTGATTTATAATGATCCGTTACTGTACCAGTCATGAAATGAAGTTTAACCTTGCTAGTCAGTTGAGGCCTGACTAATTTACATCACGATTGCCCCACTCGATAGCTAGCTGCAAGAAATGTGCATTGCGTCTCTGAATGATTATTAAGATAGATTACATATTACAACAAAAATGTTGAGACACTTAAACGTTTATTTGCACGCTGCAGTTCTGTCTCAATACCTATGGGAGAGCCAGAAACAAGATACTCAAAAATCGTATCCACTATTTTTCAGGATTGATTGCTGGCACTGTGGGAACATCTACCGTACACAGAAGTTTCTGAAGAATCACGTATCCAGTGTACATGGGGGTCTCACTGTCATATGCCCCTTCTGTCAGACTGAGTAGACCTTCAAAAAGACTTTCAGGCCTTAAGGTACATGTCAGAAAGTTCCCTGAGGGCTAATGTTCAAAAATGCTGGCAGAGATGTTTTCAGAAAACAACAGATATTGGTGATGTGTGAAGCCAGAGTCCTACTCGCGTTTAGTCAAGCTATCACCTAAAGAAAGTCCAGTCGCCGTCAACATGCGTCTGCTGGTCCTCCAGTTGTCTGAGAGATTAGGGTCGAAAGCATCAAAGATCAAAGAAGATTTTCTAGAGGACTGGCAGATAGATGATTGTTCATTTAAGTTTATCCTGGATAACAACCAATTCCAGGCTGACTATATGAATGTGAAGGAGGAACCGTCAATAGCATATATATAAATCTTATTCCTGGGGACTTGTTTGCAGATCTAAGAAAAGCCAACGACCCCTTCCGTGTGAGATCTCTGACAGGCTTTACTGCCCCATCCCCCTGCATTTCATGATTTTCTTTAATTTGAGATACAACATGACCATGTTATGAAACCGTTTTGCTACCATGTTGCTGCATTCGTGATTCTCTTTTATTTGATATGACCATGATCTGAAAAAGTTTAAGAATGACCTATTGACATTAGATCTGGCAGAATGTTTAGGAAGAGAACATGTCCCACACAAGTTGTGACACCATTATTGTACACAAAAACAAGTGCTACAATAACCAGTGCTAGCACAGAGCATAAAGAGAATATTGGATCTGGCGAGAAGCCACATATCATTGAGGTAGAACCAATCAGCTCTTCAAAGAATACAGATGAAATTCCTCCTAATGAAGAAACAGAGAGGAAATTAAATTGACTACCCGGAACACAACTATTGAATTTGCAGTGAAAAGTGGAGAGGATAGTGGTAAATAAGAGTTGAGGAATTAACAGAATGGGGAAGATGTCATGTTTATGAGCCAGAGAAGAACGAAGACCAGAATAATTGACTTAAATATGAGTGATTTTATCGAGGCAGTCAATATTAAGCCTGAGAATATTTCAATCAAAGTACTTAACGGTAAGCTGGTGATGGACATCAAAACTGAGTAAAGGGAAGCAAAAGGTTAGTAATTATGATACATGTAGAGATTTTTATACAAAAAATATACATTTGTTTGTTTGTTTGTTTGGTGCTTAACGACGCATCAACCCTTGTGGGTCATTAGCGTCAGACGGTATTAACTTAACATGATGAGGATGGAAAAAGTTAAAAATTTATAAGATAAAATAAAAGGAATGGTGATGATGAGTTTGTTTTATGAAAATAAGTTGCAATACGATTGTTGACAGGAGAGACCACGTACAATATCTGACAGTTTCAAAGAGCTATTCAGATAACTGTACATGTTCTTTAACTGAACAGAATACAACATAATATAATCTGTATTATGGTCTGATACAAATGTAAAACAAAACATGATTTTAAAAACAGCAATTAGATTTTGTTAAAAAGATTTATTTGTCTTAAAAATGTCATAATACTATCAATATGTATATCTTGAAATAATTCTTTCATGTTATTAACATGGAAGCAATTATTTCATACTTGTGCAAAATCGCAACATTCCAAAAGGAAGTGACGTACAGTGAAAGGTGCGTCGCAACCAACACATTGAGGATGCTCTTCACCTTGTAGTAAGTATGAATGAGTGACTCTTGTATGACCTAAGCGGAGTCGAGCTAATACTACTTCTTCTCTTCTAATGTTTCGAACAACCGATTGATATTCACCAATAGTTGGTTTGATGTCAAGAAGTTTATTACCAATGCTGTTATTCCATGAAGTTTGCCATTCTTCCAAGATATATTTATTGATAGAGGGCTTAAAATTGGAAAATGGAATTTTAAAAGAAGTTGGTTCTAATGAAAGCGATGTTTTTGCTTGCTTATCTACCATCTCATTCCCTTGGATACCTATATGACTAGGAATCCAACAGAGAACAATTTCTTTATAAGTTAAAAGCTCATGACATTTTTCTAAAAGTTTCTGAATCTGTGGATTCTTTGAACTGGTATGGTTCATTGCTTTCAATACAGAGAGCGAGTCAGAAAATATAATAAATTTATTGTTTGCATCACAAGTGCTAATGAAATCTAAAGCTAGATCAACTGCTTTGGCTTCAGCAGTGAAAATTGATGAATCGTCAGGTATACGTTGCATATTACTATGGTTGTCTGATATAACAGCACAACCAACCTTTGAGTCTTCCTTTGACCCATCAGTATAAATTTGTTGGTAATTCTTATAACGACTTTGCATTTTTCTGAAATTATCTTTTAATATGTGTGGATTTGATTCAGATTTTTTCCCGGAATGTAAATCAAAAAGTATTTCTGGTGGTTTCATGCACCAAGCTGGAATATTTGGTGTAAAATGTTTTTCAATATTTTGTGGTTTGAGGTGAAATTCTGATGCCAAATGATTTAATAGCTTTAGGTTTTTGTTCATACAAATTAACATAATTTGGTGGGAATGTAACTTCATGAGCAGGATTAGATGGGTTAGCAGCAAGTCTTATAGCATATTGCAAAGAGAGTTTCTCTCTTCGTGAATCTAGTGATGGTTCATCTGCTTCCACATAGAGACTAGCAACAGGAGAAGTTCTAAAAGCCCCTAAAGCTAATCTAAGTCCTTGGTTATGTATAGGATCAAGCATTTGAAGATATGATTTTCGTGCAGAGCCATATATAATACAGCCATAGTCTAATTTTGACCGGACTAGAGACCGATACAGCTTTAGAAGTGTAGTTCGGTCTGCACCCCAAGAAGTATGGGAAAGCACTTTTAAAAGATTCAATGCTTTTAAACATTTAGCTTTGAGATATTTAATATGGGGTATAAAACTGAGTTTTCTATCAAATAAAATGCCAAGGAATTTAGATTCCTCAACAACTGGAATAGGTGATCCATATAAATGTAAAACCGAATCATCATGTTGCTTGCGCAACTGACAGAAATGTACACACTGTGTTTTTGATTTGGAAAACTTAAAGCCATTGCTTGTTGCCCAATTTTCAATCTTATTCAAATTTTGTTGTAGTTGACGTTCAATTGTTGCCATGCTTTTCGAGCGATAACAGATACAGAAGTCGTCAACGTATAATGAGCAATCAGTAAGATTACCTAAACATTTCACAATATCATTAATTTTGATACTAAAAAGTGTTGTAGATAGCACACCCCCTTGAGGTACACCTTGCTCCTGGTCATAATAGTCAGACAGAGAGGAGCCAACTCGGACTTGCATGGCGCGGTCTGCAAGGAAGTTTTCAATGAATGTAGGAAGTCTACCTCTTAATCCTAGTTTGTGGATATCTTTTAAAATGCCATATCTCCACGTGGTATCATAAGCTTTTTCCAAATCAAAAAACACAGCAACTACATGTTCCTTTTTAATAAAGGCATCACGTATGAAGGTTTCCAATCTAACTAAATTATCAGTTGTACTGCGGTCAGATCTGAAACCAGACTGAAACCGCGATATATGATTATGAGATTCTAAAAACCAAGTAAGTCTTTTATTTATCATTCTTTCAAGTGTTTTACATAGACAACTTGTTAAAGCTATAGGTCTATAATTATTAGGTTCTGCAGGATCTTTCCCAGGTTTGGGAATTGGGATTATGGTTGCTAAGGTCCAATCTTCTGGAAATTTACCTGTAGTCCAAATGTAATTAAATATATTCAAAAGGGTTTCAAGAGAATTCTCTGGGAGATGTTTAAGCATTTGATAGTGGATCTCGTCAGGACCCGTGGCTGAGTCATGTGATAGTTGAATAGCTTCAACTAATTCATCTAAATTAAAATCTTTGTTATAAATTTCATTATTTTGTGATTTAAAATTCAATTTAACTTTCTCTTGTTCAGTTTTAATCTTTCTGAAGGATTCAGAGTACTTGAATGATGATGAATTGTGACAAAAAGTTTCTCCTAAAGTGTCAGCAATGTCTGTTTGCCTACAATGGGAGAAAGAGAGAAAAATCCTTAAAATAAAATGTGAAAATAACTTGTCATTTCCAGAAGCTCGTAAGCAATTCGAACAATTTTACCAAGTTAGGACATATGCAAGTGCTGTGAAACCAGGCACTTGCAACAAATCTACAGAAACTCATAACAACAGCACACAGACGGACGACAGTTTTACAGAATATTTAAAAAAACAAACACAAGAAAAACAACAAGAACCCTCTAAAGGAAAACCCCAAGAAAAGGGTAATCAATCTCGTCCAGGGCAAACCCTTAAGCCAGCAACCCTGGAGATGATTAGGAAAGATGAAGAGAAGAAGAAAAAAGAAGAGAAAGACAAACTCAAAAAACAACAAAAAGATGAAAGACGACAACAATATATCAAAGAAAAAGCACAGAAAGATAAAGAAGAATACTAGCTCAGAAGAATCCATTTTCTGTGTTTAAAAAGGATGATGAGGAAGATGACATGGACGATGATTCTGTGGTTTTCACAGACTCTTCCTCCAGTGATCACCTCTCTAAAGGCACACTTTCACGATTACCAACAACTTAACAATGGAAGGTGTCAATCTAACCATTATTTTAGTATCTCTTTTAATATTATTTTCAAGTATGGATTTTAAACATAAAATTATTCAATGGAATTGTCGAGGTTTGAAACCTAATTTTAATGAAGTATCTCTATTGATTTCCGAATACAATCCATCTGTATTTTGTTTTCAAGAGACATTTCTTAAACCAGATGATAACATCTCATTAAAAGGTTTTAATATATATAACTATGTTCATACTGATTGTCTGAGGCCCTCTGGTGGTGCCTCGGTGTTTGTAAAATCATCTTTCCCACAAAGAAAGATTGATTTACAAACAGAACTACAAGCAACTGCAGTATCTGTCACTCTTGACAAAGAAATAACCATATGTTCTGTATATATTCCCCCATCATTTTCTCTTAATTCTCAACACCTGGACAGTTTACTACAACAACTTCCTTCTCCTTATATCATATTAGGTGACTTCAATGGTCACAATATCCTCTGGGGTGGTAAAAACAATGATTCCAGAGGTGAGCTTATCGAAAATTTCTTAACAAAAAATGATATATGTATTATGAATGATAAATCATACACTTATCTTTCTACAAGTGCAAAGTCCTTTTCCTCTATTGATCTTTCCTTCTGTCACCCATCACTCTTTCTTGATTATAATTGGTCTGTGAGTAAAGACCAACATAATAGTGATCATTTCCCTATCATCATTGAACAGAACACTTTTTCCACTGAGGACCACAATCCAAAGTGGAAATTAAATAGAGCCAACTGGGATCTATTTAATACTCTATGCACTGGTAAATTAATACCAGAAAACTTCAAAGAATCTTCTGATCCCATATCTGACTTTACTTCTTCTCTTATAGAAATATCTAAAGAATGTATTCCTCAAACCTCGACAAATCCAACTAAAAGTAATCCATGGTACAACGACGACTGTAAAGAGGCAATTAAACAACGTAAACAAGCTCTATCTAAATTTAAAAAATCTCCAAATTCCAACAACTTGAATGACGTTAAAGTATTTAGAGCTAAAGCCCGCAGAACAATTAAACTTTCGAAACGTAAGTCATGGAGATCTTATGTTTCGAAAATCAATCATAAAACACCTATTAAAAAGGTTTGGAATATGATAAGAAAAATCTCTGGAAAAAACAAATCCCCCAGTTACACACATTTAAACATGGTGGGTACTGACAGCAAAGCAACTTCAATATACATTTGTGTATATGATCAAATGATATTAAGTTTTAATTATACAATGCCTGGTAATTATTGGTAAATTTACTTATCATGATTAAAGCTGCATAGTCTGTAACTTTTGTTCTTCTAATTTTAATTTTTTTTTCAAGAACACAGTAAAAATACTCAAATTCAGGTAAACATTATACCATTTTCGTAAATCTTAACAAGTTATCACTATCAAAACAACTGCATTTATGTTAAAATTCAACGGTCTAGAATTATTGGAGGGACGCAAATAATTACCAACAAGAGAAAAATACACCTATTTGGTAAGATAATTCACATTTCCATGCAGTTTTCAGCTGTACTGAACATTTTTATTGTGAAAACATAGCTTAATTCTACTTTTACAAATGATTAAAAAAGAAAAGAAAATTTTTCGAAAAATGTTCATAGTTACAGAGTATGCAGATTTAAAGGTACTTTCCTTTTAACTCTTATAAAATGGAATCTTCCAGTTGATTATCTGGGCTCTTACAGCTTATTTATTATAAAAGTTCACAAATAACACCTGGTCAGACCCACTCAGCTCCCCTTAGGGGACATGCTAATCCATGATTAATTTGTTTGTGGAAACTTTTCCCTGCTTAAAGAATTACAGCAATAATGATGAAATATCAGTTTTATTTCAAGCTTATTTCAAATTCAATATGTTTTGACTTTATCTAGATCCAACATATGCAGAGCTGTTAATTTTAACACATGCCTTGGTTTAAAATTAACCAGACGTTTTAGCTGAAGTAGCTATAGGTATTATAGTGTTTCCAGGATTTAATTGACCCCCGTTTTTTGCTAATAATTTTAGTTGAAAAATTAATTAGAAAAATGAATTTAGATATATACCGCCTAATTGAATTTATTTTTCCACATATATATGAGTTTTTGTATAGCCTGGGATAAGATGGAATTTTGGTGTGTTTTTGCTGCTATTCTTTGAATTAGTCCCCAAGTGAACCTAGCGATATGAATCAAACATGGCTTATACAGGTCAGTGGAGGTAGTTCGTCAGTCCCACAGATAAGAATGCGTAACAGAGAATTATTTTTCCTATTTCTCAACCAAAAAAATATGTTGTGTGCACTCAAAACAACCGTCTCGATGATATGGCTCTTTTGAGCACCCAAAACACGTGTTTAAACTGATAAAGACAATCGCATTTCACGCTAAAATTGCTTAACTGGCAAATTTTTCGTGCATTAAGCTATGATTCTTTGCTTATAGGGACTCGTAAACTACACTGTACATCTAAAGCGGATGCATTGAAATGGCGATTCAAGTTACAGTATTATCTGAGCCATAAATAATGGCTGAATTTTCTTAGGAGAAAACTGTTTGCTAACAATATGTCTTTCAGGAATACAAGTAGGTTATCAAACAGTATGGATCCAGATAATGCCCAACATTTTAACCTGAACTTGCCTTCGGCTGTTGACAAAGTTTATCAGCGAATTAGCTTAAGCTGCTTTTAAAGTTTAATATATATCCCCAATTCACTCTCTAATTTGCTTGAACTGTCGTCATAAACTCTTTACTTACTAGTGTCGTGTGCTGATTGCCTTTGAAACAATTTGGACCCAGATCAGGCCCGACAAAACGTTGGGCATGATCTGGATCCAAACTGCTTCACTCTACTGATTTTCCCAGAAGATCATTTCAGAAAAAACAACAACAAGAAACAAACTGATTTTGAAAAAAATATCAGCAGACAACAAAACCATGACAAATTACCTCGTTGGCAAAAAAAGTCAATGAAATGAAATGGAAGGGGCTACATGTGCATGCATGTTTAATGCTTAAGCCTTATATTTGCCCTCTTTCAATACGGCACGGTCTAGGACCCCTATAGACTTTTACAATTGCGTGTGTGCGCGCGTGTGTGTGTCAAAATGCTGACGAGTGAGGTTTGCAGAATAGATTTTCGTTGAATCATCGGATATAGTCAGTCCTGTAGGCTAGTACATCATAGCAATGCAAATAAACCACCTGTATCTATTGGGGTACACATAGGTATATTCACCGGGAAAAACAACGAAGTTATTGTTTTGTGCAGGGGACTGGGGCTTCAGTTACAAATAAGGGCGTCTCCAAAAAATAAGTTTTAGTTACGCGGTGTGCATTTAAATCCACATGCTAAGTGCTGTTATTCTAAGTTCAATTTAAAGCTGTTTAAAAAAAAAAACGGGGGTCACTTATAACCCGGAAACACATTACTGCCAGGTGGACAAGTGTGGTAAATGGAAACTTCCAATTGATTTTTTGGACTTTTACTAATCCAATCTGGTTATTAATGATCAATTTGCCAAGGTTGCTCTTTATCTAGTATCAGATTGCCCTTCCAGGTCCTGATTGGAGTGCGCAAACTTTTCCTCTTAAAAAATTAGGATTCAATTTGATTCTGGTGCTTCAAGAGTTTAAACCAAAAATTATGCTAAAATGATATTGTCCATCCATTGTGAACAATGCAATTATAATATATAGGTTTAAAATATATTTGTTCCCTTAAAGCTGTGCTAGTAACATTAAAGTTGATAAGATAAATGATCCTTGATATGCAAACTGTTAGCAATAAATCTTTATCTGGTATTTTTCTGCAATGCAAACTATTTTTCTGTAATAAATTACCATATTGTAAATAAATTCATTATTTTCTTATTCAATATTTATTCAAGTTTTATATAACTGTATTTAGAATGCCACTAGACTCCGATAGATTGCTAAGTATACAGTAGTATTGGAAAATACAGCTGGTTGTCAGCAGAACTTATGCTGGTGACAACCGGTAGTCAGCAGACACTTCCTGAAATTATTCTTCCTATTTCTGAACCAAAACATCCGGTTTGGGTTACAAAAGAATTGTCTCAATGAGACAGTTCTTTTGAGCACCCATAAACATGTTTCTACCAATGGTATAACAGGGCTGCGTAGCGCAGTCGGTAACGTGTCTGGCAACAAATGCGAGTCTGACTGCTGATCCAGGGGTCGCGAGTTCGATCCCGGCCCCATACTTTCGTGGAGATTGATCATGAAATAATTTCTACGGTCATGATCATTCTCCTCCCTTCCGCTGAATCATTCAAGAAGGGTTGTTGTCAGTTACAAGCGAAAGTATGTGCACGAAGTACTGGTTAACTGCTTGTTCAAGCTTGCCCAGGAAAAAGTGTGGTCAAGTGAACTGACCGTCCCCAAATGACCATAGCTGTTGACTTGGGACGTAAAGCAACAAAACAAACAAAACCAATGGTATAAGAAAATAATCACATTTGTATGCGCAAAATATAGTGCTGTACATTTGCTGTATGTCACACTAATAATATAGTGCAATGCATTTGCCGTACGTCACACTAGTAAATATAGTATTAGATTATCAGACCTCCAGAGTGCACACTTAAAATTAACATGACTCTATGTTTTGTGCGCGACTGTTTATATGTGCTTTGTGGTCACCTGCTGGGAAAGGGCTGACCTCTTGGCTCTCGTTTGTGGTGTCTTCTGTGAGTTTGTCACTTTCCCATTGGTATCCTGGGTCAGGTGTGGTACTTGATTGTATCGATTCCTGATCTTTGCACCATTACTTACTTTCAATATCTGGTACTTTTCATAATGTGACAGCATTTGCTTACACAAATATAATCTTCTAGAATGTGAGAGAAGTCCAACAGAATCTCAAGATCCATTTGAAGTTAGCGTCTCTGCCAGAAGAGCTGATGGAATTGGTGACAGAGGCAGATAAGAAATGGTCAAGAGAGAAACCCATTTCACAGACTTTGATAAGAAAGTGCTTATGGTTGCAGAAAGACAATATGAAGAAAGTGCTGGTCACTTTGAGGGATGAGGGGCCAGCAAAGTATCAGAAAGGTGTGTAAGTGACAGCATTTAATTTTTCAATAACCCTTTTGAAACTTCTTTGAGCATTGGTGCATATCAATGTAGTGGACATATATACTACATTTTAATGGTTGCAGTTGTTTGAACCATCAAATCAATTCCCAGGTTTACTTACTTATTGTCTTGTATATTTTGTAGTCAGTGTCAGGGCCTAATCATATAAGATTAGTTTTTTTATGCCCCCTACTTTGAAAGAAGTTGAAGGGGCATATTGCTTTGGGCTTGTCCGTTCATCCTTCCTTGCTTCCGTATAAAAATAATTTAAGTTATTGATTTTTAAATTTCATAAATGGATACCTCGTCAAAGAATAACTGACCAGTATTTTTATAAGTCTGAATTATCTCCCTTTATGGATATATGCCCTTTTTAAAGGTTTATAATGATTTTTTCAATCAAAATATCTCAAACACATACAGCTAGGAGCTTTAAACTTGGTCAGCTGATAGAAGATAATAAGTAGATTACCTGGTGAATTTTTTTAAAAATCATTGTATTTTTGTCGAGTTATTGCATTTTGAAAATTTTGGCATTGAAAACTTAAGATATCTCAAAAACTTTTACAGCTAGGAGCTTCAAACTTAGTCAGCTGATAGAAGATGATGAGAAGATTACCTGGTGAAAATAAGATTTTTTATGCCCCCTTATGCCCCCAACTTTGCAAAAAGTTGAAGGGGCATATTGCTTTCAGCTAGTCCATGCATGTGTCCGTTACAAATTATTAAGATACAGTTTTTAAATTTCATATATGGATCACTCATCAAAAATAATTGACATGTGTTTTTTAAAGTCTGGATTATCCCCTTTTGTGGAGTTATGCCCCTTTTAAAGGGTCATAATGAAATTTTGTAATCAAGATATCTACATATATATAGATATAAATTACAGCTATGAGCTTCAAACTTGGTCAGCTAATAAAGCATAATGAGTAGATAATCTGGTGAAAGTTTAAAAGTTTTTTTTGAGTTATTGTCCTTTGCAAATTTGGACATAGAAAATTTGATATCTCAAAAACTGTAACAGCTATGAGCTTCAAACTTGGTCAGGTGATAGTGGATAATGAGTAGATAAATCAGGTGAAAATTTAAAAAAAAATTGAGTTAATGCCCTTTGCAATTTTTTTGCATTCTAAGTTTTTAACCAAGATATCTCAAAAACTATTACAGCAAGTAGCTTCAAACTTGGTCAGCTGATAGAGGATAATGAGTAGATAACTTTTTTTAGTTATTGCCCTTTGCAAATTTTTGGCATTGAAAACTTGTAGTCAAGATATCTCAAAAACTATTACAGCAAGAAGCTTCAAACTTAGTCAGCTGATAGAAGATAATGAGAAGATAACGGCCCTTTGCAAATTTATTTTTTGGAAACTTGTCATCAAGATATCTCGAAAATTATTGTAGCTACGAGCTTCAAACACGGTCAGTTGGTAAAAGATGATGAGTAGATTACCTGGTGAAATTTTTAAAAAAAAATCTTTTATTTTCTTGGGTAATTGTCCTTTGTAAATTTGGGCATTGAAAACTTATGAACCCTTCTTGACAAGCAAAGGGTTGGGGGCATCATTTCTAGTTTTTTGAGTTATTGCCCTTGGCAAATTTCGCCATTGAAAACTTGTATTAAAGATACCTTGGAAACTTTTTTAAGCTAGCAGTCTCAAACTTGGTTGATCAGTTGATTACCTAGTGAAATTTTAGAAAAGAGTTATTTTATTTTTTGAGTTATTGCCCTTTGAAAATTTAGCCATTTAAAACTTGTAAACGGTGTATCTAAAAAAATGTTATTGACAGAAGCTTTATATTTGGTCAGCTGATTCAGAATTATGAGTAGTATTGGTAGAAAAGCACCACCCTCATGAGCAAGCAAATGATTGGGGGCCTAGTGTTTCATAAACACAATTTCTAGTTTGTAAATATACTGACCACCCTCTAAAAATAAAGTCTTATTATTATTATTATTACAGACCTTCTTAAGAAAACAATGTAGAACTTGATAACATATTGCTTCCTATAGATGGCACTTTATCTAAGTCTTCAATGTCTTCTATATCATCTATTTGAGTGTTGTCAGTCTATATATATATATATATACAAAGACAAGTCAAGTGCAAGTCAGAACAGCACTGTAGTGAAAGTTTATGTTTTTAATTTTGATGCATTTTGGGTTAACTTTGTATTAGTAAACATCTTTAACAAAAATGCTACATAATAAAATCCATATGTCCCATTTGAACGCATCTGTGCATCCTAAATGCAAAAAATGCTACAAAATGTGTATATTTTATGATGTGAATTCATTTCTTTTCAAACTCTTCGGTGCCGTTATGACTTAGTATAATATTGCACACTTATGTGCCTCAACTAAACAAGCCTTTAAGTCTGAGCAAAGGTTTTTGACTCCCTGCTCCCAAGTTAAGGTCATAGCAGGAGGGGCAAAATTCATGAATTTGTGCCCACACGCGATCTTCTTAATCCAAATTACCACAGTCAAATATTGTAAATATTTTACCAGCATGAACACCTGATTGGGACAACACATACAGGGCAAAATTTCAGAACAAATGTTCAAGAACTGAATATGAACTGCTCTTAAAGTGTTCAAGAAAACCTGTAAAATTGGTCAAATTATTAGGACAAGAAGTTCTTAAATGTTCTTGAACAGTTCTTGGTCATAGTTCTAAAACTGTCCTATAAACATTATGGAACAGTATCACAGCAGTTCTAGAACATAGTTCTAGAAAATTCTTGAATTTTTCTTACCAGGTCGAAATCCAGAAGAACAGTTTTCTTGTGATGCAGCTCAATTATGGTATTTCGTTACAGTATCATTAGTGTCTAAAACTGCTTTTAAGATTAGTCCTACCTATACATTTGAATAATTTTATGTTTTTTTTTCATAATCATCCATCTGATTATGGCATGCTTGTTCTTGTTCTAAAAATGTTCTAGAATATTTTGGAACACTTGTAGAACTTGCTGGTTCTATAAAGGTACTAAATAAATTCTTGAAATAACTTTCAAGAAGAACTGCATAAGGTTTCGTTATGAAAAGACTGAAATAAATCAAGAAAAAATTTAAGAACATTTCAAGAACACCAAGCTCTACAAATTATTCAAGAAAAGTTAAAAATGTTCTTGAAATAACCTCTAAAAGAATTACAGAACATTTCAAGGACACGTCATGGTGAAGAGAATTTTTTGAAATCATCAAAACAAATTTAAGAACAGTTCAAGAACACCTGTCAACCCAATTTGATTAAGAAAAGTCTTTAAAATGTTCGAGACACGTTTTTGACCATTTCAAGAATAGCAGAGATTCTTAAAAAGTTTTGTCCCTAAAGGATCTTCTTGAACAGTTTAAGTACAATTGTTCTTCAAATCCTTCATTACAGATCAATAATTATTTCTAATTTTCTAGAACTGTTCTTGAACTGCTCTTGCAGTAAGAACTTCATTTTGCAGGGGTAGTCTAAGATCAGTCGGAGCCATATCTTATGTACCTTTTGATATATTATTTATTGTAACTTTGTCATGAAGAATCACTGGTGGACCCGGCATAATCTTATCACAAACAAGACAAGTAACTCATTGACCTATTGTTTTTTCATATTTTCCTTGTCTATCAGACACCTGTGTATCCTTGAATTCATGTCATGAGACTTAAATGACTGAAGCATTTCATGGAGACAAATGGCTCAGTTTATTTAATTATGTTAATCAAAACTGTTGATGAGAATGACAGTGAAAGTGATCATTTACAAGCAAAAGTGCTTGCACCCGAAGTACTACTTGCTTATGAAAACGTTTTACTGACTGTCTAAGGGCTGTTGAGTGGAACCCCAAAACACTTGCATAATTGTACACAATACTTCAAAAGTACAAAATACATAGCATCTGTGTCCAAAGCAAACTTTTTTAGTGCTGTCATTTTACATTGTTTTCTACCTGAAAAAATCTTTCTATATATATATATATATGGTGATTTAATTTTAAATCTTACTGTTCATTTCAGGGGACAATGGAAGTGAAGAAATGGAAGACAAAATGCACAGCTCTGGAGGTATTACTTTTCTGATCAGTTTGTTGTTCCGGATTTACCTGATATAATTTTCAAAATAATTAAGACCTTTTTCAGTCTCCCATATAACCATATACAGAGAAATACAAGCCACCTAGCAATAGTTTCTGCTGCAACATTGCAACACAGCAGTCTGATCAGGATCTACACTGTTTGTCAAAGAGACTTCAAAACAAAAGCATAAAAATTGTTATGATCAGCGCTTTAAGGATTAATAAATGTTACATGTGATTTTCCTTAAATACGCGCACACCAACTTATTAACCCTTTGCCAAATTATAAATATATAACCTGATTTACTTTCCTTAGCAGATGAAATAGCTGAAAATGCCCAGATATGAATTTTAAAGTTGCCACCTTTACGTTGACCAAAAAGCTCTATTATTTGGATCCACAAATATACATATAACATTTGCATGACTTAAAGTGACTTTTACCTTAGCTATTTAACATTGTCTAAAGTACTCATGTGTGTGCAAGAATTAAAATTATTGCTGTCATCTTATTAAATTAATTTTTGACAAAATGGCAGTTTCTAATATATTTTTATCTCTTCTGCATTTCAATATGGACCTTAAGTGCTCGGACGTGGAGTGCATTGGGAAAAAAACTTGTACCTGAGCATATTAAAAAGTTCTGCTGGTTTGAACTACCACTTGCAGAAACTGTGCCAAGAATATCTTAAAAGCATTAGAACAGAAAAAATATACTAGCCCTTATCATGCTGAATATTTATGTAAATGTACTACATACCGCCCCAATTTGTATTTGCATAGACATGTAGCAGGACAATTACTAGTGTGTATTTACTAGCATTGTGGAAAAGCAGTTTGAATCCAGATGAGTGGGTTTCTCAGAAGCCAGCTGATCTGGATCTAAATTGTTTTTAAAACAGCTAAATTGGAGCTCAGCCTGATAAGGGTTAAAAACTTTAAGGAATGTACCCTGGGCACTCACTGGACTGGAAATATAATTTAAATATATTATGCCCCCATATTCTGTCTATAGCCCAGCATGTCTTTTTACCTCAGGAAAAGGTGAAGAATCTTCTAGAAGAAATAAGAAAGCTGAAAGAGGAGAGTGCAAACAAGACAGTGTGTAAGTTTCATTTATAAATCTAAATGTCACAGGTGTATAAATAAAAATGCCTGAAAATAGCTTTTGATACGATTATCATATGGACGCTTGTCAGCACTCCTCTGTGATAAAATATTATGATGAATTAACACTTTCACTGCCAAGTACCTAAAAAAAAACAATATCTCAGTGCCAAGCATGTTTCAATGACTCCTGAACATTAAGGGTATATGGGTGCAACACAGAATATCTCCAGAACCATTCGTCCTATTGCTGTGAAATTTTCACAGAATGTTGCTAATATATACTATTGCCATAAAGTTCAGCATATTCAATTAGAAAACACCACTTATGTTTTAGAAATGGTAAGAACGGAAACTTGGAAACTTTTCAGAGATACCAAACAATTATTGTGGTAAACAACAAAAGCAGAATACCAGCGATCTGATAAAGAAAAGCCGTGGAATCTCTGACTTGTTTATAGGCTGCAATTACCCATAAATTTTACTAAATTAAATGAAAACAGCATGGAGGCCAAGAGTCAGCAAAACTTTTATAACAAGGCCGTGATAGTTGTAATTTCTTCAAAACTTTCTCTTTGGAGCATACACTTTCAGGTTCTGGTTCAAAACGTCACGAAATGACTCATAATAATCCACCACTACTTCCGGGTTGTGTATAGCCTTCACATTGTCGAATAACAACTTCGCACATTTTCACCATTAAATTCACTGGGTACATGCGTTCAAGACATGAAATTCTGATCCACTCATGCAGTAAAGTCTAGCAAAATTGACAATAGTTTTGATACATCTGGTTTCCGGTTTCAAACACGTCAGCCGAGCTTGTCACACATGTGTTCAATAGGGTTCAAGTCTGGCAACTTTTATTTGTAAGCAACTGGGAACCAGACAAGGTTTCAGTGACTATATAAACGCGAGATCTATATATTTGAATAGTCTGCATTTTGACTCAGAGCAGTGCACATCGCTGAGAGGTCACGTTTGGTACTTTTAAGAAATATTTTTGGTCTACACGTTTGGTACTTTTAAGAAATATTTTTGGTCTACAACTTTGTGCCAAATTTGTCTCTAGCTTGGTATCCATTTCTCGTACATCGTACAAGCCCAGGTAGTACAAGAGGATTCCAAGCAGTGGACAATAGTGAACGGGTAGTGGGCAGCAGAATGTCTTTGGGAATTAAAGAGCTGAACAGCATTCGTTGAACATATTATTAAACACTAAGAGTTGCACCATAGGGCATATTTTGGTTTGGTTCTGTTGTATAATTGTTACTGCAATATAGTACTGGCTACTACGGTGATAGCCGCTATGATCAAATTGTGGTATTTCCTGATCATACTAACACTCGTTATCGTTCGCCAGCTAGTTGCTCGTTCAATGTTCGATAGCTTAGTATAATAAGGGAGCCATTATTATTCTTGATATTTTTCCATTGAATTATTTATTTAGCCTTTTGGTCGGAGAATTTGTCAAGTCAACTATTTGTTATGAGAATATATGTCCGTGTCTCACATTTGTTCTCTCTGAATAAGAAAGCGTAGCCTGTTCTTTGAAGTAAGTTCGGTTTTGTGCAAGTGCTTGTGCGGGTATTGGGGAGATCCGGTGCATGGTTTGTCCGCCATTTTACTTGCGTTTTGCGATGTTCTGCGTTTTAAGAAGTTCAACTTCTCTGCGAAAACCAGCCTATTATTAGGCATTAAAAAAAGACATATATTATTCTTTAAAAGGCCAAGGAGGTAATGTCCCCAACATCTGCACAAGGCATTTTTCTGATTCTTTGTGAATTTTGTAAATCTATCTGCACGGCCGTCGTGCCTTTGCATTTGGTTGAAATGAGAGAAATTTTGCGTAGTATTTTGTATCAGGCAATTAAGTGAGACAGGTTCATATTTTCTCGTTGCAGTTTTCACGAAGGTTTATGAAGATATATACTGAAGCTAGAAGAATAAATCTCCTGTAGAAACCCTTGACCTTTGTGTATTTTTCTATGACAAGCGAGTCACACGACAGTCGTATCAGTTAAAACTCCCTCTTACTGATGACAGAAAGCAGGCTCGTCAAGAACATCCAAAAGACTGATGATGACACGGGGGTTAAACGTTTGCGTCTGACACCAGTGGTCGTGTCTGACAGTAAAGGAAAGTACCTGAAGGCATGTGTATCTCCGAATAGAAATCCAGAATCTAGAATCCTGTGGCGTGCCAAAGGTGGAGCAACAACATTGGATCGGTATTTATGGTTGAAAGACAATGTTGATGTGTTTAACGACAGATACGGACCGCTTTCTATATACATTTTCTTGGGGACATGTGACCTCACAATTAAGCAAACTCTTGCTTCTAGTACACCTGGTAGAAAGCGCCCCAGAATTACACGTAGTCCATTTATCCAGTTGAGAGACCCTACTTCAGTCGTGTTGTTAAAAAGACATTATGTCTGATTCAAAATTTGCTGGCAAAGAAAAATGTGAAACTAACTTTCTTACATGTTCCATTATATTCCATTGAACGTTGGAATAAATCCAAAGGTCATCCCAATCCAGGCAGCTTTAAATCGGATGATAAGAAACTGACCGAATACGTTCTATCCATAAACAATTTCATAGATGCCCAGAATCAGGAGCTTGGTACTTACTCGCCCAAACTTAATCAGGACTTGAACCGTAGTTGTAAGGCCAACAAAGGAAAACAGAGATATTCGTGGAACTTTAATATGTATTCCGACGGAGTTCACCCCAAGAATAAACTGGCAAAATCGTGGCTTAAGTCCATTTCGAGGAAAGTGAAAAGGGACTGCCTATGAAGTTTGAGTAAATAGTGACATTGGTACTCTATTATGTGCATAAAGGCAGGGAATGCCCAGTCATATGTATATAATAAAGTGCAGCAAATATTGACAGTTTTGCAGTGATTCATAGTGTATCATAGAACAGTATTATATTGTGCTCACTTTTCCTGTTTTAGGGTAAAATTCTGAGTTTGTATTCTTTGGCATGTAGGCAGGGAAAGCCCAGTCACATGCTACAGAATTCTGAGTATTATCTACGAGCACATATATTTCCATTTTCAGTGTTTTACATGTAATTGATATTGTTGCTAAATCACTATGTCTTGGTCTGATGTAGAGCAGGGATCCATTCATGTAATTGAGGTAGATGAAGTTGATAAACTTAAGGGCGAAATAGACGGGCAGTCAGAAAGTCGAGCAGAATCAAGGCGTGTTAGTTCTAGGTCGCGTACAATGACTGAAAGGGGATTAGAATATGAAATTTAATTGTGGGAAGGGCGTTTTATGGCTTCCGTCTCAAGATGGCGAAGTAATATGAGTAAAATGTCTGTCTGTCTTTCCGGTGAGAATGATCCCGTTTTAATACGGTCAAGTAGAAATGCGTATGATGTGTTGATGGAGGATGTACAATCTGCTTTTAATCATTTAATTGGCTTGCATGGTATTGATTCTCCCGAAATACAGAGCTTTATTACTCTATTTGAAGGTTTGGAAGAAGAAAACCAAAAATTCATTTGTAAAATAGCAGATCGCATTTGCGAAATCCAACAGGAAGCGGCAGAAAATGCATCTCGTTCATTGCGCAGTTCTTATCAAAGCTCTAAATCCCGTCTGTCAAAGGCGTCATATGGTTCTCGACATTCCGATGCTGCAGCCAAGGCAGCCGCTTTGAAAGCTAAGTTTAAGTAAATTGATGCCGAGATGCGTTCAAAGGCAGAATTTGAAAAAATTACAACTCAAAGAAAATTAGAAATGGCGCAAGCAAAAATTGGGGTTTTAGATTCAGAATTTGTTAAATCATTTGACTCTCTTAAGTTCGGCAAGACAGAACATGAAATTAAAACAGAACGTACAAGGGAGTATGTCATGAATCACCCTAATGCTTCTTTTGGATTTAAACCTTCATTAGAGCCTCTCTCCAAGGTGGTACTTCCTGAAAAGTCAAATTTGGACCCTCTTGCTGATAAGTGCCTGCCGGTTCAATCCCTTCCCCCCACAGAGGTTCTCATGGCCAATATTCCCAAGGAAACACACATTGATAGCAATGAAACTGGTGTGAAACTTAGTGACAAAAATTTGGCAACTGTTAGTCACGAAACTTGTGGGGATACTAGCCAAGAAATTCCAGTAAAGGTAAGTCAGGCAACTTGTGAAGAGGTCATTCATAAGGACATTCTGGAACTCACAAAAACTCTCGCAGAGCAGGCCTGCTTAAGCCGTCTTTGCCAACCTGAACCCTCTGTATTTGATGGGGATCCCTTGAAATACCTGGCTTGGAAATCAGCTTTTCAAACACTTATAGAGCAAAAGCGCATTCCCTCATCTGAGAAAATACATTATCTAAGAAAGTATTTGTCTGGCTCTGTAAAAGAGGTAATTGAAAATTTCTTCTTACTCACAAGTTAAGATGCATATGAAGAGGCCAAGAAACTGCTAGAAGAGCGTTACGGGGATCCGTTCATGATAGGCAATGCTTTCAGGAATAAATTGGAAAAATGGCCGAAAATTCAGTTGAAGGATAGTGTAGGACTGCATCGGTTTGCGGACTTTCTAAAACAGTGTGAAACTGCAATGGGCAGCGTTAAGGGTTTGAGTGTTCTGAATGATGATAGGGAGAATCGAAAGATGCTGCTTAAAATTCCTGAGTGGTTAGTGAATAGGTGGAACAGACTTGTTTCACAATATAAAGAAAAGGAAAAGCAATTTCCCCATTTAAGGAATTTGTGTGTTTCATTGAAAAGGAGGCTAAAATTGCGTGTGACCCCGTCACATCACTCAACTCATTGCGATTGGATCAAATTAGTAATATGGACAAACTACATAGCTATCTGAAGCCAAGTAGAGGGCATCCATGGAAAGGACACTCCCTATTAACTGAAGGAAAGGGCTGAAGTAGGACCAAGAATGGAACAGAAACGGTGCTCTTTCTGTCAAAAGACTCATGATATAGACAACTGTTTTAAGTTTCTCGCCAAAACATTAGAAGAGAGAAAGGCCTATGCCCGAGAAAAGAGACTGCTTTAGTTGTTTAGGTACGACTCATGTTGCCAGATATTGTAGACAGAGAAAAAAATGTAGTAAGTGTGGTAGGCAGCATCCCACATCATTACATGGTGACAAGATTTCTAATCAAAGTGACAGTGAAACAGCAGTGAAAGAAGTAAATGTAGATAAACATGGAGCATCTTTATGTGGAATTGCGGTTTCAAATTGCATTTGTGTATGCCATATGAGCTCATTGGTTTTACCTGTGTATGTGTCTCATGAAGATTGTCCTGGCAAAGAGCGGCTTGTATATGCCTTACTTGATTCACAGTCAGATACAACTTTCATTCTGGAGGACACGAGTAGAATTTTGGGACTTTCTGGTGTAGAGGTCGACTTAATGCTTTCTACGATGCACGCAGAAAATAAGTTAGTGAAAAGCAAAAAATTCAAAGGGTTGTCTGTCAGAGGTTTTGACTCTTCTTTAAAAATAAAGCTTCCAGTGACATCTTCAAGAGAGATAATGCCTGCCAATAGATCCCACATACCTACGCCAGAGCTTGCCAGGAAATTGCCTCATATGTCATGTATAGCAGATTATCTGTTGCCGCTGCAGGCCTGTGAGATAGGACTTCTGATCGGATATAACTGTGCTAAAGCACTGATGCCAAGAGATGTGATTGCACCTGATGGTGAAGGACCATAATTATGCTCAAAAACAAATCTGGGATGGGGGATTGTAGGAATTGTTGAAAGTGGAGACAGTGATTCTATAGGATATAGTCACAACATTTTAGCCTACCAAGTGCCGTCATCATTGAGTAAGGATCCTTACTGCCAAAAAAAAGGTTCTAGTATCTTTTCAAACAAAGATAAAGGAAGTAATACAGCCTTGTGATGTAACCAAATTGATGGAGCTTGAGTTCAGTGAAAATAAATCAGATGGAATTTCCTTGTCTTTGGAAGACAGAAGATTTCTTAACACTATGCAGGAAGCCATACATAAGAAAGATAAGCACTATGAAATGCCACTTCCTTTCAAGCATGGTCAACCAGTTCTCCCGAATAATAGAAGTCTGGCATTACATCGCTTAAAACACCTTCAGAAGAAGTTGGAGGCAGATGAAAGATATCGAAATCATTACGTTACTTTTATGAAAGACATTTTAGATAAAGGTCATGCTGAAATAGTGCCAGAAACAGAACTCAGATCAGTCAATGGTAAGGTGTGGTACATACCACACCATGGGGTGTATCATCACAAGAAAAAGGACAAAATTAGGATAGTGTTTGACTGTAGTGCTAAATTCAGAGGTGAATCTCTAAATGATCATCTTTTACAAGGACCAGATCTAACTAACACATTAGTAGGAGTTCTTAATAGGTTCCGTAAAGAACCTGTTGCATTCATTTGTGATGTGGAACAGATGTTTCATCAATTTAGGGTAAATGTAGAGGATAGAAACTATCTAAGATGCATGTGGTGGAAGGACGAAGACTTTTCAAAGGAGCCGGTTGAGTTCCGTATGTGTGTGCATCTTTTTTGTGCAGTTTCGTCCCCAGGTTGTGCAAACTATGGTTTAAAACAGGTGGCCAGTGACAGTGAGGATGAATTTGGATCTGATGTTGCAAACTTCCTTAGAAGAGACTTCTATGTAGATGATGGGTTGAAGTCATTGCCCACTGTAGAAGATGCAAAAGTGATGATAGATAAGTGCAAAGATATGTGTGCAAAAGGGGGTCTTCATCTACACAAATTTGTTTCAAATTCAAAGGATGTGCTGAATCATATTAATCCAGAAGATCGAGCAAAGGGAACAGAGAATCTTGATCTGCTGAATGAAGCATTACCAGTAGGAATGGCTCTTGGAATTCAGTGGTGTGTAGAGTCTGACTCATTCCAGTTTCACATAACCTTGAGGGATCGACCATTCACAAGACATGGAATTTTATCTACTTTAAATTCTGTGTACGATCCTGTTGGATTTCTTGGGCCTGTGTTGCTTTCTGGTAAGCAGATTTTACAACAAATGTGTAAAGATCAAACTGATTGGGACACTCAACTTCCTGAAAACTTAGGACTTAGGTGGCATAAATGGAAAGAGGATCTGTGTCAGTTGGAGAAGTTAGAAATACAAAGATGTGTTAAGCCAAATGATTTCAGTCAAGTCCAAACAGTTGAATTACATCACGTTTCAGACGCCAGCACAACGGGCTATGGACAGTGTTCGTATATTCGGTTAATAAATGAACAAGGACGTATACACTGTGCCCTGCTAATGGGAAAAGCTAGAGTGACTCCACTTAAACCTGTGACTGTGCCACGTTTGGAGCTTGTTGCAGCTCTTTTGTCAGTGAAAATTAGTGTTCTTTTACAGAAAGAACTTGAGTATGAAAATATTAAGGACTACTTTTGGACAGATAGCAGTATTTTATATTTCAAATAAATCCCGGAGGTTTCATGTCTTTGTCGCTAATCGCGTACAGCAGATTAGAAATCACACTGAACCTTATCAATGGAGACATGTTGTGTCAAGTGAGAATCCTGCTGATATGGCCTCACAGGGTGTTGGTTGGTTGGTTTTGTTGCTTTACGTCCCAAGTCAACAGCTATGGTCATTGCGGGATGGTCAGTTCACCTAACCACACTTTTTCCAGGGTACGCTCCAACAAGCGGTTAACTAGTAATTTGTGCACATACTTTCGCTTGTAACTGACAACAACCCTTCTTGAATGAATCAGCGGAAGGGAGGAGAATGACCGTAGAAATTATTTCATGATCAATCTCAAAGAAAGTATGGGACCGGGCCGGGATCGAACTCGCAACCCCTGGATTTGCAGTCAGACACGCATCTGTACCCAGACACATTACCGACTGCGCTACACGGCCCGGTCTCACGGGGTGTGACTGTGCTAGAATTCATGGACAGAACAGAATGGTTCTCGGGTCCCAAGTTTCTCTGGGAAAACTCAGATATAGAAGCATATAAACCTGTGCTGGAACTTTCTCCAAATGATCCAGGTGAAGAAAGTCCAAGTTTTCCAGACAAAGACAGAGGTTCATGCTACTATCCTGGACCGTCTTAACTACTTCTCAGGCTGGCAGCAAGCGAAGAAAGCTATTGCAAGGTGTTTGAAGTTGAAAGAATCACTTCTGAAAAGAATAAACAGAGATGATGCTCCTTCAGTTATCAAAATCACAGACATAGAAAAGGCAGAGGTGGAGATAATCAAACATCTGCAAGAGGCAGTTTTTGAAAAAGAAATTCATTTTCTTAGAAAAAGAATTAATCAGAATTCAGTGAATACCTCTGAGCCTATAGACAAGTACTTGAAAAAGGGTTCACCCTTGTACAAATTGGACCCTTTTCTTGACACAAATGGCATCCTTAGGATTGGTGGTCGCTTAAGGTTAAGTAATGCCCATCCTAATGTGAAACATCCTATTATATTGCCTAGAAAATCTCATGTTACCAATCTTGTTATCAAACACTTCCATGAGCCTTCTTGTCATCAAGGTCGGGGCTTGACTTTGAACTCAATTCGGGCAAATGGTTTCTGGATCATAGGATGTAGCTCGGCTGTGGCCCTTTGGATATCCAAAAATGTGTCATTTGTAGAAAATTACACAGTTCTGTTCAAGGTCAGAAAATGTCAGACCTTCCCCCAGATAGGTTAGAGGCTACTGCCCCCTTTGTTTACAGCGCAGTTGACTATTTCGAACCCTGGTTGATTAAGGGAGGCCGCAAAGAGGTAAAACGCTATGGCATATTATTCACTTGTCTGTCTTGTAGAGCCATTCATCTAGAAATTGCCAATTCCTTAGATACAAGCTCCTTCATTAATGCTTTGCGACGGTTTCTTCCAGTTAGGGGACCCATACGTCAACTTAGATCTGACCAAGGTACAAACTTTGTAGGTGCTGCTAGAGAACTTGCTGAGGCTATCAGAAATTTAGACACTCCGTGTATAAGTCAGTTCTTACAAGGTCAAGGCTGTGACTTTGAATTCAAAATGAATGTCCCTTCAGCTAGCCACATGGGTGGGGTTTGGGAGCGGCAAATTAGGTCAGTACGAAGCATATTAAACACCCTGCTAGATCAATCCGGTTCGCAACTTGATGATGAGTCAT
The DNA here is from genome assembly GCA_964019695.1 of Loripinus fragilis. Taxonomy (NCBI): domain Eukaryota; kingdom Metazoa; phylum Mollusca; class Bivalvia; order Lucinida; family Lucinidae; genus Loripinus; species Loripinus fragilis. The sequence continues at coordinate 20,484,533 of OZ026528.1, forward strand.
TAAGGACATTCATGTGCGAAACTGCGTGTATTATTAATAGCCGCCCGTTGACAGTAGAAACTCTGAATGATCCGCTATCGCCCGAACCACTGACACCGAATCACTTGCTTAATATGAAATCAGAAATCTTATTGCCACCTCCTGGTGAATTTCAGCAACCTGACTTGTATTCACGAAAAAGGTGGCGCAGAGTGCATTACCTTGCCAACCAGTTTTGGTCTCATTGGAAAAAGGAGTTTCTTCAAAATTTGCAAAGAAGAAGCAAGTGGTCTGGTGTCTGTAGAAACCTGCGCGTTGGAGATATCGTCCTTATAAATGAGGAAAACACTCCAAGGAATCAGTGGCACATGGGGCGCATTGTTGAGGTACATGTTGATGAAGATGGATTAGTGCGAAAGACTAAACTTATTGTGGGAACGTCCACTCTGAACAGCAAAGGCAAACGTGAAGAACGTATCAAGTACCTTGAGCGTCCAATCCATTAACTAGCACTACTTCATGAAAGTGAACCGGGTTTATTCCCCATCAAGGAGCCATGATTTATTGCCAGAAATATAACATATTTGATGTTACATTTAATTTCGTTCTGGTGCCGTGACCAGGATTTTTGTTCAGTTGTTTTAAGTAAAACATGTAAAGTAATGCTTTAGGGGAGCCATGTTACTGCAGTATAGTACTGGCTACTACGGTGATGGCCGCTGTGATCAAATTGTGGTATTTCCTGATCATACTCACACTCGTTATCGTTCGCCAGCTAGTTGCTCGTTCAATGTTCCATAGCTTAGTATAATAAAAGAACCATTATTATTCTTGATATTTTTTCATTGAATTATTTAGCCTTTTGGTCGGAGAATTTGTCAAGTCAACTATTTGTTATGAGAATATATGTCCGTGTCTCACATTGTTTTCTTTCTGAATAAGAAAGCGTAGCCTGTTCTTTGAAGTAAGTTCGTTTTGTGCAAGTGCTTGTGCGGGTATTGGGGAGATCTGGTGCATGGTTTGTCCGCCATTTTACTTGCGTTTTGCGATGTTCTGCGTTTTAAGAAGTTCAACTTCTCTGCGAAAACCAGCCTATTATTAGGCATTGTAGACATATATTATTCTTTAAAGGGCCAAGGAGGTAATGTCCCCAACATCTGCACAAGGCATTTTGTGATAATTCCTATTCTTTGTCAATTTTGTAAATCTATCTGCACGGCTGTCGTGCCTTTGCATTTGGTTGAAATGAGAGAAATTTTGCGTAGTATTTTGTATCGGGCACATGCAGTTTTCACGAAGGTTTATGAAGATGTATACTGAAGCTAGAAGAATAAATCTCCTGTAGAAACCCTTGACCTTTGTTTATTTTTCTACGACGAGCGAGTCACACGACAGTGGTATCAATAATTATCACTCTTATTTTTTATATGTGTGAAAGCAAATATTAAAATGTTATCTGCTTGGTGAAAGTAATTACAATTCCCCCCCATGACCCATTTGATGAAGGTATATGGTCACGTGTGTCAGTATCTGTTCACTACATATTTCCGAAAACTGCTTCGTTTAAAAAAAAAACCTTTCAGTTTCAGCATGTTTTCCAACATTTATAAAATCATGTCCAGGAAAAAACGGACCTTTTATTCTGTTTTTGTTCCCCGATAGTCGTGTAATCATTGTCAACTTTTTTCTTAGTTTAGAATCAGCTATGCTTAACCGTCACATAACAATTACGTATGCGTGCGCTTAGCTGTTTCTTTAGTACAGCATTGAAAGTCAAAATATTCGGTAAAAAGTTTTATGAGCACCATATGCTTCCTCTCTTTCTCTCTCTTAGCAGACGCGGACCCAGAAAGTTTTGACTCTGATAATGTTTTTTTTTCAATGCCGTTTTAGTTGATGAGGGTAGAGAGGTTAAACCAGTATAAGCGGGCCATCATTGGCCCGCCAGCGAAACGCCATTTGATGGCCCAGGATTGAATGCTGGTTTGGAGCTTTGTGATTTTACAGGGGGTGGGGGCTCTGGACCCATTGTCATCCATGGATCCGCGTTTGCATAGCACATTCTCATGAGGATTGTACCTCTATGTGTGTCTGTTGAATTTCTCTGTGTGTCTATCAGTCTGTCTGCCTATATAAGTCTCACTCTACATATATCTGCCTGTCTGTCTGAGCATATCTGGTGTAGTCCCAGCAGACCACGGATCACAAGCTCGATACCAGGCATTTAAAGTATTTTGTTGGGACTCTTAATCAGTCCTGTTCCCGATTAACCTTAGCTGGTGGAAGCCCATTGTCCTGGTACTAAAGTATGCATCATTTATCCATAACCATTACCCCCTCCTATGAGTAAAAGTGAGGCGAACGTCCTGATAATTTTCCAGTGCCCTAGTATATGCCCCACTCTATCACAAGTGGCCATGCATCACAAATTGATGCGTCCAATGGCAGACAGTGCAGTTCCTGATTGGAACGCGCCTCTAACAGCTATCTGATCTAGTTCAACTCTACACTGTTACCTAGAGCAAGGAAACATCATTTATTAGCCCAAAAATGATAGTTTCAGAATACAGGAAATCTTAAAAGATGGAGGGTATATAATCGGTAGTATTACTTGCATGTGGTAAATATTCCATAGTCCTAGGACGATTAAGCATGCGCAGATCCAGAGGAGTGGGCTCACCCCCTCCCGCGTGGAAAAGCATAAAGCTGTAGATTTCCTTAGGAATACTGGTTTTGAACGCTTGGAAAAGCACAAAGCTACCGATGTTGGGTCATCATCGGACAGGTAGCGAGGTGCCATTTAAATAGCATTTAGCTGGTAGGCCGATGGTAGCCCGTTTTAGCCACTGGGTATAGGTTTTCTTAGGTTGGCGGCCTACTTCAAAGCCATGGTATAAAACATAGCAGAGTCCGAATGATACTAATTGAGTTTCATTATTTAGTGGAATGATAGTGCTTTGTAACAGTAAAACTGAAATCTTACTGTCTAAGAGCAACTATTTGGAATGCGCCTTGAATTAAAAGTGATTTGGAACTATAAGCAACTAACTGTACTTTGTTATTATACCAAACAGCTATTTCTACCTTGATAAGTTGCTTGTACCAATGATTGTAACCATAGCCAAAAGGAAAATTGTTATATATGTATATACTATCATCGAATCGATGATGCAAGAACCCAAGATAACCCTTCATAGCTAACCTGCTCGGCCACACACTACAACAGAATCTTAAGTCAGTTGTTTTTTCTTGGATAGGTTTAAATAATTATTGGAAAAAGTGCTAAAACCGACCTTTTGATAAAAATGCATTACAAACAAAAGATATTTTAATGAAATATGCAGTGACCTGCAGTGAACATATACTGACTTCATCAAATGGACCAATTAACTCTAGCCAATACAAATGCTATATTATAACATACGTCATGTAAACTACCCCTGTACTACTAGATTAATATATATGCACCCCTCAGTACTATATTGAAATTGGCCTAGAATGGCATTATCCCCTAGTAGAGATATAACATTTACCAGGTTAGGTCATCCTTAAAAGTAAATTTGTTTGCCGTGCTCCTACCTATCAATTTCAGTTTGGGTAGGTAGGTGTTTTTTCTTTTTTTTATCCCCCACCGAAGTCGGAGGGATATAATTTTGGCGTCGTCCGTGCGCCCGTCCATTCCACCTGTCCACCCTTATTACCTGTCCCGAACCATCTCAATACCTATTGGTCAGATTTAATTTATTCTCCGTACAAATGATAAGTACTATAGACTCTTAATATCCTATACGTTTCGTCAAAATCGACCCCTTAACACTCGAGTTATTGCGCTTGTTTTAGTATAAGCAATTATAATGCAAAACCCATTTTAGTTTTTCTGTGTGATGATCTTCACATTTCATCAAAGCTATTATATTTAACAACTTCTCACTATAGACCATGATTGTCCACAGCAGAATCTAGGGCGAAGATTTGGTACCAGTGTAGATAAACACGGCAGTGTCAAAGTTTTACCCCACCCCCCTTTGACCCAAAATAAGGGATCAAATGTCAAATATTTAAACTTCGCAATAACTAATGCAATTGTCAATATTTTTGCTGAGGTTTAGATGAGGGTCTGGATGTGTGTGGGGGGTCATGTATTCACTCGTCATTAAAAATTTAGGCCATTATTCATCTCATTAAAATTTCAGGTTATTCATTAAAATAAGACCAATTAATCATTAAAAGTAAGAAAGGTGGCAAAGAAATCTGATTATTCACTATTCATTATTTTTTCTTCAATCCATTAAAAAATAGGATTATTCATTATTTTTTAGGCCCTCATTATTCACTATTCATTAATTTCTTGGCTCATTATTCACTATTCATTATAAAAAGGGCCATTATTCACCAATCATTATACCCCATCCAGACCCTCTTAGATAAATGGGATTTATGTTTTGTGATTTACATGTTTCTCTCAAATAACCCTTCGTCGGGGGATATAAATTCGTCGAATTAGTCTTGTTTTTTAGAAATCTAGCATCATTTTATGACCTTCTTACTCACTATCACTTTTAGTGGTCTACAAATGCTGTATATATAAGGTATGAATGCATAAAATAACAGTCTCTGTAACCTTTTTTCACATACAGTTTTTAATTACTTTAGAGAAGGCATTGTTAATAGAATCAGAGAAATAAAATAATAATAAAAAAGATTCTCAGAAAGGCAATAAAATTTTTCGGGTAGGGCCTGTTTTGGGTGGGTAGGTAGGAGCCCCAGGGGGGGGGGGGGGTACTCTGATATTATCATACATACGTCAGCTCGGGTCATTTTTTGGGGTCCAAAATTTTGAATTTCAATATTTTAGGGGGTTACTGAAAAATAACTATTTTTTTGGGTATGAAGATTTTGTGGATATTTTTTGGGGTCATCGCAAAATTGGACTATATTTAGGGGTTATTTCTATGCATTTAAGGGTCTTTTCTTAAGGTCATTGTACAGAATGAGGATATTTTTTAGGGGTGCTAAAATTTCAAATATCTATGGGGGTACTTAAAATTCTTCATATTTTTTAGGGTGAAGGGTAGATGCTGGATCCGAGCCTACGTATGCAGAAAAATTGAGAGTATCCCCCCTGGGCTAGGAGAGCGGCAAACCAATTTTTTTTAAGGTCGGCTTTAGTTAATTAATATAGTGGGCTGGCTGTAAATTAAACACAGCGTACCAAAAGCTGTAAAACTTCCGTACATATGCCATACCTGGATTTTTGCAACAATTGCCAATAGTATTGGATTATTTGAGCTTTGCATAATAATCATTTGTTGGATCTTTTGCGCATATACGCAAATCATAGTAGAGACGTGAAGCCGCTCTTTGCGTACATGCGCAAAAATTCCTAAAAGTGATTTAGGATAACCAAGTCTTCCAACCAATGATTTTATTTGGCCATTTTTACCGCCTTATATGGGAGTCCTTCCCCTTTATTTTCCCAATTTCATGTAATTTAGTATTTATTTTCCCAATTTTATGATATATTTTCCCAAATGTGAAGGAAAAGGTACCTTTCCAAAATCCCAAATAAAATCACTGCCAACGCTGGATTATTTGTGCATATACGCAAATCTGTAATTGAGACGTGGAAGTTTTTGCGTAGGGGAGACCGGGGCTAGTTGATACAATTTTCATACTTTTTGCCAGTCTTTCCTTATTGTTGCTGAACGCGCAGTTTTAAATATGGCCACATATGCGTCATTTATTTCCTAACACTTCAAAGGTGTTTTGATGCATTTATCCTTATCAAGTGCTTTATGGAATATAAATTAATTACCCAACCCTAATGTATCAAATAACCCCACCCTTGGGGTTAGTTGTTACACATGCCGCGGTTTATTGGTACACCATATTTACTATTGAAAAAGCTTTGTTATAAGCTTTGTTTTACTAATCTCCATCAACAGAATAGCAGAAAAATCATCGTATATTACCCTAATAAAGACAGTTCATCATCTCAATAAAAATAGATAGTATTGCTGAAGTAATCAAATATATGTAGATAACAATTTTACTTTCTAACTACAAAGTTCAAAACTTAAATGTATTCATCATCTGAGTTACAATTCTGGAATAAAAAGTTCTTTTCTGGGGGTGCACATTCTTCATGAGCCCAATCTTTACATGACAAACACTTGATCCACTTCTCACCAGCTCTGCTATTTGAATATGGTTCTACACAGAAAAGACAAAATAGCAATTTTCCCCTTTGTTGTTTGCTGCCTAGCTGTGGCCTTTGGAAAATGTATTTTATGTTCTGGGGTAAATGTTTTAGGTATTTGAACCAAGACTCCTTCGGCTTGTGTCCTCGCAATTGACTATGTGGTTTCTTCCTCAGGCTGGACGTTAACTGCATTGTAGAGGGCACCTGCTCCATTCCGTGTAAGGCAATGTGGATAACTCCTGCTGCGGCTACACTAGGTCCTCTCGCGTTTGTTTTGTTTCAATAACACAGTCTTCTCTATACTGATAAGCTGTCGCAGTCTTGCCAAGGGCATTGCACAGTGCCAACAGAATGATGTCAGCGCAATCTGCATTATATTGTTTTACAGCTATGTACTTGTCAACGCCTTCTAGTATGTCAGTGTCACCACTTAAAAATGTTTGATAACAATGTTTGTTGTCATATGCTTCATTCCATAACTTTACACAGAGTTCGTCACTTGACATATTGGCAAACGTGTCTTCTTTGAGGCTTTCTTTGATGGCATATAGTAGACAGTGGCCACAACCACGCACTTCAACATTTTGCCTCCCCTGTTTTCCATCCAAGTACTGTTTGAATCGTTTTCTTGTACCTCTATTACAGAGGCTAGTATTGGTTTCTGACCTCAATGGTAAATCCGGGTTGCTGGTTGCTTTATCTTTGTCATTGCCATCAGATGTTTTGTTGTGCATTTCTTTCTGTCCATTCTAGTTTTGCAATCATCTCTATGGGGAAGAGAGAGCTGGTTGCTTTGCTTTGTTTGTCTTCCTGGCGTCTCGTTATTGTTGTGTGGCTCTTCCTTACAAGATCATGGGTTTGTCTGCAGTTTGTGATTGTGGTATTTCTTGATCATACTCACTATTTTTGACAGCAGACGGTCAGTAACAATTGATGGTGGTAACTTTGCTTTCCTCTTTAATTGCACGCCGGTGGGTCGGACTTCAGACTCTATGATGGTTCCGACTTAAAGACTTATCTATTGATGAGATGGTAGGGGCCTGATGCTTTGGCTGTTTGTCAGGCCCACCGGAGTTTACCTGTTGGATTTCTTTTGCTCCGGTATTCAGTTCAATCTACTGTTGAGTCCTTATCCTTGCTTTATCTCCTTGTTATATCTTGATTTATATGTTTTAGGAGATGATGGATTGATAAGTTAGGGGTCTTTCATGCAAACCAAATATCTATGTGTCTTGATCCACATCTGAATTAAGGGTGAGGTTGGCGCCGTTAAACCGGTTTAAGCCCTCCAGTAAAATATTTTACTGACCGTTCCAAGGCGGTACTTCTTTTGTGGATCTTTTATGTTTTTGTTCTGTCTTGTGTTTGCTATGTCTTTGTGCGCGTCTGTTTATATGCGCTTTGTGGTCACCTGCTGGGAAAGGGCTGACCTCTTGGCTCTCGTTTGTGGTGTCTACTGTGAGTTTGTCACTTTCCCATTGGTATCCTGGGTCAGGTGTGGTACTTGATTGTATCGATTCCTGATCTTTGCACCCTTACTTACTTTGACAACAGTAAATATCTTGTTATTGAATAGAAAAACTCCATATAACTCAAATATTTTAGTGATATTTGATGGTTGCGCAGCTTTTGGCCAAGATTCCCTTGCTATTCCAGGCAAATCTTGAATTGGCTTTTGTTTTTCCTGGGTTGTTTCTAATCAGTTGTCCTGAGACATCCTTACGTACTTCTTGAAAGGTCCAACTACTGTATGGTCAAGCGGTTGAAATGTATGAGAGCAGTGAGGTGGGAACAATAACATTATAATTCCATTTGTCTTTGCAAAGTTCAGCGTCTAAATACCAAGATGAGAATGGGGATTGTCTAAGAGAAGGAGAACAGGTTTTTCTGTTGAAGGTCTTGCATGCTTAGCAGAATACTTTATGAAAACCAAAATGTTTTCAGTAGTCATCCAGCCAGGGGGGGATGTGCTACACCAACGCAGCCTGTGGGGCCATCACGAATAAAGTGATCTTTAAAATTTTGCCTTGTAAAGATAAACATAGGCAGCACCGAATTACGGGCTGCACATACCGCAGCACACATGATTACCAGTGAGCCCCTCTCTCCAGATGTCACAGAACCTATCTGTTTAAGTTCTTTGATAGCAACAACGTTTCTTAGTTTTTGAACAGTACTAATTCTGGTCTCGTCAATGTTCCAAATTTGTTCTGGACCTAATTTAACGCGATCCATCATGTCTGCCAGTTTAGAAAAGAATAACTTAACATTTTCTCTGTTGAAGCTAGTTGCTCCGGCCAAATTCGTCGATTTTGAAGTTGCGGGGTTAGTTGATACACTGTACCAATAAGCCCCATCATGTGTGTATCAACTAACCCCATTTGGCACTACATAATATATGCCATTCCTGAGAACAAAGGGTTCATATCTAGGTCAAATGTACTGGTTTACCACACAGTAACATCGCATGCGTGTCAGAGAATTATTACATCAGAATGTTATTGCAAGATGCATGAGATCAAGTTTTCAAAAGTTTAGTAAAATTACTTTCTTGCTGCAAAAACCGATTTCGCCGTCTAACACAAATAGCAACGCATGTAAACAATTATCTGGGAGTGTGAAAAGGAGGGAAATGTCTTCAGAACTATTGAGTATTTCTGTTTTCTTGGAATTTGGCGCCAAATAATTTTTACAGCGTCCGTATCAACTAACCTCGTGTATCAACTAGCCCCGGCCTCCCCTACACGTGCGCAGAAATTCCATAGAGTGATTTTGGATAACAAAATCTTCAAACGCTGGGTTATTTGCGCATATATCCTAATCGTATGCATTGAGTGTGATTCTGTGGTGACCGCGCCCATGCACGCTGTATCGTGCTATATTTGTGAGGGATGGCATCATAGGAGATGTGGAACAGGTAAGATTATTATTTGGCCTCATTAACGCCAGTTTTCATGTTCATAATGTTCTTTCCAGAAAACTGGCAGCCGTTGAAACAAGGCGTTTCTTTCCACCACCAACACTAATTCTCAGTTCTATATGTAATATGGGGAGCGCAGTGGCTCAGTGGTAGAGTGCTTGACTCGAGACCGAAGGGTAGCGGGTTCGAGCCTCACCGGCGTCACTGCGTTGTGGTCCTTGAGCAAGACACATTTATCCTAGCTTAGTACTGGTTAAACCCAGGAAGAACCGTCCCGCATAACTGAAAGATTGTTGAGTGGACGTAAAGAATTAAATCAAACAAACAAAAACAAAATATGTAATATAAATGCGGTTAAGCCTATCTGTTGGTCCTTCTAGTTTCATATTTCTGCCCCAGATCTAGCTAATAAAGTTTACAAATTTCTTCACGTTGCGTCTGAGAGTGATATAACGTGGCCTGAAATACGGAAATACGCACATAATAATGTCGAGTATAGATATATTTATCAAAATCCTACCGCTTTAACGCCATATGATTATTAGATGATGCAACATTTGTGCTCCTGTAATAATAAACTTATTAAATCGTTGCGAAAAAGCGATAAATGCTTGGTAAGCCTCACATCTTATCCATTTTCCTCAACTCATTTAATTAACTAAATAATACATTAGCACTTACGTTTGATCCGCTACGTATAACCATGTTAATGGGGGTCTGGGAGGGTGATGATATAATTGAGCCAGTGCATGAGATTTCCAACAATGTGGTATGTGTGAACAGCAAAGCCTCAGATCAGAATCTTTGCTAGTCGCTTGAGTATTCTATTATTATTAAGCTGCTGACTGAACACCATTTGGAGTTTCTAAGCTTCCTTTAGGCTGCAGAGGCTCGTCCGAGTATACACATATCAAAATGCCATATTGTTGGAAATCTCATGCACTGGCTCAATTATGTTATTATTTTTTTTTCTTTCAGGGATCTCCTACGAAGACTATAGGTTGGCTACGAACGAAAGAAACACCTGCATTTTATTTGCGCAAGATGCTTTGCGCCAGATAACGGTGGAGATGACTTACAGGTACATTTATCGTTAATGTAATTGGTCTTTATCCCATCCGCTCAGTCCAGCCAGGGCCTCCTCTGCTCACAAGAGTAAACCTGTCTTTGGTGCTTGCGTACAGCAACGGCACAGACCAGCTTGTGCATCCGCATATGCTGGCCAGTGCTTTTGTTATTCCCTTTCATTTTAACATATCTTTGACGCGATACTAATCCATATATTAAAAGCTTGACTTTACGAATAAAAATTATGCGATTCTTAACAAATTTTAATTGCCTGTCCATTTATATTACAGTACGTTTACTAAATACAAATATATGTCTCCGTAACCGCATAGTATTGTATATTTATTGAAGTTCATATATATATATATATAGGTGTGGGGGTTTGCTTTGCTGATTTTATCTCATTTTTTATCAAAAACCCGTGGAAATGAAATAAGTTAACCCCTGAACCCCCTCTGGATCCGCCAATGATCCTCCAGAATATGAGTTAACCCTAATAAAATTATAAACAACAGAGTTTGTTCAGGATGTCAAGTAAATGGTCTCAATTGTCACGCCAAATGGCACCAAAGTTGTTCGAATGGTTACAAAATTGCTTTTCTTAATAGGGTACATAAGAAGATGCAGACAATATTCTTCTCGGAGCACCGACATTGACAAAAGAGGTAAGCATTAATATAAAGAACATTCATGTCGAGTAAAACCTCTCACTTTTTTTCTTCACGAGTCCAAATATTCTAGCAAACAGCGCAACCCTGATGATGCATTTCTTCTTGGTCTTCACTGTTTACCATGTGCCCGTTTGTGAGCTTCCTTTCTACAAACGGTTAATATTTCACTGTTCCTAAATAAATACAGACAAATAAGAGGTTCGAAACATTAAACAAGGGATGGTCCAATGTATACATTGAGGGGCCACAGCTCAGATTTTCCAAGTAAAATTGTTTTTCTTCCGTGGAAGATTGTTTTCTGTATTGACAACAGTGCAGACTAGAAGAACTGTAGATTACGGCTACATTGCAACTGGGTCTTCGCACTTTGGTGAAAACAACGTATTTCTAGGGTTCGGCTTTTCAAATATTTTCTTTCTTCTCTTTACTGGACAATGTATCCGAAGCTGAAGAACCACCTGTTCTTGAGCTTTCAGTTCCAATGAGCGAGAATATGGCTAGTTTTCACGTGAGTTTGGTTTTTATAATGATAAGGGAATAATAAATATGCGAACGATGATCTGCGCCTTTATTGTTCCCAAACCTCAGAAGACAGGTACTCTGGCGTCGCAGTCGATATGTGTTGGGTACGCTTGTAGCAGGTTTAGATATGGTACTTTCCAATACGGGAATAATAAAGGCGCCAATCAGACTGCCTTTGTTGCTCGCAAACCCCAGAAGACAGGTACTCTAGAACAAACAACGATGTTGAGGGTAAGTAACAAGTTGAGACGGTTCTTTTAAGTACCCACAACATAAGTTTTGGTTGAGAATGAGACAAATAATTTTAAAGTACGCACTCTTATCTGGAGTTCTGATGAAATACTGATATGATGAAAAAACAAGTTATCACAATCTTGTCTGACCAATCTGCTTGTCTATGCGATGTATTTTATTTATGATTTCTTTTACAGGCTGGCACCATTGATTGAATTACCGAGCAGGACAAGCCCTACCCTTCTACATCCTCATCAAGGTGATACACAGTGAGGCCAGAGAAGTCAACGACCAGATTCGATTGGTTTCTGAGTTGATGCTCCGATGGCTCCAGAAAAAGAGGTACAGAAGCATGCAGGCCAAGATCTTCTTAGCCATGGAAAGGTAATGACAGAAATTATTTTGCTTGCGAAATCGCACATTTCCACCATATCTTTATAATGAGGGTCATGTTCAGTTTGTTTATCAATACATTGCTGAACATGGCTGCATTATACCAAAAATATATGGTTCACTGTTACACGCATGTCGTATAACCAGGTTTGGTCGCTATTATAAATTATGACATTTTAAGCCAATTACCAAATAAGCATGTAAATCAGGCCACTATCAGCTGGCCAGCTGAACGTCATATGAATGACGTCTTGGAGGGATCCTAGATGGGATGCTGGGTGGGTTAAGGCTGTTGTTATACTGTCACGATATGCAGGTTTGTCTAAGCTTGACCTGGCATAACAAGATATTTTTGTACTCTTTTTTTTTCAGGTACAGTGATGGAGATTTGACAACGACTGGGCTGCTGAAACATATCTCTACGTTCTATAAACCCACTGTGAAAAGAGATGACATTTGAGTGACTTTTTAAGTACTGTGCTGTGTGTAACGAGAAAAATGGTTCATTCAAAGCGTCTCAGATGAGGAGTTCTAAATGATTTGTTATGTCTGGTTCCGTTTGGAACGAAATCCTAAAAGAATTGAGCCATGACACGTGATTTCCAACAATGTGGCATTTTGACAAGTGTATGCTGGGATGTGCCTGTGCAGCCTCCTTTGTAAGCTTAGAAACTCCAAATATTTGGTCAGTAGCTTAACAGTCATAGAATTTCCAAGCGACTAGTAACGGCTCTGATCAGACTGCGTGTATGCGCAGGATGATCTGAGGCTTTGCTGGTCGCACATTCCAAACTGTTGGAAATCTCATGCCACGGTTCAAATGAAGTGTGTCTGAAAATACACTACAGCATGAATATTTATTCAAAACGTCTCCGATGAGGCGTTCTTGACGAGTTATGTCTGGTCCCATTTGAGACAAAATACTAAAATGAACTGTGTCTGAAAATACACTCCAGGCATGAAAATTCATTCAAAACGTCTCTGATGAGGCGTTCTGAATGAGTTGTTCTGTCTGGCCCTGTTTGGGACGAAATCCTAAAAACGAAGTGTGTCTTGACATCGGAAACATAATCTTAAATTCTGCAGATTCAATTCAAACAGTTCCGATCCCGATCAGGCAAGACAGTCAGAGTGTTAGGCCTGATCTGAATCCACACTATTTGAAACCCCATTTTTGATATCTTTCTTTTAAATTCCATTGATTAATATTTTCACCGCAATAAATTGGAAAATATGCATCAAATTCTCACTTCACGAGTGATAAACAATGGCGAGGATCAGTCTGCATGGATGCGCAGCCTAGTCTGCACCTTTGTTATCGCGTGCAATAAGTCAGACTTTCTCGCAACGTGACCCACTTGTTATTAGTAATGTATTTACTATTTATTGTTATAAACTTGAAATATAAAAATAAAACGTGATTATATACAAATGTACTTGTGATATATCATTTCTCGTAGGATATGCACTAATGGCCCATGTGGAATCAAAGACTGTATATAGTATTAGCTCTTTATGCTGGTATCTTCTGCAGATAACATTTGCAAGGAGTTTAGACCCAGATCATACCTGAGATAATGTAGGTTTATGCGGATCCAAACTGTTTGACATTATGACAGTATTCCCACTCAGGCCTTCAAAACAGTATTTTGAATAAGAATAACAAACGCCATGATCATAAAAAAAAAACAAGAGGGCCATTGGGCCCTGGGTCGCTCACCTGAGAATGACTGATCAGTGGAGTGGAACCATTTGTGAAATTTTGGAAGAGTGCATCATGAGGAACAATTCTGTGAAATTGCTTTGAATTTGGGTCAGTGGTTCAGGAGATGTGGTTTAAAAGATTTCTTATCTGGAGCTTTGGTGCAGCAGAACCATTTATGCAATTTTGAAAGATTGCATCATGGGGAATATTCATGAGAAGTTATATGGAATTGGGACCAGTGGCTCAAAAGGAGATGTCGAATAAAGACATTTCTTATCTAGAGCTCTGACCGCCCCTATGTTCAGCAGATCTGAACCATTTGTGCAATTTTGGTAGAAGGTATCATGAAAAACAATTCTGTGAAATTATTTTGAATTTGGACCAGTGTTTCAGGAGGAATAGCTGTTCAATTGTATTACCTATCTGGATATCTGGCAGCCCTTTTTTTTAGCATAGTGTAACCATTTGTGCAATTTTTAGAGGGTTTTTTGAGGAACAATTCTGTGAATTTATTTTAAATTTGGGTCAGTGGTTCAGGAGCAGATGTTGTTTAAAAGATTTCTTATCTTGAGCTCTGTCAATCCTCCTGTTCGATGGAGTGGAACCATTTATGCAATTTTGAAAGAGGGCATCATGGGGAACATTCATGTGAAGTTATGCGAAATTTGGATTAGTGGTGCAGGAGACGTCATTTAAAGACATTTCTTATCTGGAGCTCTGACGGCCCGTTTGTTATGCGTAGCGGAACCACTTGTGCAATTTTGGTCGAGGGTATCATGTGGAACAATCCTGTGAAATTATTTTGAATTTAGACCAGTGTTTCAGGAGGAGATGCGTTTTAAAGATATTTCTTATCTGGAGCTCTGGCAGCCCTTATGCTCAGCCGAGCAGGACCTTATGTGCAATTTTGGTAGAAGGCATCATGAAGAACAATTCTGTGAAATTATTTTGAATTTGAACCAGTGGTTCAAGAAGGGTCGTTTAAAGATATTTCTTATCTGGAGGTCTGGCGGCCCTTTGGTTCAGCGGGGCTGTACCATTTATGCAATTTTGATAGAGGGCATCAAGGGGAACATTCATGTGAAGTTATATGAAATTAGGACCAGTGGTTCAGGAGGAGATGTCGTTTAAAGAAAAAGTTAACGGACGGACGGACAACGGACGAAGACCAATCCCAATAACTCACCTTGAGCCTTCGGCTTAGGTGAGCTAACAACCTGTTAAAACATCATTTCAAACTCTCATACATCATTACCAGACACTAAAACAAGCATTTTCTCTTTTAAATACTCATCTATCTTCGAAATACCCCCATTTTAGGACGTTGTTTTGGGACGCTTTGACCAATCTTTTTTCTTACTTGGGGGCGTTTTGACCAATTCAGGGACATTTTGACTAGGGGACGTTTTGACTTGCACCCAGTATTCTTCGCATCATTGTTGTTGAAATTTGTGCCTGACACTTGCGCCAATTTGAAATAGACATTTTCTAGTATCCTAATAACTTCGGATTATTTGCTTTAAAAACTAGAGGACCTGACGGTCCAGAAGCGCTCACCTGATCTCCTTTATAATGTTAAAATAGGTCAAGATCAACTACAGCTTATAATGAAACATATTTTGTTTTATGGGGGTTGCGGCCATTTGGGTCAAGTGACCTAAAACAATCTAATGAATACTCCATCAAACAGCCCAGTGATTTCTGAGGAAAAGATGTTTAGATAGGTATGTGACAGTCCAAATGAGTGGCCTTGGGTTAAAGGTCACAGGTCAGCTTGACATTTGGCACTTATATAAAACCCTTGTCCCATCAGACTAAACATGTCTTGCAAGTTTAATGATTTCAGCCTAAACTGTTATAGAAAAATGAACATTTCAAGATTTTTCCCATATAAATGCATTAGGAATCAAATTTGACCTTGCCATAAAGTAGGTCAAGGTCAACCTAGATTCATCATTTGTACAAATCTGGTAGGGCTTACATCCCCAATGCTACATACCAAGTCCCAAGTTCATCAGCCTTCCTGTTCTGGAGAAGAAGATTTTTAAATGTTTTACCATATATGGGCGTGGCGGCCATCTTGGTCATGTGACCAAAATATTTTGCATAAATTTTGGCTAACTTATCATAAGGAGTCTTCACATGAAATTTGAGTTCAATTGGGCAAATGGTTTGTGAGAAAACTATGTTGTAATATATTGATGGGACTCCAATATGAGCGACCTAAGCTGAGAGATCAAATGTCAACCTTGACCTTTGGAACTTATTTATAGTCATTGTCTCATTAGGTTAAACATATCAAGTGAGAATAATGACTAAATCTTCCACAGTTTTCAAAAAAATCAACTTTTCAGAAATTTTCCCATTTAAATGCATTAGGAAGCAAATTTGACCTTGACGTTAGGATCATCATTTGCATAAATTTTGGCTAACTTATCATAAGGAGTCTTCACATGAAATTTGAGTTCAATTGGGCAAATGGTTTGTGAGAAAACTATGTTGTAATATATTGATGGGACTCCAATATGAGCGACCTAAGCTGAGAGATCAAATGTCAACCTTGACCTTTGGAACTTATTTTGCATTAGGAATCAAATTTGACCTTGCCATTAAGTAGGTCAAGGTCAACCTAGATTCATCATTTGTACAAATCTGGTAGGGCTTACATCCCCAATGCTACATACCAAGTCCCAAGTTCATCAGCCTTCCTGTTCTGGAGAAGAAGATTTTTAAATGTTTTACCATATATGGGCGTGGCGGCCATCTTGGTCATGTGACCAAAATAATTTGCATAAATTTTGGCTAACTTATCATAAGGAGTCTTCACATGAAATTTGAGTTCAATTGGGCAAATGGTTTGTGAGAAAACTATGTTGTAATATATTGATGGGACTCCAATATGAGCGACCTAAGCTGAGAGATCAAATGTCAACCTTGACCTTTGGAACTTATTTATAGCCATTGTCTCATTAGGTTAAACATATCAAGTGAGAATAATGACTAAATCTTCCACAGTTTTCAAAAAAATCAACTTTTCAGAAACTTTCCCATTTAATTGCATTAGGAAGCAAATTTGACCTTGACGTTAAGTAGGTCAAGGTCAACCTAGGATCATCATTTGAACAAACTTAGTAGGTCCCACAACCCCAATGCTACATACCAAGTCCCAAGGTCATCGGCCTTCTGGTTCTGGAGAAGATGATTTTTGAAGGGTTTTTACCAAATATGGGCATGGTGGCCATTTTAGCCGACCTATCATAAGGAGTCTTCATATGAAATTTGAGTTCAAATGGCCTAGTGGTTTCTGAGGAAACTATGTTTTGAAGTGTTGATGGGACTCCAATATGAACGACCTTGGCTGAAAAGTTAAAGGTCAACCTTGACCTTTGAAACTTATCTATAGCCATTGTCTCATTTGGTTAAACATATCAAGTGAGAATAATGACTTTGGTCTCAACAGTTTTCAAAAAATTCAATTTTCAAAAAAAATCCCATATAAATGCATTAGGAAGCAAATTTGACCTTGACGTTAAGTAGGTCAAGGTCAACTTAGGTTCATCATTTGAACAAACTTGGTAGGCCCCACATCCCCAATGCTACATACCAAGTCCCAAGGTCATCGGCCTTCTGGTTCTGGAGAAGAAAATTTTTAAATGGTATTAACCATGTATGGGCGTGGTGGCCATGTTGGTCATGTGACCAAAATATTTTGCATAAATTTTGGCTAACTTATCATAAGAAGTCTTCACATGAAATTTGAGTTCAATTGGGCCAATGGTTTGTGAGAAACTATGTTGTAATATATTGATGGGACTCCAATATGTTCGACCTAAGCTGAAAGGTCAAAGGTCAACCCTGCCCTTTGAAACTTATTTATAGCCATTGTCTCATTAGGTTAAACATATCATGTGAGAATAATGACTAAAGATTCCACAGTTTTCAAAAAAATCAACTTTTCAGAAATTTTCCCATTTAAATGCATTAGGAAGCAAATTTGACCTTAGTAGGCCCCACAACCCCAATGCTACATACCAAGTCCCAAGGTCATCGGCCTTCTGGTTCTGGAGAAGAAGATTTTTTAAGGGTTTTTACCATATATGGGCGTGGCGGCCATCTTGGTCATGTGACCAAGACCATTTGAACAAACTTTCGTTCCCCCATCCTAAGGAGTCTCCATATGAAATATGAGTTCAATTGGCCCAGTAGTTTCAGAGGAGAAGATGTTTGAAAATGTTGACGGACGGACGCCTGAGTCACTGGTATACTATTAGCTCACCAATGAGCCTTCGGCTCAGGTGAGCTAAAAAACCAACATGTCCCAAAAGAGAATTATACAAATCGCTATTGATTTGCTATCGATTGAGGAGTTTCTGCGAATGGGATTTTTCGCATACATGCACGGAAAATCCTAATAGTGATTTTGGATAATAGAAGCTTCTAATTTTGGATCATTTGCGCACACACGCAAATCCTTATAGGGAGAGACGTTTTTTGCGTAGAAATTCCAAATAACAATTTGTATAATTCCATAGAGGTCTGTAGAAGTATTCTGCGCACCATTGCTGTATTTTGTGCGCTGACAGATAGGCTAAACATTAAAAGAGACGTGGAAAACTTTGCATACATGCGCCTAAAGTGATATTGGATTAGAATAAAAGTAAGTAAGGGTGCAAAGATCAGGAATCGATACAATCAAGTACCACACCTGACCCAGGATACCAGTGGGAAAGTGACAAACTCACAGCAGACACCACAAACGAGAGCCAAGAGGTCAGCCCTTTCCAAGCAGGTGACCACAAGGCACATATTAACTGACGCTCACAAAGGCATAGCAAACACTAGACAGAAAAAACATAAAAGATCCACAAAAGAATAACCATGTGAACCCATGGTGTTGGTTCCATGATAGCCTTTAACCACAAAGAACCTGTATGTGTTTATTTTAGCAGCAGTTTCAACTGTTAGTTCACATAGCCTTTTATATGCAGAGACTTTTCATCACCATATGGAATATTCTTCCTTTGGAGTTCTGAAGAACCTATACTTAACAGCAAAAGAAACGCATAATTTGGTATATTGTATAAATTGGGTGTTAAAATACTGATCTTTGCACCCTTACTTTCACCTTTCGTTGAATGGTCAGCTGTATAGACAATTAGTTGGTATCCCTATGGGCACTTTTTGTGCTCCCCTGGTTGCTGATGGTTGCTGATTTATTACTGTTTTGTTATGAGAGGGACTTTATGATGTCTCTTTCTGATGATAAGCAGGCTGATGCTATTGATGCGTTTAACACTACTTCTAGATATTTGGACGACCTTCATTTAGCTCCTCTACGCAGCAGTAGAGAGGCTGCCCAGAGTCATTGTAGACTTGAAGTGGCTTTGTGTCCAACTCATGCCATACTTTCTTGACAACTGATTTGCAAAGGTCTTGAAAGTAGGCCTGTTTTTCTGCTGGGGAGGCTGTTTCTAAATCCAATTTGGCTTTTGATGGCCTGTTTTAGGTGTTTCCATTTCAATGGGTTTCATAGTTAGAAGACATACAAACCCCTCTGTTAAAAGGCACATAAGATCCCATGCATGGGTGAAGTTGTCTGATATATCGGCTTTAACATTGCGGAAATTGAAAAGATTCTTTAGTTGACAAATAGTCCCCCTGTCTGATGCACTTGAAATCTTGAAGAATTTGTCAAAGAAATCTTGTAACTATATCATTTCTTTGTGAAATACTTGTAGGGAAGGTTCAATGCCTTCTAAACGTTCCCAAGGGTTCAAGCCATTTGATCGTGCTCTGTGGGCGTCATTACCTCTTTCGCAGCTGAGACCAACTCCATATATTATGGAAGTGTATGGTTTATCTTGAGTAGAAGGTATATATTTCTCTAACTTTTCATAAACAGCTATTGCACCTGCTGTTGACGATGGGTTTTATTTTGCTGGCATCATTTGAATGCTGGTGCAAAATATGGGGCACCGAAAATGCCTCGAAATTTAGCTTGAACCAAGATATAATTTGACCAACAACCACTTCCATTCTATCCCTCAACTTACCAAAATCTATATAATTTGGTACATAACTATCTACTGGTATATCAGTTGCTTTAATTAGCTCATCAGTGGAATCCCACACACAGTCTGCTGATGAAATAGGATTGACTGCCATGTAACCTAAAGCCATGTTCATGTAAGTATTGGATGTGGTTTGGGTAAGCTGGCGAATCATTACTTTTTTGCCGACATTATCTCAGGGTGATGTACTATTGCTTCATCATGTGGTATAATCAGATTTTCTTTCTCTTCAACTTCCATAATTTCCTCATCGCCATATATGTGCGGTGCCTCAATCAAACTTTCATCATCAAAATCATCCAGCTCTTCTCCAGGGTCTTCATCATCATAAATAGTAAGTGAGTATGATCAGGAAATACCACAATCACAAACTGCAGACAACCCCGTGGCACCTGCGAGGAAGAGCTGCTCAACCATCACGAGACACCAGGAAGACAAATTAAGCAAAGCAACTAGCTCTCTCTTCCCCATCAAGATGATTGCAATACTAGAATGGACATAAAGTAACGTACAACAAAACATAGAACAATTACAGACTCCCACAATGGGAGTAACAACAAACAAAAGTCAACAACAACAGAACCACCGCCTTAGAACGGACAGCAGCCTAAGCCACTGGGGGGCTTCAATGCATTTTACTGGTACCAAATCTTCGCCCTAGATTCTGCTGTTGTTGAAGTACAAGAAAGTTCATCTCCGGGGTCTTCATCTTCCTCTTCTTCGCTATCTAATACTTCCCTTAGTTCAATGTCAGACTCGTCATCGCTAGTTTTGTTGGAATTGTTTGCACCAATTCTTTCATCATCAGAATACAGTATTGTTTTTTCGTCAGATGGCCCGTTGAATTCATCCACTATATTTGCTTCTGATGTTGCCATTGCACGAGATAATTCTGGATCATCTTCATGACTGACTGTTCTAGTCTCTTCTGTGGCATTTCTGACCTGATCCTCTATCAAAGACTTACAGTTCTTAGCAGTGGAATCAAACTCAACCGTGATTTGTCTTAAAAATGTCATAATACTATCAATATATCGAGATAGTATTATGACATTTTTAAGACAAATAAATCTTTTTTAACAAAATATATTTGCTATTTTTAAAATAATGTTTTGTTTTACATTTGTATCAGACCATAATACAGATTATGTTATGTTGTATTCTGTTCAGTTAAAGAACATGTACAGTTATCTGAATAGCTCTTTGAAACTGTCAGATATTGTACGTGGTCTCTCCTGTCAACAATCGTATTGCAACTAATTATCATTATACAAACTCATCATCATCTTTCATTTTAGTTATAACAAATTTTTATTTTTTCCATCCCCATCATGATTACTTAATACCGTCTGACGCTAATGACCCACAAGGGTTGATGCGTCGTTAAGCACCAAACAAACAAACTTTTGTATCCCACTTGGAAGTCTGTTTTGCTTTCGCAGGAAAGAGAGTCTATTTAGAACCAGCTTTCTGAAAACATCAAGAATTCAGTGAAAATATGAGTATAGCATATAAAATTATTAGGAGCCGCTGAGCTATAATGGTTAGCCACTTGCCTTGTAAGCCAGGAGTCACAGGTTCGATTCCCAGCTTCACCAGTCTGTCGGATGAAACTTTAAGCCATGGCCCCCATCTCCATGTGATCTAAGCTGTTGGTGAGACGTTAAACGCAAACACAACAACAATATTAAATGGTTTAATTGTTTGTGCAATGATCAAATTATCATGAAGTAAAAAGTCAATTATTGTTATATTGTTCAAACTCGTACAAATTGAAAAGGTTTCAAAATACAGAGGTGTAGTTAAATGTTGGGTCCAGGGCCAACATTTAGAAAGGTGGTTAACTTTTTCCATGGGTTCAATTACTAATTCCTATGGGAAAGCCTAAAGAACTTGCAATTACCAAGGGTTCCCAGCATAATGAAATTGATAAACCACTAGTAGCGAGTTCAAAGTACAATTTTAGGTTCATAGGATAAATATGTAAAATCGAACATTTGTGCTCCTATATTAGTGTGTTTATTATATGTGTTGTGAAGAAGCTATAAAATGCTTGACAAGCCACATATTAATAAAACATGAAAACTTTTGTAAGATCCTCTAACAGCAGATTCATGGGTACAACTCAAATGTATTACCCCCCCCCCCTCCACCCTAACGTCCTAAGGCAGCTTCTTTGTTGTTGGTGGTTCATCGTAAATCGTTGCTCCAATTTTATTGGAGGTCTGTGTTTGGTCATTGATTTGCTGTGCAGTACTCAGAGTTTATTCTAATATTTTGCAATCATTATGATGCGTAAGAGAGAGCCGGTTGTTTCACTTTAATTGTGTCCCCTCATGAATACGTTGGTTTGCATTTGTGTGATTGTGGTAATTTTTATTCATTTTTTCTATGTGATAGGCGTTGATTAATGTACGGCTACTTATGGTTATTGGTGTAGCGAGGACGTCTGGGAACTGTAGAACTAGACAATGTTTTCCTCTCTCCAATGTAAGTTTTTGGCTGGGTTTTATCCCTAAACTCAGCTAGTGATTCTTGATACTGAACAGCGCATTTAGCTTGTGCCAACATGCTGGACAAAGAAATTGACCAAGTCTTTTGTTGCTCACAGGTGTAAAAGGGACGCCAGTTAGCTTTGAAAGCATGTCTCTCGCAGTCTCCTCAGACCTCGAAAGTTTTTTCTCCAATGAGAATCTGTAGTATCCACCAGTCCTTTGCACAAACTTTTTTTGCAGTTGGAACAATTTGACATTGCGACGATCTAAATATGTGTTAACAGATTTTAGACACAATAGTTAATTATATTTCAGAATATAGCACATGATAATACATTGTACAGTGCTTCAGAATAACACATGCCTACATATTGTCCCGCACCGAATAGGTTATAAAAAGTGGAAATGTGATTTAAGCTGTGAAAATGGATCCAGGTAATATTCTTGAAGAATTCTGCAAAAAAAAAATATTCCATTTGAACCAAAGACAGAACAGCTCCAGGTTGCATCGTCTGTGTTATTATCATGAAATGTGCTCGGACTTCTGCTAACTGGTTTTGGGAAAACTTTTTGTGCTATTGTGCCAGCCATTGTAAATTCAGATTTAGACCCGATTACATTAGTAGTTTCGCCACTCTCATCTTTGATAGACGTTCAGATTTCCAAACTGTAAGAGTGGAATTTCAAATGCAAGAAAATATTTCAGGTAATATGGTCTCTCTCTCTCTCTCTCCCTCTCCCTCTCTCTCTCTCTGAATCATTTATATTAAGAGTAAAAACGTACGACGTTTTATTTATTGTTAACGTACATATCAGGCTAGCTTTTATACTATGTAGAGCATACGAATAGTCTACATCTGCTTATTTTGTACCGATTGTGTTTTGGAGTACATGATCGATTTCACAATTACCATAGCATTTAAAATCTGAACACCTGTGGTAACGTACATATCAGGCTAGCTTTTATACTATGTAGAGCATACGAATAGTCTACATCTGCTTATTTTGTACCGATTGTGTTTTGGAGTACATGATCGATTTCACAATTACCATAGCATTTAAAATCTGAACACCTGTGGGAGCGCAGTGGCTCAGTGGTAGAGGGCTTGACTTGAGACCAAGGGGCCGCAGGTTCGAGCCTCACCGGCGTCACTGCATTGTGTCCATGAGCAAGAACATTAATCCTAGCTTAGTACTGGTTCAGGCTCAAACCCAGGAAGACCTGTCCCTTTATAACTGAAAGATTGTTGATGTGATGTAAAGAATCAAATCAAACAAAAACAATAAAATCTTGAATCAGACCGCTCCGTCTACGACACTGACGTAACAGTGCACACTAAGTGTAATATTTGATATCTATATAAAGTTTAAAACTGTATCTAGTGGTTACAAGTATGCAACCATCCCCCAACCCCGAGAAACAGCAGGGACTCACATAACTATGTCAAATCCCTGGTATTTGTTTGATCTGATTCTGTACGTCCCTGTCAACACTCCAGTTATGTTTGGACGGTTATTCCTGGTTTGAACCAGTACTAAGCTAGGATTAATTAGTCTTACTGAAGGACACAACGCAGTGACGCTGATGAGGCTAGAGCCTTCGGTCTCCAGTCAAGCACTCTACCACTGAGCCACATGTATTTCTTCCGTCTATGGAAACAATACAAACTATAAGCATGTTTATTTCATGCTGTCCGCGCTCTGCCCCAGATCTGGGCTAGAACAGATGATACTTACGCATATGCTTCTGGTCGATAATTTGTTAACATACTGACATAAAATAGCACTCTAGTTCACCAGAGGTCGAGTTTCATTTACCGATGGCTGTACTGACGGTCTAGTTTACAGCGCTCTGGATTAGTCATCTCTAAACTGACAGCCTGTCACGCATTCGACATGGCAGGCCCGTCTTCAGTTGATAGTAAAAGACAAAGCTCATTGTAAATCGGAGTGGGGTGATGACTTTCGGAGAGATTATAGGTTACTGAGTGAACTAAGAAGCATTTTCAAGGCACCTATTATGGCTTTGACTGCCACCACCACGGAAAGGGCAAAAGAAGACATTATGAATTACTTACAGTTTTCAGAAGAAGACACTGACGTTGTCCTTCAGTCACGTCACAGACCAAATATCTTCATTCAAATTCAAAAACGTCAAAGTTCTGACTATTAAGTGTCCCTTTACTGGTTAATTAACCATTTCAAAGAAAAGGGCGTCAGTTCTAAAAAAAATCATTATATACTGCAGAAGCATTGACGCCGTTTCTGAAATTTTCCTTACTTTCAAAAGGTGTCTTGGCCTTCACGCTTATGAAGGGGTTGTTGATGCAAAGAATCTTCTAATAGAAATATCCCATAAAAGCACACACCCGGACTCTAAAACTAGGATTCTTTCCCAGTTCAAAAAAAGACTACAGTACAATGTGATGCGTAGTAGCAACAGTTGCCTTGGGTATGGGTATTGATCTCAAAGACGTGGACATGATAGTGCATATTGGCTGTCCAAAATCTGCCCTCTTACTGGCAGATGTGCACACGATGGTCGTAATGGCTTGAACATTGTTCTATACGACAATTTTACGCTGTAAATCTACATCTAAAGCCTTTGGTTGAACACCCAAGCAAGGACAAATGCTTTCATTATAACCCAGAAACTTTCGGTATAGACTTGCCGCACTTACCTCAAGTAATGCATCCCACCCATGAAATATCACCTGGAAAAAACGCCTAACTAGGTTGCTTCATTCATTCCTGGAAAAATGCAGCGGGAGGTGTTACAAAAAATGGCACTTGTTCCTTCGATAAAGCCAATGGGAATGTTAACTCTACCAAAGAACTAAGTTAGAAAAGAACGAATGTTTAACCCTCCGCGCCAGCGAAGACGAGAAAGCCACAATCAAGTAGAAAGCTTCCCAGGACTAAAAAATCCATGCCCACAGCCACAGTCACAACAAGT
Organism: Loripinus fragilis; assembly: GCA_964019695.1. Classification (NCBI taxonomy): domain Eukaryota; kingdom Metazoa; phylum Mollusca; class Bivalvia; order Lucinida; family Lucinidae; genus Loripinus; species Loripinus fragilis. The sequence goes on from OZ026528.1 coordinate 20,509,749, forward strand.
CAATACGATGGCCCTTCAAGCAGTGACAGTTTCTGTGTCAAATGCAACAAACTATGGAACGAAAAGGTGTGGGATGAATGGGTGGAGTGTATAAAATGTCTTAAGTTCACATGTGCCAAGTGTTCTGGCATTCAAAAAAGGTCATAAGAAATAAATAAATTGCAACTTGTTTGCTGTAAATATGCTAAATTATGTTGAAACTGATTGAATGATTCAGTAATTTAAACATAGCGTCATATATCACGAGGTGCAACGTAGGATTGGTTAAGTGGAAATTTTTTCCAATTTTTTGTTTTTGCCTTTTGGCTGATATTTACGACCTATCGCACAAAGTGGAGGCTATACATGGCCTTCCTTAACTGCTACCAGCATCTGGAAATCTTGTCTGAAATATGAGTGATGCTTGTGAACCTGCAAAATGCAGTTTCACAGGCATCACTCATATTTCAGAAAAGATTTCCAGATGCTGGTAGCAACTAAGGAAGGTGAAATATAGTCTCCACATCGTGCACGAGGTCACATGTAGCAACAAGTAAGCAAAAAAAAAATAATATCAAAAATTAAGAAAAATTGTCCACTAAAACCGTCCTACGTTGCACCCCGTGATATATTGAGAAATTGGCGTAATGACACGCTAACTACATGTTTACCCAAACATATGATTTTTTGGAGAAAAAAATAAATAATTTTGAACAAAACTATAAAACTGAAAAGTTTCATTTGATAGTTTTGACCATTGTAATATAATCATCTTTGGAATATATTGGCTTTCGAAGTTCAATTTTTGAAAAATGTATAATTCCAAAAGATAATCAAGTTAACAAGTCCATGCAATGAAAATCCTAATTAGAAAGTTTATGAGAAATTTCTATTGTTATAATTTGGCTTCAAGGTTACGAGGCTTTAAACTGTTGTTGTTTTTTGTTGTTGTTGTTGATTTCATTGATTGAAAATTCGATAAGTTTGTTGGTTAAAGATATTGATTCCTAAATTTGATAAGTTTGTTGGTTAAATATATTTATACCTTGCATTTTTCCTTGAGCCACATCATGCAAAATAAGTCGTATGCAGACGCAAATATTCAAACGAGCCTGCGATCTCTGGACGGTGTCGCCAGAATTTTTATTATCCGTTTACATGGGAAATGGAAAAAAACTCAGGTTACATGTAGCCTGCCTTGCTGATAGGCTCTGCTCTTGTAATTGCGTCATTTCGTGAAACGCGGCTCATTTTGTTATGTTGAATTTGTTTGGAAATACAATTTATGGAACGATCTCAAGCATTTTTATTCAATCTAATTCAATGTTTGATGCAGTCTGAAGTGTATATCTTCAGACTGGCTTGTTTTTTTAGAATTGATTCTTTACGTCGCATCAACAATCTTTCAGTTTAGCAGGGACGGATCGTCGTGGGTTGGAGCAGTACTAAGCTAGGATAAATGAGTCTTGCTCAAGGACCACAAAGCAGTGATACCGGTGAGGCTCGAACCCGCGGCCTCTCGGTCTCGAGTCAAGCACTCTACCACTGAGCTCCCTCAGACTGACTTGTAATGTTGTACTCAATGGCTAGTAGGTCACTGTATCACCACACCCCAACTCCATTACCTTAACAAAATACCGGGCCATTGCATACCATTATGCAAACAAGTCTATGCAAAATGTTGCATTTTTTCACGGCTGTAAAAGTTATTTTCGACTGAATAGCCAATGTCATGTTGTTTTGGTGACAGTACTCTGGTATATGTCGTTTCAGCTTCGCAAAGAAACTGAACAGTGCAATCTAGGTTCGAGGGCAACCTACAATGCGTGCGTTCATGGTTCTCCCAATGGTACCAAGGGTCTATTAACCATTGGTATGGTACCAATGGTGCTATCATTGGTACCACAGGCGCTGGCAATACTACTGGTATCGATGGTAAAATCGAAGATATCTTTGGGAGAACCTTGAGTGCACCCAGTGACAATGGTACCATTGATATTACCATTTGTATTAATGGTACAATTGGCAAAGTATGTGCTGTATCTTGGCCCTATTTACGGGACGACTGATGTTGGCACAACAACACATTAAATCTGCTGTACAAGTGATATAGATTGTTCTTATGCATACAGTTTTCTTGAATGTGAGAAAGCAACAGTCAAACATATATTATATATGTATTTATAAACTTTGAAATAAATGTTCGGCCTGTCAACAATCTTTTACTCTACATTTTTGCCCTGCCTCGTGTCTGTTGCCATTACACTGACTGGTACATATAATCTACTGTGATTTTAAGCCGCAAAACACTAATTTAAGCAGACAGAAAGAATCGTAAATAATTTAGAGAAAATGTTTTTTTTCTTCAGCCATAAAATCTCACTATTAGCATACTCTCATTCTAACATGGCAACTATGAAAGAGAATGCTCGTTTTCTGCATCCTGGATTCCACTTTCTTCAACTATGCATTCATTTTGGTTATCCAGCATATCATATAGATCCTTGAGTAAAGCCACAAGTTCACGTTTACTTTTTCCACGCACCTCAGTTAAGCTAGAATAATAAGCTTCATGAACACTCTCATCTTCAACTTTGTCCAGTGACCTAACAATTTCTTTTTGTCAACTCTTTAACGGTATTATTTTCTATAGAATTATATTGCTCTCTCTCTCTTCTGGTGTAACATCAAACGGGTGATTTAACTTTGAATCGGACGAAGTTTCAATCCTCAGTAGGTTTTTGTCAATATACGCCGCTCTACGTTTCATTGACTCGAGCGTAAACTGCAATAGCATTGTGTCAAGAGGATCTCCAGTTACACTAACAAATCTGCCCCTCTTCAGGACATCAGACTTCCTTAGCTCTGTCCGCCATGCTTCAATTCCTGACTCTACTTCAACATGCCTGTACCCCTTTGACACTCCTGTGTTAGCCCTAAATCAGACAAAAGCTGATCTCTTAGAGACTGCAGAGTTTCAAGATTTCATCATACATTATACCAGACCTTTTCTTTTGGAACACCTCTTGGAAAGCCTCTTTTTGGTTTCTATATTGAGTTCCTCTAAAATAAAGACACAATCCTCTCCTTTAGACTTATCACCACTTCTGCTTATCGATGTATGATTGTCAAGCAGAGTTTGGATATTTTTAGGTAAGACCTGGAGTTGCAGAGTGTCATGGATTTCAATGGATTGGTATTTAGGATGGTTGCGTCCATGAAAACATTCTTGAAACATATATTTTCCAGATTTAGCTAGAAGATGATTGTTACGTCTTATTCCCATCCGAAAATTTATAATTGCTTGGGAATACCGGCAGACTTGCTCCAGGGCATATAAGAGGCTTGGCTGGCCCTTCTTCCTAGCCCAGTATATAAAATGCTTCTCACTGCACGCCACTCCTTGTTGTAGAAAATCTCTTACATACTCAACTACAAGTTCCGATAAGGTACCCATGTGAAAAATTAATATTAAAACCCAGGCATTATGGTGATTATTGCATTTTTGGCAGATGCCTTTGCCATGTGGCTTCTAAACCCCATAGTAATACATAAATGTTCCATTAGAGGAACCCAGTTTAGTTCTGTAAATGATTTCACCATGTTCATTTCAAAATGCCCACCTCCAATTTTAAGGATAGCCCAGTCAAATTCAAAATAAAATTCCATCTGAATATTTTCATCATGACGTTCTGCAAAATGTTTTTTCAACAAATCCTTGCCCATGAATGAACTCGGACACACTGCACATGTCCAGGTTTCTTTTATAATGTTAATTAACATGTGATATGGTAACCCATCAAAACATACTATCAGCCATTTTCGTTGGTTTTCGCCATATCGTTCGATACCTGCATCTGTTCCCAGTTTGCGTCAAAACTTGGAAAAAAATATTGGCCAGCAACTCATTTTAGATGAATGCCAAAACTTGGCCATTTTCCAACAAAACTTTTAAAAAAATCTTGGCCAGCAGATCGCTTTAGAACTAAGGCATGGCTCTACCAAGGTCAAAATCTTATAAAGTAATGATTCACTTTTGCCACTCTTCAAAAATGTTCGATGTTCAAGGAAAACACCATTTTCAAGGCAGCATAATGGGACTAAGCTGTCAAAATTATGAAGGACTTGGTCCTTGCTAATACTGTTTTTCTCACAGAAAAGCCATGGATACATCTTGATGCCTAGAAAAAATGTGTCTGCCATGTTCATTGATGTATCCAAACAAAAAAGTTAAGACCTCACAGAAGGATTGGAAAGCTACATGCTGACACCTTTATAAACAGTTTGGACCCAGACAAGGCCCAACAAAATGTTGGTCTTGATCTGGATCCATACCGTTTGACACTAGTGCATATACGTGCACAGCCAAAACATAGCGTATACGCATTGACCGCTGTTTCTGCCGTGTTCCCATTTCTGCTTCGTAACTCAGACCTAGACAAGCCTGTGCAGCCTCTTTTTAAGCTTAGGAACTCTAAATGATGTTCGGTTAGTAGCTTAACACTCATAGAATATTTATGCGACTAGCATTGGCTCTGATCAGGCTGTGCGTATGCGCAGGCTGGTCTGAGCCATACGACATTGTTTAAAATCTCATGTCCTGGCTCATTTCTTTCACGTTATATTCCCGATATATAAAGAAGCTCTAGGGATAAGGCGTATATTTTCACTAGTTGACATGATTACAGAAGCTAAATTTTCAAATAGCCCTAATGATTTTAAAATTCGTCTGTTTGGGTAGTATAAAATGTATAGTTAGCATCAAAATACGTTTCAAAAAGTTTCATCATCAAAGCCTTGAAAACTTGCGCTTTCTACTCCCACCCCTAATTTTACGTCTTTATACAGGGTGTCGTTTAGACCAGAATATTAGTAAATCCATTATAGGTTCTCGAAAAGTAAAAGCGCTAGGTTATTAAGGATATAAATGCCCTTCGTTTCCAAAACTTTGCAGTATTCCTTCTGCGCATGCGTACGAAATATACTTAAAATTGTGATGTTTCTCATTGAAAAGATGAAACTGGTGTCTTTCAGTTTGTTTTTAGATGCTTTCCCCCCTAGACCCAAGATGCCTGTTTGACAATTGAACGTCATTATATAAATATACAACATGTGTAAAGGGCGTCTTTGGTCTAGGGGGTGAAAGGGGTTGTATACGCCAAAGAAGACATCAATTATCTGACAAAAATAGACCACTTTGCAAGATGGTCGTTTTTATTGTACATCAACTGTATAAATATATATAATATACTCTATCGTGATAAATGAAAGGCGATTGCTTACCTTACTTTAATGGTCTATTTCCCACACATGTTATTGATTAGCAAGCACAGTTGATTATCAAAATAAATTCCCATTCAAAACAAAGTAGATATATTGCATGCATTTAGGAAAACCCGTTTTAATAATACGAACTAGCGGGCAAGGGTACGTAGACGGCTCGTCTATATGTATTTGTTGAGTGTGCCTGGTGTCTCCAGTCGTTATTTCAACAAAACAAAACGAACGTCGTATTTAGGGATATAGCCCGCCTTATCACTAGAAATTCTTTGTTTCTACCTTTTCCTGTAGACTGACATTAAAACATTCGGCTATATGAGCTAGTACACAAGATCTTAGTATGTGTAATAGATCTACAAACCAAAGACAAGTACTGTCTCGACAACCAAAGCCATCATTTTATTTATTGGACTCAAACGAGCAATTCAAATATATTATAACTCATGAGTACAGACACGTCACATAATATACTAGGCAAAAAAAAACGCCGCTAAGTATGAAAAGTGCTAACTGTACCAGTTATGTATTTCATCAAAAAAATATGCAGTAATTAGAAAAATTAGAGCAAAATGGTGCTAGATAAATGTAAATACTGCATCAAAGTAAAGCTCCGTCAAACGTTGGGAGTCTTAAACAAATCTCTTGAAACAATTTTTTACAGTTTGAGCCCTGATTTTTGGATTATGAGTTCCTTTGGATATCCTAGCTGTGACTGACTCCAGATGAAATCGATTGCACAAATGAGACGTCTTGATGTCTCGATCTTGACGTCGCGTCCACACACGTTGACGTGAAGCTGTCCCAATTTGTTGGAAACGATTCTTAAGACGTCCAATCGTCCAAACGTGGCATCGGAATCGTTTGGCTACTACCAATGGCATCACGTTAGCTTTTACATTCCTACTGCACGTTCACGCTCCACATGTGCCATTTTTGTCATCGTAAATTAGCCATGTGTAATATTAAATTCCAAAGTTTTTAAATGTTTTTAGACATTTGGGATGTTCGACTAGAGATTTTAGTAGTTAGTAGACATGTAAATCTGAATGGACTGATTGTGCACGTGAAAAAATGGAAAATCGGTCAATACACTGGTATTGATTGACTCACCTCAATAAATTAATGGGGAAAATGCGCGGAAGTAAAAATATAGACAGATCGTGAAATTTTGGCTCTCTCATTTAACACAAAATATATTTTTAATTATTGTATGCAGCGTTTCTTTTTTGGCCTAGTAAATATTGCCCAATCGTTTTTATCGAGACGTAAATTTCTTTATAACTCACATATTTACCTGATTTATGGCGACTTTTGCCAGCAGATAATCACCCTTGTTAACGGTTTGGGCCCAAATCAGGCTTAACAAAATCTGGGGCTTGACCTGGATCCGCGCCGTTCGACCCACTAGTGATATCCATGATGGAGTTATCTCCATTTATGTACAAGGTTTTGTTTATCTGGACCTGAGTTGATTGTTTAGCTTGCAAGAAACCGTTTAGCTGGACCAATGTTGATTATTCCAGATATAATAGAAGGCCTATACTATCCAAACTGAAACATATGACTGGGGTGCTCAAAGGAGCCATCTCAGTGAAATCGTTCTTCACATCCATCACATATGGTCGCACCGAAGGCATTGAAAAGGGTATAAGATACTCACACAACATATTTAGTTTCTTGCACTATATACCGTTCATAAATGATGCGCATCTATTATGGGGCGAAGACCTGAACCACGCTTACAGCATATACACCTTGAAGCTACGTCAATTACTCACGTTATTCCACAACAGTTGGCTATCAAAAATAATAACAATAAATGAACAACCTTGACACTACTAAACTCCGATAACAAATGGCCCACTGAGTAAATCTATTCATGTTTTATTCGTGCATAGGTTGACATATTTGCAAGAGCTGTGTATGAAGAAAAGGTATCCTGATATAATAAGACGGCTACTAACCCATTTATCCCACTGTTATCCTTTGGATCAGTCCATTCCTGTTTTAAGGGTTGTTTGCTGATATTTTTCATTATTATTAAAATTTTGATAAATCGTTTTATAAGCAAACAGTGGGAACCCTGATCAGGCGCCACGTTTTGCTGCAGCTGATTTGAGTGCACAATGTTTGCCTACAGGTATGCCCCACAAAAAGGACGCTATATGGGTTAACCATACGCTATGACCATTCTTGATATTACTACATAATTATGAAGAAAAACTTATAGCCAGATTTTCCACACAATTATGAGTTGGCTGAAGACTGCATGTTTTTCTAAAGTTGTTTCATTGATGCGATATGTGTATATGAATTGGTGGTTGACCCCCACCCCATCCAATAATCTGATGAAGTGTAACCCAAAGTACCCATCTGTAAAACAGTTTTGAATTTAGACAAGTTTGTCCAACTTTACCAAGTGTCTTATGCAAGTAAATTACATTTTGCTATATACAGTATTTTTTGGAGAACACTTAATAACTATTCGATAGGCCAGTGCACGTTGGACAATATTGCATTTTTTTTTGCCTGTGACAAAAATCATGCAAAATTGTCCAGCATGCAAAGAACTGGGGAAAATATAATTCTGACACTTGTGATAAAGCATGCCAAGTTTTAGGGATGATACTCTAACGATTTTCCTGGGTTGGTATGAGAAGTGCTATCTTGCTTGGTGCACGTTTCATGTTGCATAATACAATTTCACATGGAGTCTAAAATTCCCCCAAAGGTCCTATTCGACAAATTGCCCTTGAGCTTCTGTTCTTCCGCATGTCCGTGTTCATTAATCTGGCTATTGATTATCTTCAGTAGGTCATGAGACAAATACAATGACAAATTGTAGTCCAGAGAGCAGATTATATGCCCTTTTCCAATGGAACTTGTCAACAAGTTATAGCGTATTTTTGAAAAATTCAGGCTCCCTTAACAATGCGTCCTGGTGAAGTTTACATGCGTTGTCATAGACAATCACCTTAGGTGAAGTCTGAAATCGTGTCTTCAGTATTTCAAATGGGTGTCGCAGAGACCGTGATTTTCGTGAATAGAGAAGCAATTACCATGAGGGCAATATAATTATTCCTGGACTGAGAATAGGGTGGCCCAACGATTCTTTACTGCATTGTTTTAATCAGTGCTGGCCTTCTTGTCAGCTTCATACATTCCATGTCCATGAACCTTTGATAGTAAGGGAATGACGTCACATGGGGATTCTGTTTGTTTTGTATAATAAGATTTTGAGGGCGTGGGAACGCTGAATGTTTGCTTTATCATATTAACAAGATCAAATAGTAGCTGTCTTGAAAGTTAGAATAGCTTCTCCGAAAAACCTGTTTGAATGCAGCTTATACTGGTATTTGCTGTTGAACAATTGACATTTTATCACTGCTTACACTTTCAAAAATAGTGATACCACTTTCAGAAATATCCGTTAGAATCTGCAAGCATGATTCATCTCTGCCAAGTTGGAACATTCGCATAAAGGAGTGTTTCGACCCAGTTCAGCATGCATTATTCTGTAGTGTTGTGGAACTGTTTTTAATGTATTCACTTTATCAACGATTGCGATTAAATGGGGTTTGCCTTCTCAACAGATCTTTAAAACTTTTAACTCCGTAATGCAAAGAGACATTTGGTTATGCGCTTTTGATTGTTTTCTTCTCTGACCTTGTTTCACTCCCGCCAATATAAGCAGCAACCACCGGCACGCCATTGACTTTGTGTTTGTTCTGTCAGAATGTTTACTGCCTCTAGTCAATTTAGCTTGGGATTTGATGTTGCCTTGTAAACTACTTTTCGTGATGGTGTCTGAAATAAGATATATATATGTTAAACGCCGCTACGAGACCAATCTGTACATAACTATATAACTTCCAGTTTGATGCCGTATTAAAGAGGGGACAAATCTGAACGAGAAAATGCAAAAATGGAAACTATAACAGTTTTATCTGAGAAATTAAAGCTATTTTAAAAATGTTGTTGTGATCGTCAGTATCTGACGGACATTTTGACGGACTTTTCTGCTGATCGCAACGTCAAAAAAAAAAAAAAAAAAACGATGTGGAAGGTCTGACCGTTGGTAGAATAGAAAAACGACCGCAGTGGTAAAAGAAACACCATCAAGTTCGCATCATATGCTAAGATCGTATTGACACACTTCTCCAATTCTGAAATACAGCCATTATTATATGTTGCGATTGTCATTTTTTTGACGGACCATTGTGATGTGACCGTCATGTTTTAACGGACATTCATGATGCAATCATCAATTTTTGACAGACACCACTTTTTAGGTTTTCAGCATAATAAACCACTGGATCTGAGAATAGAAATAAAATAATGAAAATGTTCATGGTGTCAAATTAGCTTGTGTACTATCATAACTACTAAAACTGTTGTGTTCATATCTGAGGGTGTCCCCGGAGTGACTCTACCACCTTGCCGTGGTCTCTGGGGCACACTTCACATTTGGGGACGATATTGATTGTAATACTTGTCCCCGTCCGGGAGTGCAAAGAGTAGAGTCCCACTTGTTCACCGTGGGTGGCTTTCTCGGTAACTCGAAGGGGATGGCCTGGAAGACTGAGAGCATGCAGAATATGGGCGTATAAAATTCTGTATGACTCAACACGTCTCTTTGGCCTCTTTGACGGGGTAGACCCGAGGGGAAACACGGCCCGGTGTTTCTAATCGGTCTTGTCATGCTGAGCCCCAGGAAGCTGAAAATGAAAAAAAAAATATTTCTTATATCTTCGTTCTATAGTATCGTTCTGATGCCAACCACGTGTCCATTATCTTATATATTCTTTCTTTTATAAAATATTCCTGGAAGGCAGTGGCTTAACGGGTCAATTGCGCAGATTTTATTTGTGCAAGTATAACTTCTATGTAACCCTAGCACTGGAGGTCGGAAACCCACTCCATCAAAGTGCTCCCTTGTTGGACTCCACGGTGGGTGGGGAGCATGGAGGCTGAATCTTAAAACCAAACACACATGGCTACAAAATCTAGAAAACGCCACGCACCGATTACAGACACAGATTCTGATGAATCATTAACATCTTCTCAATCTCAATCTAAGTCTTCTGTACCAAAGAAACCTTATGTACCTAGATTTCTAATCATTCATTCAGAAGTAGAGGGAAAGGATATTTCTCTACTTTCTCCTTTTCTGATAGAAAAAGCAATCATGAGTATAGCAGGTGAGCCTAAGAGCATCAAAAACTTACGATCTGGTGATTTACTAATACAGTGTACAAAACAACCCCATGAAACAAATCTTCTGAAAATGAAAACATTTTGTGGATTGAAATGTACTGTAACACCCCATAAATCCTTGAACACATCAAAGGGTATTGTTCGCTGCCCTGCCTTAAGCAAGCAGAGCTGCGAACATATTCTTGAGTTCATGGGTGAACAAGGTGTTACAGATGTACGTAGAATTAATGTTCACCGTGATGGAACACTCAAACCAACCAACACTTTTGTTTTTACTTTCGACTCACCAGTTCTACCAGCAAATGTCAAAATAGGCTTTATTCAGGCAAAAGTTGACGTGTATATCCCAAATCCACTTAGATGTTATAAATGTCAAGTGTTTGGCCACCACGAAAATAAGTGTGGCAGACAAGCGATATGCGTCAACTGCAGTATGCCTGAACATTGCGCATCTGGCCAGTGTCAAAGACCTGCCAAGTGTGCCAACTGCTCAGGTGATCATTCTGCTAACTCAAAAGATTGCCCACAATGGGAGAAAGAGAGAAAAATCCTTAAAATAAAATGTGAAAATAACTTGTCATTTCCAGAAGCTCGTAAGCAATTCGAACAATTTTACCAAGCTAGGACATATGCAAGTGCTGTGAAACCAGGCACTTGCAACAAATCTACAGAAACTCATAACAACAGCACACAGACGGACGACAGTTTTACAGAATATTTAAAAAAACAAACACAAGAAAAACAACAAGAACCCTCTAAAGGAAAACCCCAAGAAAAGGGTAATCCATCTCGTCCAGGGCAAACCCTTAAGCCAGCAACCCTGGAGATGATTAGGAAAGATGAAGAGAAGAAGAAAAAAGAAGAGAAAGACAAACTCAAAAAACAACAAAAAGATGAAAGACGACAACAATATATCAAAGAAAAAGCACAGAAAGATAAAGAAGAAGCTGAAAAAGCAATACTAGCTCAGAAGAATCCATTTTCTGTGTTTAAAAAGGATGATGAGGAAGATGACATGGACGATGATTCTGTGGTTTTCACAGACTCTTCCTCCAGTGATCACCTCCCTAAAGGCACACTTTCACGATTACCAACAACTTAAGCAATGGAAGGTGTCAATCTAACCATTATTTTAGTATCTCTTTTAATATTATTTTCAAGTATGGATTTTAAACATAAAATTATTCAATGGAATTGTCGAGGTTTGAAACCTAATTTTAATGAAGTATCTCTATTGATTTCCGAATATAATCCATCTGTATTTTGTTTTCAAGAGACATTTCTTAAACCAGATGATAACATCTCATTAAAAGGTTTTAATATATATAACTATGTTCATACTGATTGTCTGAGGCCCTCTGGTGGTGCCTCGGTGTTTGTAAAATCATCTTTCCCACAAAGAAAGATTGATTTACAAACAGAACTACAAGCAACTGCAGTATCTGTCACTCTTGACAAAGAAATAACCATATGTTCTGTATATATTCCCCCATCATTTTCTCTTAATTCTCAACACCTGGACAGTTTACTACAACAACTTCCTTCTCCTTATATCATATTAGGTGACTTCAATGGTCACAATATCCTCTGGGGTGGTAAAAACAATGATTCCAGAGGTGAGCTTATCGAAAATTTCTTAACAAAAAATGATATATGTATTATGAATGATAAATCATACACTTATCTTTCTTCAAGTGCAAAGTCCTTTTCCTCTATTGATCTTTCCTTCTGTCACCCATCACTCTTTCTTGATTATAATTGGTCTGTGAGTAAAGACCAACATAATAGTGATCACTTCCCTATCATCATTGAACAGAACACTTTTTCCACTGAGGACCACAATCCAAAGTGGAAATTAAATAGAGCCAACTGGGATCTATTTAATACTCTATGCACTGGTAAATTAATACCAGAAAACTTCAAAGAATCTTCTGATCCCATATCTGACTTTACTTCTTCTCTTATAGAAATATCTAAAGAATGTATTCCTCAAACCTCGACAAATCCAACTAAAAGTAATCCATGGTACAACGACGACTGTAAAGAGGCAATTAAACAACGTAAACAAGCTCTATCTAAATTTAAAAAATCTCCAAATTCCAACAACTTGAATGACGTTAAAGTATTTAGAGCTAAAGCCCGCAGAACAATTAAACTTTCGAAACGTAAGTCATGGAGATCTTATGTTTCGAAAATCAATCATAAAACACCTATTAAAAAGGTTTGGAATATGATAAGAAAAATCTCTGGAAAAAACAAATCCCCCAGTTACACACATTTAAACATGGTGGGTACTGACAGCAAAGCAACTTCAAAAACAGACATTGCTGACACTTTAGGAGAAACTTTTTGTCACAATTCATCATCATTCAAGTACTCTGAATCCTTCAGAAAGATTAAAACTGAACAAGAGAAAGTTAAATTGAATTTTAAATCACAAAATAATGAAATTTATAACAAAGATTTTAATTTAGATGAATTAGTTGAAGCTATTCAACTATCACATGACTCAGCCACGGGTCCTGACGAGATCCACTATCAAATGCTTAAACATCTCCCAGAGAATTCTCTTGAAACCCTTTTGAATATATTTAATTACATTTGGACTACTGGTAAATTTCCAGAAGATTGGACCTTAGCAACCATAATCCCAATTCCCAAACCTGGGAAAGATCCTGCGGAACCTAATAATTATAGACCTATAGCTTTAACAAGTTGTCTATGTAAAACACTTGAAAGAATGATAAATAAAGGACTTACTTGGTTTTTAGAATCCAATAATCATATATCGCGGTTTCAGTCTGGTTTCAGATCTGACCGCAGTACAACTGATAATTTAGTTAGATTGGAAACCTTCATACGTGATGCCTTTATTAAAAAGGAACATGTAGTTGCTGTGTTTTTGATTTGGAAAAAGCTTATGATACCACGTGGAGATATGGCATTTTAAAAGATATCCACAAACTAGGATTAAGAGGTAGACTTCCTACATTCATTGAAAACTTCCTTGCAGACCGCGCCATGCAAGTCCGAGTTGGCTCCTCTCTGTCTGACTATTATGACCAGGAGCAAGGTGTACCTCAAGGGGGTGTGCTATCTACAACACTTTTTAGTATCAAAATTAATGATATTGTGAAATGTTTAGGTAATCTTACTGATTGCTCATTATACGTTGACGACTTCTGTATCTGTTATCGCTCGAAAAGCATGGCAACAATTGAACGTCAACTACAACAAAATTTGAATAAGATTGAAAATTGGGCAACAAGCAATGGCTTTAAGTTTTCCAAATCAAAAACACAGTGTGTACATTTCTGTCAGTTGCGCAAGCAACATGATGATCCGGTTTTACATTTATATGGATCACCTATTCCAGTTGTTGAGGAATCTAAATTCCTTGGCATTTTATTTGATAGAAAACTCAGTTTTATACCCCATATTAAATATCTCAAAGCTAAATGTTTAAAAGCATTGAATCTTTTAAAAGTGCTCTCCCATACGTCTTGGGGTGCAGACCGAACTACACTTCTCAAGCTTTATCGGTCTCTAGTCAGGTCAAAATTAGACTATGGCTGTATTATATATGGCTCTGCACGAAAATCATATCTTCAAATGCTTGATCCTATACATAACCAAGGACTTAGATTAGCTTTAGGGGCTTTTAGAACTTCTCCTGTTGCTAGTCTCTATGTGGAAGCAGATGAACCATCACTATACTCACGAAGAGAGAAACTCTCATTGCAATATGCTATAAGACTTGCGGCTAACCCATCAAATCCTGCTCATGAAGTTACATTCCCACCAAATTATGCTGATTTATATGAACAAAAACCTAAAGCTATTAAATCATTTGGCATCAGAATTTCACCACTCTTAGAATCTGCCAATATCAAACCACAAAATATTGAAAAACATTTTACACCAAATATTCCAGCTTGGTGTATAAAAACACCTGAAATACTTTTTGATTTACATTCTGGAAAAAAATCTGAATCAAATCCACACATATTAAAAGATGATTTCAGAAAAATGCAAAGGCGTTATAAGAATTACCAACACATTTATACTGATGGATCAAAGGAAGACTCAAAGGTTGGTTGTGCTGTTTTATCAGACAACCATAGTAATATGCAACGTATACCTGACGATTCATCAATTTTCACTGCTGAAGCCAAAGCAGTCGATCTAGCTTTAGATTTCATTAGCACTTGTGATGCTAACAATAAATTTATTATATTTTCTGACTCGCTTTCTGTATTAAAAGCAATGAACCATACCAGTTCAAAGAATCCACAGATTCAGAAACTTTTAGAAAAATGTCATGAGCTTTTAGCTAATAAAAAAATTGTTCTCTGTTGGATTCCTAGTCATATAGGAATACAAGGGAATGAGATGGTAGATAAGCAAGCAAAAACATCGCTTTCATTAGAACCAACTTCTTTTAAAATTCCATTTTCCAATTTTAAGCCATCTATAAATAAGTATATCTTGGATCAATGGCAAACTTCATGGAATAACAGCATTGGAAATAAACTTCGTGAGATAAAACCAACTATTGGTGAACACCAATCAGTTGTTAGAAACCTTAGAAAAGAAGAAATCGTTTTGGCTCGACTCCGTTTAGGTCACACAAGAGTCACACATTCTTACTTACTACTAGGTGAAGAGCACCCACAATGTGTTGGTTGCGACGCTCCATTCACTGTACGTCACTTCCTTTTGGAATGTGGCGACTTTGCACAAGTAAGAAATAATTGTTTCCATGTTGCTAACATGAAAGAATTATTTCAAGATATACATATTGATAGTATTATGACATTTTTAAAACAAATAAATCTTTTTAACAAAATCTAAATTGCTATTTTAAAATCATGTATTGTTTTACATTTGTATCAAACCATAATACAGATTTTTTAATGTTGTATTCTGTTCAGTTAGAGAACATGTACAGTTATCTGAATAGCTCTTTGAAACTGTCAGATATTGTACGTGGTCTCTCCTGTCAACAATCGTATTGCAACTAATTATCATTATACAATCTCATTAATATCATTCCTTTTATTTTATCTTATAAATTTTTACTTTTTCCATCTTCATCATGTTTAGTTTAATACCGTCTGACGCTAATGACCCACAAGGGTTGATGCGTCGTTAAGAACCAAACAAACAAACAAACAAACAAATATCTGAGGGTGTCTATGGGGTACCTCTGAAATCAGTAATCAGTAAAATATTGGCCAAAAAATCAGTAATCATTAAAATTAGAGGACAATTTCATACACCTACATGTATAACGGAATGTATTATTCAAAACTATTTTATTATGTATGTACGGGACTTTGGTTCTGATTGTATCAGTTCCTGGCCTGGGGCTCACCATTGCAGTATTGTGTAAATATTTAATTTTCCTATTACATATACAATTTAAATGTAGTTTTGTTGTGACTTCCTCTGATACATGATGATGATGATGATGAGTTGGAGTTTAACGACGCATCAACCCTTTTGGGTCATTAGCGTCATCAAGGTTATTAAGAGAAGTATTACTGAACATTAAAACTATAATAGATAAGCTAAAATATTAACAATTTGACATATAAAACATATGAGTATAGCAAAGACAATAAAATAGTAATCATTCTACAGCGAAGATCATGTACAATATCTGACAACAACATAGGCTAATCAGATGACTATACATGATCTTCTCCTGCAAAAAAGAAAAAGATATGGTGAAAGTAAGTTTAAATTAGTAAACAGTTCAAAGGAAAAAGCTACAATTTGTTAAAAAGATTAATCTCTTTTAAGAATAAAAAGACATTATCAATAGGTACATCATTAAACAATTGTTTGATTGTATCAACATGAAAGTATTTGTTTCTTATATGAGAAAAATCACCACATTCAAGTAGAAAATGGCGGACTGTAAAGAGTGTATCACATCCAAAACAATATGGTGGCTCCTCTCGTTTTAAAAGATAAGTGTGTGTGATTCTCGTATGACCAATACGTAGACGAGCAAGGACAACTTCCTCCTGTCTGACATTTCGTACTACTGGTTGAGATTGTCCAATGACAGGTTTAATCTCAAAGAGTTTATTACCAACACTGTTATTCCATAAAATTTGCCATTTGTTTAAAATGTACCTATTGATAAAAGATTTAAAATTTGCATAAGGTATTGAAAAGTTTGTTGGGTGTAAATTCAATGAATCTTTTGCTTTTTGATCCACACTTTCATTGCCAGCAATGCCAATGTGGCTAGGGATCCAACAGTAAACTATTTCATTTAATTCTGATAATTCATGATGTTTTTCAAGTAGTTTTTGAATTTGGGGATTTTTTGAAGATGTATGATCTAAAGATTTTAATACTGATAGGGAGTCTGAAAATATAATAAATTTGTTAGAAGTTTCACAGTCGGCAATAAGATCTAATGCTAAATCTAAAGCTTTTGCTTCTGCTGTAAAAATTGAGGACCCATCTGGAATTCGCATAGTTTCAGAGAAGTCATCAGATACTACTGCGCATCCTACTTTCATATCATCTTTTGAACCATCTGTATAAATGTGCTTATAGTCCATGTAATGTGATTTTAGCTCCTGGAAATTAGATTTCATGATAATTGGACTTGTTTCTGATTTCTTACCAGAGTGTAAATCGAAAATAAGTTTTGGTTTATTTATACACCATGCTGGTACATTTGGTGTAAAAGATTTATCTATGTTTTTAAAGTTTATGTTTGCAGATTCGAGGACTGGTAAAGTTCTGACGCCAAAAGATTTAATAAAATTTGGTTTGCTTTCGTAAAGTTCTGTGTATTTCGGCTGAAAGGTCACATCATGAGCTGGATTTGAATTATTTTCAGCAATTCTAATAGCATATTGTAAAGAAAGTTTTTCTCTACGTGTATTTAAAGATGGCTCATCTGCCTCAACATAAAGACTTGCAGTAGGTGATGTTCTAAATGCTCCTAAGGCTAATCTAAGACCTTGATTATGGATAGGGTCAAGCAGAGCTAAATAAGATTTTCTTGCCGATCCATAAACAATGGATCCATAGTCTAGTTTTGAACGTATCAAAGATCGATATAATTGTAACAGTGTTGTTCGATCCGCACCCCAAGTAGTGTGAGATAAAACTTTCAATATGTTCAAGGATTTAAGGCACTTTGCCTTCAAGTATTTAATATGCGGGATAAAACTCAGCTTTTTGTCAAATATCAAACCAAGATATTTGTATTCCTGTACAACAGGAATAGGCGATCCATATAATGTAAGAACTGGATCATCATGTTGCTTTCGTAACTGACAGAAATGTACACACTGTGTTTTTGACTTGGAAAATTTAAAGCCATTGTTAGTGGCCCAATGTTCTATCTTGTTTAAGTTTTGCTGTAGATGTCTTTCAATTGTTCGCATACTTTTTGATCGAAAGCAAATACAAAAATCATCAACATAGAGAGAACAATCTGTTAAATTATCTAGGCATTTAACAATATCATTGATTTTAATATTAAAAAGAGTTGTAGAAAGTACACCGCCTTGTGGGACCCCCTGTTCCTGATCATATAGATCAGAAAGAGTGGATCCCACCCTCACTTGCATTGCACGATCAGCAAGGAAGCTTTCAATAAAAGTAGGTAGTCTACCTCTTAGTCCTAGTTTATGAATATCTTTCATAATGCCATATCTCCATGTGGTATCGTATGCTTTTTCCAAGTCAAAATCAACAGCTACAACGTGTTCCTTTTTAACAAAGGCATCACGTATGAAAGTTTCCAATTTAACTAAATTATCATTTGTACTACGGCCAGCTCGGAAACCCGACTGATACCGTGATAAAAGATTGTTGGATTCTAAATACCAAATCAATCTTTTATTAATCATCCTTTCCAACGTTTTACAAAGACAACTAGTAAGAGCTATAGGTCTATAATTGGTTGGCTCAGCAGGATCTTTCCCTGGTTTGGGTATAGGTATTACAGTGGCTAATCGCCAGTCTTCAGGAAAAACACCAGTAGTCCATATATGATTAAATATACCTAAAAGAGCTTGGAGGGAACTCTCTGGGAGATGTTTAAGCATTTGATAATGTATTTCATCCGGTCCAGTTGTAGAATCATGTGATTGTTTAATTGCATCCAAAAGTTCATCAAAATTAAAAAGATTATTATATTCCTCAGTATTTGCAGACTTGAAATTAAGTTTAATTTTTTCTTGTTCTGCTTTAATTTTTTGAAATTTTTCAGAGTAATTTCTTGAACATGAATTGTTTAGAAATGTTTCTCCTAAGGTTTCAGCTATATCAAATTTACTTGTTGATTTTGTTTCTGTAACGGGATGGTTTAAATGGGTGTAACTGGGTGACTTTGTCTTACCAGATATTTTTCTTATCATATCCCAAACTTTTTTTTATAGGGGTTTTGTGATTAATTTTTGAAACGTAAGAACGCCATGACTTTCGTTTCGATATCTTAATTGTTCTGCGAGCCTTTGCTCTAAATACTTTTACTTCATTTAAATTGTCCTTAGTTGGATATTTTTTGAACTTATTTAGAGCTTTTTTCCTCGTTTTAATAGCTTCTTTACATTCATCATTGTACCATGGATTACTTTTTGTTGGATTTGTCGAGGTCTTGGGTATACATTTAGAAGATATATCAATAAGGGAAGAGGTGAAATCAGACAAAGGGTCTGAAGAATCTTTGAAACTTTCTAAAGTTATTGTATCAGTACATAAAGATTGAAATACTTCCCAATTAGCTTTATTTAGTTTCCATTTTGGATTATGATCTTCTACTGCGGAAGTATTACTTTTAATGACGATAGGAAAATGATCACTATGATGTTGATCTTTACAGACAGACCAATTAAAGTCAAGAAAAAGGGATGGATGGCATAAGGAAAGATCTATGGAAAAGAAAGAGCCTGTTGGATAATGCATATAAGTGTTTGATTTGTCATTCATAAGACATATATCATTGTTTGTAATGAAATTTTCAATGAGTTCGCCTCTGGAATTATTTTCTTTATTACCCCAGAGAATATTATGACCATTAAAGTCACCTAAAAGTAGATATGGAGAAGGAAGTTGTTTTAATAAAGAATCAAGATGTTCAGTTTTTAAGGAAAAAGAAGGTGGAATATAAATAGAACATATAGTTATTTCTTTATCTAACGTAACAGAAACAGCAGTTGCCTGCAGTTCTGTAGTTAACTGTATATTTCGTTGTGGACAAGAAGATTTAACAAAAATAGAACTACCGCCAGAAGGTCTTTGGCAGTTAGAATGTATATGATTATAGATGTTAAAACCTTTAAGAGTAATTTTGTCATCAGGTTTTAAAAAAGTTTCTTGAAGACAAAAAACAGAAGGTTTCTGTTGTGAAAGTAAGAGTGATATTTCATCAAATTTGGGTTTTAGACCTCGACAATTCCATTGTATTATATTATGTTTAAAATCCATGCAAGGTAAGTTGAAGGAAAGAAATATTATAAGTATTAAATTGGAAACTTCCATATTATATTTATGTATTTGGTGGAAGATCTTCTTCCATTTCTTCTAAACCATTATACATATTTGTGACTTTAACTGATTCATTCTGGACTCTAGTAAGTCTAACTGGTTTGGCTCTAGGAGACTTACTTTTGCTCCTGTTCTGAGCCCCTGATTTTGAAACTGATCTGGACTCTCTACTACCTTTTTCAGATGATTGTGATTTATTTGGTTTGGCTTGTGAGTTTGAAGGAGTTGGTTTTGTAGTTGAAGTTGTTGCTTTTGGCTGTGGCTTTGTACTAGATGTAGATGCTTGAGATGTACTTTTATTGTGTTTTTTAATTCTTGGTTCAATCAACTTTGTGCTGGCTGTTATAACAGTATCATTTTCTTCAATTTGTGTACCTGTAGTTTTTGTTTCAGGTTTTGTTGCTACTGCAGACTGTACTATGCGAGAAAATGTTACTTCAGGGGTCTGTTCAAATGCTTTTTTGGCTTCAAAGTAGGGTATATTTTTGGTCACTTTAATTCTCATAATTTCCTTCTCTTTTTTCCAAATTTCACAGTCACTAGACCTAGATAAATGATTTTGGCCACAGTTTACGCATTGGATGGGATTTGGACATTTACTTGGAATATGACTATAATTTCCTTCACCACACTTGTCACAAACTGAACCTATATCTACCGGGCAATTATTTTCATGATGTGCAAATCTCTGACAGTTGAAACAACGTAGAGGATTTGGCACATATATTTCAACTGGAATAATCCGGTAAAATATTCTTAAAGACTTTGGTACAGTAACCATATTGAAGGTAAGTAGAATGGTATTTGTCTCAACTGTTTCATGATCTTTATTAATTTTGAATCTTTTTGCAGCAACAACTCCTTGGTTTTTCAGGTAGTCGACTATGCTTTGTTCACTTTCTCCTTTTAATGCCCGATCTCTGATTATTCCTTTTGAAGTGTTTAATGTAGTATGCTCCGAAACTGTTACTTGTAAGTTATAGAATTGTTTGACTTTAAGTAGGTGTTCATTTTGTGTCTTTCTTGTGGTTTCAACAAGTAACGTTTTATTTTTCAATTTTTTGACTGTTTTTGGCGTGCCAATAAGGGCTTCTATCTGCTTTTCAATGATAAAAGGAGACAGAGATGTTATTGGTTGTTCTATATTGTCAGATTTGATGACCAAAAATCTTGCGAAATTGTCAGAAGGCTTAAACATTAAGGAGGTATCTATTTCATCATCCGAGTCCGATCGTAGTCTTTTCTGTGTAGTCCTTGATAGATTAGGATAGTTTTCCTGTGATAATACAGGATTGGGAGTCGAACCCAAGCCTAGGCCTGGGGAAGAAGGGGGGACCATGGTAGAAAAAATTTCAGCATGATCCATGATGTTTGGATTAAGATTCGATAGCTATGCTCTTCACCCACCGTGGAGCCCAACAAGGGAACGTAATATGGAAATGGCTCTCCTATTTCCTACGTTGAAGTTACATACCTACTATACTCCGGTTCATATTTTCCAGAAGTTCTTCCGGCTTAAGATTAACGTCCAATACATATCAAACACTGATTCCCTTAAGAAAAAGATTTAATATTTATTGAACGTCCCCACCCAAAATTTTGACGACCCCCCTCACCGCTCTCAGAAGCCTTATTAACGCTGGTCTATATGCCCCAAGATTAGCCCATGAGCAGTCACTCTTGAAACCAAATAGTAAGATAAAGAAGAAAATTGAACCCGGTTATGTACCTTAAAGATACTTTCATAAAGACAGAAGGAAGAAAGAATAAGATGGTTTCAAGAGATGGACCACCCAGCCGATTGATCCAGCGCCGGACCTAGCACTGGACTCACGTCTAGCTGAATCCGAGACCAAAACAATGTGTTGGAAAGCTGGAGATCCCTGGGCTTTCCTCAATTGCCAGGATTCTCTTCTCCCATTCACGCGTCGCAAACCCACGGCAAACAGGCAGCACACTGTTTTAATAAGGGTTTTCACCTTATCTACTACAGAGGTAAAGCAATCTGTATATTTTAACCCTACAGACACGGTATAAGCCCGGTTGTGATGTACAGTTTAGAAAGTAAACTGTGATAGATTATTTAAAAAGTTTGAAATTGAAATGATTGTAGAAGACCTGATCAATTTAAGCCTGGTTGATAATGAAAAAAAAGACACAAATAGTATTAGAGAAATAAATGAATTTGAGACAGAAAGAATTACAGTATGTTCTTTTGAATAAGATATTGGAATTTTAGCAAAGATATTTCACAGGTAAATTGCTCTTCAAGTTAAATCTGAAGATATCCCTACAATAGAGAACTTTAAAGCTCTACAATACAGAACTTTAAAAATATAAGAGCAAGAATGTAACTTAGGTACTGGACAGTTAATCATGAAAACTGTCATATAGATAAAGTAAGAGTTTAAAAAATAAATGTTCAACAAGATATAGAACTCAATAATTAATACGATAGCAGTTATAAAAATTGCTATATTTGACTTTAATCTTCTTTAAAGTTTAACTAGTGTAAGACAATTTTTGAAAAAATTAGCTTTTGGTTATTTATGAAAACAAGTTGATATAGTTGCGCTTTTACGGACAGTTACCACTGGTTTGCGTGAGGACTTTAACCCCAACCTGTCACCTCTCAAGTCTGCAAAACAAGAGACGCAAACAGGCCTGCTTAAGTACGAAGGTACATACAGTCTGTCCCCAGTGGTGCCGGGCAGCCATCCATATTTCTAGGGCGCCAGAGGGCGGGCGCCTGGCTTACCTTTAGCTCTAAGCAGAGGGGACAGTTATTCAAAAATAAAGTCCCCTGTGCGAATTAAGCCCCCGAACCACGGCAAGGCGGTAAGCTAACTCGGGGGCTTCTTCCTCTGATACATAAATAATCAAACACGTTTCTCTTTTTCCAGATCTGATGTCTACAGACTGCAGAATGGTGTTTGGGCAGTACTGAAGAGACGAAAATGAGGTCAAGTTATGCAATGGTTACTTCGGACACTTGGAATCAATGTATATGAACTGTAATTTCAAGTGCTTATAAATGTGATAACCACACATAGTCAACCATCTAGTTTAATTGGAATTGACTGCAGTGCAAGTTGGATTTTATAAATAAGCTCATGAATAATTAAATAGTCGACCAGTTTTCGTCTTGTCTTGTGTTTGTATTGCAACCAATATTTCCTCCAGTGACCATGAAAAAAAAGCATTTTGCACGCGCTATCAAACAATCCTTCAACGAGTTTGATACATTTCGTATGAAATGACCACTCATGTAATATTCTGATGCAAAAGTGTATTTTAGAGTATACAATGAGAAAGCGTTGGACAGGAACTGGTGCAATCCAAGGGAAAATCCTGCTCTCAAAATCAAAATGGGAAATAATTAAAATTACAAATAGAAAAAAAAACAATGAGAACAAACGGCCAGCCGAGCTGACTGCTATTTCCCATAGGGTGGTCACTCAACAGCCCAACCCGAACTGAAAGTATAATGAACAAACATAAGGTGAAACGTCACCTAAACTCTTGACACCAAAAACAGGTAATAGAGAACCACATCAGAAACACTGCCTTGAAACGGTCAGTAATGAAATACTTGGGGGCTTAAACCAGTTTTACAGCGCCAACCTCACCCTCAGTTTCTGAAGTGGTACAAGCACTTAGCTGGCTGTTCTGTTCACATGATATTCCTCGTCAATTAATCAACTAAGTAATAATGCTGTTTAAATGTCTTGTTCTACATGAAGTTTATCAAGCAAGACCAGAAAATTGGTAAAATGGGGAGGCTTTGCCAATTCATTTCACACTTTCTGGTTAAGTTTATCAAGCAAGACCAGAAAATTGGTAAAATGGGGAGGCTTTGCCAATTCATTTCACACTTTCTGGTCAAGTCTGATAAACATGGCTGTTACAATATATAACTAATAATAGAATACAATACGACATGAAATTCCTATTCAAAACAACAAAAGAAAGAAATACAAGCCTCTATAAAATGGAAAGAACGGAAAAAGAAACAATTGATATAGATAATAAAATCTTTTATTTCAAATAAACAGTTAAAGGGAGCCTTGTAGCCATTAGAGCAGCCTCGAATCTGAAAATAAAGGAAGCATGTACCATTAAGTACATGTATGTTTAGTACAGATATAAATATTTAAGTATATTTGCACAAATCCGGATATTTTTCAATGTGAATGAGCATACACTGTATTCATATATTGTTTGATGAATTATATTGATATAAGTAAATATATAAATATATGCTATTTTAAAGTGTTGTCTTTTTGAAGCAGAGAAAACAAAACCTTAAGTGCCTTAGTTTGTCAAAATGGAATCGATTAATCCAATGCAAGAGATAAAATGTGGTCGTAGATACATATTATAAATGCTTTTAAAACTTAGGTTAGTTCTGAGAAAAATATAAAATCGACAGATACGATTTGAAAGTAAGGTACCTGTGAAATGATAATAAAACCGGCTGCCACACAGTTGTAAATCTGGTGCTGCCACAACACCTTCCACCTCTCTGACATGAGTGGTGTGAATAGTTTCAATGAGCTCCCATCCCATTCGTTTCCTTTTAAAAAAACGCACCCATGGCCATTCTTGTACCTAGAAGAAATAAACAGAAAAAAGCATTGAAACCACACTTTATAGCTTGCATCTAGCACTGATAAGAATCATTGACTTAGTTTAATATTCGTGAAGCTCCTCCGTTTTATTGAACTACGCTATTAAATGTATTGCAGAGCTCGATGCAACCTCGGGAATCTTTATATTTTACATTAGAGGGATCAAATATGAATGTTCATTTATTAACATTTGCAAGAAAAGTCACCAAAATGTCAAATGAAGCTACTGGCAAATGTTCATGTTTGCCCGCTTAATGGCACAGCCAAGATCACATGACTGGTAAATGTTTTTATTGAGAAATGTATAAAAATTCCTTTCAAAATATTTTTGCATGGGATTTAAATGGTTGTGATCCTTTCTGAAATTGTGTAATGTACAAAACCTGTCACTGTATGAACCAACAAAAACAAACAATAAATAAAAGATCGAGACAGTGATAACTCAAACAGTAACAATACCACAGGGGTAATACCAAATCCCTGCCTGTACTGTCGACGAGTTGACATTGTGCATTTAATGGATACAACTTTCTACACAGACATAATAATAGTGAATTGGTTAAAGACAGAGACAATCTGCTTAGGATGGACCTTGTCAAAATCAAGTTGTGTATCGTGTATGATTGATGTAATTTGCAGCACAGGTAGGATCAATGGTAATACCCCTGTGAGTATAACAGAACTAACTGATAAACACTCCCAGTTTCAAAATACTGGGTTTCATTATTGATAGATCTATAAATACAAAAAGCTTGAATTCAAACAAAAATTGAATAAGTAACAAGAAGTACCACTGCAGGGAGAAACTGTTTGCCCTTTACTATTATCAGATACTGGCCAGGATCAAATCTGAAAATTTATGAACTTATTTACCTCACTTGAAATATAGCTACTAATACATGTACATCGTGGTACAAAATGTATATATAAATTAATGTTTATTCGTATAGCATACATACCCTATAAATATTGTTGAACTGCAGAAAATGTCAGACAATTGTCTACATATATATATTTAAAATAACTGGCTTCTCTTGTTTTCTGTATTAAGACTCCTGTTGGATTTATATCCTGGATTGACTGAGGTTCTAGTTAAAACAACATTTTAGCGTTTGAGAGCTCATAAAAGGAATCAATTATATAGAATTATAAGCCCTGGAATTTACAATATACATACTTTTGTGACTCAGTACTAGATGGTTTCTGTTTGTCTACCTGCTGGGAATATGGTTCTAGTTTGTCTGATCTCATTGCAGGCATCTATATAATAAAGAACTGTAGACATGTATAATAATCCTAAGTTTTCAGACAGAAAGATCTTGGTAAACAGTAATGACCCAGAGCAAACTGCAGTCTGATCAGGCTCTTCTCTGATTACTAAATTCCATTTGAATCTTAATTACTGTGTACACTGAGGTATACATAGTCATTTTTTTTATTTTAACAAGTTTTCTGGATTTTGAAAATTTAGGATTGTTACAGACTGATAAAATCTGACATATCATACCTCGTCATTGTTTACTGGAGGGGGCTTATCTAAGTCTAACTGCTCGGGGGATCTTTCAACCTGGTCTGGCAGCTGGGTGAGTATGGAGTCCATGTTGGTCTGCTCTGTAGATGATGTCATCAGGTCTTCCTGCTGGATACATGGTTCTAGTTTGTCTGACTCCATTGCAGGCATCTGTAAATAAAGACTACATGTAAAATGATCCTTAGTTTTAGACAGATAGATCTTGGCAAACAGTGATGACCAAGGTCAAAACAGCAGTCAGATCAGGGTGTTCACTGTTTACTAAATTCTATTGGAATCTTTTCTTACTAAGAACACCTCAGGTTTAGTCTAGATAGTTTTGATTGAATTTTTGGTAATAACAGCAAAGTTTTCTAGTGTCTGAAAATTTAGGATCTTTTCAGACTGACCAATTCTGACATATCATACCTCGTCATTGTTTACTGGAGGGGGCTTATCTAAGTCTAACTGCTTGGGGGATCTTTCCTCCTAGTCTGGCAGCTGGGTGAGTATGGAATCCATGTTGGTCTGCTCTGTAGATGATGTATTCAGGTCTTCCTGCTGGATACATGGTTCTAGTTTGTCTGACTCCATTGCAGGCATCTGTAAATAAAGACTACATGTATAATGTACCTTAGTTTTTAGACAGATAGATCTTGGCAAACAGTGATAACCAATAACAGCAAAGTTTTCTAGTGTCTGAACATTTACGATCTTTACAGACTGACCAAATCTGACTTATCATACCTCGTCATTGTTTAATGGAGGGGGCTTATCTAAGTCTAACTGCTCGGGGGATCTTTCCTCCTGGTCTGGCAGCTGGGTGAGTGAGGAGTACATGTCGGTCTGCTCTGTAGAGGATGTCATCAGGTCTTCCTGCTGGATACATGGTTCTAGTTTGTCTGACTCCATTGCAGGCATCTGTAAATAAAGACTACATGTATAATGAATCTTAGTTTTTAGACAGATAGATCTTGGCAAACAGTGATGACCAAGGTCAAAAACAGCAGTCCGATCAGGGGTGTTCACTGTTTACTAAATTCTATTGGAATTTTTTCAAACTAAGAACACTAAGATTTAGTCTAGATAGATGTTTAAAATTTTGGTAGATAACAGCAAAGTTTTCTGGCGTGTGAAAATTTAGGATCTAAAGACTGATAACATCTGACATATCTCTTAGATTGCAACAAAATGTCTGTCAAAGTATGATGATCGCAATGATAAGTCTGTCAAAGTCTATTAAGATCGCAGCAGTCCAACTTCCATGCCAATTTTTAACAGGACGAACAACGAAAACTCTACGAAACAGCATATAAACATGACGTAATATTGCAGATTTTGATTAGGTCTTAATGATTTAAAGTGAATTTGATATCATAAGAAGATTCTGATAGATTTAACGTCAACGTCCGTCAAAACTCTAAGATTGCAACAAAATGTCTGTCAAAGTATGATGATCGCGACGATAAGTCTGTCAAAGTATGATGATCGCGAAGATAAGTCTGTCAAAGTATATGACGATCACGGCAGTCTAATTTCTGAGCCAATTTTTAACACTACTGACAACGTGACTCTTCCAAACAGTATATAAACATGACGTAATATTGCAGATTTTGCTTACCTCTTAAGTTTTAAATTGCATTTGATATCACAAGGAAGATTCTGTTAATTTTAACATCTATGTACGTCAAAACTCTTGCATCGCAACAAAATATCTGTCAAATGTTCCTACAATCGCAGCATAATCTGTCAGCATATGACGATCGCGTCAGAGTTTCTGTCAGAAATTTATTATGTTCGCAACAAAGTCCATCAATCATTTGAGAAATCGCATCCCAAGTCCGTCAACGAGTTTACGATCGCTACACAGGAGCTAAATTGCAAGCATTTGGCGTGATCCAGATCGTCTCTTAACCCCGAATTAATCTATTTACACCATAATAATACCATATAATGCAAGAAAGAATAAGATTTACCCTGCAAAAGCTGAAAATTTTAAACCTTGTAGCGATCGTGATGTGATGTGAACATAAGATAAAGCTGACAGACATATTTTGTAGAAGAATTAATCACCACATGCTCATCTAGCAACATCAACCGCCATTTCAATCCCGTCTGCGCAAGCGCCGTTAGGAGAAAGTCGGTCCGAAACGTTGTAAAAGAAACGAAACTCAGGGATACTACTTATTATGGTGCGATCGGTGAATGGTTATATTTGACAGAAATGAAGATCACACACAATCTGACTTAATAATATCACAATTGTTCTCGGTTTCTTTTCATTTTTATGTATGATTTGAAACGTTCCCAACAAATGAACGAAACGACTGTCACGGAACTAGAAAAAAGTCATCACAAAGCAAATAATTATGCCCTGTGCAATCGTCAGAAAATATGACAGAAACACTAAGAAAAATAGGTCTTATCTAAAATATCTTTTTTTACACTATGACATGAAATGAACAATAAATACTAAATTTTGTCTGTTTGCTTTATTTTTACTGTTAACAATAATCTAAGAGCTAGTCGTTACATGTAAAAAATAGTCCTGTTTAACCTCTGAATGTACACCCTCAGAAAGTCCGGGAGTTGTGTCTGTCAAACTATTGCGATTTTTTGGAAGATTTATTTTTTTCTTTTTGCATCTGGATGCAAACAGTAATTTTAATTAATAATTTTAAATACCTGATAATGACGTGAACACGAAAAGTAACACAGTTTAATGCTAAATCATAAAGGAAGAAAGAAACGGCCGTGCGATTTTTTGACAGACATTTTCACTTCTTATATGGAACATGTCATAACACACCTCAGACTCTTGGGAGATAATTTTTTTTTTTATATCAGTTAATAATCAGTGTTTCTCAACCGTTGACATTCAGTGTTAAATGGTTTATTACGGCATGATATCTCTGTTTTTGTCTTATTTTATTAGCACCGCATTTATTACAAAACTGCAATTTATAACATGTCCCTTTATCACATTGTAAACAAGGGTTTGGCATTGCTACCTTACTCTTTTTTATTAAGTTGTAATCAATGGGGTGATAAAAATACTACGACTGATAATACTTTTACTATGCTTTGTAAACAATCATATCAATATCTCTTGAGAGTTTATAATAACGTTATCATATGAGAGCCAGCGTGATTATCAAAGTTAAGTAACGGTATGCGCACCAAAATAAAATTAACAGATTGTCTAAAAATCACAAAAAGAAAATCAACTGTAATATCTAACAACTTACACATCTGAAGCATGTAATAATATGTTATTCACTATTTGTTTAACGGTTGGTATATTATATATGTGACCTGTCACGCCAATAGGGACCCTCTGAGAAAATGTTGCGAATTTGAGTTATGAATATCTTGATAATGTATGATATTTAAGAAGTGATTTGCCGTTTAAATTAGTAAAATATTCCAAAAAGTTATTTTGTTGACATGTATCACACAAATCTGAAGCAATTTTCATTATGGCGATATGTGGTAAGTACAACTTCCAAATATTTTTGAACTTAGTTAGTCCAACAGCCCTACAGGATGCCTCAGCACAGGCTTTTGAATACTTTCTCCATAAGTCAGTCTTAGTAACGTCACTAGGCAGCATCATAACAGTGTAGTCTTTCATTTTAGGCATTCTAGCTGGCAACGGTGTAGCATTATAGTCTGCATAATTAGAAATAAAACTGAATACACTTTCTTCATCAGATATTGAAAATGTATTGTGCGAGGATTTTCCAACATTACCATGCCGCCTTAGCCCAAATCCATGATTATCATAGTGTTTACACAAGTTTTTGTACCCTTATATACTGACTCCATGAGCAAAAAGGTAAGTTGATCTGCAAACCTGTCTGCCAAAAAGAAAGAACTTAACAGATGCATGACGTCGCTCCTTTCTGTCCGTATGCGCGGCTGTCTGTTTTGTCTGGCCTGTATTAATTCTATTTTGTTACATGTTTGCCAGTATGATAAGGTCTACGTTCTCCTTGGTTAGCTCAGCCGTATTCAGTCGGATATCCTCTAGGGCTCACATGCCAACTGCTTGGAAACATGGTTTACCTGAAACAATGAATATATTGGTGAGAATACTTGATATCCTAGCCCATTACCAACTCCGCCCCCACATACTAGGTCCTTGCAAAGTAAGCCCCTTGCCACATTGCCCTATTATCTGTTAAGAATCATCAATCTGGTAATAAGTCAGAGATTGTGCATCTAGAAACTTCGCTGTTTGAACAAATTTATTATGTTTTAACATAAATTGGTAATTAAAGCAGTGAAGACCCTGATGAGATGCCCAGGCTTCTCAACTAGGACTTTACTGTGTTCAAGAGATTTCTTCCTTAAATATATATATATATATATAGAAACATTTTCTTATCCCTGTTTAAGATTTACTTAGTGTTTCTTCATTTGTCAATATATTGGTCACTCAAGGGTTTAAACGGGTAAATGTGTCACATTTAACCAGTGAATAGGCTCATGCGCATTGGCGCAGTCTCACCCTAGCCACCGTTTTTTGCTCACAAACTATTCTAACAATTAGGGTTACATATAACACCCCCATTCCACTGGACGGCGCTTCCGCCACGATTCGAAATTTTGGTCAAAATGACGCGGATTGCAGCAGAAACAGCAAGAGCGTAGTAGAAGCGCCTAGGTCGTAGTAGAAGCGTATCAGAATCATCATGATCGCCTACTCAAGGCGACTGTTTTGACCTGCTCAAAATTTACGTAGCAACATAGCCGTGGCCATGAACCACAACAGAAGCATAGTCACATCGTAGTAAGATCTTCATGAGCGTAGCTGTATCGCGGCGGCATCCTAGCACACTTGCCGTCACATCGTGGCGAAATCACCGAGTTTTTCATCGGTGATGCGGCTGCCCCACCTTGCTACGCTCTGCACGCTCAGACTGCAACCTCGTTACAACCAACGCGCTTCCGCGGCGACTGTTATTTAGGCATAGTCAACCTTGGCGCTTCCGCTACGCTCTTGGCATTCTGGCCAACTCCAGGCCTTGTTCAAGTGCTCTCCTAAAGTTGGTATCACTCTTTTGGATTCTAGGACCACCATTCTCATGTAATTTAAGAATGATTAGCCACCTTCCATGCTCATTGCTCTTATTAATATAAGTGGCCATAGTGCCCACATTGTAGCCGTCTGTCTGCGGATAATTATCGACGGACCCAGGACCTTTTGGCCCTCCGACTCTGTCCTGCCTGGACCTCTGATCATCCAGGTTCATAATGGCCAGCTGAAGCATAGCGACTTGATCGCGTCTATCGTTGACATTCAACTGAACATATATCAGATGAACTTCAGATTTTATATAGAAAGAATACAAAAGCTCATCGAAAGCGTAGCTCCATCGCCTAGGTCGTAGCAAGGTCGCAGTAGTGTAGTATTTGAGCGAGTCTAGCCCACCCCACAAAAAAAATTCACTTGTTCTTATACCCCCTATTTTTTTATACCCCTCAAAAACTGAGAGGTGGGAATAGGCTCGCTCAGAAATAATATCAAATTATAATAATTATTTAAGTAAAAATCAAAACAATATTTTTATCTTTTCACCAACAGTTTAATATATTCTTGTATTGAAACTCCTGAAGGTCAACTTTTTATAATTAATTGATGTGTGTATTTCTAAAGACCTATTGATGGCAATAGACCGTAGTGCTATTCAGTAGGACATGGGTTTTGAATAGACCAAATCTATCATTGGAAAAAGTTACATGGTTGTCAAGAGTATGTTTACATGTTGTCATCACATGTTCATTAGTTACTGTAAACATATAACAGACTGGTGCGGTCTTTCGTTTTAAATTAACAGTGGTGAGAAGACGTATGTGCTTTTCAGTGTGTTGTGGTTTTCACGTCGTGCAGTAGTATTTCTTTTTCTCAAGACCAAGAAATGTTAGGTAGTCCTACTGCACAAGAATGAGAAAAGGAAATTAGTGAATTACAAGCAGTGCATCAAAAACTGATATATTATTCAGAGCAGGCTGATAGTTTAAGTCTTCTTGAAGACATGTCTTGGCAAAGTGAATGGAGTCAAGAACAACTTTCTATTCTTGATGAAAATTTGTCTTACTATACAACTTGTGCTGATATTGTAAAGAGAATAAAAACAAGAGGACCCGCAGAAAGTGAAAAACTCCCTACTTTTCCTTCTCTTCCAAAAAGAAAGTTGTTATCTTTGTATGGAAAGCAAGCAAAAAAAAACAAAAGATGATGACATCGGAAGAACTTCACCAGTACTTGAAAATAAAAGAGACAGATGTAAGCATAAAAGTAAGAAAAGACGCCTTTGACTTTTCTCCTGGAGAAATAACGACCCCATACATCGCTGTTACAAAGCTGAAAGAAGGATATAGACAAATTCAAAGACATGAGGCTACTAGCATGTTTTTCAATCTGCAGTATGGTCACCGTTTAGATGTCACCTTTGAACTCTATGCGAAAGAAAAGGAAAGTGGAGTGCAAAATCAAAAATGGGATGATTGGAAACAGAATATCGGAATCTCATCTTCAATTTCTCGTAAACTGAGGGAGATATCACGTTTACTGAGACCATATATGCGAAAGTTTTCAACTCTTGGACTACCTTTTATTGAAGTCTACTCCATGAGAAAAGAATTGAAAGCAATGTTTACAGGAAGTGAGGATATTAGACAGTATTGGTCTGCTCACGTTCCTGCATTCCAGAATGAAACACAATCTTCTCTTGAGTCAGATCACTGGCACCCTGCCAACCCCGCGCACCAGCCAGAGGGCGACCCGCAGCTACATAAAAGAACAGCATTGATCTGAGATTATTGATCTAACGAGTGAACCAGTGTGGCTATTATTATATCAGAACTGTGTCGCCATCATCTATGATCACAGCCTAGTTAACTATTTGAGAAGTGTTTATATGTACAATCTGGGGCACGGTCATGGAGGATCGTGCCCTATATAACTAGCAGCCACTTGCGGGGCTTGTCTGACATTCTTCACTTACAATATGTATGTTTCCGTTCAGAACTGTGTCGCGATCATCTATGATCACTGTCTAGTTAACTATGTGGGTTACACTATCATACAAAGAAAGCGACTACATATATTAAAGTATTATACCACAAGAATTTAATTGTTATAAATAAATTTTGAAATATTTTTTATTGTCTATAAAGTATTGTAGTTATAGTATAACGTAACAGCAAGACCTATAACAATACTTCCTACTATTATTGCCGATTTGTTATCTACATGTTGTGTTTTAATCTGGTCTTCAGTAATTAAAACTGAATTCAATTTATTGGCATGTTTTTGATTATTATCAATCTCGGGTAACCAACAATGGTACCAATCTGCAAAATTATATCACTAGTAGACATATAAAGCCCAAGACCATAATTGTAATCAACTTTACTTCTTGCATATTTTAATACATTTTCATATCTTGATATTTGACTCGATAAATCTATAGGACTGTTAATTGCATCTTGAATATTCACTAAGAATGGTTTTTGTGCATCAAAGCCTGTTCCTACTTTTAGAATTTCTATACGTGTTTGACTTTGCGCTCCAAGTAGAGCACACCCAAACATTCTGATACTCTCGTTTATTCTAACAAGACCGGCGTGTGTAAATCCGTTTGATTTATCTAACATAAAAGTAGTCCAAGCATTGCTGATGTCTATTGTGTGAGGTATTGCATCAATAATGTTAAAGAATGGACCATCACTTTGATGATTATATCTGTAATAGTCAACAAGTTTAAAGTATTGACTGTATTGACCGAGGCCATGACAACCACTGATACATTGAACTCTGTGCATAGTTTTTGATATGCTGTTTTGTTATATGTATTTTTGTGATAAAAGAATGAAGCATCTGTTGGCAGGGGTGATTGCATTTCTTTTAATATTCTTGCAATACAGTAATAAACATGAAATATATAAACTGTGTTTGTTAGCCGTGAAGTGTCTTTTAAGTGGTCTTCATAACTTATATCGCAACCAGCAGTTGCACACCAAACAGCAAAGTTTAATTTACATTGCCACCAATCAAAAGAAGAATTTAACCAAATGTTCCATGGTTCGTTTGTGTGTATGGTTGGATTGTGATAGTTTTGAAACAAGTCTGGGAAACTTACAGGAAAGCTTTTATATCTATTTACATAAATATATTGCTTAACAAGGTTTATCTCTTTTGTGTTATATGATGCATCGGGTTTGTAAGATGCATTTGGGTTGAATTTAAATTTTTCTGATTTTGATGTCATTTTAATTAATTAAAAATGCATCATATAATTTCAAACATTGATAAAACAATTAACTTACAACAATATATTGACAATAGAGACGGAGATAAACGTATTGGATTGAAATGTATTACTTGTGGTGTGGGTTGGTATAATATTGTTGATGAATATGTGCAAAAGATGGGTGAGAGACCTCATAAGATTGTAGATGGTAAGTATAGTTTCCAACAAATAACAGGTGTATTTAAAACTTTTAAAATTTCATTGTCTGTCACCCTGGAGCGACTCTACCACCCTGCCGTGGTCTCTGGGGAACACTTCACACAGGGAACGATATTGATTGTAGTACTTGTCCCCTTTGGGAGTGCCAAGAGTAGGGTCCTACCTGTTCACTGTGGGTGGCTTTCTAAATAACTCGAAGGGGGTGGCCTGGAAGACTGAGAGCATGCAGAATATGGGCGTATAAAATTCTGTATGACTCAATACATCACTTCGGCCTCTTTGACAGGGTAGACCCAAAGGGAAACACGGCCCGGTGTTTCTAATCGGCTTTGTCATGCTGAGCCCCAGGAAGCTGAAAATGTAAAAAAAAAACTTATATCTTCGTTCTATAGTATCGTTCTGATGCCAACCACGTGTCCATTATCTTATATATTCTTTCTTTTACGAGATAAAATATTCCTGGAAGGCAGTGACTTAACGGGTCAATTGCGCAGATTTTATTTGTGCAAGTATAACTTCTTTGTAACCCTAGCACTGGCGGTCGGAAACCCACTCTATCAAAGTGCTTCCTTGTTGGACTCCACGGTGGGTGGGGAGCATGGAGGCTGAATTTTAAAACCAAACACACATGGCTTCAAAATCTAGAAAACGCCACGCACCAATTACAGACACAGATTCTGACGAATCATTAACAGCTTCTCAATCTAAGTCTTCTGTACCAAAAAAACCTTATGTACCTAGATTTCTAATAATCCATTCAGAAGTAGAAGGAAAGGATATTTCTCTTCTTTCTCCTTTTCTGATACACAAGACAATAAGTATGGCAGGTGAGCCAAAAAGCATTAAGAATCTTAGATTAGGTGACCTATTGTATTGCCAAAGAACCTCACGAAAAAAGCCTTTTTTTGTTTGTTTGATTTGATTCTTTACGTCCCATCAACAATCTTTTAGTTATATAGGGACGAGTCTTCCTGGGTTGAACCAGTACTAAGCTAGGATAATTGTGTCTTGCTCAAGGACCACAACGCAGTGACGCCGGTGAGGCTCGAACCCACGGCCCTTCGGTCTTGAGTCAAGCACTCTACCACTGAGCCACTGCGCTCCCGAAAAAAGCCTTTTAAAAATGAAAACTTTTTGTGAACTGAAATGCTCCGTAACTCCTCATAAATCCTTGAATACATCCAGAGGTATTGTTCGCTGTCCTGCCTTAATCAGGCAGAGCATCGAACATATCTTGGAGTTCGTGGAGGAATAGGGTGTTACGGATGCAATGCTCATTATGGTTTTATGTACAACAAACAAAGAAAGAGAAGAAATAGTTTCTCCTTTTTTCTGAATGGATTATTAAAGATCTGGGTACATATTAGTTTTTTTTGTTGTTGTTGAACCTGAATTAGTTGGTTGAGAAGCTGGGTACGAGTTTTCATAGTCTGTTTCTGAATTTGCTGTGTGACGTTTTTTTGCTTGTTTTTTAGCCATGTAGTTTTATTGTTTGATTCATCCTCCATGCTCCCCACCCACCGTGGAGCCCAACAAGGGAGCACTTTAATGGAGTGGATTTCCGACCTCCAGTGCTAGAGTTACATAGAAGATATACTTGCACAAATAGAATCTGCACAATTGACCGGTTAAGCCACTGCCTTCCAGGATTATTTTATAAAAGAAAGTATAAGATAATGGACACATGGTTGGCATCAGAACGAAACTAAAGAACAAAGATATAAGAAGTATTTTTTTACATTTTCAGAAACCTGGGGCTCAGCATGACAAAGCCGATTAGAAACACCGAGCCGTGTTTCCACCTCAGTCTACCCCGTCAAGAGGCCAAAGAGACGTGTTGAGTCATACAGAATTTATCAACGTCCATATTCTGCATGCTCTAAGTCTGCCAGACCATCCCCTTCCAGTTACCGAGAAAGCCACCCACGGCAAACTGGTGGGTCTTACTCTTAGCACTCCCAGAGGAGACCAGTATTACAATCAATATCGTCCCCTGTGTGAAGTGTGCCCCAGAGACCACGGCAAGGTGGTAGTGACTCTCCAGGGTGAACACATCGTTAATCCACGGAAATCATTTGGAAAATCTACCCGAAGGCCAACGCTTATCCCTAAACTGATAAGGCTATCGTTTTCGCCACATCACCGTAATGATAGTTGGCTATGGCAACTCCAAAAGCTAATCGGTCAATAGTTTTTAAGCGACTAGCAAAGGCTCTGATCAGACTGCGCATATGCGCAGGCTAGTCTAAGCCTTTGGTGCTCGCACATACCACATTGTTGGAAATCTCATATTATGGCCCATTTATTGGTGCAAAAATGCGTTATGGCTGTATTTCAGGACGAAATTGCATTTGTCTCGTAAAGAACATGTAATTTCTTTCATAAAGAATATGTAACAACTTTCTTAAAGAACCTGTAACCCGAATTTTAGGCTCATATAGCATTAACTTCGAAAAATTTTGCAATTGGCTTAAACGTATATTTAAGGAAGAATGTAAGCTTCATATATCAAATTTATAATATAATGGTTCGTTTCCAAGCTTGTTTTGCTGACTAAAACTATGAAATATACACATATGGCATTTGTTGCAACTTAGCATCTCTATTGTGAATGGTGAATTGTTGGACAGCTAAACTGTATGATAAATGCATAGACTATCATATAACATGCTGCTTATATGTCTTTAAACAAAAGTTGACTCTAAAACCGTCTAATATTACCATTTTTACACCTTGTCCGGCATGAGCATCGCATCTTGTCAAGAATCATTAACCCAAAGTAAAGAATCTGTAATCCTTTTCATAAAGCATCATTGACAACTTTCATAAAGAATCATCCCGCACTGTGACTGAGTTAACCCCCTGTGCTAATGATGCCCTCTAACCGAAACTGCACAAATGGTTCCTCCTCTCATGCCAAATATGGTCGATCGGACAGTTGTTGATCCGCCCACCTGAAATGTTTATCTGACCTATACAGACAGGTATATTAAACACTCGATGACCAGCATTTTATTGGCCATAGGATTGAGCAACTTTGTTCATGAACTTATTTTGGGTAAGATATGTGACAGTTGCATGAAAGAATAAGGATCGATTAATAAGCATCAATTGATGCATACTTTGTGATTTGTATGACAAATTAAACTAGGCTAGTTCAACAATGCGAGCGCTCTCAGGCGACCATTGCACTGATGCCAGGCTTAACATATATTTTGTTTGTTTGATTTGATTCTTTGCGTCCCATCAACAATCTGTCAGTTAAACAGGGACAGGTCTTCCTGGGTTGAAACAGTACTAAGCTAGGATAAACTTTACACATATCGCCCCCTTATCGGAAGAAGGGGCTTTGTGCACTTTTCATACTTTTGAGAAAAACACGTTTAAAGATTTGCAGCCTCCTGAAAAATCAGGTTTGCAATATAAATGCTTGGTGTTGATATTAAAAATAGTGTACGAGTGTATAATCTCAAATGAAGCTAGTTTAAAACAATTTATAATTCATATAATAATTCCATAGGGAATAATAACAATAAAGTCAATGAATCGTATTCACTCTTTCTCAAATTTTCGGCCTTGGGCCTTCTTCAGGATATTAGAAACAATTTTCACAGCTAAGTAGCATCCATGATGACTATTATGGTATATGTTTACTGTCCAGGCCCAAGGCCGAAAATTTGAGAAAGAGTGAATATAAAACAATTTAGATTAGAAATAAAGACCGCAAATTCTCAATTCTTTGGGATGATGACACCTTTTGTCAAAACTAAGTTATATACTATCTTTAAAGAAAAAGGTGCTATCTGTCAAATGGTACCTTTTGTCACCAAATAATGTATTACTCTAATCATTTAGGTTAAAGCAAATGGTGCTATTTGTTAGTTAAGTGAGATTGTGACATATGTTTATATGAATATGTCATCTATATATACGAATATGTAAATATATGAAATTTCAAGGTAAGACTATTACATTTTATATGTAAGAATGCGACATTTCTATGTAAAAATGAGACATATCTATGAAAGGATATGCAGCTATCTCTTTATAAAAATGCACTATCTTTATGTACGAATATGACATCTCTGTGTAAGAATGTGACATCTCTTTTAAAATGTTATGCCTCTATGTAAAAATGAAACGCATCTAAAAATATGACAACCCTTTGAACTGGACATCTTTATGTAAGAAAGTGACATCACTATTTACCATATGACATCTCTATGTAAGAATGTTAATCTCTGGGTGAGAATGTGACATCTCTATTGAAGAAAGTAAAACTCTCTTAAAAAGAATTTGGCATTTTAATGTAATATTGTAAATATATTCGCAAAATAGTGAGTATGATCAGGAAATACCACAATTGCAAACTGCAGACAAACCCACAGCACCGCAAGGAAGAGCCACACAAAAATCATGAGACACTAGGAAGACAAACTAAGCCAAGCAATCAGCTCTCTCTTCCCCATCAAGATGATTGCAAAACTAGAAATGGACATAAAAGTAACGTACAACAAAACATGGAACAAATACATAATCTCACAATGGGAGTAACAATAAACAACGAATCAACAACAACAGAACCACCGCCTTAGGACAGCAGCCTAAGCCACGTGGGGGGTGGGGGCTTAAATACATTTTACTTGTACCAAATCTTTGCCCTAGATTCTGCTGTTATTGACGTACAAGAAATGTTCAGCTCGCAAAGATCATCTTTATGTAAGAGTGTTTCATCTTTATGTAAGAATGTGTCAGCTTTATATAAGATTGTGTCATCTGTATGTTAGAGCATATTGCAGCACTATACGACAATGTGTTATCTCCACATTTAAGAATGCAACATCGATACAAATGTAACATAATATGTATGTAAGAATGTGACATTTGTACATATGAATGTGACATCTCTAAGTAAGAATAACTATAATATTTGTATGCAGGAGTGTGATATCACATTGCAATAATGTGGCATATTTATGTAAGAATGTGACAATGCCACATCTGATTGTAAGAATAATACAGCCCTTTTTAGGAATTTTACATCTATATGTAGGAATAAGACATCTGTATGTCTGGATGTGATATTTCTTTAAACTTTATTGGTTTCATAATTTGATTTTTTACGAGTAAAGGTATTAAATGCCGTTCGTTACTAAGCTCAAAGGTTATTAAAGCCAGTTATTGAAAACATATTTTTTTCTGCAGTAATGAAAACAGTTTTAAAATGAAAAAAATGGAGAAAATAAAGCATGGTTACTAACTTAAACAATGTATTCCTTCAAATGTGACACCTGTAATGTAAGAATGTGACATGTATGTAAGTTTGCGACATATCTTTGTAAGAATATAACATCTCTATGAAAGGATGTGATATCTGTATGTAAGAATGTTACATATATATGTTCTAAATCGACATTTTTATACAAGAATAAGTTATATTTCAAATGAAAAAAGGTGCTATTTGACAAATAACACCTTTTTCAAAACAAAAGAAAAAGGCGTTATCTGTCAAATGGTACATTTTGTCACCCAATACTGTATTGTTCATTTTGGTAAATGCAAAAGGTGTTATTTGTCATGTAACACCTTTTAACTCTAAATAACTTTAACAAAAGCATCACTTTTCTTCCAACTAAAAGGTATTATGTGAGACATAGCACCTTCTGCTGCAAATTTGGCAGCAAATAACTCTTTTTGCAGCTAACAAAATCATAGTTATGCACAAAACCCCAAATGAAATTTTGTTACCATAATTTGTGTTCAAGGAATACAGCCATGCTAATTTGTGAGATGATAGATACTGTTAAGATTCGTAAAAAACAAAATAGCTCAATTTTGTTGAGAATGTTAGATAGCGCCTTCTACCACTAAGGGCGCGATATGATCAGACTGGTTTTGGTCAACAAAACATTCATAGCCCAATCTGAAAATGAGCATAAATGGAGTCATATCTCCAGACGCAGATCTGTGATTGTGACTTGTGCTCTTGCTGTTTAAGAGAACAATCTAGATGAGAGGGTACAAAGAGAGGGTTCTTTTGAGTATCAAAAACATTATGTTGACCTTAGAGTGCTTGCAAAAAATGCATCTGAAAATGTTATTTGCTTAAGTCCTCTGCTGCACATATTTGCTAGCATTATTGATTAAGGTAAGCGTTTAGGCAAACAGTGTGGACCAGGATCGGACTGCTCCTGATTTGTATCCACATTGTTTGACAAAGAAGCAGGCAACAAAAGCAGATGACATACATGCAACATGTTTGCGTTCTTATCCTTATCGTATTGCCTAAGTTTTATATACCATGTACAAATTAATTTGAATAAAATACAATATTTAATTCAATTGAAACTGCTGATCCATTATAAGATTTATAGCTGGATGTTGGACCTAATAGTACTGTTCCAGTGCTCAATCTATGAAATCTGGGACATTTCATTTGATTTCAGGTGATAGTAAAACTCTGCCCAATATTTCCCCATTCACATGTTAGAGATGGCCCACTCTAGCTTTTTAGCAAGGGGCCAATGGCTTTAGATTGAACACTGTTTTCCCTAGTCTAATATATGGCCTCGTTAATCTTGTTAACCCACAACTTTTATAGCTACACATATAATATATTTTCAGTCATTCTGTTGTCTAGTTGACTGAAAAAAACAGTGTGGTTTCTGCTCCAGAGATGCCATGCTAATCTTGGTTGACAGCACATGTATTTGAAAAAAAAGATAAATCCAGACTCGGCAGGACTTGGTGTATTTTTAAATGTTCTTCAGAGCATCAACATGCAGCAGCTGCCATTTAGCAGTCCAAGTCATTCCAGAAATGTAGGATAAGCATGGTTTTCAGTAGCCAGGAGGCTGTAGAGGCTTCTATGATGAACACATACTTCACTGCTAAGAGGGACATGGCAGGCAGTTTGGTCGTCCCTCACCTGAACAGTCATGCTGAATGGTGATAGGTAAGATTTTGACCTTAGTTCTTTCAGTAAATATTTTGGAGCTGATGAGATTACTGTAATACATTGAGAAACTGATCCAGAATCTTTCTTTACAATTATCTAGATAAGTAAAACAGATGTGTTTAACACAAATCCCCCACCCACATTCTCTCAGAGCACTGCAAGTCACCAATTGTTAAGGACTACTGGTCAGTTGTATACGCTCAAGGTAAGCTATTGTGATTATAAATAGATAGATAGAGGTAAGTAGGGAGAAATTAACAGCCTTCCGACGATGGACTAGCCCATCTCTGCCAATTTTGTTTACTGTTCAGTATATGGATGTGCTCAACCACATCCGTTGTTGAATACGTATTGTAGATAGCATACATTGTATATACTTTGGTTTCAGGATGCTCTGGGCAGAGGTGGGGTCTGTTGCATCTGATGGCATTTTTTTCTCTTTCAATTTGATACTTGTAAATGCGTTGTTTTATTATTCATGTACATGTGTCAATGTTCTCTCATGCCTTTCATGTATGTATTGATTGTAAAAATACTCTCCTATGTGGAGGAAATAAAGATTATCTATCTCTCTATTGTGATTATAGGATGTCGGTTGTCTGCCAACAATTTCCTTTAAATAATGTTTCCGTCTATACCACTTGGTTGTATTTCACCAAACTGTAAGATGTCAATCAGTGGTAAAGAATTGATAAGGTATTATTTGAAAAAATGATTTAAAGCGATTGGTGTAAGCCCTGATCGGTCACCGCCGTACAACTTTTAACCTGTGTTTCACTGCTAACAAAATTCAGTTTAACGGAATACGGAATGAAATGCTTACTATACAAATGACCTGGCGAAACACACAGGGGAGACACGCATTGATGGGTTTTACCTTATCATTATACAAACAGTTTTGATTCGTTGCTGTTATCAGCCATACCTTAATGTAGATATAAGGTTCAATGGGTTCATAAGTTTCAAAAACTAGATCCAGATCAAGTTTGGCATTTTCGTAGGGTATGATCTGAGTCTAAACTGCTTATTAATATTATCAGCAGCCATCCTTCTATCATGTCTGCGTGATCACAACAAGGCTGACTTATTCTCTGTCTATTGAACTCATTTATGCCCAGCTCAATGTCTCTCTCATATCAATTGGAACAGTCCATTTCCATTTTAAGAGTTGTTGGGCGGTATTTTCTATGTTTATTCAAAATTTAATAGAACATTCCATAAGCAAACAGTGGAGACCCTGATCAGACTCTGTTCTTTACTATGGCGTATGATCTAGATCTGCAGTGTTTATCTATGTGCCACAGAAAGAATTCTGAAAGTGGAATGTAAAATTAAATCATAATTTCTTTTAACATTTTGTTTTTCAAAACAAAGATAAATTAACAAACAAAATAATACAAAACTGTTGTTAAAAATAATGAAAGTCTTTAATTTTACCTGTCAACGTGTGAAACAGCAAATCATGTCAATTTCTGGTCAATTTCATAGTTTTATAGTCATGCTATTTTTAGTTCTCCAGATGGTGATTTTAGAACAGTGTCAAAAATATTAACTTCTGAAAACTACTTTGAGCTGGTTTTCATGCAATATTAACTTGAAGGCCAGTTTAGACCATTTTTCAGGTAGACAAAGAGATGAAGGCAAATTGAGCCAATCAGGAGACGGGATTCTCTCCAGTCATATTAGTTTGTACAATAAAATTGTTCAGGGTGAATAGCATCTCACAGATAAGAATGTTTGGTCTCAGAGAAAGTGTCCATTGACCACAGTCATCCACTTACAGCAATATAAGATGTTATTCAATAGGACATACAGATTTAATACTGAGCAAAATTTTGATAACTACTCGGTATGGTCTCGGCAAGAGTTGAATCAACAGCATCTTTCTTGGCCATTAGGGCTCTATTCCAATATTGAATCCATAGCCCATTATTTCTGGATGTGAAATAAGAAACACGTTCGACTGGATAAACTAATTGGCTTGTCGACTGATCGCAAGTGATGGGGCAGCTTGGTGGCCAGTGATGGGGCAGCTCCAATGTCTGCAGGAAATCAGAAGTGGTACAGGACACTTTAACCGAAGACTGCTTAGTACTGGTTCAACACAGGAAGACCCATCCCGACATGACTGGAAAATGTTGAAGAAACAAATCATTCATAATCAAACACTTTGGATCCAGATTAGGACCGACTGCAGTGTTCAATCTAGAAAAAATTTTGTGGTAATTTTCATGTGATTTCAGATGGAAATTAAACACTGCCCAATATTACCAATTCGCATAATGTTGAAGATGACCCACTCTACCTTAAGCAAGGGGACATTTGAAATAAAAGGGAGGGGGCAATGACCCCCTCTAGATTTTGCAGAGGTAATCAGCAGACAACTTAAGTCGGCAAAAACGTAAAAATTCCTGTGTTCTTGCACATTTGGATTGCTAGCCATCTGTCCGTATTTACCCCCTCTTGTCCGTATTCACCTGGATTAACCCTATTTTATAACTTTTTTTATAATATAAAAATGCTTTCTCAATTGAAAACATGATAAAACGGGATATGGACACAATCCCCCCTGCTCATTTTTGTATAGGTGGACATAATCCCCCCTTGAACTTTGCAAAGTGGACATAATCCCCCTACCTTGTCAATTTTACT
The DNA here is from genome assembly GCA_964019695.1 of Loripinus fragilis. Classification (NCBI taxonomy): domain Eukaryota; kingdom Metazoa; phylum Mollusca; class Bivalvia; order Lucinida; family Lucinidae; genus Loripinus; species Loripinus fragilis. The sequence goes on from OZ026528.1 coordinate 20,553,984, forward strand.
ACGTGGACATGAACCCCCCTATGAATTTTACAACAGGGACAGAACCCTCCCGGATGAAATCTCCCCACATCCACACACTTCATTCAAACTTTTCACTTGGTAATTTCTAAGAGTATTTTTTTATAATTGCATCTTTATTCTGTTATTTACTTAATGTTTAAATGTGCTAAAAAGAAATTACTGGTTTAATTGAGTGCTGATAGGTCATTGTTAACTTTCTGGTTTGCCTAATTAATGATCAAAGTTTTCTTTGTAATATTTCAATACTTTATTGTTATCAAAGTTTATTCATACCTTTGTACCGCTTTGTAGAAATGGTGTAAGCCCATTTGGGCTTGGCTACTTCTTTAAAATCTACTTTAAAATCTTATGCTTTTGGACAGCATTTTTAAACTTAAATATACAAATAGAATATTATTAAACATGAATCTAATGCACTTTCATCAAAATTTACATGTAGGTCAAACACTTCAACCGTTAATGCATCTATGTTCTGAATATAAGTTGTCAAAATGATTATTTACACCATGTCTTTGAAATCTTTCAAATTTTATCTTCCAAATGAATTGCCATTGTTCTATTAAAACCATATCATACTTCTCATAAATTTAATATCACTTCCAAGATTTTCACTGAACATTCTCTTGTAGCAAAAGTAAAAAACAAACTGTTAACATTAAACAAATTAACGACTAAACGTATGTACATTTCCAAGGTCACTGAACTTAAGTTATGAAAGAGACTGTCCCTTGAGCCCTGTTGGGCCCTCTTGACTCTGCTCTTTTTTAATCTCACTGGCTGCAGCTCTATAAGCTCTTTTTCCATAGCAATTTCTCTTTGCTTCCATGTTAAATCCTGGTGGAAGAAAATATATTTATATTTGCCGGATCTGGATTCATTAATTGTTTCCCGGAGTGCAGCAAGGATCTTTTTTCTTTTGATCAGCATCGGTGAAAGTAATTCTCACAGGTCTTTTCTTCTTAATTCATTGATCATTTCTTTCATTTGCAACAGGTGCAGCTCCTCCCAATGAATCAACTGGTTTGTCTTGATTTTCTTGTAATACTGCTCGCCCAATTCTTAGCATCTTACTAATACTTGTCCTGAAATCCTCATCATCTCCTAGAACCTCTTGCATTATATTGGTCACATTAGTTTCATCTTCCTTTTTCATTTCAGCGTTAAGGGTGCTACTTTCTTCAAGCCCAAAAACACATAATATTGAACTTCTTACTTCTCTGCGCTGTTTTCCTCAAACTCCTCCCTTACCATCTCTTCAATTTCTTTTCTGTAAACACCACTACTTGCATTTGAAACTTTGTTATTCAACTCTTCAACCGTCTCAAGAATCTCTGAGTTTGTTCAATTTTGTATACTTTTTTGGTCATTTTAGTTACACCATTGAAGCTTATTCTACAATGTATGCAAAACCATTGAATGCCTTCTTCTTGGCTACTTATACAAATGGCATCATAGGATTTGGCTGATACCCTAGTACATTTATAACAAAATGTATTATCACAAACGTTACATTGGAGTGCCCTTTCAGAATCCCTCAACTTTACTTTGTATTCTATGCAATCTTCAGCATGCTCATTTTGTGAAATTTCTGCATTTGCACTTTGCTGGCTACCACTTAGCACTGATCTTCAACCTCTTTGGGACATATTCAAGGTGGCCAATCACGTGGTATGCCTGAATAGGTTCTCGGACTTTCTTACGAACCAGTAATCAGACATCAGAGGTAAGGAAAATCGTTCTTAACATTCGTTATACTAAGTAGAATTTCATGTTGTAACGTGCAAAAAAAAACTCATATTTTTCAGCACAAAATTGTGTAAAAGTTTCATCTGAGTTCGCTGCAGTTTTCCAGATTACTTCCGACCAACTGAAATTTGTGACCAACTGCAGAGAATTTCCCCTTTTTCCTTCAGTTGGTCGAGGTAATCTGGGAAACTACAACAAACCGAGGAGAAGCTTTGACAGTCTTGTGTAGAAACATGTGAGGGTTTTTTTCCACTTTACCGCATGAAATTTGACGAAAGTTAGGAATGATTTGACTGGTTCAGGAAATCCGTGAACCCAATCACGCTGACCACGTGATTGGTAACCTTGATATTTAAATCCTCAAACTCTTCACCAAATATAAGGAAATTTAAATCAATTTGAAGAGACAATTAGTTGGAATGATATGTTAATTATGACTGGATGATTTTAAACGATTCACTTGGATTTCTGTTAAAATAAATTTCTCTATTTTTTTTCTTTCATATTTCTCGCCTACCTGAAGTGGATTTTTTTTATAGATAACTGATAGGTTATTGATAGGACAAAGGCTGTTTTGTTGTGTGCTTTTCCCATTAATTGCTGTTGGAAATACACTGTCTTTTTTCATAATAATTTTAACAATGATCTTTTGTATTGCATAACATACTTTTTTATGTAATACTCTAATGGATCTTATTTACCCCTTGTCTCCAAGTGGTGACTTTTGAAACCTCCTGATAACCTTTGCAAACAGCTTGGACCCAGATCAGGACACACAGACCTTGCCCCTGAACTGAACCCAAACCATTTGACAGTTTTTTTTTAAATGAATTTTAGGAACAGATTGTGTGCATGGGCGTAGACACAGGTGCGGCAGGTGTGACATTCGCTGCACTAATAATTTCGGCCGGTGTGGCATGCCGCACCATTAAAATTTTCTGATGCGATACGCTGCCGCACCAATAAATGTTACTTATCAAAGCAGAAAAAGTGAACAACATGTGTAAGTGGGGAAAAAAAATAAACACAACAAAACAAGAAAGATTATAGTACTTTTCATCCACCATACACAGCCGACACGACAGCAGCTTCCACGGGATGACTCAATAGTAATCCAAGCTTCCATGATTTCCTTTGTTTACTTTCGTTTCTCCTTTACTGCTATAATTGCATGATGAGTTTTAGTATGAGATGTGAATGGTAAGTTACTAAAATCTCTTTTTTTTTCAATTTGTTCTAACATTTTAAGAAACATTATTTTCTCAGAATCTGAAATTGTAAAATTGTCGATGCTTTTGAAATATAAAGATTCTAATTGGTGGGCATTACATGAGGCTGAGAGAGCTTACAATAATTATATCTCAAGTCATTAACTAGAATAATTTCGTTGATGCTTAATTAAATCTGGTATCGGTATACTATTTAAAACGTACCCCTACCACACCCCCCACACCTTAAGAAAGAAGAAAAAAAAACACGCGGTCCAGGAAAAATATATGGAAGCACATCGGTGCCATCACAAAGTTTTCTTCTTTCCATTACAATGTTTTCTTGCTGATAAAAAAATGATTCTTCAACTTTTCAATGAAAAACATTGAATGTTCTAAGTGCCATTTTTTACCAGAAAACCATGGAAGAATGCAGAGAGCTAGAAAACTTTATCAAGAAAAAGGACACAGTGAACATCTAAGACCTATACATACAGCGTTCATCAATTTATGACAATCTAGTGAATCCAGAAAATGACCAGCCTGATTCCATTTCTCAGCTTCTCATACCCAATGCACAGCAACATCTATACGCTGTTGGTGACGGAAATTGTCTGTACAACGCAGCTGCGAGAGCCATTGGAGGTAGTTAATAATCCCAGGGAGAGTGGGGGGCGCTTGCTGGTCAGTTGTGTACCGGTACGTGAACAAAAAGAAAACGATGAGAAAGGATACTTTTTTTCGAGCTCAGCAGTACGCAGCGCTGTCATAGTTCAGGGTAGGAAAAATGCTATTTATGGGGGGGGGGGGGGGGGGGGAATGGTATGTTTTTACAAATTTAATACAAGGCTGCAGAAAAAAAAAAGCGAGGAGTTTTAATTTACTACATTAGAAAGGGTTACTTTTTGACGTGATACTGTGAAAAGGGGTATCAATTTTCAAAGGTCAGACACACTGTTAAGGGTCCGTTTTGCGGTCCTTTTTTAAGCATCGGTACACAGTTGACCAGCAAGCGCCGGGTTAATAATTCATTGTGGGCAAAACTAACTTTTAAACCATGACCGTGTTCTAAAACAGTTAAGAATAGCACCGAGTTGTGTCAGTCTACAAGAACTCGTGTGCAAGTTTATCAGTATACATTACAAGCATTTATGTGCAAGTTTTAAGCAAATGAAAATATTTGTTTACAAAATCAAAGGATATAATACCATAGAATGTCTCCAAAAAGAAACGAAATTACTGCTTAAAATCATCCCAGAATGCACGAAATCGCATCGTTTGTTTAAAAATTTTCCGGGAGGGCATCCCCCCGGATCCCCCTAGGATGGCTTCGCGCCTACGGCACTCGCATTCGCGCCAATTTCTGTCACACCAACCAAGAATAGATGGCTACTTCTCTGGTGTGTGTGTGGGGGGGGGGATTTGGTGTCCATGTTGAAAAATTCATTGGGGGGATTATGTCCACGTTTTAAAATTCATAGGTGGGGGATGTCCACGTTGCAGAATTCATAGGGCGATCAGGGGCCACGTATTCAAATTTGAGCAGGGGAGGGATATTGTCATACTCTCTGAGTAGGGACCGCAGATATGATAATAAGTAAACACAGCGCACCAAATTCTGTACAAAAAAATTACTTTAAAACAACTTGAAGCGTGTGTCAACGAGTGAATAATAAATTAATTGATTATTGGCGGTTTCAAGTCCCCAACCGCACAAACAGGATGAAACCATTCCGGTATTTTGCAGTAAAGTTGTTCTTGTTTCTTCTGGCCAATTCTAGGGGAACAAGACAGTTCACCGACACGGTTTTTGAAGACAGTTCACCGACAGAATTGAAGACAGTTCGCCGACACTTTTGAAGACAGTTCACCGACACATATGTTCTATGCTAAATTGACATATGGTCGAAACTATATCTGCCAATTATGAAAAATTACGGACCAATAATTATTTGAAGGAAAAGGTAGATATGATTGGTAGTGAATAATGGCAATTGCTGCCAGTTTAGAAAATAGTTGGGATATTTCTTCACATTAGTACATTTATTTGATTGTTGTATTATGGACTTTGCATTATTGTTGGTTGATAATGCGAATTTCGTACACGTTTGCGTGTGAGTAACAAACAATAGGCAGACCTTTTAATGCTACATGAAGCTAAACTGAAGTGGTCCTATAGCTAATTGTACTTTGTTGAAATGATTAGGAAATTCGCCAACAATGCAAAGTACTCTGCTTGATCTTTTTAGAAATAGATAGGTAGTATATATATTTTTGTTTATTTTTACGTATATTTGTATTCCCCAGTTTGTTTTCTTTCCGAGGTTTCATACAGGCAATGTTATGATCGCTCTATATGCATTAGAAATTGGACGTGACGTATATTAGGTCGATCACTTGTGTGACTAATATTAAAACTGCAATCATGCAACTTCATAAGTTTTATATTAGTCATTCGTTTAATAGTATCTCAATTAATAGTAAAAATTGTGACATTCATTGTAAATACAATATAAAATTTGTCTGTGAACTGTCTTCAATTCTGTCGGTGAACTGTCCTGTCGGTGAACTGTCTCGATTCCCATTCTAGTCCATCCTGCTTTCGTGTCACTTTCTTGCCACTGATGATGATCTGCCTAGACTATGTCATGCTCTGATGGGGCTGACGCTTGTTGTCTAAGGTAACGCCCTTTACTGTTACTGAGAATAACATGAACTAGCTTATTTTCCAGTAAGGGGTTTTCCTTTTGCAGATATTACCCTAGTTTATTTGCATTCATGATTAAAAGTCCAACTTTCTATTGATGTGGTGAGGGCAATCCTCGAACACAACCAGATTTTAAAAATGATTAATCCATAATGAAGTTTTGGATCGAGGCGTCACATGGCTGATTAAACGAGAATATTTCGAAAGGTGATGTGGCTGTGGTGAGGACAATCCTCTCAAACAAGCTCTACACTGGGGATCTTTTGAACAGTTCTAAACTACCATGGTTATATTTTTCTCAACTTTCAACATTAAAACAACTTGTACGGAGATGAATAATCATCTAAAGATGTGTGAAGTGATATCCAAAGGAATAAGAACCGGTGTTTAGATTGTTTCAATGGCACCCTCCCAATTTTAATTGACGTCGGCCCATGATTTTTCAAGTAATTTCGCCCTCTCAAAAAGTTTGATCCAAAATAGTCAGATTAAATCTACCATCAAGCAAAAATCGTGATAGATTAGTAATTATTGATAGTTCATCAACATTTTCAAACACAATTTATTATTTCTACAAAGATGACGCTGTATAAAGCAGATATTTAGATATATTTTTTCTCCCCGCTAGATTTGCTCCATTCTTCTAAACTCCCTGCAAGTGACAGATACAGATATCTCTGAGGCCAACTGGCCGATCATAATCGAACTTCATCTGGAGTGGAGCATCATTGGGGTTTGAGATTGACCACATTAGGTTTTCTGCTAGATTGGGTCAGAACTCTGGGTTCCAACAGATAACTCCCATAGGGTTATAATGGGTAAAATCTTGTGACCACTCTAGCTCCTTCATTTTGGATTGGTTCTTTATTCTTGCAGGTGACAAGGACTACTATAACTAGCAGTCCCAGTTTTTTTTAGAGTTTCAATGAACGTCTCTAAATCAAGTTAATTTGGTCGAGCTCTACAACAGCTGCACAATACAAGTTTAAATTGTGAAGATACCTTAATCAGAACAAATGTTACAGCAGATTGAAGTTTCCTTTCATCCAATCATACAGTTACTGACATATTGTTGGTTCTGATCTGGGTTCAAACTGTTTGCAAAGGTTATCCGCAGATTACAAAAGACACCGTTAGCAAGGAAATGTTTAAAATTACTACTTTGTATTGTATGTAAATAGCATTAAAATTGAGCCGCGGCGTGAGATTTCCAACATTTTGACAAGTGTAGACTCAGACGAGCCTCTGCAGCCTCCTTTTAAGCTTAGAAACTCCAAATGATGTTCAGTCATTAGCTTAAAAATCATAGAATACTCAAGCGGAAAACCCACCTGTTCAATGCTGTTCAACATCGAATTTACTGATCAGAGTGCGGTATTTAACGCCTGCAAGATGAGACTGCCTAGCGGACAGACGTTTTATAGCGTGTACTAGGAAATGCGATGGCGATTGGGCCCTTTTCATTGTAAAGGTCTAGGGCATATAAATACACCAATTTCATATTAGTAATGCTGACTCAGTTCGCCGTTGTTAGAAATTGGTTTTGTGACGCCTTACTGAGAACTCGTGCACAAAGTACGGATATAGATGAAGTGACTAGATCCATCCATCCATACATCCATCTATACATACATTCATACATACATACATACATACATACAGGGAGCACACATACTAGGCTCTGATATTTTACGCCCAGATCTGAGCGTTTTTTATGGGTTTTCACTTTTTTTTATTGATGAGGCGTTTTTTTTTTAATTTTAAATATGTTTATAAATTTACGTGTTATGTACACGGAAATGCTGAAACGACAGTGATATGATGCTGTTCAATACAGAACACAACTTTGATCTTATTTGTGGGGCGTTTAGCAAAACCAAGGTGCCCCACACTAAATTTAAAGTGTTTTATATGTAGGTATTTACCGTCTTTTTCACTATAAGAAAAATCAGGTAAGTTAAGTGCCATATTAATGCACTGTTTCATGACATTTTCACAATAAAATTTTGACAGGGTGTCACCCCTGCCAAATAAATGCCTCTCACTAATGCGGTCTAAATACGTGATACCCATATTTTGTTTCTAAGCACGAATTATTCTCACTTTTATACTGCTTATCATAATAAATAATGACTGAAATTTTGGAAATCAGGCCTCCCCCATTGATCTTGCTAATGAAGCAATAAGACCAAAGGCATTGATTATTAATATTAATGGTACATATCTGGAACCTAATTATTAATATTAATGTTACATATCTAGAACCTATGCAATTTAACTCATTTCCGATTTTGGAAGCGAACTAGAATAATGGTTTTTGAATCTTTCTTTAGCCTGGCAAATTCAACATGTTTCAGCATTTTAATTCGCATGAGCGAAATATTGTTTCTACTTATACATTCGGGACAAGACGTGTTCTGTTTTTAGGAAATTGACATTACTATTAAATATGGAAATAATGTCTTGAAAAAATATATACCAGAATCTATTCAATCATTAAATATGGAGCAGTTTAATGAGATTGTTTTCTCAAAACTCAAAAAGTCCTCATTACACTAGCGAGAAGAAATGCATTAAATATTGACCTGATAGCAATTTTAATTCAAGAAATTGTTACTCAACTTACAAAATATATAGGAAAGAGAATGACGTCCTTTAAAAAATTACATATAATTTTACATGATGAATGGAACGCCAAGTGTTTCGGTAGGACACGATTTGTCGAAGGGGTACCAGTGCGTATAGATTTGTACATTCGAAACCATTCATCTATTGACCAGTTGATTTCTATGTTTTTGCACGAACTGGCCCATAGTTTAACCCATCTCAACGTACGACATGGGCACCAGTGGGTGGAGACGGCAGCACTGTTATTTGCGTTGGTAGAGAGAATTTTCGAGAGACCTTCGGGTAGTAATATGTGCTGGGTTCCTTATCAATTTGGACTGAATTGCCTTCGTTTGCCTAACGATTGTGACATTTTCGTATTTTAACATTGTTGTATCAATTTTATTGACAATAAATGTTTGTGTGTTATTTATATATAGTTTTAGATTAATGTACAAACCCTTAATATTAATTAATCAGCTGGTTTCTGGAAGCCAGCTGATCTGGATCTAAGCGACAGATTAGACATTAAACAGTTAAAAAAATTACAATGATCTCTATGCGATAGACATTTAACAGTTAAAAAAAAATACAATGATCTTTATCCCCATCTTACCAACTTTAGCATGAAATATGTCATGATGTGCTAGGTCTACACTGATGTAGGTGGTATAAAATAGTTATACCATCCAGAAGCCAGCTGATCTGGATCTAAGCGATAGACATTTAACAGTTAAAAAAATATAATGATCTGTATCCCCATCTTACCAACTTTAGCATGAAATATCTCATGATGTGCTAGGTCTACACTGATGTAGGTGGTATAAAATAGTTATACCATCCAGAAGCCAGCTGATCTGGATCTAAGCGATAGACATTTAACAGTTAAAAAATTATAATGATCTGTATCCCCATCTTACCACTTTTAGCATGAAATATCTCATGATGTGCTAGGTATACACTGATGTAGGTTGTATAAATAGTTATACCATGCTTGTCCTCCTGTGCGTAAGATACTTGTTTAACATTAAAAAAATTATGAGCATGATAAATACAACATCTGAAAGCAAAAAAAAGTATGTATTTTTCAGTATTTTTTATGAGTAGTTGAAATTTCATGCTTAGTTGAGTTGACGAACTTTCAAAGAAACATCTCCTGATAAGCCTTGCAGCTGGACAGTGTGCTACTAACTAGCACTGATTATGAAACAGGCAATATAATTGATATAAATGGATTTTTCTCTGGGATAATCATTTAGATAGCTGGGGGTCCCTCTTTAAATTTATCTGGGGTCAAATATAATTAACTTTCATAGAGCCTTCGCTGATAGAACGTTAGATCAAAGACAATGGCACAAAGTACGGACATAGATGTAGGACCCGTATAATTAACCGTTAAATTGGTAATTTTAATAAGTAAAGCTTAAAGGATTCTTAGTCGCTGTACGCTTCTATTTTTAAAAGTCATTATAATTTTACGCATGCTCTAAGCAAACGGTCTATGCATGGTATGTCGCAAAGTTTATTTCTACTGAAAACGCATGTGTTTGAAAATGCAAATTACTATACATTAAAATATTTTAATGACAGTTGCTAAAACTTGTGGGAACGTCCTTAGATTGAAGGTTGAACATGTCTTTATCAACAAAAGTGAAAGTAGCAAAAATTTTCATTCTTAAATAAAAAGTCATATAACAAAACAGTTATTGACTTCAATTTCGGTAGACATAAGGATTTATCTACCCTTAAAAGTGATATTCACCTCGGCCTAGCAGGTAGATAAATCCTTGTCTACCTCATTGAAGTCAATAATTGTATAATGGTGTATTGCATGTATGTTGTCTATGCATACTACTGCAGACAAGTTAACAAAGATATACAGGAGCGGATTGAGGATTTCTGGAAAGGGGGTTCATGTGTATAAAGTTGTGGGGGTTCGCTTTGCTGATTCTATCTTGTATTTCTTAAAGGGGTACGTGCATTAAGAGGCTATTTTGGCCCCCTATGAGGTCAAAAAATAAAAGTTGCTCTTCACAAGTTTCTTTGTATTAGTTTATTAGAACAATAGCCAAAGTGTATAAGTCAGGCATTGATTTGACTTTTACGGTTGCTATTGGAACAAAAATGGCCGCCAAAATAGGCTGAAAATATGAAAATGGCCATTTTGGAGCAAATTTGAGACATTTAACAGAGGAATTAATATAGAGCACAAGCAAATACCAATAAAATATTTTAACAGATTATGAGAATTATCACGGCACACAATATATTAAAAATTTGTTTTTTTTTTGGTATTTGCTTGTGCTGATATCTTATTCTTAAAAATCAGTCTCCAAAAGCCTCAAAATTGGCATAAAATGGTAGTTTCTCTTTTTTGAGCCTATTTTGTTGGCCATTTTGGTTACTATAGCAACCGGTAAAATTAATTAAATGCCAGAATTTTACACTTGGGCTATTCTTCTAATAAACCAACAAGATGAAATTGCTGTAAAGCAACTTTCAGATTTTGGCTCTAGAGGGTGCCAAAATAGCCCCTTAATGCACGTACCCCTTTGCCATGAAAAGGAAATAATTTGGTCTCACTGAGACCAAATTATTTCATTTTCATAGGAAGACAAAGTAAGCAAAGCAACCAGCTCTCTCTTCCCCATCAAGACACCCTGAACCACCCACCACTTTAGGATATGCTCGTTGACCAAACCGTTGTTAGGCATCTTCACCAGAACACCACGCAGGACTTCAGAGGCTGGTGAATCCCTCTTCCCATTATGTATCATCACTGCAGCCAATATGACAGTGACCTTGTCTTTCTTGTGTCCTGTTGTACGAATGATGTTTGTCTTTTCCCCCTTGTTGTGCAGTGTCGAGTCACCTGGCATGTCTAAATATACGGCCGTCTCGTCCATGTTGCCAATATTAGCGAGGGGGTAGTTTCTAAGCTTTCTCAAATCTCATGACAAAACGATGGAAATATAGTATTTTATCTTCCATCTGTGGGAGCACCTTCTGATCGACGGTTGTATTCACTCTGGTTAACACGGAATCACTTTTCCAACCAACCACAGCTTTCCTTGATCACCGTTTTCCATCCGCAAAGAAATGACGCTGAACTTCCACAAGTAAGGCTTTGCCAGTGATGCGCATTTCTAAGCTTTGTCAGTCTGTGAACCATTCGAAGATGTCCTGAGCTATGTCCTTATCTCTATGCTTCTTCCAGACATACGTTTAGAAGACGTGGCCTGTTTTGTTTTCCTTGACCTATTTTAAAATTATTAAGGAGATGAGGTGAGCGATTCAGGTCTCTAGTTATATCTATAAGCACTATACAAATATACACATGATTGATATTGTTCTCTTTTAAATATCTATATCCAGTAAAGTCGAAGAACGTGTATTCTGTGTGTCTTTTTGAGATAATTTAAAGTCATCATTCTCGTCGGTCCAGAATAGTTGTAGTGGACCAGTAAATGACTCCTCCATATTGAGCTTGTTGAACAGCTTAACTGTACATCCTGTTAATTGACTATTCTCTTTAATGTAGTAGTGTTGGAAGGTTTTATTGTCCCACTGTGTCATTTCTGAAAATAGACAAATCGTAATTATATATTGATTAATTAAGTGTTATCTGTATCCTTAATCGTATTATTATTATCCTTTCGCAATGTTATGTTTACAATTATGTTTTCACTATTACCAATTAAAGTAAAGTCATGTACAGACTTCCTATCCTTTCTTATCTCATTTTGCAATTCAGTTTTTATTTTCTTATGCCTTATTTGCAGACAAGCTTCATATAAACATCGATACATATCAAAAGGTTTCCAAGAAAATGATCTATTATAAAATGTCTTCCATTCTAAAATATACATGATTGATATTGTTCTCTTTTACATATCTATATCGAGTATAGGCGAAGAACTTGTATTCTGTGTGTTTATTTGAGATAAATTAGTCATCATTTTTATCGGTCCAGAATAGTTGTAGTGGACCAGTAAATGACTCCATATTGAGCTTGAACAGCTTAACTATACATCCTGTAAATTGACTATTCTCTTTAATGAAGTGTTAGAAGGTTTTATTCGCCCATTGTGTCATTTCTGAAAAAAGACAAATCGTAATTATTGATTAATTAAGTGAAGTCTGTATCCTTAATCGTATTATCCTTTCGCAATGTTATGTTAACAACTATGTCATCACTATTAGCAATTAAAGTAAAGTCACGTACAGACTTCCTATCCTGTCTTATCTCATTTTGCAATTCAGTTTATATGTTCTTATGCCGTATTTGTAGACAAGCTTCATATAAACATTGATTCATATCAAAAGGTTTCCCAGAAAAAGATCTATTATAAAATCTCTTCCCTCTTATATCTCTTAAGTTTGTTCACTTCATGTTTTATATTCTCATATTCTCATATTGTTCCTTCTTAACAATGTTTGACTCTGGAAAATCGTTTTTTACACTTGTTTTTTCTCTTTGTTTATATAGGTCATAGAGCAATTATTCCCATCTTCGTAGTATTCTTTAAAATTAGACCCTGTCCTATTTTAGAGTTCATTAACAAATGTTTTATCCATAGCTTCAGCCATAATGCCTTTAAAAATCGGTAGAACCATTAATTGAGCTATCATCATCTTACTTGTCAGGGATCGGGAGGTCAATCTGGCCCGGTCTCATACTTTAGTGGAGATTGATTATGAAATAGTTTCTATGGTCGTTCACCTCCCTTCCTGAATCATTCAAGAAGAATTATTGTCAATGACAAGCGAACGTATGTGCATGAAGTACTGGTTAATTGCTTGTTCAAGCTTGCCCAGGAAAAAAATGTGGTTAGGTAAACTGACCATCTCGCCATAACCAAGGCTGTTGACTTGGGAAGTAAAGCAACAAAACAAACAAACAAGATCATATTACTTGTAGACGGTATTCACATAGATGCCTTCATATAATTTACTTAAAGAGACTAAGTCTGCAACAATGAACATTATTTTATTTTTTTTAAATCATTTGTAAAAGAATAATTAAGTTATGTTTTAGCTGAAAACTGCCGGGAAAAGTGAATTATCCTATAAAAACATGTGTGTTTTTCTCTTGTTGGTAATTATTTGCGTCCTTCCAATAATTATACAGTTAATTTTAGCATAAATGCTGTTGTTTTGATAACGATAATTTGTTAATATTTAGGAAATTGGTAAAATGTATACCTGAGTTTTACTTTTTTTACTGTGTTCTTGAAAGATAGAAACACGAGTTCTAAAATTAAAAGATCAAAAGTTACAGACTATGCAGCTTTAAATTTCATGATGATTATAAGATTAACAACTATCTATTTATTTAGTGTTGTTTTTGTTTATATTATTTGGTGCATTTCAATAAACCTGTTCAAACAAATTAATCTGCTCAAGAGCATCATGTTTGTACAACATAGCATCTGTATTGTCCATCATTCAAAGTTATGGGAGCTCAGTGGTAGAGTTTTTGACTTGAGACCTAGAGGCCGTGGGTTCGAACATCACTGCGCTGTGGACCTTGAGCAAGACACATTTATCCTAGCTTAGTACTGGTTCAACCCAGGAAGACCCATCCCTGTTTTACTGAATGATTGTTGACGGGACGTAAAGAATCAAACAAACATTCAAAGAATAGACCAATTATCACAGGTTTCTATGCACGAATGCAATCTTCCATGACCTAGATATCAAGGTTTGTCATAGTATCCATATAACCACCGTGTGTGATTACAAATGGATATGTCTTAGCATGTTGGAAGGTACATTTACAAAAGGATCTCATTCAACTATAGCATGTATATGACTCTTTGAATGTCTCCCACCTGCTCCAACATAGCCATGCTAGTGCAACATATCAACCATCCATGTCTGTCATGTTGTAGGTGCCTTCAATAGTATAGCCAACTACCTCAACGTTACATACCCCACCGCAAATACATAACCAGTCAACCCCACACATAATACATTTAGAATAGCTAAGTATACATCAGGCCATATATCATCATACTGTTGCATCAAGCAGTGTATAGGTAATTGATAATTAGTTTTACGTTATAAATCATAGGTTATTATAATCCGTTTCTTGTTTACTGTCGTGAGTTGGCTCCTGGTACCGTTAGTTTAACAGGTGACCGGGCCCAGGGCGACGACAGTAAATATGATTCGCACTATAAATATTTTATAAGGGTTCCCTACCTGCATCAAAATAGCATTCATCCTTGAATACCACGTTTGTCCAACATAACACCCATCTCATTCTGATCATCCAGAGCTTAGTTAAGTATTGAACATACTATGCTGCAGTTATTTATTTGTAAAGTTTATTCGCCCCTCACCTTATCCGCATATATTGCAGTGCAATAGTGAACTGTTAATGTGTGTTCGTTACTGTAAATTCGGAAATTTTCGCGAGGACTTAATTTTCGCGAAACTTCGCATATGCGAAGTTTCGTGAAAATAAAACCCTCGCGAAATGGCAAAATCTATCTGTCGTTTATTGATATAGGTAAATCTTGCCTTAATCGCGAATTTTTCACATCACTAATATGTCTTTTAATACTATTCGCGAAAATAAAATTCCCGCGAAAATTTCCGGATCTACAGTATGAAAGTTTGAGAATCATCCACCTGCAACAATATAATATCTATCCCAGAATAGTATGTTAATGCAACACAACACACACCTGAGTCTGTCATGCAGTGGAATGGTCCAACCAGAGTATAATTAATTATCACAGTGTATCATACTCCAGTAAATTGTACCTATTCAAAACCTTAACCCTACTCGCAAAATATGTCATCAAAGAAAAACACATGTGTTTTTATTATGGAAAGTTTTTGTAAAGATTATTATAAATTAGCAAATTACCATATTAGAACAACACAACACCCATCTCGGTCTGTCATGCTGTTGATTGGATCGTCTAGAGTATAACCCACTTATCTTACTGGCTCCATGGTGAGCGATCGTTGCCCATTGGGCTACTTGTTTAAATCATGTGGTCATGACATATGGAAGAAAATGTTAAACTTTTGGGATTGGCAATAGATTTTCAGCTAAATTTCAAGGTTCATGTTTCAAATATATTCAAACGAATACATGAGAGTGAAAACTAAAACATAAAATACATTTTCAGTCTTACCATAACAATGATGTCCTTTGTCATCCAACACCACATCCACACGTTGTGATATACTCATTATGAGTATCTCGCAAGTCATGGGCGCATCGAATTTGAATTCCACGCCAATATATGATCCACATTCTGTTGTGTTTAAGTTGCTTCCATGAAGCAATGCATCCTTCATCACAATCACAACACTATCAGCACATACGTTACTTATAAATTAGCACTGCGAATGATTTACATGATTTCCTTTAAAAACACAGTCCCGTTTGACGATATCTGTACTTATTCAATTATTGCATTTAAGAATGCATATTGTATTTGAATTTAAAATTCAGGTCGCAAACAGAATGCTTCTAATTAGAGTCGCCATGTCTAACATTATGTGGGAAACTTCTATGATCTTCTATGAAGTACAAATGATGCGTGTAAAACTGCAGTTTCACATACATCATTTATGCTTAAGAAATAATCCAGATGTTAGCTGCCCAAAGCAAAACAGATGAAAAAAAAACAACTAGAATATGTGTTTATGGAACACATTTGCTTGTCCATAATGATGGTGCTTTTTTAGTTATATTACTCACTATCCAGAATCAGCTTCCCTTTCAATGATAATTGTCGAGATATCCTGTTAATACGTTTTCAATGTCTAGATTTGCAAAGGGCAATTACTTGAGAAAAAAACGAAAAAAAAACTTTTTTCAAAAAATTCACCAGGTAATCTACTCATTCCTCTTTCAGCTGACAACTTTTGAAGCTGCTAGTTGTAATAGCTGTCAAGATATCTTTAGACAATTTTTTTCATGCAGAAATTTGCACAGGACAATAACTAAAAATACAAAAACTATTTGATAGTTTCATCAGGTAGTCTAATCATCGTCTATCAGCTGACCAAATTTGAAGCTCCTATCTGTAACATTTTTTTAGATATCTTGGATACAAAATTTTTCGCTTTAATACAAGTTTTCAATGCTCAAATTTGCAAAGGGCAATAACTTAAAAAAAAACTTTTTTTTAAAGGCTCACTAAGTAATCTACTCATTACCATCTATCAGCTGAATACATTTGAAGCTCCTAGCTGTAATAGTTTTTAAATATCTTGATTGCAAACATTTATTCTGACTCTGAAAAAGAGACAACTCTTCAGAGGTAGATAATTCAGACTAAAAATACGGGTCAGTTCTTTTTTATGGGGAATCCATTTATGAAAATTCAAAACCCTAACGAATTTATTTTTATTTTTGATCAGACAGACGAGCGAACAGACAAGCACCCTCTACTTTTTCAAAGTTTGGGGCAAGTAAATTTCAAAACTACGAAACAATGGACGTGCTTATGGTGAACTTTAAGACTACATCGCCAGCCAAATCTCGTGTTGCAGCATTCACATGTGTACCGTTTCTCTCCATGCTTTCCGTGCTGATGATAACGAAGATTGTATTTATGTGCAAATGATGCATAGCACATGTCACAGTAGAATTTTTCAAACGAATCCTTGTTGCTCGGACATGTCTTCAAATGCCGACCCAACGATCCATGGGCAGAGAACGTTTCTTTACAATGTGGACATTTGTCCATCGGTACTTTAAGGTGCTTTGAGCAGTGGTACCTATATTGCACAGATTGATTAAATGTTTTTTGGCACATAGAACACTGGTGTTTGAAATTCCCTTCGTGTTTTGACTTTATGTGGAGTGTAAGACCATGCTTGGTTTTATAATTGTTACTGCATGTATCGCACATGTATACTTGCTTTGCAGGAGTCGGCAGCTCGATATAAGTCCGATCATTGCTGGATACATCATTTACTGTCATGCTGGAACTTGCTTGGGTGGTTTCTTGGGTTTTCTTGGTGTGCTGGTTGATGGGCCAGCATGCCATTTGCACCGTTTAATATGCTTGTAATAGTTAGACCTGTCCGTTTAATATGCTTGTAATAGTTAGACCTGTCCGTGGAGTAATATCTACATTCACAAGAATGGACTGTGTGCAAACTTTTCTCAACGCCTGAAAGATCCAGCGACTCGTTCATTTCTGAAATATGAAAACACCCATCAATGAGCAGTGCTACATGAAGTGCCTTTCTGGGAGTGCCTTTCTCCTCCTCAATGGTCCCTCGCCTGTTCCCTTGTTGCATTATTTCCCCCCTTCTATCTCCCCTTTCTCTCACCTCATCGTAGATTTATACAACACTGCAATTCAGATCATATTCAATTTCTGCTTTTGTGTATTAAACTTTGGATGCATAACCTAGGAATATTTATATATATATATATTGTATTCTAATTTCTGCTCTGAAACGTAGAGTATGGGTATTTGTTAAAGCCATGAGGTGGTTCTAATGTGCTCCCATCATATTAAGAAGAAATATCATTTTATCATATTTATCAATCATGTATTATTCGCAATATATTGCATAGGCGCCGTCTCAACATGCAAAGCAAGCGTCAAATATAGGGATCAAACATAATTTTCCATGCATGGTGCGGAAGATGGTGTTGTAGCCCGAGCATGAAAGGTGTTTTAACAGCACCCAAGGCGTCTAGCAACTGTTAATGTATCCAACAACAAAAACATGCTTGACCGCTATTATTGCATAAGTTCATGCATGCTTTGGGGAAAACGCTCCAAAAAGTTGCATTTCTGTAGTATAATAATGGCGCACTAAATCATAAAAGATGTGTAGGTTTTAAAAACGCCAGTGCCAGAGTAAAGACTTAAAGCCCGGGTGTTGTTTACACCAATTTACCATGGTGTAGCACTTTAAGCCTTTATGGCGATGTGAGGGTTTATCTGCTATAGAAATCACACAGTAAGGGTATAGTCCGTCATGGATAGAGTCCAATAGAATACAGGTGTAGCAGCTTAATACCGTTATTCATTCATTCAAGTTCATTCAGAAACAAAAATAATAACACTGCAGGTAAAACAATTGTACAGTTTTAGCGATAAATAATGATCATGGCATGTAACGCCTCGGTGGCTCAGTAGGTAGAGAGGCAACTGTATTAATATGCAAGTGAGCTATGTAAAAAAAAAAAGTTACGGGTTCGAATCCCATTGTTTAGCATTTTATAGGCTTATTGATATGCTCTATTTTTCCGTTTGTTTCCATTGTGTATTTTCTTATTCTATTTATTTTCTTATTTTATGTATTTTTCCTTATGTTTTATATTTTTATAATCATAGCTTTAATGCATTAGTAAGGATATAACTACCAATATCCTCGTTTGTTTACCTGTCTAAATGCGGGATTATAGGCATAACATAATAAGAGTACAGTGACGTCACTAATTATAACTGTAATCAAAGAGGTCTATTGTCAACAAAAGGTAATCCCGTTGGTAGTTATATCCTTACTAATGCATTAAAGCTATCATTGGTTGTCACAGACCAGTGGTTCAGTGGTTAAGTAGCGATATTTACATATTCGAACCTGTATTTTTTCGAGGGTTCGAATCCCTGAGTTTTTATTTTCTTTTTTTTTTTCTTTTTCTTTCTACTTCAGTGGGCAGTTTGAATTACCTAGCGCTGTAACAAACAGTGGCGGATCCAGAAGGGGTTCAGGGGGGTTCGGAACAGATTATTTCCTTTTTATAGGGATATTCAAGAAAAATGAGAGATCATCTGCAAATCGATCCCCTCCCAAATTTATCTCAAACGCCTCTCCTGGAGTCGTGGATCCGCCTTTGAAAAAAAGGCTCATGTCGATATTTCAGGCTTTACAGGTAAACCAGTAAAAGGCGAGGGTTTTGACGACCCACTAGGTCTAGCAGGTGTATCAGAAAACCATGTTTGATCGTTATCATTGCATAAAGTCATTTGGGCATATGAAAACTTTGGAAAAAAGCTTTGAAAATATCATTTTGGTATTACTATTATGGCGCGCAAAAGCATGCAGTATTCGTAGGTTTTGAACAAGCCTGTTCCAAGCAAACACTTACGTCATCATAACGTCAATGAATTACGTTCATTTCTATACATGCTACTGTTGATGGCGTTGATTTTGTGACGGCCTAGAATGCGTAATTGTAAAGTACAAAAGCCGTGCATCAACAGCACGTGAATTGCCTGATTAATACTTTGGTTTTTGCCGGTTAAAAAGGGCTGTTCATAGCGTGCGACACGGTTTTTTATGCAATAATTAAAGTTAAAATGAGTCTTCATCTACATCCACACAGTAGGTTGTCTCCGAATGGCAAACGCTTTGGTGAGTTTTATTTTAATATCATGTATATATTGAATAAAATACTATTCGTAAAAAAAAGATTTTAAGATATAGAAATTTAAAAATAAAATATTAAAACATATAAAGAAAAATACACAAAAGAAGTAAAATCTAGAATAAGAAAAACACAATGGAAACAAAATGCTAAACAATGGGGTTCGAACCCATAACTTTTGACATAGCTCACGTGCATATTATTATAGTTGCCTCTCTACCTACTGAGCCACCATAGCTGTACATGTCACGATCATTATTTATCGCTAAATCCGTACAATAGCTTTTTTACCTGCAGTGTTATTTTTTTCTGAATGAATGATTAACGGTATTAAGCTGCTACACCTGTTTTCTTTTGGACTCTACCCAAGACGGACTATACTCTTACTGAGAGATATCTATACCTTTTATTGACATTAGACCTCTCCGATTACAGTTATAATTAGTTACGTCACTGTACTCTTATTATGTTAAGCCTGTAATGACTCATGGGAACAGGATCAGCTGGTAGGTAAAATGTAAACACACATGGTAGCAGACGATTTTTTCTCTTTTTATCAGGTGGATTATAAATGAGCTGTCATGCAATACAAAACGATAAAAATACCTGTGGGCCTAGTAAAGATTCAGATCAGCCTGGACATCAGGTAATTCAAATCAGATTCTTCTCAGTGAACTTAATTTTGGTACTGGTATGACAGAGAATACCAAGGCTGTGTTAATCCAGATTTGAGTTTGTTGATTTTATAGCATGCCCACTATACGCAATTTTCCTTCGCTTGCAGTACTGAATTTATTCCAAAACAGATGGCAATTGTTTATGAATTTCTGTTTATCCAGCAATCAAAAACTATGAATCGAAAATGAAATTAATACATAACACAAAAGCTTGTACATAGGTCAATTAAGGATAGTTTGTGCACCTAATATTGCATTTATTCCCTAACCCATCAATTTAAACGTGTGTTTTGGGTGCTCAAAAGAACCGTCTCAGTGAAACGGTTCTTTTGAGTACCCACAACATAATTTAAACATGTGTTTTCGGTGCTCAAAAGAACTGTATCAGTGAGACGGTTCTTTTGAGTACCCACAACATATGTTTTGGTTGAGAAATAAGAAAATTAATTTTCCAGTACGCAGTCTTATATGGAGGCCTGCTTGTATTTATAAATCTCAATGTCTCCTGTGACGCCCCCCCCCCCCCCCTGTCAAAAATGAACTCAATATAAGTTTTCCAAATATTCTGTCTATACTTATAAGACAGTGCTTTGAAGGTTTTTTTCCGATTTTTCTCTTCGGAGCTCTCTGGTCTCTTGGGTTATAAAAAGAAGTGAACCCACGATCTGCATTTTCGTTCAAATAAAGACTTGGCATTGTACTATTGGTCTGTAAAAGATATCCGCTTGTCTTGAAAAATGTTCATTACATTATTAAAGCTTTCCACATAAGAAGTGTCACGTGCAAGAACAAAATCATCCGGGCTATAGTAATCGCACTGTCCGTCCGTCCGTCCGTCCCGCTTCATGTCCGGTGCATATCTCCTATATTCTTTGAGGTAGGAATTCCAAATTTGGTATGTGGATGCATCTTGGGATGGCGGAGTGTCGCGTACCATTTTCGGGTCCCTGTGACCTTGACCTTGACCTCTGACTTAGTTTTTATAGTAATAAAATGTCTGTCCGTCAGTCCGTCCCGCTTCGTGTCCGGTGCATATCTCCTATATTCTTTGAGGTAGGAATTCCAAATTTGGTGTGTGGATGCATCTTGGGATGGCGGAGTGTCGCGTACCATTTTCGGGTCACTGTGACCCTGACTTTGACCTCTGACCTAGTTTTTAGAATAATTGTATCCGGAGCATATTTCTTATATTATTTGAGGTAGGAATTTCAAATTTGGTTTGTGGATGCATCTTGAGATAAGGAAGTGTCGCGTACCTTAATTGGGTCACTGTGACCTTGACCTCTGACCTAGTTTCTAGAAATGGCATTGATTCTGGTGCATATTCATATATTCTTTGAGATAGGAATTCCAAATTTGATGTGTAAATGCATATTAGGATGACAGAGTGTCAAATGTCATTTTTGGGTCACTGTGACCTTGACCTCTGACCTAGTTTTAAGAATTATTGTGTGCGGAACATATCTCTTATATTCTTTGAGGTAGGAATACCAAATTTGGTGTGTGAATGCATCATTGGATGGCAAAGTGTCACATACCATTTTCAGGTCCCTGTGACCTTGACCTCTGACCTAGTTTTTAGAATAATCGTATTTGGAGCATATCTCTTATATTACTTGAGGTAGGAATCTCAAATTTGGTGTGTGGATGCATCTTGGGATGACAAAGTGTACCATGACATAATAAGGTCACTGTGACCTTGAACTTGACCTCTGACAATTCCAAATTTTGTGTGTAAATGCATCTTGGAATGGCGGAGTGTCACAAACCATTTTGGGTCACTGTGACCTTGACCTCTGACCTAGTTTTTAGAATAATCAAGTCGGGAGCATATCTCTAATATTTTTGAACTAGGAGTCTCAAATTTGGTGTGATGATGCATCTTGGGATGAGGAAGTGTAGCGAACCATAATTGGGTCACTGTGACCTTGAACTTTACCTATGACCTAGTTTTAGAATGATCATATTCGGAGCATATCTCTAATGTTATTTGAGGTAGGAATCTCAAATTTGGTGTGTGGATGCATCTTGGGAAGACGAAGTGTCCTGTACCATAATTGGGTCACTGTGACCTTGAACTTGACATCTGACCTAGTTTCTAAAAACTGCAATGTGTCTGGTGCATATCTCCTATATTCTTTGAGATAGCAATTCCAAATTTTGTGTGTAAATGCATCTTGGAATGGCAGAGTGTCACAAACCATTTTTGGTCACAGTAACCTTGACCTCTGACCTAGTTTTTAGAATAATCATGTCGGGAGCATATCTCTAATATTACTTGAGCTAGGAGTCTCAAATTTGGTATGATGATGCATCTTGGGATGATGGAGTGTCTTGGACCATTTTATGGGTCACTGTGACCTTGACCTCTGACCTAGTTTTTAGAAAAATCGTGTCCGGGGCATATCTTATTAAAGGTAAGAGTCCCAAATTCGGTATGTGGATGCAACTTTTGATGGCGGACTGTTACGTACCATTTTTGGGCCACTTTGACCTCTGACCTTGTTTGTAGAATAATTGTGTCCAGAACATATCTTTTATATTATTTGAGATGGGAATCCCAAATTTTCTGTATGGATACATCTTTGGATGCTGATGTGTTTCATACCATTTTAGGTCACTGTGATCTTGACCTATGACCTAGTTTCTAGAATAATCTTGTCTGATCATATCTCCTATGTTATTTGATGTAGGAATCCCAAATTTGGTGTGTTGATTCCTCTTGGGATGGCAGAGTGGTGCATACAATTTTGGGTCACTTTTACCTTGACATTGACTTCTGGCCTCATTTCTAGGTTGTTCGTGTCTGGAGCATATCTCTTATATTACAGCTAACTTTCCTCGAATGTGTCTTATGCTAGACCAATACCTTTGGGGGCATTCGTCATGTGACTGTGACATTTCTTGTTGTAATGTGAGACCTCATTACTTTACTGGCTCCGTAGCGTCTGTGGATCTTTCTCACAATTCCTGATAGCCCAGTGGAAATGGGTTGCCACAGGCTCAACCTTGTCCACTAGTGGCTCGGACCAAGTCTTTCCCTCCTTATATTTGACACCGAAAGAAACTGTTTTCATTGCCTTCTTGACTGTTTTGACACCATGCTATGAGTCATTTTGATTCACTGTATACCCTCGAGTTTTCACCAACTAATTTATGGTCATATACCGATCATGGGTATGTACGTTTATACAAACATCTTTGGAGTCAAGGTAAGTGTAAAGTTTTTCAGTGCCCATCTTTCCATGCCTCTGAGATACAGCATCATCAGTCTTAGCTATGTGTACACAGTTCATGACTTTATGGCTTTTCTCTCCAATGGCGACAATGCTACTGTCCTTAGCATTTTTTATATCCATCCATGACGGGCATCAGTCATAATTTCGATGCCATCTAGCTCCTTATAACTGACAACCTCTTCAAGCAAAGCAGTGTTAATGGATGAATCGAATTCCCATGTTATGCTGTCATTGTGTACAGTCGTCATTGTTCTTCGTTTCTTTTTGTCAATGCATCCAAGACCTGCTGCGTTGGAAAATCTAGTATAATGAATGGGTAACATTCCACTGCAAACAAATCCATCAAATACTCGATGATTGACTAGGTACTCTTTATTGGGCAAATAAGGTGATGATGACCATTTGTATGTGTGAGCATTGTCAGACTGTGTGCATTCCACTCTGGAAATAACGACATGCCCTCGACGAACAGTTTTTATTATTTTCAATTCATTGCTGCACAGCATGCCATGGTATTGAGCGATGTCTAATAAAGTTTTAAGAGAACTAGATGTCGTCACAAATAGATCTTGAGTAGTGTCACTTTTCTTACCTTCTGAATAAGATGCTGGAACAGAGATGTTCTGCACATTCGGATTGTGGTCTTTAATCCTGAAATCTAACACAGTGTTAAGAATGACACCATTGTTAACTGGCCTTCCAAATGCTGTAGTCAACTGTTTTCTAACATTTTGCGTTTTTCTGTAGGAGTTCGGTACGTTTTTCATCATCTCCAGGTATATCAATTGTAAATCTAGATGGTCTAGGTCGTGCATTTCTCTGGTTATCCATTGTTATATTGATGTTTGATATCACAGCTTTATAACTCATCTCATCTAAAACTGCAAGTATACTTTCCTCTCATTATTTTACAAAATATTCCACTGACGTCTGGGTAGAACACGTATATGACTGAATTCTGACATTACTTGACAATGCACCTCGCTGAATACATTTATTTTATTTTCCTAAGATTGCATGACAAAAGAATAATTGCAAATTTTAGGTTACGAAAAATCGAATTATTCAGAAAAAAATGAATGTTTTTAAAGCAGGCTATCCTAATACACCCATTTTTAGGGCATGATTCATGTACCCTTATCATCACTTTTCCCACCAAAACAATACAACTCTGTGGCCATAAAAAGAGCTTTATAGCCTTTCTACATAAACAAAATAATCATATTTTGGTTTTGTTTACATTAAATCATTTTAAATTGCACAATGCATTTCATAGAGTCCCATCATCTGATTTTTACTGTACTGACAGCGAGCGATCAAGTTGTACTCTTAACGCGGTTATGTCGATTACATAGTACGAGACTTCTTTATGAAATTTGTTAGGAGACTTATATTTGAGCCGCAATACGTGATTTCCAACAATGTGGCATTTTTGGCAAGTGTAGACTCAGACGAGCCTGTGCAGCCTTCTTTTAAGCTTAGAACTCCAAATGATGTTCGGTCAGTAGTTAAATATTCATTGAATATCCAAGCGAGTAGCAAAGGCTCTGATCAGACTGCGCGTATGAGCAGGCTGGTCTGACTATTTGCTGATCGCACATTCCACATGGTTAGAAATCTCATGTCGCGGCTCTTTTGATTTTGTACATAGAACCCAGTGTTTCTAGGAGAATTTTTTTTCTGTAGCTCAAAAGTACGTTTTCACCTTATTTATTAACAGGCGCTGTTCGCTCTGTTGTCGTTTTCATTGCATTTGTTGGTTGCACTGGCTGCAGATGAATGCAAGCTTCTTGGGCCAGAATTTTTTTATTAGTTGATTTACGAACCCTCCTACTGTAATTTTCCGGAAAGTAGAGAAAAAATAAAAATTTAGTTTCTAAAAAAATTTTTTTTTTTAATCAGAATCGTCTCATTGAGACAGTTCTAATAAGCATCACAGGTATTTCTGGTTTAAGTCTAACTATTTTCATGATAATTTGCTCAAAAGTGCAGGAGGTTTTTTTACTTTAGTTTTCTTAGTGGTGACAGTTATCTATTTCAGTTGCATACCTGGCATGCTAATCACAATTGTAGCTATACAAACATTGGAACTGTTTACCTGTAATGGGTGGCTGCACAAAATAAGGCTTTAAGTGGGTATTATGAGTTAGAATGGTATAATGCCTTCAATGTTTACTGTCGTGAGTTGGCTCCCGGTACCGTTAGTTTAACATGTGACAGGGCCCAGGGCGGCGACAGTAAACATTGGGCTTAGTATAATCATCATTGATACCTCAGTAGGTAACGACTCGGACACAGTGCATCAATATGTATATTTTTAATTTAGTTTGTTTGTTTGTTTTTGTTTTTTTTGCGGGGGGGGGGGGGGGGTCGAGTCCACGTAAATGAATGATTTTTTTCTGTCTTTATCTTTTATTCTTCTCTGTGTAATATTATATTTATTGTATCTTTATATACACTCAGTGGCCATAAGTGAGTAGCCAAATTAGCTTGCAAGAATTTGACAAAAAATATGGTCTTTTTTTGCCAATTAAGACAATTTCCCCAAATGATAATTGCCCTGGATAAATATACAGTGTATATGTTTACGTCATTACCAAATTGTATGATGTCATCATCTGTTGCTATGGAGATAGTGTGTATCTCAAACATTGGCTCCATTTCTTCAAAAAAGATAGCAGGTGTTGAAAAAATGCTGTAAAAATGTCAGATTGTAATATTCTTTATTGAAAATTTGCAGAAACATTTGAAATGTACTGAATAACATTCTGGTAGAGTTCAAATTATATAGACACCGAAAATAAAATAATGCAAAGCAGAGTACTGGACGGAAAATATTGCCATGAAAATGATCCGACTGCAGTATACTTTGGCTGTAAAAACAAACTAAAATAAACATATGCAGGAATATGGGGTATGTATGTTTTGTGAGGTATCATAACAGTGTTCAAATTGAAAATACTATATTTTGAATAAATGTTGATGGATATAAGCTATGGTTGGATCCAAAAAAAACTGCTAAGGACCCCGGTCAGTCTTAATGAAGGATTGCCCATAAAAATGACCAGAGAAAAGATTCAAAGAAAATGATATTTTTTCTATGAAAAAGATAGTAGGTCCAACCCTCGACTTATCCACAAAAGCCGTTATCTCATTGAACAAGTACCAATTGAAAAATATGGGTTGAAAACTCCGTTTTTGCTATTCAACATATAGAAAAAAAGTTTACTGAGGTGCTTCCCCCCTCCCCGTGACCAAACTAATCCTTTTGCATACAGTTGTAATTTTATATTTCACACATCATATAAAAACGGCATGTTTGGTCACGGGGGGGACGCTGCCAAAATGCTCAAAAACACTTTATTATAAAAACTTATTAGAAACTTATTTTGTAAAAACCTGTAGATAAATATCAATTTGCAATGGCATATATCAGGGCTTTAGTTATGACTGCTTACAAAGAAATTAATTGTCTCATTTCTCAACCAAAACATTATGGTGTGGGTACTCAAAAGAACCGTAGCAATGAGACGGTTCTTTTAAGCACCAAAAATATAGGTTAAATCCGATGTGTAAGAAAATATTACGATTTTACGCTAAAAACTGTGTTTATCTAGACTATGATTTATACAGTATACAGATATGATACACCTCAGTGCACAAACGAACTGGTTGAACTCGAAACATTAAAGGTAATAGTCAAAATTAATTGACAGCAAACTTCTATAGACGAAACAATGAAATCTTCTCAACCCGTATTTTATGCAAACGCATCACTTACGTCTCAAGTTTTATGCCGCAAACATTATATTAACATTTATATAGGTGAATACCCGACGAAACTTTGACTTTCTGTGAAATAAAAATTGGTCACAAAAATACCCCCACATCCTAAACCCTAAAGTCTTGGCATAATTATGCAATATTTCCAAAATATTTTTATTTTGTTAGATGCACTAAATGTACGGGTTTCATTTAAGCAAAAAACTATAGTTGTCAGTTATGCATTATGCTAGCCACAGGCTGTCAAAATTTGGGCAGATTGAATAGGAAACTGTCTGAGGTCCTTTTCACTGTCAGTCCTGATATTGGTACCACAAGTAGCATAACGGTGATATAATATTTGTGTAATAATTATTTTCAGTTGAAAGTACCAATTGGGGTTACATTTTTACAGAACATTTTTTTTAGAAGAGCTATCCTATGATTTCGCATGAAAGTTTGGGTACCCCCTCGTAAAACAAAATTTGAACAAGGGGTTAGGTATCGCTGGGTGCTGTCTTTTCGACTTGAAAGAACGAAACATTGAAACATTGCTTCAAACACTCGTATATAGACCCTAGAAAGACTGATACTTGTTGCTTAGTTACCATGTGGATTCATTCAATAATTTAGATTTTTGGGTCAGGGGTACAAATACCCCACCCACTCCTAATATGACGTCGAATAAATTAGAAAGATGTGAACACATCTTGTTCACAGCTCACGATTATAACATATTAGCACCATTATCACCAAAAATATATAGAAAATAAGCAATATCAATAGCCATGTAAAAACGGAAGAAGTTTAGAACCCACATCGAATTTTCAAACTGTTTCAGAAATCAGGGGTGGTTGAAATGAATAACACCCACGAACTCTGGGTGATATTATTTCTATAATAAGCACGCTTAGGGATGTCTGTTACAACGCAAGGTGGTTCTGGACGACAGTACGTTACGGGTTCCAGACGAAATATTTCTAAATATATGTTTGTGCTATTGAATGTGTATCGTTTTCGGGAGACTTAAGACACAATAAACCGCAAGCATCTTATTCTGTCTTTGTATATTTGTCCGTGACACTTATCTAAACTTAGTCAATCATATAGAGCATGGCAACTGTATCCAGTTAACGCGTATATGATACATTATTATTCTTGAAACTGTATTTTACTACTACACATGTCCTCATATCCTTATTTAGTACTTTCACTTTCGTTTTCTTTGAACATTTTATGACTTGATGTGATTAAACATTGCATTGTCAATCACATGGACCAAGAAAGAACTTTCTTATAAATCTGCTTACTTTAGACGAACGTGTTTTCAAAACCAAAACGAATGTACTGCAGTCATTTTTTCATGTTACAGATGTGAAACGACTGCAAATATTTTGTTACAGGTTATTGTCGACAGCGTAGCAGGTGGAGACGACAGTGATGGATTTATTAAATATATCTTACACCAAAGAATCTTCTGTTTTGACCGAGGGTGAAATGTCATTTACCCTGTATGAGAATACGAATATGGCCAATACTCGGATTATGTACATGTAATGTTATTTCGAGACGCACATGACTTGACATTGTGGCCTTGTGCTTAGCGTGTCAGACTTTGGAACCAGAGGACCAGGGTCGATTCCAGGGTGGACATTAATACAATTTTTTTCTTTTTTTTTTTCTTTTTTCCTCTTGTAATGCAAAATTACTTCATACAAGAAATATGGAACTATAAAAATGGCAAAAATTACACTCCTTAAATTGAATTATCCTCGAAATTTGTGGGGGTGGGGATAACTTTCGGCCTCCCCAATACAATTAGTCTGGTGACCCCATTTTTTTTTTCTTTTTTCTTTAATGTCAAATGATAGTCCATGAAATAATAACAATAAATAAGATTTTTATGTCAGATTTTTTATATATAATTTACTCCAAAAATCGAAATCCTTTTATGGGGGAATAACCAAAATATATCATGCAGTATCTTGACATGGCTTGGGAAAACAAATACATCTTCACATTTCTAGAAAGCTTGAGGCCATGAGCAATAATAAAAATTAAAAGAAGGAAGCTGGATGGCGATTACAAATATATTAGCTTAATATTAAGGACTTGGATTTTTTTCAGAAAATTTGTAAAATGCTGAAAACTTCCATGTGAGATTATGAAAAAATTAAGTGTAGTTACATATCCTTTTTATTTCATAAATTGACAGTTCATACATAAAGCAAACTGTATGCAAACAATTAAAAAGATGTTAATGTGGGAAGTATTACCCGCAATTGCCCTAAATAAGCTCCAGGTCTGACAAAGTGTAAGTCACATATCATACATGGTTGAATAAAAGAACGTTTTAAGCGTACCAAAGCTGAAGGCTCCGAGGTGAGCTAATAGTATACAAATGACTCCAGCCTCCATTCGTCTGTCTGTTCGTCAACATTTTCAAACATCTCCTTTGAAACCACAATGTCAATCGAATTTCATATGGAGACTCCTTAGGATGAAGGGAAGATAGTTTAATCGAATGATCTTAAAATGCATTTAAGCCCCCACCCCCGTTGCTTAGGCTGCTGTCCATTCTGAGGCGGTGATTCTCTTGTTGTTGATCTATTGTTTAATGTTCTTCTCATTATGGGGGTTCTGTGTTTGTCTTTGTTTTGGTATGCATTATTTTGCGCCCTTCCTAGTTTTGCAATCATCTTGAAGAGAAAGAGAGAGCTGGTAGCTTTGCTTTTATTGTCTTACGGATATCTTGTTACTGTAAAGGTTCAGTGGCTTTTCCTCATGATGTAGTGGGTTGGTCTGGAGTTTATGATTATTGTATTTCCTGATCATACTCACCACTTCTTGGTCTTGTGACCAAGATGCCGCCATGCTCAAATAAGGTAAACACCTTTTAAATATTCTCTGGAACCAGAAGACTAAAATGCCACCAATCCCATATATGGAATTAACCTTTAAATTCATCTGATTAACTTGGTATGCACATTCAAAGGGAGGTCGCACAATGCTGAACTACTTCTTCAGGAGGCTTCAGAGAAGAATTTTCATCTACTTGAGTGTTCGTGAAAGGAAGAAAATGTCGTCTCACATCTGTTACAGAAAAACTGATGCCGTCTATTGCCTGTTACACAGTCGTCTCTAACCAGTAACATTAGAAAAATGAAATTTTTGAGGTTTTCAGTTTTCTTTTAAGAAGGACATGTTACAATTGACTGAAAAATCATGTGAGATCTATTGTCTGACCATTTATGCTTATTTCATGACGAGAACGCAAGTAGTTAATCACAAATTAAACATTTCTGAAGTTTCTTTTCCAGACCAGAGTTTTACAATTTAACAACAAATATCTATGATGTTTGTACTTCTAATGTCAAACCTACAAACACTAATATGACAGGAATTATTTGAAATAGCCAAACACACTATATTATCATTTTCTACGACGTCTGTGTGCGTTGCCCCTCTCCACTGTCGTCCAAAACCCTAAATCTGTCATCTAAAACCCGTTACTTGTCGTCCAGCACAGGTAAGCAGTCGTCATAGGCCCGTAACGAATTGTCGTCCAGAACCACCTTGCGTTGTAACTGACATCCCTAAGCGTGATAATCAAGCATTCTTAAGTTAACAATAGCAAATAGTGATATTTTCAAAATTTCAGATAATTTGCAGTCCTCGTTTTCAAATTATACAAGTTTCAAATGTACTTAAATATTTGCAAACGAAACAACGTTTGCCATTTTGGCTACTCACTTATGGCCACTGACTGTATTATTTTAATCATATTTGCACAATAATTCATCCACTTATGCCAAATATTCCTTAAATTGTTCATCAACAAACAAGAACACCTGGTTGAATTCCACAGAATATGGCGTGCCATCAGGGTCTCTACGGTTTGCTTTTATAAACGCGATACTCGGTCAAGTGTTATGACTTTGAGGCTCAACATAAACAAGATAAATTGTGGCAAAATGATGGTGTTTCTTGTAAACCAAATGCAATTTCACTAACATATAATATGGGCCCGTCCCTAGAAAACCTGTTTTCAGGGTTAGCATTAAGGCCATGCTCAAACAAGTCAACTCAGCTGCAGAGAAGCTAGAACAGCGAAACGAGTGAAGCAAGCTGAAACAGTACACTCTCTAGTTACCGAAAAACAAAGACGCTTATCAGACTGCGTGGGTGCGCATGCTGATCTGTCATTTGTTTTTCGCATACAACAAAGTTAGGAAGAAGACAATGTCGGATTTTCTCGCCTTGATGCAAATATAGTGCCGAAAACATGCCATGCTTCAGCCCAGTCCAGCAGTAGATAGAAACGCTTGTATGCTGATTGGTCCTTCAATCTGATATGGTACATATAAGCTTAGATTGGTTCATTGTATATATTGAGGGGTGACAAGTTATAATTTCCAAATAAAATTTCATTTCTTTCTCTGACGATCGTCTTAGTCTTAGCAAACAGTGTAGACTCTGATGAAATGCAGCATTATGCTGCATTTCATCTGAGTCTCCACTGTTTGCCAAAGTACCCGTTTAGGGGTTTCAGTATACAAAGGGTTAATGCTGGCACACCTGTAAAAGAAACAGTAAGTATGGCGAGATTTAAGGTACGAGGGTCATCCAATAAATAGAGGGAATTTCCTTATAATATAAGAGTGTGTACCACTTTAACATCACAAATATAACCATAAGATGGCATAACTTGTTGCGTATGCAACAACATATCTAAAAGTTTGACAGAATGTGATGTCGCTTGTTGCTTAGCAACGCGAACACGTACCCAAAGCCTACCTGGCCGGATGCCTTAAATTGGTTGCCATGGTTACTGGCAAGTGCAGATCAGTTCCAAAAAGCATTTATTCTATAAACTACAACATAGGGTAATTTCTCTGTAAAATGTATTGACTTCTTATGAAAAATGTCAAATTGACAGGTGCATTTACCATAAAAAAGCGACAAAAATGCAAAAATGTGGATTCAGAAATGGGGGTATGGGTCATGGATTTTCCCTTGAATTATTGTTGGTTGGTATATAAGTTTTAAAACACCCTAAAATTATTAAATATATTCTATATTTTAAAACAGTATCATTAACAAACATGTATTCCATGAGTCCATTGTTGCTTAGCAACAGAAAAATATATACTTTTTTTCACAATTGTCTGGTTGCTAGGCAACCAAGACTTACTGGTACATGCTAATGACCATATTTTATATGAAACATTGAGAACAATTAAACTATAGCAGAAATAAGGACAATCTGTGTTCAGATAAATGATAATAATTAAATCTCAAACACTGTTTCTTTAGCATTAGGTTTTTGTATGTGAAAAATCTGGCCAGGCTAGCTTTAGTAACACTTTTTCGTTGCTAGGCAACAAGCGACCTCACTTTCCAACAACACTTTGGATATACTGCTGCATGCCCAACAGGTTATGCCATCTAATGATTACATTTGCCATGTTCTAATGGTATAAATTCTTGCATTATAAGGAAATTCTCTCTATTTATTGGATGACCCTCGTACATCAAATACAAGTGATTCAATGCATCTGATCAGCGGAAAGGGTGACTGCAGAAAGGGTTTCATCAGCTGTCTGTGTGTCATCTGTAAAGAGGATTTCGTCATCTGTCAGGTTTTCATCTGTAGAAGTGATCTCGTCATCTGTAATGGATTCTTCTAGAAATATGAGCTCGTCATTTGTAAGGTTTTCATCTGAAAATATGAGGCTGTCATCTGTGGCATTTTCATCTGAAAAGATAAGCTCTTCATCTGTAGCAGTCTCATCTGCTGTCCGGCTGTTGATGTTTCATCCGATGTCAAAATCTCATCTGAAGAGCAGGACGTCGAATTGATGTATGTGTCCTGATGATAAACTGAAACGCTGTCTTCGTCATAGGATTCATCGTCATTATCAGATGTATTTACGTCACTGTCGTCACTGTTGCCGTCAATAACAACCCTTTCAATTTCCTTCTCTACAGCAATAACATTTTGCCAGTATTTTTTCTCAACACTTTCGACATGTGCACAACATTTCGTCCATTTTTCAGCAGTCACTTGTTCAAACTCTTCATCAATCAGTTGCTTCAGGTCACTCAACTTGCCGGGCCGCGTAGCGCAGTCGGTAACGTGTCTGGCTACAGATGCGTGTCTGACTGCAGATCCAGAGGTCGCGGGTTCGATCCCGGTCCGGTCCCATACTTTCGTGGGGATTGATCATCTTCCGCTGATTCATTCAAGAAGGGTTGTTGTCAGTTACAAGCGAAAGTATGTGCACGAATTACTGGTTAACCGCTTGTTCAAGCCTGCCCAGGAAAAAGTGTGGTTAGGTGAACTGACCGTCCCGCAATGACCATAGCTGGTGACTTGGGACGTAAAGCAACAAAACCAACCAACCAACCTTCAAATCACCCCATACAAGTTCAATAGCATTTAAATCTGCGTGGTAAGGGGGTAGTCGGATTGCAGAGTGTCCGTGTTTCCTTAACATCTCATTGACCACATATACTGACGCTGTTGTTTTTCATGCATAGTTCTAATAATTCAGCTTAAATCATTGAAGGCGTGAATGCGATGATCATAGACTGTAACCCTTCCTGAATTTCAACTTTCCTTGATGCCATGGTAAGAAATATATCCTGCTGTACATTATGGTATGAGGCATTGTCTAAGACCTAAACACTCTTTGGTTTTAAGTTCGGAATCAAATTCTTGTCAAGCCAATTACTGATGTTTTCAAAATTCATGTCATGGTGATAGTCACCTGTGCTTGAACCTGCCTAATAAACCAGTTTTGCCACAGAGATGAATCCGTTCATTGTACCAACGAGGACAATTATAATTCTCTCTCCTTTGCTTATTGGAGATGTAAGGCCAATGGTATCTGTTAGCCAGGATCTAGTTACGGCATGTCCCGCATTCACTTATAACTCATCTGTATAAATGATATCACGGCCCTCCTCTCTGTATTTCTTCAACTGGCGCAAAAAGTTAATCCTTTGGGAAACAATATCTGATCTCTCCATAAGAAAGCTTCTGTTGTCAGTGCTCTTTCTCCAGACGAACCCCATTTCTTTCAGAATTCTCCTAATGTTTCTCTGCCACCCTTAAACCCGATGGAATCTGAAGACTTTGTGAGCCGAATCACACACTGTCGAAAACGTCCACGATTTTGTCAGATCTTTCTTTGCTTCTGGCCCTTTCCTCTTGGATTGATGCAGCTCTTAACCTGGTCAACGTTCGTTTCGAAACACCGGCCAGCATTGATGCCCTCGCTAAATACTGTGACAATGGTA
The DNA here is from genome assembly GCA_964019695.1 of Loripinus fragilis. Classification (NCBI taxonomy): domain Eukaryota; kingdom Metazoa; phylum Mollusca; class Bivalvia; order Lucinida; family Lucinidae; genus Loripinus; species Loripinus fragilis. The sequence goes on from OZ026528.1 coordinate 20,588,621, forward strand.
AAAATAGCTCTCCATTTTGCTTTTCTTCCTTGCAGATTTGCAGAACGTCAAGCGCCATTTGCTTTCTTTCCTCGCCGAAACGTACCCGCCTTTCCATGTTTTGAGATTATCGTAACATATTGTATTTCCCCCTTTAAATAGGATTTTAGAGTGTGTACGTACGTTTAACATGCTTGTATCAAAAAGATTGTGAACTAAAAGGCGCGCGCAAGTGAATTGTTATCACATTCAAAATAAAAATAATATATAAAAAATACCCTTGTTATGTAGGGGGATCGAACTATCAGTCTTACGGATAACGGTTTAGTGGCCTATCCAAAACACTAGGAACTTTAAGATATTTTACTCTTTTTGCATCAAAATACCTGTATAATTCTATAAATAGTTATCTAAAATATCTTTGTTATTGGTAAATATTTGCAATAATACAGACTGTCAACAAAGACAGAATATCGCTGCAGCACTATAGGTCAGCTTATAGAGGATAATGAGTAGACTACTTGGTGAAAATTAAAAAGTCATTTTATTTTTTTGAGTTGTTGCCCTTAGAAAAAATTGACATAGAAAACTTGACAGCTCAAAACCCGTTACAGCTAGGAGCTTCTAAATTGGACAGCTGATAGAGGGTAATGAGTAGATTACCTGGTGAAAATTAATAAAAATTAGTTTCTTTTTTTTAGTTATCGCCTTTGCATTTGTTTGAGTTAATGCCCTTTGCAAATTTGGACATCGAAAACTTCCAATAAAGATATCATGAAAACTATTACAGCTAGTAGCCTCAGATTTGGTCAGCTGAAGGAGGATGGTGAATCGATTATCTGGTGAACAGGATGGTGGACAAGCTAATTGTTGGGGGCATGGTGTTTCATAAACACAATTTCTAGTTTCTTCAATATTAGACGCATTCGCTCAACCTTTCCCTGCGACTGGGGGTGATATGGGCGACTTCTTAACTGCTTTATGTTGTTTTCTTTTAAATAAAGTCCACAGTGTCCTTCAAATTCCTTCCCACAATCATGTTGGACAATTTGTGGGAACCCGTACTGTATAAATATACTGGCCAGATTATATTTTACACTGATGGAGCGTTTATCTCTCAATTTTCGAAGCCAAGTGTACCTACTAAACACGTCAATAATGCTCAAAATGAATGCCTAGTTCTAATTTTCATAGCTAATTATTTGTCGAGTCATATCTACCAGGTCGATCTGTAACGTATGATGAACAGAAAGGCTAGTAACGTGCCGGTAATAGTCGGGGAACCAAGGTAGAAAAATGCTAACCCTTGCACCTGAAAGGTATACAGCTGGATTATGTATGGTTACAAAGGTAATTCTATGGTGTATCTGAAACCACTGTATAGCAGACTCGATCGATTTGCATAACGCCAGAGCAGTCAACTTTCTACGGAAGCCCAGCAAGAACATGTCAAAATATTATTTTTCAAAATGTTATATATTTTTATCAAAAAAGTTCAGGATTAAAAAATATTGAGTTTATATAATAAAACAACATCGTCGTATACCTTAGAAGCAGTGGTGGCCATCTAAGAATACTGCTTATTGATTTTTAAAGCATGTAGATTAGGGCACCCCCATTTTGAAATTAAATTTATAGATTTCTTTGCTTCAAATCTCATTAAAACTGCATTTATCGCCCAAAAATGTACTTGATAGTTATTTATATATCGCTTGGAATCATATCTCATAAAAAAGTGTGTGCTTACTTATTCACTTGTCCTCCCGCTGAAGTGGTTTGAAATGCATATTTTTTACATAAATAAATAAATTTTAATTTAAATGTGTTCAAACACTACATACAGTTAGACAGACGTTTGGGACATAATTTAAGACAATTTATTTTATTTTCTATGGTAAACTAGAAAAGGTAGCTGAAAAGTAAAAATATGAAACTACGATAATTTGATACTTAGTAATTTAATCCATGTCAGCTGGTGCGTAGTTAAATACTATGGACAACTTAAGAGCAGTTTAACACATAAATGGAATTTATCAAGGTGTAAAGGATGTTTAGCTTCCATATTTACAAAAGCTTTGAAACAGAGGGTCATTGTATGGACCAAGGTTTTTTTTATCTACTATAAACAATTATTTCATTTAACAGTGGTAAAATAAATATGAAAAAACTCGTATAACTATTATCATATCACCATGAAAAACCTGTCTGTACCCGTCTGAGATGCAGAAATGTAGCCGCATAGTATTTGTAAAGAAAAAAATGTCCCTAAGAAGATTATTTTGGTGCACAAATGACTGCCCATACTTTTAAATGCATTTAATAGTGTATTATTGTATTATCGAACAGTCAAACGGCTTCTCATACCCATCCTCCAGATAAGAGTGCGTAATGGACATTATTTTCGTTATTTCTCAACCAAAATATATGTTGTGGGTACTTAAATGGACCTATTAAACGATGCGGTACTTTTGAAGACCAAAAACACACCCTATTTATTTATTGATATAGGAAACGTCACAATTTCTATGCTATGAAAAATTGCTTTACATTGCCTATGTGGCATACAAAAATGCATTTTTCCGCGAAATGCAATTCTGGTTGCATTGCTATACAGTGGTTTCATATCAAGCACTATTTAGACTATCAGTATACAAAATTTCAGCCGTATACCTTTCGGGTGCAAAAAATGTGTGTTTTTACACGATACGCGACTTTGGTTCCCCGACTATAAGGTGCTTGATTCGTGGATACAGCAGTCGATCTTCTGTGCAACATATTGCTAGAGAGGATTGAATTCACTGCACCTTTCTGAAACTTCCGGCGTTCAGTTAATGATAAAGTCTAAAGGAACCTATGCCCATCAATTTCTTATACACTGATTGAACAAAATGAGCCGTGACATGAGATTTCCAACAATGTGGTATATGCGACCAACAATGCCTCAGATCAGCCTGCGCATACGCGCAGTCTGATCAAAACATTTGCTAGTCGCTTGAATATTCTATGAGTGTTATGCTACTGACTTAACACAATTTGGATCTTCTAAGCTTAAAAGGTGGCTACACAGGCTCGTCCGAGTCTACACTTCTCAAAATGCCACATTGTTGGAAATCACATGTCATGGCTCAAATATTTTTGCCATTTCTTGTGTCAACACTTTTTTTCCATCTACAGGGTGCCCACCCGTCAGGGAAAAGTCAGGGAAATTTGGTTTTTCTTCAAGGTCAGGGAAAAGTCAGGGAATTCTGTAAAATGGTCAGGGAAATTAGAAAATCTTCAAAAGTCAGGAAAAAGTCAGGGAATTTTAAAACCATGTTTGGTTAGCCCCTCAAAAATTAAACAAACAAATATGAGATGATGACTTTAATAGTGTTAGGGTGATTATAATATGCAATCCAGTTGTTCTAATATATATGTATCTTTTGGCTATGAACTGTTATTATAATCTAAAACCTAATTTTTGGTCACATTGTTTTAACTCACCTGAGTTAAAGGCTCAAGTTAGATATGATAATGAGTATATTGATGGTCTGTTGTTGTTGTCTGCTTCCATTTTCAAAGGAGTATAGTTCTGATCAAATTTAATGTAAAGCACATACGGTAGCTAGGGGAAAGGCTGCCATGGGTAACATAAAGCTCCCATAGACTTATAATGGGACAACTTTAAAAATCTTCTCTGAAGTGGCTGAAGCCATAAGCCCCACATCTTGTTGATTTAATTTGCAGCAATATCTAGTGGTCTCCTGCCAATCAAGCCCCTGGGGTCCAAACTGGCCACATCCTGGGGGCCATTATCTTATGTTGACTATAAATGAAAAAACAACAACTCTAAAAACCATGAGGCCCACAGCTTATATATTAAGCACATGTAGCAATATTTAGTGATCCCCTACATAAATCTTGCCAACCATGTCCCTGGGGTCCAAATTGGCCATGTCCTGGGGGTCGTTTGCTCCCATTTACACCTGGCAAAATTCCCCAAACAGCTCAAGTAAGCTGTATAACATAATACCAAAATATCCTACACAACACAAAGTTATGTAATGTTCTTTCCTGACACGCTTGCTTCCTTTTGTGTGTCTTTTTGATTTAAGCACATATTTCTAATGTAAAACTCATACATTTTAAGGATTTAGTTTGATTTATGTCAGTATTTATAAAATGTGGGCGTATCAGATGACTGGAAGGGGAGGAGGCGTGCAGAAGCGCGATAAAATTGTCAGGGAAAAATTAATTTTTGTCAGAGAAAAGTCAGTGAAAAGTCAGGGAATTTCATTTCATACTAAGAGTGGGCACCCTGATCTAAATGGTGACCAGTTGGCTGTCCTCTGAGGGAATAGCGGTGTCGCATCCTGTAAAACTTGGTCAAAACGGTTCTGTCCCACTTTGAACGATCTTTACTGGCACACAATAGTTGTCTTGTAGTTGATCTTGAATCATTTTATCTCACCTATGTCGGAGGCTCATGGGTGAGCTAATAATATACCAGTCACTCCGGCGTCCGTCCGTCAACATTTTCAAACATCTCCTCTGAAACCACTGGGTCAAATGAACTCAAATTCCATATGGATACTCCTTATGACGCGGGAATGAAAGTTAGTTCAAAGTTAGTCACATGACCAAGATGGTCGCTATGCCCATATATTGTAAAAACCCTTTAAAAATCTTCTCCAGAACCAGAAGGCCGATGACCTTGGGACTTGGTATGTAGCATTGGGGTGTGAAGCCTACCAAGTTAGTTCAAATAATGATCCTAGGTTGACCTTGATTTACTTAACGTCAATACAAACTTGCTCCCTAATGCATTGTATTGGGATTTTTAAATGATTTTTGAATACAATTAAAGCCAAAGTCATTTTTCGTACTTGATATGTTAAACATAATGACACAATGGCTGTAGATAAGTTTCAACGGTCAGCCAAGGTTGCTCATGTTAGAATCCCATCAATATATTAAAACATAGTTTTTTCCCAAACCATTGGCCCAATTGAACTCGAATTTCATATGAAGACTCCTTATGATAAGTTAGCCAAAGTGTATACAAAATATTTTGGTATATGGTAAAACCCCTTTAAAATCTTCTCCAGAACCCAGAAGGCATGTAACCTTGGGACTTTTTATTTAGCATTGGGGATGTAAGACCTACCAAGAGGGGCTGCACAGGCTCACCTGAGTCTACATTTGTGACACTTGTCAAAATGACACTGTTGGAAATCACACACATATGGTCTCTTCTGTTGTTGACTGAATGAAGTGTATGAGACTGAAGAGCACAAATCTATCACAAATCCATTGTGCGAATTTATAAGCCAGTGCATGAGATTTCCAACAATGTGGTATGTGCGACCAGCAAAGCCTCAGATCAGCCTGCGCATACGTGCAGTCTGATCAGAACCTTTGCTAGTCGCTTGAGTATTCTATGATTGTGAAACTACTGACTGAACACCATTTGCATTTTCTAAGCTTAAAAGGAGGCTGCAGAGGCTCGTCCGAGTCTACACTTGTCAAAATGTCAAATTGTTTGAAATCTCATGCCGCGGCTCATTATTACCCCAAGTACTAAAATGTATAATCACTGCAGTGCAATCAACAAAATACTTTCATTACCTCATGCTCAGATACAGAGGGGAGATAGGGGGTCCGGACCCTCCTCCTGAAAAATCACAAGTTATACTCGGTTTCTATACAAATTAGCATTTGGACCCCCCCCCCCCCCTGGAAAAAGTTGGACCCCCCCCCTTTCAAATGTTGGATCCCCTCGGAAACCTTGGGAAATTATTTTTTATTTTGAATTACCATTGGACATCCTCTTTAAAACTAAAATCGTTGTCAGGTCTGTTTTCTGGCAGTCGGGCCCGGACCCCACTCCCCCCACCCCACTGGCAAAAACTTCTGGATCCGCGCATGTACCTCATTTTAAGTATTTACGGAAAACATTCAAAGCAGTAGACGCGATGTATATGCAAAAAGAGAGCATTTCTAACAATGCTTATTAACTACATGTATATAGTTTAGGATCACAAATGCCTCGGCTACATTTACCTTCCGAAGAGCTAACGATGCCACTACGGTGTCCAAAACACCCTTTCTGTGGGGTCTCCGCTGGGCGACCTTACGATCATCGTACGGATTCACGATCATCGTAGCCTCTACGATTTTGTTTAACTCCAAACTATGACAAATTTCGAAAAATCGGAAGCCCGTGGACACATCGCAGGTAGCATCGTATGATCACCATACGGGCATCGCACGCTGATCGTAAGTAAAATGGACGACTTTGGAAAGTCATTAGGGCCCAAAGGTCATCATAGGCTCTTGAGATATTCGTCGGGAGCCCGCAAGGTCGCCGCACGATACCCATGCAGTGCTCATAACGTTGTACATACATCGTCGGTCATATTGCGGTATACCCAAGACGATGGCATAATGACCCTTACTGTCACTTACGATGTATCAACACTTTTCAGACGGGGTATTTTGTCATTTTCAGCTGCTTCTTTTTTCTGTAACAATTGTCTTCAGGCGGTTATAAATGGAATAGGTGACTGATATCACCACTGCGACTCAGTATGGCACAATTGCACATGGAGTTAAGACATAGCAGTAGAAGGGGACAGGCGATTATTATAGCTGGGTTTTTTTTGTTGTTGTTGTTTTGTTTGTTTGTTGTTGTTTTTTGAGGGGACGCTTTCCTTTTCACTCTCTTGTTTATGGCAACACAGCAGAATTGTAATAATTATATTTTGTTTGATACACGTAATCACATGATGATCGTACGACCTTCTCCGTACGACTTCCACAAGGACATCGCACCGGCACCGTGCGATTTCTGTGCGGAGGTACGGTCTGTACATAGTGCGGTTTCCGTACGATTTCCGCAAGGTCTCTGTAGGTTTTGCTCCCATTTGTCGCCGAAGGAAATCGCAGGGTGATCGTAAACAATGTAAACAGAAACGTGATAGCTTATAGCCACTTACGATGCCTTGAAATTGTACGGAAAATCGTAGACAAATAAATCGTACGACGCCCGTGGCAAATGTAACCAGGCATTACTAGTACAATTATCAATGTCTGCAAACTGTTACCGAGTATATAGCCTATTGAAATATCGTCGATTCTTACCGAAAGTGTAACCACGTATGTTTTTCCTACAAATATTTTTTAATAGCTCTAAAATCGTTGGAAATGCTACCCACTCCTAAAGATGATTTACTCAAAACTTCTTAAATGGCTTAATTTATTCTCTTGTTCATTGCTAATGATATTGTTTCTATCAAAATTTACGATTGACTCGAAAAAAACGGATAGATGGCAATCGAAAACGCTAATAACATTCGAGAACGTAGATAAAAAAAATAGTTAGAAATACTCGTTTTTCATTGCCATGTGTTGTCCGACTGGCAAAAATGGCTATCGAAACAGGGTTCTAGCGATTTTGGATCCAAATTGTTTCTCCTATGTTAGTCTCAGCTTCTTTCCATTTAATTTGATATGCAACATGACGACATTCAGATTTTTTTACCTTTTAAGACAACCCACAGATTGAGGGTGTTTGTAAAGACAGAAAATGTGCCTACATAGTACTCTAAGCTTCATTACCTTTAATTTGATATGCAATATGACTACTATCAGAAATTTTAGTTGACCTTTAGACCCCATCGGTAGTTGAGTGTATGTAAGGAAAATATGCTCTTTAATTTGACATGCAACATGACTACTTTCAGGAAAAAATGTTTCGACCCAGGGTCCAGGATGTGTGTAAGGACAGAATATTTGCTTGCAGGTTACTGCATTTGTCATTCCCTTTAATTTGATATGCAACATAACCGTTCTGAAATAGTAGACGACCTATTGGCCCCACCCCCAGGATCGGGGGGGGGGGGGGGGGGGGGGGGGGGGGCGGGAATCAATGGGTTAAAAATTTGCTACCATGTTGCTGGCGTGCGTCATCATCTTTAACTCGATATGCAACATGTCCAGCCGACAATTTGAAATTTGCTGCTTTTTTATGCCCCCAAAGGAACTTTGGGAGGCATATAGTAATCGCACTGTCCGTCCGTGTGTCCGTCCGTGTGTCCGTCCCGCTTCGTGTCCGGTGCATATCTCCTATATTCTTTGAGGTAGGAATTCCAAATTTGGTGTGTGGATGCATCTTGGGATGACGGAGTGTCGCGTAACATTTTCGGGTCACTGTGACCTTGACCTTGACCTCTGACCTAGTTTTTAGAATAATCGTGTCCGGAGCATATCTCTTATATTATTTGAGGTAGGAATTTCAAATTTGGTGTGTGGATGCATCTAGGGATGACGAAGTGTCGCGTACCATAATTGGGTCACTGTGACCTAGAACTTGACCTCTGACCTAGTTTCTAGAAACTGCATTGAGTCTGGTGCATATCTCCTATATTCTATGAGATAGGAGTTCCAAATTTGGTGTGTAAATCCATCTTGGGATGGCGGAGTGTCACATACCATTTTTGGGTCACTGTGACCTTGACCTTGAGCTCTGACCTAGTTATTAGAATTATCGTGTCCGAAGCATATCTCTTATAATATTTGAGCTAGGAATCTCAAATTTGGTGTGATGATGCATCTTGAGATGACAAAGTGTCATGTACCATAATGGGTCACTGTGACCTTGAACTTGACCTATGACCTAGTTTTTATAATTATCGTGTCCGAAGCATATCTCTTATATTATTTGAGGTAGGAATCTCAAATTTGGTGTGTGAATGCATCTTGGGATGGGGAAGTGTCGCATACCATAATTGGGTCACTGTGACCTTGAACTTGACCTCTGACCAAATTTCTAGAAACTGCATTGTGTCTGGTGCATATCTCCTATATTCTTTTAGATAGGAATTCTAAATTTGGTGTCCAAATGCATCTTGAGATGACAGAGTGTCACACATACCATTTTGGGTCACTGTGACATTGACCTCTGACCTAGTTTTAAGAATTTTTGTGTTCGGAGCATATCTCTTATATTCTTGGATTTAGGAATTCCAAATTTGGAGTGTATATGCATCTTGAGATGGTGGAGTCTCACATACTATTTTCTGGCCACTGTGGCCTTGACCTCTGACCTAGTTTTAATAGTAATTGTGTCAGGAGCATATCTCTTATATTATTTGAGAAGGGAATCCCAAATTTGGTGTGTGAATGCATCTTGGGATGGTTGAGTGTCTTGTACCATTTTCGGTCACTGTGACCTTGACCTCTGACCTAGTTTTAATAATAATTGTGTCAGGAGCATATCTCTTTTATTATTTGAGATAGGAATCCCAAATTTGGTGTGTGAATGCATCTTGGGGTAGTGGAATGGCTTGTACCATTAACAAGTCACTGTGACCTTGACCTCTGGCCTAGTTTTTAGAAAAATCATGTCCAGAGCATATCTCTTATATTATTAAAGGTAGGAATCCCAAATTTGGTGGGTGGATGCAACTTTAGATGGTGGAGTGTCACATACGATTTTTGGGTCATTTTGACCTTGACCTCTGACCTAGTTTTAATAATAATTGTGTCAGGAGCATATCTCTTATATTATTTGAGAAGGGAATCCCAAATTTGGTGTGTGAATGCATCTTGGGATGGTTGAGTGTCTTGTACCATTTTCGGTCACTGTGACCTTGACCTCTGACCTAGTTTTAATAATAATTGTGTCAGGAGCATATCTCTTTTATTATTTGTGATAGGAATCCCAAATTTGGTGTGTGAATGCATCTTGGGGTAGTGGAATGACTTGTACCATTTACAAGTCACTGTGACCTTGACCTCTGGCCTAGTTTTTAGAAAAATCATGTCCAGAGCATATCTCTTATATTATTAAAGGTAGGAATCCCAAATTTGGTGGGTGGATGCAACTTTAGATGGTGGAGTGTCACATACGATTTTTGGGTCACTTTGACCTTGACCTCTGACCTAGTTTGTAGAATAATGGTGTCCAGAACATATCTCTTATATTATTTGGGAATCCCAAATTTGCTGTATGGATACATCTTTAGATGCTGATGTGTAGCGCACCATTTTTAGGTCACTGTGATCTTGACCTATGACCTAGTTTCTAGAATAATCGTGACTGGAGAATATCTCCTATATTATTTGATGTAGGAATCCCAAATTTGGTGTGTTGATTCCTCTTGGGATGGCGGAGTGGTGCGAACCATTTTGGGTCACTTTGACCTTGACATTGACTTCTGGGCTCATTTCTAGGTTTATCATGTCTGGAGCATATCTCCTAGATTACTGCTAACTTTCCTCAAATCTGTCTTACGCTTGACCAATTCCTTTGGGGGCATTCGTCACGTGACTGTGACATTTCTTGTTCCAAAAATAACAAAGAGGGCATGATATTTCATGAGAATTGTCTGCTGGCAGACAATTCTCATGAAATATCATACCTTATTTTTTTCGAATATTAGGAAAGATGTCACAGAATTTGTTTTGTTCTGCAGTCGTGGTTGGCGCTTTAAGGGTTAACATCCCATATTATGATAATAGCCAAGGTCATTCCAAATTGTAGTATACAAGAAATATCTTTAAAAAAATATATTTAAGACGAATTGAAGGAAGACATGTTTGATATGAGTAACGTGAAAAATTTAATCAAAAACTAAAATAAAGAAGCTTAATTCTCTACCACATTGACATGTATATATTAATTTTGTGAAGAAGTTCTAGCGATAAGGCGTATATTTTTCCTAGTTGACATGATTACAAACACCAAATTTTCAAATTTCCCTATTTTGATTTTAATTGGTGTAGTTCAGCACTGAAATATGCATAGTTGGCAACAAAATTCACCATTTACAATACCGTGAAAACGTGCACTTTCTACTCCCACCCCTCATTTTACGTCTTTATACTGGGTGTCGTTTAGACCAGACTTCGAGTAAATGCATTGCTAGTTTAAAAAAAATAAAAGTGCTAAAATTTTAAGGATATAAGTGCTCTTCATTTCCAAAACCTTACCGTATTCCTTCTGCGCATGCGTCAGAAACACACCTAAAATTGTGACATTTGTCATTGGAAAGATGAAGATGCTTCCCCCCCCCCATAGACCCAAAATGCCATTTACATATGTTGTAAATGTTTATAGCGACGTGTCGTTGTCCAAATGGCATCTTGGGTCGAGGGGGGAAGCATCTTAAAATAAACTAAAAGACACCAGTTTCATCTTTACTACGACAAACGTCACAAATTTAGGTGTATTTCGTACGCATGCGCAGATGGAATACGGTAAGGTTTGGGAAATGATGAGCACTCCTATCTCTAACATTGTAGCACTTTTACTTTTTTGCAAACTAGCAATGCATTTACTCAAAGTCTGGTCTAAACGGCACCCAGTATAAAGACGTAAAATGAGGGGTGGGAGTAGAAAGTGCACGTTTTCGCGGTATTATAAATGGTGAATCGCTTTGAAACGTATTTTATTGCTTACTATGCATATTTTACTGCTGAACTAAACCAATTTTAAAACATTAGGGCAATTTGAAAATTTGGTGTTTGTAATCATGTCAACTAGAGAAAATATACGCCTTATCGCTAGAACTTCTTTAGTGCAGATATATGTTTAGTTGCTTTTATTAATCGAAGTGGCTATTTACAGTCAACTGTAAATAGCATAAAAACGTTAAAATGGCTATTTACAGTCAACTGTCAATAGCCAAAAAACGTTAAAATGGCTATTTACAGTTGACTGTCAATAGCCGCTTTAACGTTTTTTGGCTATTTACAGTTGACTGTCAATAGCCATTTTAACGTTTTTTGGCTAATGACAGTCAGTGTGGTTATTTATTTGGGATACAGTGGGAAATTATTTGTTATATCAAATTTATTTACTTTTCCTTTTATTTAGCTGAAATCCTTTTTTGGCTTTTGTTGAAGCATTTTTTTCATGATGATGTGGCTTCGAATTAACGACTTCCTGCTCCGTTAGCGGAAAAAGAGAATCAAGACATTAAACGTACTTACTGCAAAGATGTGGTAGGCAGTTAATCTTGAGCTTCCTATCATTATTTTGATATGACTTTAAGTGCAAAGTAAGAAGAATTCCTGAGTGACACGAGCAGCCTTGTCTTTGTTGGTGATGGTAAGACTTGGACGCACCAAGATTCTAAGGTTTTCTTTTGCTCTGACTATCTGTGAGTTATGAGCCCTTTTCATTGTTTCATCATGGAGTGTTAATTAGATTGGAGTGTTTTCTATGATGATACATTGCATTAGTTAGATGGCCTCCATGCGAGCTGAACATTTCTTGTACTTCAACAACAGCAGAATCTAGGGCGAAGATTTGGTACCAGTAAAATGCATTTAAGCCCCCCGGTGGCTTAGGCTGCTGTCCGATCTAAGGCGGTGGTTCTGTTGTTGTTGACTTTTTGTTCATTGTTACTCCCATTGTGGGAGTCTGTAAGTTCTATGTTTTGTTGTACGTTACTTTATGTCAATTTTAGTATTGCAATCATCTTTATGGGGAAGAGAGAGCTGGTTGCTTTGCTTAATTTGTCTTCCTGGTGTCTCGTGATGGTTGAGCGGCTCTTCCTCACGGTGCCACGGGGTTGTCTGCAGCTTGTGATTGTGGTATTTCCTGATCATACTCACTTACTATTTTTGGAAACTTTTCTCACAAATTTTTTGTTTAAAAAATATCTGTCCAGATCTGGATTGAAACTATTTGGCATCACGGATCCAAAATAGGCTCCGTGTTGGCATTTAATAATACTTTACTTTAATATACATCTCATCTGGGTCTACCGTGTACTCAATTATTCGTCAAACTCATGATCGTTATCGTTCTTTTGACTAATTATATAGTTTGCTTTTGACTAATTATATATCAAACAAGAGTGAGTCATGATCTGATTATAACAGATAATTCATATAGGAGCTGTCTGATTCTGATCTATACTGCCTGTTGATGTTGTGTACATGCAAGCTGTCATGAAACAGCTAAGGGTTTGGCAATTAGTTCCAGTCCGCAAAATTAAGTACGAGGGCCAGTACAGGGATTTAGTTTTTTATACTTCACGCATTTTCGAGCCTGGAAAGCGGTATTGGTATATTTAACATGCTCTTCATTGAGACAGCCATCCCTTTTTTCTTTTCTTCTTTCATTATTAATTTTCTTTTCGGTCTGTTGAAATTTATTTATATTTTGTAAAAGGTTTACACCAAAAGGCCTTTGCTAAAAACATTTAAACCACGAAAGATGTGCAAAATATAAAACCTGTGCAAAATATGCAATGAAACCTGTGCAATATGCACAGGTTTCATATTTTGCACATTTTTCAAGACTATTTTTTGTAATTTCGAGATAAACGGATACTTTCATTTTTATTTTTTATTTTTTTATTTTTTTTTTATTTTTTTTTTTTTTTTGGGGGGGGGGGGCTGCGGTGGAGGTGATATTGGAAGGTTTTATAAGTGGAATTGAATCTTTTCATATAATCCATTTTTATTTTCACTTAAGTATCACCCAAAAGCTTAATCTGTCCCAATAAACAGGATTAGTGTACTTCACGGGGAGGCAATAAAACCCCCGTGGTGCTTGACGCGCGTGCCGGATTAAGAGGTGTGACAACCTTTATTCAGGAGAGGAGACTTTAATGAGGTTTATAAATTACTTTAGGCGGCATCATTGGCCATATGCAAGGTTCTCGAGCAGAATGTGCACTTGCGCGGTCTGTCCGAAAACTCATTGTTTTGTATTTTTATGATTTTCGACGACGTATTGTTGATGCCTTGAACATTGTTTCCCTATGCACTCAGAAGATCGCAATGACCTTGACCAGATTGAGCATATGCTCGCACTGATCTTTGCCATCGATGTCTGTTGATCCTGGCCATTGATTTCTCTCAATATCTCGCCCCCCCCCCCCTCACACAAAAAAGTCCTTGGGAACATCTGATTAAAAGTACTTTCGAGGTGCCTTCAACAAATTGTGGCAAAAAGTTTGGTCCAGAGGCACAAGCTGTTTGCATAGGTTATCAAAGATGACACAAGCAGGTACTCTGCGCACTGCCTGGTATTAAATTTGAAAACCCTTGTTAATGCAACATCCATGGGTGTTTCTAATGCTTTACATTATCTGAATGAGCTATAAGTTTTAAAGGTGGAAAATGGAAAATAATCTTGAAAGATGGAAAATGCGGACTGAGTTTCCCGCCATAGTTTCGCCATGTCCAACAATGACAGGTAGAATATTCGTACACTTCACCCGTCTCAAGCTGGTGACAGTCGATAGACTTCGGCTGTTTACCGGAAAGACGCGGTGATATGCGATGGTTAGGTGTGAAAATAAACCCTGGGACTTGTTGTCTTACCATAATCCTCATAAAACACTGGTCTTTATGGTTTGAAAAACAACTTACTATAAAGAGAGTAGAGTTTTAAAATAAGATTTCATGCAAATCACACCGCGTAGGCGGCTATCAAAAACGCTCAGAACAATCGACGAACGGGGATCAAAACTCGATAGAAACAGTGTTTTCGATTGCTATTTGTCGCCAGTCAGACGATAATGGCAATCGAAAACTGTTTCTAACAATTTTATCTACGTTCCTCGACAGTATTAGAGTTTTCGATTGCCTCCTATCCAGCGTGTGATTATGAGTCGAAAAATGCATTCAGGCATACTATCGGAGTATTTAGCAGTGTAGATCGAGATAAGGACCACCTTTTCATCATAGCAGATCTAGGTCCAATAGTTTTGAAAACCTTATCACCAGAAGAGACTGCATGCAACAAAATCCGGTTTTCTCACGACTTAGCCTAATAATTGGACAATTGTTTACTACATTGTCTAAACTCATATCAAAGGTTTTTCCACAATTTACTTTTTTTTCGAAAAAAATGATACCAGAGTTTCAAAAAGCTTGGAACAGCTATCTACAATGAAAATGATCTAATCAAGAATAACTCTTACAAGTGTACCGCTGTCTCATTTAAGTTATTTAAAGACCGTACACAAATAACTTAAGCGTTTAATACAGATGTCCCTCGAACCCCCCCCCCCCCCAACTATAATCAACCGCAGATACAGTATCAGAGAGATTACATATTGCATATTCTACATCGCGGAAGAATGATTTCGGGACACTGGTTTACAGTATC
Source organism: Loripinus fragilis (assembly GCA_964019695.1). Lineage (NCBI taxonomy): Eukaryota > Metazoa > Mollusca > Bivalvia > Lucinida > Lucinidae > Loripinus > Loripinus fragilis. The sequence goes on from OZ026528.1 coordinate 20,603,715, forward strand.
AATGTACTCTGCGTTGCAATGGTGTCATATTAGATGCATATACAGACTCAAACTCTGCCGACAGGATATGCTGGAGTTACTCAATGAAACCGTCTCATCGAGACGTTCCTTTATTCAGCAACGGCATAGTTTTATTGGTACAGTTGGTCGTTCTATCATTTTTGCTTACCGAATCGTCGCCTCTCACTAAAGCTTAATGGTTTCGGCGAGAAGACGACAGCAAAAAGCATATGCTGTGATTACTTAAATGAATCGTATCACTGAGACGTTTCTCTTAAGTAACCACGGCATATGACTAGAAACTGATTAGAGAAACTCTTAGGGCTATTTCGGTGTTAAATTTCCAGGCGTTGAATTAACTGAGCTATATAAATGGGCACAATGGTTAAAAAGTACATACATGTACTGTTAGTTGATATACATGAATCGCCTTTATTTAAAAAATGTGAATCGGATTTCATTAATAAAATATTAAATGTCCAAATGCGTTGCTTATTTCAGACATAATCAGACCTCGTACATGTACGTGTAACTCCGAGGAACAAAAACAACTTGTGCTATAAACAAGTCAAAGTAGCTATATATATATGTACATCCATGGGATAAAGACAAACAGTCGAGATCCAAATCAGATTTCGCAAAATGTGGTGTCTGATCAGGAAACATTGGAATATATGTTACACGTAAGAAGTCTGAGCTCTATAATCTTGATCAGGAAATGTCACAATCATAGAATAATTGCCTTTCACTTCACTGCTAATCCATACTTGTACATGTTTTGAGATGTTTGGCTCTTATACGAATCATTTTCTACTTATGCGTACGAACAGCGATGCCAATGGAGCGTCTGTGTAGATGCACAAGCTTGCGTGGATCTTAACTTTTTGCATGCGTCAAATACCCAAAACTCACATGCAAGGCTCAAATACGATTTACGGCATGCACTAATTATGGATGAAACACATTTATTTGACTTTAATATTCATCTGTACTTGAAATTGTCCACCAAATGTTCGAATATAAAGTCAACATCAATGAAAATATTTGATTTATCTGTAAATAGCCAAAAAAACGTTAAAATGGCTATTTACAGTTGACTGTCAATAGCCATTTCAACGTTTTTTGGCTAATGACAGTTGACTGTAAATAACCACTTTAACGTTTTTTTTTTGCTATTGATAGTCAACTGTAAATAGCCATTTTAACGTTTTTTGGCTATTGACAGTCAACTGTAAATAGCCTCTTCCTTTATTAATACTAAGACTCATCTCGGACCCAAACTTACTGGGTCCGAGGACTCATATACGGAATTGCCTGGCGAAATATACATACGAAAAGAAAAGAAAAACACAAATTTGCTGGCTTTAAAGGATTGCTTAAGATACTTTGTTTTGTTTTCAGTCAGTTAAGTTCGGAAAAAAATGGCTTATGGTCCACGTAGATTATCTAATGATTGCCACCAGTTTAGAACGGTTTGACTTGTGGCAATCATGTCATCTAACTAACCCCATTAAATATAAAAGAGCAGTTATATTCGAGAAATTGCTATTTTACCGAAATCGAATAGATTTATATTGTAAAAATCCGCCATTGTTGAACAACTATATGTAGCCAGGTTCTGAGACGTCCCTATGTCAAACCGCCCCGAAGTGGTCAATACAAGGAAAGCAGGCGGCAGTGATTTGGACCACCCGAGGGCTGTGAACTCAAATGGCAAGGTCATTCTGACTGTCTGTATGCTTGTGCGAGTACCTGCGTGCGTCTAACAGCGTGCGTGTCTGCCTGCCTGCCTTTCTGTCACCCAGGGGTGGGGTTACTCTAATTCTTTTTATTAACTTATCAGAGTGCCTCCTTCCCATGGAGTCGGTCAGTGTTTCTGTCTGTCTATCTGTTTATCAGCCCTGAAATCCCCCGTCGTGGTCTGCCACGAACCTTTTTTCTTCTTTGCTTAAAATATAACTTGTTTCGAAAAACAGTTTTAACAATTTTAAATATGCTTAGCGTAGATCATACTTTTTGTGAAAGATTATACTTGTGTGATTTTGATAGGGGATATGCAGTCTAACATTTAACCGAACTTCATTATGTGACAGAGCGACGTACATTAGATAGGTCACTGTTATAGGGCGTGGGACTTCGGGAATCCCGCGAAAATTCATGACTGAACCCAAAAATATCATTTCCTTGCGCCCCCAAAATGCCAAGCGCCACGCGTTAAAAATGAGCCAGTGCATGAGATTTCCAACAATGTGGTATGTGCGACCAGCAAAACCTCAGATCAGCCTGCGCATACGCGCAGTCTGATCAGAGCCTTTGCTAGTCGCTTGAGTATTCTATGATTGTTAAGCTACTGACTGAACACCATTTGGAGTTTCTAAGCTTAACAGGAGGCTGCAGATGATTGTCCGAGTCTACACTTGTCAAAATGTCAAATTGTTGGAAATCTCATTCCGGGGCTCATTAATAATAGTACTGTGGGATGGGATCTATAAATATCCCCTACGGAAGAGCTTTCGCACCATGCCTTTTTTATCGACGCAGATAATTCTTGACATTTCTGCGGATTAACTATCATTCTTTCATCGTCAACGTGAAAATCATATATAGAGGATCTTACATGAGTGTTCATGTTTTTTTGAATTTATTAAACGAGTTGGGGAAAAGTGATAAAATGCGAGGCTTGCCGAGCATTTTATCTCTTTTTTTCGCAACGAGTTTAATAAATTCAATAATACAGGAGCACGAATGTTAGATTCTATTTATCATATGACATTAAGATCACTTTGAAATCTCTTTTTTGGCGTTGAAAACGTTATAATTGCGTCATAATGTACGCAACGTTGTTATGGACGTAATACCGTTTCCCGTAAGTCGATAAACCACTAGTGGTTTACAGATTTTATTGCATGGCGTTATTTCACTCCCAGACGCGACGTCATATGATAAATAGAACTAACGAAAAGTGCAAACAATAAACATTTCATACAACTCAATCTTTGCTATTTCATAACATGTACTTTCTTACATACAGAGCTCAAGTCAGCCTTTTAGGTCAACAATGGAACTTTAAGACTTCGTCTAATAATATAATACTGATTGACAGTGTATTTGGCATAAATTGTACAATTTATCCTGACCACTTCATTGTTCTACATTAATTTTGAAAACTAAAGTACGTTTGAGAACTATTTAAAAGCACAGAAGAGAGACCAATATGTAAAATGTGATATTTCTACAAAATACGCCTTTAAAATCATACTTTGCCCATATCCTGAAGGGAGACATAGGGTGCGGAACCTGGAAAATAACAATTATATGGGCTTCTACATGATTTTAACAATTGACCCCCCCCCCCTCGAACAGTCGGACCATCGGGAAAATTTTGAACCCATCTGGGGCCTTGGAAAATTATTGTTTTCCTTGACATAAACCATTGGACCACCTCTGTTAAATAGATAAGTAAAAAATATTTTAAAAAAAAAACTAAAAAAAACTCAGTGTATTTTTTGTCAGATGGACCTAGACGACAATTCCTGGGGGCACATGTGTTTGATAAACAATTAAGACCTAGGGGGCTGAATTCTGCTAAATGACGACATTTTATAAGGGTCTTCACTATCTATTTAGACATAAATACGATTTTGTTTCCATGGCCCACAATGTGTACAAAATGCCACCTCAAACTTAATGAGAAAGTCGACTGGTCTGAAGAGTATGATCCGGAAATACCGCAATCAAACACGCAGACCAACCCATGGCACCGGGAGGAAGAGCCACATAACATGTACAGTAACCAAACGTCTGTTAAGCCCTGTCCACAGAGCTGGCGACCTTGCCGCGACTACAAAAATGACAATCGCTTAGAGGTTGCAGAGGTTTTACAAAGATCGCATCAAGGTCGGCGATTGATGGCCGTACAAAATCAGTCGCGGTCAGTCTTTTGAGCATGCACAAAAAACTAACCGCGACTAATTTCGATCGCCGACTAGTTGCAAACTTTTAAGGTTGTCTAGAAGACAATGGAAAACAGTTGCAGTGGGTGCAGAGGTCTCAATCAAAATCAGTTGCCGAGAGGTCGCGCCGCGGTCACAAGCTCTCTAGGACCGGGGCTTTAGATAAAAGCAAAGCAGCCAAACGGGGCTAAATTAAGAGGAAGTCTGACACAGTCTAGCACACTGCCAGATTGAGGACACGAATCCTACTCCCTAAATACTCCTTAATAAATAGCCGCATGTTGACTAAATCATACGCCATCAGTCCAGGCTTGAACCCTTCAGTCATGGGCATGCATTTGATTTTCTTCCCCTTGTTATCAAGCAGGGCCAATTCTCCTATTTCTGGACTTGACAAGTAAACGACGTCTGTGTCCGTTGCAACACCAACATAATGCGTCAACTCAGCACTTCTGTGTCTGAAGACCACGCCACCAATCATGGTAAATCCGTAGCAGCCTTTGTGTAAGTCGGTCACATAAAGTACGGTATTATCCTGACTAAGTGCCATGAAATATACCATTTTCAACCTGCCACTACTCTTCCGCTCTTTTCTAATGCTGCGCTTTATCCGCCCAAGGTTATCGCTCTCGCAGAAATAATAATAACGAGCGTCTTCCATCAAAACAATCATTCCATCTTTATATTTAAGGATTCTTGAAATGGGACAATTAGTTTGAATTTTGTCAGCCAGTTTCAGCGTGTATCCGCTTTCGAGCCGTATATTTTGAAGAGATGTCACTTTGAGTAGAGACACAACAAAGTCTTTGGGGCTCAACATTGCCATTCCCCACGGCTGTTCTGAAAGTTTGAGCGATGATATTGCTTCAAAACATGAATTGTACAAAACGACCTGTTGATTGTTGTGATCACAAAGAACCAGATAACCGCATGGCAAAACCTCCATGGCGCATACACCAGTCGATCCAACATCGAAGTCTTCTGTATAGATAATTGACTTATCTCGCCTTTGGCCGGTGCCTCCCTTGTTGACAACGCCACCTTCGTGTAACGTATCATCATGAGCCTGAGTTGTAACAGCAGTGTGATCTTGAGTTGCAAGCTCGTTTCCTGTTACAGCAGTTTGATTTTGAGTTGTAAGCTCATTTCCTGTTACAACTAAGTGATCTTTAGTTGCTTTTATCCTTGCGTGTAACCTTTGGCAACTATCACACATGTATTGATGGCATACACTACAGAACGCTTTGGCTTCAAGGTGTTTTTCGTCTTCTACACAAAGATCACAAATATGTTGGAACGTTTCATCTGACCCGTAAACTATGTCATCATTTGGTGTCGCCATAACCTGTCCAATTTGCTTTGTAACCGCTGCTGCTAGACAACGCTCATTTAGTCGCTATAGAATCTGAAAAGATGTAGAAAACATACGTGCATAGAATTGCAGTGAATATTTTAATGAGTCGAACCATTTTAAATCCCGTGAGTGAAATAACCAAAGTACACAGATACGAAAAGTATGAGAAGCCAAAATAAGCCGAGATCAGAATGCTTATTTTGGAGCGTTCTGGTCAGGGACTATTTGTGTGCTTTTTACCTGCGTCACTTAAGCGAAAGAAGGTCTAGTAGTGGGTCCACTCCGTCCGTCTGTCCGTCCGTCCTTCCGTCCGTTCGTCTGCCGCAACACTTTTTGGGTGCCTAGTTTGTGTAATCTGTTACTCCAACAGTTTTCATTCCATTATATTCAAACTTTGCCTAATGATTGTTCATACATTTTGTGCTTTTCTCATTTTTAAGGGTGTTGAACTTAGACATTTTTTTTCCATCTGAAATGCGTACGGGTGTCATGCTTGTGTAATCTGTAACTCAAATAGTTATCATTCCTTTATATTCAAACTTTGCATACTGATTGTTCATACATTGAAGATGTGCACTATTCATTTTGTGCACATTTGATAAATAATTTCTCATTTTTAACGGGTGTTGAACTTAGACATTTTTTTCCATCCGAAATGGGTAGGGGTGTCATGTTTGTGTAATCTGTAACTCAAATAGTTTTCATTCCTTTATATTCAAACTTTGCATAATGATTATTCACACATTGAAGATGTGTACCTCCTATTTTGTGCACATTTGATAAATATTTTCACGTTTTTTCGGGTGTTAAACTTAGGCATTTTTTTTCCATTTGAAATGGGTAGGGGGTGTCCGGTTTGTGTAATCAGTAACTCCAACAGTTTCATATTCAAACTTTGCATAATGATTGTTCATACATTGAAGAGGTGCACCTCTTATTTTGTATACATTTCATGATCTTTTTTTTCATTTTGGGATCTGGAACTTAGACATTTTTTTCTGTAAAATGCTAAGAGGGTGTCTGGTTTGTGTTTTCTGTAAGTTTTCATTCCTTAAAATTCAAACATTGCACAATGATTATTCATACATTGAACATCTGCACCTTCTATTTTGTGCTCATTTGATAAATATTTTCTTATTTCTTAGGTCAGTTGAAATTTGATATTTTATCCATCCGAAATGCTAACAGGGTGTCTGGGGTTTGTGTAATCTGTGACTCCAGCAGTTTCATTCCTTCATATTAAAACTTAATATGTTATGACTGCTCACACATTGAACATGAGTGCACCCTATATTTTGTGCACATTTGATAATATTTTGGGGAATGTTGAACTTAGACGTTATTAAGTCTACACCACCTTTGGAGTGCTTACATTGTTTATTTGTGTGTAATCTGTTATTCAAATAGATTTCATTCGTTTATATTCAAACTTTGCATAATGATTGTTCACACATTGAAGATGTGCACATGCGACGCAGGTCCAGAGCAGAGGTTGGTCTTGTTTCCGCAAATCATTCATTGATAACTAAATTCATGATAGATTAGTCAATGCCATCTACTTGAACACAACCATTTTAGAAATGCGGTGCTAGAACCACACTGGTAAATGTATACGTCGATTAGGTGGTATTCACGCGTATTGCCGGTACTTCATAGACCGGAAGTGGTAGATATTGGTGTTAGTACTATACAGAAAAACATGCCATATGCCTAAAGGACTATAGAGTTCAATCCTTTTTATGTATTCAATATGTGCATTGCGATTTATGTAAGCATTTAGGAATAGATTCGAGTACCGATCTGGATGATCGGTACTCGAATCTATTCCCAAATGCTTACATAAATCGCCATGTGCATGCCTAAAGGTTAAAAATGATCTAATAACACCAAATCGACGTATAAATTTACCAGTGTGAAAACGCAATGAGAACCTTCAAACACATTTTTCTAGAGTTCGCATGCTAACGAGGGACCGTTCATTATGTAAGTGACAGGGGGGGGGGGGGCTAAAAAGTAGGGTGAGGCATATGAATTTTTTGATTGGCCTAGATGGGGGGTCGCTATTAACTTAGGCTTCCCTGCAGGGTGTCATGTTTAAATTGTTCCAATATAATCTTTTTTTTTCCTCGCTCGCTCGGTTTTTATAAATTAAACTCTTATATTTAGTTAGTCAGGCCTCTATAAAATAAAATGTCTCAGTATTTATTTTTGCGGAATCGAAAGTTTTCTGTTTTGTTGGTTTTATTGTTACAATTTTTATCATGTTGTTTGGATAGATGGCCCCTACTTTTTCTTGTGTCCCTATGTTTACCTACTTTTCCTTGAAAATGTCCTACTATCCCTGCTTGTTCACTCTAAAATGTCATTTACGTGATAAAAACAAACAGATTTTTTCCTCGCTCGCTTGAATTTTAGAAATTAGCTACTTTTTCAGGGAGCAGACAGCTGAAAACCCCTAACTTTAAGCGTCCCCTTGTATATAACTTCAATTTATTGTATGTTCAAGCACTTTCACCCAATATCTTCCGCCACTATTTGAATTGTAATTGGCATGCGCGGATCCAGAGGTGGGGGGCAGGGGGTCCGGACTCCCCCCCACACACACACCGAAAAATTAAAATAAAATATACGATTTCCTAGCAATACCCTATGGTTCGGATCCCCTAAAGATTACAGAGCTACCAAGCCAGCATTCAATGTTCGGCTTTCATCGGCACGCCAGAGTTATGCCATTTAAATGACTTTTCGCTGACGGACCCATGATGGCCCATTTATAGCGGTATTTGGATCCCTCCCTCCCCTCATCATCAACTAAAAAAACTTGTCAGTGTTAGTCCCCCTCTGACAAAGCTTTCTGGATCCGCGCATGATCGGTTCTACATTTGTAGAACCTGGTGAAATGTCGCATTAATGGTCATTTCATCTGTGTCTTCACTAAGAGGATAAAACATTCTTTTCCGTATATAAACGTTTGCCAAGCCCGAGTGTGATAATGTGTTGCAGCCCGAACCGCGAAGCGGTGAGGGCTGCAACACATTATCACACGAGGGCATGGCAAACGTTAATATACGGAAAAGAATGTTATATCGTCATTGTTATATACCTTCCTTTCAAACACAAGCAGTCCAAATAATTTTATTCAGTTGTATGCAGAAATGTCCTCCGTAACATAATGAAGCGTACAAATGCATTCACACCGGATTGGTGGCAATCGAAAACGTCAATATTATCGACGAATGTAGACCAAAAATAGTTAGAAACAGAGTTTTCGATTGCCATAAGTCGCCCGACTGGCGACCATTGGCAATCGAAAACACTGGTTGTAGCGACGTTTGATCCGCGTTCATCGATTGTTAAGAGAGTTTTCGATTGCCGCATATCTGGTATGGAAACAAATTTCTTTTTTTCAACAGAAATATGAAAAATGTATTAAATTATTCAAAGTAACCCTTGTTTCGGTACTGGCTATGTATTCAGTGGGCTTATATTCAATAAACACTTCAGATATGCGGCAATCGAAAACGTTTATACTATCGACAAACATAGATCTAAGATCGTTAGAAATAGAGTTTTGATTGCCGTTTGTAGCCCGACAGTAAATTATTCCTAGTAGCCGTTGTTTTGGATTGGTTTGGCTACGTATTCAGTAGGCCTATATTCAATAAACATTTCAGATATGCGGCAATCGAAAACGTTTATTCTATCGACAACGTAGATCTAAGATCGTTAGAAACAGAGTTTTTGATTGCCGTTTGTAGCTCGACAGTAAATTATTCCTAGTAGCCATTGTTTTGGATTGGTTTGGCTACGTATTCAGTAGGCCTATATTCAATAAACACTTAAGATAGGTGGCAATCGAAAACTATAGTACTATCGACGAACATAGATCTAAAATCGTTAAAACAGAGCTTTTGATTGCCGTTTGTCGCCCGACTGGCGACAAATGGCTATCGAAAACACTGTTTCTAATGATTTGTGAACCGCGTTCATCGATTGTTCAGAGCGTTTCGATTGCCGCCTGTCCGATATGATAAAGGAGCGTATTTTATGGTAATTGAAATAGTTTGGTCATTTCTCCATAAAATATAAGCGACGATATATCTTAACTTGCAGACGATGTCCTGGAGCGGGCTGTAACGGCATTGCAGCCCTCTGCTGCCATGTTTTAATGGGAATGAAGCCCGCGGACAGTGATTTGTCGCATTGCGACACGTTAAATTTATATGAAACGTACAACTGTCAGCGATTGAAACACGTCAAGTTTCTATAGTAAACACTAATAAGGTATATAACAATGTTTTATAAAAGTGCCGATTTGGGGCTTCACCGTATGTTAAAGCTGCATAGTCTGTAACTTTTGATCTTTTAATTTTTGAAATAATGTTTCTATTTTTCAAGAACACAGTAAAAAAACTAAAATTCAGGTATACATTTTACCAATTTCGTAAATCTTTACAAATTATCAGTATCAAAACAACAGCATTTATGTTGAAAATTGACCGTCTATAATTATTGGAGGGGCGCAAATTAATACCAACAAGAGAAAAACCACCTGTTTTTATAAGATAATTCATTTTTCCATGCAGTTTTCAGCTATAGTGAACAGATTTATTGTGAAAACTTATCTTAATTCTGCTTTTACAAATGATTTAAAAGAAAAGAAAAGTTTTCGAAAAATGTTCATAGTTGCAGACTAAGTCTCTTTAAGAGCCACAATTATATAATATCTACATGATAGAACTATGATATCTTCTGATGCATTTTATTTTGATTTCGATTAATTGTTTAAAAAAAGCTAAACCTAATTTTATCGTTTGGTAAACGGAAAAAAATGTTGCGATATATATGTATAAGGTTGAAAATAAAATTTCTGATAATGATCACTAACTTTTTTAATAAACTCACCTATTGTCGAAGTTAACCCATGGATATAACAGTTATGTCAAAAACTAGGAAGTGAAATTGATTCGGTTTGGTTTCTATTTCGATTGTTACAAGCTTTAGAATGTTTAAAGTTTTTGTTTTCGAAAAGCCAAGAGGTTAAAGTACGTATTCCTACCCCACCCCACTACACAAACTCCACCCCCTCCCTCCGATAAACGTCCATGCTGATGTATCCAGTGGACTGGGAGGTCGAGATTCGGAAATATTCGCGAGGGTTTTATTTTCGCGAAACTTCGCATATGCGAAGTTTCGTGAAAATAAAATCCTCGCGAAATGGCGAGATCACTCTGCCATTTACTGACAAAGTCGCGAATTTTCACTTCGCAAATATGTCTTTTAACGTTATTCACGAAAATAAAGTTCTCGCGAAAATTTACGTATTTACAGTAGTCTTAGCCTTATTTACAATCACACAATATGTATGCAACAGGGGGAGAGCGTATCCAAATACCACCAAACGCGGGAACCATCATCGGCCCACTAGCGAAACGCCATTTAAATGGCGTTTCGCTGGCGGGCCGATGATGGCCAGTCATGGAATGCTGGCTTTGTAAGTTTGTGATTTTTCAGGGGATCCCGACCAGTATTGCTAAAAAGCCTATATTTTTTTATTTTCCAAGGGCGGGGTCCAGACCTCCTCACCCGCCCCGCCCCCTCTGGATCCGCCCATGATGAGGCAGCATTTTATTATTTATTGCCATTTCTGAGAATTTCGTACAAAGGTCATGGACCAGTGCGTTCTAATAGGTGACTCCTGATCATCTTTGCAAACAGTTTGGATCAAGATGATGACCGATATCCTCGGGGTCCAGCAGATGTTAATGCATAGAAAAACATGTTCGATCCCTAATAATAATATGGAAATCTTTAAGTTAAGCATTTTACGGTAACAGACTGATTTTTGCACAAGGGTCAAGGTAGGCAATACAACTCTCAGTACGGCTGCAGCAGATAATAAACGGGAAGTTGATGACCCACGGAATATCTCTAGCTCATTGCTTTGACCAATTCCCTAAATTAAACCACAAATAACAGAACTTCAAATCCTACAATGATATTTGGATGCTCTCTGACATGAGCTCTTGTATAGACTATACGGATCTAGCCCCATAAGAGTATAGGTACTTGATGGAAGCTGTGAAAAGCAGCAGGGATTCCTCTCCTCCTCTAGTACCAACGCCCATTAGCATGTACATATGGTCTAAGATTCTATCTTTTCTCAGGAACATTCCAGCTTAAATGAATGACACCGAATTCGCCATTTGAGCAAGCACGAGATTTTGACGCCTTATCACATTGTGAAGAGGCTATGACCCTGACGATATACGACAGGCTCGAGCTCGTCGGAGACTTGGTCACAAAACTAAATCTCGTGCACTTGCACCGAATGCTCTGGCGGGTTTGATCATTTGTCTTATATATATATTCACTCGACAATGCGAGATACCAATGTTTGATATGCCGGCTCAGGTGGCGATTTTTGCTAAATATGCGAGCAGCGAATGGCTCTGACGAGTCTGCACATATGCCTGAGTCTTAGTCACTCGACAATGCGTTAAGTATCAAAATGCCGTTCTGACTCAAATGACGATTTGGGTCCCATTTATGCTAGCAGCGAAGGCTCTAGCGAGCCTGCACATTGCACAGGCTCAAATGAGCCTTCGCCACAGCACCAAAAGTGAATGCACTGATGAGCCTGCACCAGAAACCATGGCAAGTGTGTGCAACCATCGCTGCGTTGTATCAATGCTTCAAAAAAGTATAAGTGCGCTGTATTTAAAAAAAAATCCTGAATAAACTTATGCTTCTTTATACAGGAAAAAGTTAGAGAAAGGTTATCATATTTTGGAAAGTTAGCTAATTGAAACATGATTATGCCTATGCAATAGACATGCATACCCCCCCCCCCCCCCAAAAAAAAAAATAAATAAATAAATAAGTAGTAGAAAAAGCACTTGGCACGGTTAAACTCCACAACTGTGTAAGATTTGCTGGGCAAACAATGGAATAAATCGTCACTTGCGTGACAGAACCATACACTACAATGTTACCAAAGGTCTATTCGCCCAGTATCATCACTAATAAAATAATTCGGAGTGGCTGCTGCCAGTTAACTGGTAGCAGCGATTTTACGTTAAAATGGCTGCTGCCAGTTGACTGGTATCAGCGATTTTAACGTAAAATCGCTGCTGCCAGTTAACTGGTTATAGCCATTTTAACGTGAAATCGCTGCTGCCAGTTCGCTTCAGTATTTTTATTGTAGTGTGTATAGAAAGTTATTTTGCATCGACTGAAGTAGCAAAATGTTAGTGAATGCCTTACTTAATGAGTTGTTTAACGTGTTTCCGAATTTGTTTCATGTTAAAGTGTAAGTATGGGCTATGTTGAGCTTCCAAAAACGTAAAAGAGTGACTATATAACAAACAAACAAACAAATATGTTGCTAGTATGAACGAGGCTCATATTATTTTATGGAGAACTTATTGAAAACTTAACTTAGGATAATGAAGGTAAAACGCTGTTCTTTTTGAAAAAAAAACTTATGAGTACGGAGACGTTCACGTAATGCAGGATGCACAGGACGATCGTAGTCAAATATGTTTAAATTATGTCACAAAAGGGCCTAATGTATTTTGCTAACATTGGTCGTTAATTTTATTGTTGCTTTCTATACAATGTTTGTACGGTATATTTATGTTCTTCAAAAGCAAAATAAAATTAATAAAACTTAAAATCCCATTTTGTTTCCAAACCCTCTGTGAATAATTACATGCGCGGATCCAATGGGGGAACTGCGGATCCGGACCTCAGACCCTCCATTTTAAATTGTGCAACTTTGTCTGAACCACCCTGGTCTCCAACTAGACCCTCTCCCCTCCTGAGAAACATTTCTGGATCCAGGTTTACATAATTGCAAGTATAAACACTGGTTTGCACCATGCGTCACCGACTCAAACCTTCTTGTCAAAATAAAAATAAAAAATTAACTGGAAGCAGCGAATTTACGTTAAAATCGCTGCTACCAGTTAACTGGCAGCAGCGATTTTAACGTAAATTCGCTGCTGCCAGTTAACTGGTAGCAGACCTTGCCAAAATAATTACAAGCTTATAGGAAATTATAAAGTCAAAAGGTATATATTTTGGTTACTTTTTTCGCCATTTGAAGCCTTCTCCGGTGCGGAATTGGCCCTTGCTGGTTTTATATTTATCAGGGTGAAAATATTGACTTGCTAAAAATATAAATTAAATCACAGCTCGGTTATTAATAATCAAAAGGTAAAACAGATATTAATGCAAATGGGCTAGCCTGGGAGATTCAAACACAAGTATACAGCATGCAAGACTATGTACAATCAAAGCGCTAAACGACCATGAGCTTTTTATAAAATGCTAATACTTGTACACATTGCTCTGAATCACGTAAACTGGTGCCCTGTTATCATCTCATATTGACCTGGGCCCGGAATTACAATGCCTCCTTAAAGTTAAGGTAGACTTAAATTGACGAACTTACTTAAATTTCACGAAAAGTGCATTACAATCATTTTCCCTATCTTAAATGTCTCCTTATCTCGACAAAATACTTAAATATTTAAGGTAGCAGCGAGGCTACCTTAAAGTTAAGATATAACTTTTTGACGGGGTTGCGAGTTCGAACCCCGTCACAGTACCATATTTTTTTTTTTTTTAATTTTTTTTTTATCAATAATTTATTGAACCGTGGCATGTGATTTCAAACAATGTGGCATTTTAACATGTGTAGACTAAGACGAGCCTGTGTAGCAACCTTTTAAGCTTGGAAGTCAAACTGCTGTTTGGGCAGTAGCCAAATATATTCATAGAATATTCAAACGATTAGCAAAGGCTCTGAGCAAACTGCGCGTATGCGCAGGCTGGTCTGAGGCTCTGCTTGTCACACATACCACATTGTTAGAAAACTCATGTAGCGGCTCATTTAAAGATATAATTCATAAGCATTTCCAAACCATTTGGGTTGCTTAATATCACTTTACTTGATTGTATAGATTCCTGATCTTTGCAACATTACTTACTTTAATGACAGCAAACAATGCGTACCCTATTGAGTTGATGCATTCAGTGGCATCTCGCATATGCGTTTTCGAGTTTGATAACGTCCCATTTGATGGACACTTTGTATAAATGTTAAAACTGTTTTCCAATGATGCTTAAAGGACACATGTGAAAATATGATACAATAAAAATGAAGAAAAAGACATGAAAGCATAGATGGGATTCGAACCCGCGCATAATGGAAAAAAATAAATGTATGTTCTGCTGCCAGCGACTCTATCTTCTGAGTTATACAAGATGATATCAAGGAGTTTTCAAAACTACAACTGACTGCTGAATATGCCAGCCTACTGTTTTGATTTCAATGTTTACAAACAAGCAAATGTAAACATGGTCATTAGATCTTGGCAGCACTATAGAAGGTTTTAAGGAGCGATATCGTTTCTATACCACCACGACAACGTATATCCACGCGCGGATCCAGGATTTTTTCGTCGGGTTTTGGCGGTGGAAGGGGGGGAGGTCCAAGCCCGACTGACTAAAAAAAGCTCTGACGTTGGGTTTTCTCTTCTTTTTTCTGTAAGTCCTCAGCTTATTTTGCAGAGGGAGTCCAGTGATCATGGCTTTTTCAAAGAAAACTATCATTAAACTATAACTTTCCGATATTCCATGGAGAAGGGCGCTCTAACATTTCCAGGGGGTTCAACTTTTCCCAGGTGGAGGGTGTCCAATTGCATATTTCTATATAAACCTATAGAATTTGTGATTTTCCAGGGGGCTGGGGTCCGGACCCCTGCCACCTCCTCTGGATCCGCGCGTGGCATCGTTAACTGGGTTCGTCGACACATCGTCTTGGCCAAAAGACTTAGCATGACACTCACCCCATTGATGCAAGTTCTGTGCGGCTGTGGTAAACAACGACAGGGTCCTATTGTTTAGTGATTGGAGATACGATTGGCGTAGGTCAAGGTCTACTTAGGCTTACTATTGAAACAGATTTTGTTTTACCACATATGGGAGTGTTTTTTTTCATTTGGAATTATCACGTATGCATTGTAGCGCGTTGTGGCTCAATTGGCGCCTTTAAATTAAAATAAACTAGCTAAGTATCAGCCAATTTCTTGCTTGCCATTGGGAATTTATGTGTCCAAAATGAGTACATGTACGCCATGTAAGTCATTAGTTATGACTCGAAAGGGCTCGCGAAATAGATGGGTAAACGGGTGCCACTTTGGCAGAGATATTTGTAGCTTATAGCATGGCATCAGTGTTGTACAGCTCAAGTCGGATGAAAATCCCGAATTTACGTAGACCTCGAAGTCTCACAAATTACTGATATTGCTTGGGAGCGCAGTGCTTCAGTGGAAGAGTGCTTGACTCGAGACCGAGGGGCGCGGATTCGATTATCACCGGCTTACTGCGTTGTGTCACTGAGCAAGAACATTTATCCTAGCTTAGTACTAGTTCAACCCAGGAGGCACCGTCCCTTTATAACTGAAAGATTATTGATGGGACGTAAATAATCAAATCAAACAAACAAACACAACTGATATAATACTGTTTACCTTAACTTTAAACATTCGTATGAGCAAACTGCAACCGAGCCAGCACGATATTATGGTACTTATCGCATAGGCGAGCAACCATGGATTGCTCAAGGATCCACATAACCTGCCAAATCCACATCAACTTAAGATATGCACGCG
This sequence comes from Loripinus fragilis, assembly GCA_964019695.1. Taxonomy (NCBI): domain Eukaryota; kingdom Metazoa; phylum Mollusca; class Bivalvia; order Lucinida; family Lucinidae; genus Loripinus; species Loripinus fragilis. The sequence continues at coordinate 20,619,704 of OZ026528.1, forward strand.
TGTAATGGTTCAGAAAAAAGGATAAAAAACTTAACCCCCACTGGATAGCTGATCATGCATCATTTATGTTAGGTTACATTGTATACGGATGGGATAAGCAACACAGTATCATTGGTTAGCCCATAAATAGTCTACAACGAGCTAGATGCATGTTGACTGCTCCCACAAATACACAAAAACATGATCATCGCGAACTAGTTCGTGTGTACTCCCCCCTATCCCCCGCCGTAGATCACCCCACCTGCCCTCCCACCCCGTCTCCTCCAAAATGACGCCTACACTCTTTTATGAAATGGAAAATATTAACACAAGTAATTCTGCGTCGTGGGGAGGGTTTTAATGAGCTGGAATTACCCTATTTTGTAGAGTATTTCGAGTCCGCTGATTAATTTACAGGACGCGCGAAACATTTGGGTCGCTTACAGTCATTAAAACTCTATATTTTTCGTATGTCCTCGTAAGCCTTTCCGTCAAATTAACGATTTTAGTCGAGGATTTATACTTAAGTTAGGTTCACAAAAACGGTGCATTATAAATGCACATTTAAGATAGAATCTTAACTTTAAGAAATATTGGAGTTAAGTTCGTAAAAGTCTACTTAACTTAAGGAGGCATTGTAATTCCGGGCCCTGGGCCGAGAATTACAATGCCTACTTAAAGTTAAGGCAGACTTAAATTGACGAACTTACTTAAATTTCATGAAAAGTGCATTACAATCATTTTCCCTATCTTAAATGTCTCCTTATCTCGACAAAATACTTAAATATTTAAGGTAGCAGCGAGGCTACCTTAAAGTTAAGATTTAACTTTTTGACATATCGGTGTACGTAAATGTAAACAATGGCAAACGTCCGGACTTTGGTTAGACTGCAAAGACAACGCCACGTAGAGTGTTGCAGCGTTATTTTGACTATGTTGACATTCTGTATTTGCAATAATATTTACCAATTTAACTTCATATTTTTAGAATAATACATGCATTTTATTACATCAAAATGTTATATGCACATACAAATCGCAAGGAGAATTCGTAGCATAGTGGATAAATCGCTTGTTCACTGTCAAAGAGGTTGCGAGCTCGAACCCCGTCACAGTACCATGTTATTTTTTTTTTAATTTTATTTTTTTATCAATTATTTATTGAGCCATGGCATGTGATTTCCAACAGTTAGGCATTTTGACATGTGTAGACTCGGACGAACCTGTGCAGCCGCCTTTTAAATTTGGCCAGTCAAATGCTGTTTGGGCAGTAACTAAATATTCATAGAATATTCAAAGGACTAGCAAAGGCTCTGATCAAACTGCGCGCATGCGCAGGCTGATCTGAGGCTCTGCTCGTCGCACATACCACATTGTTTTCCAAACCATTTTGGTTGCTGAATATCGCTTTACTTGATTGTATCGATTCCTGATCTTTGCACCCTTGCTTACTTTAATGACAGCAAACAATGCGTACCCTATTGCGTCGATGCATTCAGTTGTATCTCGCATATGCGTTTTCGTGTTTGATAATGTCCCATTCGATTGACACTTAATAAATGTTAAAGCTGTTTTCCATTAATGCTTAAAGGACACGTGTGAAAATATGATACAATAAAAATGAAGAAAAAGAAATGAAAGCATTGATGGGATTCGAACCTGCGCATAATGGAAAAATAAATGTATGTTATGCTGCCAGCGACTCTACCTTCTGAGCTATACAAGATGATATCAAACTGTTTTCAAAACTACACCTGACTGCTGAATATGCCAGCCTACTGTTTTGATTTCGTTGTTTACAAACAAGCTATGTAAACATGGTCATTATATTATTCATTTGTGACCTCTCAGTATTGACCTTTGGTCGAGTCCATATTTCTGGGTTGAGCAGATAATTTACTGTAAACTGTTTGTAAAATTTCTTTACAAAAATGTATATTCTTAAAAGCTAGAATAAGTTGATATCTGTCTCTATGGTCCAGTGGTTAAAACGCTTTCTTGAAACGCGCGAAGTCGTAAGTTCGAGCCTCAATTCGGACTTTTTTTTCATTAATTTTATTGCATGTATTGATGTTTAATTTTTTTAATAAAGGAAAGTTAGATTATGTTATAAAATGATTTTCGTGTGTTTTTATTTGCATTTGTATATTCTTCTGATGTTTATTTTTTCATCACAGTCTTAGGAATTTTCAAATTTCATCCTCGTTCTCGTTTGCTGTGATCATCATCTGAATCCAGATATATAACCAAAAGTTCAGGCATCTCATCCCTCGCGATGTCACTCGCCCAATAATTCACCTTCTTATTCTCTTCCACAATTTTCTGAGCTGTAGATCTGCTAACGCCAGTGAGTGCTGTAGTTCTGTCCCATACCTGATTCAGTGACAGTTTTGATTCCAGACATAACCTTTTTAAGAACATATTTGACTTCACTACAGCTGATGATTTGGACTGTGTGGCGGCAGTAGAACGTAACCCTGCCCTTCACCATAGTGTAGATTTTATTTTCTTGTCCTTTGGGATCATGGGATTCATTTGAGAACTTTGAAACTATTAGAGGGTCACTGATGAGGCCTAAATGGCCGAAACTAGCTAGTCTGGCCCAGAAAACTTGCACACTCTAGTTTCAGTTCTTTGGAGCATTCTTTGCTTCCAAATGATAACCTTTTTAAGAACATATTCTTTTCCTCCTTGCAGTCTTGTACATGTATTCAATACATGTAATAGCTCTTGCATCGTCGCTATATCTCCATACAAGCTTCGCCATTTTACTGAGTGAAGTGGCTTTACATGTGCATAATACATTAAAACATGTTGTTTTTTTCTGCAAACATATAAATCACAAAAAATTACCTGCATCTTTGCGAAAGCAAAAAAAAAGTAAATAAAAAGGTTTTACTGGGGCTCGAACCCTCAACCTTGTATCCAGATTCTTTGAGTACAACTGTTATACTTACTGCGCCATCGAATCGTTTGTAAAAGTTCTCTTGTAAATAGGAATAACTGCATGACATAACGTTGTAACACCCCTTTTTTATGGAGCAGTTCAACATTGTTAGTGCAGTCACGCCCTGATGCTTTTAAGGCTATTATAGTATGGATCATGTTTACTGTCGTCGCCCTGAGCCTGGTCACCTGTTCAACTAACGGTACCGGGTGCCAACTCACGACAGTAAACAAGAAACGAATTATAGATCTTGGCAGCACTATAGAAGGTTTTTAGGAGCGATATCGTTTCTCTACCACCACGATATCGTATATCCATGCGCGGATTCAGGAAAGTTTCGTCTGGTTTGGGGGGGGGGGGGTCCAAGCCCGACTGACTAAAAAAAAGCTCTGATGTTTTTTTTTTTTCTTCTTCTTTTTGTGTAAGTCGTCAACTGATTTTGCAGAGGGAGTCCAGTGATCATGGCTTTTTCAAAGAAAACTATCATTAAACTATAACTTTACGATATTCCATGGAGAGGGACGGTCCAACATTTCCAGGGGGTCCAACTTTTCCCAGGGGGAGGGGGTCAAATTGCCGGCATATTTATATATAAACCTATAGAAATTGTGATTTTCCAGGGGATTGGGGTCCGGACCCATGCCCCTCCTCTGGATCCGCGCGTGGCATCGTTAACTGGGTTCGTTCACACATCGTCTTGGTCAAAAGACATTGCATGTCACTCACTCCATTGATGCAAGTTCTGTGCGGCTGTGGTAAAACAACGACAGGGTCCTACTGTTTAGTGATTGGAGATACGCTTGGGGTTTCAAAAATGCCATGAGTAGGTAGTGCACCATGTATCAAAGGCGTTTTGTGCAATGGGATCTTGTATTTTTCCCAACGTCGGATGCGGATGGAGTCTCTACAATGTTGCTAGCACATATAAAATACCGAATTACCCACATGCTTTGTCCCACACTGTATGCGGCGATCACAAATGAACTTAATTGCTAGAAACGCTGTTTTGTAATTAAAACAATGCGTATCGCTGCCTATCAGGCATGATTTTATAGTAATAAGGTTGAAGGGTTCACCACATCAAGAAGTCTGCGAGTATTCTATAACTACCCCCACACACACTCCCCCTTAAGCATATGAACAAACTAGAGAATCTGAAGGTCCTGTAGCGCTTACCTGGTCTCATTGATTAAATTAAAATAGGTCAAGGTGAACTTAGGCTTATTATTGAAACATATTTTGTTTTACCATATATGGGAGGGTTTTTTTTCATTTGGAATCATCACGTATGCATTGTAGCGCGTTCTGGCTCAATTGGCGCCATTAAATTTATAAAAAAAAAACTAGCTAAGTATCTGATAATCAGCCACTTTCTGGCTTGCCATTGGGAATTTATGTGTCCAAAATGAGTGCATGTACGCTATATAAGTCATTAGTTATGACTCAAATTCAAATTCAAATTTATTTATTCACTCAGGTTAGTAAACTAACAACATGAGGAGCTGGTACATATATAAAGCATAACTTATGGCAGCAAATCTGCAGTGTAGAAAAGGGAGCACATACGTATGACATGTAGGTCATACAAGGGTAACATGGAGTTTTGTTTTGGCGAGAGATGGTAGCATCCACCGGGCTCCAATCTGTGATATGATGCCGGGAGGGTACCACCATCGTCCAGGCAATGGCTTGATACTTAGGTTTAAATTTAGTGGGCATTCAAAGAAATTTGTTTTATTTATATATATTTTTATGGTTTCAGAGGTTCATGGATTTAACAATATGCGTGGCTCTTACTTTTCTCAAATCGATTTGCCATTTATATATACTCAAAGCCAAAAGTAACTTTACACTTTGAACTACCAAATATATCTTTACGGTTTTTGATTTTAACCAAATTAAATATTGCAATGAGTTGATGGTACCCACCCTAACCTAATTCACGAAAAACAATTTCAGTAAATTAATCTGCTTTCGTGTTATCTGTGCTTTCATTAAAAACACAAAATCAGCATTTCCGAACAAAATCCAAAGTAAACCTAGGATTTGAACACGCTATTTTAAGGGCCATCGATTGCCCATAAAAATACTGCAAGACAAATTGTCTCTGACGTACAGTTTGTTTTTGACAGCATCTTAAAGTTGGTTCACTTTGAAATTATCTCCCTTTGAATTAGAACAATGGTAAACTTTAGTCCCTGCTAAAAGTTTTATCTCAGATGACATTGGAGTTTTTTAATCAGCGATTTGTTAAGACTAATGCCCTAAGTATGCCACACGATAATCTGTTAAAAATTCCCATCGGTTTGGAAGAGAAACGGCAGACAATTTCTTATGGGAAATGCCAATAAAAGCACTGTAATGTTCTCAAAAAGGTGTATGTACGTAAAATCACAACTCTAATGTGTGTTACTCGAAGGATGATCCGGGCTAATTTCAATTGTATACAACAATTCAATAGCCTGTCTTTCACACTGGTTCTTTAAAATTAAAAAAAGGTTAAATCGCAAAGCTACAGTAACAGATCAAAAGTGATGCGTTTTTGGAAAAGTTTATTTTGCCCCTTGCCTTTTTCATTAGGGCATAGTGGTTGCATTTATGACAGCAAAACACGAAATTCAAGTGCCATATGAATAATTGATTTAACTTTAATATGAGTTAAACACATTTTAAATATCACTTACCAATAACCAGAAAAAGTATATGTAATAACAGTGTAAAGTTACTTTTGGCTTTGAGTATACTTATTGTTAAACAAACAATTTAAAGAGAAATGTGTGTACACGGCTGTCCATCACTGGCACGAATGCCAGATGAGTGTACCGTGCGTGTCCGAGTATGATAAACACATAGCCGCCAACGAGCCGGATTTTTAGACCAACTCCATAGCAGCTATGGGTTTACCGAACTCCCTCCTCCGATTATTACGCCACGCCACGCACCTCACCCTGCAGGGAATGCCAGCGATGGGCTGTCGTGTTACAGTTATCGGATCATCGAATCGTGTCATTTTGTCTACAGGGCTCGCGAAATAGATGGGTTACCGGGTGCCACTTTGGCAGAGTTATTTGTAGCTTATAGCATGGCATCAGTGTTGTAGGCCTCAAGTCGGATGAAAATCCCGAATTTACGTAGACCTCGAAGTTTCCCAATTACTGGTATTGCTTTGGAGCGCAGTGCCTCAGTGGTAGAGTGCTTGACTCGAGACCGAGGGGCCGCGGATTCGATCATCACCGGCGTAACTGCGTTGTGTCATTGAGCAAGAACATTAATCCTAGCTTTGTACTAGTTCAACCCAGGAAGCCCCGTCCCGTTATAACTGAAAGATTGTTGATGAAACGTGAATAATCAAATCAATCAAACAAACAAACAAAACTGATATTGAATTGTTTACCTTAACTTTAAACATTCGTATGAGCAAACTGCAACCGGGCCAGCACGATATTATAGTAATTATTATATAGCATAGGCGAGCAACCATGGATTGCTCAAGGATCCACATAACCTGTCAAACCCCCCTTAACTTAAAATATGCACGCGTGTGATGGTTCAGAAAAAAAGATAAAAAAAAAAAACCCACTGGATAGCTGATCATGCATCATTTATGTTAGGTTATACTGATGGGATAAGCAACACAGTATCATTGGTTAGCCCATATATAGTCTACAACGAGCTAGGTTCATGTAAACTGCTCCCACAAAAACATGATAATCGCGTTCGTGTGTACTCCCCCTCCCCCCCCCCCCCCCCCCGGCCGCAGATCACCCCACCTGCCCTCCCTCCCCGTCTCCTCTAAAATGACGCCCACAATCTTTTATGAAATGGAAAATATCCACTCAAGTAATTCACCATCGTGGGGAGGGTTTTAATGAGCTGGAATTACTCCGTTATGTCCGCTGATTATAGTCTGCCGCCTTTAATTTCTACGAGGACTCCTGATGGCATTTTTGTTAATGCTCGGTATCCAGGCTAGAATTATTCCTTAGACTATTACAAACAATATAGGGGTGGATGCCAAGCGTGATTTTTCGATTTAAGGTCACGGTGAGGTCAAAGGTCAAGTAAGTGCAATAATTCAGAAAAATGGCATTTGATAATAGTAAAAAAAAATGTAATCACAAAATGCTACCAATATGAGCAAAAACACTTGCACATGAGAATAGAATGGCACAGAGGTTTGCCACAGCCTCTAAATTGACATTTGCAAAAAATACCGTATTTGTGATAATAAACATTCAGGCTCAATACAAATTAAAGAACAACATAGTCTAGGCCAATTAAGCTTACCTTGAAACCCCAGGGCTTTTTTCTTGGGTGCCAAATTGTTCATTAAGACCCCTAAATGCAAAATAAAGTTCTAAAAATGAACCTGTCTGGGCTATGTGAAAATGCATGGTTTCCATGGCAACCCATAATGCTATTCGAGAATGGTGATGTGCCTACAAAATTACTCATATCTTAGCAACTACTTGTCCTAGACTTTTAAACATGGTGTCAAATTAAAACTTAGACAGGGGGCTTTCATCCTATGTCGCTTATGATATTATCTAATTTATCTAATTTGCATAACCATTTATGAAAATATTAAAATGTGATTCAAGAATGGGGGTGTACCTACAAAATCAATAATATCTCAATTGCTTCTTATCACAACCTACTAAAATTGGTACCAAATTTAAGCTTAGACATTGGCCTTTTATTAATTTGTGGCATATGCAAATTATCTAATCTACATAACTTGCGTTCTCATGAATATTAAGAAAAACGTTAAAAATAATGAAAATCATTAAAAACATAAATACGCAGATTGAATCTGCATATCATCATTGATGCATATTGCTATGTCATCAGTGATACAATTGGACAATTTCATTCATCCTATGGTTCTATTTGTAAATTGTCTCAATTGCATATCCATAAATTTATATGTGTAAACTTATAAAATGAAGGAAAGTCATATAAAAACTATAAACCTTGGAAGAGGGGAAGGGGGGGGGGGGGTGGTAAAAAGACCTTCCTTGCACCCCTAGGACATTTTGTCATGTATGTCAACTTGTTAAGTGGGGTCGCCTTAATGACAAAAATAGTGTCATAAAAATAAACCCATTTGGAATACATGAAATAACAATGGTTTCCATGGCTACCTATCATGCAATTCAGAAGAATGGGGGTGTTTGGGGATTCTAATGAACAATTCGGCACCCATGAAAAATTTCCCCTGCTAGTACTATATATGTAAATTGTATGAAACATGACCCTATAGAATTGATATATAATTTTACGTTATCCAAGGCACTTCTAATTCACATCTACATTGTATCAATTTGGTGTATGACTTCATTTACCATACACCTAGCTACGAATATGTACCTTTATATAATTTTAGACTCATATTCGGAGGTAACCTAAGTACAAGTATCTACAGACAGGATTGTGATTCAGCATATTCAGCACCCATACAGCATGATACAGGCAAAAATCAAACTCTTTGACTTCCCAAAGTTGCAAGCCTCCAGAGCATCTTGTAGTCCTATAAGATAGGCACATCCCACTGCATCGTATGCACATTCTATCATGCTGATCTGATTAGACTTCAACATTTACATCTGGCGGTTCTGCACATTTTTGCAGCCACAAGTGGTGATGAGCTCCATGCAAGCCGGACACACAGCGGCAACCTGTCAGTCTGAATCTGACTTGTGTCCGGAGCATATCTGTTATATTATTTAAGACAGGAATCCCGAATTTAGTGTGTGGATACACCTTGGGGTCGCAGAGTGTCACAAACTGTTTCTGGGGTTACTGTGATTTTGACATTGTCATCTTACCCTAGTTCTAGGAAAATCGTGTCTAGAGCATATATCTTGTATTGTTTTAAGGTAGAAATCCCAAATTTCGATTGTGGATACATGTTAGGGTGCAAAGAGTGTCCCGTACTGGTTGGGGTCACTTTGAACTTGATCTCTGGCACATCTCCTATATTATTGACGGTAGGAATTCCAAATTTAGTGTGTGAATACATCTTGGGGTCGTAGAGTGTCACACACTGTTTATTGATCAATGTGTCTCATTTATGAAAATCTATTGTCTTTGGGGGTATTTTATCAATTTGTGACACAATTCATGAATTTGTCTAATAATCAACTCTCAAACAGTGCAATTCAAAGGTATTTTTATAGGTGGTACTACCCTTTTCTCACATAGAAGAAAAGATTGAACTGTACCAAATCAATATCTACATTTTCCCTTTCAACGCAGAACCCATACAGCATGATACAGGGAAAAACAAATCCTTTAACTTCCCAAAGTTGCAAGCCTCTACCTTATGACTGTACCAGTGTTTGAGCTTCCAGATACTACTTCCAACATGTATTTTGTACATGTGAATAAATGAACAGCGTTGAAAACACCAAAATACAAAAAATGTATAAAGGATCGTCTCGATCTATTGTAAGAATTCCCCAGAACTTCTTTATTTATTATACCTCAGATTGGAACTTCTTTATGGTCACCTGAACAAAACTGTTAAAACACCAATGCCAAGTTAGTATAAGCGAACAAACATGAATATGTTTTCTTAAGTACATTTGTAACTATCTTTTTCTTTTTCATACTCTGTTTTATTATAAAAAACGGCGATTGAGTCTTCCATTTGATGGAAGTTTTGCTTTATCAAGCTTGTGAAAACGGGTTAACACTTGGTCATGCTTTGCAGGTATGTTGTTCTGTTGTACAAAGCTTTCTGTCAAACTGTTGTCAGAACTGTGCTACCAAGACATGATCTCTGTACAATGTAATGTGAATTATTTGCTACCCAATGGTGCTTTTAGCAAAGCAACATTATCGCATGAAAATTGTATGAGTCATTCTATGTCAATATTATCAGGGAAATATACATATCCATTTTTTCGTCACATTTGTCAAAAACGAATTTTGCAATCGCATCATCAATTCCAAGGACTGGCTTTATTCCAAAAGCGTGACTTTCTCTATTGAACAACTGCACCAGGTTTTCCACTCTGTTTGCCTGGTGTAAAGCTTAACCAAAAGCAACAAAAATAAGTGAGTATGATCAGGAAATACCACAACCACACATTGCAGGCCAAACAAAGGCACTGCGAGGAAGACAGAGATAGCATAACACTAACAGTCACAATACATCTTTAAGGCAATTAAAGTAAATCAACCAGCTCTCTCCTCACCTATTTGCTTTGGTGTCAAACGTTTTGTGGATTGACACACCATATATTACGTCTTTATAGCCATTATGGCATCACGGTTCCAACAGGTTCTCCATCAAACCCGCCAAAATATCAATGCCCTCAAAGAGGAGACTAAGAAACAAGAATACTCTCGCAGGAATGATCTTTTCAACGTGCTCTTGGTATTTGCCTGCAACGGATCAGCGTGACCAGGTGTCTTCATCAGATCAGCCATAAGTTTGAAAATTTGTGACAGCATAAAGCAGTTCTAGTAATAGGCTTTAAATGAGTGTTCTGTCATCATGTCATCTTCAGAGGAACTTTCTGAAGAATAACCTTTTTGGGGCCTTTGTCAAAATTTGGGAATGGCATGGTCAGATTAATCAACTGGATACATGAATAGTGGGGCCTTAATATCTAAAGAGCACGCAAAATTAGCGATCAAGATGCATCGTTACATCATAAATGAATGATTGACATCTTAATAAATATATCTGTGGTATTTCATAATTTCAAATTGAGGTCTTCTTCTGTAATTTGCTGGTGCAATGGCTCAGTGGTAGAGTGCTTGACTCGAGATTGAGGGGCCGCGGCTTCGAGGCTCACTGGCGTCACTGCATTGTGTCCTTGAGCAAGACACATTAATCCTAGCTTAGCACTGGTGTAACCCAGGTAGACCCGTCCCTTTATATCTGATAGATTGTTGATGGGATATAAAGAATCAAATCAAAAACAAAAAAAGCATGTACTTTTTCCAGACACCTCATATCATTCACACAACCAAGAGCAAATCTGTGTCCAGAATTGTGAAACGCTACCCCCCCCCCCTATTTATTGTGTTTTGGGCAAAATAAAACAGCATTCAGATGTATTGCAGACCCTATCATCAATCAAATAATACAATGCACAAGCATTGCTTGTAAGTGGTCTATTACTAAGGCATGATTGAAAATGTCGTTGAAAAAAAAACTCTGTAAATATGAAAAATCTACTCCAAAATCACTGATTTTTTCTGAGGAAAGTATATTTTTCAATCCCATAATAGCTATAATATTCCACACACTATTATTTTTAACATTTCTATATCTGACTTTTAGTTTTCAGCATATTAAACATAATTAGAATGATTTAGATACCATCTTTAGCAATGTAAAAAAAAGACCTAATGATGACTCTAATAAGAAAATGCACCTAGTTGACCTTTGACCTTGCTGTGACCTTAATTCGAAGTTTCAGACGTGGCATCCACCCTGGGGCACTTTGTCATACCCCAAAGAGTATTTCTAGCATGGATGCCGAGCATTAACAAAAAATGCCATCAAAACCATTTTCTAGGGGTCTTAGAAATTACAGGCTGCAGACTATTAATTGACAGGACGCGCGAAACATTTGGGTCGCTTACAGTCATTAAAACTCTATATTTTTCGTATGTCCTCGTAAGCCTTTCCGTCAAATTAACGATTTTAGCCGAGGATTTATACTTAAGTTAGGTTCACAAAAACGGCGCATTATAAATGCACATTTAAGATAGAATCTTAACTTTAAGAAATATTGGAGTTAAGTTCGTAAAAGTCTACTTAACTTAAGGAGGCATTGTAATTCCGGGCCCTAGACACTAACTTCGTGTTACAATGTTACATACAGTAAAACTTAGAATTAAATCATTTAAAGCTGACTTCAACCTTGGAAATTAATCAAAATATGAAAAAGCGACTCTTTACTGTCAGCTGAAGCAGCTTTCATTATTCATATGAATGTTACAATAATTACATACATATCCACGTAAAATAAGCCAACTTGTTTGTTATTGTCCAGGTTATTGTCGCAGTAAGCATTATAAATCGAATAGTCCACTGCGTCTTTTACGATATGCCTATCCATTGATGTATTATTATATTACTGCTCAAGGTAACTATTTTAAATATTTTTCATTCGAATTAGCAATTGTATATAATGTCCGAGCAATAAAGTATTGCTTCGATACTCAAAGCACTGTATTTTCCAAAATTGAAAACAAAACACACAAAAATAAACAAAAAACATGAAAAAAAACTATTTGTCAACTGAAATCTACCAGAAAGATGTTCAAATCCTATTAGGTCTTTATCCTGCTGAGCCCAGATATACACTGCTCTGAAAAAAAAACTTTGAAGATCCGGATCAGTTAGCTTCTCAGGAACCAATAGTCAGGATCTAAACTCCTTTTTAGTATGTGTCTAATTCAACTGTTAAAATTGAAACCATGTAACACATATGGTTGAAAATTGGCAAGGAATGTAGCATATTGAAATGTTTGGCAAGGCAATGGTAAGCTTTTCACGAGACAGAAATCTGTATATGTTGAACTTGAAAATGTATGCAAGCATACACCCCCAAAAACAGTACAGATTGACAGTTTATTTGGCATGAAATAGACACATTGTCCTGACCACTGCACAATTCGACATTGGTTTTGAAAACTATTAGGTTTGAGAACCATTTTAAAAATCGCAGAAGAAATACCAAAATGTGCAATGCAGTATTTCTATAAAATAAGCCTTTGAATTTACAGATGAGAGCAAGTAAAACCATACTACACGTAGGTAACTGATTTCCGCTAATGCGACATTTCATCAGGGTCTTCACTATTTACTTAGAAAACCAAAACCTGTAGGGACAGATAAACGATTATGTTTGGAAACTAATAATCCATGTGTACAATAGGCCGCCCAAACTTTACAATATCAAACTTAATGGTAAATTCCATTAGTCTAAAAAGGGGTTAACCCTTTGTGTACGAGATACCCCTAAACTGGTTATTTAACAAACAATAAATACCCAGATTAAATGCAATGCAGCATCATAGGGCATTTCATCTGGGTCTACACTGTTTGTTAAGGTAAAAAAAAGATATTCAGGCAAAAACATATATTTTTTTAAATTATAACCTGACATCCCTAGATATGTACAATGAACTATCCCAAATGTATTGTATCAAACCAGAAGAATTAATCCATTAGCATACAAAGGGTTAAATTAAGAGGAAACCTGAAACAAAGCCTAGCTCACTGCCAAAGTAAGAACACGTATCCTACTGCCGAAAAACTCCTTAATGAATAAACGCATGTTGACTACATCAAACGTCATCAGTCCAGGCTTGAACCCTTCAGTCATGGGCAGACCTTTGATTTTCTTTCCCTTCTCATCAAGCATGACTAAATCTCCTGTTTCCGGCGCGGACAGGTAAATAGCATCCATGTCCATCGCAACACCAACATAATCAGTCATCTCAGTACTTCTGTATCTGAACACCACGTCACCAATCATGGTAAATCCGTAGCAGCCTTTGTGTAAGTCGGTCACATAAAGTACCTTATTATCCTGACTCAGCGCCATGAAATATACCATACTGAGCCTGCCACTACTCTTCGGCTCTTGTCGGATGTGACGCTTAATCAGCCCATGGTTATCGCTCTCGGAGAAATAATGATTCCGAGCGTCTTCTGTCAAAACTATCATTCCACCTTTATATTTAAGGATTCTTGAAATGGGATTATTTGTTTGAATTTTGTCAGCCAGTTTCAGCATGTATCCCCTTTGGAGTCTGATACTTTGAAAAGAGGTATCGTTGAGTAGAGACACCATAAATGATTTGGGACTCAACATCGCCATGCCCCACGGTTGTGATGAAAGTTTGACCGTTGACATTGCTTCAAAATCTAAACTGTATAAAACAACCTGTTGATTATAGTGATCGCATAGAACCAGATGTCCGCTTGGTAAAACCTCCATGGCACATACACCAGTTGATCCAGCATCGAAGTCTTCTGTATATATAATTGACTTATCTCGCCTTTGGCCGGTGCCTCTCTTGCTGTCAACGCCACCTTCGTGTAACGTATCATCATGAGCCTGAGTTGTTACAACCGAATAATCTTGAGTTGCAAGTTCATTTCCTGTTACAGCAGTTTGATCTTGAGTTGTAAGCTCATTTCGTGTTACAACGAAGTGATCTTTAGTTGTTTTTATACTTGCGTGTAACCTTTGGCAGCTATCACACATGTATTGTTGGCATACACTACAGAACGCTTTGGCTTCAACATGATTTTTATCTTCTGCACAAAAGTAGTATAGGCGCCACTATAGGGTAAATGACGTCACGACGTCAGATCCAAGATGGCGGCCCCCACGACTTCCGGTCCAAGATGGCGGCCCCCACGACACCAAGATGGCGGTCCCACGACGTCAGATCCAAGATGGCGGCCCCCACGACTTCCGATCCAAGATGGCGGCCCCCACGACACCAAGGTGGCGGCCCCACGAAGTCAGATACGAGATGGCGGCCCCTGTGACGCGTTCGGTTACACCTCGGAGGGTGAGTCAACGCCCTAGACCACGAGAAGGTAGCGTCACGTCCTAGAGCGCGGTGTCGTTCTTCTATATACAAGGGTGAGGGGCCTCTCATTTACTTCCGGGTGGTATTTTACGAAGTTCAGAATGAGATCCAGTCTTCAATGGTGTAGCGGGTCGCAGCGCTCGGTTTATCCCGTTCCCCGGGTGGACCCTTTTTTTTCAGCACGGTCCTTTCACGTCTTTTTCCACGTACTGATCGGCTTCGTAATTGGGTCGTAAAGGCTGAGAGGGATATGATTGTCTATCAACGTAGAACGGGCTCCTCGCCATGCATATGGCGTCGGTCTAACTTAGGAGCATATTGCGCAATTATTTGCCGTTCGTCCTTTAGTATCTTAATGAATTCCAGTCCAAAGTTGCTGTATTTCGCCCTCTGACCGTTATACTATCCTCTCCTTTTCGCTTAAGCTCCGATTTTGCCATTTCTAAAGCTTGGGCTACTGGGGTGACCAGGTTCACTACGGGTTTTTCCTTTTGTCTCATTTCTTTCAACTCTCTGTATTTCCGTCCACTACCCACAATATAATGACCCTGACTGTCGCGTTCCGCGTAGCCATCTCTAACATCCAGCAAGTGCTGATACCATTTGTCGGGATCCGACACGTAAGGAATCCACTTCTGCTGTTGGTAATCGTAAACGAGTCTAGTGCCCATCTCATTTGATCGATTTCCTCCTTCATGCTCGAGTTATTCTTACGCTCTATTCATACCAACGGGCGAGAGTCTAGTTCACTATCCTCAAGCACCTCGATTAATCGCTCAGCAGCCTCTCTGGCTTCGCGCCGTAGTTGTCTACATCTCATCCGAAACAACAGTTCATCAAACAAAGCTATACACATAAAAGTCATGGCGAACATATTTACGCCTACGCAATACTTAATCCCTTTTCTTAGTTACCAGTTTTGATAGTCATTCGGGTTACACTCGGAACACCGTAATGCCCCTAACTGATTCATGTGATCACTTTGCACGTAACAGGATACGACCCCGTCTAGTTCGGGTAAGGCCCTTCCAATTTCTGTTAAGAGTTCTTTGACGGCAATGTATTCTGGGGGTCTCAGGTATAATCCCTTTTTCGTAGGTATCACCTCTTCGTGCGGCTTCCAATACTGCCTTATATCCATACATGCGCTGCCCTCGATGATGGTACAATAGACGTTCCCTCCAAGATGACTCTTATAGTTTTGTTTCTCTGTCCTCGCTTAATCCGCGTATTCTAAGTAATCCACCCAATTCTTCCATCGCATCAAGGTTAAGCTGATACCTTTCTCGGTCGGTTTGTCATCTTTCCATTCTCTCAGGTCAACACGCAGTTCACCTTTCCATTCTGTGACCTCGATAAAGCGATCGTTTCCGAGACTGAATCTGCATCTAGACATGTTTACTGTTTGACTGTCAGAATAGATATGACTAGATTGCTGCAAAGCGCCTTATATAGTGAGAGGTCTCTTCTGATTGGTCAATTATCCAGCCATCCGATTGGTCAACCTCCTCACTCCTGATCCCTCCTCCTCATTCTCCTTCACGACGTAGTAGAGTCCTCTTGGTCTTCAGAGGCTTTCTCGGTTTCTATATTATGATTTGGCCATACGTCCATAAATAAATCTTTCTGAGTTTGATGGCTTGTCTGATAGAGTCCGCCTGATTCATATCGTGTTGGTTCTTAAACGTTTTAGCCGATTCCAGTATTCGCTGTTGAACAGGATCCTCTTGTAGCTCGTAATAATCTATTAGAAATTGAGCGTAATCTCGTCTGAGTTTTTTGCGGAGAGAAGGCAAATCATCATTGGCTGCGAGATGAATAGCTTTATCCGAACTAAAACCTCGCTCTTCATAAGCATTCACTTTAGTTTTAAACTGCTCTACGTTCTCCTGCCTGATCGGATTTTGAAATCTCCTGTTCCAGATGTCGAGTTTAGAGCGCTCATCTCTTTGTTTACTTCGTTTACCTGGAGGGCTTAAATCGCTTACCCTCCTATTCCATATATCCGGTTTATAACTTTCATCTCTTTCTTTATCCGGAGGGCTGATAGAGCGTATATAATCTAGGGATTCCACACTGTCAGCATCTTCATCATCAGAAATATCTCCGTCATCGGGAGACTGTTGATCGACAAATATGTCAGTTTGTAGTCTGTCCTGTTCGGATGTACTCGATTTAAGATCTAGGACGAGGTAACCATAAGGTCTTGTCGTGGCATCTTCAAATTTCCTCATAAATGTGGCGCAAGTGGACGGATAAATTCTTCTTGCCAAGGTCGCAACTTGTTGTCTGTCGATCGGATTATTAAACAAGACCAAATATTGCGTATTTAAAGCGATATCCCTGCAAGCTCTACCTTGAGGAAATACGTTTTGAGTCAAATACACGATAGATATATTTCTGTGGTGACTGCCTTTCGTAAAAAGGTCGGCAATTCTCTGGTCACACTTTGCTTCGGTCATCAGGTCATCAAAAATGATTAGGTTCCTTTTTGAGGGATCCATAAACTGAGCATTATCTAGATAGTCTGGGATACCCCGTATAAATTCTATACATGGAATTCTCTTCTGAAGGTCTTCGTACAGGGGCTGCCATTGTCCAAAACACCATAAGATTCGTTCCGGTGGCGGTTGTACTAACGAGGAAAGTAACAGTTTTCTAGTCCATTCCGTTTTCCCCGATCCACTGGGTCCAGTTACCATAATAGAGAATGGGTGTCTAAATGTCATTTCCTTCAATGGTTGTGACTGGTCGGTATATTTCCCACTGCCATGGACATTGCGTTCATGTCTTTGCAATGCATCACGCCTACTATAGGACTGGTTGCAGATCAAACACCTGATCATTTTGTCTCAGTTAGTATTATTTCTCTACATTCATATGGGTGTCATCCTTCTTACAATCATTGGATCATTGTTACCACCACCACCGACACCACCACCACCCACCACCACCACCACCACCACCCACCACCACCACCACCACCCACCACCACCACCACCACCACCACCACCACATGGTGGACCATTGTTTCCTGACTGTACATTCACTGTATCCTCACTGTATCCTCACTGTGCCCCAATGTACCCTCACTGTATACTCACTGTACCCCACTGTACTCTCACTGTAACCCCACTGTATCCTCCCTGTACCCTCACTGTATCCCACTTTACCCCAACTGAACCCTCACTGTATCCTCACTGTACCCTCACTGTGCCCCCACTGTACTCTCACTGTATCCCCACTGTATCCTCCCTGTACCCTCAATGTATCCTCCTTCCCTCCTCCTCCTCACCCTCTCCTCCTCCCTCCTAATCTCACTGTACCCAAACTGAACCCTCACTGTGCCCCAATGTACCCTCACTGTATCCTCACTGTACCCACTGTACCCTCACTGTATCCCAACTGAACCCTCACTGTATCCTCACTGTGCCCGAATGTACCCTCACTGTATACTCACTGTACCCCACTGTACTCTCACTGTAACCCCACTGTATCCTCCCTGTACCCTCAATGTATCCTCCTTTCCTCCTCCTCCTCACCCTCTCCTCCTCCCTCCTAATCCCACTGTACCCCAACTGAACCCTCACTGTGCCCCAATGTACCCCTCACTGTATCCTCACTGTACCCCACTGTACTCTCACTGTATCCCCACTGTATCCTCCCTGTACCCTCACTGTATCCTCCTTCCCCCCTCCTCCTCACCCTCTCCTCCTCCCTCCTAGCTCCATTATGAATTTGAACTATCATGATCACTGTTTTTTACGGCCATTATACTTGTTGTAGAACGTTCTATCATCGTAGGTTCACCGGTAATTGTGGGTTGACCATGATTATATAATGATTAAGCATAACAGTTTCGCTTTAAACAACCAGTCGTCAGCATTTACGCTATGTATAGTCTTAAGATGATGTACTATATTTAGCACATCCTTTCTATGGCATATTGGACACTGGAACTTGTATCTATGAGGCATAGTTTTGATCTGTTTTTAAACACCATTTAAAACGAAACTTTATGTATATCTGCTTGCTTGGCAAGCCTTTCCTTTTAAATCGAAACTTTTATAATTCAAACGCGAACCTTCCTTTAAAAACGACACTTTTATGTATAACCTCGCAAGCCTTTCCTTTTAAATCTAAACGCTTATAATACAAGTGCGAGCCTTCCTTTTAAAACGACACTTTTATGTTTCAGCTTCCTGGGCAATGCTTTTCACGCGTTCTTATAACGCGAAGATGAATCACGCTATAAAAAAAAACGTGTGGCGTTCGAAAACACCAGTTTACAAACGTTTGAGCTAAATAGTATCATTTAAACTGTTCAATTTGCATGTTTATTGTTCGACTGTCATATTAGCTATGACTTGATTGCATGCGATGCGCATTATATAGCGAGAGGTTTTTTCTGATTGGTCAATAGTTAATCATAGTAATATCGTTATAAATGTATATATCATAAGCCATACATTTAGCAATTCGTCTCTAGACTATGAACAGACGATACGTAAGTTGAATTTAGGGGTTAATTGTCTCATGTACCTACCTGTACACGAGCAGCGAAGGCTCTGGCGAGTCTGCGCTGATGTACCAGCTTGTGTTAAGTCGTTGATGAATACTTTTAAGAAATCTTTATGAGCGTAGGACGCCTAGTCACTGCGAGAGTTAGGAAAGCTCTGTAATGCGATCATGGGTCGACTATTTAATGTCTACATACGATGATGTCATCCAAAATGGCCGTCGCCCATGCGCAAAGAGAGCATTTAATTAAATTACATCTATATCCGTACTTTGTACATTAGTTCTCAGGTAAATCTGCTAGAATAACGCACTCTGATCAGTAAATTCGATGTTGAACAGCGAAGACCCAACGCAATGATACAGCAAAGTCGTCCGTATTGAAAAGGTGGGTTTTCCGTGAGCCTGTCCATCGGACCAGACGTTTGATGTATCTATAGCGTGTACTAGGAAAGGCGATGGCGATTTCGCCCTTTTCATGCTAAATGTCTAGGGTGTATAAATACACCAATAATGCGATTCTTCGCCTTTGTCAGAGTCTATATTTACCTGAGAACTAATGTACAAAGTACGGATATAGATGTTGTTTAATTAAATGCTCTCTTTGCGCATGGGCGACAGCCATTTTGGATGACATCATCGTATGTAGACATTAAATAGTCGACTCATGATCGCATTACAGAGCTTTCCTAACTCTCGCAGTGACTAGGCGTCCTACGCTCATAAAGATTTCTTAAAAGTATTCATCAACGACTTAACACAAGCTGGTACATCAGCGCAGACTCGCCAGAGCCTTCGCTGCTCGTGTACAGGTAGGTACATGAGACAATTAACCCCTAAATTCAACTTACGTATCGTCTGTTCATAGTCTAGAGACGAATTGCTAAATGTATGGCTTATGATATATACATTTATAACGATATTACTATGATTAATTATTGACCAATCAGAAAAAACCTCTCGCTATATAATGCGCATCGCATGCAATCGAGTCATAGCTAATATGACAGTCGAATAATAAACATGCAAATTGAACAGTTTAAATGATACTATTTAGCTCAAACGTTTGTAAACTGGTGTTTTCGAACGCCACACGTTTTTTTTTTATAGCGTGATTCATCTTCGCGTTATAAGAACGCGTGAAAAGCATTGCCCAGGAAGCTGAAACATAAAAGTGTCGTTTTAAAAGGAAGGCTCAAACTTGTATTATAAGCGTTTAGATTTAAAAGGAAAGGCTTGCCAGGTTATACATAAAAGTGTCGTTTTTAAAGGAAGGTTCGCGTTTGTATTATAAAAGTTTCGATTTAAAAGGAAAGGCTTGCCCAGCAAGCTGATATACATAAAGTTTCGTTTTAAATGGTGTTTAAAAACAGATCAAAACTATGCCTCATAGATACAAGTTCCAGTGTCCAATATGCCATAGAAAGGATGTGCTAAATATAGTACATCATCTTAAGACTATACATAGCGTAAATGCTGACGACTGATTGTTTAAAGCGAAACTGTTATGCTTAATCATTATATAATCATGGTCAACCCACAATTACCGGTGAACCTACGATGATAGAACGTTCTACAACGAGTATAATGGCCGTAAAAAACAGTGATCATGATAGTTCAAATTCATAATGGAGCTAGGAGGGAGGAGGAGAGGGTGAGGAGGAGGGGAAAGGAGGATACAGTGAGGGTACAGTGGGGATACAGTGAGAGTACAGTGGGGTACAGTGAGGATACAGTGAGGGGTACATTGGGGCACAGCGAGGGTTCAGTTGGGGTACAGTGGGATTAGGAGGGAGGAGGAGAGGGTGAGGAGGAGGAGGAAAGGAGGATACATTGAGGGTACAGGGAGGATACAGTGGGGTTACAGTGAGAGTACAGTGGGGTACAGTGAGGGTACATTGGGGCACAGTGAGGATACAGTGAGGGTTCAGTTGGGATACAGTGAGGGTACAGTGAGGATACAGTGAGAGTACATTGGGGCACAGTGAGGGTTCAGTTTGGGTACAGTGAGATTAGGAGGGAGGAGGAGAGGGTGAGGAGGAGGAGGGAAGGAGGATACATTGAGGGTACAGGGAGGATACAGTGGGGATACAGTGAGAGTACAGTGGGGGCACAGTGAGGGTACAGTGAGGATACAGTGAGGGTTCAGTTGGGGTAAAGTGGGATACAGTGAGGGTACAGGGAGGATACAGTGGGGTTACAGTGAGAGTACAGTGGGGTACAGTGAGTATACAGTGAGGGTACATTGGGGCACAGTGAGGATACAGTGAGGATACAGTGAATGTACAGTCAGGAAACAATGGTCCACCATGTGGTGGTGGTGGTGGTGGTGGTGGTGGTGGTTGGTGGTGGTGGTGGTGGTGGTGGTGGGTGGTGGTGGTGGTGGTGGGTGGTGGTGGTGGTGGGTGGTGGTGGTGTCGGTGGTGGTGGTAACAATGATCCAATGATCGTAAGAAGGATGACACCCGTATGAATGTAGAGAAATAATACTAACTGAGACAAAATGATCAGGTGTTCGATCTGCAACCAGTCCTATAGTAGGCGTGATGCATTGCAAAGACATGAACGCAATGTCCATGGCAGTGGGAAATATACCGACCAGTCACAACCATTGAAGGAAATGACATTTAGACACCCATTCTCTATGATGGTAACTGGACCCAGTGGATCGGGGAAAACGGAATGGACTAGAAAACTGTTACTTTCCTCGTTAGTACAACCGCCACCGGAACGAATCTTATGGTGTTTTGGACAATGGCAGCCCCTGTACGAAGACCTTCAGAAGAGAATTCCATGTATAGAATTTATACGGGGTATCCCAGACTATCTAGATAATGCTCAGTTTATGGATCCCTCAAAAAGGAACCTAATCATTTTTGATGACCTGATGACCGAAGCAAAGTGTGACCAGAGAATTGCCGACCTTTTTACGAAAGGCAGTCACCACAGAAATATATCTATCGTGTATTTGACTCAAAACGTATTTCCTCAAGGTAGAGCTTTCAGGGATATCGCTTTAAATACGCAATATTTGGTCTTGTTTAATAATCCGATCGACAGACAACAAGTTGCGACCTTGGCAAGAAGAATTTATCCGTCCACTTGCACCACATTTATGAGGAAATTTGAAGATGCCACGACAAGACCTTATGGTTACCTCATCCTAGATCTTAAATCGAGTACATCCGAACAGGACAGACTACAAACTGACATATTTGTCGATCAACAGTCTCCCGATGACGGAGATATTTCTGATGATGAAGATGCTGACAGTGTGGAATCCCTAGATTATATACGCTCTATCAGCCCTCCGGATAAAGAAAGAGATGAAAGTTATAAACCGGATATATTGAATAGGAGGGTAAGCGATTTAAGCCCTCCAGGTAAACGAAGAAAACAAAGAGATGAGCGCTCTAAACTCGACATCTGGAACAGGAGATTTCAAAATCCGATCAGGCAGGAGAACGTAGAGCAGTTTAAAGCTAAAGTGAATGCTTATGAAGAGCGAGGTTTTAGTTCGGATAAAGCTATTCATCTCGCAGCCAATGATGATTTGCCTTCTCTCCGCAAAAAACTCAGACGAGATTACGCTCAATTTCTAATAGATTATTACGAGCTACAAGAGGATCCTGTTCAACAGCGAATACTGGAATCGGCTAAGAACCAACACGATATGAATCAGGCGGACTCTATCAGACAAGCCATCAAACTCAGAAAAGATTTATTTATGGACGTATGGCCGAATCATAATATAGAAACCGAGAAAGCCTCTGAAGACCAAGAGGACTCTACTACGTCGTGAAGGAGAATGAGGAGGAGGGATCAGGAGTGAGGAGGTTGACCAATCGGATGGCTGGATAATTGACCAATCAGAAGAGACCTCTCACTATATAAGGCGCTTTGCAGCAATCTAGTCATATCTATTCTGACAGTCAAACAGTAAACATGTCTAGATGCAGATTCAGTCTAGGAAACGATCGCTTTATCGAGGTCACAGAATGGAAAGGTGAACTGCGTGTTGACCTGAGAGAATGGAAAGATGACAAACCGACCGAGAAAGGTATCAGCTTAACCTTGATGCGATGGAAGAATTGGGTGGATTACTTAGAATACGCGGGTCAAGCGAGGACAGAGAAACAAAACTATAAGAGTCATCTTGGAGGGAACGTCCATTGTACCATCACCGAGGGCAGCGCATGTATGGATATAAGGCAGTATTGGAAGCCGCACGAAGAGGTGATACCTACGAAAAAGGGATTATACTTGAGACCCCCAGAATACATTGCCGTCAAAGAACTCTTAACAGAAATTGGAAGGGCCTTACCCGAACTAGACGGGGTCGTATCCTGTTACGTGCAAAGTGATCACATGAATCAGTTAGGGGCATTACGGTGTTCCGAGTGTAACCCGAATGACTATCAAAACTGGTAACTAAGAAAAGGGATTAAGTATTGCGTAGGCGTAAATATGTTCGCCATGACTTTTATGTGTATAGCTTTGTTTGATGAACTGTTGTTTCGGATGAGAAGTAGACAACTACGGCGCGAAGCCAGAGAGGCTGCTGAGCGATTAATCGAGGTGCTTGAGGATAGTGAACTAGACTCTCGCCCGTTGGTATGAATAGAGCGTAAGAATAACTCGAGCACGAAGGAGGAAATCGATCAAAAGAGATGGGCACTAGACTCGTTTACGATTACCAACAGCAGAAGTGGATTCCTTACGTGTCGGATCCCGACAAATGGTATCAGCACTTGCTGGATGTTAGAGATGGCTACGCGGAACGCGACAGTCAGGGTCATTATATTGTGGGTAGTGGACGGAAATACAGAGAGTTGAAAGAAATGAGACAAAAGGAAAAACCCGTAGTGAACCTGGTCACCCCAGTAGCCCAAGCTTTAGAAATGGCAAAATCGGAGCTTAAGCGAAAAGGAGAGGATAGTATAACGGACAGAGGGCGAAATACAGCAACTTTGGACTGGAATTCATTAAGATACTAAAGGACGAACGGCAAATAATTGCGCAATATGCTCCTAAGTTAGACCGACGCCATATGCATGGCGAGGAGCCCGTTCTACGTTGATAGACAATCATATCCCTCTCAGCCTTTACGACCCAATTACGAGGCCGATCAGTACGTGGAAAAAGACGTGAAAGGACCGTGCTGAAAAAAAAGGGTCCACCCGGGGAACGGGATAAACCGAGCGCTGCGACCCGCTACACCATTGAAGACTGGATCCCGTTCTGAACTTCGTAAAATACCACCCGGAAATAAATGAGAGGCCCCTCACCCTTGTATATAGAAGAACGACACCGCGCTCTAGGACGTGACGCTACCTTCTCGTGGTCTAGGGCGTTGACTCACCCTCCGAGGTGTAACCGAACGCGTCACAGGGGCCGCCATCTCGTATCTGACTTCGTGGGGCCGCCACCTTGGTGTCGTGGGGGCCGCCATCTTGGATCGGAAGTCGTGGGGGCCGCCATCTTGGATCTGACGTCGTGGGGCCGCCATCTTGGTGTCGTGGGGGGCCGCCATCTTGGACCGGAAGTCGTGGTGGCCGCCATCTTGGATCTGACGTCGTGACGTCATTTACCCTATAGTGGCGCCTATACTACTCACAAAGATTACAATTGTGTTGAAACGTTGCATCTGACCCATTAATTATATCATCACTTGGTGTCGCCATAACCTGTCCAATTTGCTTTGTAACCGCTGCTGCTAGACAACACCCATTGAATCTCTACAGAACCTGAAAATATGTAGAAAACCAGAATTGATGGGGAAGAGAGAGCTGGTGGCTTTACTTAGTTTGCCTTCCTGGTGTCCCGTGATTGTTGTGTGGCTCTTCCTCGCGGTGTCATGCGTTTGTCTGCAGTTTTGGATTGTGGCATTTCCTGATTATACTCAAATACTATTTTTGCAATGAAGATAACCATTTTTAATCTCTTGGCATTCGGGAAAGCCCGCCACAATTCGAGAATCGAATCATGGCTCGGGTGTATGTAAGGAGCATTACGCGTAGTACTATGTACCAAAAAGCTCCATTTTGTTAGCCCGAACTGGCGTATGGAAAATTAGTTCTGTAGCATGTGGGTTCAGCTCTACGAAAAGTTTAATCAGCAGAATAAATAAAGTTTATGTTTTTGAAAAATATATACTTCATTACCATATAGCGATATTTTATTGAAAAAAAAAACTTCATTTACAACGTTTGTTTTTGCTGCAATCACACTTGTTATTGTGTTAACATGGTTTCTGTGACGCCAGCGTCACATTATATAACGTCAGCGTCACGTTATCACCCTCGTTATCAAAGTAGATCCTCGATGTACATCCGTGGTCTGATGCCAATTGATCTTTTAGGTGAACAGACAGGAAAAGCATGAGCAAGCATAATAGTCCCAGATCAAAATGCTTCTTTTGTAGTATGTTGGTCAGGGACTATATATGTCTGCTTTTTCAGCAAATTATTTATTGTTACCTAGGATAGAAGTTAGTCGAGGTCATCAAATGTAAGATTCAATTTTAGAAATTTGACACATAAAGTATGGTCACATATTGGACTTTTGTGATACGGCACAATAAAAAAAAACGCATTTTACTAGTATTCGTAGGCTAACCCTTTAAGAAGGTATTTCTTAGATTCAGAATCATGACTGAAAGTTTTATGACAAACTCATCAATTAAACATCTACATCTAAAAGTTATCCAAAGTAAGTAAGGGTGCAAAGATCAAGAATAGATACAATCAAGTACCACACCTGACAAATTCGCATCTTCAAGAACGCGAAAATAGGGGAAACCTTGATACATTTGTACTTTTAAGTCTTTAACATAACATAGCCTTATTGGTAGTTCCACAATTCATACTTTTTCCAAGAAACATCAATTTATGTGCATGAGACCCTCTTATTATTACCTATTATCATCTAGAATGATGTTTGTATATGTTGTATCATGATTCAAGCATTGCACGGAAAATCCGTAATGGACGTAGGAGTCACACACAAGTGCATATGCGCGCATCCAGAAAGCTGTATTACTAGAAAACCCTATATTTTTGTTATTTTTCAGGGGCGGACCCCCTCCCCCCCACCCTCTGGATCCGCGCATTATTTTGATTTACTATGAACAGTGTTGAGTCCTTATCTTTGTTTTATCTCTTTCTTGTCCCCCACCTTCTCGAAGATAAGGGGAGGGACTTAGTTTTTGGCTCTCCATCCTTCCGTTTGTCTGTCCTTCCATCCTTCCGGCCCTTATAGAAGTAGGTACCTTGTGGGCGCGACTCCTCCTACAGTTTTATACCGATTCTTTTGAAACTTCACAGTTGCTTTGGTCATGGTCTGAAGATATGCATGTGGTATCAGATTAATTTTGTCACTTTTTCGCAAATTGAACTTAGCCATTTTTTTGGGCATTATCTACAGCAAAGTGAATGGATAGTGGATGCCTTGTGTGCGCAACTCCTCCAACAGTTTTATACCAATTCTTTCGAAACTTCACAGGTGTGTTTTGTTCATGGTCTGAAGATATGCATGTGGTTTGGATATAATCATCAGATTATTTTTATTTAAAAAAATCCTCAGGTTACTATTTATCCTTTTTCCAGCATTTTTCACCTTCAGTGCTATTATCTATATATATGTAGTACCTTTGAGTGTAAATGCTCCTACAGTATTATACAATTCTATATGAAACATCAGTATGTGCTTATGTCATGGCCTGAAGATATGGATATGCTTTGGATAAGATTCTGAAGTTTTGTTTCTGTTTTCTGTTCTGCGAACTGAAGTTGTTTCATGATAGTTTGTATATTCAAAGACAAACATAAAGTGGCGTGCGACATGAATTCTCTGAATTTCCTGTTATACCTTGATTTATATGTTCAAGGAGATAATTCATGGATAAGTTAGGGGTCTTTCATGCAAATCAAACATCTACGCGTCTTGTTCCACATCTGAACTAAGGGTGAGGTTTAGCGCTGTGAACCTAGTTTAAGCCCTCCAGTAAAAGTAATTTTTACTGACCGCTCCAAGGCTGCGTCTTTTGTGGATCATTTTTGTTATTTATGTTTCGTGTTTGTTTTGTTTTCTTGTGTGTTCATTGCAGCCTTTTTGTCACCTGCTGGAAAAGGGCTGACCTCTTGGTTCTATTGTATGTGATGTTTTATTGTGTTTTTGTCACTTTCCTATGATTTGTCCTAGGTCAGATGTGGTGCTTAATTGTATCGATTCCTGATCTTTGCCTCATTCTTACCTCCAATATGACTAGCAAATGCCACTAACACAGACCGAAGATCACATAACAACCCATGGCTCCCGAATAAAGAGAACAAATACATACAAATTTCGGGTTGAATAGCTGTTAAATAAATAAAACTGTCCATCAGATTAATACTTCTCTCGAGAGGTAGTTATCATCATCATCTGAAAATACTCTGTGGTTGTAGGATCGACTGTGTTCTCAAACGGGAGCCACTGTATTCCGATTGGGCTTCACAATATTCCTTTATATTCAAACTTTGCATAATGTGTGTGTAATCTGTAACACCAACAGTTTTCATTCCTTAATGCTCAAACTATGCAAAATTACAGTTGTGAACATGTACACCCTATATGTTGTGCACATTCGATAAATATTCTCTTATTTTTGTGCTTTTGGACATAGACATTTTTTTTCATCCGAACTGCTTAGAGGGTGTCTGGTTTGTGTTATCTGTAACTGCAGTAGTTGTCATTCTTAATATTCAAATTTGTATGTTATGATTGTTCACACTGTGAACATATGTTGTGGACATTTGATAATATTTTGGATGTGTTGAACTTAGACATAATTATGTCTACAACACCTTTGGAGTGTATAACTAGTGTATATTCTGTAATTAAAACAGCTTTCATTCCTCTATATTCATACTTTCCCTAATTATTGTTCACAATGTGAAGATGTGCATTGGCGACACAGGTACTCCAGAAAAGAGTATGGTCTTGTTATAAGTAAAAGTTATCTTAATTTTTTGTCAAAAATGCAAGTATTGTTGTTCACAAAAAAAAACCTTAATTCTCCTCATCTATCAAAAAATCTCTGAATTTACTTACGCACTTCAGTGTTTTAACGTTACGGAACAGTTGTGACAGTTTTTTTTATCAGATCAAGATAACAAAGTATGTGTATGCAGTTCAAATATATGCGCTAAACCCTCTGGCTAGAGTTGCATATGGTGAGCGCTTGTAATGCTTTACTCAGTGTTATACAACGACTACGTCTTGATTATGAGCACAGAAAGAGCTTCATAGCACCCTGTCTATGCATAGGCTTGTTTTGCGTAGCTATGAAGCGTTTTGTTTTGTGTTTTTTTTTATATAAAATATCGTTGCATAACATTGTGCCAAAAACTTTACGTAGGGCCCGCATTAATGCAACACATCCCTGGTGTGTCTACTATGATCATGACATGCTAAAAGCAATGCTATGTCTGTGATGAACAAATGCATATATCCCGTTCTGGATCAATTTTTTATTGCATATGTTCCCAAACGGGAGCCACTGTATCCCGATTGGGCATCACAATATTCTCTTGTTCCCGAACGGGATCCACTGACTACCAGAAAAAAAAGCCTAATTTTAAACCTTAATAACTTTTTTTCTAGACATTTAAAAAAATCTGAACGGTCAAAAGTTTGGAAATTAATTCATATTTAAGCTGCTAAAATTTGGCGGAAATCGATTAAAAACTGTGACACATATTATTCGTTTTCTGCGACAACTATAAAACAGTAAAATGAAGCCCGATCGAGTAGCAAGTAACTATTTATAGTAACATTTACCTGTATTTTTCTCTCAATTTTAGTAGGTCAATGGAGCCCGATCGGGCATCTCTCCTCCACTGATGATACCATATCAGCAATAGAGTTTATAGATTTTTTCTAATTAAAAGTAATTGATAACTTCAATATTTCGAAAACAAACGTCAAATTTGAACATCTCCATAAGTTACCTTTATGAAAGCTTTCATTATTGATATTGACTACTTACACTGGCACTCATGTAAGGACGACGTTTTGATGTAAATCATGGCAGGAGGTATACTGTCATGTGGTCGAGAATGTCTTAAAAATTAACGTTAACGTCACTTGCACAATACGAGTACATAAGACACGTGATACAAGCGTAATTTATGCATAATCTGTCGTTTGTATATGCCCTTAGCCTCTTCCAACAATACCGGATTTTAATAAATCGAAACTTTGAGAGGCCCAAGATGTTGAATTTCATTACTAGACTATAGTTATCAGGGTGGGTGGGGTATGTTGGTATCTTTAAAGGGGTGTAAATTTGAGCATACCGAACTGTGAATACATTTCGAATCGTTCAATGATGAATGTGCAATTGTGAAAGAAGCCCAGAGCGCAAATATGTTGAGTCAGGAACCAAAACTAACGCATGTTAACTTGCAGCTTTATTGGTGCTCTCAAAATCGACCACCACTGTCTTAAAACGGATACTTTTTCAACCATGAATTTTCTAGGACACACTACAAGCTGGTCAGACTATGATGTGCACTAAAAATTATCTCGCTGACATTCTCAGGGTTTGTGAAATAAAGGATTTAATCTGGGTGATGCGTTTTCAAAGTCCTTAAGTATAGATATAATTTAGATGTTACCAAGCAATACCCTAACCTAACCCTTAACTTTACCTTGTCCATGTATTGTATGTTTAAGCAGTTTTATTCAATCAGCATGCGCTGATCCAGAGGGAGGGACATGGAGACCGTACCCCGCCCCCTGAAAAATCACAAAGCTATTGGGTTTCTTAGCAAAACTGGTCCGGATCCCCTGGAAAATTACAAAGCTACCACACCAGCAGTCAATGTTACAGTGAAATTTCTGATATAAGTCACTGTTTTTTCTTTAATAAACTTACCTATTGTCAAAGG
The DNA here is from genome assembly GCA_964019695.1 of Loripinus fragilis. Classification (NCBI taxonomy): domain Eukaryota; kingdom Metazoa; phylum Mollusca; class Bivalvia; order Lucinida; family Lucinidae; genus Loripinus; species Loripinus fragilis. The sequence goes on from OZ026528.1 coordinate 20,649,659, forward strand.
TAAAACATGGTCAAAAACTAGGAAGTAAAATTCATTCGGTTTCGATTTCGATAGTAACAAGCTTTAGATTGTGCAAAAGCCCCCCCCCCCCCCCAATAAACGTTCATATATCATGTGCAGATCCATAGGGGGGACAGGGGGTCAGGACCCCCCCCCCCTCTGGAAAATCACGAAAATATAGGGTTTCTTAGAAATACTGGTCCCGATCCCCTGAAAAAGCTACCAAGCTACCATTCAAAGTTCGGCTATTTAAATGGCGTTTCGCTTGCGGGTCGCTGATGGTCCATTTATAGTGATATTTGGATCTTCTATCCCCTCATCAACTAAAAAAACGTTATCAAATTTGGACCCACTCTGACAAAACTTTCATATATACTGATGTATCCAGTGGGACAGGCGGTCTTTATAATCATCCACACATTGTGTATGGGAGCAACAAAGGTTATGGAGAGTCTGGGAATTTGAGCAGACTCGCCTGAACCTTCACCGCCAGTCATATGGTAATAAACAAAATCTCAGATACCAAACCTTGATGGATAGCTGTACATATTACCACTTTGCAGAATACAGTGTTCGTGGTAGCATTTTATTATTTTAATGGTCATTTCTGATTAATTCGTGCAAGCGACAAGTTCTTTTCCATTAACCCTCCTTGCTAGAGACGACCTTTTTGTCTCCTGGTCACCTTTGCAAGACAGTCTGAGACAGAGCATTGGTCCTGAACTGGATACAAACCATTTGACAGTTTGATAATGATCCTGAAATATTTATTTTAATATTCAAAGTTAATTTTGGCAAAAAGTCAGCCGACGGCAAAAAAGGCATGAAATATTACCCAGCATGCAAAGAGTTAGCGAACTGGCCTCGAGGTTATAAAACTTGAGTTCATTCTAAGACTGTACTCAAGTTTTATAACCTCAAGGCCCTATCAGACTGACTATGTTTGGCCAAGATGTACTCCCATACAGGTTTAAAGCCTATCTCAAGTTTACATTTCTTTATCATTCCGAACGTAGCTGTTGTAGAAAAATTCAAATTAATAAATTAGTAAACGCGCGTTTGATAATTAGCTCTTTCATCCTTCAACTCAATTATTAGTATAATATTAAGATAAATCAAACATAGATATAGATGAGGTAGCACTTGCATGTAATGTTGAATCCATCCTTTAAAGTGTCATGCCCTCTATGACTTGAATCATCTTAGGTTGGACAGTGCAGTGCCAGGTGATATACCATGTGCATTATTGCCAACATATATGATAGCCTTTTGTTTTCCCTTTTGGTTGCGTTGATGCTTTGCTTTCAGTTCAACATTTTTTCAGTCGAACAGGAATGTTTCCATGATTGTCTTTCTGGCCCATTGCTTCAACCAGTACTAAGCAGAGGATAATTTGTCTTCCTCAAGGACACAACACAGTGTCTCATTGGCAACCCTTCGACCCCACTGAGCCACTACGTTCCTCCCAGCCTGAGTCCAGAATCAATTGAAGGTGAAAAAGTTGAAAAAGCTACCACAACATGATAAAACAATAAGAATAGATGAAGAACTTGACAAAATAAAAAAAGAGCACATTAACCTCTTCATATGAAAATCAGGCCCCGAGGTTATAAAACTTTTTTCATGCTCAACTCAACTTAGCACGAAATTTCAGCTGCTCATAAAAACTAAAATCCGACAAATAATGACGGTGTGCTAGTCAGGTTTCGGTAACCTTACTTTTTAGAAGCAAAAACATTAGTTTTATACCCGTTGTCGCGTGACAAGTGTAGAACGTACTCAGTAATTTCCTTGTGATGGATTCGGAATTCGGCGAGACTGCACAAGTGCGCAGGATCATCAAAACCTTGGCTGCTCACCGATGGGATAAGAACCAAAATCTAAAGTGATGGCTTAAAATAATGTAGTCCTCTGTGAAGGCATACTAGACATTTTTCAGTAGCACCTTACATTACGATTTGTCCGTCAACGGAGACTTACTTTGGACTTATTTAAGAAGGCGATGTCAGCAGTAACTGGAATCTATCTTTTTTGTCTGCTACTAAATATTATATTTTTTGCCCTGAGATCTTTTTTTACCTTAGCAAACAGTGCATACGCTGATGGAATGACGCATGATCGCATTTCACCAGTTGCAAGTGTAAAAACATGGACGGAAAAATATATATCACAATTGAAATGCAGCCAAATATCTTTTTTTTTAAGTTATTTCTTGTTCCATACATGTATGCATTCACTTGTTGTAACTTGCGAGTAGGAACATTCGATGTTTTTGCGAATGCAAAGGAGATATAAAGCAGACATGGAATTCAAGCATGAACGTCCGTATCTTGTTTTGATCATTCATGTACCAAACTACTAGGCAATTTGGTTTCCCCTAGACCCTTAAGAGGACTTGAATTTATGCACTAGTCATTTATTACCAGAGAACAGCGGGGACTTAGACTTTGTTAAAACCATGGCAGTTTTCTCAAACCATCTGTCATGTTTCACTTTATACTGCCATATTTGCCTTTGTATATCAAACGCAGCACATTTTCCCTGCACTAAGGGGACAATGCAAAAAGTTAAAACATGGTACATTTGCCCGGCTATACCCCCACCATGTCAGGGGATTGGGTGCGTGGTTAAAACATACTGGTATATTATACTTATTGGGAGAGAGCTCACTACAGCAGAAAGCTGATGCTTGAGATATAAGAATCAGGCGTGTTCCTGGGGCATTTTATAGAGTGTCAACTCTGAATAGTCCCCCTATATCATACCAGGGGTTTGGCCCTTTTGCTGAAAATGGTTTTAAGCATTTCACAGGGCTAAAATGAGCTGTGCAGACACGCAGCATAAACACAATAAACTGGATTTTTCTTCCAAAAATCAAATTAAATAACTAAAACCCTATATTTGCATCGTCAAGTTGTGCGCACATGCGTATTTTCGTAAGTACGCCCCTGAGTATGCAAAAAGCTTCCGCCAACGCAGTCACACATGGTGCTGTAATGAAGAGACATCTACATCTGCGGTTTTCATTTCGTCTCCTTGACTGGTGTTACACTATTCAATTGGCGTCTTCATTAAACTAAAACCAAATTCTCAATTACATTTTTCATAAATTTGATGACACCAAATGTTTACACTGACACCTATCAAGGTGACGAAATGGAAAGTGTTGGCCAATTTTGTATTGTAATGAATACTAATTTAATAATATCCCATTTTTAGTGGAAATTATAGCAATCTTGTGATTTATAATAATGTCTCCCAATGATAGTTTATATATTCTGAAATTTTAGAACAGAATCACGTGAAGCCTTAACTGGCAGTGCTCTGGTTTAAAACGACTCAGAAGATGGACAATGTCTTACATTACCTTACATCAGATTGTTAGGGCCGCAGATAGAACTCAGTACCCCTGGATACAAGGTGAGAGACTTCACTACAACACGCCGGCTTTCCCAGTAGTGGGACAGGTTGGTTTATGGTTTGATGTTATGTGTGGGAACACTAAAAGGTTAAACCGGCAGCGGTTTGGTCTAAAACGCTCAGAAGAGGAGGACATAGGCTAAAGTCTCAAATGATAGGCTTGAATACCCAGAGATCGAACTTGGTACCCCTGCGTACTAGACGAATCATTTATCTATTACACTATGCTGAAATTCAACTGTATAAATTAATGAGTTGAAAGCCTCGCAACTATTGGTTCTTTGATGTAAAAACATCCAATTTCATGAATCGTAAAATGGTTGTGGAGATAGACAAAAGAAGCTGAGATGTACATATGTTAGTTAAACATTAAATCTGAACTAATATAAGTGAAACACTTTTCAATAAATTTATCTCTACTATATTGACACATTTTAAGGTGCACCAAACTGCAGTGGATAACTTTGGCAGGAATAGAAATATAAAAAAATTAATGGCCTCCCTTGTTTATCTTCACACAGACGCATTTTAACGCTTTTGCAAACAGAGTTGACCCAGATCAGGCTTCTCATGTAAGAGAGGCCTGATGAGGGTCTACTCTGTTTGCTCAAATTGAAATATGATATATCTGTAACTACACAAGTGACGTGTCAAGTAATTTCTTTGTTCCATGTACAAATATGAAAAGTTTATATTTACTCATTTCCAATGAAAGCGCATCACTCTTCAGATGCGCATAGTTGTGGCCTATCAAAAGCTGTGCAAAATTGTATTATTTATATTTATTATTTAGGATAAATGCAATGTTTTTGCACAAAAATCTCAATCCAGTGACTCCGTTAACACATGATGTAAAGTCAGCTCGAAATATCGTTAATTAACAACAGAACAACTGCCTTAGAACGGACAGCAGCCTAAGCCACTGGGGGCCTTAAATGCTACTGGTACCAAATCTTCGCCCTAGATTCTGCTGTTGTTGAAGTACAAGAAATGTCCAGCTCGCATGGAAGCCTTCTACGTATATCAGAATGCTCCATATGAATTTCTACTTCAATTGCACCAAAATTCCAAACTGAGTCCACTTGCACGAAAGGTCCAAACAAGGATCTGAATAAGAGTGTGCAAATGAAAGTGATTCTCCTTTATTTCTGCAGTCAGACTCAATAGATTGATTATAATTTTGGTTTCTAGTGCAGAAGTTGAGGTTGAAAGCTTTCTCTCTAACAGAGTCAAACCGTTGCATGAGTTGGAGTCTGTTGTAGATTCATTACGTTTGCTTCCATCATAAAATTAGTCCAGAGTGCATTTTGATATAATCAGCAGACATAAAAAACCATGCAACATTTTCACGACTACAATACATCAGCACTTAAAAAGAAAATATTAGTTTGCTGAAGATGACTTTATTAAAGCTCTTTATATGATTTCCTAACAAGAAATTAACCAAGTCGCAAGTTACTACTAATGAAGTTGTAATTACACTGCTGAGACCGCCCCTCTTAAATAACGTAGGTCTAAGGTGTGCTACACCTTAATCCTAAGGTCCGCGGTAACTGAAAAATGTCTACTGAGCGTCTCGACTGAAGTAGTCTTATGTTCTGTCCTGCTGACATGGAAAGTATAAAAGCCGGGACCAACATCCGGATCCGAGACCAATTTTGGGACCTCAACATGATATTTAACATTTTGGATCTATACCTCGGTTAGGGGTCCTGATCCGTATTAAAATCTTGAAATCTTGATTAAAATCTTGAACATGCAAATATAAACATAGAAATAGGATCACATGTTCATTATATGGTTTTCTTAAAAATGCTTATAACGATTTTTATAACTCTTGATTCTTTTTAATTAATAGCCAAAATTCTGGACCCTATCAACTATTTTAGAACCGATACCAGTTTTGCGGTATTGACGATGTCAAGTATATTCAACATTTTCACTAGAGAATCCTTTTTGATCCCAGCATTTTCTCATTTGCCATCTACAAAGATCCAAAAGAGTATAAAAATCATAAAGTATTTGAATTCACCGAATATTCTAAGAGATAATCAGCCCAGGACCAACCCGGACCAAAATCGCCATTAATTTTTCAATAGCGGTATTGACAATGTCAAGTGACAAAATATACAGTGGCGGATTTAGGGGGTGGGTGCTTTGGGTGCTTCAGCACCCCCAGCTGAGTCCATGGTAAAAATATCTTAACCTATTTTTTTTTCTTCTCAATGTACGGTAGGTACCTTTTTGCGTGTTCTGTAAGCACCCTAGAGATTTAAACTGCTGTTGATTGTCACACCTAATCATAAAATTAAGCTTTCCCAATCAGTGGAGAGCAAATCAGCTGACTGACTGCGTAACCAGCCAATCAGAGTTACCTCTAAATTTGGATAGCCTTATCTTCAAGTCAGTGCGAAAAAGAGAATTTCTAAACAGTGACCTATTCTTAAAAAAAGGAGCATTAATAATGTTGACAATTATAGGGGGTCACTCTGTTAAGCACACTAGGTAAATTGTTTACGAGAATTTTGAATAACAGGCTAACGGGTTGGGCTAAAGAGTATGGCATATATGTTGAAGCACAGGCTGGCTTTAGGGAAGCAATGGTTACCACTGATCACATTTTTCCTTACATGGACTAATTTCACATTACTTAAATAATAATAAGAAACTATTTTGTGCATTCATTGATTTTTCTAAGGCATTTGATTACATTGTAAGGGATAACTTGTGGTATAAATTAATAAAACTTGGTATAAGGGGGGAATATCTTAATATATCGTTATGTCAATGTATCAAAATGTGAAGTCTAAAGTTAAATTTGATGGAGAAAAAAGTGATACTTTTGCTTGTTATACAGGGGCACGTCAATGCTTGTTCCCATTCCTTTTCTCAATGCTCATTAATGATTTGGAAGATGAATTAATCCTTAATAATGTTCAGGGTTTAGATTATGAGCATTTTAAAATATTTCTATTAATGTATGCTGACGATATCGTAGTATTTTCAGAAGCTGCTGAGGGGCTTCAAAATGGGTTAAATTGTATGTATAAATATTGTCAAAAGTGGAAATTGTCAGTAAATACCCAGAAGTCAAAAGTTATGGTTTTTAGGAAGGGTGGGGTGCTTAGAAGAAATACACATTTCTATTATGGAGAACACAAACTTGAAATAGTTAGTAAATTTACTTATCTAGGAATTGTTTTTTCGACTGGAGATGCCTTTACTGAAGCACAACATGCCTTGTCAGGACAGTCTTTTAAAGCTATCTTTATGTTAAATAAGTATATTCGTAAATTCGTCAATTTGAAGCCCCAACACATTCTGGATTTATTTGATAAGCTAATTCGGCCTATTTTGACTTACAGTGCGGAAGTCTGGGGGTTTACAACATCTATGATAACTGAAAGGGTACACCTTCAAATCTCTAAGAAACAATTAGGGATTAAGCAATGCACCCAAAATGATTTCGTATATGGTAAATTGGGTCTCGCATCATTGTTAGTGGATCGCCATCTCCGAATTATAAAATACTGGTTAAAAATATGTAATGCTAATAGAAATAAGTATATATGGCATGTTTATAACGATTATTGTCAGATATCAACCAGCATCCAAATTGAGTTAATTGGGTTTCATTGGTAAGGGATTTGTTGTCACGTCTAGGATTTAATTATGTATGGATACAACAAGGGGTAGGTAACTCTAATGCTTTTATGAGTGAGGTTTATTAAAGGTTAACTGACAATTTTGTACAAAACTGGAATTCACGCTTACTTGATCAAGCCAAGCTTTGTGTTATAGAAATATATCACAATTTGGTCATAAATTATATTTGGAATGTGTGACTGTTAAGAAATTTAGAATTGCTTTGTCCCGTTTGAGAACATCTTCTCAACGTTTTGAGATTGAGGCAGGCCTCTGGTCGAGACCTGTACGGAAACCAATTGCTGAAAGGCTATGTTTTCTATGTAATACACTAGAAGACGAGTTTCACTTTATTTTAGAGTGTCCAGTTTATAGTGATTTTAGATCTCAGTATATTAAGAAGAAATTTTGGAAACGACCAAATATGCTAAAGTTTATAGAATAAATGACCTCTGAAAATCAAGCAGTCTTGCAAAAATTGGCATGTTATGTCCATAAATCGTTTGAATTAAGAAACGAAATGCTGTATAAACAGTCTTACAAACAAACCCACTGACCAGCCTCATATTGAGGCTGCTGAGATAATTGATGGAAGTTAATGATAACAGCAGGGTAGGGCAGATATTTGCCTTCCAATGTGGTCACTAATTAAGAGCACTTGGCCTGGACTTAAGCTAAGAAGTTGAGACAATGTATACAATGTGTTCAATTAACATTTATTATTATCAGTTTGCTTTTATATATACATTGTAGCAACAGCATAGGCAAAGCAAAATGGACTTGCATGCTCATTGGCATTTAAAATGGAATTGAAAAACATCTTCATTTACATGTTTTATTATGTGTTCTAAGAAATTATTTAAAATACAAAATGATTTAATAGCTACGCAAACAACAACTATAAATCTGTAAAATAAATGAGCAGTCTGATCAACATCATATAATGGGTATTGCTTTTATGATTGAGTGACTCAGTCACATTTACATTGCATCTATTACTGTTGCTTTGTCAAGACTAGTAATAACATTTCGCATAACACATACTATAATTAGACAGTGAGATCGTATTATATGTTTTGGTCAGTTATTGAAAGATTTAACGGTTTGGGATTTAGCTCATCTAAACTTTTTGTGGATTAATATATGTACGGATTAATATATGTACTGTCTCACCAGGGGCCCGGTATTGTGTCCTTGAGCAAGACATTTGGAACCTCCTCATTGCTTGAAGTACTAGGTATACCCAGGAAACCGCCCCGACATGACTGAAATTGTTCTACTTGGGCTCTAAGCATCAACCCAAACAAAAGAGATTTTTATGTTTCATATTATTATTCCACTGAACGGCGATTCCGCTACGCTCATGGCGATCAGGGCTTTTCTCTAAAATTATTCTAAATCGCAGCGGAAGCGTAGACAACCACACAATTTGGAGACTTGGCCCTTCAAGTACGCTTCCACTACGTTTCTACTACGCTTCCGTAATCCTGCTGCTACGATCCCACTACAACAACGTAGATCTGGCTACGCTTAGTCTACGCTGATGGCGATGTAGCAGTGACCTTGCTACGACCTAGGCGATGGAGCTACGCTTTCGTTGTGCTTTTGTATCCTTTCTATATAAATCTGAAGTCCTACCGAAGTATGTTACAATAGACGCGCTCAAGTCGATATGCTTCAGCTATGAACCACATACTTATTATGTTGGGTGATGAGGTCCAGGCATGACAGAGGCGGATGGCCAAAAGGTCCTTGGTCCATCCATGATTATCCGCAGACAGACGGCTACACTTTGGGAACTATGACCAACTAATAAGAGCAATGAGGATGGAAGATAGCTCTTCATTTTTCAATTATACGAGAATGGAACTGCCCAGAGTAGTCCTAGAATGCAAAAGAGTGACACCAACTTTAGGAGGACAATTGAACCAGGCCAAGAGTTGGCCAGGACGCCAAGAGCGTGGCAGAGGCGCCAATATTTAATATACCTAAATAGCACAGTCACCGCGGAAGCGCGTTGGCCGTAGCGAGGTCGTAGCAAGAGCGTACAGAGCGTAACCAAGCCGCGAATAGCGTACAGGTAGCATACGCGTAGCTGCATCACGGATGAATAACTCGGCGATTTTGCTACGATATGACGGCAATTATGCTACGGTGCTCACGATGCCGCCGCGATACGGCTACGCTCATGATGATCTTACTACGATGTGCCTATGCTTCCGTTGCGCTTCGAGTCCACGGCGATGTCGCTACGTAAATTTTGAGCATGTCAAAACAGTTGCCGTGAGGTGGTGATCATGAAGATTCCAATAAGCTTCTACTACGACCTTGGCGCTTCTACTACGCTCTCGCCGTTTCTGCTGCGATCCGCGTCATTTTGACCAAAATTTCGAATTGTAGAGAATCGCTGTCCAGTGGAATGGGGTTTTAAATGAATAATATGAATATTTTAACCTGCGCAGGCTCAGTGGTGGTTTATCATGTCAAGCTCAAACCAGCATGCCCAGCTACAGGGACTAATTACAAAAGTGAAATTTCAGGCCTCGCTTCTTTAGCTATCGAATTTAGCAAAAAAAGAATAACGAATGCCCTGATCAGACTAGGCGTTGCGAGGCTGTTTTGCTCATTTGTTTTTCGCATCCAACACCATCGTGTTTTCTAGCGTGTGGGCTCATATTTTAACATACTATCTATCTTAGTGTTTGTGGTATTATTGAATACAAGTTGGCTGCTTTTAAAAAGCCGCCAATAGTTTAGGTTTGGCAAATAGGTTGTTTTTATGACAGCATTCCTTTACTTTTATTATTATTTTAATAAGTCTTGTTTAACAAATCTTATCGGACCCAATTATACTGGGTCCGAGGCAGAATAGGTGTTTGAAAAGATTATTTGTACAGATTGGATTATCGAGCATGAGCTCTTGCGAATGAACCTTCGCTACTACATGTAGAAAATGTCTGACCAAAATCATAGGGTTTTACCAAATAATAAAGTACCAAAATTTTGTGTGCTCCCTAAAAATAGCCTATTGATGTTTTTGTTTTCAATAAACCACACATCAATTTTCCATGTTTTGATTTTACCCATTGAATTTTCTCCGACGGTACAGAGGTCCAGATAAGCTTTCAGTTCAATTGGGTATTTACCCACACGATTTTTATGAATTGCTTTTTTCCAAAAACAATTGCTTAAAATATTTTTTTACCCCACATAGATTTTTGAAATTGCTTATTTATAAGTTATAATTAAAGTACCTAATAATCTTTAATCTTAGTTATTAATTTAAATGATAATCTTAGTTTTCGTAATTGAAGAAACATACGGATTGAGTGACTTTAAGTACTTTGTGCAAATACTTTAGCCAGTAACTGACAAATGACTTGCTTAATGTATCAAACTTCAAAGGAGACTTAATAACATCACAACAAAAGAAAGGCTTGAACTGGCTACCACACTAAGTGTGCTAACATGGGATATATTCATATTTAGATCAGTTTGTTTTTTCTTTTGCTTTTCCAAAATTTAATTGCTTTTCGCTATCCCTTCATTTATAAAACCATTGCTTTTTCCAAAATTTAATTCCTTTTTGTTACCCCTTCATTTGAAAACAATTGCTTTTTTCACAAATTTAATGCTTAAATACCCCTAAAAAGCGGCTTATCTGTTCCTCTGCGGTACGTTTTGAGGTACAACATTAACATGCATTTAAAAGTAAAAAATAATCCAAATTTACATTTATTACTTAATGTATAAACATTGATGTGACATGGCTTTGAATTTTACCTATAGCGTTTCTTTTGTCAGTCAGTATATATTGATGACACTGATGATGAACAGACGCATAAAGGAAGTCCTAACCTAGGTTAGCTAAAAGAGGATTATCTTTTGTTTTAAAATAACTTCAGAGAAATATATTAGGATCCTCAAAATGCCTGTTACCAAAATTATACAAACTGTTCCATTCCACTGAACAAATTAGTCATTATAATTGAATCTGTTAGCACACTCAAAAGGTTGCAATCATTTAGTAAGAGTGCTTGAATGGAAAATTGGGATTTTTCTGTCTTGACTGGGGCCAGTCTAATACCTCCAACTAAAAATAAAAGATACTCTTATTTTTCTGGTGTATCAATTTGTTTTCAGGACTGATGCCAGTCTAGACTTAAAGTACCATCCAATACCATAAGTATGTCGAACAGTTTGGATTTGGATGACAACCAACATTTTGCTAGTCTGATTAGGGCCTGAAAGGTTAACAGTAGGATTAGCATGCAAAGGGTCCATACATTTCATCTGGTACATGACCTTAGAGATGTCAGACTTTATGCATTTATGCATTCGAAAATCATCTCTGGGTAAGGCACCACATAAAGAATCTACTTGACTATTTGCCTCTTCAAAATCCATGCATCGTGTAACTTGTATAATTTCATGTTATCTGTGTTTTAATAAGCTCCCTTTTTACTTAGGATTTCTGACTGACGAACTGTCTTATTATTCTCTTCAGCAGAATAGTGGCTAAATGTCATACCAGTACTAGGTCAATCTTTGAAGAACATGATGCAATCAGAATTTCAAGATAGACTGGGAAACCAGAAAATGACAAATCTATATTTACAAATGACATCAGTTTAATCTTAGACAGGGGTCCCATGATTGGTTACATTTGGTCACATGCTCCTCCATGGTACAGCTCCAATTCTCACCTTATATATTGTGTTTAGGTGCTCATGCACCTAAACAATAAATTAAAGAACGCTTAAGGACCAGAGATGGGAACTTTAGGAGAATAAAACAGTAACGATACCTGGCATGCCCATCAATTGAAATATTTGTTTTGAGTGTTCAAAAGGACCGTCTCATTGAGATGGTTCCTTCAAGTACCCACAGCAATGTTGGATTGGGTGCGACCAAAACTTTTATACGGCATTTTTGCATTGATGATAATGATTAATACATTTTTGCAACAACGTTATTTGTTTATGATTAATGCATGAAAATACAGAGGTTTCATGAAGCAGCTCAATTAATGTCAAGAAAATTAATCAATAAATAAAATAAAGTTTAGTTGTATTAAATTCCATTTTTCCATCATCATGTCACAAAAAAGCGCAGTCGGTAACGTTTCTGACTACAGATTCGCGTCTGACTGCAGATCCAGGGGTCACATGTTTGATCCTGGCCCGGTCCCATACTGTCGTAAAATTGATCATGAATCTATTTCTAAGGTCATTTTCCTCCCTTCCGCTGATTTATTAAAGAAGGGTTGTTGTCAGTTACAAGCAAAAGTATGTGCTCGAATTACTGGTAGCTTGCCCAGGAAAAAAGTGTGGTTAGGTGAAGTTCAGAACTGACCATCCCTCATGACCAACGCTGTTGACTGGGACGTAAACCAACAAAACAAAAAAAAACACAAAACATATTCAAAAACACTAATAACAGGACATTTGTGTTCAATGCTTATTAAGAATGTTTTACATGTTTGAAAATTAGACAGATAACACTAGTTATATGCATAAAACAGATAAGAACAGCAGTATGGTAGTGGCCACATGCTGCTCTAAGCATGTATCTTTTAATTACCATATACTGCCACAGAGGAAACACATGCTGTGCGTTTATAGCCACTTAATTATATTTCATGAACTGTATGGTTTTGGGGTCTCAAGGAACATGTGGGTTTGTTTGTAAGACTGTAAACGGTGATTTTATTAATTTTTTTATATGATATCTTTCAAATTGTGCCTTCTCCCAACACAAGATCTTCTTTTTTGTATGAAAATTGTATGATATCCTGGTTGTCGAACATTTTATTATGAAATAATAGCAAAACAAGTCTAAGAACTCTGTAAAACCTACAATTACATCAATTTTATCAAGTACAATACTCTATGTACGGTTATGTATTTGGAGTTTGACAATTTTTCATATGTAGTGTATATTTTCACGCGTCATGGCCACTGACACAACGCGCGCGACCTGATAGAATACCCGTGGTCTGTTTTGAATTTGTCGGTCTCTTTGATCATGAATCACCACTGAAAACATTAGCAAACAGGTTGGACTCAGATCAGGCCTGAAATTTTGATAAGGTTTCAAATTGCTTGAAATTATGACGTATACATGAACTCTGACCGGTCCGAGACATGAAAGATATTTTTAAAAGAAGTTAATATAAAAGTCTGCAGATACATGTAACATCAGTTAGCATGCAGAGTTGATACACAAGCATGTTGACATAAATACTGGGGTGTTGCGACCAGGTATTTGACAATCCAGTTTGCTCAGCTACAGAGACTAGCTGTGGTATAGACATTTTGCCTGAGGTGGGGTTATCTGTTACAATTTCAACAGACAAATACGCTGGTTTTGCCATCTTCGCAGTCTGATCTGTTCTTTTGTTGTTCGCTAGCAGCAAAATCAAGTTTTCTCGCAGCTATCTCCCATTATATTAATTTTTCAAAGGATTTAGTTTTAAAATCGGACAGTAGAAATAGCGTTGTCCCCAACCGCATTTTCCTTTTTAAAAATTGCCGCAGACATTTGCCTTACAGCTCTTTCCAAGACCTGTTAGCAGTCTTGCTGGCGTCTTCATGATGCGCTGACATACGCGGATGCGTGTTCTGATTTGGGTCATCCAAGCGAGAGCCTTCGCTGGGCAACATTGCATGGGATAAGACCTTTTTTTAAAAAAATGACCTATCACACGAGATTTTGATACTTATCGTATCAGCAATGCAAGTCTGTGCATATCGTGCGTGCGTGACACTGCAGCAAAATCAAGTTTCCTTGCCACAATCTCCCATAAAGTGAATTTTTCAAAGGATATAGTTTCAAAATCGGAGGGTATAATCAGTCATAAGCACTTTTTGATGCTTTTTCTCCAACAACATTTTTCTTTTTTAAAAATCGCCGCATACATTTGCCGTGGTGCTCTTTCCATGACCTGTTCTCAGTCTTGCTGGAGTCTTCAATTTTTGCTGACAAACACGGATGCTTCCTCTGATTCGGGTCATCAAAGTTTCAGCCTTCTCTGGGCAACATTGCGTGCGATAAGACGCTTTGAAAAATTATCTAGCACATAAGACTTTGACACTATCGTGTCAGCGATGCCAGTCTTGCATATCGTGCGTGCGTGTGTGTGTCAACTCTGTGGGATGTAGGTCTGACTAGCGATCAGGCTGTCACGAGTTCGCTCTTCCCGTCCAGCACCATTCCAATGTTGAAATTGGTCATGAAATATTTTCTACAGTCATTTCCATTCCCTCTTATTGAAAGAAGGACAGTTGTCAGTCGCTGACAAAACCCCACTCCAGGCCCTTTTGTATCTATTAGATGGGAGCAGTTAGGAGGTATTTCACTACCTTCCCCTCCAATCAACTGGAAAAATAATCCAAATGCGGACCCAGTTGAGTAACAATATTGTTAGCTCACATGACCACGAAAACTCACGTGAGGTTTTAGTGTACCAATGGTCCAACGTTCGTCACGGCATCTTCCTTTCACGTTTTCAAAGAAGTATATCAGCGGACTAATTTTAGTCAAATTATATGTAAAGCATCATCAGGTATGGAAGGGGAAAGGTTGCATGTGGTTTCTGGGCTGACTGGCATATGTAAAGACTTATAATGGGACAAACTTAAAAATCTTTTTCTCTGAAACGGCGAGACCTTCAGCTTATAGATGTATGTCTTATGGTCACCTACATAAATCCTGCCATCCATGCTCCTGTTGTCTATACTAGCCTTAGAGTCATTAGCTAAAAAAAAATCTCCCCCTAAACCATGAGACCCACAGCTTGTAGTCCCATAGATTCTGCCAACCATGCATCTTGGGTCAAAATTTACCAAATACTGACGATCATTAGGCTTTAAAAGCGTCCATGATCATTATGGAGAAAAACTTTTTTTTAAAATATCTCCTGTCCACAGCTTATACTTTTTATATGTAGCAAAGTTTAGTGTTTAGTGTTTTCTATACGTTAACCCAACCACGCACCTGGGGTTCAAATTGACCACACGCCGGGGGCATTTGCTTTTTAAACAAAATAAATTGAAAAGAAATCTCTGAAACCAGAAAACCAAATGCTCAAGGGAGTGGTATATAGGCTAATAGAGTATCTTGCTTCTATGGGACACAGTTCTATATGGAAACTGATTTGCGCTTTTAGTGACAGTAATATATTGACTGTCGGTGTCCATCTATCAAGCACCCCCAGCATAAGTGGTCCTGGATCCGCCACTGATATAAAATATGGATTATTTTAGTTTGTCTATTTAAAATTGAAATTCCTTTTACATCGTCGATCATTGTTGGCTCTAATAATTTTTCAGCACAGTTTATTAAAATGATTTCCCATTATAAAAAAAATTGGCTATATATATAACGATTCTGGTACATCTCGGCCCCTGACAAACTCACCCCCTAACAAACTCAGCCCCTAGCAACCTCGGCCCCTTGCGAACTCGGCCCCCAACCCAAATACTGTGCATTTGTTTCAAGAGGCTGGATTGTTTCGTTGTACATGTGCTTAATCTATTTTTTCCATTTTTTTCATTCTCGTTGAGCATGCGTAATGGGTATGAAACAATTAGCTTGAGTGATGACTTTATGGGACATAGGCACACAGTACATTCCCATTCCAGAAGCCCCATTATGTGGTTCTCATAAGGGCTTATTGCTGAAAAAATGAGTGATAGAATAGGTGAGTATACGATGTGACTGGCCGTCTAAGGGTTAAAATAATAAAATAAAATGTTTGCAAGTGGCAGAGGCTCTAGATGCGCAGTAGCGCCTGAGCCTTCGCTGGTTACATATTTGACATAAAGTACAACTGTCTGATGGTATGGGATGATATCAGGCCCCCAGATAAGAGTGTGTAACTGATAATTCTTTTCTTTTTTTTTCAACTAAAACATATGTGTGAGTACCCCAGACGCATGTTAAATTGATAGATAAGGGAAAATATAGACGTCAAGTCCCAAGCCCATTTGATTAAACTGACTCCTAAAGCTGAATGAGCTGGGTTTGAGTTAGGCCACTAAATAAAATCGTAATTACATGATCTGAAATATACTTACTTATAATAATATATGTTCATTGTTTAGACATTTTATGATTGTCAATAGATATTAGGGGCCAAGTTTGGTTAGGGGCCGAGTTTGTGGAGGCCAAGTTGGTCAGGGCCGAGTTGGTTAGGGGCTGAGTTTGTTAGGGGCTGGAATGTCCAGTTACCTATATAACCTCGCAGTTTGCAGGACCAGTTAGGTCAAAGAGACCCAGTCCTTTATTGGAAGAAGAAGAAGAAAACTGGTCCGGGTCTAAAATACATGATCTTCTGCAGACCATAAATGAAAATGTTCCATCTAAAATGTTTCAAACAAATACTGCTACGCCATTGATTAGGGGAAAAGCCAAACGTGTTTTAAGACGCAAAGCGATAATCTGCAGAAGAGCTAGAAAAACTAAAAACTGGTCACATTACCGTAAGTATCAACGAGACTGTAAGCGTGAGCTTAGGAAAGCAGACTGGGCCTATATTAATAACACCATTAATGATAGCCTAAAACAAAACAATTCCAAACCCTTCTGGAAATACGTCAAATCAAAAAAGGAAGACAATATTGGAGTCTCGCCCTTAAAGTCAGAGAACCACTTAGCCACGGAAGGGACAAGGAAAGCTGAAAAGTTAATAGATCAATTCCAGTCAGTGTTCACTAAGGATGATGGCAGCAGTGTCCCATCTGTCCCTACGCGTGTAAATGATCACATCCCATCTCTCACAATCAACAAAATTGGAGTTAACAAATTACTTCAGAACATTAAAGTAAGTATAGCAGCCCGTCCGGATGGATTTCCAAACCGTGTTTTTACAGGAGTGTGCTTCAGAGATATCTCCTACTCTAACAGCTATCTTTCAGAAATCTTTTGATTCTGGAGAGTTGCCTAGAGACTAGAGAAATGTGAACATTGCGCCAGTTTTCAAGAAAGGTGATAAACATCTGCCAGAGAACTATCGACCTGTATCTCTTACTTGTGTTGCTTAGAAAATTGGAGCATATTATTTGTCGTCACTTGTAAGAGCACTTGGACAAGCATAATGTACTTACATCTCTAAACTACGGTTTTCGTAATGGTTATTCTTGTGAGACGCAGCTTGTGGTTATGGCTCATACTTTGTTGGAGTTTTTCGACAGCGACACTCAGGCCGATGTTTTGGTGCTGGACTTTAGCAAAGATTTTGATACAGTTCCGCACCGAAAACTTTTATCAAAACTCGAGGCATATGACATACACGGACCAATTCTCCACTGGATTGCAAATTTTCTTACTCAGGGAAAAATGAGTGTTGTTGTCTAGAGCGAATCATCTGATGAAGTGGATGTGGAATCAGGAGTACCACAGGGAACTGTATTGGGTCCATTATTGTTTCTCTGCCATATAAACGACATGCAAGAATGCGTTCAATCACAAATAAGACTTTTTGCCGATGATTTTTTACTTTATGGACCTATCAGAAACTTTGGAGACCATACTAAATTACAGCAAGACCTAAATAACCTAAATATCTGGGCAGATAAATGGGGCATGGAATTCAATGTGAAAAAGTGTTACCACCTCAGTGTTAGACAAAAGTCCCCAAATTTAAACCATGAATGGTCATATACTCCAACAAGTTGCAGAAATTCCATATTTAGGTATCACATTCTCAGATAATATGAAATGGACCACTCATATCAACCAAGTTAGGAAGAAAGCAAATTCTACCATAGGTTTTCTGAGGAGAAATCTTCATCACACACCGCAAACATGTAGGACAAGTGCTAATTTGGCACTTGTTTGATCAAAAATGGAATATGGATCAGTGATTTGAGACCATTATACTAAAAATGATATTGCAAAATTAGAAAATATCCAACGTTTAGCTGCCAGATTCATCATGAAAGACTATCACTCTAGACAGGAAGGAAGTGAAACAGAAATCTTGATCTCTCTAAGACTCCCAACTCTTCAGGGTCGTCGTAGAGACCAGAGAATGTCATTGATGTACAATGTGGTGGAAGGGCATGTACTGGCAATCAACAAAGACGACTACATCCAACCACAGATGCAAAGGCCGGCAATACAGGCTACTCAGTTCAAGGATAACGAGCATAAAAGTATTGTTGAAAACTACTCTACTAATAACACCAAGTGTTTCAAACCAATTCCAGCTACAACCGAAAATTTCAAAAACTCTTTCTTTGTCAGAACAATTTATGACTGGAATTAACTGGATGATAGTGTAATTAATTCAGACAGTGTAAACAGCTTCAGGAACAAACTATCAACCTCACATTTTGACTAAATGCGCATCCACCCTGTCGTGTAAAAGCCAGCAGTGGTCACGATGACGTATTTCCATTCAGGGTCTGGTATCATTGACAATGATTATCTTGAGGATTTCAATATCTCACTGGGTAGGATCATGTCAAACAGAAATGCTCATGTCTTGATAGGAGGGGACTTTAGCTGTGGCGATATAGAGTGGAGCACTATGCAAGTACCCCAGGGGGTACAAAAACGGCAGACTCAACATCAACTTTTGGATATCATAGGTGAGCACTGCCTAACACAAGTAGTAATATCCCCACGCGACTCGATAAAACCCTTGACCTGCTTTTTACAAATGTTCCATCCCCTGTAAATAGAGTTAAGGGGCTGCCCCCAATCCGCAGAGCAGATCATGACGTCGTCTACATTGAGTATGGTATAAAAGCTAAAAGAATAAACAGGCATCACGCAAACTCTATCTTTATAATCGAGCAGATATGACTGGTCTACGCGACCACATGTCCCAGTTTAAGGAGTCCTTCCTTTCTGAAGACCACAGTCACAGGTCAGTAAATGAAATGTGGGTCAAATTCAAAACAGGCTTTTTGGAGGCTGTAGAGAGGTTTATTCCAACAAAAAATGACCAAAACAAAGTACACTCTGCCATGGATCGATGCTACGATCAAATGGCTTATGAAAAGACGCCAGAAACTCTACCTCCGTGCTTTAAAGTCAAATGATCCTTACATGAAGAACCATTATAAGCGGTTCATGGCACACGTTCAGAAGGTAGAGAGAGGTGCCTATTGGAAACAAGTTTCCAATATTTTCAAGTTTGAGAACGACCCCTCAGATCCCTACTTAAATAAAAGTGGAAAAGTTAAGAAGTTTTGGTCTTTTGTCAAGTCTTTGAAGAAAGACGCGTTTGGAATCACATCACTTAGGGAAAATGCAACTCTGAAAACAGACACTAAAGAAAAAGCTGATATTTGTAACCGGCAATTCCAATCAGTCTTCACGTGTGAGGCAGATTCTGACCTGCCTTCAAAAGGAGCTAGTCCGTTCACCTCAATGGGAGAAATAACAGTTGATCCGAAAGGGGTCACTAAACTGTTGGATGGACTTAATGTGCATAAAGCACCTGGCCCAGATGGACTCAATGCCAGAGTGCTCAAAGAGTGTAGTACACAAATTTCACCTATCCTAGCACTTATATATAATGAATTTTTAGTTCAGGGCAATGTTCCAGATGATTGGCGACACGCAAATGTATCCTCGGTCTTTAAGAAAGGAGAAAAATACAATGCTGCAACTACAGGCCGGTGTCGCTAACCTGCATCTGTTGCAAAACCCTGAAGCATTTATTGGTGAGCAACATCAACAAGCACTTCGCCTTAGATAGCATACTTGCTGACTGTCAGCGTGGGTTCGGAGGTCTTATGAAACTCATTTGGTGCAGTTGTGCACGATATTATCAGCTACCTGGATAATGCGATGAATCAGGGGCACAAGCAGACAGAGGTTGGCGCCGTTAAACTGGTTTAAGCCCTCCAGTAATATTTTTACTGACCTTTCCAAGGCGGTAATTCTTTTGTGGATCTTTTATGTTTTTGTTCTGTCTTGTATTTGCTATGTCTTTGTGCGCGTCTGTTTATATGTGCTTTGTGGTCACCTGCTGGGAAAGGGCTGACCTCTTGGCTCTCGTTTGTGGTGTCTAACTGTGAGTTTGTCACTTTCCCATTGGTATCCTGGGTCAGGTGTGGTACTGATTGTATCGATTCCTGATCTTTGCACCCTTACTTACTTTTATCATCATGGAATTAGCAAAGGCCTTCGACAAGGTCCAACACAGGAGGCTATTACACAAACTCGATTACTATGGAATAAATGGTCCACCCATAAGTGGATCAGCTTATGGCTCTCTGGGCGCAGTCAACAAGTAGTCTTAAATGGTCAAGCCTCAGATCCAGTCCCTGTTTTATCCAGTGTACCACAGGGGTCGGTCCGACCCTTTTTCTAATGTTCATAAATGACTTACAGGATAATATCAAGTCTTCAGTTCGCCTGTTGGCGGACGATTGTGTCCTGTATAGGAACATTCATTCATTGCAAGACTGTCTCATTTTGCAGGAAGATCTTGGCAGTCTTGGGCTCTGGGAGGCAGAGTGGCAAATGAAGTTCAATGTTGTCAAATGTCACTCTATGAGAGTGACTCTGCATTACTCACACAAACAAATCATTCATGACTACACTCTGCATCAGCAAACTTTGAAAAACGTTCAGTCCGCAAAATATCTCGATATAACAATCACAGAGAACATGGATTGGGGTCAACATATCTCTGATATTTCGTCCAAAGCAACTAAGACTTTAGGTTTCCTTCGCAGGAGCTTGGCTTTTGCACCTAGGAGTACAAAGGAGGTTGCATACAAAACGTTGGTATGCCCTAAATTGGAGTATGCAGCAGCTATTTGGAGCCCATATTGTAAAACTCAGATTCAGGTACAGAGGACGGCAGCCCGCTGGACCTGCAGTAGGTGGCGCAACACTAGTAGCGTTGGCGAGATGCTCAATGTGCTGCAATGGCCAACTCTGGAGGCCTGGAGGGATCAGTCCTCTCTGCTTTTCTTCTACAAGATTCATTGTGGGATTATGTCTATTGATAAAGACAAGTACTTGATCCCGTCTCAGGATCCACCAGGTCATCACACAAATCACAGAATTTCAGGCCCCAGACTTATAATGATGCCCTGAAGTATTCTTTTTCCCAAGGACTATTCTAGGAATAGTCTGGCTCCAACTGTGGTCGCAGCTTAGACCACAGATGGCACTCATTTAATTAACTCACCTAGAAGGTTTTTGTTTTGTTTTTGTTTTTTTCCCTAAATTGCTATATTTACTCACCTCTGATAATGATCAGATTCTGATCGACAGATATATAGAAAGAAAGAAAGAAAGAAAGAAAGAAGGAAGGAAGTGGCTACAGGTACGGGCCCGTATCCCTAGACTACAATTCTAGAGGTACGGTCCCGTATCTCTAGACTACGAGTCTAGGGATACGGGCCTGTACCTGTAGCCAGTCCACTGAGGATTGGCTAGGGGTAAGGCTCTAAAATTTCAATACATGTATATGTTGTAACTTATTTTACCGTTTGAGAAGTATAATCCAACAATAACTTTAGTTGCTAATTCAAATTCATTTAGGGGAAAACGGATGTTCTGGGGTAAAGAAAACTGATAATTGCGGTCGGTAATGAAAGCCATGACCGCGTCAGGTATAAATTTTCCCTTTCCCGATTCACAAATTTTTTTTCGCTCAATCATCTGCAAATAGTATTATCAACATTTGCCAATAATAAAATACATAAGTTTTTTCCGAAATAATGATTAAAATGGCGATTTGACATGTGTCAGGGGTATGAAAGCCCCTGCCGCGCCGTGCCGTGCCACTTGCTTTAGTGGCAGTTTTACCGTAATTTTTTAACAGTTGATAACTGAAACGTTTGTCCTGGTGTAGGCCTATTTTTACTAGAAATGTGGGCAAGGATGATTCTAAGTGGGTGTTTTTGGCATGAAATGAAATAGATTAATAATGATATTAATAACGCACACACTCAATAGGCCCTTTTCATGCGTAGTTACAGCAGGACAATTAACTGGTCAGTTAAAATTGTGTTCACGGTCCGCTTGCATCATAATATAATCAAGGGCCCGTCATTAAATTGAATACCAAGAAACCTAAATATTACTGACTCTGCAATAGAACCAAACAGGCTCATTACAGATGTATGTGCATGCCTTTAATCTTATCAATTAGTGCGATTTACAGATTCTAACACCTTTAATCATTTTCTAGAAAGATGAGTTTGCGAACTTCAATAAGCACGACATTTATTTGTGTTACTCAGAATCATATATAACATATATGCACAGTTTTGTCATAGCCTCTACTGCTGGTTTATTTATACAAGATGATCAAATATTAACCATGTCGCTCATCTAATAGACTTATACTCATCTAATGAATCTAGCTAGACTATTGTCTGCATTACAATTAACATCGGCCCGCCAACGAAACGCCTGTCGTACATATGATGGCCCAACATTGAATGCTGGCCTGGTAACCATGTGATTTTTCTGGGGATCCGCACCGGTATTGCTAGGAAACCCTTTAGTGTTGTGATTTTTCAGGGGGGGGGGGGCGGGGGTCTGTACCACCCGTCCCCTCTGGATTCGCCCATGCGCATACGCACAGTCTCGCCAGAGCCTTTACTGTTTGTTTATTGAATTGAAGGTAGTGGATATACAAGTTAGAAAATTAAGCACACCTTCTCCGAAAGCTGTAGATTGTATCCCCGAGAGCTATATAGGCTTTATAGCCTACCGGAGTTCGAATAAAACTCAGTTCTTTCAATGGTCATACATGTACATCATAAGCTTAAGTCAGTTCACAGTGAAGGCTCAGACGAGCTTGCACATATGCGCAGTCTCGCCAGAGCCTTTACAGTATATTGTTTGAATACAATATAACATGGTTTCTGACAAGACACTAAGCGCACATAGGACTCAGAAAAAAATAGAGTGCAGTTAAATAATAATAAAAATAAAAAATCCTGTATTTGTGCAGGTAATCGTCTTGTTTGCTGGCATCAACGACATCATACATGGATGGACTATAACACTGTAATATTTCCTAAAGCATGTAAAGAATATAATTCGTTGTTATCCATGTTTCTTTGGATTATAAAAGAAGACAATAGTTGTTTTATTCACTGCAGACGAGCAATTAGGGGCGCTAAAAGAAAATATTGAATTGGTTTTCGCAGTTTCCACATTCGTTCACAAGTGTCATCCGACAATGATTGTATTTACCCTTATAATTGATCGCTGGCTCCCTTTCCAATGTCAAAGATGACGACCAAACAGATGTGAATTTGCAACACATTTTTTTGTTGGATTAGATTATCTCAAACGGTAAAATAACTGTTTCCAGATATAGCTGAAATTTTAGAGCCGTACCTCTAGCCAATCCTCAGCGAACTGGCTACAGGTACGGGCCCGTATCCCTAGACTCGTAGTCTAGAAATACGGGACCTTACCTCTAGAATCGTAGTCTAGGGATACGGGCCCGTACCTGTAGCCACTTCCAAGAAAGAAAGGTATAGATCTATGTGCTAGTTATTTAAAAAATCAAGTCATAAAAAAAATCATTTTAAGCATTTTTAAGGAGACTCTATAATGAACATGTTATCTGATTTTCAGGTTGATATTTACATTTTACAATTGATGCTTGCAATCTTTGGTCCCGGTTTTTGGTCCCGGATTCCGGGCGTTGGTCCAGGCTTTTGACACATTTTCCCATTCGGCTTGTATGGTATGCATGCGTTTCAACTCAGTCGTTGCGGTCAATTGTTTCTGGAAAAACTCCAAAATATGATGAAAATTTATGAAACAACAACAAATGTTTCAGCAACAACAATATTTCCCTGGATTGTACAAGATAGGTAAGACACTCAAGTTAGTCACAGAAGTAAACTTAGATTAGCAGTGAGTCAGCAGAGCTAGTTCTGTGTCCATAAGAATTTCTGATTAGTCCCATTGTTCTGTTGTTAGGTCAAATAGCAACACTCTAACATTTATATAGTGGAGTAAGCTAATTTCGCAAAGAATGTAATTTCGCCAATTGAACATTCCCAGCGTTTTTTTCACTTGTGTGAAGTCACAGGCTCATTCTGAAAAGGGGATTTCCAAGGGCAAAAGAAAAGCTGTCTGTTAAGTTGTTAAGCAGTAAGGAAATGCATATCTGAGTGGTAAATTAATGGTCACTTGAATGCATCAATGTTTTCTCGCCATTTTCACTAATTCTTTTAAACCGGTCCCTAGATTTACCGGAAAGACTCGAATTACCGGAAAGACCACCGAAATACCGGAAAGACCAAAGAATAATAGGGAAATATTGATATGCCCTTCGCCAATTAAGAAGGCTATTATTGAATATTGATGATATTTGAGTATCTAGTATATTTTTAGTATATATGTTATAATTTGTTATATATTTTGGATATTTTTAATTCATTTTTATGATCATTTTGTCTTGAAAACATGAGTTGAAAAAAAGATAAGAAGATTTCCCTTTCCTATTAACGAAAATGTACGGCTTAAATTAAATACGTCAAAATCATATTATAGAATAGTTGTGTGTTTGGCAAAATGTGATTTGTGAGAAAATAAAGCTGGCATATACATGGCATAACCATACATCGACTTACCGAAACTGGAGCTCGAAAGTTAAAATACCCAAAAGGCATAACATATGCGGATATATGTCACCAGGCGCGAAAAGGGGGGTCTGGGGGTTTGATGAGTTAAGCCCCCTGTATCTGTCTGGAGATGAGACTGGGTGAACGCACTCGCTTGACTTAATTTGGGGAATTAGACTCTAGATAGGCAGCACCCAGAACTCACTCCAGAAACTTAGAATATGATTTGGATTTCTCTCAATGTCTCTCCCCTTTCGGTACCCTGTGACGCAGTCCTTAAGCACTAATTGAAATAACACTCTGAGACGATTTGAATTTTCTATAATTTTAATAAATGTAAAAAATGTTCCTAAAACGCGATGGATGCAGACTGTTGAATTCACTGTTTTTAAAGTCCTAAATTACCACTGATATTTCACTACCTATTCCCTGTTCTTCTCTTATAGAATTTCACTGTTCCGGTAAATCAAAATGTTCTTAGTTTGTATATACTAATTAAAACGCGCAGTCACAAACAATAAAATATTCTCCTCAACCTCAACTGCCACCAGCCATATAATTTTCCAAAAATATGTGTTCATAAGCTAATCAAATTAAAGATTCCACCAATATTAAATCTAATCCTAAAATGCCTTGCTTTATTTTAAGTTCTAGGTCCTAAGTTCATATTCTCTTAATTGAGCACATCACATTTCCAAAAACTGTCCTATAGGCTAAACAAAGATTTATAAGACCTAAACACAGAAAACCACAAAGTCCACGGTCTATGCAAAGTCTACAATGTTAACATCCTATTATTCAGTTTCGAAGAAAAAGATCTAGACTGATTTGCTCCCAGGTTAAGACTGACTCATGAACCAGGGCTAATTTTCACCATTTTGGGACAATGACCCATACCCCTGGAATTGGGAATTTTAACGCGTAAACGCCCCAAATTGGGAATTTTTTAGTGTCCTTTGCTATATTGTCAAATCATAAAATACATCATATTTATCTGAATTTGGCTGTACTGTTTAGTTATAATCAGAATTGCATGATGTATCATATGAGACTGTGCAATGCTGAATATTCCCAGAATCCCAGGGTTCCCACTCATATTTTTTTAGGGTGCCCTCTAGGGTAAAATTTTGGTGGTTCATTTTTAGAGGGTACATGAAGCCACAAAAACTCTTGACAGCCACTCATTTTTAAAGCACAGTGTATGTCTAGATTTGTTATTAACTGCTTAAAAATCACTATGCAAACCCACCCTAAAATTTGAGCAGGGCTCCCCTAAACAGAATTTGCTGGAAAATGACTGTTAACACACCGAAAAAAAAATTGGGCAGGGGTTCCCCTATACATAATGCTTTTTCGTTCACCCCCAGCCCTTTTCCCCAGCCATCATAAAGTAGGGATAAGATAGAAAACTGAAGAAGTGGGGTGGGGTACTTTGAACTACAGAAACTTACACCAAAGTACCAGCTTCTTCAGGTTTGATAGACAAGAGACAGATACAAGATAGTCAAAATAAGATCTTACCTCTTTAATTTTCCATCTCACTTGAGTCCCATCCTCACACACAGATGTACCAAATTAAACTAGCTATTTTTCAGCTGTTTGGTATTTTTCTTTTATGCATCAGGAGAACAAGTTTTAATGTTGCACTTACAGGGGCAATTATCTATTAAAACAAAGAAGTAATCCACGGCTGATATGCCGATGGTTAGAGGACATAACACCCCTGGGCCCTGATAATTAAATGGCAGGCTATATTTATACACAACAGATAACAACAGTCGGTAGAAAAATGTAAACATCCGGTTCACACCACGCTAATTTTCGTGATTTGGAACCCTGAATACACATGCTGTACACACATTTTTAAGCCAACTTTTACTAGACAAATTGATGATTTGTTTTTAAATTTTTTTAAGACTTTAAATTGGGAATTTTCCTCCGAAAATTGGGAAAAAAAAATACTTTTTGGCATTGGGAATATAACCGAATAACGGCTATAAAATCGGCCAAAAATAAGCCCTGCATGAACCCACAATTTGGGTCTCAGCAAAACTCCCTAGGTACGAAAACAGCCAATGAAAAAGATTTTAACAATCAACCAACCAAACAATTCTCTAATTATAGCCAATGAAATTAATTTTAAAATTCACTGCAGACCTGTGCCAAACTATGCTAGAAGCCAATCTGCTTAATGGGTGAGAAATTGTTATCAACACTCATGAGGTGACAACCATTTTCCTTAATCAACACTTTCCATTGTTCTCCAAAGTAAGCTAGTCACCAAAAGGATCACCTCTAACCCCTAATATCTAAGTTTGCCAAGAGGTGATAAAACATCACAAGTAATAGCTGCTCCAGGGCTGATAAGAAATCAAGTTGTCAATTTCTTCAATCTAAAGTCCAAACAGTTCTCAAGCCATCAAAATTATTTCCAATCTTATATCCAAACTTAGCCCCAAGCCAAGAACACAGTTTTGAACAGAATACTTTGGGAAAATTTGAAAATCTTAAACCTTAAATAAAAAAATGCTAAAATGAAATCTTTAAAGTAATTTTCCATCAAAAACCCTATTTCAGACTCTTCCATCCAGACTCCCACACTATAATACAGAAAAAACTAAAAACACATTCTCTCATCTTTCTCTCACCTTAACATTAATAATTTTATTGCAAATTTATCATTTTATTAAGTAAAACAAAATGTATCAAATTTTTACTTTGTGATATATATAAGAATCATTGACCAAAGTTTAAAATATAAGAATCATAAACTGAGCTTCAAAGTTCAAACTAAAGGACATTAAAAGATATAAATATGAGAAAATGCATTTAAACATTCTTGCATAACGTCTTTTGTTGGATGGATGGATAGATGGATGGATGGATGTGTTCCCTTTTTCTGAAACATGTTCGTTGATTGGGTTTGTTCCTCGTGTTAACAATGGTCCTTTAATAAGGCTAGTCAGTTCCACCTCATTGACACACTGATTAGTTCTAGGTGTTAACAAGGGCCCTTCAATTAGGCCTTAATCCAAGCTATTAGTCCTTTGAATAAAAGATTAAAGTAAAATCAATACAGGAAATAACCCCTATTATTCTTTGGTCTTTCCGGTATTTCGGTGGTCTTTCCGGTAATTCGGGTCTTTCCGGTAAGTCTAGGGACCCCTTTTTAACCCCAATCTTTAAATTATGATCCTGATATGTTTTATTTGGTGAATACAGTGCTTCCTCCATCTTCATTTCTGCTGACATCCTCACGATAGAGGTAAGAAAACTCAGTGATGTATTGGGGTCCCAAGTAGGGAAATCATTGATTCTATCATAAGGGGGTTCTTAAATTATTAATGTTAAGACTCAGAAACAATGGAATGGCTAAAAAGCAGCTGTATGGACCATGTATCTAAAAATTATTTTTTGATAAATTATATCAATTTTTCACCAGCAATGGCTTGATGTATCCCTAAAGTACATAATAGAAAGCTTTTATATCTACTTTTTCATTTACTGTCTGTGTGGTAGCATCCCAATGAACCTAGGGGTTCAAATAAATCTGAATTTGGATTGAATATTGAAAAAAAAACATGACTGAAATATTTTTGATTACAATAAAATAAATCTTAGAAGATTTACAATAATTTATGTTCAGTGAAAGAAAAAAATGGTTTGTTTCATAACACCTATTGATTTTGTATCTATCCAACCCTTTATGAGGCCTCATTTTTCAGGTCAACAAGAGTTGTTGAATTAGATTACTATTTTCAAGATGGCGGAAAAATGGGTGCACAAACAAATCAAAGTTTTTGAAATTTAAGGAACATAATTTGATGGTCTAAGGTATCACACATTATTATAAAAGGTTGAAATTTTATGATAAAATCATTTTCTGGTTAGGTTGTATTTTGTTTTGCTATCCTCAGAGCCATATCTGCTTACGTTGGCGAAAACTGATTATCCCAGTATAATGGAACAATTTGTGATCATCATGACTTTTAGTTTGGCTGTTTATTTTCAGTCTTTCATCTAATTGTTAGTTTAATCAGTCTGATTCAGACACGTATAATCTGTGACCAGACTTAAAATATACTGTAGGGGAGACGGTCTACAAGTACACCTTCGACCCCTCCCCTATCCCCTACACTCTCTCCGGACCAAGACAACCACAACCTTTATATTCCCCCTTTTTCTCTTCACGCCAGCAATTCTTTCATTAATGTGCTGTCTCTTGCTGTCAAATAATTAACAAACATTTGAAGTTATTAACTATACTATTACATTACCATTGATGAGCATGGTAGTTTAATAACCCAGATTCTTATAGGTCTATGTGCACCAGGATTAAATTCAATTTAAAAGTGTTTGGTTTCTCTCCAGTATGAACAATATATAGTGAGACACCTCAACGCTTATTTGGTTTGATGCGTTTTGTGGTGATAAAAAAGTTTAAAATGAGTTTTAAAGTGGTTTGGCATACGGTATGTGGATGTTCAGGATGGTTTGGTGTAGTAATATGTGGTCTAGGGACCATCGCTTACTATCGTACCATTACATTTATCATAGACCATAGATCATGCAGTTAGGCACTTTTACAGTATTTGTTTTTTTTTACCCTTGCATGGTAATAACAAAGTATAAAATGCGTTTAAAGCTGTTTAAACATGTGGTATGTGTGGTTTGGGGTGGTTTGGGGTGTTTCAATGGATCTGTAGGGGAGATTAGGGTTAATCTCGAACATGGCGATAAACTGGGACATTATCAGTTTACATCAAATAGATCAATAAAAAAACGTATCGTGTTTTCCCTTTCTTTATTTTGCACCCATCTAGCTCTGTTTGTAGAATGTGTCAAAACCAAAACTGACATTTGGAGGCGTAATCTTACACCTAGCACCCATCTAGCTATTACCGGATTGTTATGCTTATTTATATCGAGATGAGTGTCATGTGACCATTGCCAGATGACATTTCTAGACTGGTATCCTTTGAAAGCCAAGTTACCAAAGCAGGCTAGTTTAAAATGAGCAACTTCTGCCCAAGCCACCGTGAGATTCCCAATATACAATCGTATGACAACAAAATACAGCAAGCGCATGCAGAGTTGTTTATTATACATGCAGAATGTTTTATTTTACTTCAGAAAATAAAGAAAAATCTCAATAAACCTATAAAACAGTTGTGTCCGAATTTACCATGGTAATAATATGGGTAAAGGGTAAACTTGGACAAGCATTGTTTACCTTTTTAAGCATATGTTGTTGCACCTCCAGAGCAAGAATCGATAATAGGCTACATGTAAAAGATGTTACAAATAGCTTAAAATAATATTCCTAAATTGCTGTATTGCATAATTCAAAGGGTATCTGCCGATTTGGTGACATGATGATGATAATGACGACAACGGCTATTATTATTGTAGAAACTTGACTCATAGGGGTTTTTTTTAACAAATACTCTTTGATTCTTGCATCTGAAACATCACGAAATGCATTGTTCCTCAAAACAATATTGAATAACCAAAATTCATAGTTCAACTGTACGTTTTTGCTTTAGTTATCAAATAAAAATTCCATTCGATATGTTTTATATATCTTTTATTTGTGAGAACACACACAAAGTTTGGTATAAAAATCTTTGAAATTGACTTTGTAATGAAAATTTAATGATATTTGACCTTTTGACCTCACCTTAAGGCCACCAGTTTGACCCAAGGGTGAAAATTTTACTTCCAATTTGTTCTACTCATCATCCCCGTCAATTTGATATATGCCACATGACCCTGTTTGATATTTTTTTCAACCCCCCCTGGACACCCCCAGCACCCCAAGTTCCACTCCTAAGCCATTATCCAGGCGACAGAACAAAAATCTTGTTTGATATGTTTTATATCTTTTATTTGTGAGAACACACACAAAGTTTGGTATAAAAAATCTTTGAAATTGACTTTGTTATCAAAATTTAATGATATTTGGCCTTTTGATCCCTCTCCAGGGGGCAGGGCCAAAAAAATGTGCTGTTGCATGTAACTCACACAAAATTTGGTTGGATTTCTTCCAATGGTTTAGGAGGAGATTGCATGACAGACAGAAGGAGGGATGGAGTCAATAACAGGGATCAAGCTAGGGAGCAACTAGGGTGATATAGTCGCCCTAGGGGCCAAAATTTCACCCTAAATTGGACCCAGGGTGAAGTGGGAGTCTCCCTAAAAAATTTATTTTATTTTTTTTATTTTTTTTTTTTTTTAGGGAGAGTCATTTTCATTCTGTCACCACACAAATGCAAGCTGTGGTGACATTATCAGACAATCTACTACCACTGCATCGTGTTTCTCCTTCCATTAAATGGCAATAGTATGTGTAATGGCTAATTTGCTTCAAAATTGACAGAAAATGCCGTAATTTTGCGCTATAACTTCTCCCTATCTGACTGTCACTTCTCCCTAATTTTCCTGCAGGGAGAATTTCACTTCTCCCTAAAATTCTGGGCCAGCTTGGTCCCTGCAATAACAATATCCCCTTCACTTTTTAAAAAAGCTTGGGGATAGTGAAAAATTACCCAGCATTCAAAGAGTTAAAATACAGTCACTTATAAATTGGAAACTTTGTTCGTTTCATTGGTCGGTTTGATTCTTTGCGTCGCGGTCAACAATTTTTCAGTCAGTCTGGACCTTGAGATTTTGACTGTAATAGGCCCCTAGAAAAGAACAGACATGGGGCGAATTACTTTGGAAAGTAATGCATTGAATTAGCATTACTTGCCAAAAAAGTGCATTGAATTACCATTACCATTACTTGATTTTGAAAAAGTAATGCATTGAATTAGCATTATTTGAGAAAGTAATGCATTGAATTAAGCATTACTTTCATTCATGTGGAACGGAATCATACAAAACTGTAAACTGAACATTTTTAATACATGTACAATGAAGATGAGTAGACAAAATACATAATTTCACATATAAGTATTTCATATATACATAATGCTGTATAACTATTTAATTTCACTTAAACCATGGAATTTGTCAGCCAAGATTGATTTAACCCTATACTAATTTTGCAAACAGTTTGGACCCAGAACAGGTCCAACAAAATGTTGGGTCTGATCTGGATCCAAAATATTTGACAGTAGATGACAAAAAAGCTTGCAAATTACCCAGCAGACAACAATTAACCCTTAAAGCGCCACCTAAGTATTACAGAAGACGACAATCTCCAAATTTGCTGCTTTTTTAAAAATAACAAATAAGGCATGATATTTCATGAGAGTTGTCTGCTGGCTATCATTCTTTATTTCTTTCAAAAATTAGGGAAAATATTGGAAAATTTGTGGTCTGTTGCAGTTGTGATTGGCGCTTTAAGGGTTAAGTCACTGACAGTCCTTGGTCTATGCCTCAATTACCATGATCATGTCAGAATTCAATTGTTAATTTCACACTATGCTGGTATACAATAAAGTGAGACTTCAACAGTTTATTTCACACTTTGCTGGCATAACAATTGGGAACAATTGATCATTATACAAAATTTACTCAATTATTAACTCAGGTACAATGTATTGATTGACATTGATTTAAATTCAATACCATGAATTTTCTAACCTTTTGGTAAAAGAGGTCTGGGCAAATAGTATAGATCCAGATCAGACTGCTCTAAACAGGGTATTCATTGTTTGCATTTCTGTTGCAGTACTCTGTGGTAAAAACTGATTGTTAAGATTTTAGAGCACTTAAAGCAAGCCTTCAAGATGTCAGAAATTCAGGAATCTAGGAAGCAGTACAATCATAACCCTTCTTCTGCTGTCAGAATTTACCCCAATGACTTCCCCATCTCTGATTACCAATACATATCATATTAACCCTTTACCTGCAATTGAAAATTTGCGAACAGTAAAAAATTTAACAATTTGGATCCAGATCAGGCCAGCTTTTTGACAGTTCTGATTCGGATTAAGAAAGCTTGGACTTATTTCATAAATGTTTTCAGTGATTAAGTATTGGTCTTAGTACTATCAGAAAAGTCTACTCCCATATTAACCCTTTACCTGCAATTGACAGTATGCAAACAGTTTGGATCCAGATCAGACCCACTGTTTTGTCAGTCATGATCCATTGTGGGGGTAGACGTTTTGGGAATGGACGTACAGCACTACCACAGTAAAAAGATGAAAACAAAAAGATAACTTACCCTCATATGATGTAGTGGTATTTTTTTATCCGACAGTAATTCAAAATAATTCAAGTAATGCATGAATTTTAACAAAAGTAATGCATTGAATTTGCATTAAAGTAATGCAAAAACTAGTGAATTAATCATTACCTTGAATTACTGGGAAAAGGTAATGCATTAATAATGCATTAGCATTAACGATTAATTCGCCCCATGTCTGGAAAAGAATGTGTATTTTAAAGTAAGTAAGGGTGCAAAGATCAGGAATCGAATCAAGTTTCTTATTCCTCAACCAAAACATATTTTTTGGGTACTCAAAAGAATCATCTCAATGAGATAGTTCCTTTGAGCATCCAAACCACTTGCTGAAATTGATCGGTAAGAAACTACTCAGATTTATGCTCAAAATTTTGTCTATCTAGACTTACATATACAGGGATCAAGGTAGGGGGCGAGTAGGGCGAAATAGTCGTCCTAGGGGATTAGGGAGACTCATTTTTGTTCTGTCACCACACAAACGCAAGCTGTGGTGACTGCATCGTGTTTCTCCTTCCATTAAATGGCAATTGTATGTGTTATGGCTAATTTGCTTCTAAATTGACAGAAAATGCCGTAATTTTGCGATAAAACTTATGCCTATCTGACTGTCACTTCTCCCTAATTTTCCTGCAGGAAGAAGTCACTTCTCCCTACTGTCAAGGCCCAGCTTGAACCCTGGTGTACATGTAATATTCTTTATTTGCAGAATGATGTTGCTGAGGTAGTCAAAGGAAGAGTGTGACATAGAAGATACTGCAGCTGAGGCTAGTCTTTCATCTCATGGATTTGAAGCGAATACGGTGCCGTAAATGTCGCAATGACTTGAAAATTAGCAACTCTATAGGTAAGTCCTTTGACACTACATGACTGTACATAAAAGTTTTTACCATTAAAGTGCCATTAAAAACTTGCAGAAGACATGGGATTAGATATTAAAGGAACAATTTAGAGCATAAAATTGTAATTATATACTTACTCATTAGTCTCAACATATGTACTGTGTTAATACGCAGTATGAATTACTCAAAACACTGCCATTAAAAAAGTAGCGAGCGGCAAAACCAGGCTATAAACAATCGGTCTGTGCAGACATACAGTCACCAAACCATAACAATCATTGGTATAACTGATATTTCAAAGAAGCATAGCAATGAGGCGATTCTATATTAAACATGTAAAAATGATGTATTCATTACCACGTGCATAATGCAGTAAGTATTCTGTGGAAAATTCACTATAACTGTAAAGGGAGACTATTTGTATGCCCATAAACAAGGTAACCTCGCCAGTGTTTGTTTACAGCAATTCTCATCTATCTTTGAAATATCAGTACAATTTTATACAATTATTGACTTCAATGAGGTAGACAAGGATTTATCTTCCTGACAAAGTGATAATTCACCAAGGCCGCTAGGCCGAGGTGAATATATCACTTTTAAGGGTAGATAAATCCTTATGTCTACCGAAATTGAAGTCAATAACTGTTTTGTTATATGGCTTTTCATTTAAGAATGAAAATTATGCTACTTTCACTTTTGTTGTTAAAGACATGTTCAACCTTCAATCTAAGACATCTAAGGACTTTCTCACAAGTTTTAGCAATTGTTATCTAAACATTTTAATGTAGTATTTTTACTGTTGTAAAAATTCACGAAAGTCTTTAAAATACCTGTTGGGAGGTGAAACAGCTAATCATGTCAATTTCATGCAGCACATGCTAGTTTCACACTCATCATGCTATTTTTAGCTCTCTAGAGGGTAATATTGCAGAAGCGTCAAAAATATTAACTTCTAGAAACTAGTTCCAGCTGGTTTTCATGCAATATTAACTTGTGGACCGGTTTAGACCAGTTTCCAGGTAGACATAGAGATTTATGAAGACACATTTGGCCAATCAGGAGACAGTATTCTCTCCAGTTATATAACAAAAAGCAATAGAATGATAATATTTTCACACTAAAACATTTTTGAAAAAGTTTTGCTCATAGTCAGTTCATAGAAGTGTTACAGTGACACAATGATGATGCTGATTGTTAACAAGATTGAATCAACCAATCATGTGAATCACATGACTGTGAAGCATTTGGTAAACAAGGTTGTCATATGTACCCACAATTCTCAAACCAGATAGGTTGGTATGGGATGTGTATGCCACCTATTGGAAGATAATGCAATTTAACCCTTGCCTTTTAACTCTTAAAGCGCCAAGAAAAAATGCATCTGAAAATGTTGTCTGCTGAAATTGTCTGCTGCAAATAAATGCCTAACATTACTGACAAGTTAAGTAACGAAGCAAACAGGGTGGACCCAGAACAGACTGCTCCTATAGGAGCAGTCTGATCTGGGTCCACACTGTTTGCCATAGAGGCTTCTTAAACATTTCAGCAGACGAGAAAAGCAGACGACTTTTGCTGCGATTGGCGCATTAAGGGTTGACATTTTTGCAAAGAGCTTGCTGATGGCAATATATGATGAAGATATGGTCCTACACCAGTTGACCTGCCAAGAAATTTCTTTGTTCAGTGTACAAAGTTAAAGGTTATTTATATAATTATTCATAGTGGGTGGAGCTTAGCATGAATATTCATGAAGGAAAGGGTTATTAAAGGATCAAATTTTGCTGTTGGAAATATGATAAGATATGATCCTACACCAGTTGACCTGCCAAGAAATTTCTTTGTTCAGTGTACAAAGTTAAAGGTTATTTATATAATTATTCATAGTGGGTGGAGCTTAGCATGAATATTCATGAAGGAAAGGGTTATTAAAGGATCAAATTTTGCTGTTGGAAATATGATAAGATATGATCCTACACAAGTGGACCTGCCTGGTAATTTATTTGTTCTTTGTACAAAGTTAAAGGTTATTTATATAATTATTCAAAGTGGGTGGAGCTTAGCATGAATATTTATGAAGGAAAGAGTTAAGGCTCAAAACTTGCTGTTGGAAATATGATAAGATATGATCCTACACCAGTGGACCTGCCAAGTAATTTCTTTGTTCTGTGTACAAAGTTGAAGGTTATTTATATAATTATTCATAGTGAGTGGAGCTTAGCATGAATACTCATGAAGGAAAGGGATATTCAAATCTCAAAATTTGCTGTTGGAAATATGATAAGATATGATCCTACACCAGTGGACCTGCCAAGTAATTTCTTTGTTCTGTGTATACAAAGTTAAAGGTTATTTATATAATTATTCATAGTGGGTGTAGCTTAGCATGACTATTCATGAAGGAAATGGTTAAAGCTAAAAATTTGCTGTTGGAAATATGATAAGATATGATCCTACACCAGTGGACCTGTAATTTCTTTGTTCTGTGTACAAAGTTAAAGGTTATTTATAAAATTATTTATAGTGGGTGGAGCTTAGCATGAATAGTGATGAAGGAAAGGGTTCAGGCTCGAAAGGTTTCCTTATCTTGATATTATGAGATCAGTATATTGAAAGGTTATTGTTTTCAGATGATCAATGTATGAGCAGAACTGACCACGTATTGTATATATCAGTGGAGTCTGCACCAGACTGGATTCTTGCTCAAGTAAACCAGGTAAGTTTGAAAGAAAAAATGTTTATTTTTAGATAAAATTCAAGATCTATTGTTCTAGCCTGGGTTTAAATGCTAGCATTGGCATTAGCAGTCTACAAATGTTATTGTATTTAGCTTACATAAGCCTAAGGCTCAAGGTGAGCTATTGTGATTGGTCTTCGTCCGTCTTTCATAAACCCTGTCTTTAAAACACATCGCCTCCTCAACCACTTGTTCATATTTTAAATAATTCCACATGAATGTTTCACATAATGCCCTCTACCAATATTGCATAAATCAGTCCGGTCCGCTGAACATGAGAGCTGCCTGAGCTCTAGGTAGGAAATCTTTTAAACGACATCTGAACCTTTGGTCCAAAATCAAAGTAATTTCACAGAACTGCTCCTCATGATGCACTCAACCAAAAATGCACAAATGGCTCCGCTCTGCTGAACAAAAGGGCCACCAGAGCTCTAGATAAGAAATATCTTTGAATGGCATCTCCTGAACTGCTGGTTCAAATTCAATTTAATTTCACAGAAATAGTCCCCATAATGCCCTCTACCCAAAGTGCACAAATGGTTCCACTGCACTGAAAAAAGGCCACCAGAGCTCTAGATAAGAAATATCTTTATACAACATCTCCTTTTGAACCACTGATCCAAATTCATAATGATTTCACAAAAATGTTCCTCACGATGCCCTCTACCAAAATTGCTCAGACCGTTCAGCTCGGCTGAACAAAATGCCTACCAGAGCTAAAACTACAAATATCGTTAAATGATATCTCTTTAATCACAGGCCAAAACATTATCTCCTCATGTGCCAGTATTCAGATGACCAATCCAAGGCCCTAGGGCCCTCTTTTACGTTAGATTTTTTAAGGCCTCATTATTTTTAAACCCATTTGTTTCATCTTTGGTATGATACATGCTGCCAAATCCAAAGTACCATCCCCACCCACTCGGGTCATCTCAACATCAAGGTCCATATTTAAGCAGGACTGAAGTTAAGAGTGTGTAACGAAAATTTAATTTTCTTATTTCTCAACCAAAACATACGTTGTGGGTACTCAAAAGAACCGTCTCAATGACAGTTCTTTTGAGCACCCAAAACATATGTAAAAACTGATGGGTAAGAAAATATTTACAATTTTTATGCTGATTTTTTTTGTTTATCTAAACCTATGTTAAGAGTTTTAATGTTAAAAATTTTAAAAGCTTCATTCTTTGCAACTTCATTCTTTGCCTATATCAGAATGTGTTCATGTTTGGCAGGCCTCCAGTTAAGAGTGGGTATTGGAAAATTATTTTCTTTATTTCTCATCCAAAACATATGTTGTGGGTACTCAAAAGAACCGTCTCAATGAGACGGTTCTTTTGAGCACCCAAAACACATGTTTTAATTAATGGTTAAGAAAATAATTAAAATTTTACTCAAATAAAATTTCCTTATCTGGACCTATGGTTTGGTATGATGTAACTTACTGGTTTAAAGTTTGTGCAGTACCATCACCACCACCTAGGTCGGTCAGTCAAGGCACTTACTTAAACAAGTGATTTCTTTGATCACTTATATGCATCATTTTTATCAAGAAGATACGTCTTTCTTGAAAATGATGAAAAATGAAAAAAAAGCCTTTGTCCAAATAATTTGGAAGGAAAGCTTGCTGATCACTGATTCAAGTAACTTCAGTAATGAAGCACTGTTACAGGTGATTATATCAATGTAACAAATGATTGCATCATGGTGAAAATCACTCATTATGGTGATTTTTTAAAGAAGGATCAAAACTTTATGATAGTGAGCGCACAGTTAAAATAAATGCGAGTTCATTTGTTTTGGTTGAGAAATAAGAAAAATAATTTCAAATATCCACCTTATCTAAATTTCCTTCTCTATATCCAAGAATATACCTCATATCTAAAATGAAAACTTTGAACACAGTTATGGTCTAATTATCTTTTTTCTCAACCTAACCATATAAGCTGTGGGTACTCAAAGAAATCTTCACAATGAGATTGTTCTTAAGAGCACCAATAGCACATGTTTGGATAAGGCCAAATAAAAAGATACCTGTGTTTAGGTAACCCGACCCTACCTAAATTTACTTGTGAAACCTAGAATTTTTTCAGGTTTTTTGGAAAAAAATATAATTTTATGGATTTTGAAATGCAAAATGCCTTTCAAAATGCATAAAATTATTTTTTTTTTTCAAGAAAAAAAATTAAAAAAAACCATGTGTGCTGGCCCTTAGGCTACCTAAAATTTTTCAGACCTGTTACCCGAGACACACTTATTTTTTTATTTGGCCTAAGATAAAAAAAATCCTAATTTTACCCTCAAAAATTTTATTCATTTAAACTTATGCTCATAAAATTATAACTCTACTTCTGTTTATTAGGCGAAGTGGAGCAAGGGGAAGGTAACCTGTATAAAGTGTGGGGGAAGGCTTGGTTCATTTGATTTCACCAACATCAAGAAATGTGGACTTTGCTATGAACATGATTTGTCGGCAGTACATGTACTTCAAGACAGAGTTGATGTGCTAGAACCAAGACCTCAGACTATACGGTACATTTACATATATATACAGTAAAACCTGTCTTAAGCACCCACTCCAAAACAAAGACCAAAAATTGCTCTTCAAAAATAGTAAGTGAGTATAATCAGGAAATACCACAATTACAAACCGCAGACAACCCCATGGCACCGCGAGGAAGAGCTGCTCAACCATCACGAGACACCAGGAAAACAAATTAAGCAAAGCAACCAGCTCCTTCTTCCCCAACAAGATGATTGCAATACCAAAATGGACATAAAGTAACGTACAACAAGACATAGAACAATTACAGACTCCCACAATGGGACTGATTATCAGTTAAAGCAGGTCAAAAGTATTGCAGAATGCTCCAAGAGGAGCATTCTGCATTACTTCTGACCTTCATTAAACTACAATTTGCCATTAAATTCTTTGTTTTGTCTATTTCTGAGTGGCCGCTTAAGACAGGGTTTACTGTACATGTGTATTAACTGCTGCATTTCCTCTATAGCCAATGATCTCTACAAAAACATATACCATATTCAGTCCATTAACTCTTCTAGCTGGCAGCGACTTTTGTAATCTGCTAATAACCTTTTCTAGCAGTTTGCAGAATGTCAGCCCTGGTCTGGATCCAAACCGTTCCACACTTTGATATGGTTCCTGAAAGAATTTTTTGAAAACATTAGTTATGAAAAAAATCAGCAGACGACAACAAAAGCATGAAAAATTATACCCAGTTAAATACCTGCGCCCTAGATAAGCTTTTGTGTCAATTGGGTATTTACGTAACCTGGTTATCCTCAATTGTGTACTTGCAAAAACAATTGCATATTTTCATATTTTTTTATGCCACATTTTTTTCTGTGATTACACGTTTTCTTATTGCATGAAGCCATCGGGAATGTGCTCGCATATGTATTCACTCCCATCGTCTGCCTTTCCAAAGTATCAAACTAGCGGATTTTATTGTACCTGAAGCAAATCTCATCCCCTTGTTGACATTCGAGCGTGTACACTTTGCAAAGTTTCACTTTCATCATAGTGTTTTTCTGCGAAATACTTGACTGGGTACCGATATTTTATTCATAAACTGGAGTTATATTGCGTGCTCCCTAGTAAAAAATCAATACCCGACTGGCATTTTTTTTTTTTTTAAATCAATACCCGACTGGCATTAATCTTTTTAACAAATTGTAGCTATTTTCCTTTGAACTGTTTATTTTTTTTTTTTAACTTGCTTTCAGCATATCGGTTTTTTTTTTTTTACAGAAGAACGTATAGTTATCTGATTAGCCTATGTAGTTGTCAGATATTGTACATGATCTTCGCTGTAAAATGGTTACTATTTTATTGTCTTAGATATACTCATATGTTTAATGTGTAAAATTGTTAATATTTTAGCTAATCTACTATAGTTTTATTGTTCAGTAATACTTCTCTTACCTAACCTTGATGACGCTAATGACCCAAAAGGGTTGATGCGTCGTTAAACTCCAACTCATCATCATCATCATCAACCCGACTGGCATTTGTTTATTACCCAAATGGAAATGAAATGGACCAAATGGACAGGTACGCAATGACATCGCATGTTATTGCATATCGATCGTTAGAATTGCTTTTCGGTACGCACACATTTCATTTTAATTGCTTTTTTGAAGATTTTAAATGCGTATTTACCCAAATACGCTGCTTATCTAGGGTGCTGAAATAATGTTATTTACGGAATGTGGGCTCAGCAACATTACTGCCAAATTAGAATAGAAAACCAGGACAAAAAGGAGCCACCAAGGTTTTGAGGTGTTTTTTTTAGTTTTGACCTTTTATTTACACTGTATTCCTTTTCTCTGGTGCAGCATTTGTTTAACCCTTTGTATACTAATGGGGTCTTCCTTCTGATTTGATGCAATAAACTTGGGATAGTCCATTGTACATATTTGGGGTTGTCCAGTTATAATTAAAGAAAAAAAATTGTATATATTGTCTGAGTACTTTTTTTACCATAGCAAACAGTGTAGACCCTGTTGAAATGCTGCATAATGCAGCATTTCATCTGAATCTTTGCTGTTTGCAAAAGAACCAAATTAGGGTTTCCAGTAAACATAGGGTTTAGAATGTGCATTACCAACCCTTTTGCTCAGTACTGGGTAATTTTGCACGTTATTTTTTTTTTTCTGTCAAGGCCTTTCTCAAAATAAACTTCATCAAAAAAATTATTCAGGAATGCAATCAGAGAGTCAAAAAGTTGGTCGTGCCTGATCTGGGTTGAAACTGTTGTTGTGTTGTGACAACAAAAAACGCCGGCAGAAGGCAATAACCATACTCATCCTGAAAGCTGAACACTTTGATTGGTATTACACTGTGATATCATAAAGTATTAACCTTTTCTCCGCCATTCACAACCAATGTTGTCTGCTTTGCTATTTGCTGATGATCTTTTGTAGCCTATATTTCAAAAGAAGATGGATCAAGATCCAGGGTTCAAGCTAGGGGGAGACCGTGGAGAAAAAGTCTCCAGGGCTAATCTAGCCTGACTTCTCCCTATTTTCAACTGAGGGAATTTTTATATAGATATGATTACAGAAAACCCTGTTTAAAACAGCCACTCAAAAATAGACAAAACAAAGGTCTTAATGACAAATGGTTGCTTAATGAAGGTCAAAAAAATTGCAGAATGCTCCCCTTGGAGCATTCTGCAATACTTTTGACCTGCATTAAGCGATAATTGGTCTTGAAAACCAATTTTCGGCCTATTTGAAAGTGGTCGTTTTACACAGGTTTTACTGTAAATAGAATTCAAAATTAAGACCAAACCTTCTCCTAAACAGCAGCTATACTTCTCATATCTTTGAGCTCTGGCTTGACCCTTGGCAGATCTTTAAAATAGTCTGGAAGCAATTGATTGTATGCAACAGTCGTAAATTAATAGTCAATATTTTCAGGACAAATTATATTGGCAGAGTTAGTGTGAAATGACAACCCTTGTAGAGCCTCATTGAACTGCTTTAATATGCACAGTGCAGTTTGACCAGGTTACATGTATGAGGTATTTTCCTGAAATTCTCTACCTGACAATTTGGCGATAACTTATGTAAGAAGCATATGCAGCAATATAAACCCCTTGTACATGCATACTGGAAACCCTTAAATGGGTATTTTGGCAAATAGCAAGATACAGTGTTTC
Source organism: Loripinus fragilis (assembly GCA_964019695.1). Taxonomy (NCBI): domain Eukaryota; kingdom Metazoa; phylum Mollusca; class Bivalvia; order Lucinida; family Lucinidae; genus Loripinus; species Loripinus fragilis. The sequence continues at coordinate 20,691,754 of OZ026528.1, forward strand.
ATCAGGGTCTGCACTATTTGCTATCAAAGACAAAGAACCACTAGTGGTTTACAGATTTTGTAACATTATGTAATGTCGTCCTAAACAACATTGCATATATAATGAAAAACTCTTATTCTAACACACGTCGCCTATAGAGCCAACGGTAACAAACTGTGATATATCGGACAATAATTCACTGCTAAAGTGTGTGATAGCTGACATCACTGGAAAATGACGTCATTCATGGCGTTAGATGGTGTAACGTCATTTTTACGCTTGAAAGACGTTACAATTACATGTAAACGCATGCGACGTAGTCTAAGTATTGGCGGGAGTTCTTCAGTGCAATGGCGGAAAGTTGGAAGAAGCTGAAGACTTCGAATGTGTTTTCGTCGTTTATTGTGAGTTAGAATCGAAATAGATCAGCACAATTGCGTGAACTGTTGAGTAATAATTTGCTGTTTCTCGGTCAGTTGTGCGAAGATAAATCACTCGCGCTGCGCGCTCGTGATTTGATCTTCTTTACAACTGACCTCTAAACAGTGAATTATCACTCAACAATTCACTGCTGGAGCTAATCTATTTCTTAAATATTTTCATGCCAAAAATGATATTTCAAGATATGATGAATGGAATCTAAAATTCTTTCTGATGTATTATTGAATTTATAGAACTTGTTGCGAAAAAGCAATAAAAAGCTCGACAAGTTTTGCAGTTGACTCTCTTTCCCAACTTGTTAAATAGATTTAATACAACATGAAATATCCTCTATTTATGCACAAATTATTTGCTTATCTGTACTTCTGTTTACTTATAGGCTAGCTCTACTTCAGATTAACAATGACAGCTTACATGAAGTCTTTACTCAAGATAACTCGTTGACAACTAACAACGACAGTGATCAGAGTCTGAACAGGAATACATCTTATCCCTCAGAATATTCAGCATCTAACCAAGGAGCAGAATCATCTCACACAGTAGACAATCCAATTCCAAATGTCGTGAAAAGCTCTGAATCTGGCAGATATATGCACAAGACCAAGGATCCTGGGGATGTCTTTGACACCGAAAAGATGTTTGCCGTTGGTGATGATTTAGCCGATGACGCTGAATTAGATCATCACTTTTTTAAGGATCTTGAAGCTGAAAGAACTTCTATAGAAAATGATGAGAAAACACTGTTATATGTTAGTGATACTTTGGTCACTAGAACAGACGAAACAGAATTAGATCCTCAATTAGTGAAGGTTTTTGAAAGAGAACGATCGGATTTGCAAACACAGACAAGTAATAACTTGGTCACACAAACATTGAATGATGCATTTGAGAAAATTAATCATGAAACTAGGGGTGATCGAAGAAGAAAAAGAAGAAAAAAGGATGAGCGTGAAGACAGTTACCAAAATCCTTATACTGTTTTGCAGAACCTAGAAGACAGTAGTACTAAGGTTTCAAGTGAACTAGAAGCTTTGGATCTTGCGGTAGATCCTGATAAAAAGGTATTTTTATAACCGTATACATCACAGGTTTTGAAATACAAAATTTATGAGCATAAATCGTAAATATTTTCTTATACACCAGTTTAAACATATGTTTTGGGTGCTCAAAAGAACCGTCTCATTGAGACGGTTCTTTTGAGTACCCACAACATATGTTTTGGTTGAGAAATAAGAAAAATAATTTTTGTTACACACTCTTAACTTAAGGCCTGTTACATGCATTGTGAGCAGGCCTCTAAATAGGAGTGTGTAATTGAAAAATTCTTTTCTTGCTTCTCAACCAAAACATATGTTGTGGGTACTCAAAAAAACATCTCATTGAGACAGCTCTTTTGATCACCCAAAACAAAATTAATGTTGAATCCGATGGATTAGTAAATATTTACAATTTTACACCGAAAAACTTTGTTTATCTAGACCTATGATTGTAAGGTTTTTACCCCAAAATTTGAGGCGTCTTTTCTAAAGCTTGAACAATTCACCCAATGTGGTGTGTTAAATGAACCATAGTTCCAGATATGGAACTTTTTATCATGCAGAATGCCTCCAGATTAGAGTGTATATTGGAAAAATATTTTTTCTTCGTACTTTAAAGAACCATCTCAATGAATCAGTTCTGTTGAGCATCCAAAACAAACATTAAAGAGAAAATAATCACAATTTTATGCCAAATAAGCATATCTGGACCAATAAATCAGTATTATACTGGCATGCACAGATCCAGAGGGTGGTTTAGGGGGTCCAGATCCCCCCCCCCCCTCTGAAAAATCAAAAAAAATTATGGTTTCTTAGCAATACTTTTCCGGATCCCCTGAAAAATCTAAAAACTACCAAGCCAGAATTCAATGTTGGGCCATCATTGGCATGCCATCGAAACGCCATTTGAATGGCGTTTTGCTGGCAGGCTGATGATGGCACACTTTTATTGGCATTTAGATCCTCCCTCCCCTCATAAATTAAAAAAAAGCGTTGTCAAAGTTGGACCCACTCTGACAAAACTTTCTAGATCAGTGCATGAAAGACTTTCATAATTTTAGCTCTTTTCCAAAAACTTTTTCAAGAGCACAAGTCTATCATTGTGGAAAGATTTGGATCCAGGTCAGGACCGACATTCTGTTGGTCCTGATCTGGGTCCAAACTGTTTGCAAATGTTGTCAGCAGACGACAAAAGTTACGTAACCTCTAGCAAGGATAGAGTTAATCTAAAGCACAGCCAGCATAGGGATTTTTCTAGGCTTGATTTGGGGCCGAATATAGGCCCCTTCCCAATTTAAAAATGAGCAAAATACTCCCAAAATGCTCTATATCATTTTCAGATTCTTAGTTCTACATTTTATTGAAAATTTCATGAAAATCCAAACAAAAATAGCAAAGTTACAGATGCATGAAAATTCGCATAAAAATAGGAATGAAAACAAGATTCATTCACATTTTTATTCAAATGTTCATGATTGGCAATTAAAGCTACAAATATGTTAGAGCTTTACACTGCTAAATTATTATAAGGTTTTTAATCCATTGCATCAAATTTTCCCAATTTTGATGGTGCAAAAATTCAATAGGCCACTGGCCACAACTTCAGAAAGGTAGGAAAATCCCTGCTGCATATTTTCAGTGATTTTTTACCTGCGCATACTGCATCTTTTACTCATAATTTTGTCTCTGGGATGCAATGGGGTTTTTTCAGCGAGTCCCAGGATGCAATGGTATTGCAGTCTTGTCATAAAAATAGTGATCTGGACTCATGGAGTAAGACTCGTTGATATGGGTATCAGGGAGTCCGAGGACCAGTAAGCCCAGAATTGTATTTTACAGAAAAAGAAGAATGCTGAATGCAATGCGGAACCAGAAACAGTAGTATTAGATGATGATTACTGTGCGATATGTCTAGAACTTTACTACAGACCTCACCAAGTTGTACCTTGCCAGCATAGATTCTGTGAGCCATGTCTACGACAGCTGGCTAAAGGGAGTCCAAGCACAACACTGTGTCCTATGTGCAGGCATGTGATTAAACGCTGTATATTTGATGAAGGTTAGTTGAACTTTGTAAGGAGTTTTGAGGGTCTGGATGGGGTATAATGATTAGTGAATAATGGCCCTTTTTTATAATGAATAGTGAATAATGAGCCAAAAAAAAATAATGAATAGTGAATAATGAGGGCCTTAAAATTAATGAATAATCCTATTTTTTTAATGAGTTAAAGAAAAAAATTAATGAATAGTGAATGATCAGATTTCTTTGCCACCTTTCTTACTTTTAATGAATAATTGGTCTTATTTTAATGAATTACCCAAAATTTTAATGAGATGAATAATGGGCTAAATTTTTAATGAATAGTGAATACCAGCCCCCTCCATCCAGACCCTCAGTTGTCCTGTTAAGGCGTGAAATCTCCCTAAAAGTCATCAATGAAAAAGTCAAATTTTCTGGCTGTGACTTTTGGAATGTTTTTTGTAACTATGAATGGACATACATATAAATTATTCAAAACACATATTTAATGGTGTTCAAACTGAGGACAAAGGGGAGATAAATACGGCTTGACATAACTACTCAAAAATTGCATTTTGATACTATATATAAGGGCGAAAAGGTAAGTTTATTTTTTAAAAATCCACAGCTGTTTTTCCATCAAAGAATGTAGAATAGATTTATCTTACAATATCTGATTCGATCAGTCTTATCAGTTTGAGTGTGGACTGTTTAAGCGTGCAAAATGCAGTTAAAACCTCTAGCTGTAAATAGACAAATGGGAACGCTTCATTTTTTCATATAAAAGTATTTTCCCCACCTTGACCCAGCAAATCCTTTAAAGGGTAAATGCCTTTAAAGAATTTACACAACATATATATATATATATATATATATATATATATATATATATATATATATATATATATATATATATATATATATATATATATATATATATATATATATATATATATATATATATATATATATGTAAGTAGGAAGCTGGGTCAAGGCGGGGAACATACTTTTAAACAAAAAAATCGAAGCATTCCCGTTTGTCTATTTACAATAGGAAGTATTAACTGCATTTTGCATGCCTAAATAGTGTGCATGCATACTGAACAGACAGACAGACAGATCGAATCAGATATTGTTAGTTAAATCTATTTTACATTATTATATGGTAAAACAAAGTTGCTGAATTCATAAAATAGCATAGTCTGATATTGTATCAAAATATTATTTGTAGATTAGTTAGGTTAAGCCGTATTTATCTCCCCCTTGCCCTTGATTTGAACATCATTAAGTTTGTTTTTCAATAATATATTTGCATGCCATTTGATAGTCATGAAAAGTATTTAAAACATGACAGACTGAAAATTTGACTTTTTCACACCTGACAACTCTTAGATATGGGCCTCAACGCAAGAAAATCTGTCTTCGGGGGTTTACGAACAACACAGGAGCAGACAAGCCTGAGCTTCTACACAGTCTGATCAGCATCTTTGTTATTCGCTATTTGGAAAAAATTATATATAAACTTGCCTCTGGTAAAATTTCAAATTTCTAGCTTGTCTCTGTATCTGATGAGACTGGTTTGAAACTGGCTTTGTCGGAAATCCTGAAGGCAGGTTATGTTGCATCAAGGCTCATATTCATGTGCCCTGTCTATAGCTACTCTAGTACTGTGTCATGATTTAGTGCTTTATATATGGGCCTGGACGTGAGAAAACCTGTCTTCTGGGGTTTGAGAACATCAAAGGGGCAGACCAGCCTCCGTGCAGTCTGATCAGCGCCTTTGTTGTTCACTTTTTAGAAAGTATCATATCTTGACTTGCTATGAGCGAAATTTCAATTTTCTAGCAAGTCTCTGTATCTGAGCAGGCTGGTTTGAATCTCACTTTGTCAGAAACCCCAAAGACAGGTTTTCTCGCCTTGAGGCACATATGATGAAGCTTTATAGCTGTATCTTTAAACCATACGGCTAATCCTTTCTATGTAGCATCTGACGATTGCGTCACCCAACCCTATAGCCAATTTCATAGTTGTTCCGTACTTTTCCGTAATTCTTTCGTAATTCAGGGGCAGACTTGATTTAGCTGTTCCCTTTACTCCTTTTACTCCGAACAGGCAGAACAGTAATCAAGTGGTGCTGGAACATCTGTACCGGCGTACTCCGGCTACTCCGTCTTCCAAGGTGGTGTAGACAGAACAGTCACGTGACCTGTTCCAAAATAAGATGGCGGAGCACTGCCTTCACTGTACTGAGATATTTTTCTGTCGTTTCCGATAAGTTCTGATAATTATTAATATTGAAAAAATATGGTAATCATTAAAAGGGATTGAAATCACATGTATTTTGTCATTCTTTATTCTTCTTCTTAGCAATCGGATTGTGTTATTTTTTTCACAATTCAAACAACAATCGCTTGATTTACTCTGGAGTACTCCAAAGTGCCCAGTTTTGCTTGTTTTAGATGACTGTTCTGGCGTACGCCGAGTACTCTAAAATTCCTAAATCAAGTCCGCCCCAGGTCACATGCAGTGATGTCTATATTAACCAGTCAAAATTGATGCCAGAACAGTGACATTCATAACAATAATAAACAGGTAAACCTTTCTTAAGGGGCCACTCAAAAAAAGGAAAAATAAATGTCTTAAAGACAGATGGTAGCTTAATGCAGGTTTAAAGTATTACAGAATGATCTCTTCAATACTTTTCTTTCTTTCTTTCGATCGTTACTGGTTTCGCTCAAACTTGAGCATTACACCAGGGAGTGCAAATTTAGAAATTTTGATAAATAAAAAAACAAAAACAAAACAAAAAACAAAACAACACAAAAAAACACAAAAACCTTTGGCTGAATTTTTGTTTAAATAAGGAGTGCCCTAAAATTCTCTGTGGACTGGGTATTGGCCACAGAAGGAGACAGACCATTCCAATGAGGAATAGTTTGGGGGAAAAAGGAATTCTTCAGGGCATCACTGTATGTCTGGTGTCTGCGGTATTGAGCACTATGTGATGACCTGGTAGTTTTCAAACTGTGAGCAGGGGTCATATATTTGTCTTTTTCAATAGACACTGCTCCACAATGAATCTTGTGAAAGAGAAGCAAGGAGGACTGTGTCCCTCTGGGCCTCAAGAGATGGCCATTCCAGCTCGTCCAGCATTTCGCCGACACTACTTGTGTTTTGCCATCTCCTGCAGGTCCAGCGGGCTGCTGTCCTCTGAACTTTCTCAATCTGATTAATCTGAAGTTTCAAGTGAGGGCTCCAAATGGATGCTGCATACTCTAGTTTAGGCCTAACCAAAGTTTTGTATGCAACTTCCTTAGTACTCCTTTTGACCTGTACTCAGCGATAATTGGTCTTGAAAACCAATCTTTGTGTTTTCTGTTGAGTGGCTGCTTAGGACAGGTTTTACTGTAGGTCACTGGCCGCATGTGGCAAGCATAAAAATACCAACAGTAATTTGTTTTAGTATGCATACTGCCATGAATGTATTGCGTATGAGTCAAGGGCCATTCAGCACCGTTTTGTAGATTTTTTGTTACCTTTGACACCATTTTTAGGTATTTCTGACATCAGCATATAATGCATTGGAATATGTCACAGTATTGCTGTAGTCTGCTATCTTAAGAAAGTTTTACCATTCTAAAGAAAGGCTTAAAATCTCAGCAAAACACAATTCTATCTAGCTATAGATATCATGGTAATTGAGAAGAACACCAATTCCAGCACATATTCTTTTGTAGCCATTTCGTATCTGAAATGTTTATTTCAATATACCGGTAGGTCAAGGTATTGGTACATTATGTACTTGGTCAGAACATTTTAATTTGGAAAGTGCTTGGAGCTAATCAGCACCTGTCTGGAAAACTCAATATGAAATAGGCTATACTGTTTCCTGTGTGCAAACTCTATATAAAAAACAGTACTTTGGTTAAGAGAGTGTAACAGAAAAATAGTTCTCTTATTTCTCAACCAAAACAAATGTTGTGGGTATTCAAAAGAACCGTCTCAATTGAGCACCCAAAACACATGCTTACAATTATTGGTAAGAAAATATTTACAATTTTACGCTGAAATTTTTTGTTTATCTAAACCCATGGTTAAAGGTTAGTCATACCATGACAGCATAGATTCTGTGAGCCCTTTCTACACCAGCTGACAAGAGAGAGGAGAAGCCTTTGTCCTATATATATACAGTAAAACCTGTGTAAAACAGCCACTCTTATAAAGACCGAAAATTGGTTTTCAAGACCAATTATGGCTTAATGCAGGTCAAAAGGATTGCAGAATGCTCCCCTTGGAGCACTCTGCAATACTTTTGATCTGCATTAAGCTACCATTTGTCATTAAGATCTTTGTTTTGTCTATTTTGAGTTGCCGTTTTACTGTAGATGAGATTATAAGGATCCATTATGAGTGTGAGGTTGGAATAGATAAATCTTTCTACAGGATCACCTAGTGGCATCACGAGGCTTGCCGAGTGGTGACAAACGGTGATGGCCAGGGACAGATTTTTCTACCCCAACCTCACACAAATAATGGATTCTTTTTCTTGCTCACCATTAAATACCGTTTTTATAATATTTGAAAAATATGAAATACGATTCCAAAAGTTCCTGATTACGATTAAATGCGACATACATATGTGATGTGGTGACGTCATTTTAATATTACAATTATGTAACGGAACGACGTGCGGCTGTTCGTTTTTTATCTTTTCCACGGGCTGGTACGGAGAATTTGAGATAGAATTTTTCATATGGACAAAAGCAGCTGAAATCCCGATCTGGTGTGCAAGAATAAACACTTTTTTAGATTGATGGTAAGTTGATCTTTGATAGCATAGAAAAACAAATGAGTATGACCAGGAAATTCCACAATCACAGATACAGACAAATCCACGGATGTGCACTTATTGCTTGCATACAACAGTCAGGTCTTCTTGTTTTGAGGTCCATATATCTTAAGTTTCAGGGTGTGTTAAATTTTCACGTTAACATTAATTTTACTGCTCATAAAAGAGATTTTCTTGCTAAAAAAGAAGACCATCCCCTAAGTAAGTAATAAAATAGTGATTTGTGCTCACCTGCTTGGAAGGCTATCTTGAAAGTTGTGTTTTCTTGTGTTTTGTTACTTTCCCATACGTGTCATTGATCCACATCAGAACTAAGGGTGAGGTTGGTACGGTTTAACATGTTGAAGCCATCCAGTAATTTTTTACTACTGACAGTTCCAAGGCATGCAGTGCTTCTATTGTGGATCCTTTTTGTTATTCATGTTTCATGTTTTTCTTTATTATTGTTATACTGTGATGTCTGTTACCGGTAGCCTTGTGATCACCTACTGAGAAAGGACTGGCCTCTTGACTCTCTTGTGTGTAATGTTTTCTTGTGTTTTTGTCACTTTTCCATATGGTGTCTCGGGTCAGGTGAGGTACTTGATAGTATCGATTCCTGATCTTTGCCTTCTTCATTACTTGATAGTTTTGAGCATGTGATCAAAATATGAAGTTGTATCCCTGATGCTCCAATTTGAGCTGTTCATGTACACTGAAACCTGTCTTAACCCATAATGAGCCAATCGCAGCAAAAGTTGTCTGCTTTTCTGGTCTGCTGAAATGTTTAAGAAGCTTCTATGGCAAACAGTGTGGATCCAGATCAGACTGCTCCTATAGGAGCAGTCTGTTCTGGGTCCACACTGTTTGCTTCTATACTTAATTCGTCAGTAATGTAAGGCAATAATTTGCAGCAGACAACTTCAGCAGACAACATTTTCAGATACATTTTTCTTGGCGCTTTAAGGGTTAAGCAGTCACTGAAACTTGACAAAAGAAAGGTATGAAACTCATGTGGTAGCTTAATGCCAATGATTTAATGCGCATCAAACCTACTCCATGGGAGCATTCTGCAATAATTTTGACCTGCATTAAGCAATTATCTGTCTTGAAACTTTTTTTGTCTTCTTTTGACTGGCTGTTTAAGACAGGTTTTACTGTACTATGGTATTATTCCTGATGATGAAAGTGAAGGTTCAGAAAAGGCTGATAATCCACATGGTCTTGCCTGAGCCATCACTACTAAATATCATCCATTTACACTCAATCATTTAGGGAGCGCAGTGGCTCAGTGTTAGAGTGCTTGACTAGAGACTGAAGGGCTGTGGTTTCGAGCCTCACCGGCGTCACTGGGTTGTGTAAGACACATTAATCCTAGCTTAGTACTGGTTCAACCCTGGAAGACATGTCCCTTTATAATGGAAAGCTTGTTGATGAGACGTAAAGAATCAAATCAAACAAAACAAAACACTCAAACATTTCAGTATTTATAGACGTAAACACCGGGTTTTATCATCGCCCCTTTGCTTTTTCAGAACTTGATTCCACTTTAAAGGAAAAACATGAAGACTTGTACAAGCAAAGGCAACACTTTAACAGAAAGATCACAAAGAATTTTTATCGTCTCCCAGAGTGCAGCGAACAAGTCTATAAATGGGCTCTTGAGAGGGAAATCCAGATACAAAGGAATGCAAGATCACAGATGCATGCGGCATTAGCAATATTGGTGTATTGTTTATTTGTTATTTTTTTATCCTATGTTTTCTGTTGGTGATTGATCCCAGCAATTTGGATTTGCACTTTTTAAGTTGAAGTCATTTTTGACTAGTGCAGCAGAAGTGCCATTGGTTACTTGAATATTAATTGTATATGCATATTATAATCTTGCCAAATTAATTATTCATGGACACTCAAATGTAAACTTCCATGCATATAATATAATCTTCACAAAATGCTTATTTATAGAGTGACTAGGCAGAATTTGTATTATGATATAGCTCATTTTACATGTTGGTATCATCATAGAGGCTTGTATAGGGGTTTTAGGGATACAGGATATTTGCCATTTTACTTCCAGGGATATGATATGCTGTGTTCAATATTTTGCCTACTTACAGATACCTGGATTTGTGATCTTTAGGAAAACCAATTATGGGTATATTTGACATTTTACATGGGATACTGGCTTTATTACTTCGAAGGATATAGGATATTGGTACATCCCCGCCCCATACAAGCCTCATCATACAATGTTAAAATTGCATAGGTATGCAGCCTTCCAAATCAATTTCTAACAATGTGGTATGTGCGACGAGCAAAGGCTCAGACCAGCCTGCACATACGCACAGTCTGACCAGAGCCTTTGCTAGTCGCTTAAATATTCTATGACTGTTAAGCTACTGACCGAACATCATTTTGAGTTTCTGGGCTTTAAAGGAGGCTGCACAGGCTCATCTGAGTTTACACTTGTGTAAATGCCACATTGTTGGAAATCTCATGCCGTGGCTCTAATATAAGTGGACGAGTGCTATTTTCAAGCCCTGCCTTGTGCTGAACCCAGATTAATCCCTTTTTGAAAACACTGCAGACCAAGATCAACTGGGTTCTGACCAAGCCATCTGATCAGGATCCACACTGTTTTCCACTTTGATTGATAATATATGCTTACAACAGAATTGCCGTAGGTTAACAGGATTTAATTTGAGCCGCGACATGAGATTTCCAACAATGTGATATGTTGGACCAGTAAAGGCTCAGACTAGCCTGCGCATATGTGCAGTCTGATCAGAGCCTTTGCTAGTCGCTTAACTTTTCAATGATTGTTCAGCTACTGACCTAACATCATTTGGAGTTTCTAAGCTTAACAAGAGGCTGCACAGGCTTGTCTGAGTCTACACTTGTCAAAATTCCACATTGTTGGAAATCACATGTCGCGGCTCAATGTACCTGTGCAACCAGCAAATGCTCAGATCAGCCTGCACAGTCTCATCAGAGCCATTGCTAGTCGCTTGAATATTCTATTAGTGATAAGCTACTGACCAAACATTATTTGGAGTGTCTGAGCTTTAAAGGAGGCTGCACAGGTTGGTCTGAGTCTACACTTGTGTAAATGCCACATTGTTGGAAATCACATGCCACGGCTCTATTAAAAGTAGAAAGGAAGGCAAAGATCAGGAATCCATACAATCAATCAATACAACCCTTGTAGTGCTGAACCCGGATTATCCTATTTGAAAATGCTGTAGATCCAGATCATCTGGGTTCTGACAAAGCTTTCTGATCAGGATCCACTCTGAGTGAAAATTCATGCTTACAATTGAATTGCTGTAGGTTAACATGATATGGGCCTCCTCGCGAGAAAACCTGTCTTCGGTGGTTTGCAAAAAAAACAAAGGCGCAGATCAGCCTGGGCATATATTCAGACTTGATACAAGAGAAATTTCAACTTTCTAGCTAGTCTATGTAGCTGAGCAGGCTGGTTTTAGTCTCGCTTTCTCGGAAACCCACGAAGTCAGGCTTTCTCGCGTAGAGGCCCATATAATTTTTGAATGAATAAGTACAGAATATATTCAGCATGGTAAGGGTTAGGAGCCTGACTGGTCACATTAATAGCTCAATTATTATCAATTTAAGGTACAATGGTAACCCTTTGTATACTAATGGATTCTTCCTTCTGGTTTGATACAATAAACTTGGGATAGTCAATTGTACATATCTAGGGGTGCCAAATTATAATTTTCGGAAAAAAAAATTGTATTTTTTTTTGTCTGAAGATCTGTTTTACCTTAACAAACAGTGTAGACACTGATGAAATGCCGCATTATGCTGCATTTCATCTGGGTCTTCACTGTTTGCAAAAGTACTTGTTTAGGGGTTTCCTACATACAAAGGGATAAAAGGGCTAAAAAAGATAAAATATGTTTTATGTGTGTTTACCCTCAATTAACCCTATTGTATACTGGAAAAAACCCTAAATGGGTACTTTTTCAAACAGTGAAGACCAATCTTGCATCGTTTCATTAGGGTCTACTCTGTTAAGATAAAAGGATTTCAGGCGAAAATACTACGCTATTTTTATGATAGCTAGATATATACAATGAACCATCCCAAGTTAATTGTTTCAAACAAGAATGAAAAATTCATTAGTATGCAAAGGGTTAAATATTCTTGTCACTTTATTTCCATGTGTGTGGGACTCCAAATTATTAGATAAGGGTTTGCCATATATTAACTTATCAAAGCAGTGCTATCATATCAATTTTTATAGTTATTTATTCATTTACTTTTTATTCTACAAAACATTCATATTTGCTGTTGGGCTTTTTAGCTCACCTGAACCTTATAGAAGAGGCTTGATCTGGTGCTGATGTTTTCTGTTCTTCATGGGTGAAAGTTTCCAGGATTATTCCTGAATTTAGCATTTTGAGGTCGACATTCCATAGAAAGTCGGCCTCAAAATGCTGAATTTAGCAGACAATTAAAGCATAACACATTTCTCTTCAGTTTCTCTGAAGTCATTTAAGCTGAAATTTTTTGTTATTTTGTTGGCATAATGCAAGTTTTGAGATTTGAATTACTTAAGTTTAGGATTTTCGAAATTTTGAACTTTCACCCATATTTCTTACTTTCAAACACAAGTTTTTACTAAACTGCTTGGTCAATTGTGATCAAATAATATAAGTACCATTGTTGGGTTAAGGGGTCGACTTCATTAAGTTTTTAGACATATTGGGTGAAAACTATGGTCACCAGCTCATGACCATGGCAACAAAAATCTACATTGACTTATAATAGGAAAATCTCTGCTTAAAACATGACTTATTCATACAGAGAAGTGACCAAATCAAAACACCCTGATTTGGTTAATTGCCCGCCTGTCCATCTGTCTGTCACAAGCCAACATTGTTCTTTGCTTATTACATGACCTGGCCAGAATAACATATATGAGCCGTGACATTAGATTTCCAACAATGTGGTATTTTGACAAGTGTAGATTCTGGTGAGCCTGTGCAGCCTCCTGTTAAGCCTAGAAACACAAAGGGTGTCAGTAGGTTAACACTAATAGAATATTCAAGCGACTTGCAAAGGCTCTGATCAGACTGCGCCTATGCGCAGGCTGGTCTGAGCCTGTGCTGGTCGCACATACCACATTGTTGGAAATCTCATGCTGCGGCTCATTTTATATACATTTTATGCTCCGCTTAGACCGAGCTTTTTTTGAAAGCTTATACTTGTTTCTGTATGAATATTTAGCTGGATCATATAGTCTCAGACCCAGTGTAATCAGACTGGTCACTGATGGAAATACAAAAATATGTTCTCATGGTGCATTTTGGCGCTATTTCAAACTACTGGCCAAGGGAGCGCAGTGGTAGAGTGCTTGACTCGAGACCGAGGAGCCACAGGTTCAAGCCTCACCGGCGTTCCTGCGTTGTGTCCTTGAGCAAGACACATTTATCCTAGTTTAGTAATGGTTCAACCCAGGAAGACCCATCCCTATATAACTGAAAAATTGTTGATGGGATGTAAAGAATCAAATCAAACAAACAAAACTGCTGGCCATTGAACTTGATTCTAAATGATAGCTGAGAATTTATAAGAAGTTATTTCAGATATATGAAGTTGGCATATTGCAAGCAACAGTAAATAAAGTGAAGTTTTATTACCATTTAAATCAGTGTTAGAAATAAGCAATTGCCGACTTGCCCGACACAGGTGAAATTTGCTGGAGGCTAGCTGATAGTCTCTGCAGGCTTCCCCTTGTCAGTCTGAAATTCCAGGAAATAATTTTGTTTTATTTGTATAAACGCACATGCTGACGTATCTAGAGAAGCTTGTGGTCTATATTTTGGTCTGACCTTTTATCTACAACCCTACTTTGTGTATGGGAGCATATATATATAGGGAACACTAGCTGAGTGTCTTTTGATATCAAGTTTACCAGGCACGGCTTTGAGAACGCTTGTTGACATCGCAAGACTTGCCGAGCAACTCAACACGGGTTCTCAAATCTGAGCCTGGTAAGCTTGATATCAAAAGAGGCCAACCTGGTATTCTATTTATCAGTTTACCCATTGTTTCACCCTTCAAACTAGCAATCGTGATGTAATTTTTGATTTTTGTGTCCATTCAGTGTCGTTGGCGACGTCATTTAAAAATTGAAACGTTATCATGACCTGATAAAGGCACATGCCGTGAGAAAGACAACGTTTATCAGGCAATGTGCAACAATGCAGTTAATATGAAAGGTAACTGATAAACACCTTTACCTGAGCCTTCGCAGATCATAGATGCAATAAGTACCAAAATCCTGTGAACTGTCCCATATATGGTATTGACCAACGTGCATGTATGTGTTTGGCATTTAAGAGGGTCTGGATGGCTGTTCTGAAAATCGCTAATCATTAAAAAATTTGCCACTTAATCACTTCTGATAAAATATTTGCCTAATATATAAAATTCACCTGTTTTTCAGAAACACCTATAATCACCTTTTTCACTCAGTCACTTTAAACTATTTAGCATATATGAGCCGTGACATGAGATTTCCAACAATGTGGTATGTGCGACAAGCAAAGACTCAGACCAGCCTGCGCATATGCGCAGTCTGATCAGAGCCTTTGCTAGTCGCTTGAATATTCTATGAGTGTTAAGATACTGATCAAACATCATTTGGATATTCTAAGCTTAACAGGAGGCTGCACAGGCTCCCCGGAATCTACACTTGTCAAAATACCACATTGTTGGAAATCTCATGCCGCGGCTCATATATGTTTAGTTGGTTATCACAGTCTTTTTATCCTCATCATATACAGGTAGAAAATCGTTTTTTATCCTCATCATATTTAGGTAGAAAATCGTTAATTTTTAGACCCAAAAATTAGCAAAAATATCACTAAACGTTATTGTTTTGGGCTAAAAATTGTTGAAGAATATAATATATAGAGGATCTTTCATGAGTGCTCATGTTTTATTGAATTTATTAAACAAGTTGAGGAAAAGTGATAAAATGCGAGGCTTGCCGAGCATTTTATCGCTTTTTGGCAACGAGTTTAATAAATTCAATAATACAAGAGCACGAAAGTTAAATTCTATTTATCATATGACATTAAGATTATCTTGAAGTCGCATTTTTTACGTAAAAACATTATAATTTTGTCATTATGTACGCAACGTTGTCATGGACGTCATAACGTTTCCCAAAAATCTGTAAACCACTAGTGGTTTATCGATTTTATTGCATGGCGTTATTTCACTCCCAGACACGACGTCATATGATAAATGGCCAATAATTGCTAACCTATATACCCCATCCAGGCCCTCAATCAAAAGTGAGCATCAATAAAATGTGAAATATTAATGTAACAGTGAAGATAGAAGATGGCTATGTTATTCTAAATTTCGATTAAATATTCAAGCAATTTTTGTTTCTTGGTATATTTTCTCCCATCACATGTTATTTTGTTGATGGCAAGCACCTTTGTCTAACATAGAATCACTTTAAGCTTGGTTTGATCTCTCTGAGTTTTGATCAACCCAAGCTTGCCGAGTACGCAAACTCTGCAAAGAGAAGATTTTCTTTACCATATGGACAGTATATGTCACATTGTATTCTTTAATTAATTATTGTTTATACATTGTAACTTGATCTTCTAGTTTACTTCCAAGCTTTCAATGGACATTGTTTTTCTTTTAATGATAAAATTTTGGACCAAATTTTGCTCACGTCTATGATAAAATATATACTAGCACTAACTGCCAATGCAACATGGTTTGTGTTGTAACTTTTTAATGTGACATGATATTGCCATGAATTCAAGATTTTTGGCTCTAAGTCTGTATTAACAATTTATTTTCAAGATTGGTTACTATTTCCAGAGTTGTATACCCAGGGGACAAAAATCCCACCCGTCTGCTCGGAATTACGGGAGAAATCTAGAAAGGACGAAAAATTCTTTCCAATGCACTCATCCTGCAGGACGAGTGCTTTGGGAAGAATTACTCGGGGAAGTCATATTACATATTACGCATTTATGCTCTGTATTGCAGACACTTTTAAAGAACAAGTGCATGTGTTTGCAGGACAAGTGAAAATTGTTAGTCACTCGTCCTTTAGGACAAGTGCAATATTTTTGTACCCTGATACCCTATTTGCATGATGCACATGCAACACTACATGACTGTCATATACAATACAACATGTACTGTTGTAAACATACATGATCGCCAGATAAGTTAAGATAAAGATAGTTATTGTCCTACCTGTTGTAGGGAGCGCAGTGACTCAGTGGTATAGTGTTTGACTAGAGACCAAGGTGTTGCAGGTTGGAGCCTCACTGTTGTCGCTGCGTTGTGTCCTTGAGCAAGACACATTAATCCTTGCTTAGTTCTGGTTCAAACCGGGAAGACCCATCCCGGCGTAACTGAAAAAATGTTGACTGGGATGTAAAGAATTAAATGAAATGAACCGGCGCACTTGAGTATCGAACTTCGAGGTCAGGTGATTGGAATGCTTTGAGCTGGCTGCATTCCGATGATAGTGTCACATTGTGCCAGGCCTCGAGGTTATAAAACCTTAGTACAATCTCAGACTCAAAATAAAGCTCAATGATTGGCTGCTTGCCGCAAGCAGCCAATCATTGCACTTTATTTTGAGTCTGAGAATGCACTCAAGTTTTATAACCTCGAGGCCTGGTCTACAATATTCTGACTTTGGTAGAAGTATCAACAAACTGGTAAGGTCAGTTTAACTTGTTCATTAATGATGTTTGAATTTCGAAATAATCACTTGGGAGTCTAATAAGTTCAAAATGTGCCATTTTGACGATCATTTTTCCCTTTATGGAATAACGCCTGCCCACACACACAGATTGACTGATGACATCGTTTTTACAGGGGAAAAGTGTCAATGTTGTGGATTGCCCATCCAAATCTCCCAACCTGTCTCTTAATAGAACAAGTATGGGACATGCTTGATATGTGTATATGTCATCATATAGCCCAGCTGCAAACCTTACGTCAGCTACAGCAGGCATTACACCAAGAGTGGCAGAATATTCTTTTATCACGTCGCGTCTGGGATTGAAATAACGTCATGCAATAAAATGGATAAACTACTAGTGGTTTACAGAGATTTACGGGAAATGTTATGAAGTGCATATCAACGTTGCATACATTATGACAAAATTATAAGTTTTTTTTTACACCAGAAATGAGATTTCAAAGCAATCTTAATGTCATATGATAAATAGAATCTAACATTCATGCTCTTGTATTACGTCAGAAATGAGATTTCAAAGTAATCTTAATGTCATATGATGAATAAAATCTAACATTTCTGCTCTTGTATTATTGAATTTATTAAACTTGTTGAGGAAAAGTGATAAAATGCTTGGCAAACCTAGCGTTTTATCGCTTTACCTCAACTCATTTAATAACTTCAATAAAACATGAGCACTCATGTAAGCTCCTCTATGTAAACATCAGATGGTATTTAATGTGCGTGACACAAAGATGTCATGCGCTGTTACAGGAAGGTTTCGTTATTAATCAGTGGCATGTTTGTTAAATGTGACAATTTTGTCATAACGTGATTGGAATAGGCCGAATGGCTTTTGCAATTTATTTATGTATTGTGTGTTTAAATCTCAAGCAAAATTTTAGTTAAAGAATTATTTATTGAAAATATTAATAAATAGAATTTAAAATTTGTGTTTTGTTTGCAGTTTTTTGTTGTTTTTTACATATACATAACCTTGTTTGATTTTTCTTTTCCTTTTTTTTTGGGGGGGGGGGGGGGGGGGGGGGGGTGGGGGGTCAAAATTTTGGTATCCAATATTTTTGTGGGTTTTCAGAAAAATGAATATTTTGGAGATATGAAGATTTTTGTGCATATTTATTATTGTACATTTTATTTTTTTTTTAATACATTGTACTTGATGTTAAGAGGTCATTTGAAACATCTCTCATCCTTCAATTGACAAATAACCTAAAAATAAAGGGTTGCTTGCTACAAGAATATAAGTTCTGTTCATTCTGCAAGCATTCAGGTGTATTTGCTTGTGTGTGTAAATGATTTTATCAACTTTATTGTGAAAACATAAGAATTTGTTGCTTGTTTGCTACCATAGGTACAAAGTCCTCAACGTTGTAGCAATAGATTGCCAATATCTTCATACAGTTCATTTGTTTTACAAATAGAGGATCTTACATGAGTGCTCATGTTTTATTGAATTTATTAAACAAGTTGAGCAAAAGAGATAAAATGCGAGGCTTGCCAAGCATTTTATCTCTTTTTCGCAACAAGTTTAATAAATTCAATAATACAAGAGCACGAATGTTAGATTCTATTTATCATATGACATTAAAATTATTTTGAAATTATATTTTTGGCATGAAAAACGTCAGGATTTTGCCATATGTGTGACGTTAAAGGCGTTATTCCTTAACGTTTCCCGAAATTCGGTAAACCACTAGTGGTTTATGGATTTTAATGCTTGGCGTTATTTCACTCCCAGACGCGGCGTCATATGATAAGTAGATTTATATAATTGACAATTCTATACAGTCTCATGCTCATGAAACTTGCAGCTGTATGTTCCTAGAATATGCAATGACAGGTCATATTTTGGAAAGGGAAATGGGCCCATGCTGCTCACAACAGATCTTGAATTTCTTCAGTATGCCTCATAAGGGAAGTTTTGAAATGTTCCACAGCAAATTAGTCATACTTTGTGGGTTCATATGGAGTATTGGCATATTATTGGATCCCTTAACATTCTTTGTTGATAATAAATGAATGTGCATTTATGATTCGCAACTATCTTTTCCATCCGTATTATAAGTAACCTATACATTGAAATTAAGAAACCGGTATGTCTTTTCAGAGCCTTTGTGTAATGACGGACCAAGGTGGAACATGATTTCAGAAAATAAGATAAAATGAAATGGATCCACTTCTGATATTTATTGCACCATTCTTTAAACATGTATGCAGTTATCTAGTGGGGCTAGAGGCTTAACAATATGGACACCCTTTCATGCACACTGGATAAGGATATCTGATGTTTTATCCTCTTGAGTCAGAAATTCTTGTCTATGTTCTGAACATAATGCATGGCTAAGCTAGGGGTCTTTCATGCAAACCAAACATCTATGTGTCTTGATCCACATCTGAACTAAGGGTGAGGTTGGCGCCGTGAAACCGCTTTTAGCCCTCCAGTAAAATATTTTTACTGACAGTTCCAAGGCGATACTTCTTTTGTGGATCATATATGTTATTTCTGTCTTGTGTTTGTCATGCAATTATGTCTATTCGCTGCTGCTTTTTGGTCACCTGCTTTGAAAGGGCTGACCTCTTGGCTCTCGTTTGTCATGTTTAAATGTGTTTTTGTCACTTTCCCATGTGGTATCTTGGGTCATGTGTGGTACTTGATTGTATAAATTCCTGATCTTTGCCCCCTTTCTTACTTTTCACCCAGGCTGTCATGAGAGGACTGTTCATTGGTTGTATTGGAACTAAAGCGCACATCAATGTTTGGCCAATGTGACATTATCATGTGATATAACTGATACTGCATCTCGGTGAATTCACGGACCTCAGGAAGCTTATTTTAAAATAAAAGTCATTGGTGTGCAAGAAAAAGAATCCATTAATTGTGTGATGGTGGGATATAAAAATATGTCCCTCTAGATCACCTTTTGTCATGCCTAGTGATGACAAGTGTGATACAGAGCAATGGATTTTTCTATCCCACCCTCCCACTAATGTTGGATTCTTATAGTCCTGTGTGTGCAAGCAGCAAAGGCCCACAGGTTTAGATAAACAAAAATGTTCAGCGTAAAATTGTAAATATTTTCTTACCCATCAATTTTCACATATGTTTTGGGTGCTCAAAAGAACTGTCTCATTGAGACGGTTCTTTTGAGTACCCACAACATATGTTTTGGTTGAGAAATAAGAAAATTAAATTTTCGTTATGCACTCTCAACTAATGTCCTGAAAGGCACAAGTGAGACCATTGTTAATTGCTACTTGCAAATGTGATTGAGCTCATTAGAAAAAGATATACATGTATTTGCTATGCAAATATGAGTATCATCGCAAGAAAATCTTTCTTCTTGGCTTATTACAAGGTATGGCTAAATCCAGCAAGTTTATGTATATATTATACTTTTAAAAATAAGGACAAGGCTCAGATCAGAATGGATGTGCAGGCTGGTCTTCACATTTTTGTTTGCATACAACTTAGGTTTTCTCGTTTTGAGGCCCTGATACATGTATCTAGTTTAGAAATTTTTTCTGCGTAAATTTGCGCTTCTTATTCATAAGTTGTGTGTTTTAGGTGCTCAAAAGAACTTTCTAATTGAGATGTTGCTTTTCTCACATTAATTCACTCATACCAGCCCGTGTGAAAGATTAAAAATGAACAGTCAAGACACTGGCAGCACATCGATCTGTGACGTCATTGTTATGTTAAAATGACATCGCCATGTCGCATCTTACCGACTTCTGGGTTTTCTGGAAGCCTTTTTCATGTTTTTCAGTACTTAGTGTTGAGCAAGAAAAAGAATCTGTTATTCGCGCGAGGATGGGATAAAAAAATCTGTCCCTTCTGGATCCCAGTTTGTCATCACTCTGCAAGCCTCTTGATGCCAACGTTGATCCTCGGGACGGATTACGCTATCCCACCCTCACACGCATGATGGATTCTTATTATCACAGTTTTCCCACAAGATCTGGAAATCATGGAAAACCTGGAAAATCACTAAAAAGTTCCATGCATGGAAAAATCATGGAATTTGAAAAATCCTGAATAATCATGGAAAAATCATGGAATTTTGTGAAATAATTTGACGAAAACACCAGTAGCCAGAAAACTAGCTTTCAGACACTTAAGTGTCCGACATCTATTCTTCTGGCTTCTGGTGGTTTCAAGTTTTAATTATTTCAAAATGCATGCATGGTCTACATGCATGCTGCATTCTGCATTTATGCTCAGCGTGGTGAAGATGCTGCTAAAACGAGAGGTTGGAGGCTGTGCATTAAATAATCATGGAATTACATTGTTGATCATGGAAAGATCATGGAATTGTGTTTTTGAATTTCTGTGGGAACCCCGTTATCAGGACTTATGCCTTCCAGTAATTGTAGACTGGGTTTTATCATCTCTTTGCTTTTTTCAGATCTTGATTCCACTTTAAAAGAAAAGTATAAAGATTTGTACAAGCAAAGGCAACACTTTAACCGAAAGATCACAGAGAAATATTATCGTCTCCCAGAGTGCAGTGAACAAGTCTATGAAAGGGCTTTCGAGAGGGAAATACAGGTACAGAGGTCGGCCCATGTGTTAACAATAGTGCTGCTTCTTTATTTCCTGTATGTTCTGTGTTGGTGGTTGATCCCAATGATTTGGAATATCATTTTATCAGTTGATGACATTTTTGAAGAGTGGAGCAAAGTTGCCAGTGATTACTGGAGCGTAAAATTTCTTGTGTATCACCTTATCAAATTGATAATTCATGGAAGAGCTTTGTGGAAATTGTATTACCATACAACTTATTTCACACGTTGGTATCATTATTTGATATTTATTTTGCACGGGTATGCAGTTTTCCAAATTAATCTATTAAGAGCCTCATTAGTCACATTAACAGCTATATGGATATCAATATACATTGTTAAAAGGGCTCTTGAGAGAGAAAATCGGATTCAGAGGCACTGGTTACAACGGTTACGACAGAATGGTAGAGCATTTTTAGACAGTAACTTTTTTTATGTACTTGCAACTTGTGTACTCTGGTCGTTTGTTCTATGTGTTCTATATGTTTTGTTTTGGTGGCTGATTCCAATGATTTGGAATGGTATTTCTTCTGTGGATGGTATTTTTGATGACTGGAGCAGGGATGCCAGTGACTACTGGAGTGTAAATTTCCATGTTTATAACCTTATCAAGTTGATAATTCATGGAGTAGCTTGGTGGAAATTGTATTATCATACAGCTCATTTCACACGTTGGTATCATTATTTGATATTTGTGTTGCACGGGTATGCAGCCTTCCAAATTAAGATTTTTAGAGCAGCACTGCTCACTGTAACAGCTGAATTACTTTCAAGGTATATTATTTACAGGGCTAGAAATAGGTAAAATATTTTTCCGCGTTTGCCTCAATATTGCATTTAACCCTTAATGCGCCAATCGCAAGAAAAGTTGTCTGCTTTTCTTGTCTGCTGAAATGTTTAAGAAGCCTCTATGGCAAACAGTGTGGACCCAGATCAGACTGCTCCTATAGGAGCAGTTTGTTCTGGGTCCATGCTTTTTGCTTCTATACTTAATTTGTCAGTAATGTTAGGCAATTATTTGCAGCAGACAACTTCAGCAGACAATATTTTCATATGCATTTTTTTTCTTGGCGCTTTAAGGGTTAAATAGTCATTGCAACTTTATTTCCCTGTGTTGAAGATTAAAGGCTTGCCTTTGACTAGCATTACAAAGCAATGATGTCAAATCAATTTTATTTGGTCATTTTTTCATTTTATTCTGGGCACTATAGCGCAAACAGTAGTGAGCCTGATTGCTGATCGAAGAGTCGTGAGTTAGATCCTAGCGCAGCCCCATACTATGGGGTGTTAATTATGAAATATTTTCTATGGTCATTCTCCTCCTTCAGCTGATTCAAGAAGGTCTGTTGCCAGTTACAAGCAAAAGTATATGCATGGAGTATTGGTTAGACGCTTATTAACAAGGGCGCATCTGTGCAGTCTGATCAGCACCTTTGTTATTCACTTACTAGAAAGTAATATATCTAAACTTGCTACAAGCAGAATTTTTGTTTTCTAGCTAATATCTATATTTGAGGAGACTGGTTTGAGTGTCAGCTTTGTCGGACACCCCAAAGACAGGTTTTGTAGCATCAGGGCCCACCTAATAGAAAAATATAATGCTGCATACAGGGTTCGCATAGGCTTGAAAAGTACTTGAGTAAACAGGACTGTCTTGAAAGTCCTTGAATTAAATTTGCCTTAAAAAGTACTTGAAAAACACTCAGAGGCCTTGAAAAGCCCTTGAATTTTACCATTTACAGGAAGATTCAACACTGTCATTGGAGACATAAATTAGTATAAAATTGTGGTGCCTTTATTAGCTCACCTGAGCCGAAGGCTCCGAGGTGAGCTATTAGTATACCAGTGACTCCGGCGTCCGTCGTCCATCCGTCAACATTTTCAAACATCTTCTCCTCTGAAACCACGGGGCCAATTGAACTCAAATTTCATATGGAGACTCCTTAGGATGGGGGAACGAAAGTTTGTTCAAATGTTCTTGGTCACTGATCAAGATGGCCGCCATGCCCATATATGGTAAAAACCCTTTAAAAATCTTCTTCTCCAGAACCAGAAGGCCGATGACCTTGGGACTTGGTATGTAGCATTGGGGATGTGGGGCCTACCAAGTTTGTTCAAATAATGATCCTAGGTTGACCTTGACCTACTTAACGTCAAGGTCAAATTTGCTTCCTAATAGATTTAAATGGGATTTTTTTTGAAAAGTTGATTTTTTGAATACTGTTAAAGCCAAAGTGATTATTCTCACTTGATATAATGAAACTAATGAGACAATGGCTATAAATAAGTTTCAAAGGTCAAGGTTGACCTTTGCCCTTTCAGCCAAGGTCGCTCATATTGTGGTCCAATCAATATATTAAAACATAGTTTTCTCACAAACCATTGGCCCAATTGAGCTCAAATTTTATGTGAAGACTCCTTATGGTAAGTCAGCCAAAATTTGTACAAAATGTATTGGTCTTATGACAAAGATGGCCGCCACGCCCATATATGGTAAAAACCTTTTAAAAATCTTCTTCTCCATAACCATAACGTCAAGGTCAAGTTTGCTTCCTAATGCATTTGAATGGGAAATATTTTGAAAAGTTGATTTTTTGAATACTGTGGAAGCAAAAGTCATTATTCTCACTTGAAATGTTCAATCTAGTGTCTATAAATAAGTTTAAAGGTCAAGGTTGATCTTTGACCTTTCAGCCAAGTTCGCTTATATTGGAGTCCCATCAACATATTAATACATAGTTTTCTCAGACAATTCTTTGCCAATTGAAAGCAAATTTCATTTGACAACTCCTTATGACTGGTTAGCCAAAACTTATACAAATTATAATGGTCACATGACTAACATGGCCACCATGCCCATATATGGTAAAAACTCTTTAAATCTCTTCTTCTCTGGAACCAAAAGGCCATTGGCTTTGGGACTTGGTATGTAGAATTGGGGATGTGGCCCTACCAGGTTAGCACAAATAATGAATCTAGGTTGACCTTGACCTACTTTATGGCAAGGTCAAATTTGATTCCTAATGAATTTACATGGAGAAAATCTTAAAATGTTCATTTCTATAACTGAGCCAGCCAAATTCATAATAGTTAAACCTATTGCGACAATGTTTTATTACTTGTAAGTACCAAATTTCAAGCTGACCTGTGACCTTTTATCCAAGGCCACTCATTTGGACTCCCACATACCTATCTAAACATTTTTTTCTCAGAAATCACTGGGCTGTTTGATGGATTATTCATTAGATTGTTTAGGTCACTTGACCAAAATGTATATGGTAAAAACAAAATTTGTTCCATTAAAAGCTGCAGTTGACCTTGACCTATTTTAACATTATTAAGGAGATCAGGTGAGCGCCTCAGGACCTTCAGGTCCTCTAGTTTTATACTAATTTTCTAAAATTGATATCTTTAGTAACGCAGTAATAGAATGTTAACGTGTAAATCAGTATTTTTCTTAAGTTTTCAGCCCTTGAAAACAGTAAGAAAGTATTTAGAAGTCCTTGAAAAGTCCTTGAATTTTACACAAACTTGCCTGTATGAACCATGTGCATACTCATTCTACCTAATAAGGCTACAACTTTTGTTTATGACTATGTATTATAATCTGTGATTCATAAAATGTCTGTGATATTAAACTAAAGTTTTCAATATCTGTTAGACGGTATTTTTTCTGAATTTCCCATAGACTGCATGGCAATACATGTGTGTTTTGGTACTGTTGATGCTTTACATCCCAGTCAACAATTTTCTTCGTGACAGGAGGATTTCCCGTCTTCCTGGGTTGAACCAGCACTAAGCAGCATGTAACATGTCTTGCTTAAGGACACCACTCAGTACAGATGGTTCAAAGATGCATAATACTGTAAATTCGGAAATTTTCACGAGTGTTTTATTTTCGTGAAATGGCGAGATCTCTCTGTTGTTGACTGATATAGGTAAAGCATGCATATGTCGCGAATTTTTAACATCCCACATATGTCTTTTGACGCCATTCGCGAAAATAAAATTCTTGCGAAAATTTCTGAATTTACAGTAATAGGATTATATATACTATTTTTCATAGAAACAGATAAATTGCGGTGTATATTATACTGCAGTAAATGATATATATAATTAAACAAGGAGATTCTGACAGTGAGGTCATAATATGTTTTGTTACTAAATTTAAGTTATCAGTAGATCTCATACAGTTAATGAAAGCTATTACAGTTTTTGGATTTACCTTACATCACTGCCATAAACTGCTTGTGGCATAATACAGGTACATGTATAAAGTACCCAATACCTGGATTAGTTTACATTTTTGTTTACAACGATTCTCATGTATCTTTGAATCGACAGTAACTCCGGAGTATCAATATAGCATCCCTTCACTACACTGCATACAATTAGCACTACACTCAGGGTTCGCACAGGCTTGAAAAGTACTTGAATACACAGGACTGTCTTGAAAAGTCCTTGAAAATTAAATTTGCCTTGAAAACTTCTTGAAAAACACTCAAAGGCCTTGAAAAATCCTTGAATGTTACCATTAACAAGAGGATTGAACAGTGTTTGTGAAGACCTCAATCAGTATAAAATTGTGGAGCCTTTATTTGGTGCAGCAAATGCTGCACCAAATAAAGTCACCATAATTTAATACTAATTTTCTTAAAATAATATCTTAAGTAATGGACTCTAGCATTTCAAAAATAGAATTTTAACTTGTAAATCAGTATTTTTCATATGTTTTCAGCCCTTGAAAACAGTAAAAAAAGTATACTTTTAGAAGTCCTTGAAAAGTCCTTGAATTTTACACAAACTTGCCTGTATGAACCATGTGCATACTCATTCTACCTAATAAGGCTACAACTTTTGTTTATGACTATGTATTATAATCTGTGATTCATAAAATGTCTGTGATATTAAACTAAAGTTTTCAATATCTGTTAGACGGTATTTTTTCTGAATTTCCCATAGACTGCATGGCAATACATGTGTGTTTTGGTACTGTTGATGCTTTACATCCCAGTCAACAATTTTCTTCGTGACAGGAGGATTTCCCGTCTTCCTGGGTTGAACCAGCACTAAGCAGCATGTAACATGTCTTGCTTAAGGACACCACTCAGTACAGATGGTTCAAAGATGCATAATACTGTAAATTCGGAAATTTTCACGAGTGTTTTATTTTCGTGAAATGGCGAGATCTCTCTGTTGTTGACTGATATAGGTAAAGCATGCATATGTCGCGAATTTTTAACATCCCACATATGTCTTTTGACGCCATTCGCGAAAATAAAATTCTTGCGAAAATTTCTGAATTTACAGTAATAGGATTATATATACTATTTTTCATAGAAACAGATAAATTGCGGTGTATATTATACTGCAGTAAATGATATATATAATTAAACAAGGAGATTCTGACAGTGAGGTCATAATATGTTTTGTTACTAAATTTAAGTTATCAGTAGATCTCATACAGTTAATGAAAGCTATTACAGTTTTTGGATTTACCTTACATCACTGCCATAAACTGCTTGTGGCATAATACAGGTACATGTATAAAGTACCCAATACCTGGATTAGTTTACATTTTTGTTTACAACGATTCTCATGTATCTTTGAATCGACAGTAACTCCGGAGTATCAATATAGCATCCCTTCACTACACTGCATACAATTAGCACTACCCTCAGGGTTCGCACAGGCTTGAAAAGTACTTGAATACACAGGACTGTCTTGAAAAGTCCTTGAAAATTAAATTTGCCTTGAAAACTTCTTGAAAAACACTCAAAGGCCTTGAAAAATCCTTGAATGTTACCATTAACAAGAGGATTGAACAGTGTTTGTGAAGACCTCAATCAGTATAAAATTGTGGAGCCTTTATTTGGTGCAGCAAATGCTGCACCAAATAAAGTCACCATAATTTAATACTAATTTTCTTAAAATAATATCTTAAGTAATGGACTCTAGCATTTCAAAAATAGAATTTTAACTTGTAAATCAGTATTTTTCATATGTTTTCAGCCCTTGAAAACAGTAAAAAAAGTATACTTTTAGAAGTCCTTGAAAAGTCCTTGAATTTTACACAAACTTGCCTGTATGAACCATGTGCATACTCATTCTACCTAATAAGGCTACTACTTTTGTTTATGACTATGTATTATTATCTGTGATTCATAAAATGTCTGTGATATTAAACTAAAGTTTTCAATATCTGTTAGACGGTATTTTTTCTGAAATTCCCATAGACTGCATGACAATACATGTGTGTTTTGATACTGTTGATGCTTTACATCCCAGTCAACAATTTTCTTCATGTCAGGAGGATTTCCCGTCTTCCTGGGTTGAACCAGCACTAAGCAGCATGTAACATGTCTTGCTTAAGGACACCACTCAGTACAGATGGTTCAAAGATGCATAATACTGTAAATTCGGAAATTTTCTCGAGTGTTTTATTTTCGCGAAACTTCGCATATGCGAAGTTTCGTGAAAATAAAACCCTCGTGAAATGGCGAGATCTTTCTGTTGTTGACTGATATAGGTAAAGCATGCATATGTCGCAAATTTTTAACATCACACATGTCTTTTGACGCCATTCACAAAATAAAATTTTCGCAGAAATTTCCGAATTAACAGTAATAGGATTGTATATACTTTTTTTCATACAAACAGATAAATTGCGGTGTATATTATACTGCAGTAAGTGATATATATAATTAAACAAGGAGATTCCGACAGTGAGGTCATAATACGTTTTGGTACTAAATTTAAGTAATCAGTAGATCTCATACAGTTATTGAAAGTTATTACAGTTTTGGGATTTACCTTACATCACTGCCATAAACTGTTTGTGGCATAATACAGGTACATGTATAAAGTACCCAATACCTGGATTAGTTAACATTTTTTGTTTACAACGATTCTCATGTATCTTTGAATCCACACTTACTCTGGAGAGTATCAATATAGCATCCCTTCACCAAGCCTTCAGATTTATGGTGGGCCCGGGTCATTGTCCCATTATTTCAAAATATGACCCATCACTTTCAAAGGCAGTGGGCCCAGTGGACCCATCTTTTTTAGTTGTGAAAAAATCTCACTTTAATAACTAGAGGACCTGAAGGTCCTGAGGCGCTCACCTGATCTCATTAATAATGTTAAAATAGGTCAAGGTTTTACAGCTTATAATAAAACATATTTTGTTATACCATATATGGGGGTTGCAGCCATTTTGGTCAAGTGACCTAAAACAATCTTATGAATACTCCATCAAACAACACAGTGATTTCTGAGAAACCAATGTTTAGATAGGTATGTGGCAGTGGATGATGATGATGAGTTGGAGTTTAACGACGCATCAACCCTTTTGGGTCATTAGCGTCATCAAGGTTAGGTAAAAGACGTATTACTGAACATTAAAACTATAATAGATAAGCTAAAATATTAACAATTTAACACATTAAACATATGAGTATAGCCAAGACGATAAAATAGTAATAATTTTACAGCGAAGATCATGTACAATATCTGACAACAACATAGGCTAATCAGATAACTATACATGATCCTCTCCTGCAAAAAAGAAAATGATATGCTGAAAGCAAGTTAAAATAAGTAAACAGTTCAAAGGAAAATAGCTACAATTTGTTAAAAAGATTAATCTCTTTTAAGAATAAAAAGACATTATCAATAGGTACATCATTAAACAATTGTTTGATTGTATCAACATGAAAATATTTGTTTCTCATATGAGAAAAATCACCACATTCAAGTAGAAAATGGCGGACTGTAAAGAGTGTATCACATCCAAAACAATACGGTGGCTCCTCTCGTTTTAAAAGATATGAGTGTGTGATCCTTGTATGACCAATACGTAAACGAGCAAGGACGACTTCTTCTTGTCTGATATTCCGTACTACTGGTTGAGATTGTCCAATGACAGGTTTAATCTCAAAGAGTTTATTACCAACACTGTTATTCCATAAAATTTGCCATTTGTTTAAAATGTACCTATTGATAAAAGATTTAAAATTTGCATAAGGTATTGAAAAGTTTGTTGGGTGTAAATTCAATGAATCTTTTGCTTTTTGATCAACACTTTCATTGCCAGCAATGCCAATGTGGCTAGGGATCCAACAGTAAACTATTTCATTTAATTCTGATAAATCATGATGTTTTTCAAGTAGTTTTTGAATTTGGGGATTTTTTGAAGATGTATGATCTAAAGATTTTAAAACTGAAAGGGAGTCTGAAAATATAACAAATTTATTTGAAGTTTCACAATCGGCAATATGATCTAATGCTATATCAATAGCTTTTGCTTCTGCTGTAAAAATTGAGGACCCATCTGGAATTCGCATAGTTTCAGAGAAGTCGTCAGATACTACTGCACATCCTACTTTCATATCATCTTTTGAACCATCTGTATAAATGTGCTTATAGTCCATGTAATGTGATTTTAGCTCCTGGAAATTAGATTTCATGATAATTGGACTTGTTTCTGATTTTTTATCAGAGTGTAAATCGAAAATAAGATTTGGTTTATTTATACACCATGCTGGAACATTTGGTGTAAAAGTTTTATCAATGTTTTTAAAGTTAATATTTGCAGACTCTAGGACTGGTAAAGTTCTGACGCCAAAAGATTTAATAAAATTTGGTTTGCTTTCATATAGATCTGTGTATTTTGGCTGAAAGGTCACATCATGAGCTGGATTTGAATTATTTTCAGCAATTCTAATAGCATATTGTAGAGAAAGTTTTTCTCTACGTGTATTTAAAGATGGCTCATCTGCTTCAACATAAAGACTTGCAGTAGGTGATGTTCTAAATGCTCCTAAGGCTAATCTAAGACCTTGATGATGGATAGGGTCAAGCATAGCTAAATAAGATTTTCTTGCCGACCCATAAACAATGGATCCATAGTCTAGTTTTGAACGAATCAAAGATCGATATAATTGTAAGAGTGTTGTTCGATCTGCACCCCAAGTAGTGTGAGATAAAACTTTCAATATGTTCAAGGATTTAAGGCACTTTGCCTTCAAGTATTTAATATGCGGGATAAAACTAAGCTTTTTGTCAAATATCAAACCAAGATATTTGTATTCCTGTACAACAGGAATAGGCGATCCATATAATGTAAGAACTGGATCATCATGTTGCTTTCGCAACTGACAGAAATGTACACACTGTGTTTTTGACTTGGAAAATTTAAAGCCATTGTTAGTGGCCCAATGCTCTATCTTGTTTAAGTTTTGCTGTAGATGTCTTTCAATTGTTCGCATACTCTTTGATCGAAAACAAATACAAAAATCATCAACATAGAGTGAGCAGTCTGTTAAACTATCTAGGCATTTAACGATATCATTGATTTTAATATTAAAAAGAGTTGTAGAAAGTACACCGCCCTGTGGGACCCCCTGTTCCTGATCATATAAATCAGAAAGAGTGGATCCCACCCTCACTTGCATTGCGCGATCAGCAAGGAAGCTTTCAATAAAAGTAGGTAGTCTACCTCTTAGTCCTAGTTTATGAATATCTTTCATAATGCCATATCTCCATGTGGTATCGTATGCTTTTTCCAAGTCAAAAAAGACAGCTACAACGTGTTCCTTTTTAACAAAGGCATCACGTATGAAAGTTTCCAATTTAACTAAATTATCATTTGTACTACGGCCAGCTCGGAAACCCGACTGATACCGTGATAAAAGATTGTTGGATTCTAAATACCAAATCAACCTTTTATTAATCATTCTTTCTAAAGTTTTACAAAGACAACTTGTAAGAGCTATAGGTCTATAATTGGTTGGCTCAGCATGATCTTTCCCTGGTTTGGGTATAGGTATTACAGTGGCTAATCGCCAGTCTTCAGGAAAATCACCAGTAGTCCATATATGATTAAATATACCTAAAAGAGCTTGGAGGGAACTCTCTGGAAGATGTTTAAGCATTTGATAATGTATTTCATCTGGTCCAGTTGCAGAATCATGTGATTGTTTAATTGCATCCAAAAGTTCATCAAAATTAAAAGATTATTATATTCCTCAGTATTTGCAGACTTGAAATTAAGTGTAACTTTTTCTTGTTCTGCTTTAACTTTTTGAAATTTTTCAGAGTAATTTCTTGAACATGAATTGTTTAAAAATGTTTCTCCTAAGGTTTCAGCTATATCAAATTTACTTGTTGCTTTTGTTTCTGTAACGGGATGGTTTAAATGGGTGTAACTGGGTGATTTTGTCTTACCAGATATTTTTCTTATCATATCCCAAACTTTTTTTATAGGGGTTTTGTGATTAATTTTTGAAACGTAAGAACGCCATGACTTTCGTTTCGATATCTTAATTGTTCTGCGAGCCTTTGCTCTAAATACTTTTACTTCATTTAAATTGTCCTTAGTTGGATATTTTTTGAATTTATTTAGAGCTCTTTTCCTCGTTTTAATAGCTTCTTTACATTCATCATTGTACCATGGATTACTTTTTGTTGGATTTGTCGAGGTCTTGGGTATACATTTAGAAGATATATCAATAAGGGAAGAGGTGAAATCAGACAAAGGGTCTGAAGAATCTTTGAAACTTTCTAAAGTTATTGTATCAGTACATAAAGATTGAAATACTTCCCAATTAGCTTTATTTAGTTTCCATTTTGGATTATGATCTTCTACTGTGGAAGTATTACTTTGAATGACGATAGGAAAATGATCACTATGATGTTGATCTTTACAGACAGACCAACTAAAGTCAAGGAAAAGAGATGGATGACATAAGGAAAGATCTATAGAAGAGAAAGAGCCTGTCGGATCGTGCATATATGTGTATGACTTGTCATTCATAAGACATATATCATTGTTTGTAATGAAATTTTCAATGAGTTCGCCTCTGGAATTATTTTCTTTATTACCCCAGAGAATATTATGACCATTAAAGTCACCTAAAAGTAGATATGGAGAAGGAAGTTGTTTTAATAAAGAATCAAGATGTTCAGTTTTTAAGGAAAAAGAAGGTGGAATATAAATAGAACATATAGTTATTTCTTTATCTAACGTAACAGAAACAGCAGTTGCTTGCAGTTCTGTAGTTAACTGTATATTTCGTTGTGGACAAGAAGATTTAACAAAAATAGAACTACCGCCAGAAGGTCTCTGGCAGTTAGAATGTATATGATTATAGATGTTAAAACCTTTAAGAGTAATTTTGTCATCAGGTTTTAAAAAAGTTTCTTGAAGACAAAAAACAGAAGGTTTCTGTTGTGAAAGTAAGAGTGATATTTCATCAAATTTGGGTTTTAGACCTCGACAATTCCATTGTATTATATTATGTTTAAAATCCATGCAAGGTAAGTTGAAGGAAAGAAATATTATAAGTATTAAATTGGAAACTGCCATTGTTTATGTATTTGGTGAACTTTCGGATTCCATTTGTTCTATATCACCAAATCGATTTGTAAGTTTGATTGAGTTATCTTGCAATCTTACAAGTCTGATAGGTTTATCTTTTTGATGACCATTTTGACTGTTTTTTGGTGATTTACTGTTTTTTGGCGATTTACTTTTTTGTCTAGAACTAGGGGAATTTCTTTGCCTAGACCTAGACTCTCTACTTGCTTTTTCATCTGATTTCTGTGACTGCGGAATTGGTTTTGATGTGGTTGCTGTATTTTTGGCTTGTTTGTTTTGTTTGTATTTTGTAGGTATTATGACTTTGGAGCTGGCTGTTATGTTAAAATCCTTTTCATCAAAATATGTTTCTGTTGCTTTTGTTTCAGGTTTTTTAATTTGTGACGATTGAACAATAGCTGCAAAGGTAACTTCAGGTTTATTTTCAAAGATTTTTCTTGCTTCAAAGAATGATAAATTTTGGGTGACTTTAATTTTCATAATTTCTTTTTCTTTTTTCCAGATCTCACACTCATTTGATCGAGATAGATGGTCTTTACCGCAGTTGACACATTTCACAGGGTTTTTGCATTTGCTCGCAAGATGATCATAATTGCCAACTCCATATTTTTCACACACTGAACCTAGATCTTCAGGACAGTTGTTTTCATGGTGGGCAAACCTCTGACAATTAAAGCAACGCAGAGGGTTTGGCACATACACATCAACAGGAATGACTCTATAGAAAATCTTGAGACTTTTAGGAACGTTTATCATGTTGAATGTCAGTAAAAGTGTATTTGTCTCTATCGTGTCGTGACCTTTTTTGATCGTAAATCTTTTCACTGCTGTTACACCTTGGCTTTTGAGATACTCTAATATGTCAGCTTCAGTTTCTCCTTTCAGTTGTCTGTCTCTAATAATGCCTTTTGAAGAATTTAGAGTGTTGTGTTCCGAAACTGTTACAGGTAAATTAAAAAAAGTAGTTGTTTTGAGAAGATTTTCTGTTTGTGATTTACGATTTGTTTCCACGAGGAGTGTTTTGTTTTTCAATTTTTTTACTGATTTTGGAATACCAATAATTGCCTCAATCTGTTTTTCAATCACGAAAGGCGAAAGTGAAGTTATTGGTTTTTCACAATCTTCTGACTTGATAATTAAAAATCTTGCAAAATTCTCTGTTGATTTGAAAAATGTGGAGGTAGCTGTATCATCGTCGGAATCCGGTCGTTGTCGTTTATTAGTTGAGCCAGATGGCAAAACTGGTTTGGGGGTCAAACCCGGGCCTTGGCCTGGGGTAGGAGGGACCATGGTTGAAAGTTTTCCAGCATGATCCATAGTTTGGTTTTAATGTTCAATAGATATGCTCTTCGCCCACCTTGGAGCCCTACAAGGGAACGTAATATGGAAATGGCTCTCCTATTTCCTACGATAAAGTTACATATCTATTATACTCCGGTTCATATTTTCCAGTTGTTCTTCCGGCTTAAGATTAACGTCCAATACATATCAAACACTAATTCCCTTAAGAAAAAGATTTAACATTTATTGAACGTCCCCACCCAAAAATTTTAAGACCCCCCTCTCCGCTCTCAGAAGCCTTGTTAACGCTGGTCTATATGCCCCAAGATTAGCCCATGAGCAGTCACTCTCGAAACCAAATAGTGAGATAAAAGAAGAAATTTAACCCGGTTTCGTACCTAAAAAGATACTTTAAAATAGACAGAAGGAAGGAAGAATAAGATGGTTTCTAGAGATGGACCACCCAGCCGATTGATCCAGCGCCGGACCTAGCACTGGACTCACCTCTAGCTGAATCCGAGACCAAAACAATGTGTTGGAAAGCTGGAGATCCCTGGGCTTTCCTCAATTGCCAGGATTCTCTTCTCCCATTCACGCGTCGCAAACCCACGGCAAACAGGCAGCATACTGTTTTAATAAGGGTTTTCACCTTATCTACTACAGCAGTAAAGCAATCTGTATATTTTAACCCTACAGACACGGTATAAGCCCGGTTGTGATGTACAGTTATGAAATAAACAGTGATAGATTATTTAAAACATTTGAAATTGAAATGATTGTAGTAGACTCGGTCAATTTAAGCCTGTTTGAGTTTTAATGCTGATAATGTAAAAGACACAAATAGTATTAGAGAAATAAATGAATTTGAGATAGAAAGAACTACAGTATGTTCTTTTGAAAAAGATATTGGAATTTAGCAAAGACATTTCACAGGTAAATTGCTCTTCAAGTTAAATCTGAAGATATCCCCACTATAGAGAATTTTAAAGCTTTACAATATAGAACTTTAAAAAATATAAGAGCAAGAATGTAACTAAGGTACTGGACAGTTAATCATGAAAACTGTCATATAGAACAAGTAAGAGTTTAAAAATAAATGTTAAACAAGATATAGAACTTAATAATTAAGACGACAGCAGTTATAAAAATAGCCATCAGAGGAGATGGCAAATCCCCCGACCAAAAAGTAATTGATATGCAGTTACAAACAGCCAACCTAGTATATATATTTGATGTGATAATACTGAGTGTCACTGCGAACAAAAGTGGAAGGCTGACTGTAGAGACTTCATTTTTACCTTTAAATTCATCCAAGGGAGGTACGTTAAAATGTAAGCCCTAAAGAGCAATCATTCTTAAAATGAACAACACACTGTGACTCAAAGATATATTTATACTTAACACCATTAAACTCTTAAAAGATATAAAAGTTATTAAGAGCACAAAGTTTCACGAATAAAATTTGTTCGTGGGAGATAACCCAAACACAAAACTAGAGGAGATATAACTGAGTAAGCACAGGTGAATTGTTATAGATAAGCAAATATGGAATAAATACTATGGTGTTTTGTGTCTGGAAAGGGTCCATGTGTGACATGTACAAATGACAGTTTTGTTTTGCTTAATACCTATAACAGAAAAAATATGCATATGAAAAATCATGCATATATTGTGACACTATGATTTCAAGTAATAACAATGACTGAAAGAAATATACTCACACAAAATTACAATTGTTTAACTGCAATCCAAATTATGTTGTGGTCAGACCAGTAAGCCTCAATGGTACCTGTGGTAAACAAGTCTGCACTCAGATTTGTGTAGATGTGATCAATCTGACTGGAATACTGTGTAGTAGGCTGATTCAAGTATTGACAGAAACCTGTTGGCAACTGCACTTCTTTGTCTTTCTTCAGGTCAATATTGAAATCTCCTAGAACTATAACACTATCTTTGGTTGTAGTGATGATTTTTCTAAGAGTAGTCTCAAGTACTTTTCTGGGAGTTCCAGGGAATTTATACACTGCTGCTATGAGCAATTGAGGACTAAGAACTGTTTTAATCAAGGTTATTTCTATTCCTGGCACATTTACACTTTTTGGAAACCAATGAATAAAACTGTCTTTGGAGTAAACTATGGTTCCATGTGGTGGTCTGTTATGAGGAAGTTGTGCTTGATCATCATTTCTGTAGATGTTGTATCCATGAATTTTGTAATCGATATCACTGTCTGTTTTCAAGAGACGAGATTCTGAGAATACTAAAATATCAGCAGCAATCAGGTTTGGATCTTGACAACAATCACCAAAGTGCTTATGGTATGAGCGAGCATTATTGCATGCAATTATTGGATGATCTTTAAGTGTATAAAGGGGAGAGAAGTCAATATGATAAGCAGCTGTTGTTCTTAGTCTTTTCATTTCTGATATAACCTCAGAATTAACAGAGATCTTGGAGGCATTTAGGTCAAGAATATGGAGACCATCTAATGATGTCACTCTACTGAGCCCAACATAATGTGTGTGTAAGAAGAAAGGCTTTGTAATTTTTGGACTAAGGACTGAGAAGTCCACAACAATACTGTCAAGCGTTTCTCCCTGAGCGCGATGTATTGTTTTCGCTGCACATGCTCTAAGTGGAAACTGTGTCCTTATAATTTCACCAGATTTATTTTTACCAACTCTGAACTGTCGGCTGATAGGAAGTATTGGAGTCCACGTTTTATCAATGTTTCTTCTGTATAGCTGTTTGTTCTGTTCTCTTGTTTCAGTACCTATTTGTGCATCATGAAATTTAATCCAAACTATCCCTGCTGGTTGTTTAGAAGAGCGTGGTATTTGCAGTAGTTTAATTACTCCGTTGGCTCCATTTGTTAATCCTTCTGCTGTATTAATATTTAAGCATATTTCATAATGTAGATCTACCGCAAGGTTCAGGTCTTTTTGTAGCTGCATAGTTTTTGAAGGATCAGTTGATATCTGAGATTTTATGCGTTCTGCAAGATCATTTGAAACATTACCAACGACAATATCATGGGCTTTTGAGACATACTTGTCTGTAGAGGCTCTTTCATACAACATATTATTCCATGCATTTACTTTTGCATTTTCCAGAAACAAATGAGGAGCAGAGGATGGATAAGTTGCATCAGCTGGAGTACAGGTTTTGGACAACAGCAATTCTATATCAGCACTTGTCTGCTGGTTTTCTCGAAGTCTGTTGAGAAGCTGATCGAGCTAAGAGTAAACTATCCCGCTGTCTCATTATCTCAGTTAGTTCAAACATTTTGAAATGTTTTTCCCAAAGGTTTGTTGCAAGAGAAGAAGTACCTGATTTGCAATTTGAAAATAAGTATGCATCATAGACTGGTTTAAGCTGAAACAGGTCACCAAAACAAATCACCGAAACACCATCAAAGTCTTTTGAACAACCCTTAATATCCTGCAAACGCTTATGGATCAAGTTGAACATTCTAAAGCCTACCATCGAGACCTCATCAATAATGACAAGCTTTAATTGTCCAAGCTGTGTCCGAAGTGTATTTAGCTTGTCTGATGATGGTGTATCTAATACAATACCTTGACTGACTGGTACACGGAAGGCTGACTGCACAGTATTTCCAGAAACATTGTAAGCAGCTTTCCCTGTTGGCGCTACTACCAAAACATGACGTGTATTATAGTCTGATCCAGGCAATGAATTGAAATATTTCATGGAAGCCTGATATATGGCAGTTAAAACTCTACTTTTTCCGACTCCAGCGCCACCACTGAGAAAAGCATATATTGGAGCATCTGATGTTTTTAACTTTATTAAAATGTCATTGAAGAACTCCCTTTGTTTTATATTAAGAGACAATAGTAGGCTCCTATATTGTTCACTATTCATTTCATGGAATGGTATTTGAGTATCTTTAGCCAATGAGGGTATACCAAGATCAGATCCTAAGTCAGATTCAGGCATGTTGTCTGGTGGAAATAAAGTAGGATCATGAATGAGATGATCTATTGTTTTATCTACTTGGTTTGCATGTTCTGTATTTGGAGCTAGGTTATCTAATTCTTCATTGGCTATTTCATCTTGTACAAGCGCTTCTGCTGAATCAACAGCTGCAGCATTTGGTTCATATGCTTGAAGTTGTTCTTGAATGGTCGCTTCTATCTTCTTGTAACGGCCTTGGTATGTCTGAGAATTTCCCTTCAGCTTCTGTTCATCTCTCCAGTGTGTATATAACATTATCTTTTCCCGGCAATAATTCTCAGGGTCATGCTCTTGATTGTATCTGACAGATCTTAAAATTCTAGCAGTTCGCCGTTTTTTAATATTGTGACGTGTACAAGTTATATCTACTACAAGATTATCAGAATCACTTTCATTCTCATTATTTTGTAGACTATCTCCAATTTTACCTGGTTTATCATACCAAGCAGCCCAGTCTGCTAACGTTACATTTTCTAATGCATGCGGCCTGTCTGTGTAGCGTGTAAGGAGATTGCCAGAGGTAACTTGGTCATCATCATCTTCCATTGAATGAATCTCTTCAAATGATTTGAGCAGGAAGGTTCTGTTTGTAGATTCGGATGTGGGGACAAATATGACTTGTCTTGAACATTTTCTTAAAGGTACTTGTAAGCATATATCAACTGCTTCTTGAGCTGACATTTCAACATTATTGGTGAATTTATTTCCTATCAGACGAACTTTTTCTTTTATGTTGCTTCCTTTCTCTTTGGCTTCCTTACTAGCAGCATCAAGCAAAAGACTCATCCCACGCTGGCTTTTAGATACATATGCAACCACATACATGGCACACTGGTAAATGTCCAATATATACTGAGAATCCATGTTGGCTCTCCAAGCCGATAGACAGGTAGGTATATATGCATTAATACGAATTTCATTCGACAACCGTTTCAGAAATATTGTTGGTGATGAAATTGACGATCTAATTGCCATCATATATTGATCTTCTGTCAACTGAAGCTGTTCTAGTAGCTCATCTAATGACAAAGAATTGCCTATAGCCATGTCTTCTAAGGACCTCTTTATTTTCTTGAAGTTGTTACTGTGTATCTCCTTCTCTTCAATTTCATCTAATGGCTTAAGTATTACTGTGTTCTTCATTGGTGGTTTTGGGAAATTAAATCTGCACTCCCTTTTTCTTAGTTTTTTACATGTTCTTGAGTGACGATGCATCTGGTACTTTGCGAACGCATGGTCAATTGAACATGAAACCAAGGAATCAATGAAAGCAATAACATCTTCATCAGCATCTTCTTGGTACTTTGGCACATCCTGTAACCAAACCAACATGTGTATATGAGGCGATCCTCTGTGTTGGTATTCAACACGATAGAAATAATCAACCATTTTCGCACGCAGTGGCATTAGGCCACTTTGGAAAAATTTCAACAGTTCCTGAACAGAATAGTGGAAATGCCTGGAACATGTCACAGGGTCACTCTGAATCAAACGTGTTTTTTCTTCCCAGCTTAAATTGTCTACATCACTATCAGTGAGATCAATGCTATCAACTATCTTGGAAAGAATTTTCAAGAGATGGGTCCACTGGGTCTCAGCAGCTGAGAAACTCAAAAATAACGTAGCTGGACCTAGCTGCCGTATTAATGCAAAAAGATCCTTTTTAGCTTGCTCAAAATATGGTGGAGATCCTCTTACAGTGCGTAATACTCTGTACCCCTCATCAAGCTGTAGCAGGTTATTTATTGCACCATCTTTCTTTAAAGCACCCGCAGTCAGATTTTCATTTTTACCGCTTACTTTCCTTAAAGCAATCTGTGATTTACCATATATTTGTTGCATTTGAAGCTTTTTCACTTTAAAGAACAGATTATCAACAGATCTAGCCACTCTCCTGTCTCTTCTTCGGATTTCAGATTTAACAATATCACTATACAGTACTCTGACTGACCTATCATTATTTGTAGGCCGTGCATTACCAGCAAAAATTCCAGGAAAAGCAAGTTCTTCACAATTAGTGTCTTTAAATATGGAATTAGGTAGATTACCCTGACCTGGGGCAAATGACCATATGTTATCTTTTTCTTCTTCCTCTATAAAGTCTGGAGATGTAA
The DNA here is from genome assembly GCA_964019695.1 of Loripinus fragilis. Classification (NCBI taxonomy): domain Eukaryota; kingdom Metazoa; phylum Mollusca; class Bivalvia; order Lucinida; family Lucinidae; genus Loripinus; species Loripinus fragilis. The sequence continues at coordinate 20,732,160 of OZ026528.1, forward strand.
ATAGTGTGTCAGTCATGCCGCCATGAATTTCAGTGTCATCAATTTCATTCCAGCCATCATTTTCACTAATTTCATTATTATGATTGTCCTTTTTAGAAGTAGGATCATGTTGAATGTGTGTTTTACAATGAATATGTTCATGAATTTCTTCAGTGTGAATATTTTTTTCTCTAGGTTCATCATTGTAAACACTAGCATCCTTCACATTATGAAAGGAAGTCTCACTATCCATTACATCCTCAGTATTGTTTAAGAAAGGCACTTCTAATTCAGGTATCACATTACGGTTCTCACTGTATACATTATGTTGGCTTTTTGAGTCTTTGCCTGAATGGGTACTGGTTGAAGTTAGATCTGTTTGATCTATATTGGTAGCATTTGATACTGAAGATGAGGGCAAATAAGGTTTATCAACTTCAACACCTTGTCTAACTGTCTGATCACCAATATCGTTTTCAGATGCAGTTGTGCTATATGTCCATGTGGAATCAAACACAACATTCTCTTTTTTGTATAAGTTGGAATTTTCAACAAGGTACTGAGCAGCATTCCTAACTTTATTTGGGCGTATATTCTGACTTTGAACACTGCAGACATGTGATAATTTCCTTTTTAAATTCACTTTAATTGTGCCATCTTGATCAGGCAACCTTGGTAAAGAAGTGACAGTCTGGACCATATTAGAAGGTACATTCACTACATTTCCGGCAATTTTTAGCTGCTTGCCTCTTGGAGCTTGGTAGATTTTCATGAAGGGTATCCTTATAGCTACTAGTCGCAGTTCTAGTGTATGCAATTCTTTAAGTATCGGGGGAAGATATGGAAAAGCCATATTATTAGCAATTGAACATGGTGGTATGAGCTTTTTCTTCATATAGTTTTTGCAGGTGTTACAAAGCCATTCCTTCTGGCCCTCTGATAAAATGGCCTGTAAACATTTATTTGCCACTGCTAACTCCCTTAATGCTTTAGTGACAGTCTGAACTGACTGTTTATAAAACAACTGTTCACAAGATGTACAAACATATGTTGGTCCTTGTTCTACTGCGCTGTGAAAATTTATTACAAGTTGTCCAAGAGAGTCTGGTTTATTTTGTTGCTTTCGCATGTGCTTCCCTGTAAGTTCATTCTGTCTGTATTCTGCAATGTTAGTACGTTTAACACGCCTTACTTCAGTTTCTCGCACTGTTTCCTTATGTTTATACATTGGTGCCTTTCTTTTTTCTTTTCTAGATATAGTCTCTCTCTGAATTTCAGTTTCTTTGATATGAGGATTTGTTCGTTTAGCATGTCTAGAAATAGCGTCTTTTTCCTTTTCAATTTGTCTGAAGGAAGAGTCTTTTCTTCGCTCCTGTCTGGTTTTAGTTTCTCTTAAAGTTTCTGTTAGTTTAAAGCAATGATCTGTTCGTTTCAAATGTCTAGCTTTAGCGTCTCTTTCCCTTTCAGATTGTCTGAAGGAAGAGTCTTTTCTTCGCTCCTGTCTGGTTTTAGTTTCTCTTAATGTTTCTGCTAGTTTAAAGCAATGATCTGTTCGTTTCAAATGTCTAGCTTTAGCGTCTCTTTCCCTTTCAGATTGTCTGAAGGAAGAGTCTTTTCTTCGCTCCTGTCTGGTTTTAGTTTCTCTTAATGTTTCTGCTGGTTTAAAGCAATGATCTGTTCGTTTCAAATGTCTAGCTTTAGCGTCTCTTTCCCTTTCAGTCTGTCTGTAGGAAGAGTCTTTTCTTTGATCCTGTCTGGTTTTAGTTTCCCTTAAAGTTTCTGCTAGTTTAACACAAGAATTTGTTCGTTTTACGTGTCTTGCAAAAGCCTCTCTTTCCCTTTCAGTTTGTCTGAAACTAGTGTCTTTTCGTCTCTCTTGTTTAGCTTTAGAATCTCTTGGAATTTCAATCTGCCTATATTCTTGTTGTTTTCGTTTCAATGATCTATTTTTTGTCTCTCGCTCTCTTTCCATAGTTCTATAAATTTCATTGTCCCTTTTATGCTGTTTTTTCAGAGTCTGATATTTTTGTTCACTAGACCGGAATGTTGGATCTTTACGTTTGCTTTGAATATATTTATTTTTTTGTTGGTTTCTCAACATCTTTTTCTGTTCTGATTTTTCGGCTTGATCCCTAAAATAGTTTTGAAGTAAGTTTGAGGTAGGTCCATGTGTACAATGAGACATCTGTGAAGGGGTTGGAGACACTTCACTTGCAGAATCTTGGAATGTCTGAAGGAAATAAGAGAAAAATATTAGAGAAAGGAATGTGTATACTTACTGTAGTTCAGACTTTCAACTGAGACACCAGTTTTAGCAACTTCTCATTTTAGATACTTGCTCTCAAAAATATATGAGAACATAAACTGAGAATATAAAAGCCAACCAAGTTCTTATTTTTGGATTTTGGGATGTATTTCACAAACTCTGCAAAAGCTATACACTTTCTGAAGTTTTGTTTTAGTGGGCATTGATTTTATCTGTAAGAAATGACAAAATTGTCTGAAAATGTAGATTGTCTATGTTTATATACGTGTAGATATGGCGATTATGTAACAGTAATATCAAATTGGTTAAAAGATATTATTGTAACTTAATTATTCATTTTGCATCAACTAGAATCGTCAGAGATATGAATATAGCCCTGCTGCAGGGTTTTTGACAGTTTGAAAAAGGCCAGGTTCTAAAGGTAATAAACAGAGACCAAATTCTTCCATCAATCAAGAACGTAAATATAGTTTTAGATAAGGATATCGTAAAAAGGTTGAGGGGCAAAATTGTGACAATCAGGATATCAACAAAAATAATGACTCTTAATATATTTAAAGTTTTTTTTGGTAGCAAACTACAAAAAATGTATACTTCAGTAATAACCTGACCTAAAGTTAAACAAGCTTTTCTAAATAATCAGCAAAATCTAAGGCATTTATTTGATGACTATGTAGCTTTTGACTGACAAGTATTCACATGTATTTGCTTCATAAACAGGGAGCACAGTGGCTCAGTGGTAGAGTGCTTGATTCAAGACCGAGGGGCCGCAGGTTCGAGCCTCACCAGTGTCACTGGGTTGTGTCGTTGAGCAAGAACATTAATCCTAGCTTAAGACTGGTTCAACCAAGGAAGACCCGTCCCTGCATAACTGAAAGATTGTTGATGGGGTGTAAAGAAACAAAACAGATAAAACAGCTGCTTCATAAAGGTTTGCCCATAGATAGGTAGTGGTTCTGTTGATTCACAAACATTTGCTTCAAAAACCTGTGCCCATATATAGTGCTAAGGCAGTGGTTCTGTTGGTTCATATGTATTTGCTTCACAAAAGTTTGCCCATATATAGTTCTAAGGCAGTGGTTCTGTTGATTCACATGTGTTTCCTTCATAAAATTTCTGTTGATTCTTATGTATTTGCTTCACAAAAGTTTACCCATAGATAGTTCTAAGGTAGTGGTTCTGTAGTTTTTGATTCATTGATAGTTGTTGCTCCCAATTTTTGTGGAAAGGTTGTGTTTGGTGCAGTAATAAGTGTAATTTTTAGTTTCCAAATCATCTCGCTGGGGAAAATGGGCTAGTTGCTTTACTTTGTCTTCTTGATATCATGTGGATATGACCAGAAAATGTCTCAATCATACACTGCAAACCAACCAATGAAACAAAGAAGATTTGCAACAAGAAAGTAAAATAGTGCCCTTGTAGTATTATACCATTTAAATGTTTACTAGTACTTTGAGCTGTTATATGGCTATTGTTGTGTGCTTATCCCTTTTCCATGTTTTGCATAGGATCCTTTTTTCAAGATAATTTTTTATAGAATCTGTCATTATCTGTACCTTTTCCATATTTTTTGCATTATTACCCTGTTTCATAGAATAGTAACAGGCTTTTATGCTTGCAACATATTTCTAAAGATTTGATAAGATGGCATATCACAATGCCCGCAACTATATGTTGATATAACATACTAACATCATATGTCTGGGTTCTTGTTGCTTGTGGTCTAGCTGGGGATTGAGCTGTAGTTGAGGAATCTGTTAATTTCACTCTTTTAGATGGAGAAAGGCTTGGTTCTAATGGTATCTCACAAGAAGTAACCTGCAAAATTGTGCCATGGATTAGAACCTGTATCATCAAATGATACTACGTACCGTAATCACTAAAATAAGTCTTGGCCCTTCACTAATATTATGTTTAAGATATGTACATAATTAAAACCACAATAAACAACAATAACACAAAACGGTTTGTATTAGTATTATAGCAGCCTGGTACAGACCACATAAAAATTCTTTTGTTCTGTTCGAGAAATTATCTCCTAAATGTAAAAGCGGATATTACAAGTCTTTGTCTTCAATTAATGGTACTTTTAATTACAATGTTTGCATATGCAAGGTGGACCCCAGGCTAGAAACAATTTTTCATCCTCAAAGTTATGAAGAAGGCAAAGATCAGGAATCGACACAATCAAGTACCACACCTGACCCAAGACATCGAATGGGAAAGTGACAAAATCACAAGGAAACGCCACATACAGGAGAGCCCAGAGGTCAGCCCCTTCCCAGCAGGTGACCACAAGGCTATAAGAAACAGACAAAACAAAACACCAAGGACAAAAGCAACAAAAAAGATCCACAAAAGAAGACCTGCCTTGGAACGGTCAGTAAGAAAGTTACTGGCGGGCTTAAACCAGTTTTATGGCGCCAACCTCACCCGTAATTCTGATGTGGACAAGGACACAGTTGGTACAGTGACACCTGAGAAAGAAATGTCTATTGCTCATAAAAGGTAAAACAGTGATAAATAAATGTTAAAATGCCAACGAAAGGTAGTGTTTCTGAGAGAAATGTTTAATAAAACGAATCTTGAAAAGTCAGTAAATGACAAAAAACCCTAGCATGTAGAGCTCAATCAAAATTCATAAGAGCACTGTAGCATCAATTCCTTATGGTTCATATTTATAAAATGTTGTACTTGTGTATATATCAAATTATCCCGTGTCCTGCTGCTTTTTGGAAAAGTGTGTAATCTATTGGCTGATCAGTCACTGTTTTCCATTTAGTTTGTGAATCTGTAATCTGTGTTATGGCGCATACACTTTCTCAGCAGTACAAGGGTTAACAATTTAATCTTAATAAATTGTGTAAAATGGTTAAAAAGTAAGTAGGTATGACCAGGAAATACCACAATCACACACTGCAGACCAACCCATGGCACTGAGCGGAAGAGCCACAGAACATGTACAGCAACAAGACATAAGAAATACAATTAAGGCAAAGCAACCAGCTCTCTCTTCCTAGTCAAGTTTGTATGTGTTCATATTAAGTTCTGTATGACTTTACAGAAAAATAAATTGTACTGCAAATTGTTGTGACTCTCTTTTAAAAGACTTACAGCATGATTATTGTTGCTGTCTGAATCCATGTTTTCTTTGTAGGCTAGGAAAGAGCTGGCTCATTATTTTTCAAGTTTTGTGGCTTGATGTGGTGGTAATGTCATTTTCATGAAAGGTATCTTGGGTAATATGTCCAGCTTAATTGCATTGATTCCCAAAATCTCTTATATGACATCTATTATGTGTGGAATTTGATCATTTCAGTTTCTGACTGTCTTTAATATTATTTTCTAGAATTAATGAAAAAGTTAATAGTATGAAATGAGTTACCTGTGTACTGGAAGTGTCAGGCTCAGTTCTCTTGTCTCTCATTCTCTGACGATTTCTTTCTCTGTTACGTCTATTCATTTTTATATCACTTTTGTTAGTGTCAATAATTATGTATAACATTTTATTGTAAAACATCCATTTAACCTAAAAAAAAAAAAGAAAAAAAGCTTTATTAAACCAACAAAGAACACTTACAAGAATGAGCCACAACATATGATTTCCAACAAAATATGAAGTGCTCAAGCATAATTTTATTGCACTCAAAACTGTCCCAAAAAATTGCAGTTTTGGGCCATTTGAGTGCAAAAGGACTGAGTTTGTCAGAGACTCCCAATTACATCTATGGATAGCAAATCTTCCACAGACAGCTTATTTGATTAACAGTCTTAACCCTTAAAACGCTGACAAAAAATGCACCTGAAAATGTTGTCTGCAGAAGTCGTCTACTGCAAAACCGTACTGACCAACTTAAGTATAGAAGCAAACAGTGTGGACCCAGATCAGACTGCTCCTATAGGAGCAGTCTGATCTGGGTCCACAATGTTTGTCAAAGACTTATAAAACATTTAAGCAGACAACTTTTGTTGTGAAGGAGCTTTAAGGGTTAAAAAATCAGAATGCACTTTTGTGCAGTTTGAATTGGTACTTAAATGACTGCCATCATTGCACTATTGGAAATCTTATAGTGTGGCTCAAAAATAGGTTGTATCAAGGGCAAGTGATACACATCCAAAGGGATTCTAAAATAATGCAGCTTAACCATAGATTGGATGTTTGTTTATCCTGATTCTTACAAGGTTTAACTGAAAATGGAAGGATTTATCTCTTTTGAGGGTAAATTCTTTCATTCAGAAAAAGCCATACCATCAAAAAACGAATCTGGAATAATGGAGCTAAGCCATTGAATGCATGTTTGTATCCCAATTCCTGCATGGGCTTATTAAAATATTTAACTTCTCTAAAGGGTAAAAAAGCCTTTCATTTAGAAACAGCCCTTCTAGACAAAAAGAGAAACAGCTTAACTACAGATAGAGTTGATGTTTCTGATCCTGATTCCTACAGGGTTCAACTGAAAAAAGTAAGTATCTCTCTAAATTGAGGGTAAACCCTAAAAAAAGTAAACTTGAATGTGTATCAACTGGCCTTCCATATATACATGTATGTACAAAGAAAACTAGAACATATGGATAGGAGAACTGTTTTCATGAAAAAAGAAGCTCATATCTCAAACGGAACAAAGTATGTTCATATTGGTTATATGAATCTCAAATGATACATTTTCTTGAGAGAAAAAACCTTTTCAAGCATGCAGGCAATTTTACAATATATGCGTTTTATAGTTTATCAACCCATGCATTTTACATAGAACTGCAGATATGGCTCTTCATTTACAATATATGTTTTTATAATAAGGCCTATATGATGACTGCAGGCATGAAAGTATTGTAACACCTCTTCATTTGTGTATACAAAGAAAAACTAGAATAAATGGATTGGAGAACTGTTTTCATGAAAAAAGTAGCTTGTATCTCAAACTGAACAAAGTATGTTCATATACACAATAGAAATTGGTTATAACAACCACTAGCAAGGGCAGATGATACATTTCCTAGAGAGAAACCCCTTTGCAAGCATGTAGGTAATTTTACAATATATGTGTTTTATAATAAAGTCTAGTGAAGTCTATATAAAAACTACAGGTATGTAGACGATGCAACGTCTCTTTATTTACTACGTATTATGTGTTTTTTTATAATAAGGTCTATATAACCATTTGTTATAATAATAATTTCTTATGTGTATCAATTCATACATTGCACATGAACTGCATGTATGGAGGAAAAGTAATGTCTCAACATATACAATATAGGTGTTTTATGATAAAGTCTATATGTGTAGCAGTTATATGTCTATCAACCCATACATTTTACACAGAACTCCAAGTATGTATAAAATGTAATGTTTCTTCATTTGCTTCTTCATGTGCAATATATATGCTTTTATAAAACAGTTTATGACCAGCTGTTTGGCCATATCTTATGCAATATAAACATAGATACCAGATAGTTTGCATGTGATGATTTTTTGCAAAACATGTTTTGGATACTCAAAACAACCATTTCATTGCAATTGCCTCAATGAGATGGTAAATGAGATGGTACCTTTGAGCATCCAATAGACATGACTGTGTAATAATGGTGGATAAGAAAATATTTGTGATTTCACACTCAATAATTGTGCTTATCTAGACTTAATGGTATTGTGTTTTATATATGAACAAGTTTAAGATTCATAAAAATAACCAAAACAAAACATTTCAAAGAAAAGAAAGTTTTCAAACTTTCAAACAGTCTCAATTATTCTGCTAGTTTTTGGATCTAGTTAGATTCATAAAAATAACCAACACAAAACATTTCAAAGTAAAGAAAGTTTTCAAACTTTCAAACAGTCTCAATTATTCTGTTAGTTTTGGATCTAGCTTGAATCTCTTAGTGGCCGCTTCACTGTCACAATCTTTTTTATTTTCTTTTTCTTTTTCCTTTGGACCTTCAACTTTCTCTTTCTCATCACTCTTTTTTATTTCCTGTGATGCAGGCCCTGGCAACTCTTTCTCATCTTCTGAGAATAAGTCACTGTACTGGCTAACTTCCAGTCTGAGACTTTGAAGCTCCTTCTGAGCTTTTTCATTTTTCTTCTGCATTTTAACAAGTTCTTGGGAGAGTTTATAGTTCTCCTGTGCAAATGTCGCTGTTTGCTTTCTCAGTTTAGTTGCGGTTTGCTCTAAAGTGTCAGCATAACCATCAATTTCAATACTGATGGACAACGCATCATGAACAGCTTTATCACTGCTATAAGTCCCAGCTTGTAATCGTGCAAACACACCATTCAATTTCAATGTGCATGATTTTATGTCACTTGCACTCATTTTTGTTGTTGATTTGTCCTTTTTTGTGTTACCTATAGAAAATACTATTTTATTTGTGCCCTGATGTTCATATGGTCCCTGACCATACAAAATCATTGAATGACCAGCCTATATACTTTACTTCACATTCATATTGTTTCTGATATTATTACATGTACTAAAATTGGCACATAGCAAAATATATAGCTGGGTATAACGACTTTGTAAGTTTAGAACAAAAAGGCACTAATATATTCATGAGAAGCACAATGTAGCGAAAGTGGCCAAATAGTAGTAAATATGGGTTCCATTTAACACTTGAAGTTTAAGTGGTAATTTCACTTATTTACCAACAAGACGCGCCCTTATCAGCTCTGCATGAACATATGCAAATAATGATTTGGGTCTTAGTTGGCAAACAATGATTTGGGTCTCAGTTGTCTGTACTAAGTTACGTGTCCTTTTTCTGTACTGTGTTTCAGGACTCACCTGTGAAAACTAAAACTAATTGCAAAAAAGAAGCAAGCTTAATACAGGCCCTATTTTTCAAGTTAAAGCGTTCATTTAATCGGACATGTTGTTTTGGAAAGCCGAAATTGAGATCACTCTGGTGATTTTTTTTTCATTTGAGCACACTGCCAAAACAACTGACTATGCATATTCTAAATCAAAGATATCAGAGGGATTTATTGAGGTTCATTACAGCAAACAAAAACTTCTTTTCACCCTACAATGAGGGAGTTAGTCTAGACAAAACCAGCAGAACTGTACAATTTGGTTGTGTTAAATATTGTGAGCACTTTATGTCTGTATAAGCCTTATAATAGTTTAAAGCAAAGAAATAATGTGACTAGATAAACAGTGGGACCTCACAACTGAAATTACATACTGCCAATTAAAATAAGAAGTATTACGTTTTCTGTCTACAGATGTATATATAGCAGTGTGGATAGCTTTCATATTCTTACCGTTCAGGAGCAGGAACAGGGTTTTAAAAGAAAGAAGAATACTGCCTAAATCAATGGTATGGAGTTGATAGTTATTGCACTTTCCATTAATTCTCATGAACAAACCCAGGCCATATTCAGACTCTGTAGGCTCTCTTAATTTCTGAAGGATCTATTTTGCAGATTTCCAACAGAATTTCAGCAATTTTTTAATAAAAAAAAAACCCCTTAATTTATAAAAAAAATCAAGAATATAATCATCTGCTTATAGTGTAACAAAGATGACCAGTCCTTCATGAAGGTTTCTGGCAATAATTGTTTGTTTTTTAATGGTTCACAGCTTAGTGTGAGGAGAATAAATGGACATAAATCTTACCCTCATTATAAGTTGTGAGTTGACACTGCAACAACAAACTACTTCTAGCTGTAACACCAGCCTCTGCGGCCATAGCTAAATACCAGCATCTCCTGCCAACACCAGCTTCTGCAGCCTGTAAAAACACCAGCCTATGCGGCCAAAAGCAGAACACCAGCCTCTGCGGCCAACACCAGCCTCTGCGGCCAAAACAAAACATCTAATTCTACGAGTAACACCATGCACACTTAATGACCATTTAGCCATGATGCACTCACACTGATAAAGATACTGTAATTGAATAAATGTTTCAAAAACATATTTATATCTCCATGAACCGCTGAAAAGAAATGGTTTTAAAATTCATATTGTTCACATAAAACAAGATATAATGTATATTTCATGATGCCTATCTACTGAAAACAATTACAGTATAACTAAATCATGTATACACTATTTTATATGAAACATAATACAAGAGTAGCAAATGGGAAATGAATATAACGTTATGGTGAAATGGAAAAACAAATATAGGTTTATGATGAGTGAATCATGTTTCTAGCACCGCGGCGGAGACGCAGGTCATTTTCAAACCATCCACAACTTGGCCAGCATATTATTTGCTGATTCATATGAAATGTTTCATTTTGAAACACCTGGAATGTTTGGTGTTCAGAGCAGAAGGTATGAACAAGTGTGTATGACCAACATATAATAATGTTGTATTGTGGATGCTTTGAAGGTGCCAGTAAAAATTAACGAGAATAATGAAATGATAAAGAGAATACCTAAAACTGAAAGCAAGGAATAATTTCTAAGTAACTACATACATAATAGCTAAGTAGAATAGTTAAGTTGTCATCGGTATATGTAATACATCTTGAGTCACTCTGTATCTATATCAAATTTTATCAAACCAGAATATCTCAAAGCTATATGACTGGGACAACCATAATTGCATGTAACACACCTTCCTGACCAGACATAACCAATTTTATTTAAATTGTAATTTAAAAGCAATCATGCCTGCAGGTGATACACCAAGGGAGAAAATTCAAAAGGACAGTTAGGGGAGCAACCATTATTGCACAAGATACACTGTCTTCACCTGATATTTATGTATACCAAATATCATTAAAATATCTCTAAGTGTATAAGAGATATTGAGTGCACAAGCTTTCCCTATAAAGTTCATTCAAGAGAAGTAACTCTAAAGGATAACAAGCGGGAGCTGTCTTGACCTGATATATATGTATACTAAATATCATCAAAATATCTCAAATGATATGAGTCGTTGAGCACAAAAGTTCATTCAAGGGAGATAACTCAAAGGGCTGTAAGGGAGAACAACCATTCTTGCATGTGACACACCGTTTTCACCTTATATATATGTCTACCAAAGATCATAAAAATATCTCAAAGGGTATTAAAGTTATTGAGTGCACAAGCTTCCTCCTATAAAGTTCATTCAAGGGAGATAACTTATAAGTCCAGCAAGGGAGAACAACAATTCTTGAATGCAAGACACCCCCTTGACCTATTATACATATATACCATATATTATCAAAATATCTCAAAGGATATTAAAGTTATTGAGCGCACAAGCTTCCCCCTATAAAGTTCATTCAAGGGAGATAACTCAAAAAACATTAAAGGAGAGCAACCATTCTTGCACGCAACACACCGTCTTCACCTGATATACATGCATGCCAAATATTATCAAAATATCTCAAAGGGTATTAATGTTATAAAGTGCACATGCTTCCCCCTATAAAATTTAAATTTCACTCAAGGGAGATAGCTCAAAAGTCCATTTAAGGAGAGTAACCATTCTTGCACGCGACACACCGTCTTGACCCGATATACATGCCTACCAAATATTATCAAAATATCTCAAAGGGTATGAAAGTTATTGAGCGCACAAGCTTCCCCTTATAAAGTTCATTCAAGAGAGATAACTCAAAAGGCCAGCAAGGGAGAGCAACCATTCTTGCACGCGACACACTGTCTTGACCCGATATACATGCCTACCAAATATTATCAAAATATCTCAAAGGGTATAAAAGTTATTGAGCGCACAAGCTTCCCCTTATAAAGTTCATTCAAGAGAGATAACTCAAAAGGCCAACAAGGGAGAGCAACCATTCTTGCACGCGACACACCGTCTTGACCCGATATACATGCCTACCAAATATTATCAAAATATCTCAAAGGGTATAAAAGTTATTGAGCGCACAAGCTTTTGTCTACGGACGGACAGACGGACGGACAGACGGACAGACGGACAGACGGACGGACGCCAGGCTGATCGCTATATCCCCCGATCCTTTTCGGGTCGGGGGATAAAAATTGCTATATTTGACTTTTATCTTCTTTACAGTTTTACTAGTGTAAGACAATTTTTATTAAATTTTAAGCTTTTGGTTACTTATGAAAACAAGTTGATATAGTTTCGTTTTTACGGACAGTTACCACTGGTTTGCGTGAGGACTTTAACCCCAACCTGTCACCTCTCAAGTCTGCAAAACAAGAGACGCAAACAGGCCTGCTTAAGTACGAAGGTCCCCAGTGGTGCCGGACAGCCATCCATATTTCTAGGGCGCCAGAGGGCGAGCGCCTGGCTTACCTTTAGCTTTAAGCAGAGGGGACAGTTATTCAAAAATAAAGTCCCCCGTGCAAATTAAGCCCCCGAACCACGGCAAGGCGGTAAGCAAACTCGGGGGAGTGGCAGTGGAAATGAGTGGCATTGGATAAAAGGTCACAGGTCAGCTTGACATTTTTGGCATTTTGTACTTATATAAAACCATTGTCTCATAAAGTTAAACATTTCTAGAAAGTATTATGATTTCGGCTTAAACAGTTATAGAAAAATGAACATTTCAAGATTTTTCCCATATAAATGCATAAGAATCAAATTTGACCTTGCCATAAAGTAGGTCAAGGTCAAGCTAGATTTATCATTTGTGCAAACCTGGTAGAGACCACAGCCCCAATGCTACATACCAAGTCCCAAGGCCATTGGCCTTTTGGTTCCAGAGAATAAGGTATTTAACAGATTTTACCATATATGGGTGTGGTGGCCTTGACCTTTGAAACTTATTTATAGCCGATGTCTCATTAGGTTCAACATATCAAGTGAGAAAATGACTTTGGCTTCAACAGTATTAAAAAATCAACTTTTCAAAAAAATTCCCATTTAAATGCATTTGGAAGCAAATTTGACCTTGATGTTAAGTAGGTCAAGGTCAACCTAGGATCATTATTTGAACAAACTTGGTAGCCCCCACTTCCCAAATGCTACATACCAAGTCCCAAGGTCATTGGCCTTCTGGTTCTGGAGAAGAAGATTTTTAAAGGGTTTTTACCATATATGGGCGTGGCGGCCATCTTGGTCATGAGACCAAAGTATTTTGCATAAATTTTGACTAACCTATCATAAGGATTCTTTAGGTGAAATATGAGTTCAATTGGACTGATGGTTTGTGAGAAAAATATGTTTTAATATATTGATGGGACTCCAATATGAGCAACCTAAGCTGAAAGGTCAAAGGTCAACTTTGACCTTTGGAACTTATTTATAGCCATTGTCTCATTAGGTTACACATATCAAGTGAGAATTATGACTAAGGCTTCCTCGGTTTTCCAAAAAATCAACTTTTCAGAAATTTTCCCATTTAAATGCATTAGGAAGCAAATTTGACCTTGACGTTAAGTAGGTCAAGGTCAACCTAGAATCATCATTTGAACAAACTTGGTAGGCCCCACTACCCCAATGCTACATACCAAGTCCCAAGGTCATCAACCTTCCGGTTCTGGAGAAGAAGATTTTTAAAGGGTTTTTACCATATATGGGCGTGGCGGCCATCTTGGTCATGTGACCAAAATATTTTGCATAAATTTTGGCTAACCTATCATAAGGAGTCTTCACATGAAATTTGAGTTCAATTGAACTGATGGTTTGTGAGAAAACTATGTTTTAATATATTGATGGGATTCCAATATGAGCCACCTAAGCTGAAAGATCAAAGGTCAACCTTGACCTTTGGAACTTATTTATAGCCATTGTCTCATTAGGTTACACATATCAAGTGAGAATAATGACTAGGGCTTCCACAGTTTTCCAAAAAATTGACTTTTCAGAAATTTCCCCATTTAAATGCATTAGGAAGCAAATTTGACCTTGACGTTAAGTAGGTCAAGGTCAACCTAGGATCATCATTTGAACAAACTTGGTAGGCCCCACTACCACAATGCTACATACCAAGTCCCAAGGTCATCTGCCTTCTGGTTCTGGAGAAGAAGATTTTTAAAGGGTTTTTACCATATATGGGCGTGGCGGCCATCTTGGTCATGTGACCAGGACCATTTGAACAAACTTTCGTTCCCACGTCCTAAGGAGTCTCCATATGTAATTTGAAGTTAATTGGCCCAGTGGTTTCAGAGGAGAAGATGTTTGAAATTGTGGACGGACGGACGACGGACGGACGCCGGAGTGACTGGTATACTATTAGCTAACCCATGAGCCTTCGGCTCAGGTGAGCTAAAAATATTCATCCTACAGCGAGTCTACAAACGTCACAAAACAGAGAGTACATGTAGGTTGTCAATACAGTGAAACCTGTTTTAAGCAGCCACTCAAAAAAGACAAAATAAAGATCTTAATACAAATGGTAGTTTAATGAAGGTCAATAGAATTGCAGAATGCTCTCTTTCTGTAATACTTTTGACCTGCATTAAGCGATAATTGGTCTTCTTTTTTGAGTGGCTGCTTAAGACAGGTTTTACTGTATAATCAGCAGTCAATATACATATAAGCATACAAGTGTCTGTGTCAGTGTGTAGGTAAAGTATACTAGCCAAATGTCAACTGTGTTTAGTTTGATATGCTTGGGCCCATCATTTCAGAAAATGACCCACCATTTTTTGCTCCATGGGTCACTTCGGCCCATCAATATTGAAAAAAATCTGAAGCCCTGCTTCACTACACTGCATACATGTGGGTTCACAAAAAACTACAGTAAGCTTGAGCAATGAGGATTCCGGTCAATAAAAGTAAATGTGAGTTATTAGCTCACCTGAGCCAAAGGTTCATGGTTGAGCTAATAGTATACCTACCAGTCACTCCGGTGTCTGTCCGTCAACATTTTCAAACATCCTCTGAAACCACTGGGCTAGTTAAATTCAAAGAAGC
Organism: Loripinus fragilis; assembly: GCA_964019695.1. Lineage (NCBI taxonomy): Eukaryota > Metazoa > Mollusca > Bivalvia > Lucinida > Lucinidae > Loripinus > Loripinus fragilis. Next base: position 20,747,188 of record OZ026528.1, read on the forward strand.
TCTAGCAATAAGGCGTATATTTTCCCTAGTTGACATGATTACAAAAAACAAAGTTTTCAAATTGCCTTCAATACTGTTTTTAAAATTGGTCTATTTCGGTAGTAAAATATGAGACTCTGGATGACAGAATATCGCTAAATGCAGGTCAAAAGTATTGCAGAATGCTCCAAGGGGAGCATTCTGCAATACTTTCAACCTCCATTTAGCTACCATTTATCATTAAGATCTTTATTTTGTCTATTTTTGAGTGGCTGCTTAACTAAGGGTCGGACTTCAGGCTCTATGACCGTTCCGACTTAGACTTATCTATTGATGAGCTGGTAGGGGCCTGATGCTTTGGCTGTGTGCGGGCCCACTAGTGTTTACCTGCTGGATTTCTTTTGCTCCGGTATTCAGTTTTATTTAATGTTGAGTCCTTATAATCTTTGCTTTATCTCCTTGTTATATTTTGATTTATATGTTCTAGATGATGCATTGATAAGTAAGGGGTCTTTCATGCAGACCAAATATCTTTGTGTTTTGATCCACATCTGAATTAAGGGTGAGGTCGGCGCCGTGAATCGGGTTTAAGCCCTCCAGTAAAATATTTTTACTGGCCGTTCGAAGGCGGTTCTTCTTTTGTGGATCATTTATGTTTTTTATGTCTTGTGTTTGTTATGCCTTTGTGCAGGTCTGTTTATTTGTACCTTGTGGTCACCTACTGGGAAAGGGCTGGCCTCTTGGCTCTAGCTTGTGGTGTCTCATTCTAAGTTTGTCTCTTTCCCATTGGTATCCTGGGTCAGGTGTGGTACTTGATTGTATCGATTCCAAATCTTTGCACTCTTACTTACTTTTACTGAATAACAATGTTGATTCACACAAAATGTTAGGCCTAATTTTCCAATTTTCCCCAAAAGTCAAGAAAGGTATCTACAGTCTTGATTGGCGCTTTAATCCTCTGCTTGTTAGGTATTTTTTCATGCTTTTGTTGCCATCTGCTGACTTTTTTCAAAACTAAACTTTTTCAACAATTCTTTCAGGAGCCATATCAGAGTGTCTTTTGGTTTGGATCAATATCAGGACCTAAATTCTGTCGGTCCTGATCTGGTTCCAAACTGTTTGCAAAGGTAAAGAGAGACTACAAAAGCAACCAAGGGCAGCTATGATTAGAACATGTTTCAAATGATAAAAACAAACACATAAGATTATCTTGGTATTTTTTAAAATTCTTTTCTTACTCTTTCACAAACACCAGTATAATATGTATTTTTAACTATGATCATTATGTAACAATAAACATGCTCTCTTAAGGTGGGATATCTCACCTGACAGACAAAATGTTGCCATTCTTGCTTACAATCTAAAGTTCACCTGTATTATTCAGCACCATAACTTTACTACAAGCATAAGCTTTCACAAAAAAAGCTAAAAAAATGCCTCACTGCTCACAGCTTATTTCACTGAACAACATATATATACCCTGCCTTTCCCTCATTTATGGATCGTCAAGATGTCGAAACAAAGTTCTGAAAATGAATAATGCACAAAGGTCGTGCTTGGCAGTAAACACATACTGTTAGGGGTGAAACAACCAGGGTACATGGTTTCAGTACTTAGTGATAATCCAAGTGTCTGGATTAATAAAATCATATATAACCAGTCCATTTTGCGATGGAGTTTTCCTTGAACCCCATTTATATAGTAAATGTTCCTCATTATTTCCGAATTACTCAAAACTAGAGGGCCCTCGGGCCCTGGGTGACTCACCTGAGAATGACTGGAAAGCATAGCTCCTAAAGTCCAAGTATGAATTTTGATTTATAATTTACATGGAAAAGTTTTCATAAATTATGCTGACAAAATTGACAGGATGTAGAACTTCAAATTTTCTTTATAAAAGTATGTAAAACATGTGACCCCCAGGGTGGGGCCATTTTTGGCCCCCAGTGGCATAATGTGAACAAACTTTATAGAGGTTCACTAGAAATATCTAGTAATCTTCCAGCGTGCATGGTCTAATTTGATGTAGGTGGTATAAAATAGTTATACCAGTGTTTGTACGCCTGTACCTGGAGATGATCCAAAAGCATAGCTTGTGGATTATCTCCATCTACAGGCGGACAAATAAGCTTGTGGATTATCTCCACTTACACGCGGACAAACAAGTTTGTGGATTATCTCCACATACAGGCAGACAAACAAGCTTGTGGATTATCTCCATGTACATGTGAATAAATAAGCTTGTGGATTATCTACACATACATGCTGACAAACAAGCTTGTGGATTATCTATATGTACAGGCGGACAAACAAGCTTGTGGATTATCTCCATGTACAGGTGGACAAACAAGCTTGTGGATTATCTCCACATACATGCTGACAAACAAGCTTGTGGATCATCTACCTGTACAGGCGGACAAACATGCTTGTGGATTATCTCCACGTACAGGCGGACAAACAAGCTTGTGGATTAATTCCACGTACAGGCTGACAAACAAGCTTGTGAATTATCTTCACATACAGGCTGACAAACCATTGCATAACTATTACATATCTCTAGTCCATACAGACATCTTTTGAACTTGTCCAAATTTTACTACCATATGTAAAACTGTACGATACAATATGCAAATCATTTAACCCTTAATGCACCAATCTCAACAAAAGTCGTCTGGTTTTCTAGTCTGCTGAAATGTTTAAGAAGCCTCTATGACAAACAGTGTGGACCCAGATCAGACTGCTCCTATAGGAGCAGTCTGTTCTGGGTCCACACTGTTTGCTTCTATACTTAATTGTCAATAATGTTAGGCTATTATTTGCAGCAGACAACTTCAGCAGACGACATTTTCAGATGCATTTTTTTTCTTGGCGCTTTAAGGGTTAATCTTTGCAACATGATGGTATTAGAGGACAACTTTTAACTGACTTAATTGAAAATGATGGAAAAGTGACAAAAGGCTGGTCTGAGGTTTGCTAAACTGGCATCCAAACCACATGCAATAATAGTGAGTATGATCAAGAAATACCACAATCACAAAGTCCAAGTCTACAGTCCATAACAAACATACCTGCAAAGTCTAAAAAAATTGGCACTCGTTTATCCAGCAAGGTGATTTTGAAAGTATTTGTGTGCAGTAAGAGCTTTCATATGTCACATGGGTAATATATGAGTACAGTACCTGTGTAAAACGACCACTCAAAAATAGACAAAACAAAGAGCTTAATGATAAGTGGTAGCTTAATGAAGGTCAAAAGTATTGCAGAATGCTCCCTTTGGAGCATTCTGCAATATGTTTGACCTGCATTAAGTGATAATTGGTCTTGAAAACCATTTTTTGGTCTTTTTGAGAGTGGCTGTTTTACACAGGTGTTACTGTTTTTCTAGAACATTGTATTTGGTCTAGACTGGCTACAGTCTGAAACATTGTCATAGTTTGACAAATCAATATACATTTGTAATCATGACGATTTGTTTTCTTTAATCAAATTCCAACCTCTTCTAGTCAGATGTTTTAAAACATAGCCATCAGAGTTAGACTGTAGCGACCAGTATATCAAATGCTATATTACAGGGTTCCCACAGAAATTCATAAACACAATTCCATGATAAACAATGTAATTTCCATGACTATTTAATGCACGGCTTCCAACCTTCCCTTTAAGCAGCATCTTCACCATGCTTAAATGCAGAATGCAGCAACAGTATGCTTGTAGAACATACATGTATTTTGAAAAAGTTTAGCAATTAGTTATAATGGCTTTTCCCATTGGTTATCTTTTGGGCATTAGATCTTTTTTATAAGCAGGTGCGCATGCATGCCAGTTGTTTGAAAATGATCTAATGGCTACCTGCAAGAGGTCTAAAGAAACAAATTTGAATTTTATATCAAGGATTTGATCTGCTGAGCATTTTAATAACAAACAATAACAAACCTTATTTTAATTGAAAGGTAGGTCATTTGAATAATTTGGATTTTCAACTAAAAACTGTATGAAGAGGGTGAACAGAACATTCAGTTTTAAACCAGTTTTCAATATTTTACTTTTAGATCTGAACATTTGGCAGAAAAATCAAAGTTTTAGCAGATTCAAGCTTTTCCCAGATAAGCCGTTTTAGCAAAGGGACTTAAAATCGGACTTAATGTCGACCATTTACTGTCATCGTACTGGTAAACGTTTGTCAACAAATATTTTTGATCTTATGAAATCAAAAATCCTATTTCATCTGAACTGTGATTCTCCAAAGTATATTGCTTAACTTTTTTCCCTCAGTATAATTTAAACTTGAAAACCACCATTAGCCAGAAAACTAGCTGTCAGACACACAAGTTTTGTGTGTCTGACAGCTAGTTTTCTGGCTACTGGTGGTTTCGTAAAATTAATTCACAAAATTCCATGATTTTTCCATGATTATTGAATATTCAGGTTTTTTTCAAATTCCATGAGTTTGCTTTTCCGTGCATGGAACTTTTTTTCATGTATTCCAAGGTTTTCCATGATTTCCAGAGTTTGTGGGAACCCTGATATTGAAATTGTTTTGAGGACTGGAGCCAGTCTACCTTAGGTCAAGATAAACTAATTTTTTGAGCGTGAAATTGTGAATATTTTCTTATCCCATCAGTTTTAATGTATGTTGTTGCTGCTCAAAAGAACCAGCTCATCGTGAGAAAAAAAAAAATTAATTAACCTCTCTCATCTAGAGGGCATGTTAATCTAATTACTAAGCATGTGTAAACAGGGAAGGCTCTGATGAGACCTTGCAAAGGTGCATGCTCATCTGAGCTGTAGCCGTTTATACACATATATGTCATCGTACCAGCTGGCTGTTATATTTGTAAGCACTTTGAGACAGAAAACAGAATTCTGTATGCACTGAAAACAGTGCACAATGGCAACAATTAATTAATGGCTACACAACTTAAAACATAAATTATAAGACAACTGAAAATAAATAAGCCAGCTTATGTATGGGCATAGTCAAGAGAAAATCTGTTTTTCAAGTAAGCAAATAACAAGGACTCAGACCATCCTGTGCATCCTAAGATTCTGACCACATGCCTCCAGATAAGAGTGTGTAATCAAAAAGTAGTTTTCTTATTTCTCACCCAAAACATATGTTGTGGGTACTCAAAAGAACTGTCTCAATGAGACGGTTCTTTTGAGCACCCAAAACAAATATTTAACTGATGCATATGAAAATATTAACAATATACGCCCCTAACTTTTGCATGGGTGAATGTTCAAAACTTCAAAAATCCTGAACTTTCAAAATTCCAATATCAAAACTTGAGGTAAGCCCACTAACTATTCACAATTTCAAGTTTGAATGGTGAATTGTCTTTCCACAGACTGACTATAAATCAGAGAGAACCTTTTAAAATCTCCCTGTGGAAAGTCAGCCTCAAAATCCTGAATTCTGGAATAATCCTGAAAACTTTCAACCATGCTTTTGTTTATCAGGAGGCCTGGATCAGCATCATAAATATTTTCGAAAAAAGCATTAATACTACATGTAACACTTCAACATTCCATCTAGTCTCTGTAGCTGAGCAGGCAGGTTCCAGCCTCACCATGTCATCAACCCTGACGACCAGTTTTCTTATAACAAGGAATAGGTTCAGATAAACACATTTATCAGTTACCTCAATATTAACTGCAGTGTTGTACGTTGCCTGATAAACGTTATCTATCTAACGGCATGTGCCTTTATCAGGTAATGATGATGTTGCACTTTTGAATGATGTCGCTAATGACGCTGAATCAACACAAACATGGAAAATTATGTCATAATCACTAGTTTGGAGAGTGAAACAATCGGTAAACTGATAAACAGAATACTAGGTTTGTGTCTTTTGATATCAAGTTTACCAGGCTCGGCTTCGAGAACGCTTGTTGAATTGCTTGTCAAGCCTCGCGATGTCAACAAGCGTTCTCAAAGCCTTGCCTGGTAAACTTGATATCAAAAGACACTCACCCAGTATTCTCTATTTTTTTAGAATAAAATAGTGATTATTTTCTCATCCATCAGTTTATTCAAACATGTGTTTTGGGTGCTCAAAAGAAGTCTCTCATTAAGATTGTTCTTTTGAGTACCCACAACATATGTTTTGGTTGAGAAATAAGAAAAATAATTTTCAAATACACACTTTTATCTGGAGGCCTGATAAGGCCCACACCATATATTAACCCTTGCCATGCTGAATACAGTAAAACCTGTGTAAAACAGCCACTCTCAAAAAGACCACAAATTGGTTTTAAGACTAATTATCGCTTAATGCAGGTCAAAAGTATTGCAGAATCCTCTAAGGGAAGCATTCTGCAATACTTTTGACCTTCATTAAGCTACATATGTACCATTTGTCATAAAGATCTTTGTTTTGTCTATTTTTGAGTGGCCGTTTTACACAAGTTTTACTGTATGTTTAAGTGCACTCTCAGGCCACAAGATAAGAGTAACTGAAAATTATTTTTCATATTTCTCAACCAAAACATATTTTGTGGATACTCAAATAATCACAATTTCACGCAAATTATTTTTGCTTAACTGGCCCTATGACTCCTCCACACTTTTAAGCATTCCAGTTGTAAGCATGTTGTTGTTGTTTTTTCAATCAGAGTGGCTAACAGAGTGGATCCTGATCAGATGGCTTCATCAGAAGCCTGCTATTCTGGATCTACAGTGTTTTCAAAAAAGGATAAATCCAGTTTCAGCAGGACAAGTGTTAATACACCTTACAAACTCACATCAGATATTCTAAGATTTGAAAATGTCAATACAAACAAACACCCTGATAAATGGCCTGACTAGATAGATATTTTGTGGCGGATCCACGGGGGGTTTGTTTGAACCCCATCTCTGCCCCCTGGTTTTTCAATATCCTATGAAAATGAAATAATTTGGTCTCAGTGAGACCAAATTATTTCATTTTTCATGGGATATTTAAGAAAAATTGGCAAAGCGATCCCCCACACCTGTATAAATCCAGAAATCCTGGATCCGCTTCCAAGTTCCTGATATTTTACACAGGGCTGTGGAAATACCATGCCCAACTTGTCCGACCAGGTCCCATTTCATTCAGGACAAGTCGAAAATTTCTATTTACTTGTCCTTGGACAAGTACAATGTATAAAGTTAATACAATTCTGTATTTCATATTTTGATTAATTATTACAAGCTCATATCTTGCATTGAAAACAATGTGGATCCTGATCAGTTGGCTTCTTCAGAAGCCAGCTGATCTGGATCTTCACTGTTTACAAGAGTTGATATATATATGGTTTCATACTGTTTTTGAAAGAATAATTTGTTTAAGCACTGAAAGGTATGAAGCTAATTTTTTTTCTTTCGGACAAGTAAAATTTTCTATGGACAAGTACAGTTTGGCTTTTTACTTGCCCCTGGACAAGTCGAAAATTTTACTATTTCCACACCCCTGTTTTACAGTACTGGGTATTTTCAAAATAATACTTTTCCAAAGTTTATAGAAGAAACAATACACTTTTTCCATTTTAATCCTTTACCCACCAGTTACTACTGATTTTGCTGTCTGCTCTCTGTTTATGTTCTAAGGTCGCCTATATTGCAAACACCATGGACCCAGGGAGCAATCTGATCATGATTCATTGTGTTTGCTTCCATGATAAAATCTAGTCTGAAGTGCACTTGAATATATGCAGCAGAGGAAAACAGCTGAAAATATTTTCAGAACAAAAAAGCAATGACAATTTGACAGGATTTATAAGCATTGACGGTAGCATTCATAGAAAGAAGCATTTCTGTGTATAGTATGGGTATTTTTTTTTCGGTATCTACAAAAATGGTCTTTATTATTATTTAATTAAATAGAGGAAATTCAAAATTTTGGAATGTATATGACATTCATTTCATTCAGTAAAGCAAAAAATCTATATTTCATGAGTGGCAAAGCCACAAATGAAATATACCTTTTTTTGCTTCATGATATGAAATAAATGTCATACTCATGACAAAAAATTGAATTTCCTTTTTATTATATACAATTCTGAAGCATAACAGATTGTTTTGCACGTTGACATCATACATGATCGCACATGATGACAACAATGATAGCATATGACGTCATATTTATGACAAAGCTACGTAATTTGACTGCCTTCCAAAACTGAAAGCACAGGAGTCGGAGGTAAGAAAATGAAAATCTCAGCAAATTCCCTAATCCCGACAATTTTATTACCAAAATGTTCCTTACGATCAAATTAAGAAAATGTATACCAACACTTTGTGTTTTGTCCACTATCAAGAAAGTTACAGACGTTTGAAAATCTGAAGTGGAATCAGGAAAGCAAATACCCATATTCCACACAGGCCCCGAATCCCACGAATTGACAAATATTTGGATTCGTCGCTGAATCGTACTCAGTTCGTGAAGATCTTAACTGATTCGCACAGTCCGTAGTGAGTTCTTGCAATTCGTAGGTCTATCGGGAATTCGGCTCAAAAGTTTTGAACTGTTCAAAACTTTGGCCACGAATTCCCCGATTCGAAAAATCGTGCGTGATTCGTACCAAATTCCTAAGGCATTCTTGGACATCGTAACTGAATCGTAATCGATTCGGAGGCGTTTTGGGGCATTCATAGCTACTCTAAGCTCATTCGTGCCAATTTCGTGGGGAATCAGGAGATTAAACCAAGCAATAAAACCAAGGAAGAGATAGAAGAAGGACTTTCCCTAAGATTAATTACCCCGTCACGCGCATGTGAGCAGTCCTAGAAGTTGAAACAGATTTGGCAGATTCTGGAGTACAATCAGGATCAGTCAGTAGCTCCTGGCTGGTAATTTTGCTAATGACGAACTGCCATATTTTTCCAAGTCAAAGAGTCTGGGTCAGGGCCTCTCGACTTTAACGTAGTTGTTTTCTTCTAGCTATATAAGAAGCCGTTTTCAACGCTCAAGTTGCAGGATCAATTCGACTGCTGCTTTACGGGGAACATTCATTTTCAAACTGATGCCCCGAAGCATGTATGGGCCTTTTTTATAACTATTGTGAGAGAAAATCTCGCGAATCGTGGCAAATCGTCCCGGATTTCTGTTAATTTGTGCCCAATTCGTGTTGCATTCGGCATATTCTTAACTGATTCGTAATTGATTACTTAACTTTCGTGCAGCATTTTCTAATGTGCTTTTGCAAATTGTAATGAATTCTTGCGCGATTCCAGCCGAATTGAGCCGATTCCCCCGAATATTCGTAACGACATCGTATCTGAATCGGGACTGACTCGTAGAGCATCACGATGGGAGAAAAAAAAATAATACAACCTCACGAATCCCCCCGAATAAGAAAAAAATCAATTCGTGGCGATTCGGGCGATTCATGGCCTGTGTGGAATAGGGGTATAACAGAGAAAGCAGAGGATATCCAACTATACGCGTGAAAAACGTTTTTTTTATATTTCACATGTGATATACAACTTTTTATATTTTCACATGTGAAAAATAACTTATTTCAAATGTACATTATACCTGTATTTGCTCAGTATTTTCCTATATTTCATTACTTTGTATTTAACAAAAAAGCATCTTTTCAGCATAAAATACAGAGATATTTCTTCCGCATTGATTTCATAAATAAAAACAACTTTTTCTTTATTTCGAATATGAGATACCTTCTTTCAGTAATTACAGAAAAAGGGAACTTTTTCAGTTATCCATTCAAACTTTTAATCTCACTTAACATTATAACATTCAGCACCAAGCACAAAAAATCTTTCATTGCTCTGGAATGTCTTTATAATGATTGTAAAGCTAAGAAATCCAACATATATTTGGTCCGCTAGGGCTAGTCCTATATGATAGTTCATACAAAACCTAAGATTTTTTAAATCTAGAATTTACTTTCAAAACAAATGAGCGAATATAAGAATCTATCATGAGTGTGAAGGTGAGATAGAAAAATTCATCCTGAAGATCCCTGATTGGCACCATGAGTCTTTCCGAGTGATAACAAACGGTGATCGCGAGGGACAGATTTTTCTATCCCATCCTCACACAAATAATGGATTTTTTCTTGCTCATCACTAAATACGTCACTTTATATTGAAAAACATGAAAAAGGCTGTATATGCTAAGATGTGACATCATTTTAACATTACAATGAAGTCACAGATCGATGTGCGGCCAGCGTGCCGCTGTTCGTTTTTTCTATCTATCCCATGGGCTGGTACGGGTAAAAACAACGGAAATCCCGATCTGGTGTGCGAGAATATAAGAATCTATCATATGTGAGGGTGGGATAGAAAAATATGTCCCTCACGATCACCGTTTGTCATCACTCGTAATCACCGCTTGTCATCACGCCTTGCCGAGTGATGGCAAACGGTGATTGCGAGGGAAAGATGTGAGCTGACAATTTCAAGCAAATCAGGGCTGTGGAAAAAACATGCCTGACTTGTCCAAGTATCAACCTTTGCTACATGTCTTTCCTCACACCTGCTAGCCTAAAATGGTATTTATTTTGGCAGGGCTCAATATATTTGTATACTAAGTAAGCTAAACAAATACGATGTTTATTTAGCTCTTAAAGTGGTTTACAAGGATTCTCTAGCCCATCAAAATTCAAAAAGCTGAAGACCCATTAAAATTTAGAAATTTGAATGGGAAATTGGCCTTTGGCCCATTTCAAAGGTGCACCATCAAACTAAATGGGCCTCTACGCGAGGAAACCCGTCTTCAGTGGGTTTGCGAACAACACAGGCGCAGACCAGCCTGTGCATATGTGCAGTCTGATCAGCGCCTTTGTTATTCTCCTTTTGAAAAGTATCATATCTTTACTTACTTCAAGCAAAATTTCAATTATCTAGCTAGTCTCAGTAGCTGAGCGTTAATTTTACCCAGCAAGATAAAATTTAAGCTATTTCTGGTTTGTTATGCATGATTGAGTTTTGATGAAACCATAAAACAAATCACAGTATACAGTCTAATATGCTATAAAACATTCTCAGGGCTCCAAATAAGAGTGCCTATTGAAAACTATTTTCTTTATTTCTCATCCAAAACATATGTTGTGGGTACTCAAAAGAACCGTCTCATTACACCCAAAACACATGTTTAAATTGATGGGTAAGAAAATAATTACAATTTTACTCTCATGAAATTTCATTATCTGGACCTATGATTCTATGTCAAATACTTCCAAGCCAGGAACATTATCACACAAGTCACGATCATTCCTGCGAACAAAATATATCTATCCTGAGAAGTCCGCCGCTCAATGAATCTCATCACAGTGTTTGACATACCCAGCGTATTTGCTATATCCAAGATCTTTTTATGCGCTCCTTTCAACGTGAATTTCTGCTCTTGCAGATTAGTCAATATACTTGAGCCCGAGCCTAACAGATTGTCCATTTCTCTGTTTACGTCATTTAACTTTGTATTGTGCTGTAATGCTGCGTCTATCATCACCGAAGTGTCGGCGTCATTTCTCTCAAACCTCCGTGTGAGGAGAGCTTCTCGGTCATGCTCCTCTTGATCTCTTTGGTATCTGTAACAAATATGTAACAGTTATACCACAGGTCGACCGGCTGTAGGTGGAGATAATCCACAAGCTTTAGCGAGTGGATTATCTTACGTAGAGGTGGACAAGCATGGTATACCTAATTTATACCACCTACATTAGTATAGACCTTGTACATCACAAGGTATTTCATGCTAAATTTGGTAAGGGTGGTATATGGATAATTAACATTTCAGAACAATGGACTATTCGCTACATACAATAAAGTCAGTATCATTGTATGTATTGAGGGGTCACAGGTTATAATTTGCAAAAAATATTGTTTTTCTTTCTTTGAAGATCTATTTTGTCTTAGCAAACAGTGCAGATACTGATTAAATGCCACATTAAGCAGCATTTCATCTGCGTCTTTGCTGTTTGCCCATGTACCTGTTTAGGGGTTTCCGTGCAGGCAAGAGATATCAATTCTTCATCAGATTTGCTTGTTGGAATTAAATTTGGGATGCACTGGATTAAGAGAATAGGGTTTGTTTGTTTGATTTGATTCTTTACGTCCCATCAACAATCTTTCAGTTAAACAGGGACTGGTCTTCCTGGGTTGAACCAGTACTAAGCTAGGATAAATGTGTCTTGCTCAAAGACCACAGGGCAAGTTTAAAAAAAATGTGACCATTCAATTTTTTTATCCCCATGTTCTTAATATGGAATATTTTTATTTAGATTTATCCCTCAAATGTGTGTTTTGATACCCATTTATTTGTTGCCAAATTTGAAATGAATCAAATGATAAATAAAAAAGATATGTCATTAAAACCACCCCAAAATGTCAGGAGTGTAACGCTTTTTGTGTGACATTTTTTCACCACGTGAATGTTCTAAGGAATATATTAGTAAACATAGTGATATTACACCAGTTTAAGCTTTTGGATATCATAAATTGACATGTTGTAGATAAAATACATAAAGCAGGGCTCTTTATATAATCTACCTATTGATATAATATGTCATTTTGGAGACATGCCCTTCAAAATTTACATGAGGTAAAAAAACAATGCTTCTTCCAATATTAACTGCTACAAGTTGACTATACATGCTACATATATGTAACTTGGTCACACCACAAATAGACATGTGCAACATCAACTGAAACTCGGATTTTGATCCTAACTTCACTTCACATGGGTATGCGTTTCTTCAAATTTAACAACCCACTGATGTCAGGAGTGTAACACATTGTGTTTACCTTCTCACCATCTTTCTGTATGCTGCCCAAAACCTATATTTTTCTGTTTTCCAGGAACACATCCCCACTCCAGATAATCAACAAAATTTACTTGCTGCATCAGAGGATTGAATTTCCTCACAGAGCCTGATTTATGATGTCAGGAGTGTAACACCTGTAATTTTGTTGCATGTTCTTCAGTGTAGGTGATGAAATACATGATTTTAGCTCAAAGCAACCAAATATTATGATAATGCAGACATTGTCCTAGCAGTGGAAACTTGTTTCTTTCCTTCTATAACAAAAAATGCCAGTTATTTTTTGTAAAAAAGCCAATTTTTAATGTAATAGCCATTTTGTAGGTATAAAAAATATGCATAAATAGAAAGATAGTGGTCAGTGTTTTTTTCACCATGAGATTATTCCTTTGCCTTACAAATGAAACCATCAAATAATGATAAAAACTTCTTAATAATGTATTTACATGTTGATAATGATGATGTATACAAATTGTTACACTCCTGACATTTTTATATGTAATAGAGATATATCTTTACTAACCCTTCTAATCTAAGTGGCCTTTCAATCAATGACCTCAGCATCAATTAGAAATAGGAAAGCCAGTTATAAAACTTTCTTGTATCAGGAAATCAATGAGAAAACTTAAGGGGGTAGGGGATTTTCTCGGCTCAAGACCAAGGAACAAAGAAATCAGCTTCAGAAAGAGTAAAGAAATATATAGGGAAAAGGTAAAAACTAATCTAGTTGAGATGACAAATAGAAAATATCATCATATGAGACTGACTGTCATGTAAAGTTATGAGAACAGTTCATGAATCAAGATAAATACTTCTGTCTTTTCATGTCAGGAGTGTAACAACTTTCAATTTTGTTCATTTGATAGTTCGAAGTCTGTTTTTGTTTGTTAAAATCCTTTAGCAGTATTTTTTTTACGGTATATTTTAAACTAAAAGTGTACACAATGTTCTAAGTAGTAGGGAGGTTCTACATTTTGATTGAATATTCTATCAAAACAAGCTTTTTAGTGTGGATGATCTTGACAATTTCAAGATAAACAGCAGCTAAGTTATCAACTTTCATCAAAAGCACTATATAATGCTGTGAAAAATAGTATACCATCACACTATTTGTTACCAAATGAGCCTGATATTTCAGAAATATATAGTATGTATGAAATATAGACTGTCTATATCAACATACTTGTACTGGTCAGGGGTGTAACAATTCAGATAGTTTTATACTTGTGTTACTTCAGACTGCTTTTTCTGAAGTTTATTGTTCATTTTTGGTTCTTTAAAGTAGTTCATAAACAACATTTTATAGCATTTAAATCATGCTGTTGTCACCTTATTTTCTCATTATAGCTGAAGAATAATGGGTGAATTCTTGGTCTGGTAAATGTTCTCTGACCCAACCATTAAAATGGCTTTAATAGTGGTAACCACCACCTGTATGTCATTTGGGTGTCATATGAAAAACCCCAAATCATATGAGATCATTTTAAGCAGTTGCTTGGTAACAAAGGAAATGATATTTTAATGATATTTTATCTTTGAAATAAATAAATAGCAATGAATGTCAGGAGTGTAACATTTTCTTTCATAACACAGTGTTTTATAAAAAAAAATATATAAAAAGCTAGGCATCCAGACCCAAAAAGGCTAATGTTTTCTTCTTCTATAGATCCTAACGTCTGCAAATCAATGAGTTTTCTTTTAATGTGGGCTTTAATATCAAATATTTAAAAACTTTAAGCTCTAGGTGCTGGAAAATCCTCGCAAAATTTTATAAAAAGAATCATTAATTTCACAAACATGTTTTAAACACGGCAGTTTTGATTCCAAACATGGTTTATAATATCCGTTTCATCATATTAGGTCAAAATTCCAGGACTTAATCATTTACTTGATGTTTTTATGACCTTGAATAGAATAGATAAGTTTTGGTAAAAAATCTCTTAATAATCTTAATCAAGAGGTTGATAAAAGAAAACTATAAATACTATTTACCAAAAACTTAAAATTTGTCAAAATTCAGGATATAAGGAAACTTATGTTACCAAAAAGAAAGCTCTGACATAATGTTTATTTTTGAACCCCAATGTCACACTTTGGTCACATTTTTTTTAAACTTGCCCCACAATGTAGTGACGCCGGTGAGGCTCGAACCCGCCGCCCCTCGGTCTTGAGACAAGCACTCTACCACTGAGCCACTGCGCTGCCATCAAAGATTAGGGTGTATTTACGATTATTCTAGGACATACCCTGTTATTGTGATAGTGACATACATGTATGGAGACAAAAATTTGAGCTGCAACATGTGATTTCCAACAATGTGGCATTTTGACATGCGTAGACTCAGATGAGCCTGTGCAGCTTCCTTTTAAGCTTAGAAACTATGCACATTGTTCTGTCAGTAGCTTAACACTCATAGAATATTCAAGCGACTAGCAAAGGCCTGATCAGACTGCGCATATGCGCAGGCTGATCTGAAGCTTTGCTGGTCGTACATATCACATTGTTGGAGATCTCATGTCGATGCTCATATGTAACGATGATGATCACATGCATTATGATCTTAAACACTATATATACATATATTCTAATTCACCTCGCCTATAGAGCCAATGGTAACAAACTGTGATATATCGGACAATAATTCACAGCTTAAGTGTGTGACAGCTTACGTCACTGGAAAATGACGTCATTCATGGCTTAAGATGGTGTAATGTCGTTTTAACGCTTAAAAGACGTTACAATTACATGTAAACGTATGCGAGGTAGTCTAAGTATTGGCGGGAGTTCTTCAATGCAATGGCGGAAAGTTGGAAGAAGCTGAAGACTTTGAATGTATTTTCGTCGTTTATTGTGTGTTAGAATCGAAATAGATCAGCTCCGGTGCGTGAATTGTTAAGTAATAAATCACTGTTTGCCAGTCAGTTGTTGGAAGATAAATCACTCACGCTGCGGGCTCATGATTTGATCTTCTTTACAACTGACCTCCAAACAGTGAATTATTTCTCAACAATTCACTGCTGGAGCTGATCTATTTCTTAATTAATGATAAACATGTTGTCAGCATATTTATGAAAGTACTAGTTAAGTGTATCTGGTTTTCTACTTCACAATGTATGTCAGATTTTTTTCATTGAAATTAAGGCAATAACTCCTGTTTATCTAAGGACATTCTAATGAATATGCATGCGCATCACTCCAAATTCATTGATATTGATATTTAGGCAATCAAAGGGCAATAGCTTCTTTACACTGAAAACATCCTCATGGAACTTCACATGCATCATCACACTATGGTCATAGATAAATTTCATGAAATTCATTCTATTGCTTGCTTATTAATGGTTGAGGACAGGAAAACTCATTGAAATTCTGAAACCCAAAGGGCAATAACTCTTCTATTGCCAAGGAAATCCTGACAAAACTTCATGTGCATTATCATATTATGGTCACATACACTCAAAATAAAATTCATTAAATTTGATCAATTGCTTACTTAGTTATGGCTGAGGACAGAATAAATTATTTAAATTCAAGCGATCAAAGGGCAGTTACTCCTCTTTAACTGATGACACCCTGATGAAACTTAACGTGCATAACATCACTATGGTCACATATATTCAGTACAAGTTTCATGAAATTCCATTCATTGGTTCAGGTTACCTAGTTATGGTTGACTGAGGATGGGGAAAAAATCGTTGAAATTTAGGCAAACAAAGGGTGATAACTCCTCTATAACACATGACACCCTGATGAACTTCACATTCATAACCTCACCATGGTAATGTATTCATCAAAGTTTCATGATTTTCCATCAATAGGTTATCTAGTTATAGCTGAAGACAGAAAGAAGAATGGATGTAGAAACCGGAAGGACAGACAGACGGACAGATCACACCAAACCAATATCCCTCCACTTTCGGCAGGGGAATAAACATATTACTTCAATCTATTTTAATTAAGGTTCCTATTATGGAGATTTTTCTGTATCTGCAGGCCTCCAGATAAGAATGCATAATGGAATCTCATATAACCAAAGCATATGTTGCAGGTACTAAAAAGAACTGTCTCAATGAAACGGTTCTTTTGAGCACCCAAAACACATGTTTAAATTGGTGGGTATGAAAATAATTACAATTTTACGCTAAAAAATGTCCTTATCTGGACCTATATATCTGTCTAACCTTCTATGCTGTAACTGTCGTAGAGCTCCTTGTATATGCTGACAATCATACTTGAGTTGATCTACTCTCATCTTAGCATTGTTCCTTCGTATAGGTGGCTCTTTGTTGACTAGAATGTCGAGTCGTTCACAGTTGCTAACAATGTGATCAATGTGAGCTTGTATTTCATTCTCGACTAGGTGAACATGATTGCCTGAAAAACAGAGTTAGGGAATAATTTTAAAACCCTTTGTATTCTGATGGAATTTCCCGTACAAATTGATACAATAAGTGTGGGATTGCCAAGAAGTTCTAGCGATAAGGCGTATATTTTCCCTAGTTGACATGATTACAAACACCAAATTTTCAAATTGCCCTAATGTTTTTAAAATTGGTGTAGTTTCAACTAGTTTGGCAGTAAAATATGCATAGTAGGCAACAAAATACGTTTCAAAGCGATTCACCATTTACAATACCGCATAAACATGCACTTTCTACTCATACCCCTCATTTAACGCCTTTATACTGGGTGTCGTTTAGACCAGATTTTTAGTAAATGCATTGCGAATTTTTAAAAAAAATAAAAGTGCTAAAATGTTAAGGATATATACTGAACTACTAAAGAAACCTGACACTTTTCAGTTGCTTCAAACTAGTAAATTACAAAATATAGAGCTGAGCTGATATGCCCGGCCCATATGCTTATTTTAAAAGCAAGACATTAGAAAGTATTCTTCGAAAAAATATATTCATCAAATATAGAACATGACGTCATGACGTCAAAAATACCGTTTTTATCACTTTTGCCTCGTGAGTGTATGTCTAGATACTTTTTTTTTAATTTTTTTTCATGTATGCAAAGCCAATACCAGTACAGATAAAAGTGCATTTTAAAAATTTGCAATTTCTAGTTGTGACGTATGAGGGGTTTTAAGTTGTGCTTTCGACGTTGTCAAAACAGTAGTGTGTTTTTCCCTTGTTTAAGCAATTTCTAAAAGCTGAAATGACTTGCAGTCAAACAGTCATAGTAAGAGAATACATTTTCAAGAATCAGAACTTATGTTTCGCGTCACGTTAAAGGATAAAAGCGGAATAAACCAAATTTAACATCAATTAAGAAACAACGTAAACTATGGCTAATAACCGTTTTTTCTTTGTCAACGTATGTCACCATTTATTGTGTGCTGTCTACATTGTTATAGTGTCAGTTGGCTACACTTCACTTTAACCACTTATGAATTTCAAGCTTTGCAGTCGGGAGTTTCACAATAAAGTTCCCCCTGATAAAATGCCTCTGTTATGCAGGAAATTCTGTGTTATTAACAAGCCATTTACAGAGAATATAGTTTACTTTTGCTTGTAAGACATATGTTTACCCGAAAAAATGATATATGGCATGCATATACACATGAAATTTTCTAGCTAAGCAAATATTGCACCAAAAAGTAGCCAATAAATCGCGTTATGGTGTAACATTGAAAAAATACTTTTTTTTATTTGATAGGCAGCTGCAAAAATACAGATAAGATTTTAATTTCAAAATCTGCCTTTGAAGCATATTTTCCTAATCTTTTGAATACTTTTTACCGCATGTGATTTGATCGATAAATAACAATTTTAAGCCATTTTAATCAAACATCGTGGTTCGTTATGCGTTTAAAATCTTTAGCATATCTCATATAAAAAGCTTAGTATATATACATTGGTATCATTAAAATGCACTCAAATTACTGTAAAAAACACCAAAAATATACATCATGTTAAATAAACAACAGTTAAGACAAATCGACACACCATTATCATTTTTCAACCTTTTCAATTTCAGGTTGACTTTTCTACGAAAATTGGCGTAGAGTCCGCAACGCTCACAAAAGTCTGCCTGATTCTGGCTTCCATGTATTGAAGAAGCCTATGGTTTTGTTGTTGAAACAGACCCCTATCACAAAACTTCAGCAAAAATATTGGACATTTATGTCTACAAATTAGACAATAGGGACAGAAAGTGTCCCAGTGTAGGGTCCGCAACGGACTGTAGTGTCCGCAACGATAGTCTAAAGGAATTGAAAAACAGCTATAAAGTTCATTTTAAGTATTTTCAAATATGTTTCAGCATTTGTTAAGTGCAATTGCTTTTTGCCAGCTAATTTCAAACAGTAAGAAAAATAGAGGGAGAACAGGAATACCTTTTATAGATACATAACCGAATGTTAGGATTATGTACCTGGTGTGATTTGGTCAACTGCAAAATGACACTTTATATGCATTTTTAGTATAGTTTAAAACATGTATCATAAAACTATAAAACATACATCTTCTTCTTGTCTTTTGTTACTCATTTTATTATAGTATCAATGATTTCAAAAAACGTTGCGGACACTACAGTTTTTGTAGAGAGTAAAGTATCATTTCTTTTGCTGTATTTTTTGACACCAATACCCAGGTACTACTTGCATATCTTTGCAAAGGGAGTCAAAGTAATGGATCAGAAAAGTTTTGAACAAAACAATCGCTGCTCAAGTTCATGGCTCAAATTTTGTAATTTTTAATTTTCTTGGAAATGGCGATTTTTTTCTGTAACTCTGTAGAATATTCAGAATTTTTTAATAGTCTAACCTAATGATTTCTACAACATTAAAAGGCTATTGAGCGCACAAAAATGATTGTGCTGTGGTGTTTGATTGAAAAAAATGTCTTTAAATATGTTTTTGAAAAGTTTTTATATATTTATAACAATGTAAATATAAGCAATAAATTCAATTTTTGGTTTTAACATATTTATTCATATTTCAATTTACAGTAATAAACAAATATACATTTTACAATATAATCATGATGGGATTCAGAAAAAAGTCATGCGACTTATACGAATCTGTTTCCTTTTGAACATAATGGTGCACTGAGTTTGAAATTATATCCGGTGAAAATCAATAAAAACATGAGTTGTATTCAAACCATATAACTTTTCTACTCTAAATGTATTGCGCGCGCATGCGTGCGTGTGTGTGAGAGAGATTCCATCCTCAACGCTCAAACCGTTTACTATCCAATAGGTATTTTTGAACTGTAACAATAATTGTATAGTTAGTATAAAAATCAGATTCAGGTATACCAAATAACACAACCCAGTGAACCATACGTTTTGGTGACGAAGACGTCTTTTGTGAGTCTTGGTGACAAAGATCTCTGAGACATGTATTTCAGACGTTTATCAGCAAAACTGACGCCTGCAGGATATCTCAAAAACGTTTTGAAAACTAAATGCAAACCTGTTTGACGTCTTCAATTTGTAACACTTTTGGAGTGACACACATGTCTTGTGTAAAGAACATCTTGGTCACGTTCAGGAATCACTAGCACACGTTTTTAAAACGAGTTCACTGCAGATTTATATTTTTTTGATATATTTTTAAACACAGTTTGAACATCAAACAAAGACGTTATTGTTTTGGGATTACCATCAAGTCTTAAACACAAATTAAAATGTTACGAAAACATCACTATGCACGAGTTTCGTTAGGTCATCATCACGATTTGTTCTGAAAATTTTGTTCCACGAATTTTGAATATTGATTGTTTTAATTGAGCCACGTCTTGTGAATCCAATGTGATATTCTTTTACCAGATACAACACAAACCAGGCTGTTGATTGCTAGACGCTTGAAATTGTATCTATTTAAGAATAAGAGTGATTATACTCTTAATATATAGGGCAAAACATTTTAGACACTGATCAGCTACGGGGTTACTCCGTAGCTCAACTATGCCTATGTTTTCCATGACATGGCTCATATCTTTGTTATGTTATAAAAGATCAATAAATTCATTCATCCAGTTAACCAGTATTGCTTACTTTATTAACCTTGATAGAATTTTTCAATGCTTCTGACATTTAGCAAGTCAGGGTATATAAAAAATGATCTGGTAGTGTCCGCAACTTTAAGACTAAATAAAGCAAATGATATTTAACTTAGTAATACTATAGACATATGTAGTGAATTGAATACAAACAATGTTTTTCATTAATAGTTCATCATTTCTGCTCAAAGGGTAAAGTACGACAGAGTATATTCTAAATAACACGAGAAGTTAGCACTGTGGCATATTTTTTCTGTTATCATCGTTATAGTTATATAAAACAGTTTAAATAGTCAAGACCTCCTTTCAGTCTATTTTATGACAAAGATGTAATCACCATCTTTTATATTCAGCTTCATATTTTGCAGAGAGATCTTGCTTTCATTCAGGATCATTTCAATAAACATGTAGAATTTATGTAGTGTCCGCAACGATTTTTAACCGTGGTGTAATTCAATTTTGAAAGGTACAGCACAGCAAGTAACATTGATATCGATAATATTCCTAGATATACTGTCTGGTCACTAACTATGGCTTGACCAAATACTCATACACCACTTAATATTTATGTTGGATATTTCCATATTCAGAGTCTATATGTTATTACCACATATACGACATATTTTTACACGGACTCGTTCAAGAAGTATTTCAAATTGAAATTAAATATAAATGTCTGTCTGTATGAAAGAAAGAGATGTAAAATATACCCAACTCTGGTAAAAGCAAACAAAATAATATAAGTGATAAATTTTAATTTCTGTAGTGTCCGCAACGAAATAAGTAGAAAATTAAAAGCTGTATTACAGGGTTAAGAACATAAATATCAGCAAACGAGAAATGTTTTGTCGTTCCCCCTTTGCACATTGTCATTTTAAAATAAAAAACAATTTACTGCTTGGTGAAATCACATTTTCACAGAAAACCAAAGTAAGTAGGATGTTAAATAGACAGCCAAAATGTAAAGGATTTTTTTTTTTTTTTTTGCAAAATACAGGAAAATTTCTTACTGGAGAATATTTGCCACCATAAATGCTAGTATTTGGGCTCATATTTTCATAACAGAAGGATAATGTGCTATCACACTGGCCAAATAACATATTTTTTATAAAATTCTAAAGTTTGAACACATGGCTATACATTCTGGTCTATAATTTTGAAAAGACAAAATAATACTGGGAGATTTTTTAGGATTAGGTGCATCAAACACCATTCTTTAAAGAAATCATAATGATTAACCATTATAACTAGTTTGAAAATTTGCCTATTTTGTTACACTTTGGGGAACTTTATTGTGAAACTCCCGAGTATGAACATATCAGCATGTAATTGTAACGCTTGACGTCGCTTAATGGACGTAGGCGGCAGCTACGGAGTTCAAAAGGACTGAAACATTGTCAAAATGCATTCCAAACATGATACAAAGTGAAAAAAGTTGATAAAGTGGCAGTCCTTCCTTCTTAAAAGCTCATAAAACGCTGATAATGTAAAATTGACGTTAAGAAAATAAAAAAAATGCTTATGTGCTGAACAATGGGTGCATGCTTTATTTAAATGCCCAGAAGATGTCAATGAAACAACAAAGAATCACACTAAAGCCGTTTTGTGGTGAATTTTGCTTGATTTCTTTGTTCTTGCAAAAATTGATTTTAGGGGTTACGTGACGTTTTGATAGCTGACGTCTGAAATTAGTTCAGCTTTTCAAATAATCTCAGTGCATCTTAGCCTGCCATTGTTCAACTTTACGCAATGGAAAGACAAGTGTGTATCGTATTCATTTTCTACCAAAACATGACATTCAGTATGTGTCAGGTTTCTTTAGTAGTTAAGTATAAGTGCTCTTCATTTCCAAAACCTTACCATATTCCTTCTGCGCATGCATACGAAATACACCTAAAATTAAGATGTTTGTCATAGGAAAGATAAAACTGGTGTCTTTCAGTTTATTTTTGATGCTTTCCCCCCTAGACCCAAGATGCCCTTTGGACAACGACATGTCGCTATAAACATTTACAACAAATGTAAAGGGCATTTCTCTCCGCGCCTGCATGTACTGCATGTACTGATATGGTATACCTGAGGAACTAGAGCGTGACGTTATAACTACCGCGATGGCGAAGGTGATACTGCGCCTGAAAACTTTGGTATTTATTCCTTCATAGAACATGATCGGTTCCATTTTTTTTACATCCGAAGAACGAATAAGGGCTTTCATGTACATGCCATGTGTAAAATGCTCTTGTTCTGAGCTAAAACTGGCAAAACATCTGCATACTTTCTTCGTTTTGACATAAAAATGAAGAAATCCTGTTCTGTGTTCGATTTGGTTATGGTTCTCATCTCAAAGCAAAGCTTTTTTCAACATCGCATTTGGCCTGTCTAGCAAGGTAAATCATATCTACATGGAAAAGCATTGCCGGATTTTTACATAGTTAGCTCATTCTGATATAAAAAATCAAAACAAGCGAGAGTACCAACCTTTGTTTGACTTTTCCGTGATGATGCCACTATCGTGAAAGGTCCCGGATGTGACGAAGTAACAAATTTACGTTTACGCGATTTCAGGGTAGTTCCGTTGATGCCCACCCGTGATAATACATAACACTAATTTACCTAACCTAACCTAATGTACCTAATATAAAATATAACACACTAATTTACCTAACAATAAACATTAGGTAAATTAGTGTTTCTGACTGTTTCACTAAAATACCTAGCATCCTGATGCTGTATGACATGTGTATGTAACGTCATTTGACGTTAGTTACATAACATAATTTTGTTAAATGGCGTTAGATTTCAACTAAGTAAGAAAGTCCAGAAATAAAAACTGTATACGATGCTCACTGAAGAGTAAGAAAAATAACAGTTAATTCATCATACTGTTACATCTTTGTTAATAATTCTGCCCTGACCTAACCTAACCTCACATAACTTGACCTACCTAACCAATGCCCACTTAAGCTAAGTTCGCTTAGGTGGGCATTGGAACTTAGGTGGGTCAAGTCACCTTACCTATGCCAAACCCAACCTAACCTCACCTAACTTGACCTAACCAATGCCCACCTAACCTTCCTAATTCTGGCTTTATTCTGCCCTTACCTAACCTAATCTCACCTAACTTGACCTATATATTCCAGCTTAGGCTGGAATTGGTTAGGTAGGTCAAGTCACCTAACCAATGCCAACCCAATCTAACTTCACCTAACCAATGCCCACCTAACCTTCATAATTCTGCCCTTACCTAACCTCTCCTACCTAACCAATGCCCACCAAAGCGAAGTTGGCATTGGTTAAGTAGGTCAAGTCACCTAACCAATGCCAACTCAACCTAACCTCACATAACTTGACCTAACTAAAGCCCACCTAAGGCCTAATTGAAATATATTTTGTGGTTCCTGTTGCATACCAACAAAATTTAGGGTAGGTGGGTAGGGAAATTATTAAATTTTGTTGTAACATTTAACAAAGAATATAGTGACAAAATCTGTAAAAGTGCCCATTTTAGGTATTTTTTCTCCAAAGACCATTTTAATGTTTAGGGTAAGGTTAAAAAAATAGGGTAGGTAGGCAACAGGAACCACACATATATTTCATTTAAGGTCTAACCTTCATAATTCTGCCCTTACCTAACATAACCTCACCTAACTTGACCTACCTAACCAATGCCCACCTAGTAAGCTAAGTTAGCTTAAATGCAGCCTTAATTGATAACGTATTTTGAATATATAGATTTATATGCGTGTCAGTAACCAGTCTGTGTGCACTGGGTCTGAGACAAGTCCCGATCACCAGCCTATTCAGTAAGCCACATTGGTTCTCTACGGAGTTCTAACAAAGTAAACAAACGGCTACATCTACTGAGGGCTAGGCCGGAGACCAGGCGGGACACCAGGATTCTACAATTACAGCCAGTCTACAGTCCTCTTAATAAATACAGATCGAAGCTGGGACAATTAGAAAATCACCTCTGCCAGTGCCAACAGAATCCAACTAAATCAAAATGCCAACTTCCCTCCTAAAAGATCCAATTCTCTTAAACAGTGATACTTCATATCCCGCTCTGGATCATCGAGGCGCTTAACGCACTCGGTGAAAACACAGGTAATTCTCCGTTATCCCAACGTACTTTTGGTGATTTATAACTTGCAATATCTTTAAAACTACTCAAAATTTTGCGCTGAAATTTTCAGTATCGATTAGAAATATGATTTTTATTTGATATAGAAAGTGATTATAAAATAATCGGACATATTTACGGACATATTATTGATTAAAAATTCGGGATTTTGAACGCTTTTTAATAAGCGACTGGCATTATTTTCACCGAGTATTTCAGCGGAGCTCTTCAGCGTGAGGTTACATAAAGCCTAAAACACCCGGATGACTTAACAATAGAATCTGGCAATCACCATGGGCAGACTTGATTTAGCTGTTCTCTTTACTCCTTCCACTCCGAAAAGGCAGAACAGAAATCAAGTGCGCTGGAACATCTGTGCTGGCGTACGCCGGAGTACTCAGTCTCCCGAGGTGGTGTAGACAGAACAGTCACGTGACCTGTTCCAAAAAAGATGGCGGATCACTGCCTGCATGCGTGGAAATATTTTGTATCGCTTGATTTATTCCGGAATACTCCAAAGTGCCCAGTTTTACTTGTTTATGTGGCTGTTCTGGCGTACGCCGAGTACTCTAAAAACTGCTAAATCAAGTCCGCCCCATATGGACCTCTACCCCACCCACTTCATCTTGAACATACCGGTCGCTCGTTCATATCGTGCAAGGTCTCCCTGTACTTCTTGGATGAGTTTATTCGTTTGATGGTATAAAGACTCCATATTTCTTTTATTTCCAATATGAATTTACAATCAAACGATCGTAAGATTCAACTGAAAGTAAAATATATCGAAACTTGACGTGTACAAAGTGCACTTCCTGTTTATGCATTGTGGTTAGCCTAAAGTACGACTAGTAATTCCTTTCGCGAAAGGGCTCGATAATGGAAGCTAGAAGGGATGCAAAGATCAGGAATCGATACAATCAAGTACCACACCTAACCCAGGATTCCAATGAGAAAGTGACAAACTCTCAGTTAGACACCACAAAGGAGAGCCAAGAGGTCAGCCCTTTTCCAGCAGGTGACCAACAGGTACATTTGTCGCAGGTCTGACCGCCTGTCTGACCTGTCAGTTGCGTGAGTTCGAATACTTCAAGGAACAACTGCAATAAATATGTAATATATTTATTTATTTGACAATAATATAGCTTTATTTACAATTATGACAAGGTGTGCTGTACTGTGCAACACAGTATACACAGACATATATGTAGGTATGTAAGTAAGTCATATAATAATGTGAAGGGACACGGTATATATAGTGTCAACTCACTGCATATACCGTGTAGTCCGCCATTTTATCAAATTCCTTATTTACAAAATACAAAATACTAATAGCAAAATATGATACACGTAAATGATTTCAATGTAGTGAATAATGAAACATACCTGCAATAAATATGTAATATATTTATTTATTTGACAATAATATAGCTTTATTTACAATTATGACAAGGTGTGCTGTACTGTGCAACACAGTATACACAGACATATATGTAGGTATGTAAGTAAGTAACGGTTAGTTATGTAGAAGAAATAACTACAGCTACCTGCCTAAAGTGTACAGTGTGCTACCAAATGCACACACTACCTAACTAACCACCTAAATAGTACATAACTAACTACTGCTTACTCCTATATCTACAATGTAAATATTAAAGCTATGGGGCCAGGCCTTGGGTTAATGGGATATAGGAAATCTAGTATCCCCCCCCTATGACATATTTCCCCTCTGAGGGAAATGGCGTCCCGACATTTATCAAATTCCAAAACAGTATGTTATTGATTATCTTATTATTAGACGGAAAAATTATCTGCCATCATCTTTAACCATACAATGGAAATCAATAGATCTCATGATCAGTGCATAATGGAAACACCAAGCATACTACATCACCACAGAAGTCCATTATCAAGTCATTGAAATAACATTAATAACCCATCGATATAGCAGACAGATAAGGCCATAAGAGCTACCACTTGCTAGCATCCAAGAGATTGGGCTGTATCCCTACCTGACATGTAGCCAACAAGTGAAACCCCACAGCCAAACCCGACTACCACATGCAATGAATCTAAATATTTGCTAAGACTCTGGTCTTTCAACACATTGACAATAAACTTCTAGGTGATTATACACTCTGAATTAAGTTGGATATATAATATGAAAACAACAAAGAGCAAGTGACTATGATCAGGATATGCCACAGTCACATGGAGCTGAAATGCTTGATTTTCCTGTAATAATAAGAATAATGTGAACTTAATAAATGAATACTACTAGGGCAGATCATATATCATCTGATGGAATATGTACATGTAATGAAAGATGGTCCTGTAACAAATGAAATTGAAACACAGCCTAGTAAACATGGTTCCTGAAAATAACAGATTGTTTCTGTAAACAGCTACCCTGTGCCATATCTTAAAAGAAACAGCTTCAATTTTGGAACATATAGCTGAAAGACTCATGTATGTTGATATCCATCTGCTGTGAGCCTACAGAACCAAAATATAATGAAATGAAACATGATCTCCCTGCATGAAAACAAGTACTGGCTCATGATATCTAGTTAACCTATTAAGATGAAAAGCAAGTCCTGAATCATGATATCTAGAGTACCTGTGAGAATAAAATACAATAAAAATGACAAGTACTGACAATACAAATTTACAAGCATATGAAATAATATCATGTACCACTTCATAATGGATTCCTAAAATAAATATTATTGATTGAATCCAATTAATGGCGCTGCACATCCCTAATAAAAGGCCAATCATCTTGTACATCTGATTGTCGTAGAGCGAAAATATTTTACCTGCCCCAGCCGGGAATCGAACCCAGGTCGCTGGATCTACAGGCAAACACTCTACCACGTCGCTGTAAAAGCCGGCTTCTACCGCAAGGCAGTAGAAGTGTATAATATACCTAGACCCTGTGACATACAGCTTCTTTTACAGTAGACTTCCATGATTCCTTTGTTGGTTGTTTTATCCTCAGTTCATTCAGAGTAGGTAACTGGTACTTGGACAGTACGTTATGAACTTTATTGAAGTAACTTAAAGAATTATCAAGATTTACTGCAATTTGCTGTTCTGTTAATTCAGTTATGGTTTCATTTGTAGATGCTAAGATATTATATAACATGCTGAGTTGTCTTTTATGAATTTCTGCCTCTATAGGAAGTGCTCCCAATAGGAGGTAAACCGCACATGTTGCTGTTCTTGTAGGTAAAGATTGAAGCCGTTTGAGAGTATCGACATGGAATTTAGATAGTAGATTTAACTGTGACTGGTTAAAAGGTAAAACTTCTAGTCCAAATAAAAGTCTAGGAACTACATAACACTGGTAGATCTTATATGATACACATGGGTTTAAACCCTTCGAGCCGTGTACTCCTGTGCTGATTAACGCATAAAGTGTACGTCTAGCTAGTTTCAGTCTTTCTTCAATATTGATAATATTTTCTTTACTTTCAGAGCGCAGAATTCCAAGGTGGGTGGTATCTGTTAAACATGTTATCCACAGCTCAGTAACCGCCTCGATAGCTCAGTTGGTAGAGCGTCCGCTTGCAGAGCGGGAGGTCGTGGGTTCGAATCCAACAGCCGCACCATACCAAAGGTGTAAAAAATGGTACTAGCAGTTCCCTTGCTGACGCTCGCAGAAAAGGGGTTGTGCTAGGAAGATAGAGTACTCGTGTTGAAGTTTCACTTTGCTTCGCCCGCCATCTTTGATCATCTGTATTTACTGTCACACTATTCAAACAAGTATAAGCTAATATAAAAGGTATACGATTTTTAACGGATAAGAGTGAAAAAAACATAACTAGATATCATTTGTCTTACTTTATTCCTTTTATTCTTATTTTTCTTATCCTTATTTTTTCAATAAGGTCATGAATAAAGGTAATTTATGTCTGGGGGAACTTACTATCGCATCAGTGAATTGGCGCAGGGTTTGATGTTCTTTAATTAATGTTTGTCTCAATGTTCTTATTAATTTATTGTTGTTATCTGTCTACTTGATTATTAACCTAAAGGTTAATACCAATTTGCATTTTCATTGAAGTAAGCAAACGGTGATTGCAGGTGCATCGTTTAATTGCTTTCATACCAGCTAATTGGTCACATATCTGTCTGTCCGTCTGTCTGTTTGCCCGTCCATCCACCACCAGCACCAGTGAAACGCATGGGACGATGGTGGTCCGAAGTTATTCAAAATAAAACAGCTAAAAACGTGGGCTGATTTTGGCCGGATATAACATGCTAGCACGAGAAGTTATTCACAGCGGTGAGACGGTTCTTTTGAGCACCCAAAAGCTTAAGACCAAATGAGCACACAAAATCAGACCACTGTCGAACACCAGCCACACGCATGGGCCGATGGTGGCTCGATAATAGCATGCTGGCACAGGACGTACGTTATTCACAACAAAACAGCTATATGACTATTTAGCTCTACGAAATGTGGTGCTCAGAAATTTATGATAGGGATCTAACATCAGTTCGGCGTATTCATGCGCAGATCCAGAGGGGGGCAGGGGCTCCGGACCACCCTCCCCCTAAAAGATCATAAGAAATATAGGGTTTCTTAGCAATACTGACCAGGATCCCCTGAAAAATTAAAAAGCTACTAAGCCAGAAATGTTGGGCCATCATTAGCACGCCAGAGAAACGCCATTTATGTTCTGCTAGATTATTTCAGTCCAGACTTTGTAGCAAACAGTGTGGATCCGGATTAAACTGCTCTCCTAAGAGCAGTTTGATCCAGGTCCACAATGTTTGTCTGTACGGAGAAATTAGCCATTGACGTAAGCATAAGTTGCATTTTCCTTACATAACGTCCCAAAGGTCGCCTACTAGTTCGTTATTTAAAGATGTCTTTGAAGCAATCAATATTGACCCAGATCTTCCAGGAGCAGTCTGATCCTGGTCCCAAATGTTTGTCTGTACGGGGATATTGGCCATTGACGTAAGCATATGTTGCATTTCCCTGAAATAACGACCCATAAGCCGTCTTTGTAGCAAACAGTGTGGACCCGTATCAAACTACTATCCTAGGAGCAGCCTGAACCGGATTCGCAATGTTTGTCTGTCCGTAAGACGTCTTTTTAGTAAACAGTTTGGACCCAAATCTGACTGCTCTCCTAGGAACAGTCTGATCATGGTCCACGGCGAAATTAGCCGTTGGCGTAAGCATTTACATGTAGCAGATAACTCCAGCAGACGTAAATTTTAGTGCATTTCCGCGATTGAGTCGTTCAACCTATGTAGATTCATTTGGAACGTCTCTGTAGCAAATAGAGTGGACTGAGATCAGACTGTTATCATAGAAGCAGTCTGATCTTGTTCATCACTGTTTATCATTATTTTGATGCATTTCCGCGATCGAATCTTCAACCTTAGGATATCCATTTGTAACGTCTCTCTAGCAAACAGTCACGGTGGATCCAGATCAGACTGTTATCGTATGAGCAGTCTGATCTTGTTCAACACTATTTGTCTTTATGCTAAAAATAGATTTCCTTTTTGGACCATATCAGTTGTTTAAAAAAAGACAAAAAAAGACTCAGAGTCTTCTTATAAAGGTATATCCGAATGTCAAAAGATACCAGTAAGATCCAGCAGTGATATAGTCTCTTTGAAAGCTATAGTTGAATAATGAATCTACACTACAGACTATGTAAGCTTGACACTGCTCACTCATCTCACAAAGCAGCTGCCAACGAGTAGTTTAATTGGTTCCTTTAAATTAAGATGAGAAGATAATTGATTTGTTACAGGTGAGTTAAGTTCTTGTTTTACTTTACCGTTATTTTTTATACCTTTTGTATAAGCTTAATTGTTTGAATAGTGACCCATGACAGTAAATACAGATTGGTTTCCCTTTGAGGATCAAAGATGGCGGACGAAGCAAAGTGAAACTTCAACATGAGTTTTTTGTTGGTAAAATAATTGTAACTACATATAAGTGCAGGTAGGGACCAGTATCCCTAGACTTGTCAGTAGTTGTTTCACAAACTACCGGACCCCGAGACAGTCCTCATAGGCATGGCTCAGGGTCCGGTACCAGGCCCCTAGAATCAGTGTCTAGGGGTCCGGTACCGGACCCGTAGCCCCGTAGTCTAGGGGTCCGGTACCGGACTCTGAGACAGTGCCATTGTGGAAAGGTATATGAGAGATCGGGTAAACATCTATTTTGGTCTATTAAACATTCAGGCAAAATTTTAGAGAAACTTAAAGCTAGAGATTTCAATACAACCAGTTAGTCTACCTACGATTTTTAAACTCTTTACACTACTTTACCTCATAATTTAATTAGAGATAAACTAATTGATCTTATTGAAAGAACATTCAATAGAGAAGGCTCTCTTTGCCTTGCATGTTACGACAGAAACTCATTTTTGACTTCAGATAAACCTAAAGAAATTCTTGCTTGGTATTGTCAAAATGTATGTGATGCACTGACCTTTTTGCTGGACAACATTTTTATTCGATTTGGCACCAAGTTATATAGACCAGTAGCTTGGATTCCTATGGGCACTAATTGTGCTCTATTGGTTGCAGATTTATTCCTGTTTTGTTATTAAAGGGATTTTATGATGTCTCTTTCTGGAGATAAGCAGGCTGATATTATTGATGCTTTTTACACTACATCCAGATATTTGGACGATATTTTAAACATTAATAATGTTTACTTTGACACTAGAGAAAGTCAAATATACCCTTCAGAGCTACAACTTAATAAAGCTAATACCTCTGATACCGAAGCCTCGTTTTTAGACTTGCATTTGTCAATTTCTAATGATATTGTTTCTACCAAAATTTATGATAAACGTGACGACATTGATTTTGAAATTGCCAATTTCCCATTTTTAGATGTTGATGTTCCTCTTCTACATCCTATGGAGTCTATATCTCTCAACTCATTCGTTTTGCTAGAGCATCTAGCCATGTTGCTGACTTCATCACTCGCCATAAATTGTTAACTTAGAAACTACTTGAACAAGGCTATCGGTATCATAAACTTCACAAAACTTTTTCTAAACTTTATAGACGATACTTTGATTTGATATCTAAATTCATTCCAAATTGGACTTAAATCTCTCTTGCGCCAAGGGATTTCGGAATCTGAATTCTATGGTGACTTGGTGTATAAATTGAAGAAGATTGTTGGCTCTAATAGTTTTTCAGCGCAGTACATTAAAATAATTTCCCATTTTAAAAAGATTGGCTATAAATTTAATGTATTGCAACAGACTGCATGCTTTGTCATGGTTAGCAACTTTGCTTTCCTCTTTAATTAATTGCACGTCAGTGGGTCGGACTTCAGACTCTATGATGGTTCCAACTCAAAGACTTATCTATTGATGAGATGGTAGGGGCCTGATGCTTAGGCTGTTGTCAGGCCCACGGGGGGTTTCCTGTTGCATTTCTTTTGCTCTGGTATTCAGTTTTATTTACTGTTGAGTTCTTATCTTTGCTTAGTCTCTTTTTTATATCTTGATTTATATGAGCGCGTAGCTGAGATAAGGGTCCTTAAGGCATTCCAGATATTATTATTTAATAGACATTTGAAAAACGCCTAAAATTACAAAATTTCGCAGGCTTTTATATAACCATGAAAGTGTTGCTATCACTTGATGTCATCAAAATAGCATTTTTTTCTGATTATAATGACAATTTTGTATGTTGCCTGTTGCCATGGCAACAATTAGGCCATAACACCTACAAGGGCTCATAATGAAGAATGGGTCACTTCAATTGCCTATAAAACAACTTAGAAAGTATAAATTCATACATTTTCATCTGCATTTACTTAATAACATAGATAACGCTTGTGAATACATTATATTTGTTAGATATTTATACTGAGTCAAATATAACCAACAAGCAACTGGAGACCAGCACTCTGACGTCATATTATGCTTAACGTTCGTCTTGACGTCACAATCCAAACCGGATTGCATATGTTGCATCAAACCTCCATATATTGGTCAATATTGAAGATAACAGCTTCAAATTTTCAGGAAATGCTCTTAAAGGGGACGGCAACCCTGATGATTACTATGTTTTATATGAAATATCTGAATAAACCATGAATTTTGATTCCTGTTTCATCTAAATGGGTTGAAAAATGTGGAAGTTGTGGGCGTTTGAATATTTGCCAACGGACTGCAATGGAAGCAGCCATATTGTAGGCTTAGTGCCGTCACTCAGCCTAATTGAATATGCGTAATCAAAATAAAAGACAAACCATTGATTATTTTCATTAATCTTTAATGAAACATTTTTCTTATGTATAAAGCTGCATATCTGCTGAAACACAGATGATGTGATAGTAGTGATAACTAAAAATAAAGCAGTTGAAAAAAATATGAAAGTTAATTTTTCAAAATGGAGGCTAAATGTTGACCTTATTAAATTCTTTAAATGCTCATAACTTGCCCATTTTCAACCCATCCTGATGATACTTGTATCAAAATTCATGGTTCAGAGCTCTTTCTGATAAAATATTCTTATAGGGTTGCTGTCCTTTTTAAGGGATATTACTTTGCAGCGGCAACATTAGCTAGATTTTGATGAACACAACCATAAGGTACCTTTTGTCATATCCTGGCCCATATGTTCTAGGAAATGATGCATTGATAAGTTAAGGGTCTTTCGTGCAAACCAAACATCTATGTGTCTTCAGATCAAATATTTTACTGACCGTTCCAAGGCGGTACTTCTTTTGTGGATCTTTTATGTTTTTGTTCTGTCTTGTGTTTGCTATGTTTTGTGCGCGTCTGTTTATATGTGCTTCGTGGTCACCTGCTGGGAAAGGGCTGACCTCTTGGCTCTCGTTTGTGGTGTCTTCTGTGAGTTTGTCACTTTCCCATTGGTATCCTGGGTCAGGTGTGGTACTTGATTGTATCGATTCCTGATCTTTGCAACCTTACTTACTTTGATCCACATCTGAACTAAGGGCGAGGTTGGCACGCTGTGAAACCAGTTTAAACTCTCCAGTAAAATATTTTTACTTACCGCTCCAAGGTAGTGCTTCTTTTGTGGATCATTTATGTTATTTCTGTCTTGTTTTTGTTATGCTTTCGTGCGCGTCTGTTTGTTGATGCCTTGTGGTCACCTGCTGGGAAAGGGCTGACCTCTTAGTTCTCGTTTGTGATGTCAATTTGTGAAGTTGTCACTTTCCCATAGGTATCCTGGGTCAGGTGTGGTGCTTGATTGTATCGATTCCTGATCTTTGCCCTTTTTCATACTTTTTTTTAGACTGTTTGGTGATCTGAAGCTCCAAATGGGAAGAATTTGATTCTGCTTCTGTGAAAGAATATCGCAATTAAACATAGTTAAATTCGTCTCCTAACTCATTTCTATTACACAATAGGCAAATGCGTTCATTTCTCTCAATATTTAAAAGCGCGTCTTTTTGAGGCTGAGACATCTAAATTTACATAGATATTTGGATAGAGGCAATGACAAAATGTTAAAATAATTTTCCAAGCAAAAATAATTTTTATATAATCTATAATTTAAACATTTTTCTGATTCATTAATGTTGCTTTTCCATACTTGCTTAAATTGATCAGATATCTTTGTTTTAACATTATTTTTAAAGGCTTCTTGTAAATAGAAGGTATCATGGCTCAGCCAAATGTCTGAAAGTCCCAATGTATTTAGTGTATTATGTACTGTTTTTATCCAATCAGGATGAAACAAGTAAATTTCATGTAGATAGTGCATAAGTTGATAAAATTTGTAACAGATTTTATCCTTGCTACCGCTTACTATTCTTTTCAAAAAAAATAAAAACACTGCTTTTTATTTTCAAATGTAATGGCATATCACCGAGCTCTCTAAAAACATGACAGAAGGTGTGGTTTGCTTTACATCTTACAAGGACTTACAGAATTTTAAATAAAATTGATCGTTCATATCCACATTTTCACATACCCCATGCGCGGATCCAGGAATTTTTGTCAGGGGGGGGGGGGGGGGGGGTCCAGGTCAGTCTGACAAAAAAGCTCTGACAAGGTTGTTGTTTTTTTTGAGTCCTCAGCTTATTTTACAAAAGTCAAATGGTCAACTTCAAAGAAATCTTTCATTTTTCTAGGTTCCAGAGGGGGTCCAACATTTTCCAGGGGGGGGGGGTCCAACTTTTTCCAGGGGGGGGGGGGTCCAATTGCTTATGTCCTATAGAAACCTATATAACTTGTGATTTTTCAGGGGGGGGTCCTGACCCCCTGTCCCCCCCCCTCTGGATCTGCACTTGTCCCCAAACCTCAGTAACATAAATAATATTGGTGTGATCATGTTATCAAACAAATGTTACTGGATATCAAGATTTGAAATAATTTCTAGCCTTTCTAACCAATGAAAACATGGCCTTTCTAGCTTGGTCTACTAAATGCTTTTTAGTTTTACCAATTATGCCATTTTATGTAAATGTAATACCCAAAATAACTAAATAATCTACAATTTCAATAGTGTCACCATGATAATAAAAAAGGATTTTGCCTTATTTTTCCTTTTAAAAAACTACTTTTTTAGTTTTAGATGCATTTACTTGTAGCTTCCATGTGTCACAAAACGATTTTGTATCAAGGGCAATTTGTAATTCTTCAGGCGACTCTGCAAATATAACTGTGTCATCCACATGCAGCAGCAAGTATAGCTTGAACAATACTTCAATGTTTTCAGTTTTCAAAATAGATTAAACATCTTCTGACAAGGTGAATATACCATTGTATGAATTAGACATAAAATGAACAATGTCATTTCGATTCCTTATTTCGTGATAAGTAATTCTTTTCGCAGTTTAGGCATATCCAATAAATAAAAACTTATATTGAAAAACAATAACGCTACAGAAAACCATCATATTTTTTTTACTTTTCATTATTTTTAAACCCCATAATTGCATTTTCTCCCTTTTAGCTTAAATATTAGCAATAAATATTATCCAATCAAAATCAACGTTACTTTCGGTTTGTTTATCCTAACACCTGAAAGAAACTGAAAGTTGCTGTTTTGGGAGATATGTTTAAATGGTGTTTTAAGTAGCTTTTTAAGACTAAAACCAACATATTAATAAACAACATTGAAGATAAAAGGCCAATTATTCGTTTGGGACACTTGGCAAATATTTTAATTGCCACAGGTACTCACAGCCTTAGACAGAACTTGGCGTGAAATTTGATACCCAACCTTGACTATAGTTTTATTTGGGTCCGTAGAATTACCGAAAACCAATCATTTACCGAAAACCACCGAAAACTACTTGGAAAATCATATTTATAGGGGAATTATACCCTCCTAGTATTTGTTTTTTAGTAGTTTATGTTTATATTTAATAGGATGGATAGAAAAAATAAAAAATGAAGCCATCTTATACCGATTTTGACCGTGTAAAATGTATCGCGTCTACCGAAAATCAAGAGCATCGCCGAAAACCAATCCGAATAGCTGATATAATAAGTTACTATGTTCTTGAAGTATTTGTTTTTGATAATACAGATGCTTATAGCAGTATATTGAATAAGAAGGATAAATTCTTTATTATTTTCAACAAAGGAATATTACAAAATAATAAGCATCAGGCATTGGATCACATAAATATCCCAGCATCTCAATGTCCACTGTATCCGATGAACCTACGAACACATTTACAAAAAAATGGCCTAATTATTCGCTTTTCAAACAAACTATCATATATTATGTTAAATCTGAACTAAAAAAATAAGAAACACCTAAATTGCTTTTCTCCGTGGCTAGTTACTTCTGACTGAGGGCCGCTGCTGTACGTTAGGTTAATATGCTTAAAAAAACTCAGTCAAATGACTCAACGTTTTTTTTTTTAAATAATAAACGGTCATCTCATTTTCTATAGAATATTGACTTAGTGCATCGCATTTTCATAATCCAATGGTAAATTTAGTGCTTATATTTTCTATATAAATTAGTTTTCGGTAAATGGAATTTGTTTCCTGAACTCAGTTTTGCATGTACGTTAAGAGCGCGATGATCAAGAAGTCAAATGCTGCCTGAGAAGTACACAGTTAATTGGACTAAATATTGAATACTTGGCGTAAAAATATAATATATCAGTCTGTTAAAATAAAATGAATGAACAAAACTTAAGAACATAAGCCTAATAATACTGCTTGCAAATTGTTTCTCGGCGTCCGCGATGTAATAACTTGCATAATTAAACACGTTCATTTGGCTTAATTAATAAATTTTTACTTATATTATCATACATTCTAAAGAATAAATCGAAGCTTTACAGATTAAGCGTAAATTAAGAACTTGAATTTGATATAGAAGTTGGTTTTCGGTCGAGGGACTAAGATATAGATAATGGTTTTCGGTCAAGGGACTAAGCTTTTCGCTAACCGCTATATGTTATTAGTCTATAAATCCATGATAAAGTGGCCTCACCATATACCCTGTAACAAAATATCATAAATAATATGCATATAAACATAAACTACTAAAAACAAATACTAGGAGGGTATAATTCCCCTATAAACATGATTTTCTAAGTGGTTTTCGGCGATTGCTTTTGATTTTTTATTTTTTCTATCCATCCTATTAAATATAAACATAAACTACTAAAAAACAAATACTAGGAGGGTATAATTCCCCTATAAATATGATTTTCCAAGTGGTTTTCGGTGGTTTTCGGTAAATATGTGATTTTCGGTAATTCTACGGACCGGTTTTATTTTAAAATCATTTTTGTAATATGATCATTCGCCTGTGTGTTATCTATCTCCCTCTGCCTGTTAGCCTGCCTATCTATACAGGGGGGGGGGGGGGGGTACTCTGATATCAGACCATTTTTGGGGGTTCAAAATTTTTTTTTTTTTTTTTTTTGGGGGGGGGGGGGGGGTGGGGGGGGGGGGTCAGGAAAATGAAAAAATGAATATTTTTTGGGGTATGAAGGTTTTGTGGATATTTTTTGGGGGTGGATCACAAAATTGGACTAGATTTAGGGGCCATTACCATGTTTTGTAGGGTAAATGTACAGAAGCGGGATATTTTTGGGGGTTTCAAATACTTGTTCAATTTTTTTTGAAAGTGCTTGATATTCCTGATGTTTTTTTTTGGGTAAACAGTAGATGCTGGGTCCAAGTCAAGCCTATGTATGAAGGAAAAATGGGCGTAACCCTTCCCCCCCCTCCCCCCCTAGGCAACCTATATGGGACCTCAGTCTATCTATTCAAGCCATAAATAAAGCATTAAATAAATTTGGATATCAACTTTATTATGGATAAAATTATACATAAGGATATCCTAAAATCAGATGAATATTGATATCCATAAATCAATTTAAAGATATCCTAGAGTGAATTCTGGATATCTTAAAGTAAACTACAACCTTAATAAGATACCCCTAATTCATTTTATGATATCCTTATATCAGTTAAATATTGGATATCCTTAACTTGTAACTTAGTTTTAGTAGAAACTTTAAGTCCTGACAGTGACCTATATTAGGGGTACTGGAGTGTTCATTTTTCAGCCATACAGGTATGTCAGCATATATATCTTCAATAAGAATACAAATCGTAGATCAATAGATCAATTTATGGATATCCTAAAATGAATTAAGGTCATCCATAAATAAATAAGGAGTAAATAACAGGTCTGAAAATTTTAGGTACACATATTTTTTTTTTTTTTTTTTTTTGAAAAAATATGATTTTATGCATTTTGAAAGCATAATGCCTTTCAAAATGCATAAAATTCTATTTTTTCCAGAAAACCTGAAAAAAAATCTAGGTTTCACTAGAAAACTTAGGTAGGGTTGGGTTACCGTAAACACAGGTATTATATTGTTTATTAGCCTAAGGAGCAAATAGCACCCACTCCCATACAGAACAGCATTCAGCTGATATTAGTCTTTGCTGGATACACTTTGTTAGTTTTGCTATGTGTTTGTGCTCATTCAAAGCCTTTAGTTAAGAATGCATAGCAGAAATAAAATTTTCTTAATTCTCAAGCAAAACATATGTTGTGGGTGCTCAAACAGTTCTTTTGAGCACCTAAAACAAATGCCCAAAATTATTGCAAAGAAAATATTTACAGTTTTGTGACAGTGGAAAAAAGGTCTCACTGCATTTCATTTTAAATTTTTTATGAAGCTTTGTCTTTTTTATGTTAAATACTGTACCAGGTAGTTGAGTC
Organism: Loripinus fragilis; assembly: GCA_964019695.1. Classification (NCBI taxonomy): domain Eukaryota; kingdom Metazoa; phylum Mollusca; class Bivalvia; order Lucinida; family Lucinidae; genus Loripinus; species Loripinus fragilis. Next base: position 20,786,242 of record OZ026528.1, read on the forward strand.
AAATCCTGTATGTATGCTCAAGACAGATTTACTATAATTGCTAATAGTTTATCTTTAATTTTACCAATACAACTTCATTGTTATGGTCAGGAAACAAAAAACAACACTAAATTATTCAGAAGTTGCAAAGAGGACAATATGTCTTTAGATTTGTCTTTGTGCAGAAAGTTGTATTCTCTCTGCAGATAGTCAGATTTAAGATATATTTTGGAAGAGTAGGACATATTTTAAAGTGAAGAAACACAAGAAAACCAAAATAAGACTCTATACTTAATCAGAAATTGTAAGGGGTTTGGCCCCTTGCCTTAAATTGCTGTTTAGAAATGATAATTTTATTGAGGGACATGTACAGTTATTGCAATAACTTTAAACTGCTGTAATATAAAAAATATGAAAATTGTTTTGGACTCACCTCTCACTGACAATTCTAATATAGACGAAAATCAATTCAGATATACGAAAAACCACTCTTATAGTTTTATGCTGAAAGTTTTTGTTTATCTAAACCTGTGTTTCATGTCTATTTTCCGGTTCAAAAGGTGTTTCTTAACCAAAGTATGACAAGTGACACTGTGTCTGGTACAGCTGTCTTTATTGGAAACTTAAAATCTGTAGCAAGAATACATGAGCTGAAATCAAGCCTTCACTCACTCTTTCATAAAGCTTTGAAATTTCCAATCACAGCAAGTGACATCAGCATTATAAATGGAACTAAAAGGAACTGTATATATTTGTGAATTTAGTGTTTTAAACAGTTTTGCACAGGTTTAGATAGCATGAAATTGTTAGTAAGTATTTTCTTAATTATCAGTTTTAACATATGTTTTGAGTGCTCAATAGAACCGTCTCAATGAGACAGTTCTTTTGAGTACCCACAACATATGTTTTGGTTGAGAAAAAAGAAATTGAAATATTTGGTACATATTCTTATATAATCTAATGGCCTGGTTTCACAATTAAGTTACATTTCTCTACAGTAGTTTAGTTACTTTTATGTAGGTGCGCTTATATACAGGCAGAAAATACATACAAAAAATATTACGCCTTCATGCAGATCAGCATTCAGCTGATTGTCCCCTTTGTTTGACTCACTTTGTCAGTTTTGCCATGCGTTTGTGCTCATTGCAAAGGCCTTCTAAGTGAATGAGTGCATAACAGGAAAATAATTTGTTTATTTCTAAACCAAAACAGTTGTTGTGGGTGATCTAAAGAACCGTCTCAATGAGACGGTTCTTTTGTGCACCCAAAACAAATGCCCAAAATTATTGGAAAGAAAATATTTACAGTTTTATGCTGAAATTATTGTTTATCTAAACCTGTGTTTCATGTCTATTTTCAGGTTCAAAAATTGTTTGTTAACCAGAGCATGACAAGTGACACTGTGTCTGGAACAGCTGTCTTTATTGGAAACTTAAAATCTGTGGCAAGAATTCATGAGCTGAAATCAAGCCTTCACTCACTCTTTCATAAAGCTTTGAAAATTCCAATCACAGCAAGTGACATCAGGATTATAAATGGAACTAAAAAGAACTATATATATTTTTAAACAGTTTTACACAGGTTTAGATAGCATAAAATTGTAAATATTGTCTTAATTATCAGTTTTAACATATGTTTAGTCTGCTCATATTTTTTACACAGGTTTAGATAGCATAAAATTGTAATTATTTTCTAATGTATCAGTTTTAACATAAGTTTTGTGTGCTCAAAAGAACCGTCTCAATGAGACAGTTCTTTTGAGTACCCACAACATATGTTTTGGTTGAGAAAAAAGAAATTTAAATATTTGGTACATATTCTTATATAATCTAATGGCCTGGTTTCTCAATTAAGTTGCATTTCTCTACAGTAGTTTATTACATGTAGTTACTTTTATTAAAACTAACACTTCTACACCAAAAGGTGGTGTGTGCGCCTATTTTCAGGCAGAAAATATAATAAACAGAAAAGAAAATTAAGTAAAATAGCACCCGGGCCCATACAGATCAGCATTCATCTGATCTTAGTCTTTGCTTGACTCAAATTGTTAGTTTTGCCATGAGTCTGTGCTCATTTCATGTCTATTTTCAGGTTAAATAAGTGTTTGTTAACCAAACTATGACAAGCGACACTGTATCTGGAACAGCTGTATTTATTGGAAACTTGAAATCTGTAGCAAGAATACATGAGCTGAAATCAAGCCTTCACTCACTCTTTCATAAAGCTTTGAAAATTCCAATAACAACAAGTGACATCAGTATTATAAATGGAACGAAAAGGTATGCAGTTATAGACGTTCATAATAAACAGACACTGGAGTTTGTTCTTGAAAACATTTCAACATTTGAAGACAGAAAAAAGATAAAGTATAATTTCCTGAATCTTGTTGACCCGGGTGTGCCAATACATGTAGATACTCTGAAGTCCCAGGATGAGAAGCAAGCCAGAGATGATTTTGAGAATGCCAAGAATCTAAAGCCGTATCAAAAACAGAACAGAGAATTCCGACAAACTTTGCTAAATCCTGACTTCGGCAGGGTGGTGTCAGTGAAGTCACTTAAGTCTTCAACAAGTGGGAGAGTTTCTAGGACCAGCACCAGCACTAGGGGAGGTAAGTCAACTCCTTCACAGAGGTCAGTTACGGATGTCGCCACAAACACTGATCTAGATGTGACAATAGATGAATTTCTGAGGGAAACTTGTAAACTGCAAGTTGATGATGGACTGGCAAACAAACAAGTTAACATGGTACCATTGGCTGTCTCCTCTGAAAAAGAAGACTCCGATGATTCATTAACACAAGTGGAAGTGTATAAAAATCGAGTTTTATTATCACCTATAATGGACTCTGAAACTGAAGGCTCTGAGTACGATGACCCTCCGGGTAGCATCATAGACCTTAGGAAGGTGAGCCGAAGCTCATTCACTGAACCAATCAGTAAGAAAATGGCAACTCCAAGAAAACAGCACCACTCTATCTCAAGGTCGTCAGGTGTTTCGAATGACTTCTTCAGTTATCTAGACAGGCAGATGATGCCAGAAATGTCTGAGAGAGGATCACAGTCGTCAAGGAGTGTGAAACAGAAACAGAATGTTAGCTATGATGAAGAAGAGGAAGATGGTACCCCTTATTATAAGGTTAGTCCTTTAGTTTATCAGTTTTCATTCAGGAAACCAGTAAATAGGTACGCAAATAGGTTAGTCCTTATAGGTCTAGATGAGCATAACCTACTGCGTTATTTTTTCATGTTTTTTTGTCGTCTGCTGATTTTTTTCAAAATCAAGTTTTTGGAAAAATTCTTTCAAGAATAACCATCAGAGTGTCAAACAGTTTGGATCCTGATCAGGCCCGACATTTTGTGGGGCCTGATGTGAATCCAAACTGTTTGCAAAAGTTATCAGCAGACACTAAGAGATGAAGTGTTCAGCGTAAGGTTGTGAATATTTCTTATCCTTTAATTTAAACAATTGTTTTGGGTGTTTAAAAGATCTGTCTGATTTAGTCGGTTCTTTTGAATACCCTACCCAAAATTTATGTTTCACTTGAGAAATCAGAAATTTAGGTCTTAATTAATTACTTTTATCTAAAGGCCTGAAATTTGCATACTAAGGTGACCAGATAAGGAAATTATATTTTCGTATAATTGGGATTATTTTCTTATCCATCAGTTTTAACATGTGTTTGGGTGCTCAAAAGAACTGTCTCATCGAGATGGATCTTTTGAGTACCCACAACATATGTTTTGGCTGAGAAATAAGAAAAATAATTTTCAGTTACGCACTCTTATCTGGGGGCCAGGTTAAAATATTTGGGAGCCACAACATGAGAGAGCTATACATTGTATTTAAATCCATGTTATAACAAAGTGTGTTATAAAGGAACTGCACTGTACATGCTAACTATTTTCAGTATGGAGAAAGAGTGCTGAATGATGACCGTAGCAAAGAGTTCAAGTACTATGACAAAGACGGCCAGTTTACACTCCGTAAAATGAGAGAGCATGCCGGACGATGTGTTTGTGGTTTCCTGAACAGTCAGCAGAGTGGTATGCTTTTAATAGGAGTCACTGAAGAAGGTACTATATCATCTATTATAATATGGGCCTTGTCGCGACAAAACCTGTCTTCGAGGTTTCCGTCAAAGCGAGATTCAAACCAGTCTCCTCAGCTACAGAGACTGGCTTGAATATCAAAATTTCGCTTGTAGCATGTTTAGAGATGATACTTTCCAAAATGTGAATAACAAAGGCGCTGATCAGTCTGCGCGGATGCGCATGCAGATCTGCTCTCTTTGTTGTTCGCAAAACCCCAAAGACAGGTTTTCTCACGTCGAGGCCCATATGAGGGTCTTGATTGGGTATATGGAGCAATTAACAGCTTTATTTTGTAATGATCCATGATTCTCTTATTACTTATTTTTTTAACTTTGAGTGAATTTTGTGACTATAATTGAATGATTAAACCAAATATTTGGAAAATAAGCTGATTTTAGTGAAAATGTCTTTATCTGGTTCTGATTAAGGGTCAAATATTCTAACTATGGTAATTTTGGGGCCCCTCCAGACCCTCCTATATAAGCCATGTCCAGGTATACACCAACCCTGGGGGTATATAACTTGACCCTGAGGCAGGATTTTGCCTGACCCCCTATTTATATAGTAAATGACCCCCAGTTTTCCCAAATGTCCCTTTAAATGAAAGTTGCTTAGGCTTTATGTTATGTGAAGGAGGTTCAAAATATAAAGGGAAAACCCTGCCTCAAGGATATATAACTTTTTTCATGCTAAATCAACTCAACTGAGCATGAAAGGACGTGTAACGGTTTTGTATTACAAATGGCCCACTTTTACAGTAAAAAATCGATTGTAAAGAAATCCCTCCAAAATATTACCAAATGATACCTAAGAGTCTCTAGTTTAATGTCCACAATTTATTTTCTTCATTAAAAAGTATTTTTATGATAAATTTTGGGGTTAAAAGCATGCCCTATCAACCACACTTAACACTAAGTCTATGGTAAAACCAAACACCCTCGTGTACTTCGTGACTCAATTACATACATGTCCACATGCGGAACCGGATAAAACTATTTCTCATTTTATTGTGCATATAATATTACACCATAAAATGGTAACTCTGAGCCGGTTCCGAATGTGGCAAATACTGTAAAAAGACTTTTCTGCAAATTTTATCCTGAAATGTACTATTCAATTCATACTTATCAAAGCACTGAGAGTACTAAAATCACTGGAGAGACATAAGATTCCCGTAAAAAAATGGAATACAATGTACATATTAGCAAGCTCGTGTCAATATTATTTCTTACAAACAGTCCTCGGATATATTGCGTTTGAAAAGCAAATACAACAACATTTCAGTAAACGCGAGTCTTATTTGAGAGAGAGAGAGAGAGAGAGACCAGCGGAGAGAGAAGGTGCAAGGAGAGAGTTTGATGTGCCCCCTTCTTAAACTGATACATAGATTTCTGGAGACAGTTCTTTGGTACAATCTGCTTTTAAAAAGACAGCTCACCGTCACTTTTGTTTTGGCATGGCCCATTGCTTTGAATTAAGATTGTCAAAAATGGCAAATTATGTGATCATTCTTTGGAGCATGAGGAAAAAATAATCAATTATTGGTATTCTCAAATTACAGGGCAGACACTGTTTAATATGGCCATACTAGAGAAGTTAGGAATGGAATGTATATAACATTAGATAGAGTTGTTCCCCCACCCACTTAAAGGAGTTATGTGACGCTGGTGATCTTGGAATTAAGGTCAATTTCACCGAATTATAGTCATTCATTAAGGTCTTCCCAATGAGTTATCTGTGTCAGTTTGGTAAAAATCTGGTCATAAGTTAGGAAGATAGAGTACAGACAAGCCTTTTTTTATATATGTCCCTGGTGACCTTGTAAATAAGGTTGAGGTCACCAAAATCTTATAATTCGTTTTGGCTGTCCCAGATAAGTATCTGTGCAAGTTTCGATGAAATTCTTCTAGCGGTTCATTAGGTAGAGCAAAAAGCTACTTCACAGCACAGATATCGGAATCATTTGATATGATTTCAAAATTTTGATAGAACTGTGTCAGTTTAATGGTAATATTATTAAAGTGAGGTTATTTGAACAAAAAGGAGCTTGTGTGATGTATACAAATGCACACTCTCAACATATATTGTAACTGATCCTAAAACTAACACCTATCTATATTTTTTGAAGTTCGTAACTTCTCATGTACATATATGATGTATATAGGTGGCGCAGATTTGTCGCAAATAAACCAATGTAATTGTTTGATTTAGTTTTGTTCTTTTCAATTCATTGTTATTTATGCAAGAAAGTATGTATAAAAACAGCCAATGGCCTGAATGCGAACGCCACAAGCATTTTATTCATAATGAGTGTAATGCGCTTTTAATGCTTACATGTGCACAATATCTGTGCTAAGCTGTTTGTTTCCTGAACGAATATCGCTCTCGTAAAGTGTTTGCTAAAATAATGCAGTATATATACAACAACCACTCCTCTGCAGATGGTCAATAGTCACCGGTACCAACAAACACATACATTTAATATTCAAGGATCGAAATACTCTATTTTAGATGTTTATTCACCTTTATCAAAACACAATGTATTTTGTTCAAACGGTTCCGAAATCCCTGCATTGACGGAATTTGTCACCCTTGAAATAGATGTCTGCACCACAAATGCTTGAAACATGACAAAGTGTTTTAATGCTCTACGTCACTGCTCTACGTTACAGTGAACCATATTTCAGTCATGATGTTACCTCGGTTGAACATGTATTAAGCAATAAAGATGAAGGGTCTTGCACAATGACACAAAACATATGTTTCTTCGGGATTGTGAACTGCGAACCCTTAGTTACACGTAAGATAATAGGTAAGTAATATAGACCACAGCGCTATCACGACTGTTGGATATCTCAGCTGGGACATGCGTAAATATGGAGCAGATATGCATTATGTACATGTAACCTATGGTCGCCTGCTTTGACATGGCCTTAAAGTATTCTTTTATTCTGCATGTTCATCCACAAAGGTGCACAGTTTTGTGAATTAATCTTATAATCGAATCAGGTGTTTGGAAGATACGTCACAGACACAAATGTGTGACATACAGACGAACTGACAGATGAACAGACAGATATACAACACTCACGTGTATCTATTTAATAATTGTGGCTGTGAGCAAAAAAAGTGTTCAAAGCTTCCGTTATCATTTCTGTTGCTTTAGAACTATTTATATTCATGTTTCGTACTAATCCAGCAAAAAAAGGTTGCGCATGTAATGTCGCGTTTAACATGTTACATGCACGCTTGTGTACATGTCGTACTGATTATATTGATATGAGTAAACCGGAATAGGCTTGTTTGAGCAATTTATTAACTGAAAAAGGCGATAAAACACTAAATGTTCAATATATATTACACCTAAAAAACAACATATCATCAAGGTAATCGTAAACACAGTATTTAGCCAAGTTTTAGCATCAATTTTAATTAATGATGGTAGTGTTAGCTCAAATTACGACATAGACATGACGAGTATAAACATACGCATGCTTGGTATTATGTTTGAGGTCAGTTTGCTTGTGGCATCTTTAAAAATATCCACATTCATGAACAAACCTCTGTTTATACACACTAGTGAGAAACTTTAATTCATGTGACTGCATATGCCGTCGTTAATTCAAAAACATGCTCATGTGAAAGGGCAAAGATCAAACCACCATATATTCAAATTTCAGCCAAATCCATCGTGGGCCAAAAAACGGCCAAACCGTTACACGTCCTTTCAAAGGCTCATAAAAACTAAAAATAAAGATTTTTCTGGTTTAAAATTCTCAGATGTTGAATTAATCCTGCTCATAAATGTTAAAATACCAACAGTTGTTGGCATTTTAATGTTAATTAGCAAGATAGATTTCATGTTCAATTGACCCAGATAAGAGTGGGTAGCTGAAAATTATTTTTCTTATTTCTCAACCAAGACATATAGGGAGCGCAGTGGCTCAGTGGTAGAGTGCTTGACTCGAGACCAAGGGCCACGGGTTTGAGCCTCACCGGCATCACTGCCTTGTGTCCTTGAGCAGGAACATTAACCCTAGCTTAGTACTGATTCAACCCAGGAAGACCGGTCCCTTTATAACTGAAAGATTGTTGATGGGACATAAAGAATCAAATCAAACAAAATCGACCAAAACATAATTATGTTGTTGGTACTCAAAAGAACCGTCTCAATGAGAGGGTTCTTATGAGCACCCAAAACATGTGTTTTTAAAACTGAAAGAAAATGAAAAAATAACAAGAGTAAGCTATATATTTTGCTTTACTATGACTATGCTCAAGCCTACCTGCTCAGCTACAGAGACTAGCAAGAATCTTACAAATTTGGATGTGATGTAATGATATTTTAACTCTGCATGCTGGGTAATGTATGCACGCTTTTGCTTTTGTTGTCGTACGCTGACTTTTTTTTTGCAAAATTAACTTTTTCAAAAAAAAATCTTTCAAGAACCTATCAGTGCATCAGACAGTTTGGATCCAGATCAGGACCGACATTCTGTCGGTCCTGATATGCGTTCAAACTGTTTGCAAAGGTTGTCAGCAGACGGAAAAGTTGTCGCTAGCTAGGAAAGAGCTAAATTCTAAACAGTGAATCAGAATTAAAGAAGCTGATCAGACTATGCAGATGAGCAGATTGATCTTTGTTTGTTTGAGTTTAATTTCTTTACATCACAGCCAAAATAGTGTTGTCCGCACGTTTCCTGGTTTTCACAAGAAATAAGCAGAGGTTGAAGTGTCCTGCTCAGGGACACTGTCACTCAAAACAGTGCTTCACACCCTGCTATATATTGAGTCTGATTTTCACAATAAAGAGCTATAAACTGTATCACTTGTTCATGATCTTACTGTTACATACCCTACAAAAACACTCAACTTTAATGTTGCAATCTACTGTGAATAGCTCAAACATTCCCCTGTACTATCTATATTCTATAGGCTTTTAGTTAAGAGTGTGTAACAGAAAAATAATTTTCTTAAGTTATTTCTCAACCAAAACATATCTGTAATGGGTACTCAAAAGAACCGTCTCATTGAGACGGTTCTTTTGAGCACCCAAAACATACGCTAAAAATTATGGGTAAGAAAATATTTACAATTTTGTGCTGAGATTTTTTGTCTATCTGGACATTTGTTCTAGGTATAGTTGCTGGTATAGAATGTACAGTGGGTCAAGAGGAGAGGTATCGGCGCCACTTTGAGGACACAATGAAGGAGATTTACCCGCCAATTTTCTCTGATGATTACTACATCCACTTTGCACCAGTGTTAGGTGATAATGGAAGACAGCAAGGTGAGCTTAACCCTAACCTATATCAGGGCTGGAAAACAATGTCGATCCAGATAAGAGGGTCTGGATGGGGGGATGGGGTGGGGGGTGGGGGGTGGGGGTCTGGTATTCACTATTTATTAAAAATTTAGCCCATTATTCATCTTATTAAAATTTTGGGTTATTCACATAAAATAAGACCAATTCTTCATTAAAAGTAAGTAAGATGGCAAAGAAATCTAATTATTAACTATTCATTAATTTTTTCTTCAATTCATCAAAAAAATAGGATTATTCATTAATTTTTAGGCCCTCAGTATTCACTATTCATCATTTTTTTGGCTCATTATTCACTATTCATTATAAAAAAGGGCCATTATTCACTAATCATTATACCCCATCCAGACCCTTAGGTAAGCTTGATTCTGATTCAGCTGATCAGGATTCACACTGTTTTCCATTTTGAAAGTAGAGAGGAAGGCAAAGAACAGGACCTGACCTGGGACACCATATCATATGGGAAAGTGACAAAAACACAACACATAAGAGAGTCAAGAGGTTAGCTCTTTCCCAGCAGGTGATGGTCACAAGGGTGCAAGGAACAGACAAGACAGTATAACAAAGGCAAACATGAAACATAAATAACAAAAGGATCCTTGAAATGGTCAGTAAAAAAATAACTGGAGGGCTTAAATATGTTTAACAGAACCAACCACACCCTTAGTTCTGATGAAGAAGACACGCAGATGTTTGATTTGCATGAAAGATCCCTAACTTATCGATGTATCATCTCCAAGTACATGTAAAAAGCTTCTAATAACTGGAATACTGTTAGATAATTTGAAAAAAATGGGGAGAAGTGTAACATATTAAAAGTCATCGTGTGACAATGCCCCATTGGGAGTGTTTATTGAGTGACTCATTGAGACGGTTCTTTTGAGTACCCACTACATACTTTATAATTTTTTTTTTTAAATTATGCACTCTTATCTAGGGGCCTGGTAACTAGTCAATATATCATTCCCTCCTTATTTTTTCTATTTTCCTACAGCTGACTTGAAAGTGATAGAAATCAAGGTGGAGAAGGTGCCCAATAAAGAAGTGTTGTTTGAGTGTAAGGAAGGTGTGTTTGTACGCAGGAAGGGAATTCTTACTGGACCAATTAGACCAAGTCATATACAGGAATGGATCAAAGTAGTAGGTGTTTATGTAGCAAGAAAGTTATAATATTTATGAGCGCCGATCTGAGAAAAGGGTCCTTCAGGCATTTAGCAGTTTTTGTGTAATCAAAATTTCAAAAATATCTAAATGTTCAAGATTTTGCATGTTCTAACAATAGACTCAAATTGCTTCTAACATGTAATACAATCAAAGGCGCAAACAGTTCTGATAAAAGTAAGTGATACGTATAATGTATGTTGCCATGGCAACAGCTGTGCATATGGACTACACACTTCCTTGAAAACGGGATACCTCATTTCAAATGCTTTTGTAAACACGGGATGTACGTATGTGGTCAATTTGTGCTGTCTTTGCAATTGCATATACACATCAAATTTACAGAAACATGAAGCATTTTTGAAATATCGCTCCTAACGTCTTTGTATTAGCGTCACATGTTAACACAATGGCGTTGACGTCAGAACGTCATAAACAACGTTAAGTGACGTCATGTTTAAAACGCATATATATACGAGTTTAAATGCTCATATATTTGTTATTTGTAAAGATAATCTCTTCAAATTTTCTGTAATTGTTCACAACAGCTAGGTCTTTCTTTCTTTGTAAATATCTCACTTTCGACTTTTAATGCCAGAAGGTCCCGTTTGTCAGATCTTGGCTCTTATGCATATCAAAGGTAGACCACTGAAATGAGCAGTGATGGTCTTCAGATAGGTCCCTTGTGAAAAACGTTTTTTACTTGGACAATAAGACCAAGCCAAATACAGGAATGGATAAAAGTAGTAGGTGTAGCCGGAATTTGTACTAGTAGGGAATTTCTGGGACAACCATTTGCAAGATTGAATGCTGTATTTATGCACATCAAAGGAGACCAGTGAAGTGAGCATAATTCTCTTCAGTTGTGTCCTTTCTGAAAATGAAAGGAAATATTCTAAGATTCTGCTTTTGGTACTTCACTTCTTTAAACGTCAGCCCTCAATAGGACTTTCATTTAACACTTTGCATGCTGGGTAAAGTTACATGCTTTTGTTGTCCTCTACTGACTTTTTTCTTAATAACTTTTTCCAAAAAAAATCTTTTAGGAACACTATCAGTGTGTCTCCAGTTTTGATCCAGAAATCATGACTGACATTCTGTACATTCTGTTGGTCCTAATCCGGATCCAAATTGTTTGGAATGGTTATAAACAGATGTCAAATTTTAGTCACTGCTCACATATAAAGTAAAAGAGTTAAAATACTGTCAAATGATCCATGAACTGTATTTGTCCTTATTAGCTCAGTGGGTTCATAGCCTGTTCATAATGTGAGTATTCTTGAATTTATTAACCCATATAAGCCTAGGGTACTTTTTGCGGGACACCCGCAAAAAGTGCAAAACCAGATCAGACGACGCAGAATGCGGCATCTGATCAGGTTATACACCACTTGCTTACAGAATGTTATATTTAAACTTCAATACAAATACAAAATTACATCCAGTAACAGTTACAACGGAAATGGACTGGTCCAATTTATAAGCGTGGGAAATTCCATTTGACTGAAATGGTTAAAACGAGGTGAGTAAATGCCAAAACACAAGGCTTTGATGAACAATTTATCACTTTCCTATAATTCCTTTGTAAAATTCCATAGTAGAAAAATTTAGCCACAACATGACCATGTTATATCCTAGTCTGTGTTATAAAGAGGTGTTATTAAGGGATTGTACTGTAAACATAATCATTTCATGGTCATTTTCCTTTGATCCCTTTTAGTAAAATTGCATGGTAAAACATTTGGGAGCAATAACAATAAATATGACCGTGTTATATCGAGGTCCATGGGAGAGCAATGGCTCAGTGGTAGAGTGCTTGACTCGCAAACCTAGGGGCCGAGGAATCGAGCCTCACTGCGTAGTGTCATTGAGCAAGACACATAAATCCTAGCATAATACTGGTTCAACCCAGGAAGACCCGTCCCTACATAACCGTAAGATTGTTGATGAGACGTAAAGAATCAAATCAAACAAACAAATATCGAAGTCCATGCTATAACTAGGTGTTATAAAGAGACTGCAATGTATTCATTCATGCACATAGTGCCCACATTTTTTTTCAGAAACATTTCCGTGAGATCGATGAGATGAAAAAAGCTGAGGTGGCTTTAAAGGATGAGCTGGAGAAGAAGGATTTTCTCCTCAGACGGCAAGCAGACACCATTTTGGCGCAGAAGAGTGAGATAGACCGGCAGAAATATGTAACAACTGCTAAAACTTGTAATATTCTTTGAAACTATGTCAATATTCATTTTCAAATCTGCTTACCAAACCTTAACCCACCAGTCGCAACTTTTGTTGTATGCTCCTCTCTTCTGCCTAAGACCCAGTACACACGGACTGGTAACTGACATACAGGTAAATGTATATCAGGGACCACGCTAGGGGGCGACTTGAGCGAAATTTTCGCTTTTTTCTGCACCACTTCGCCTTGGAAACTTGGAAAAGAGAAGTGATTTCGCTTTTAAATTTCAAGAAATATTTACCTTAGCATGCTAAGAGTTTATTAAGTGACCGTCAACAAAGATAATCCATAAATAAAGTACCCTCTCAGCGGGTGTAAAACAGCTGTCTCCATCTGATTATTGATTTTTACTACACATGTAAATGGTTGACACTCCACGGGAGCCAATTGCAAGCGGTCAGGTGTGAAGGGCACTTATTTACATTGTCATTATTGGAGTCTTTCCTTTATGTCAAATTACATAATGAACATTTTCTCTTGGAAAGGCTCAAGTGAAAGATCAAAGACTTAGACCGATGACATAAATAACTCCAAATAAGTTGGTCTTGCAGATAGCTAGATAAATTCAATGACTGCAAGATAAAAGTCTCAATATAAAAAAAGAAAAGTCAGGATTTTACAATCATGTTTTGCTATCCATCCATCCATCCATCCATCCACCCTGATCCTCTCTTCGCTCGTAAATAAACCATCTATCTATCTATCTATCTATCTATCTATCTATCTATCTATCTATCTATCTATCTATCTATCTATCTATCTATCTATCTATCTATCTATCTATCCATCCATCCATCCATCCATCCATCCATCCACCCACCCACCCACCCACCCACCCACCCACCCACCCACCCACCCACACATCCATCCATCCATAGCATAGACAGTCCAGCCACCAAGGGGAAAGGAGAATGAAAAGAGAAGATACTGTTTCTTCTATATTATTTCAGATACAGCAAGTGGATTCCATTAACTATTAAAAAGTTCTTATAGTTCTCTAATGAACTAATGTTTAGTATTGATAGGCCTTTGTTGTCCGTTCGGGGTAAATACTCTCACTTCTCCCTAGGATCAGCAAACTTCTCCCTAAAATTCTTGGAGGGAGAAGTCACTTCTCCCTAAAATTCTGGGCCAGCTTGGTCCCTGTATATACAGTAAAACCTGTCTTAAGCGGCCACTCCAAAAGAGGACCAAAAATGATATTAAGACCGATTATCGCTTAATGCAGGTCAAAAGTATTGCAGAATGCTCGAAAGGGAGCTTCATTAAGCTACCATTTGCTATTAAGACCTTTGTTTTATCTATTTTTGAGTGGCCGCTTAAGACAGGTTTTACTGTATTGGAAATACGTTGTCGAGGCTGCGCTTTCAAACCTGACTTATGTTGAAGATTAAATTATCATATTCTTATTATTTCTCTGCATAGCTCTGATTTTTCTTCAAATATACTATCTTAAAGACTGTATTGTTATATTTATTGAAAGTTGATCCGTCTTTATGAACAGCAGCAAGAAACCATGGTACCATTTCAGTTATTTTCGGTGCTTTTAGCCGAAAATCGTCAGAAATCAACCTAAAAAGATGATAACTTCAACTTTATTTACTGTAACTTGTAATATTTCATTTTTGCATACCGGGAATAACTTTGTATTATCTCAGGTATGTTTAGAATAAATTTTACAGGCTGTAGTACTTTGAAATAGCATAAACCAACAACCTAACTTCGTATTTCCGTCAGTGACCAGTCAGTTTGTACTGGGCCGAGCTTCTGCTTATGTTCTTGGATATCTTTATATATTGCAAAATATATGGATCTAGATCAGACTGCTCCCTTTGGAGCAGTCTGATCAGGGTTCATATTGTTTGCTTTCAAGATAAAAGCTAGTCTGAAGTGCATTTGAATGTATGCAACAGGAGTAAAATTCAGACAACATTTTTAAAACAAAAAAATTGTGGCAGGATATGGGTCACCAGGGTTAACCCTTTAACCTTGCAGTCTTATCTAGGTCCATATTGTTTGCAATATTGTTCGCTACCTAAGAGAATAAGCAGACATATGGAACAGATGACAAAATTTGTGACTGACATATAAAGGGTTAAGCAAAGTCGTAGAAAAATTATTTATACCCATTTTGCATGTGTTGCCATATGGTTTTAATGACAGTTTTAGATAATACTATATTCTATGCCTTAAGTTTGTCTACCCTTTTTGCCTTAAAAGTAAATCTGCCATTTTTGATGGTTGCCATGACACACAGACATATGGGCCTCGACGCGAGAAAACCTGTCTTAGGGAGTCTGTGAACATCAAAGGCTCAGACCAGCCTGTGTATCTGCGCAATCTGATCAGCGCCCTCCTTATTCCCTTATTGGGAAGTATAATATCTAAACCTGCTACATGTGAAATCTCAATTTCTCGCTAATCTCTATAGCTAAGCAGTCTGGTTTGAATCTCACTTTGTCGGAAACTCTGAAGACAGGTTTTTTGAAAAATTCTTTTAGGAATACCATCAGAGTGTCAAACAGTTTGGATCCAGATCAGGCCTGATGTTTTGTCAGCCCTGATCTGAGTCCAAACTGTTCACAAGTTTTATCAGAAGACCACACTAAGTAAATAAAGAGTTAAAAACGATTGTTATATCCTTTTATTATCTGTTTATTTTATGAAATTTTTGATACAGTGCCATTATTTTTCTAAAGTATTTACAATTGATCTCTTATTGGTATATTTGATATTTGTATACTTAAAAGCACTATTTTTATATTGTTCTTTCATTTATTAATTGTATGATGTTTTCGATACAGAGTGCCATATTTTTTTGAAAGTATTTTACATTTGATCTCTTAGTTTTGGTATTTTTGATATTGGTACAATGTATATCTAAAAGCACGAAATGGGCAAGGACGTGAGATTTTGGTACTTCACACTTTGATGAGCAATGAAGGCTCATTCGAGTCTGTGCAAATGTGCTGCACAAATGTGCAGACTGGCCAGAGCCATCACTGCTAGAATACACAAAGTAGGATGTAGGTAAAGACCCAGACCAAAAATACATGTATTAACATGGGTGTTTATTTGAGGCTTTTTTGCATGCACATTAACACTTTACCTCCAAGTGTTGTCTACTGATAAACTTTGCAATCAGTTTGGACCCAGATCAGGCTCGACAAAATGTCGGGCCTGATCTGGATCCAAACTGTTTGACACTTTGATGGTGTTCCTGGAAGAATTTTAAGAAAAGGTGGATTTTGTAAAAAAAATATCAACAGACAACAATCAAACATGAAAAATTTTCAAGGGGGCAGAGTGAAGTAACAAAATCTCATGTGCTGGTCAATAAATAGGTTGACTGCTCATCTGCACTTTTATTGTAAACCATTTTAATTGCGACCTGTTTTTATATAGCACTACATGTTTATTGTGATTTTTGTATGTCCTGTGGGCATTAGTGTTACCTTATACAAGCTTTCTAAGTTGCCATATTTGTAAATAACTTTTGCCATTTTATTATAGAAATTGTTCTTTAAATGATGTGTTAAAAAGTGCCATTATTATTCTAAACTGTTTTACATTTGATCTCATACCTTTTTGGTATTTTTATACTTTTATTTTTACAACAACTATATATACTGACTTAAAACATTTAAACATAAACAAACATTTGATATTATTTACCCTTATCCCACCACTATTGTTGTCCTAGAAATGTTGTCTGATTTTTATGTCCGCTGCATGAATTCAAGTGCACTTTAGACAAGGTTTTTTTATCATGAAAGCAAACAATGTGAACCCTGAACATGGGTGGATCCAGAGGGTGGGGTGGATAGGGTGTCCTTGAAAATCTTAAGTGGCTATAACTTTCTTTTCAAATACTGCTACTGACCCCCAACAGGTCCCCCATGGAGAAGCAATTGGACTATATTCCAATTGCTTCTCGAGGGAGGTTTGTACAGCCCTCTGTGAATCTGTTAAATACGAAGGTCAGTCAAAAATAGCTGAGCCCTACCTCATAACGTTTAAGTCAAATAAAATGGGCATATATTAGATGATTTGATTTGTTTGATTTGATTCTCTACGTCCCATCAACAATCTTTCAGTTATATAGGTACGGATCTTCCTGGATTGAACCAGTACTAAGCTAGGATAAATGTGTCTTGCTCAAGGACCATAACGCAGTGACGCCGGTGAGGCTCGAACCCGCCACCCTTATTAGATGATATTTTATTGCAGTTATATGTCATCTAAATAACTGAATTTATTTCTGTTGGTAGGCTTTTTGTACCGGTTGCTAGGCAACAGAATGTGACCTGTCAAATGGGTGCATTCACACTGCAATACATCTTAACTTAAGCATTGCTACATGGGTGAAAGTTTTCAGGATTATTCCTGAATTCAGGATTTGAGGCCGACTTTCCATAGAAAGTCGGCCTCAAAATCCTGAATTCGGCAGATAACAATAGCTTCTCTGATTTATTTTCACAAATATCTAAAGACAATTGACCAATTTGAAATTGTTTATGTTTTGTAGGCATACTACAAGTTTTAAGATTTTAATTTTTAAGTTCAGAATTTTAGAATTTTTGAACTTTCACCCATGTTGCTATGGAAACAATAATGTTAAAGTATAGCTTTATTCACTGTTGTGTGATAACTATTACACATACCTATTCAGTGTCACAGGAAAGAAACCAACTGAACCCAAATTATAGATGCTGTGGTAATTTGATTTAAGAATTTATCAAATTCTAACATGCCTCAATTTCTTTAATTTACCCCGTCAACATTCATATTTTCACAATTTTAATAGAAAACATAATATATTAGCCTACTAATACTGCTTTAAGAGTACTGCATACACAAACAAACCCTCAGACATATTAAGTTCCTTGTTTCAAATGTTAGATTCTGTTTCCAGGGCAACACCATCCTCATGTAGTTGAAAATTTGAGATATTTTGACTTCTTTTGTTGCTAGGCAACGCATATAAATCAGTGTTCCCCTAAACATTTACAAACCAAGTATAATGAAAAGAGGATATATGATATATGTTAATCATATAAATGTCAAATATGTCTTTCACAAAAACTATCAAGCATGCAAGCTTTTTAAGACATACTGTGTATTCCTCGTGGCCGTGATCGTGAACGCATCAGTCTGACTGGTGATCTTCGGGTTGCCTAGCAACCTTAAAAGAAGCTTCACTGGGGTAATTCTAAAGGATCAAAACATCTATGACATATTATACATGCACTTATAAAAGATAATCACATTTATTGTCTACAATGCGAAGCTAAAATGTTATGAGGTAGGGCTCAGTTATTTTTGACTGACCCTAGCACTTTGATGACTTAAAGAAACGATTTAAGGACTTCCCTGACAGAATTTTCGGGATCCACCCATGCAGAATAAAGGGAGCTTTTTGATATGGCTCTTTGTTGTTTTCAATTAGGTTATCTAAGAATTCTGATAAAAAATATTGACAACTGTCTTAGTTAATGCAATTTTTTGGTATTTGACCTTTGACCCCACTTTTCACAATAAGAGGCTGGATACCATTTTTAGCCTAGGTGAGAAAAGACATTAAAAATATGGACTACTTGGTAGTTGTGCACAAACTAGAAATAGCAATAAAACATACTACATGTATATGGTATTGGTAACCAGTATAAGTGAACCCTTAAAGCGCCAATCACGATTGCAGCAGACGACAAATTTTGCGACATTTTCCCCAATTTTTCGACAAAAATAAGGTAGGATATTATATGAGAATCGTCTGCCAGCAGACGATTCTCATGAAATATCATGCCTTATTGATTATTTTTTAAAAAGCGTCAAAATTTGAAATTGTAGTCTGCTGCAAATTATAGGTGGCGCTTTAAGTGTTAGGATGCTTGTCATGATCTCCAACAAAAAACACATCAAATTTAGCAGCCATATAGCGCCAATGCCAATCAACATTATACCTCTTAATAATATGTAGTACAGTAGTAAAACCTGTCTTAAGCGGTCACTCAAAAATAGACAAAACAAAGGTCTTTAAGACAGATGGTACCTTAATGCAGGTCGAAAGCAATACAGAATGCTCTCTTGGAGCATTCTGCAATACTTTTGACCTGCATTAAGCGATAATCGGTCTTGAAAACCATGTTTTGGTCTTTTTTGAGTGGCTGCTGAAGACTGGTTTTACTGTATTTGCTTCTCAAAGCAGTGACAATTTTTAAAATGGCACATATGTGCAATTTTTTTGTGGTTTGATTGTCACTGAAGCATTGTTCAGTATATTGCATTAGCTCTTTTCCAACCAATGAATTTTTCAATAAGTTACTTTACATATGATGATCTCTACCATAATCTCTACCACATTTTATGCATGTTGATCTCAACCATATTGTATTTGTTTAATGTATGTTGAACTGGAACTTATTTACTGGTATATTTATGTCTACCATATTTTTAGCTCACTAGAGCCGAAGGCTCAGGGTGAGCTTATAGTGTGGGACTTGAGCCGGCGTGCGTGTGTGCGTGTGTCCGTGCTACTGATAAGGATTTGGGGGCCTTTTTAGTCGTCTGGAGATAGACGAGGGGCCATTTCTTAACAAGGGGCCATGGCCCTCTGTAAGTTGCATAAAATGATTCAGGGGACCTCAGGGGAGGTAATAAAATAAACTTCTTAAAAAGGGCCATTTTATGTCTATGGTGATGGACGTCCATAAAAGGAAATGGCCCATAGTAATTTGTCAGTCTGATATTAACGGGCGTATTCGGAGCTAAAACTGGCCCATTATTTCGGACACTTGGCCCTTTATTAATGGCCCTTTATAGGCTGGCCCAATATTCAATATTGGGCGTCCGTCCGTCCGTGCGTCTGTCCACACTTTCAAACCTTTATATCTCTGAGACCAGCTGTCCAATCATAATCTAATTTCATCAGAAGCATCATTGGGGTGGGGGATTGACTGCATTAGATTTTCAGCTAGATCGTATCAATACTCTGGTTTCCATGGCAACAGATAGCTCCCATAGGGTTATAATGGGGAAAATCTTGTGACCACTCTAGCTCCTTCATTTTTTATTTGTTCTTCTTTATTCTTGCAGGTAACAAGGACAACCATCAAATCTCGAATGGGTTCGAAAATCTTCAGGATCCGACCAGGGACTTATGAGTTAGCTGCCCTTGAGCGTCTGGAAAAATCCCCATAGACTTATAATGGGAAAAATGTTGTGACCACTCTAGTACCTTCATTTTTGGATGGATCTTCTTCATTCTTGCAGATAATAGGACCAACTATAAAAGCTTGGATGGGTTTGAATTTCGGCAAGATTCCATCACTGACTTCACAGTTAGCTGCCCTTGAGCGTCAGAAAAATTAATGAATAATGTTGTGACCACTCTAGCTCCTTCATTTTTGATTGGATATTCTTCATTCTTGCAGGCAACAAGTGAACCCTTAATATCTCGAATGGGTTCAAAATTCAGCAGGATCCGACCAGGGACTTATGAGTTACCTGCCCTTGAGCGTTTTGAAAAATCCCCATAGACTTATAATGGGAGAAATATTGTGACCACTCTAGTGCTTTCAATTTTGAATGGATCTTCCTCATTCTTGCATTAAATAAGGACAACTATTAAAGCTTGGATGAGTTTGAATTTCGGCAAGATTCCATCAATTACTTCAGAGTTAGCTGCCCTTGAGCGTCAGAAAAATTAATGAATAATGTTGTGACCACTCTAGCTCCTTCATTTTTGATTGGATATTCTTCAATCTTGCAGGCAACAAGTGAACCCATAATATCTTGAATGGGTTCGAAATTCAGTAGGACCCGACCAGGGACTTATGAGTTACCTGCCCTTGAGCGTTTGGAAAAATCCCCATAGACTTATAATGGGAGAAATGTTGTGACCACTCTAGTTCTTTCAATTTTGAATGGACCTCCCTCATTCTTGCATACAATAAGAACAACTATTTAAGCTTGGATGAGTTTGAGTTTCGTCAAGATCCCATCACACATTTTGGAGTTAGCTCCCCTTGAGCATCTTAAAAATTAATGAATAATGTTGTTACCACTCTAGCTCCTTCATTTTTGATTAGATCTTCTTCATTCTTGCAGGTAACAAGGACAACCATAAAAGCTTGGATGAGTTTAATTTAAAGTAGAACCAACTTTAGACTGTGGAGTTAACTTCCCTTCAGCATCATAAAAAATCTGCATAGACTAACAATGGGAGATCTGTTGTGACCACTCAAGCCTTCATTTTTGAATGGACCCTCCTTATTTGTAGGTAACAAGGACTTCCATAAAAGTTTGAATGAGTTTGATTTTCCGCCACACCCATCCACCAGCTACAGAGTTACCTGCCCTTGAGCATCTAAAATAAACTATATAATGTTGTGACCACTCTAGCACCTTCATTTTTCATTTGATTTTCTTCATCCCTCTAGGTTACCAGGACATACATAAAAGTATGGATGAGTTTGAATTTCGGTCAGATCACATTACTGACTACGGAGTTAGCTGCCCTTGAGTATCTGAAAACTACACTTTCATCAGGTTTCCAATGCAATTTTTATTCAGATCTTTTTAATACTTGCAGATAATTAGAACCTGCAGAATATCTTGTTTTTGACTTAATTTCTGGTCACTGTTTCAAGTTCAGAGTTTATCTGCCTTTGAGCATCGTAAATTATGGTGTCTCCAAACATTATGCTGGCTCCATGGTGAGCGATCGTTGCCCATTGGGCTACTTGTTATGTGTGTTGCTCTCATCTATGTGTTATGTATGTTGATCTCAAACATATTTTTATGTTTGTTGCTCTCATCTATGTGTTATGTATGTTGATCTCAAACATATTTTCATGTTTGTTGCTCTCATCTATGTGTTATGTTGGTAGATCTCAAACATATTTTTATGTTTGTTGATGTCTACCATATATTTATGTTTGTTGATCTTGTTTTTGTTTTTTGCATGTTGAACTGAAACTTATTTTACCCATATAAGCCTAGGGTCCATTTTTGGACATTGGCAAACAGTGCAAAACCAGATCAGACGCCGCAAAATGCGGCGTCTGATCAGGTTCTCCACTGTTTGCTTACAGAAGTTTCTTTTAAAATTTTATTAAAAATGAAAAATACCACCCAGCAACCCTTAAAATGGAAATGGACTGGTCCCATTGGTGGGATATTCCATTCAGCATAAATGGGTTAAGGTATATGTATGTTGATCGTTACCTTGTTTTTATGCATGTTGCATTGGAACAGAGTTTACTTATTCTGATCTCATTTACGTTTTTATACATACTGTTTTCAATCATTTTGACATGTTGTGGTTTATAACATCCATTGGGCTCAATCACATACAGTGGAGACTGAACTTAAGGTAACACCCTTGTGCCATGGAGTGAACTACGAGTGCAGGAATTTACTATCATTTTAATGCAAATATAGTGCGCTTCAAGTGCAAAGTTCTCTTTGTGCAACGTTAAGTTCAATCTCCAGTGTAGGTGGGAGTGTCCTTGTAGGATAGAGATATCTCACCCAAGGGGCCGGAATTTCAACAAGGGACGAGGCTTGCCGAGTCCCTGCTAAAATTCTGACCCCGAGGGGGAGTTATCTCTATCCTACATGGACAGGCTCATGATGAATTGTCTTAAGACCAATGTGTTGAAGGTTTGAGCCTTGCCAGGGGGCACTGCTTTGTTTTCTTGAGCATGACACATTATCCTCTGCTTAGTATGGCTTCAACCCATCCCAACATGACTGAAAATCTACATATTTTGAGAATTGCCAAAAATTTTGTTTTTCACGTTTTTCTCGAAATAATGAAAAATTGACTAAAGTACCTTGTTGCTGTGACCCCTTTAATTTTCAGGTATATCCTGAATTCAGGATTTTGAGGCTGACTTTCCAAAGAAGTCAGCCTCAAAATGCTGAATTTGGGAGATTAATATCATCTGCTGCTAACCTTTGCAAACAGTTGGATACAGATCAGGCCTGGCAAAATGTTGGGGCTTATCTAGGAAAAAAAAAATCAGCAGATGACAAAAAAAAAACAGTAGGCAAAGTGTTGAAGGAAGCTTTCACACATCAGCAATAAGTAACCAAAACCTTGTTTACAAGTCCATTTTTGAAGGTTTTCAGAGATGATGCATTGATAAGTTAGGGGTCTTTCATGCAAACCAAATATCTATGTGTCTTGATCCATATCTAAATTAAGGGTTAGGTTGGGGCTGTGAAACCTGTTTAAGCCCTCCAATAAAATATTTGACTGACCATTCCAAGGCGGAACTTCTTTTGTGGATCTTTTATGTTTTTTCTGTCTTGTGATTGTTATGCCTCTGTGTGCGTCTGTTTTTTTGTGCCTTGTGGTCACCTGCTGGGAAAGGGCTGACCTCTTGGCTCTCGTTTGTGGTGTATAACTGTGGTTTGTCACTTTCCCATTGGTATCCTGGGGCAGGTGTGGTACTTGATTGTATCGATTCCTGATCTTTGCACCCTTACTTACTTTGTTAAAGTGCGTACAGGAATTCAGTGAACAGCTCTTTTCTTATTTAAAATGTCTTTAATTATATCAATTTGGACTGAAATTTTGCACATGCAGATAATATATCACCGCCTAATATACAATTGCATATTTGAACATTTAAGATTGGAAAATAAGTCTGGAATATCTTGTAAAATAAAATAACTTAGTCGTTTTGGATTTAGAAAACTCCTCATTTTCTCCCAATGTATTTCATATGGGTTGCATGTGGTTTGTACAGTTCAATGATTACCATGTTTACTATCGTGATAAGAAAACGGTCACTAGCAGGCTAACTCTTGGTGTGTCCACATACACACTGCAAATGATTTGAAGAAACTGCGCAAATAACAATTCTATCTGAGTTTTATCATATAATTCAGGAAAATCACTTTCTAAGTGCTCATGGTAAAATGCAATTGGACTGCGAATGAGAAAAGCTGTCTTTGGTGATTTGTAACAACAAAGGCGCAGATCAGCCTGCACATCCGCGCAGTCTTATCCGCAATTTTGTTATCTGCTTTTAAAAGAGTCATATCTAGACTCGCTACCGGCGAAACTTCAATTTTCTAGCTAGCCTGTTAGGACGAGGAGACTTGTTTGAGACTCGCTTTGTCAGAAACCTAGAGGACAGGTTTTCTTGCGGCGTGGCCTCATATCTCGACAGCTCTAGGACAAATATTACAAGTGCAACAGATAATAATATTTAAAACAAAAACAATGAGGAAGCTATTCATCAGATATGGGCCTCGTCGCGAGAAAATCTGTCTTCGGGGTCTCCGACAAAGTGAGACTCAAACCAGTCTCCGCAGCTACAGAGACTAGCTAGAAAATCGAAACTTCCTTTGTAGCAAGCTTAGATATGGTGCTTCCCCAAAAGCGAATAACAAAGGCGCTGATCAGACGCTGGTCTGCATCATTGTTGTTCGCAAACCTCCGAAGACAGGTTTTCTCGCACCGAGGGCCATATGTAAACTGGGGGTCACATCATTTGGGTATGCGCTACATCGTTTAATACACAAGTCATTCGTAACCACAGCCCACATAGCGGGGGAACGGTGGGGACTTTGGTTTTCTGGTTGCAGGTCCCTGGCATGACCCCGTGACTAACAGCTCATTTGCTCGGCTGAGGCGTGGTTACAAATGGCTGGTGTGCATAATTTATTTCGCCTTTATGCACTTGTCATTTGTGACCACTGCCCCCCAGCCCAGGGGAATGTCGAGGACTTTGATTTTGTGTCTGCAGTTCCCCATAGTACTTAACCACCACACTGTTGGGACAGCTAGCTGGCAAAAAACATGACAGTCTGTCATTAAAATGTACTGCCATGGTTGCCTTTGTCTATCAAACAACTACATTTCCTCCGCATTATGGAGGCCATGTAAAAGTGAAATCACAGCACATTTGCCAGGCTATCCCCACCCTGCTCAGGGGCTTGGGTGAATCAGTGGTTAAAAATGACTGGTGCATAATTTATAGCATATGATGCACTTCACATGAAAATTTAGTTCTCAGCCACCCCCCCCCCCCCAAAAAAAAAAAATATATATATATATATATTATGACCCCAAACACAAAATATGACATCGGCTGATATATTTTTCAACCTATTTCAAAGTACATCCCCACCCCATCACTAGTTTCTCTTTCTAACCTCAACAGTTAAAGGGCTGAACGAGCATCATTTTATTGGATGAGTCTATTTTCGCTTGGGTGAGCCCTGTGATCTTTTTCTCTTATCAATCATAGTTGCCCGGAATTACGATGCATATTTTGCATTGCCAGGTGTCAACAAATCAGTTTTTGGAATAAACAGATAGAAAACTCAATTGAATTAATAAAACAAGTTTGAAAATTGTTTGAAATCTGATGATCAGAGGGATAAAACTTTCAAGGAGCAGGTTACACAGAAAATCAAGATTTTGAATTAAGGAACAACAAAACACATTGATTCATTTCATAGGGGAACAAGCAGATGGGTACCCACTGGGATGGCCTCAATATTTTTTGTATGCCAAAATTCTGTGAGACCAAACTATGACCATAATTTGCATTTGGTGGAACTTTTTTGATATGATAAGAAACCCTTCTTCTAACACGTTTCTTCGTCTTACAAAACTGTATAATTATTCATTGATAGTCAACTGAAGGCAGTGATTCGTACAAAGGTGCGTTTAGGGTAAATTAAAAATTGCAGATGCTCAAATGAGGACAAATTCCATCATATCACAGCCCATTTGGCAATACCTTTTGTAACGAAAAAAATATCACTAATTAGGCGGTGTATAGATATATTAAATTCTGATGTAAATTGTGCGATTAGTCTGCACGTATAAAAATAAACGCAAAAAAGCATTGTTCACTGAATTCCTGTACGCACTATAGTTTGTTTTGATTCTTAGTGTCCGAGTCAAAAATATTTCTGTCATGATGTGACGAGTCTAACTGGGTTGAAGCAGTACTAAGCAGAGGATATTGTGTCTTGCTCAAGGACACAATGCAGTGCCTCCGACAAAGCTTATCTTGTTTACCTGTATTGGGTTATTCTTCTAATCAATCATCGAATTGTGAAAAATAACTCCCTTTTTGGCTTCAAAGAGGGGCCAAACTAGCTAGCCCCTTAATGCATGGAGCTCTTTTGAGGGGAATATGGAAACAGTGCCAATAATGAGAATTATTCTGGGGTATTATTTGACATTTTGCTTACTGTAAAAGAGGCGCCTCATGGATGCGTAATTATGACTGGTCAACCGTAGACGTAGGTAAAAGCTGAAAATCAACGTTAGACATAGGTAAAAGCTGAAAATGAGGCGTGGTTTTATTGAAAGTAACTGTATCATCTTGCGCCTTTACCTCAGTATAGAGGCAAGACACATTATTTAGTCATTAAAACGCCAGCAAAATAACTACATCTGAAAATGTCTATTTAACATAAGCATAGAGACAACATTGTGGACCCAGACCAGACTGCTCCCAGATCAGACTGCTCCTACAGGAGCAGTCTGATCTGGGTCCACATTGTTTGTCTTTGAATTTTCAAATATTTTAGTGGACGAGAAAAAACATACATTTTGTGATTATGCGCTTTAAGGGTTAATAAATGTGACCCGTCACGCAAAAAGGTACGAGTTGGGTGGGCGACGTCATTTCGAGAAAAAGCGTCTTAAAGTTTACGTCGCGTCGCGCAAAATAGCACACCTAAGCGTGTTTCAAAGAGAAGTTTAATTTATTATAAAACCGGATCAAAAGCGTTTTTCATGTTGAGATTTTCTGCCACCAGACTGTCGAACATTTTGTATGATATAAAATGTTCCCTTTTGAATGTTCGTAAGGTAAAGTTGGGTCGAGAATCGTCCATGCCGTTTAGTTTATGATTAGATCTATTTCTCATCTGATTTACATGGTTTAGGCCTACTAATTTAAGGGCAGTTGCGGGTAATACTTCCCACGTTAAAATCTTTTTAATTCTTTGCATACAGTTTGTTTTATGTATGGACTGTAAATTTAGGAAATAAAAAGGATATGTCACCGCGTTCAATTTTTCATATTCTCACATTGAAGTTTTCAGCATTTTACAAATTTTCTGGAAAAAAAAAACCGACGTCCTGAATATTAAGTTAAATAGTTGTAATCTTTATTCTAATTTCAATTATTACTCACGGTATCAAGCTTTTAAGGGAAAGTGAAACATAGTTATTTTCCCAAGTCGTGGCAAGATACTGAATGATATATTTAAGTTTATCCGATGACGTAGTGATGATGTCATCGAGAAAAAACGATTTTTTGCTACAGTATTTCTTTAACGAATAATAAGTGTATAATGAGTACAGCAGAAGTGTTTTGTGAAAAATTCAAAATGGTAAACATATGAACAAAATAATTCAGGATTATGCAATGCGATTTGAAATAATTATAAGCAAGTTCTTTAGAATTTCTGCAATGGTGTAGAGGCTACGATACCTGACTCTCACGCAAACGGCCCAAGTTCGATTACAAGCGTCGGTATTCCAATTTAATTTTTGCTTCTTTTTAGGCTCCTTTAAATACTTTTTTTTTGCTGTAGACAAAATAAAATTGACAGACAAATAGTATCTGCATATTTTATTCCCCCTCCGTCATAAGATACGAAAAAATGCCGGTTATGCATCCTTCATTAGGAGCTACGGTACCTGTGGGACTAAGGGTAGCGGGGCTATAATTTTACAGCAGCATCTTCACGACATTGCCGCGTTTAAATCCGCCAGGCTTCCCAAAACTAGGCGGAGTAAATTTACGCTTACCTGCCCGAAATTGCTTTTAGCATTGATATGAACGTGAAACAGTCCCGAAGAGCTTCGCATATGTATATACATGTACCATGAACCACGGCACCAAAAGGAAATGATCCAGCAATTTTAACTAAAAACAATTGTTAAATTGACAATCCTTTTATGCCCAGTATGTGTTTACATTAACTAGGAATATTGTAAGCACTTTCGGAAAGCATATGCGTATCAATAACAAAGCATCTTTTCTCGATGTTTAACCTGTGTTAACAAAATAAATTGGAATGTGATTTTTTTTTGTGTGTCAATGCAAAAAGAAAATGCCCCCGTTGTGACAAAATGTCTTAGGATTCAGCATGTGCCCTCCAATTTGAGGAATTAGGCAAGCTATTCAAAATTGCGTGATGGTTGCGTCTCTTTATGTAGTGAGTATATACGAAATACAAATTCAGCATTACACAATGCATATAATGCTTAGCGTGCATGGACCAGGACGCCAAAAGCATTTAAAGTACAGTCACGGGATAAAATAATTCGCCATTTTGTGACGCCATGGTTTTAAACAGTGCACTTCCAGATTTTTTGCAAAAAATATTATGACGAAGTTAATGGATGTTTTTTTTTACAAAACTTACACGGATGAAAAGCAAATAGAAAATAGCAATGTACAATTAGATATTAAAATAATTATGCTTTTGGTTCTCAAGGAGAACGCGTTTAAATTGCACGTACATTTTTAAATATCACGATTCCCATTTACGCTGACGTTAACGTCACCGAAAAATGAAAATTTAATTTGTCTTTGTGTTTAAATGACTACCATGCAAAAACAATAAACACCAGGAAGCTACAATAAATATGTTTATTGCGTAAATCAATTTGCTTTCATTTGGTACCTGTTCCATGGTTGTAGCTTCTATAGTTTTGCGACAATAATTTTTGCAAAAAATCTGGAATTACGCTAATGTAAACGGTGACGTCACAAGTAGGCGAATAATTTCCCAAGTACGAGGCTAATACTTATGTCCCGTGACTATACATGATGAAAGTTTTAAACAATCAGTAGGCTATAAACCGTATAGGTAAAGTTTTTTCAGAAAGCCTCAAACTTGTGTTTAAGTGCAAAACATAAAATAGTGACAAAACAAATTTGAGAATCTTATTAAAACCCATGCACATACCAACAATCAATATCATGAGACATTGGTAGCAGTCGATGGTCACATCTAAAAAAAGTGACTGAAATCAATGTGACTGAATATTGTATATAAACCACTTACGCATCTGCATGATCTGTAAGCAATGATAAGTTTCAAACCTATCCGTGCACTTAAACTGTATGAGAGCTGCACACACATGCCACTCGAGCTAAACCACGCACCACAAACAACACACCACTAATACTATGCTTATCACTTTCTGTGAAAGGCGGGCGACAATAAACAATATACAAGCAGAAAGCTGGTGGAAATAGCATAACAGTGTATACATATTCTAATATTTGCTAAATTCAACTGATAATATAGTAAATGTACAAATGTTTGAGAAAAAAACTTTTACGTCATGGCTCTGCGACGTTCCCGTTGACGTCAACGAAAAATCAGTTTTTCAGTATTTTGCAGTTTTACTATATCATTTTTTCAGGAAGTAAGACACCTTGGCTCATGAATAAATTTTGATTATTGCGTTTTTCAATTTCCTTTCCAATGGTGTCCTTTTTATCTAGTTTGCAGTAACAACGAGGATAATAATTTTTAAACAACACATGCAATATGTCAGTGTGATTTTTTTTAAGTTGACTAAGTGTTGACACTATAGTGTAGTTGAAGGCTGGAAAGAATAGCTGGTGTGGAATTTGAAGAAGAAATAGAGGAGGAAGAATGAGAGGAATAATAAATAGAAGAAGACAAAAGAAAATTGATTACAACAAATACATTGTAACGTCCGTTTTTTAATATTTTATAACGCGTGTTAATCTGTTGGATTTTATGATGTACATGTAACGTTATAATAACGTCAATAGAAAGTTTGTGACGCTTCAGGGCGTTACCCATCTTCTTTGGACATTTTGAGACCCAAAATGATCAAGAACCCACCAACATGTTAATATTTCTTGATTCGTCATAAAATTCTCTATTCAAAAAGCGGAAAATGTGAATTTCACTATATGACACCCAACTCGTCCCTTTTCGCGTGACGGGTCACAAATGTATACGGTTAGGATTCTCATGAAATACAGGCACGTTTATTAGCTCTTCACCAAATTATAGATTAAACCTGATTTCCCTTCCTTGGCAGATGAAATAGCAAAACCACACCCAGATATGAATATTATAGTTGCCGCCTTTACAGTAAGTGAAAAGTCTATTAATAACAGGATCAAGCCAAGTTCTCCAGGGGAACAGGATCCCACTGGGAGTGACTCAGGTATTCTATCACACTCGTGACCTCCAGTCACAATTCATTGTGGTCTATCAGGCAGCAAAGTTTTAAAACTTTTTCATGCTCAACTTAAATGAGCATGAATTGATCCTGCTCTTAAATGTTAAAATGCCAACAATTATTTTAACATTTATAAGCATGAAAAATACACATCCATTCACAATTTATAGAGGCCAAACCCCAAGGTGATAAAACTTATAATGCATGAATTTTATCATGTTCATAAATGTTAAAATGCCAACAATTGTTGGCATTTTAACATTTATCAGCAGGATTCATTCAACATCTGAGCATTTTGAGCACAAAAAATGTTATTTTTTCAGTGATTTACTTTCTATGAGCATTGAGTTGAGCATGAAAAAAGTTTTATAACCTCAAGGCCAGATTACCAACCCAAAATTTCCTTTTTGCTCAGTTGCTTGACTTATCATGTTTTTTTTAAACTGTAATTTTTGATTCATATTTAAATGAAAAAAAAAGTTTATATTTTTGATTAATTTAAAGTTTCAGTGGCGGATTCAGAGGGGGTTCAGAGGGTTTGCTCAAACCCCCTCCCTACCATCCGTTTCTAAATATCCTATGAAAATGAATTAGTTTGGTGTCCGAAGAAGCGATTTCGTGCTTGAAGAACAAGCAAATTTAAACTCGATATCAAAGTATATTTTACACTAATTTAAGTGAAAAAATACTGAATACTTAATATAAAATGTACATGAAAACATTAATTCATCTGATTTCTAGAATAAGATGTCTCATTCTAGCGGTGAAAGGTCAAAACAATCGACTTATAAAGCATCACTATGTGTTTTGCAATGTAACTGATAAGCAATCTGCCCCTTCATTTTCAAAAACAGCTTTATCGATTTTTCAATTGAAGAGCGATTGCAAAGGGAGATAACAATGTGAAAGGGGTCTATTAGACCAAATTATTTCATTTTCATAGGATATTTAAGAAAATGAGATAAAATCAGGAAAATGAACCCCCTTTTCCAGAAATCCTTGATCCACCCCTGAGTTTTCTAGTTTATGAGATTTGATTCTTATTGCATTGCCAAGCAACGAAGGATCACCAGCGCATTTGCTGCCAGCATACACAAAAGTATGGTCATTCCATGAAAATTCCAATTAAAGTTTAGGCCTTTAGGATACGTTAACATGGGCATTTAAAGGCTTTTGTGCATGCAATTAGTATTAACTTCTTTTGCATTGTCACATATGAGCCGTGACATGAGAGTTCCAACAATGTAGTATTTTGACAAGTGTAGACTCAGACGAGCCTGAGCATCCACCTTTTATGCTTAGAAACTCCAAATGATGTTCAGTCAGTAGCATAACACTCATAGAATATTCAAACGACTAGCAAAGGCTCTGATCAGACTGCACGTATGCGCAGGCTGATCTGAGGCTTTGCTGGTCGCACATACCACATTGTTGGAAATCTCATGTCGCGGCTCAAATATAGTTTTGATATGGGTTTACACAAATGGTTGTGGGATTTTTTTTTTTTACAAGTAATTCAGGTGAATAAATATAAAACATGCTGTTTTGTTATTTCTATCAGACATGGGGTGATTTGATTATACCCCCTGCAAGCGTAGTTTAGGGGTGGGGGGGGGGGGGGGGTAAACTGTTTTCAGCCTGTCCGTCCGTCTGTCAACATTTAGAGGTTTTGTTGAATAACTTATGTAGCTTTAGTCCGATTTTAATTAAATTTGCACCACACCTTAACCAATGAACAATGCATGTTTTGTATGAAAAATAGGGCTGAAAGATCAGTATTACAGGAGCTATGCCACATTGTAGTTCTAACTGTATGGTGTATGCAATATGCCTGATAGTGCATACTTTGTGAAATCAACTCCTTCTAGACCAATTAAAGTTGTGCAGGCATGTTACGGACATATTGAAGATGTTCATATGGATAAAATTATGATGAAAAATAACTTTTGATAAATTTACACCATTTTTTCTTAGCCAAATCTGGACCACTGAACATTATTAAATTCTTTCTGATAGTGCATACTTTGTGAAATCAACTCCTCCTAGAGTCTTTGGTGTATCCTTTTAATACTTTGCATGTATGATACAGATGTATTGAAGATGTGCATGTGTATGTTTAATGATGACAAAAAAACTTTTGATAAAACACCATTTTAAATTAGCCAATTCTGGACCACTGCATATATTGCATAATGGCTGATAGTGCATACTTTTTGAAATCAACTCCTTCTAGAGTCTTTGGAGTATCCTTTTAATACCTTGCATGTATGTTACAGACATATTGAAGATGTGCATGTGGAATTTTAATAATAACAAATAATTTCTGATAAATTTACACCATTATTAACTAATAGCCCATTCTCAACCACTGTACATATTAAGTAACAGATGATAGTGCCCCCTTTATGAAATCCACTCCTCCTAGAGTTTTGGTGTATCCTTTTAATACGCTGCATGTTTGTTACAGACATATTGAAGATGTGCATGTGGAAGTTTGATGATGATAAAATTGTTTTTGATAAATTTACAGCATTTTTAACTTAGCTGATTCTCTACCAATGCACATACGAGACCTCTTTCGTGTTTAATTGAACAGATGTGAATTTCACTTTTTGTGATTGGATATAAAGAAACCAAGCATATTTTACTTTCTCATAAACAACGGACGTTTCCCTGGTATGGTCAAATAGGCAAATGGCAATTTAAAGCAAACCCATAACACGGCAGTCCGAAATACACGCCTACCCCCCTTTAAATGATTTTAAGGGGCTAAAGCGGGTGTATCTCATGAAAATGCATTTTGAAGTGTACATTTTTCTGTTAAACATTCATTCTATTAAACACATGAAAAAAAAAACAGCTTCTGAGTGCCTGCTTTTGAATGGATTCTAGATTATATGAGCCACGCCATGTGACTCAGACGAGCATGCACAGCCTCCTTTTAAGCTTAGATGCCCTTTTAAGCTCCAAATGCTGTTCAGTCAGTATCGTATCACTCATAGTATATATTTAAGCGACCGGAATAGGCTCTGATCAGACTGCGCATATGCGCAGGCTGATCTGAGGCTTTGCTGACTGCACATACCACATTGTTGGGAATATCATGTCGTGGTTCATATGCATTTTTTGAAGTATATCATAAACGTTACAATTGTAACAAAAATATACTGACGTCAATAAAAAACGCCTCATCTAAAAGTAAAAGTGAATATCTCTTAGACTGATCAGACTAAGGTTATGAATTTTAGTGCATTATAGCATCTTATCAGTCCTTTGAAATGCATTTTTATCAAACTTTCGGTTTAAGCATGTTTTCCAACAATTATTAAAACACATCCAAGAAAAAAAGCAGACCTTTTATTCTGTTTTTGGTTCCGTGATAGCCGTGTAATCGTTGTCACTTTTTTGCCCAGTTTCGAATCAGCTGACTCAGAGGTTTATTTCACGTCACATAACAATAACGTACACGCGCTCAGCTGTTTGTACAACACTGAAGTCAAAATTATGTGAAAAAGTTTCACGGGCACCATTATGCTCTCTCCCTCACTCTCTCTTAGCAGACGTGGATCCAGAAAGTTTTGACTCTGACAACTTTTTTTTTATTCACCATATCTACATTAATTGCTGGTTCCCTGTATACAGCATCTTGTTATACCAAGGGTTGCGATTCCCTATCTTAACCCTTGGCCTCACAATGATACTTTCATCCGATTGAGTACGTCATAAGACGAAAATAGTAACAATTAATATGATCAATCACAAAGCGGTGCAAAAAATCGATAAACATCAGGCCTCCAGATAAGACGGCGTAATTAATTTGCATTCAGTTTTCTTATTTAACAACTAAAATATACGTTTAAGATGCTCAAAAGAACTGTCACATTAAGATGGTTATTTTGAGCACCCATAACATAATTTTTGAACTGATGGATGGAAGAAAAATAAAAAAAAAATACGACCAAAGTCTTTGCTTATCTTGACTCATGGAGACTTTAACAGGTGCCGATAAACTGCTACGTTTAATCTGATTGGCAGGAAGGGAATATCGAAAAAATCCTTCCTGGCGTTTTCATTGGTCGATTAGTCTGCGCTATTAATAAATTTTGAGGGTCGTGAGGTGAAGGGTTTGTCGAAAGATAGATACGACGAAACCTTCGCTGGTGAAGATGTGTATACAGGTGGTCAGTAATGTAAATACAGGTAACCAGAACCCCCCCCCCCCCATTTCCATGTATTGGGGGGGGGGTACTGGTTACCTGTTTTTCCATTACTGACCACCTGTAAAGCGGGAACCAGCAATTAATATAGATATGGTGAATATATATTTCATGCCCTTTTAGTTGATGAAGGGAGAGAGGATCCAAATACCACAAAAGCGGGCCGTCATCGACCCGCTAGCGAAACTCCATTTGATGGCCTTTGAAGTGTTATGCAGTGAAAATACGACCAAAATAAATAATAAATTTTATAAAATAGTAAATTTATAAAATGATAAATAATTAATTAATGAATAATAAGCTAAAACAAATGTAAAGGGTAATCACATATTGAAGCGTATATGAAAATGTCATGAGAAAAGGGTATAATATTAAGGGACAAATAAGATCCTTTAGTTTGCACACAACAGAAAGGGGAATTTAGATATCATCGCTTAATCATTCAGCTTGTCGCAGGTTATGACAAGAAGCCAAGATTTCCTGTCCCAGCGGCATTTCTTACATACTTAATACTTTTCCTGATCAGTTAAAACATATAATAAAGGGAAGTCACATAAAGTTGAATACAGACATAACATTAGAAAAGGGAAAACAGTAAGCAATAAGTAAGTTGTTTTATTTGGTATACGCAAATAAGGTATTTTAGTTTGCGTACAGTCACATACAAAGAAGTATTTAGCATTTACTCACTATCACTTGGCTTGCCGCAAGTTATGACAAGAAGTTAATACTTTCCTGTCCCTGAGGCGTATATAGCATATTTTACCAGCTTAATAGTTATTCTAATCAATTTAAAACTCTTATCGCTTGTTTGTTGCGATAATTACCTAAATGGCACGTGTTAACGTTATGGTTCAATCTTGAGAGAAACCAAATTTGAAAATAAGTAAATAAAAAATATAAACTGAAGTAAGTTTTAATGAATAAGTTTCTTATTTAAAACCAGTGTTTTCCACTGATAATTTTGATACCAAACTTGATGATGGTTATTTGAGAAAGCTTAAAAATATGATTTTGATGTGATAAATTATGGTTTCATTATAGAAGTTCAATTTACCATAAAGGCGTTTTAATAGTTTGATTTGGCTCAAAGAAGATAGGTTGCGGAATTCAGCAGAAGTAGTTCCAATCAGTAAAATAATGTACATTGTGAATTTAAAGTCTTATTTGCTTTCCTTAGTGCTTGTGCTTAACAACAACAACAACAACTGGTAATAATAATGATACATATAATGATAATAATAAGAATAAAAAAATGGTTGGTGATTCAATATAATAAGATTCATCAATGATGATGATGCTGATGATGATGCATTTTAGTATATTTGGATGGGAAAATCATTTTTATATTAATTTTGAAAATAAGGATTTTTAAGATAAAGTAAAATTATTAAATTATTGATATCTTCTGCGCATAAAGTGGTCACGCCCATATACTGGTTGCGCTTGGATAACTCAAAGTTGATTGGTTGTTACCACTTATGGCTAATCTTCGCACCATGTCACGCTCGGACCCTTCCAATGTTTTTTCGGTCACTTTTGATTTGACCTTTAACGATTAAACTTGGAAAAGGAGTCTAAAATATATTGTTGTTGATTTAGGGACCTCAGAGTCCATGCCGTTTGGCAATCGACGATTCCCCACCAGAGCGTAGAGTATGTGAAGTCTTCCCGCCAGAGCGCATCACCAACAACCTTTGGAGATGGGGCACAGACGTCTAGAGCCCCAGAGTCCAGTTTACTATGGCATTACAGGTGGTGGAGAATCTGGGTAGAATCGATAAGATCCAACCTCTCATTTAGCCAAGCAAGATTCAAAGTGGCATGCAATTGACGACAAGGCCGTCCAACTACAATCTGAGATCAAACAGGATGATCCAAGTAGAACAAGAGGCTAACATAGACACAAACGAAGGAGTTTTAGAGGTACCAACCCCCCAAAGTTACAACATGGCTAGTTTTTTCAGACTAGAAAACTTTAAGGGAGATAGCTCCCAAGATATTAGGTCATTTTTAAAACGATTTGAACAATATAAAGGCTATACTGGGATAAATGAGGAGCAGGGCCTTGCTACATTAGCATGGCACCTGAAAGGTACAGCGCGCCTGTGGTTCGAGAGTTTAGACCCACAGCCTACCACAGAAAATAGGCTTAAAGAGGCCCTGATGACAAAGTTTGTCATTGACAGACCATAAAACATGAACATTTATAGCATGAAACAGGACAACTGTGAGTCTGCGCAGGACTTCTTGCACAGACTAGAATGTGAAGTACTGAAGTCGGGAAATAAAGTTTCTAGTGATGTGCAGGTTCAAATTGCACTAACTGGCATGGACAGGGCTATTGGGTCCGCCATAAACACATGCCCCTAAGGACCTGGATGAGGTGAAAAGACTGTGCAACCGAATGGGTTGTATAAGACTGGATGCTTTGGTCGCTCAAGCGACTTTACCTAGCAATCTTGAAGCTGCGGTAGACATGCTAACGGCGACAATGGCACAGCTGTCATCAAAGCTGGAAGACAGGACGACTCCACAGAAGAGATGGACACCCCAAAAGACAAACAGCCAATAATGTTTGCGTTGTGGAGGTAGGTGTTTTTCTTCGTCTTCTTGTAGAGCAATGGGAAAAACATGCTACAAGTGCATGAAATTAAACCATTTTGGTAACAAGTGCAGAGGTGTACGTGTTACACAAAATGGTCAACAAGGTCAGGTCCAGCATTCTAATAGTCCCCGTTCATCCAATAGGTCTGGTCAAAACTATGGATACCACCAATAGGGAGACGCGCCTGTCTGCCAGGATGATTCTGTCAATCCTGTAGATGGGCACAGCATTAATTCCCAGTGGAATAGGAACATTAAAAGCCACAGGTCATCGTTTAATAAAAAGAATACAGATCCAGATATGGTTAATGATATAAGAAATAAAGCCTTTAATGTAAAGCACAAACTTTCTTTGAATCAGAGTAAAAACAAATCAAACAAGCGTACTAATGCTGATAACTTTGTGAAGGTGTGTGCAAACATTACCAGAAACATGGTGAAGAATACAGTCACAGTGTCCGTTAACCAGAAGAAGACTAATGCTTTGAGTGATTCTGGAGCGTCTTTGTCATGTATCTCTAAGCCATTTTTAGAAAAGACATTCCTTGACAACAAATCCAGCATCAATCCTTGCCATATAAGATCAATAGTTGAAGTTGGTGGCACTCATCATGCAGTTATAGGAGTGGTAAACATTGAGGTTAAGTTTGGCACATCAGGTCTGTGCTACCCATTTTATATAATTGAAGACCTTCATCACACTCTTATTTTAGGGTATGACTTTATGGAAGCACATAATGTAACTTTCAAGGGTAAAAAGATGGTGTTACAAGATAATATAAAAGTTTGTCATTTACACACTAATACAGGGTATGCCAGAACTATAAAACCTATAACATTTCCTGCAAACTCTGAGGTTGATATTCAAGTCAAAATAGCCAGGATAAATTCTTGTTTGTTTGTTTGGTGCTTAACAACGCATCAACCCTTGTGGGTCATTAGCGTAAGACGGTATTAAACTAAACATGATGAGGATGGAAAGAGTAAAAATTTGTAAGATAAAATAAAAGAAATGATTATGATGAATTTGTATAATGATAATAAGTTGCAATACGATTGTCGACAGGAGAGACCACGTACAGTATCTGACAGTTTCAAAGAGCTATTCAGATAACTGTACATGTTCTTTAACTGAACAGAATACAACATAATATAATCTGTATTATGGTCTGATACAAATGTAAAACAAAACATGATTTTAAAATAGCAATTAGATTTTGTTAAAAAGATTTATTTGTGTTAAAAATTTCATAATACTATCAATATGTATATCTTGAAATAACTCTTTCATGTTATCAACATGGAAGCAATTTTTTCTTACTGGTGCAAAGTCGCTACATTCTAAAAGAAGTGACGTACAGTGAATGGTGCGTCGCAACCGACACATTGTGGCTGCTCTTCACCTTGCAGTAAGTATGAATGAGTGACTCTAGTATGACCTAAGCGGAGTCAAGCTAAAACTACTTCTTCTCTTCTAATGTTGATTGATATTCACCAATAGTTGGTTTGAAGGTTGTTACCAATGCTGTTATTCCATGAAGTTTGCCATTCTTCCAAGATATTTTTATTGATAGATGGCTTAAAATTGGAAAATGGAATTTTAAAAGAAGTTGGTTCTAACGAAAGCGATGTTTTTGCTTGCTTATCTACCATCTCATTCCCTTGGATACCTATATGACTAGGAATCCAACAGAGAGCAGATTCTTTATAAGCTAAAAGCTCATGAAATTTTTCTAAAAGTTTCTGAATCTGTGGATTCTTTGAACTGGTATGGTTCATTGCTTTCAATGCAGAAAGCGAGTCAGAAAATATAATAAATTTATTGTTAGCATCACAAGTGGTGTTGAAATCTAAAGCTAGGTCAATTGTATATTACTATGGTTGTCTGATATAACAGCACAACCAACCTTTGAGTCTTCCTTTGACCCATCAGTATAAATTTGTTGGTAATTCTTATAACGACTTTGCATTTTTCTGAAATCATCTTTTAATATGTGTGGATTTGATTCAGATTTTTTCCCGGAATGTAAATCAAAAAGTATTTCAGGTGGTTTCATACACCAAGCTGGAATATTTGGTGTAAAATGTTTTTCAATATTTTGTGGTTTGATATTGGCAGATTCTAAGAGTGGTGAAATTCTGATGCCAAATGATTTAATAGCTTTAGGTTTTTGTCCATATAAATTAACATAATTTGGTGCGAATGTAACTTCATGAGCAGGATTTGATGGGTTAGCAGCAAGTCTTATAGCATATTGCAAAGAGAGTTTCTCTCTTCATGAGTATAGTGATGGTTCATCTGCTTCCACATAGAGACTAGCAACAGGAGACGTTCTAAAAGCCCCTAAAGCTAATCTAAGTCCTTGGTTATGTATAGGATCAAGCATTTGAAGATATGATTTTCGTGCAGAGCCATATATAATACAGCCATAGTCTAATTTTGACCAGACTAGAGACCGATACAGCTTGAGAAGTGTAGTTCGGTCTGCACCCCAAGAAGTATGGGAAAGCACTTTTAAAAGGTTCAATGCTTTTAAACATTTAGCTTTAAGATATTTAATATGGGGTATAAAACTGAGTTTTCTATCAAATAAAATGCCAAGGAATTTAGATTCCTCAAAAACTGGAATAGGTGATCCATATAAATGTAAAACCGGATAATCATGTGGCTTGCTCAACTGACAGAAATGTACACACTGTGTTTTTGATTTGGAAAACTTAAAGCCATTGCTTGTTGCCCAATTTTCAATCTTATTCAAATTTTGTTGTAGTTGACGTTCAATTGTCGACATGCTTTTCGAGCGATAACAGATACAGAAGTCGTCAACGTATAATGAGCAATGAGTAAGATTACCTAAACATTTCACAGTATCATTAATTTTGATACTAAAAAGTGTTGTAGATAGAACGCCCCCTTGAGGTACACCTTGCTCCTGGTCATAAAAGTCAGCCAGAGAGGAGCCAACTCGGACTTGCATGGTGCGGTCTGCAAGGAAGTTTTCAATGAATGTAGGAAGTCTACCTCTTACTCCTAGTTTGTGGATATCTTTTAAAATGCCATATCTCCACGTGGTATCATAAGCTTTTTCCAAATCAAAAAAAACACAGCAACTACATGTTCCTTTTTAATAAAGGCATCACGTATGAAGGTTTCCAATCTAACTAAATTATCCGTTGTACTGCGGTCAGATCTGAAACCAGACTGGAACCACGATATATGATTAATGGATTCTAAAAACCAAGTAAGTCTTTTATTTATCATTCTTTCAAGTGTTTTACATAGACAACTTGTTAAAGCTATAGGTCTATAATTATTAGGTTCCCCAGGATCTTTCCCAGGTTTAGGGATTGGGATTATGGTTGCTAAGGTCCAATCTTCTGGAAATTTACCAGTAGTCCAAATGTAATTAAATATATTCTAAAGAGTTTCAAGAGAAGTATCTGGGAGATGTTTAAGCATTTGATAGTGGATCTCATCAGGACCCGTGGCTGAGTCATGTGATAGTTGAACAGCTTCAACTAATTCATCTAAATTAAAATCTTTGTTATAAATTTTATTATTTTGTGATTTAAAATTCAATTTAACTTTCTCTTGTTCGGTTTTAATCTTTCTGAAGGATTCAGAGTAATTGAATGATGATGAATTGTGACAAAAGTTTCTCCTAAAGTGTCAGCAATGTCTGTTTTTGAAGTTGCTTTGCTGTCAGTACCCACCATGTTTAGATGTGTGTAACTGGGGGATTTGTTTTTTCCAGAGATTTTTCTTATCATATCCCAAACCTTTTTAATAGGGGTTTTATGATTAATTTTCGAAACATAAGATCTCCATGACTTACGCTTCGAAAGTTTAATTGTTCTGCGGGCTTTAGCTCTAAATACTTTAACGTTATTCAAGTTGTTGGAATTTGGAGATTTTTTAAATTTAGATAGAGCTTGTTTACGTTGTTTAATTGCTTCTTTACAGTCGTCGTTGTACCATGGATGACTTTTAGTTGGATTTGTCGAGGTTTGAGGAATACATTCTTTAGATATTTCTATAAGAGAAGAAGTAAAGTCAGATATGGGATCAGAAGATTCTTTGAAGTTTTCTGGTATTAATTTACCAGTGCACAGAGTATTAAATAGATCCCAGTTGGCTCTAT
This sequence comes from Loripinus fragilis, assembly GCA_964019695.1. NCBI lineage: Eukaryota > Metazoa > Mollusca > Bivalvia > Lucinida > Lucinidae > Loripinus > Loripinus fragilis. Next base: position 20,827,237 of record OZ026528.1, read on the forward strand.
TTAATTTCCACTTTGGATTGTGGTCCTCAGTGGAAAAAGGTGTTCTGTTCAATGATGATATGAAAGTGATCACTATTATGTTGGTCTTTACACACAGACCAATTATAATCAAGAAAGAGTGATGGGTGACAGAAGGAAAGATCAATAGACGAAAAGGATTTTGCACTTGTAGAAAGATAAGTGTATGATTTATCATTCATAATACATATATCATTTTTTGTTAAGAAATTTTCGATAAGCTCACATCTGGAATCATTGTTTTTACCACCCTAGAGGATATTGTGACCATTGAAGTCACCTAATATGATATACGGAGAAGGAAGTTGTTGCAGTAAACTGTCCAGGTGTAGAGAATTAAGAGAAAATGATGGGGGAATATAAACAGAACATATGGTTATTTCTTTGTCAAGAGTGAAAGATACCGCAGTTGCCTGCAGTTCTGTTTGTAAATCAATCTTTCTTTGTGGGAAAGATGATTTCACAAACACCGAGTCACCACCAGAGGGCCTCATACATTCAGTATGAACATAGTTATATATATTAAAACCTATTAACGAGATGTTATCATCTGGTTTAAGAAATGTTTCTTGAAAACAAAATACAGATGGGTTGTATTCAGATATCAATAGAGATACTTCATTATAATTAGGTTTTAAACCTCAACAATTCCATTGTATAATTTTATGTTTAAAATCCATACTTGAAAATAATATTAAAAGGGAAAATAAAATAATGGTTAGATCGAGACCTTCCATTGTTTAAGTTGTTGGTAATCGCGAAAGTGTGCCTTTAGGGAGGTGATCACTGGAGGAAGAATCTGTGAAAACCACAGAATCATCGTCCATGTCATCTTCCTCATCATCCTTTTTAAACACAGAAAATGGATTTTTCTGAGCTAGTATTGCTTTTTCTGCTTCTTCTTTTTCTTTTTGTTCTTTTTCTTTGTGATATTGTTTTCGTCTTTAGTCTTTTTCTTGTTTTTTTTAGTTTCTCTTTCTCTTCTTTTTTCTTCTTTTCTCCTTTCCTAATCATTTCCAAGGTTGCTGGCTTAAGAGCTGGTCCTGGAAGTGAAGAGGAAGTACTTTTTTCTTTGTGTTTTCCTTTTTGTTTTTCTTGTGTCTGTTTTAAGTATTCTGTAAAGCTGTCGCCCGTTTGTTTGGTCTTGTTGTCAGTTTCTGTAGATTTGTTGCAAGTGCCTGGTTTCACAGCACTTGCATATGTCCTAGCCTGATAGAATTGTTCGTATTATTTACGAGCTTCCGGAAATGATATGTTTTGTTCACAATTGATTTTTAAATTTTTCTTTTCTTTCTCCCATTGCGGGCATTCTTTTGAGTTAGAAGTTTGCACACTTGGCAGGTCTTTCACACTGACCAGGTTGGCAATGTTCAGGCATACTGCAGTTGACACATATCGCGAAAGGAGAAAGAAGAGAAATATCCCTTCCCTCTACTTCTGAATGAATTATGAGAAATCTAGGTACATAAGGTTTTTTTGGTACAGAAGACTTAGATTGAGATTGAGAAGCTGTTAATGATTCATCAGAATCTGTGTCTGTAATCGGTGCGTGGCGTTTTCTAGATTTTGTAGCCATGTGTGTTTGGTTTTAAGATTCAGCCTCCAAACTCCCCACCCACCGTGGAGTCCTACAAGGGAGCACTTTGATGGAGTGGGTTTCCGACCTCCAGTGCTAGGGTTACATAGAAGTTATACTTGCACAAATAAAATCTGCGCAATTGACCTGTAAAGCCACTGCCTTCCAGGAATATTTTATAAAAGAAAGAATATATAAGATAATGGACACGTGGTTGGCATCAGAACGATACTATAGAACGAAGATATAAGAAATATTTTTTTTACATTTTCAGCGTCCCGGGGCTCAGCATGACAAGACCGATTAGAAACACCGGGCCGTTTTTCCCCTCGGGTCTACCCCGTCAAAGAGGCCAAAGAGTCATACAGAATTTTATACGCCCATATTCTGCATGCTCTCAGTCTTCCAGGCCATGCCCTTTGAGTTACCGAGAAAGCCACCCACGGTGAACAGGTGGGACTCTACTCTTGGCACTCCCGGATGGGGACAAGTATTACAATCAATATCGTCCCCAATGTGAAGTGTGCCCCAGAGACCACGGCAAGGTGGTAGAGTCGCTCCAGGGAGGATAAATTTTGATGAAATGCTTTTAGAACCCTCAGTTAAATTTGCTAATGAAAATATTCTTGGTGCTAAATGTTTAGTCAAGATTAATAAGGGCAAAGCTGTGCTACGTTTAATAAACCCAAATGATAGTGATATATATTTAAAAGGCAATAAAGTATTAGCTATTGTTTCCCAGGTTGAAAAAGAAAACATTTTTTCTCTAAAAGAGGTTGAAAATGAAACCACAAATCTCAATCATTCAAATCACAAACCAAATTTTGATTTGTCAGATGCAGATTTAGATGAACAGCAAAAACAAGAGCTTTTACAATTTTTGGAAAGAAATAATGATTTATTCTCATCAGGCTTACATGATTTGGGTAAAAACAAATTTACAAACACACATCATAGATACTGGAGATGCCCATCCAGTCAAAATGCCTTTCTATAAGCAAACACCAGAAATGAGACGTGAAACAAAACGCCAAACTGACGATATGCTAGAACATGGTATAATAAAAGAAAGTAACAGTAATTGGCATTCCCCGGTCGTGTTTGTGCAAAAAGCTAACTTAAATGAATACAGATTTGCGGTAGATTATAGAAAGTTAAACAAAATAAGTAGACAACAAGCATACCCTATTCCTAGGCTCTCTGACATATTTGTGAAGCAAATGCACAATTTTTTACATCTTTAGATTTGGGCAAAGCGTTTTAGCAGGTCCCACTAAGTGAAGATAGTAAATCCAAAGCTACTTTCATAACATATGATGGAATCTTTGAGTTTCAAACTATGCCTTTTGGCCTTTCAGGGGCTCCTTCTACCTTTCAGCATCTGATGATGAGGGTTCTAAGAGGTATAGCATGAAAATATGTTCTCTGTTATGTGGACGATGTAATCATATTTTCATCCATATTCAAAGAACATATCAATCACCTCGAGGAAGTCTTCAGTCTGTTGCGCAAGGCAGGCTTAAAATTACCAGTGGAAAATACTTACTTCAGTTTATATTATTTATTTACTTTTTTCAAATTTGGTTTCTCTCAAGATTGAACCATAACGTTAACACGTGCCATTTAGGTAATTATCGCAACAAACCGATAAGAGTTTTAAATTGATTAGAATAACTATTAAGCTCCTAAAATATGCAATATACGCCTCAGGGACAGGAAAGTATTAACATCTTGTCATAACTTGCGGCAAGCCAAGTGATAGTGAGTAAATGCTAAATACTTCTTTGTATGTGACTGTACACAAACTAAAATACCTTATTTGCGTTTACCAAACAACTTACTTATTGCTTACTGTTTTCCCTTTTCTAATGTTATGTCTGTATTCAACTTTATGTGACTTCCCTTTATTATATGAAATTTGAATAATTTATCATTTTATTAATTTATTATTTTATCATTTTATAAATTTACTATTTTATAAAATTTATTAGTTTATTATTTATTATGGTCGTATTTTCACTGCATAACACCAACCAAAATAAATAATAAAATAATAAATTTTATAAAATAGTAAATGGGGGAGTAATTACTCAAATGCCACTATTAGCGGGCCATCTTCGGCTCGCCAGCGAAACGTTTCGCTGGCATGCCAATTATGGCCCAAAATTGAAAGCTGGGCTGGTAGCTTTACGATTTTAAAGGGATCGGGACCAGTATTGCTAAAAACCTATACTTTTGTGATTTTCGAGGGGGGTCCGGACTACCTGCCCCACCTCTGGATCTGCACTTGCACAACATCCTCCTATGAGTAGAAGTAGGGCTAACATCTTGTTGATTTCCAGTGCCTAGGTATATGCCTCACTCCTGTACAAGTGGACATACTTGTGTCGGATGATTCCCTTGCTTTTTGCCCGACTATGTATGACGGAGTTTTTACTTGGGTAGAGACCAGAGCCAAATCAGAATTAAGAGTGAGGTTGGTACCGTTAAACATGTTGAAGCTCTCCAGGTTTTCTTTTTACTGGCGCAGATTTCGTCGATCGTCTTCTTTTTAAATGTTAAACACCTGGCCTTTACCCTGTGTGTGTTGGTGGTGGGGTCTTGACCAGACGCTATAACCATTCAAACATCTACCATGACCCGCTAACGTGTGTCGAGCGCACGCGATGTTGGCGGTTGGGGCAGTGGTTACAAATCATGAAATGCAATTTACTCTCACAACGCGTGTTGGTATACGCTAAAACAATGGAAATGAGCACAGACGTAAAATAAAAATGTCACAAAAATAGAAAAAAATGCTCTGAAAAAGTAAATGTTAGTGTCTGTATCACAAAGCGATGCGTCAAATGACATGATTAAAACAAGCCTCTAGCAGCTATCTGTAGGTCTCATAGACCAAGTTTACCTGTAAACCTTTCGATCATTAGCCAGTGTGTACAACAGGGAGTATTACTTGCATGTGGTAAGAATGTTCATAGTCTTAGGACCTTTAGTCATGTGCGGATCCACAGGAGTGAGTACTGGTGTTCCGGACCACCCCCTCCCGCATGGAAAAGCACAAATCTGTAGATTATCTTAGGAAGTACAAAGCTACCAATGTCGGGTCATCATCGGACCGCTAGCGAGGCGCCATTTATATGACGTTTCGCTGGCGGGCTGATGGCTGCCCGTTTTCGTTACTTTCTGTGTCCGTGCAAGTTTACTGCAATGAATACGGTAAAATAATGTGTCAAACTCGTCATTTGGAGTAGTGATTAAGCCAACAATGTCAAAACCTTTATGCAACTGTACTACTGAAGGTAATTTCTTCCAATTTCTAAAGTGATTCGAAACTGGGCAAATGACCCGCAACTAGGCAAATTGGCGGCCTACTTCAAAGCCGTGGTATGACACATAGCAGAGTCCGAATGATACAAATTGAGGTTCATTAATTAGGGGAATGATAGTGCTTTGTAATATTAAACCCGAAATCTTATTTACTCAGAGCAACTATTTGGAATACGCCTTGAAGTAAGAGTGATTCAGAACTGGGCCATTAACTGTAATTTCATAAAGTTATTACTCGCAAGCACAACTGTTTGAAAAATGATCCAAAATTTGTTCATTGTTTAGCAAAACATTAACGGCACAAACTGGGTGCAAATACAAATTATAAGCGATTGATGCATAATGCCGCCATGTGTACGTTGAGCCTGTATGACGTCATCAGAATAACGGATCACCTGCATATCAAATTAAAACCATTTTCCAACATCGCCCAACCTCTACATAAAGAAACAGTACGTGACTTCATTTTTGTATATCATCGCTTAGAAATCAGTGATAATAAGTGAGGCGTTTTTAGTTGACGTCAGTATAGATTTCAACTTAACTGCCAAATATTAAGTACTTTTCATGGGCAATGATTACTTAAGAGCTGTAAATATGAGCCTACTTGTAAAGTTTCCCTTTCATAGGAAACCCTCTGGGAATGACATTGAAAATAAAAGCTGCTCAAGCTCAAAAGAGTGTGTAAAAAGAGTGGGTGAAAAGATACAGAGACAAACTAAAGAGCAATCCTGCATTGAAGTAAGGGTGCAAAGATCAGGAATCGATACACTAAAGTACCACACCTGACCCAGGATAACAATGGGAAAGTGACAAACTCATTATACACCACAAACGAGAGCCAAGAGGTCAGCCCTTTCCAAGCAGGTGACCACAAGGCATAAATAATCAGAAGCCCACAACGGCATAACAAACACAAGACATAAAAAACATAAAAGATCCACAAAAGAAGTACTGCCTTAGAACAGTCAGTAAAATATTTTACTGGAGGGCTTAAACCGGTTTCATGGCGCCAACCTTATCCTTAATTCAGATGTGGATCAAGACACTTATATATATTTGGTTTGCAGAAGACCCCTATCTTATGCATCATCTCTCAGAACATATAAATCAAGATATAAAAAGGAGATAAAGCAAAGATAAGGACTCAACAGTAAATAGAACTGAATACCGGAGCAAAAGTAATCTAACAGGTAAAAACATGAATTTCTGAATTAGAAGAAACAGGTTGAAAATTCATTATATCGTCAGAAGTCAAATAGCAGAGAGCATATAATTCCAAATTTAATGACAAGATGCAAGCCAGAGCAACGGCGTGACAACAAAAAAATGAATGAAAAAAAGCTCTGAAAAAAACAAACAGAAAAACAGAACATCACATATATTAGAAAACAAGATCTATGGAAACAATGTCATCCTCTGACCAGGAACTCAAAAGCCAAATAACAAGAAAGCAGACGGTACATGCAAAGAAATTGCTTCCAATAGAAGCAAATGCTTAGGCAAGTACTGTTACTCATATGATAAGAAATGCTACATCAAAGAGAAAATCTATTCTTGCACACCGGATACGATTATCTTTGATTTTACCCTGGGATAGAAAATCTTATGTAACCCATGCTATCTAACCCAGGCTGTCACGTGAGGGCTACATACATTTGATGTATTGGAACTCACGCACATTGTCGTCAAGTGACATCATTGTTATGTTAAAGTGACGTCATCATGTGAAATTGTATCTTAGCGTATTCAGGGATTTCTGGAAGCTTGTTTTAAAAGAATAAAAAAAATAGAAAAATAATCTATTATTCGTGTGAAGGTAGGATAGAAAAAATCCGTACCTTGGGATCACCGTTTGTTATCACTTGGAAAGCCTCGTGATGACAAACGGCGATCCTCGGGACGGATTTTTCTATCCTTCCCTCACTCACACTCATGATAGATTCTTATATCTGCTAAACGGTATAATCAGAACCAGTACCTGAAGCGCTCACCTAAGTATTACATATATGTATCTGTTGAAAACTGGCCACTTCCCTGGTGACACCATCAATGGTCATTTTTTGTCTCCAGGGCCATAATTTAAACAAAATTGGTAGAAAGAAGTCCAGTTGATGATGCTACATACCAAATTCTTCCGACAAGATTATTTAAGAAACGAGGTCAAGGTCATAGTGACCACAAACTGATACCTGACACTACAATCCCAAGGTGCAACCACACACCACATTTGGGGTTCCAACCTCAAATATAAAGGTATGCTCCCGACACAATTATTCTAGAAACCAAGTCAAGGTCACAGTGACCCTCAAACTGGTACACGAGACTCCGTTATCCGAGATGCATCAACACTCCATAAGGACATGCTAAGGACATGAATCTTCTAGAAATTGGGTCAGGTCAAGGTCACAGTGACCTAAAATGGTAAAACGACACTTCGTCAACAAGATCATCCACACACCAAACTTGGGGATTGTTAAAGATGTGCACCAGACTCGCTACAGATTCTAGAGACTAGGTCAGGCCAAAATGACCCAAGGATGATAAAAGACACATCGTTATTCCAAGATGCATCCACAAACCAAATCAGGGTTTCCTACTTCGAATAAGATAAGAGATATGCTCCAGACGGTTACTAGAAAGGCCAGAATCTACTTATTGGCCAGAAAACGCAGGAAACTGCCGGGTAACGCCAGAAAACACCTAAAATATACCTAAAATGCATGTCAGGGGGAGGGGGGTCGTATGGGTGTAGTTGTGTTGGGGATTTCCGGTAGTATGACCAACTAGGCTGTGGGGTCCGGGGATAGGATCGGGGTCGTCTCCGGTTAATGCCTACGCCGCCGAAAACCTCGCTTAAAAAGCTGTATCCTTGATTTTATATACACACCAAACACACACCAAAAATGCATGGCAAATGAGGTCTTGTGGGAAGAGGAATTGTGAGGAATAGTGTAGTATACAGGGGTAGAGATGTTTGGGGTACAATCATGGTCGTTTAGCGTTGGTGGCTTCACTGCCGAAAAACACTTACAGTGCCGAAAAACACTTACAGTGACCCGGAAAATGACACCGAGATGATATTTCCTAACCTTTTTTTGATTGGAAAAACACCAAAAATGCATGACAAATGAGGTAGACTTCTATTGTGGGAAGAGGAATAGTGCCGAAAAACACTTATAGTGCTGGAAAACACTTTAAACGAAGAATAATCTTTGGGAAATGATATTTCCTAACTTGTTCTAGCAATAATTAAGAGCCGCTAACATCGGCGAAAAACAAATCTACAAATCCTGTCTTCGATGTTTGTGAACAACAAAGGCACAGGTCAGCCTGCGCATCAGCATAGTCTGATTAGCGCCTTTATTATTCGCTTTATGCAAATTAAAATATTCTAGCTAGTCTATGTAGCTGAGCGGACTGGTTTCAAATTGGTTTCTTACCGAGGCCCAATTATTATACATGTTAGGTTGCAGAAAGAAATGGTTTCTTCGAACAAGTCTGATCTCTGGAATAACTAAATCAGCGAGTAAGCTTTTGCAGACATACACAGTCAATATTCCAATTCAAGATAGAATTCTTCATAGCACATCACAAGCCGATCAATGTTTAGTTCAGATTCTAAACATGTTCCATCCAGTGATGAACACTGACGTTTACCCTTTACAAACGCTTGGTGACGGAAATTGCTTGTATAGGGCATTTTCTTTGGCCCTTACAGGATCACAAGACTACCACACTACTTTAAGATTAATTACTGCTCTTGAATTAATAGAGAAAAGACCAGCCTATGATACAAGAAGGAAACCTAATGATTTTTTGAAAGACACACGGATAGTGAAGAATGATTATCCTGAACTTGTAAAAGATGCTATCATCAAAACTTCATATGCTGAAATGGCTCACATTTACGCTATTAGTGCTTCTTTAGGTATTGGTATTCACTCATATTATCCAGTTAAACCCTATTCTATCGGCGGCGTTCACTAGGAACGTTTATGGGCGAAAAGTAGCAACAGGGTCAACATGTAAGTTGTCAATTATGTGAACGTCGGCTATTTTGCCAAAAGCTCCCAAAGAATTTCGTGTAAACCACTTTGTTCCCTTAGTACGGAAGGAATCATGTGTCATTATCACGCCTGTTAACTTGTAACGCTGCCACAGAAACCCCAATTTCCGAGAAATCATCAGAAAGACAATTCGGTGATATTTCAGAACTTGAGGTTTCACCAGGATTGAAATCGGCTACATGTAAAGAAGATGATGTTCCTTTGGATAGGTATTATCTTATGCCTGTGTCAAGCATTTCTTCAGAATGTTACCAACTCAAAGTTATATTAGAGCATTTGCCCAGTCAGGATTCAAGTTGGGAAGTGTTTGATGCAGATGATGTTCTTTGGGTCACTGTCCAATCCCATGGTCTCCCTTCAAAGGCAAGAGGAAGAGCATTACTATCCACGGCGAGGCCTAAGAATCGACAAATGTGAATATGTAAGTCATTTAAAATTTAAGAGGGCTGGTGGGTGGGTCTCTGTTATATTCTGTAACAAGCAAAAGTTAAGCCCATTATCCACCCTCATTGAAATAGTTGCAATATATTTGGTCTAAAAATGATATATGTTTATAATGAGGGCCCCAAGAACAAAGAATAGTCATATTTTTATAAAGAAAAGCAAACAAAGAATACTGAAAACTAAGGATTAAAAGAATAAGCCAAATATGACAACACATGTTCTGGCCTCTTCAAATCTTATTTTTTTGCATGGCATAATATATGAAATGACATTATTTGATCTCCTCAACTCATTATCCAGCCGCTTTTGGAACTTCTGAAAGAAAATCACCATGTATACTGAAAGGCCAACAGTACATACTGTTGATATGACCTTTTTTCTGCATTGTGCTTGAAATGTGATATATATCTGACTATAACTATATTATTACAAGATACTGCACTCTCATTTCAGATAATACAGCATAATGAATTCCAGCAAATCCCATAGGAGTATGTGGCACTGGTTCCTGGCCAGTCAATGTTTGTAAAGACCCAGTGGCTAAATCATGTTCAGGCCACCTTCAGGAATAGAAGCAAGAAGGTGGCATTGAAGAACATGATGTCCGGCATTTATGAGCCAAAGGATGTGCAGGGACAGACTGCAGCTTCACTTTTGGCGACACCAGTTGCGCGGGCATTGAGAGGTGAGTCCATAAATGACCATATAATTTGTTTATTTGTTTGTTTGAAGCTTAACGACGCATCAACCCTTGTGGGTCATTAGCGTCAGACGGTATTAAACTAAACACGATGTGGATGGAAAATGTAGAAAATTTATAAGATAAAATAAAAGGAATGATGAAGAGTTTGTATTATGATAATTAGTTACAATACGATTGTTGACAGGAGGGACCACGTACACTATCTGACAGTTTCAAAGAGCTATTCAGATAACTGTACATGTTCTCTAACTGAACAAAATACAACATTAAAGAATCCGTATTATGGTCTGATACAAATGTAAAGCAAAACATGATTTTAAAATAAGCAATTAGATTTTGTTAAAACATTTATTTGTCTTAAAAATGGCATAATACTATCAATATGTATATCTTGAAATAACTGTTTCATGTTCTCAAAATGGAAGCAATTATTTCTTACTTGTGCAAAATAACCACACTCCAAAGGAAGTGACGAACAGTGAATGGTGCTTCGCAACCAACACTTTGTGGATGCTCTTCACCTAATAGTAAGTATGAATGCGTGACTCTTGTATGACCTAAACGGAGTCGAGCCAAAACAACTTCTTCTTTTCTAATGTTTCGAACAACTGGTTGATGTTCACCAATAATTGGTTTTATTGCAAGAAGTTTATTTCCAATGCTGTTATTCCATGAAGTTTGCCATTGATCCAAGATATATTTATTGATAGATGGCTTAAAATAAGAAAATGAAATCTTAAAAGTTGGTTCTTTGTTTGTTTGTTTGGTTCTTAACGACGCATCAACCCTTGTGGTTTGTTTGTTTGTTTGGTGCTTAACGACGCATCAACCCTTGTGGGTTATTAGCGTCAAGCGGTATTAAACTAAACATGATGTGAATGGAAATAGTAAAAATTTGTATGATAAAATAAAAGAAATGATGATGATGAGTTTGTTTAATGAAAATAAGTTATAATATAGTTGTTGACAGAAGAGACCACGTACAATATCTGACAGTTTCAAAGAGCTATTCAGATAACTGTACATGTTCTTTGACTGAACAAAGTATAACTTTAACTAGTCTGTATTATGGTCTGATACAAATGTAAAACAAAACATGATTTTAAAAATACTTATTAGATTTTGTTAAAAAGATTTATTTGTCTTAAAAAAGTCATAATACTATCAATATGTATATCTTGAAATAACTGTTTCATGTTATCAACATGGAAACAATTATTTCTTACTTGTGCAAAATCGCCACAATCCAAAAGAAAGTGACGTACAGTGAATGGTGCATCGCAACCAACACAGTGTGGTTGCTCTTCACCTAGAAGTAAGTATGAATGTGTGACTCTTGTATGACCTAAACGGAGTCGAGCCAAAACGACTTCTTCTTTTCTAATGTTTCGAACAACTGATTGTTGTTCACCGATAGTTGGTTTTATGTCAAGAAGTTTATTTCCAATGCTGTTGTTCCATGAAGTTTGCCATTCTTCCAAGATATACTTATGGATAGATGGCTTAAAATTAGAAAATGGAATCTTAAAAGAAGTTGGTTCTAATGAAAGCGATGTTTTTGCTTGCTTATCTACCATCTCATTCCCTTGGATACCTATATGACTAGGAATCCAACAGAGAACAATTTCTTTATAAGCTAAAAGCTCATGACATTTTTCTAAAAGTTTCTGAATCTGTGGATTCTTTGAACTGGTATGATTCATTGCTTTCAATACAGAAAGCGAGTCAGAAAATATAATAAATTTATTGTTAGCATCACAAGTGCTAATGAAATCTAAAGCTAGATCAATTGCTTTGGCTTCAGCAGTGAAAATTGATGAATCGTCAGGTATACGTTGCATATTACTATGGTTGTCTGATATAACAGCACAACCAACCTTTGAGTCTTCCTTTGACCCATCAGTATAAATTTGTTGGTAATTCTTATAACGACTTTGCTTTTTTCTAAAATCATCTTTTAATATGTGTGGATTTGATTCAGATTTTTTCCCGGAATGTAAATCAAAAAGTATTTCAGGTGGTTTCATACACCAAGCTGGAATATTTGGTGTAAAATGTTTTTCAATATTTTGTGGTTTGATATTGGCAGATTCTAAGAGTGGTGAAATTCTGATGCCAAATGATTTAATAGCTGTAGGTTTTTGTTCATATAAATTAACATAATTTGGTGGGAAAGTAACTTCATGAGCAGGATTTGATGGGTTAGCAGCAAGTCTTATAGCATATTGCAAAGAGAGTTTCTCTCTTCGTGAGTAAAGTGATGGTTCATCTGCTTCCACATAGAGACTAGCAACAGGAGAAGTTCTAAAAGCCCCTAAAGCTAATCTAAGTCCTTGGTGATGTATAGGATCAAGCATTTGAAGATATGATTTTCGTGCAGAGCCATATATAGTACAGCCATAGTCTAATTTTGACCGGACTAGAGACCGATACAACTTGAGAAGTGTTGTTCGGTCTGCACCCCAAGAAGTATGGGAAAGCACTTTTAAAAGATTCAATGCTTTTAAACATCTAGCTTTGAGAAATTTAATATGGGGTATAAAACTGAGTTTTCTATCAAATAAAATGCCAAGGAATTTAGATTCCTCAACAACTGGAATGGGTGATCCATATAAATGTAAAACCGGATCATCATGTTGCTTGCGCAACTGACAGAAATGTACACACTGTGTTTTTGATTTGGAAAACTTAAAACCATTGCTTGTTGCCCAATTTTCAATCTTATTTAAATTTTGTTGCAGTTGGCGTTCAATCGTCGCCATGCTTTTTGAGCGATAACAGATACAGAAGTCATCAACGTATAATGAGCAATCAGTAAGATTACCTAAACATTTCACAACATCATTTATTTTAATGCTAAAAAGTGTTGTTGATAGAACGCCTCCTTGAGGTACACCTTGCTCCTGGTCGTAATAGTCAGACAGAGAGGAGCCAACTCGGACTTGCATGACGCGGTCTGCAAGGAAGTTTTCAATGAATGTAGGTAGTCTACCTCTTAATCCTAGTTTGTGGATAACTTTTAAAATGCCATATCTCCACGTGGTATCATAAGCTTTTTCCAAATCAAAAAACACAGCAACTACATGTTCCTTTTTAATAAAGGCATCACGTATGAAGGTTTCCAATCTAACTAAATTATCAGTTGTACTGCGGTCAGATCTGAAACCAGACTGGAACCGCGATATATGATTATTGGATTCTAAAAACCAAGTAAGTCTTTTATTTATCATTCTTTCAAGTGTTTTACATAGACAACTTGTTAAAGCTATAGGTCTATAATTATTAGGTTCCGCAGGATCTTTCCCAGGTTTGGGAATTGGGATTATGGTTGCTAAGGTCCAATCTTCTGGAAATTTACCAGTAGTCCAAATGTAATTAAATATATTCAAAAGAGTTTCAAGAGAAGTATCTGGGAGATGTTTAAGCATTTGATAGTGGATCTCATCAGGACCCGTGGCTGAGTCATGTGATAGTTGAATAGCTTCAACTAATTCATCTAAATTAAAATCTTTGTTGTAAATTTCATTATTTTGTGATTTAAAATTCAATTTAACTTTCTCTTGTTCGGTTTTGATCTTTCTGAAGGATTCAGAGTATTTGAATGATGATGAATTGTGACAAAAAGTTTCTCCTAAAGTGTCAGCAATGTCTGTTTTTGAAGTTGCTTTGCTGTCAGTACCCACCATGTTAAGATGTGTGTAACTGGGGGATTTGTTTTTTCCAGAGATTTTTCTTATCATATCCCAAACCTTTTTAATAGGTGTTTTATGATTGATTTTCGAAACATAAGATCTCCATGATTTACGCTTCGAAAGTTTAATTGTTCTACGGGCTTTAGCTCTAAATACTTTGATGTCATTGAAATTGTTGGTATTTGGAGATCTTTTGAATTTAGATAGAGCTTGCTTGCGCTGTTTAATTGCTTCTTTACAGTCGTCATTGTACCATGGATTACTTTTAGTTGGATTTGTCGAAGTTTGAGGAATACATTCTTTAGATATTTCGATAAGAGAAGAGGTAAAATCAGCTATAGGATCAGAAGATTCTTTGAAGTTTTCTGGCACCAACTTACCAGTGCACAGAGTATTAAATAGATCCCAGTTGGCTCTATTTAATTTCCACTTTGGATTGTGATCCTCAGTGGAATAAGTGTTCTGTTCAATGATGATAGGGAAGTGATCACTACTGTGTTGGTCTTCACATACAGACCAATTATAATCAAGAAACAGTGATGGATGACAGAAGGAAAGATCAATAGATGTAAAAGACTTTGTACTTGGTGAATAATAAGTGTAAGACTTATCATTCATAATACAAATGTCATTCTTTGTAATGAAATTTTCGATAAGTTCACCTCTGGAATCATTGTTTTGACCACCCCAGAGGATATTGTGACCATTGAAGTCACCTAATAAAATATAAGGAGAAGGAAGTTGTTGCAGTAAATTGTTTGTTTGTTTGTTTGTTTGGTTCTTAACGACGCATCAACCCTTGTGGGTCATTAGCGTCAGACGGTATTAAACTAAACATGATGAAGATGGAAAAAGTAAAAATTTATAAGATAAAATAAAAGGAAAGGTGATGATGAGTTTGTACAATGATAATTAGTTGCAATACGATTGTTGACAGGAGAGACCACGTACAATATCTGACAGTTTCAAAGAGCTATTCAGATAACTGTACATGTTCTTTAACTGAACAGAATACAACATTAAAAAATCTGTATTATGGTCTGATACAAATGTAAAACAAAACATGATTTTAAAAATAGCAATTAGATTTTGTTAAAAAGATTTATTTGTCTTAAAAATGTCATAATACTATCAATATGTATATCTTGAAATAATTCTTTCATGTTATCAAACTGGAAGCAATTATTTCTTACTTGTGCAAAATCGCCACACTCCAAAAGGAAGTGACGTACAGTGAATGGTGCATCGCAACCAACACATTGTGGCGGCTCTTCACCTTGTAGTAAGTATGAATGAGTGACTCTTGTATGACCTAAGCGGAGTCGAGCTAAAACTACTTCTTCTCTTCTAATGTTTCGAACAACTGATTGATATTCACCAATAGTTGGTTTGATGTCAAGAAGTTTATTTCCAATGCTGTTATTCCATGAAGTTTGCCATTCTTGCAAGATATATTTATTGATAGATGGCTTAAAATTGGAAAATGGAATTTTAAAAGAAGTTGGTTCTAATGAAAGCGATGTTTTTGCTTGCTTATCTACCATCTCATTCCCTTGGATACCTATATGACTAGGAATCCAACAGAGAGCAATTTCTTTATAAGCTAAAAGCTCATGACATTTTTCTAAAAGTTTCTGAATCTGTGGATTCTTTGAACTGGTATGGTTCATTGCTTTCAATACAGAAAGCGAGTCAGAAAATATAATAAATTTATTGTTAGCATCACAAGTGCTAATGAAATCTAAAGCTAGATCAATTGCTTTGGCTTCAGCAGTGAAAATTGATGAATCGTCAGGTATACGTTGCATATTACTATGGTTGTCTGATATAACAGCACAACCAACCTTGGAGTCTTCCTTTGACCCATCAGTATAAATTTGTTGGTAATTCTTATAACGACTTTGTATTTTTCTGAAATCATCTTTTAATATGTGTGGATTTGATTCAGATTTTTTCCCGGAATGTAAATCAAAAAGTATTTCAGGTGGTTTCATACACCAAGCTGGAATATTTGGTGTAAAATGTTTTTCAATATTTTGTGGTTTGATATTGGCAGATTCTAAGAGTGGTGAAATTCTGATGCCAAATGATTTAATTGTTTTAGGTTTGTGTTCATATAAATTAACATAGTTTGGTGGGAATGTAACTTCATGAGCAGGATTTGATGGGTTAGCAGCGAGTCTTATAGCATATTGCAAAGAGAGTTTCTCTCTTCGTGAGTATAGTGATGGTTCATCTGCTTCCACATAGAGACTAGCAACAGGAGAAGTTCTAAAAGCCCCTAAAGCTAATCTTAGTCCTTGGTTATGTATAGGATCAAGCATTTGAAGATATGATTTTCGTGCAGAGCCATATATAATACAGCCATAGTCTAATTTTGACCGGACTAGAGACCGATACAACTTGAGAAGTGTTGTTCGGTCTGCACCCCAAGAAGTATGGGAAAGCACTTTTAAAAGATTCAATGCTTTTAAACATTTAGCTTTGAGATATTTAATATGGGGTATAAAACTGAGTTTTCTATCAAATAAAATGCCAAGGAATTTAGATTCCTCAACAACTGGAATGGGTGATCCATATAAATGTAAAACCGGATCATCATGTTGCTTGCGCAACTGACAGAAATGTACACACTGTGTTTTTGATTTGGAAAACTTAAAACCATTGCTTGTTGCCCAATTTTCAATCTTATTTAAATTTTGTTGCAGTTGGCGTTCAATCGTCGCCATGCTTTTTGAGCGATAACAGATACAGAAGTCATCAACATATAATGAGCAATCAGTAAGATTACCTAAACATTTCACAATATCATTAATTTTAATGCTAAACAGTGTTGTTGATAGAACGCCTCCTTGAGGTACACCTTGCTCCTGGTCGTAATAGTCAGACAGAGAGGAGCCAACTCGGACTTGCATGGCGCGGTCTGCAAGGAAGTTTTCAATGAATGTAGGAAGTCTACCTCTTAATCCTAGTTTGTGGATATCTTTTAAAATACCATATCTCCACGTGGTATCATAAGCTTTTTCCATATCAAAAAACACAGCAACTACATGTTCCTTTTTAATAAAGGCATCACGTATGAAGGTTTCCAATCTAACTAAATTATCAGTTGTACTGCGGTCAGATCTGAAACCAGACTGGAACCGCGATATATGATTATTGGATTCTAAAAACCAAGTAAGTCTTTTATTTATCATTCTTTCAAGTGTTTTACATAGACAACTTGTTAAAGCTATAGGTCTATAGTTATTAGGTTCCGCAGGATCTTTCCCAGGTTTGGGAATTGGGATTATGGTTGCTAAGATCCAATCTTCTGGAAATTTACCAGTAGTCCAAATGTAATTAAATATATTCAAAAGAGTTTCAAGAGAAGTATCTGGGAGATGTTTAAGCATTTGATAGTGGATCTCATCAGGACCCGTGGCTGAGTCATGTGATAGTTGAATAGCTTCAACTAATTCATCTAAATTAAAATCTTTGTTGTAAATTTCATTATTTTGTGATTTAAAATTCAATTTGACTTTCTCTTGTTCGGTTTTAATCTTTCTGAAGGATTCAGAGTAATTGAATGATGATGAATTGTGACAAAAAGTTTCTCCTAAAGTGTCAGCAATGTCTGTTTTTGAAGTTGCTTTGCTGTCAGTACCCACCATGTTTAGATGTGTGTAACTGGGGGATTTGTTTTTTCCAGAGATTTTTCTTATCATATCCCAAACCTTTTTAATAGGTGTTTTATGATTGATTTTCGAAACATAAGATCTCCATGATTTACGCTTCGAAAGTTTAATTGTTCTACGGGCTTTAGCTCTAAATACTTTGATGTCATTGAAATTGTTGGTATTTGGAGATCTTTTGAATTTAGATAGAGCTTGCTTGCGCTGTTTAATTGCTTCTTTACAGTCGTCATTGTACCATGGATTACTTTTAGTTGGATTTGTCGAAGTTTGAGGAATACATTCTTTAGATATTTCGATAAGAGAAGAGGTAAAATCAGCTATAGGATCAGAAGATTCTTTGAAGTTTTCTGGCACCAATTTACCAGTGCACAGAGTATTAAATAGATCCCAGTTGGCTCTATTTAATTTCCACTTTGGATTGTGATCCTCAGTGGAATAAGTGTTCTGTTCAATGATGATAGGGAAGTGATCACTATTGTGTTGGTCTTCACATACAGACCAATTATAATCAAGAAACAGTGTTGGATGACAGAAGGAAAGATCAATAGATGTAAAAGACTTTGTACTTGGAGAATGATAAGTGTAAGACTTATCATTCATAATACAAATGTCATTCTTTGTAATGAAATTTTCGATAAGTTCACCTCTGGAATCATTGTTTTGACCACCCCAGAGGATATTGTGACCATTGAAGTCACCTAATAAAATATAAGGAGAAGGAAGTTGTTGCAGTAAATTGTCCAAGTGTTGGGAGTTAAGAGAAAACGATGGAGGAATATATACAGAACATATGGTTATTTCTCTGTCTAGAGTGACAGAAACAGCAGTTGCTTGTAGTTCTGTTTGTAAATCAATCTTTCTTTGTGGGAAAGATGATTTTACAAATATTGAGGCACCACCAGAGGGCCTCAGACAATCAGTATGAACATAGTTATATACATTAAAACCTCGTAATGAGATGTTATCATCTGGTTTAAGAAATGTCTCTTGAAAACAAAATACGGATGGATTATATTCGGAAATCAATAGAGATACTTCATTATAATTAGGTTTCAAACCTCGACAATTCCATTGAATAATTTTATGTTTAAAATCCATACTTGAAAATAATATTAAAAGAAGTACTAAAATAATGGTTAGATTGAAACCCTCCATTATTTCGTTACTGGTAATCTTGGCAGTGTGCCTTTAGGGAGATGGTCACTGGAAGAAGAGTCTGTGAATACCACAGACTCCTCTTCCATACACACCTCCTCATCATCTTTTCCAGCAAACACAGAATAAGGATTCTTTTCAGCTTGTTTTGCTTTTTCTGTTTGTTCTTTTTCTTTCTGTGCTTGTTCTTTTTGCCATTGCTGTTTTCTTTCTTCTTTTTGTTGTTTTTTAATTCTGTCTTTCTCTTCTTTTTTCTTCCTCTCCTCCTCCTTCTTCATCATTTCCAGGGTTGCTGGCTTAAGTGCTGGCCCTGGACGAGGAGATGAAGTATTTTTGTCCTGTTTTCCCTTAGGTGTTTCTTTTGGTGTTTTTTCTGATTGTGATTTTTCTTGTTTTTTTAAGTACTCGTCAAAGCTGTCGTCTGTCTGTGTGGTTTTGTTTTCAGTTTGTGTAGATTTGTTGCAAGTGCCTGGTTTTACAGCACTTGCATAGGTTTGACCAGTGTAAAATTGTTCGTATTGCTTACGAGCATCAGGAAATGATAGATTGTTTTCGCATTTGATTTTGAGAATTTTCTTCTCTTTCTCCCATTGTGGGCATTTCTTTGAGTTTGCAGGATGATCCCCTGAGCAATTGACACATTTGGCTGGTTTGTCACACACGCCAGATGGTGCACAATGTTCAGGCTCACCGCAGTTGCAGCATACAGCGTGTCTACCACATTTATTTTCGTGGTGACCAAACACCTGACAATGGTAACATCGAAGAGGGTTTGGTATATAGACATCTACTTTCACTTGCATGAAGCCTATTTTAACAACTGTAGGTAAGTTTGGTGAGTTGAATGTAAGAACATATGTGTTGGTTAATTTTGTTTCACCATCACGACGTACAGTGATTCTACGTACATCTGTAACTCCCTGTTCAACCATGCCTTCCTTGATATCATCGCTTGTCACTCTGCTCAAGGCTGGACAGCGAATGATACCCTTGGATGTGTTCAAGGATGAATGGGGTGTCACAGAGCATTTTAAACCACAAAATGTCTTCATCTGTAGTAGATTTTTTTCGTGTGACTCTTTTGCACATTGTATCAAAAGATCACCAGACCTTAGGTTCTTTATGCTCTTTGGTTCTCCTGCAATGCTCATAATAGTTTTATGTACTACAAACGGAGAAAGAGAAGAAATAGTCTCTCCTTCTTTTTCTGAATGGATTATTAAAAATCTGGGTGCATAAGGTTTTTTGGTTGAGGTAGACGAACTTGACGAACTTGAATTAGTTGGTTGAGAAACTGGGTACGAGTTTTCAGAGTCAGTATCTGAATTTGCTATGTGACGTTTTTTTGCTTTTTGTTTAGCCATGTAGTTTAGTAGTTTGATTCATCTTCCATGCTCCCCGCCCACCGTGGAGCCCAACAAGGGAGCACTTTAATGGAGTGGATTTCCGATCTCCAGTGCTAGAGATACATAGAAGGTATACTTGCACAAATAGAATCTGCACAATTGACCCGTTAAGCCACTGCCTTCCAGGATTATTTTATAAAAGAAAGAAAGTTTAAGATAATGGACACATGGTTGGCATCAGAACGATACTATAGAACGAAGATATAAGAAATATTTTTTTTTTACATTTTCAGAATCCTGGGGCTTAGCATGACAAAGCCGATTAGAAACACCGGGCCGTGTTTCCACCTCAGTCTACCCCGTCAAAGAGGCCAAAGAGACGTGTTGAGTCATACAGAATTTATAAACGTCCATATTCTGCATGCTCTCAGTCTTCCAGGCCATCCCCTTCGAGTTACGAGAAAGCCACCCACGGCAGACTGGTGGGTCCTACTCTTAGCACTCCCAGAGGAGACAATAATTACAATCAATATCGTCCCCTGTGTGAAGTGTGCCCCAGAGACCGCGACAAGGTGGTAGGGACTCTCCAGGGTGCAGTAAATTGTCCAAGTGTTGGGAGTTAAGAGAAAACGATGGAGGAATATATACAGAACATATGGTTATTTCTCTGTCTAGAGTGACAGAAACAGCAGTTGCTTGTAGTTCTGTTTGTAAATCAATCTTTCTTTGTGGGAAAGATGATTTTACAAATATTGAGGCACCACCAGAGGGCCTCAGACAATCAGTATGAACATAGTTATATACATTAAAACCTCGTAATGAGATGTTATCATCTGGTTTAAGAAATGTCTCTTGAAAACAAAATACGGATGGATTATATTCGGAAATCAATAGAGATACTTCATTATAATTAGGTTTCAAACCTCGACAATTCCATTGAATAATTTTATGTTTAAAATCCATACTTGAAAATAATATTAAAAGAAGTACTAAAATAATGGTTAGATTGAAACCCTCCATTATTTCGTTACTGGTAATCTTGGCAGTGTGCCTTTAGGGAGATGGTCACTGGAAGAAGAGTCTGTGAATACCACAGACTCCTCTTCCATACACACCTCCTCATCACCTTTTTCAGCAAACACAGAATAAGGATTCTTTTCAGCTTGTTTTGCTTTTTCTGTTTGTTCTTTTTCTTTCTGTGCTTGTTCTTTTTGCCATTGCTGTTTTCTTTCTTCTTTTTGTTGTTTTTTAAGTTAGTCTTTCTCTTCTTTCTTCTTCTTCTCCTCATCTTTCTTTATCATTTCTAAGGTCGCCCCCTTAAGGGCTGGCCCAGAATGAGAGGAGTTACTTTTCCCTGGTTTAGGAGATGTGTTCCGTTTTTCCTTTGTACCTTGTGTTTTCTCTGTTGTCTGTTTTAAGTATTCGTCAAAGCTGTCGTCTGTCTGTGTGGTTTTGTTTTCAGTTTGTGTTGATTTGTTGCAAGTGCCTGGTTTAACAGCACTTGCATAAGTTTGACCTGTGTAAAATTGCTCGTATTGTTTACGAGCATCAGGAAATGATAAGTTGTTTTCACATTTGATTTTGAGAATTTTCTTCTCTTTCTCCCATTGTGGGCATTGCTTCGAGTTTGCAGGGTGATCACCTGAGCAGTTGACACATTTGGATGGTTTGTTACACACGCCAGATGGTCCACAATGTTCAGGCTCACCGCAGTTGAAACATACAGGGTGTCTACCACATTTATTTTCGTGGTGACCAAACACTTGACAACTGTAACATCTAAGTGGGTTTGGTATGTAGACATCTACTTTCACTTGCATAAAGCCTATTTTAACAACTGTAGGTAAAGTAGGTGAGTTAAATGTAAGAACATATGTGTTGGTTAATTTAGTTTCACCATCACGACGTACAGTGATTCTACGTACATCCGTAACTCCCTGTTCAACCATGCCTTCCTTGATATCATCGCTTGTCACTCTGTTCAAGGCTGGACAGCGAATAATACCCTTGGATGTGTTCAAGGATGAATGGGGTGTTACGGAGCACTTAAGACCAAAAAATGTCTTCATCTGAAGTAGATTTTTTTCGTGTGCTTCTTTAGCACATTGAATTAAAAGATCACCAGACCTTCGGTTCTTTATGCTCTTTGGTTCTCCTGCAATGCTCATTATGGTTTTATGTACAACAAACGGAGAAAGAGAAGAAATAGTCTCTCCTTCTTTTTCTGAATGGATTATTAAAAATCTGGGTACATAAGGTTTTTTGATTGAGGTTGACGAACTTGACGAACATGATTTAGTTGGTTGAGAAGCTGGGTACGAGTTTTCAGAGTCAGTATCTGAATTTGCTATGTGACGTTTTTTTGCTTTTTGTTTAGCCATGTAGTTTAGTTGTTTGATTCATCCTCCATGCTCCCCACCCACCGTGGAGCCCAACAAGGGAGCACTTTAATGGAGTGGATTTCCGATCTCCAGTGCTAGAGATACATAGAAGGTATACTTGCACAAATAGAATCTGCACAATTGACCCGTTAAGCCACTGCCTTCCAGGATTATTTTATAAAAGAAAGAAAATTTAAGGTAATGGACACATGGTTGGCATCAGAACGATACTATAGAATGAAGATATAAGAAATATTTTTTTTTACATTTTCAGAATCCTGGGGCTCAGCATGACAAAGCCGATTAGAAACACCGGGCCGTGTTTCCACCTCAGTCTACCCCGTCAAAGAGGCCAAAGAGACGTGTTGAGTCATACAGAATTTATAAACGTCCGTATTCTGCATGCTCTCAGTCTTCCAGGCCATCCCCTTCGAGTTACGAGAAAGCCACCCACGGCAGACTGGTGGGTCCTACTCTTAGCACTCCCAGAGGAGACAAGTATTACAATCAATATCGTCCCCTGTGTGAAGTGTGCCCTAGAGACCGCGACAAGGTGGTAGGGACTCTCCAGGGTCAACCCTTGTGGGTCATTAGCGTCAGGCGGTATTAAACTAAACATGATGAAGATGGAAAAAGTAAAAATTTATAAGATAAAATAAAAGGAAAGATGATGATGAGTTTGTATAATGATAATTAGTTGCAATACGATTGTTGACAGGAGAGACCACGTACAATATCTGACAGTTTCAAAGAGCTATTCAGATAACTGTACATGTTCTTTAACTGAACAGAATACAACATTAAAAATTCTGTATTATGGTCTGATAAAATGTAAAACAAAACATAATTTTAAAAATTGCAATTAGATTTTGTTAAAAAGATTTATTTGTCTTAAAAATGTCATAATACTATCAATATGTATATCTTGAAATAATTCTTTCATGTTATCAACATGGAAGCAATTATTTCTTACTTGTGCAAAATCGCCACATTCCAAAAGGAAGTGACATACAGTGAATGGTGCGTCGCAACCAACACATTGTGGATGCTCTTCACCTTGTAGTAAGTATGAATGAGTGACTCTTGTATGACCTAAGCGGAGTCGAGCTAAAACTACTTCTTCTCTTCTAATGTTTCGAACAACTGATTGATATTCACCAATAGTTGGTTTGATGTCAAGAAGTTTATTACCAATGCTGTTATTCCATGAAGTTTGCCATTCTTCCAAGATATATTTATTGATAGATGGCTTAAAATTGGAAAATGGAATTTTAAAAGAAGTTGGTTCTAATGAAAGGGATGTTTTTGCTTGCTTATCTACCATCTCATTCCCTTGGATACCTATATGACTAGGAATCCAACAGAGAACAATTTCTTTATAAGCTAAAAGCTCATGACATTTTTCTAAACGTTTCTGAATCTGTGGATTTTTTGAACTAGTATGATTCATTGCTTTCAATACAGAAAGCGAGTCAGAAAATATAATAAATTTATTGTAAGCATCACAAGTGCTAATGAAATCTAAAGCTAGATCAATTGCTTTGGCTTCAGCAGTGAATATTGATGAATCGTCAGGTATACGTTGCATATTACTATGGTTGTCTGATATAACAGCACAACCAACCTTTGAGTCTTCCTTTGACCCATCAGTATAAATTTGTTGGTAATTCTTATAACGACTTTGCATTTTTCTGAAATCATCTTTTAATATGTGTGGATTTGATTCAGATTTTTTCCCAGAATGTAAATCAAAAAGTATTTCAGGTGGTTTCATACACCAAGCTGGAATATTTGGTGTGAAATGTTTTTCAATATTTTGTGGTTTGATATTGGCAGATTCTAAGAGTGGTGAAATTCTGATGCCAAATGATTTAATAGCTTTAGGTTTTTGTTCATATAAATTAACATAATTTGGTGGGAATGTAACTTCATGAGCAGGATTTGATGGGTTAGCAGCAAGTCTTACAGCATATTGCAAAGAGAGTTTCTCTCTTCGTGAGTATAGTGATGGTTCATCTGCTTCCACATAGAGACTAGCAACAGGAGAAGTTCTAAAAGCCCCTAAAGCTAATCTAAGTCCTTGGTTATGTATAGGATCAAGCATTTGAAGATATGATTTTCGTGCAGAGCCATATATAATACAGCCATAGTCTAATTTTGACCGGACTAGAGACCGATACAGCTTTAGAAGTGTAGTTCGGTCTGCACCCCAAGAAGTATAGGAAAGCACTTTTAAAAGATTCAATGCTTTTAAACATTTAGCTTTGAGATATTTAATATGGGGTATAAAACTGAGTTTTCTATCAAATAAAATGCCAAGGAATTTAGATTCCTCAACAACTGGAATAGGTGATCCATATAAATGTAAAACCGGATCATCATGTTGCTTGCGCAACTGACAGAAATGTACACACTGTGTTTTTGATTTGGAAAACTTAAAACCATTGCTTGTTGCCCAATTTTCAATCTTATTTAAATTTTGTTGCAGTTGTCGTTCAATCGCCGCCATGCTTTTTGAGCGATAACAGATACAGAAGTCATCAACATATAATGAGCAATCAGTAAGATTACCTAAACATTTCACAATATCATTAATTTCAATGCTAAAAAGTGTTGTTGATAGAACGCCTCCTTGAGGTACACCTTGCTCCTGGTCATAATAGTCAGACAGAGAGGAGCCAACTCGGACTTGCATGGTGCGGTCTGCAAGGAAGTTTTCAATGAATGTGGGAAGTCTACCTCTCAATCCTAATTTGTGGATATCTTTTAAAATGCCATATCTCCACGTGGTATCATAAGCTTTTTCCAAATCAAAAAACACAGCAACTACATGTTCCTTTTTAATAAAGGCATCACGTATGAAGGTTTCCAATCTAACTAAATTATCAGTTGTACTGCGGTCAGATCTGAAACCAGACTGGAACCGCTATATATGGTTATTGGATTCTAAAAACCAAGTAAGTCTTTTATTTATCATTCTTTCAAGTGTTTTACATAGACAACTTGTTAAAGCTATAGGTCTATAATTATTAGGTTCCGCAGGATCTTTCCCAGGTTTGGGAATTGGGATTATGGTTGCTAAGGTCCAATCTTCTGGAAATTTACCAGTAGTCCAAATGCAATTAAATATATTCAAAAGAGTTTCAAGAGAAGTATCTGGGAGATGTTTAAGCATTTGATAGTGGATCTCATCAGGACCCTTGGCTGAGTCATGTGATAGTTGAATAGCTTCAACTAATTCATCTAAATTAAAATCTTTGTTGTAAATTTCATTATTTTGTGATTTAAAATTCAATTTAACTTTTTCTTGTTCGATTTTAATCTTTCTGAAGGACTCAGAGTATTTGAATGATGATGAATTGTGACAAAAAGTTTCTCCTAAAGTGTCAGCAATGTCTGTTTTTGAAGTTGCTTTGCTGTCAGTACCCACCATGTTTAGATGTGTGTTACTGGGGGATTTGTTTTTTCCAGAAATTTTTCTTATCATATCCCAAACCTTTTTAATGGGTGTTTTATTATTGATTTTCGAAACATAAGATCTCCATGATTTACGCTTCGAAAGTTTAATTGTTCTACGGGCTTTAGCTCTAAATACTTTGATGTCATTGAAATTGTTGGTATTTGGAGATCTTTTGAATTTAGATAGAGCTTGCTTGCGCTGTTTAATTGCATCTTTACAGTCGTCATTGTACCATGGATTACTTTTAGTTGGATTTGTCGAAGTTTGAGGAACACATTCTTTAGATATTTCGATAAGAGAAGAGGTAAATTCAGCTATAGGATCAGAAGATTCTTTGAAGTTTTCTGGCACCAATTTACCAGTGCACAGAGTATTAAATAGATCCCAGTTGGCTCTATTTAATTTCCACTTTGGATTGTGATCCTCAGTGGAATAAGTGTTCTGTTCAATGATGATAGGGAAGTGATCACTATTGTGTTGGTCTTCACATACAGACCAATTATAATCAAGAAACAGTGATGGATGACAAAAGGAAAGATCAATAGATGTAAAAGACTTTGTACTTGGAGAATCATAAGTGTAAGACTTATCATTCATAATACAAATGTCATTCTTTGTAATGAAATTTTCGATAAGTTCACCTCTGGAATCATTGTTTTGACCACCCCAGAGGATATTGTGACCATTGAAGTCACCTAATAAAATATAAGGAGAAGGAAGTTGTTGCAGTAAATTGTCCAAGTGTTGGGAGTTAAGAGAAAACGATGGAGGAATATATACAGAACATATGGTTATTTCTCTGTCTAGAGTGACAGAAACAGCAGTTGCTTGTAGTTCTGTTTGTAAATCAATCTTTCTTTGTGGGAAAGACGATTTTACAAATATTGAGGCACCACCAGAGGGCCTCAGACAATCAGTATGAACATAGTTATATACATTAAAACCTCGTAATGAGATGTTATCATCTGGTTTAAGAAATGTCTCTTGAAAACAAAATACGGATGGATTATATTCGGAAATCAATAGAGATATTTCATTATAATTAGGTTTCAAACCTCGACAATTCCATTGAATAATTTTATGTTTAAAATCCATACTTGAAAATAATATTAAAAGAAGTACTAAAATAATGGTTAGATTGAAACCCTTCATTATTTCGTTACTGGTAATCTTGGCAGTGTGCCTTTAGGGAGATGGTCACTGGAAGAAGAGTCTGTGAATACCACAGACTCCTCTTCCATACACACCTCCTCATCATCTTTTTCAGCAAACACAGAATAAGGATTCTTTTCAGCTTGTTTTGCTTTTTCTGTTTGTTCTTTTTCTTTCTGTGCTTGTTCTTTTTGCCATTGCTGTTTTCTTTCTTCTTTTTGTTGTTTTTTAATTCTGTCTTTCTCTTCTTTTTTCTTCCTCTCCTCCTCCTTCTTCATCATTTCCAGGGTTGCTGGCTTAAGTGCTGGCCCTGGATGAGGAGATGAAGTATTTTTGTCTTGTTTTCCCTTAGGTGTTTCTTTGAGTGTTTTTTCTGATTGTGATTTTTCTTGTTTTTTTAAGTACTCGTCAAAGCTGTCGTCTGTCTGTGTGGTTTTGTTTTCAGTTTGTGTAGATTTGTTGCAAGTGCCTGGTTTTACAGCACTTGCATAGGTTTGACCTGTGTAAAATTGCTCGTTTTGTTTACGAGCATCAGGAAATGATAGATTGTTTTCACATTTGATTTTGAGAATTTTCTTCTCTTTCTCCCATTGTGGACATTGCTTCGAGTTTGCAGGATGATCCCCTGAGCAGTTGACACATTTGGCTGGTTTGTCACACACGCCAGATGGTGCACAGTGTTCAGGCTCACCACAGTTGCAGCATACAGCGTGTCTACCACATTTATTTTCGTGGTGACCAAACACTTGACAATGGTAGCACCGAAGTGGGTTTGGAATATAGACATCTACTTTCACTTGTATAAAGCCTATTTTAACAACTGTAGGTAAGTTTGGTGAGTTAAAAGTAAGAACATATGTGTTGGTTAATTTTGTGACACCATCACGACGTACAGTGATTCTACGTACATCCGTAACTCCCTGTTCAACCATGCCTTCCTTGATATCATCGCTTGTCACTCTGTTCAATGCTGGACAGCGAATGATACCTTTGGATGTGTTTAAGGATGAATGGGGTGTTACGGAGCATTTTAGACCACAAAATGTCTTCATCTGTAGTAGACTTTTTTCGTGTGACTCTTTTGCACATTGTATCAAAAGATCACCGGACCTGAGGTTCTTTATGCTCTTTGGTTCTCCTGCAATTCTCATAATAGTTTTATGTACCACAAACGGAGAAAGAGAAGAAATAGTCTCTCCTTCTTTTTCTGAATGGATTATTAAAAATCTAGGTACATAAGGTTTTTTGATTGAGGTAGACGAACTTGACGAACTTGAATTGGTTGGTTGAGAAACTGGGTACGAGTTTTCAGAGTCGGTATCTGAATTTGCTATGTGACGTTTTTTTGCTTTTTGTTTAGCCATGTAGTTGAGTTGTTTGATTCATACTCCATGCTCCCCACCCACCGTGATGCCCAACAAGGGAGCACTTTAATGGAGTGGATTTCCGATCTCCAGTGCTAGAGACACATAGAAGGTATACTTGCACAAATAGAATCTGCACAATTGACCCGTTAAGCCACTGCCTTCCAGGATTATTTTATAAAAGAAAGAAAGTTTAAGATAATGGACACATGGTTGGCATCAGAACGATACTATAGAACGAAGATATAAGAAATATTTTTTTTACATTTTCAGAATCCTGGGGCTTAGCATGACAAAGCCGATTAGAAACACCGGGCCGTGTTTCCACCTCAGTCTACCCCGTCAAAGAGGCCAAAGAGACGTGTTGAGTCATACAGAATTTATAAACGTCCATATTCTGCATGCTTTCAGTCTTCCAGGCCATCCCCTTCGAGTTACGAGAAAGCCACCCACGGCAGACTGGTGGGTCCTACTCTTAGCACTCCCAGAGGAGACAATAATTACAATCAATATCGTCCCCTGTGTGAAGTGTGCCCCAGAGACCACGACAAGGTGGTAGGGACTCTCCAGGGTAAAAGTTGGTTCTAATGAAAGCGATGTGTTTGCTTGCTTATCTGTGGAATCTCTGAACTGGCATGGTTCATTCAGAAAATATAATAAATTTATTGTTAGCATCACAAGTGCTTATGAAATTTAAAGCTAGATCAATTGCTTTGGCTTCAGCAGTGAAAATTGATGAATCGTCAGGTATACGTTGCATATTACTATGGTTGTCTGATATAACAGCACAACCAACCTTTGAGTCTTCCTTTGACCCATCAGTATAAATTTGTTGGTAATTCTTATAACGACTTTGAATTTTTCTGAAATCATCTTTTAATATGTGTGGATTTGATTCAGATTTTTTTCCAGGAATGTAAATCAAAATGTATTTCAGGTGGTTTCATACACCAAGCTGGAATATTTGGTGTAAAATATTTTCGTGGTTTGATATTGGCAGATTCTAAGAGTGGTGAACTTCTGATGCCAAATGATTTAATAGCTTTAGGGTTTTGTTCATATAAATCAACATAATTTGGTGGGAATGTAACTTCATGAGCAGGATTTGATGGGTTAGCATAGCAGCAAGTCTTATAGCATATTGCAAAGAGAGTTTCTCTCTTCGTGAGTATAGAGATGGTTCATCTGCTTCCACATAGAGACTAGCAACAGGAGAAGTTCTAAAAGCCCCTAAAGCTAATCTAAGTCCTTGGTTATGTATTGGATCAAGCATTTGAAGATATGATTTTCGTGCAGAGCCATATATAATACAGCCATAGTCTAATTTTGACCGGACTAGTGACCAATAAAGTTTGAGAAGTGTAGTTCCGTCTGTACCCAAAGAAGTATGGGAGAGCACTTTTAAAAGATTCAATGCTTTTAAACATTTAGCTTTGAGATATTTAATATGGGGTATAAAACTGAGTTTTTTATCAAATAAAATGCCTAGGAATTTAGATTCCTCAACAACTGGAATATGTGATCCATATAAATGTAAAACAGGATCATCATGTTGCTTGCGCAACTGACAGAAATGTACACACTGTGTTTTTGATTGGAAAACTTAAAGCCATTGCTTGTTTCCCAATTTTCAATCTTATTATTTTGTTGTAGTTGACGTTCAATTGTCGCCATGCTTTTTGAGCGATAACAGATACAGAAGTCGTCAACGTATAATGAGCAATCAGTAAGATTACCTAAACATTTCACAATATCATTAATTTTGAAAAAAAGTGTTGTAGACAAAACACCTCCTTGAGGTACATTCTGCTCCTGGTCATAATAGTCAGACAGAGAGGAGCCAACTCGGACTTGCATGGAAGTTTTCAATGAATGTAGGAAGTCTACCTCTTAATCCTAGTTTGTGGATATCCTTTAAAATGCCATATCTCCATGTGGTATCATAAGCTTTTTCCAAATCGAAAAACACAGCGACTACATGTTCCTTTTTAATTAAGGCATCACGTATGAAAGTTTCCAATCTAACTAAATTATCAGTTGTACTACCATCAGATCTGAAACCAGACTGGAACCGCGATATATGATTATTAGATTCTAAAAACCAAGTAAGTCTTTTATTTATCATTCTTTCATGTATTTTACATAGACGACTTGTTAAAGCTATAGGTCTATAATTATTTGGTTCCACGTGATCTTTACCAGGTTTGGGAATAGGAATAATTGTTGCATATTGCCAATCATCTTGAAAATTACCAGTGGTTCAAATGTTATTAAATATATTCAAACGAGAATTCTCTGGGAGATGTTTAAGCATTTGATAGTGGATCTCATCAGGACCCGTGGCTGAGTCATGTGATAGTTGAATAGCTTCAACTAATTCATCTAATTAAAATCTTTGTTATAAATTTCGTTATTTTGTGATTTAAAATTCAATTTAACTTTCTCGTGTTCGGTTTTAATCTTTCTGAAGGATTCAGAGTAATTGAATGATGATGAATTGTGACAAAAAGTTTTTCCTAAAGTGTCAGCAATGTCTGTTTTTGAAGTTGGTTTGCTGTCAGTACCCACCATGTTTAAATGTGTTTAACTGGGGTAATTGTTTTTTCCAGAGATTTTTCTTCTCATATCCCAAACCATTTTAATAGGCGTTTTATGATTGATTTTCGAAACACAAGATCTCCACGACTAACCCTTCGAAATTTTAATTGTTCTACGGGCTTTAGCTCTAAATCCTTTGATGTCATTGAAATTGTTGGTATTTGGAGATCTTTTGAATTTATAAAGAGCTTGCTTGCGCTGTTTTATTGCTTCTTTACAGTCGTCATTGTACCATGGATTACTCTTCGTTGGATTTGTCGAAGTTTGAACAATACATTCTTTTGATATTTCAATAAGAGAAGAGGTAAAATCAGCTATAGGATCAGAGGATTCTTTGAAGTTTTCTGGTATCAATTTACCAGTGCATAGAGTATTAAATAGATCCCAGTTGGCTCTATTTAATTTCCACTTTGGATTGTGATCCAAAGGCGGCTAGACTGTGCATTAAATTGTTTTATTTCTTTTTAATATCAAAAATGAAAACGAAAATGAAAATTTTTATGCATTTGTTAACAAATCGTTTCTGTAGCATCTCCAAGAAAATAATAAACTAGAGGACCTGAAGGTCCTGAAGCGCTCACCTGATCTCCTTAATAATGTTAAAATAAGTCAGTCAAGGTCAACTTAGGCTTATTATTCAAACATATTTTGTTTAACCATATATGGGCAGTGGCTATTTTGATCAAGTGACCTAAAAATAATGTCATATTTATATTGTTTTATCTACTGAATACTCCATATGAAATTTGAGTTCAAACAGCCCAGTGAATTCTGAGAAAAAGATGCTTAGATATGTGTAAGGCAGTCCAATATGAGTGGCCTTGGATGAAAGGTCAAAGGTCAGCTTGACCTTTGGTGCTATATAAAACCAGTGTCTCAATAGGTTTAACATTTTTTGGCAAGTACTATGATTTCCACTAAAACAGTTCTATAGAAAAATGACCATTTCAAATTTTTCCAATATAAATGCATTAGGAATCAAATTTGGCCTTGCCGTAAAAAAAATCAAGGTAAACCCAGATTCATCATTTGTGCAATCCTGGTAGGGCCCACATCCCCAATGCTATATACCAAGTCCCAAGGCCATTGGGCTTTTGGTTCCAGAGTAGAAGATATTTAAAGGGTTTTTACCTTATATGGGCATGGCCGCAATCTTGGTGATGTGACCATTTACATTTGGTCCGAATTTACTCCACTCAACTTAAGGAGTCTCCATATGAAATTTGAGTTCAATTGGCCAAGTGGTTTCTGAGAAAACTGTGTTTAATATATTGATGGGCCTCCAATATGAGTGACCTTGGCTGAAAGGTCAAAGGTCAACCTTGACCTTTGGAATTGCCTTTTAACATATCAAGTGCGAACAATTACTTTGGCATCAAAAGTATTAAAAAAAATCAACTTTTAAAAAAAATCCAATTTAAATGCATTAGGAAGCAAATTTGACCTTCATGTTAAGTAGGTCAAGGTCAACCTAGGATCATCATTTGAGCAAACTTGATAGGCCCCACATCCCAGATGCTACACACTAAGCCCCAAGGTCATCAGCCTTCTGATTCTGGAGAAGGTTTTTAAAGGGTTTTTACCGTATATGGGCATGTCAGCCATCTTGGTCATGTGACCAAAACAATTCGCATAAATTTTGTTTAACTTATTGTAAGGAGTCCTCCTATGAAATTTGAGTTCAATTGGCTCATTGGTTTCTGAGAAAAATATGTTCTAATATATTGATGGGACTCCAATATGAGCGGCCTTGGCTGAAAGGTCAAAGGTCAACCTTGACCTTGGAACTTATTTATAGTCATTGTCGCATTAGATAAAACATATCAAGTGAGAATAATGACTTTGGCTTCAATAGTTTTCAAAAAATCAACTTATCAAAAATTCCCCCATTTAAATGCATTAGAAAGCGAATTTGACCTTGACGTTAAGTAGGTCAAGGTCAACCCAGGATCATCATTTGAACAAACTTGGTAGGCCCCACATCCACAATGCTACATACTAAGTCCCAAGGTCATCGGCCTTCTGGTTCTGGAGAAGAAGATTTTTAAAGGGTTTTTACCATATATGGGCATGGCGGCCATCTTGGTCATGTGACCAGGATCATTTGAACAAACTTTCGTTCCCCCATCCTAAGGAGTCTTCATATGAAATTTGAGTTCAATTGGCCCAGTGGTTTCAGAGGAGAAGATGTTTGAAAATGTTGACGGACGGACGACGGACGGACGACGGACGGACGGACGGACGGACGACGGACGCCGGAGTCATTGGTATACTAATAGCTCACCTCGGAGCCTTCGGCTCAGGTGAGCTAAAAACAGTAAGACAAAAATACGTACACCACAATGAGCAACGCCTTAGAAAATTTGTGTGCACTTGCCCTTCTGAGTAGGCTTATTCAGGTAGCCTAGCAAGGATCTGGAAATGCAGTTAGGGATATTCTGGTGAAATTACCAACCTGCCTTATTTACAAAATTTGTGAATCCAGGGATGTCGCTAAGAGCCGGCAGCAGCCAAAAATCGCTGCCTACTTTGACGTTTGACCCTTTTTCCAGCAGTTTAGGATAGGTTATATCCTGTTTCTTGAGTTTATATACAGTGCACTCGCGTGTTAAGTACAATTTCTTATTGACGCCAATCTTGTTTCGCCTTGGTCTAATCTGCGCATTTTCAATAAATTTTAGATAGCATTTTAGCTATGTGTCGAAATAAATTGGACGAACAAACAGGAGTAAACGAACCAATCGAAATACGAATCACTTGATCTACTCAGAACCACATGCTACATGTCAACACAGAAAATGGCGAAAGCTGCTCAACTTTGGCATTTTGCCGTCCCAAAAAACAAAACTTACGGAAGAAGTGCCAGGTAATGTAAATCAAAACCGAAGCACCAAACACACCCAAGAACGTGTAACTCTCTGATGATTGGTGCCAACGGCCGCTTTGTTAAATGTGTTGATTTACCATAATTCCCAAACACACGAACATGTAAACGAGCTACTAAAAGAGTGAGGAGATAATGAAAGGTTCCATAGATACGGCCAAATAACTTTAAAATTTAGGACAACTCAGTCTGTTTGCTGGCCTGCTTTTCATTTTGTACCCACTCCAGCGTGTGAGGGTAGCATTGCTGGGGCTCGAGGTGGGAGGGGGGGGGGGGGGGGCAGTGCATCTTTTTTGTTGATAAAATTGTTCCCCTGAAATAGATTGGCCTGTTCCCCCAAAATCAAAAATGTGTTTTATATATTACCTGTCCCCCCTCCCAATATTGTCTTTGCTGTTCCTGTTCTAAAAATTTTGCTTGTTCCCCTGAAACAATGTTAATTTCCCCTGTTCCCCAAACCAGGTGAGTGTGCTGGCTGGTGAATCTCATTCTGCAGACACTTTTGGATGAGACGCCAGTGTCTTTTGACCAGTACCACAAAACTATTTATACCAACGTTAGCCTGCCTGCTTTTTGGTCATTTTTCACTTGGTTCTAGTCAAATACAAAAGAAAAAAAACTGTTGTTTCATTATATACTTGCTCTTTCTGGCTCTAAAATTAACTCCTGCAAAATATTGCTTTCTTGATTATGCCATCAGTGCCAAATTGTTTGGGTCCAGACTAGGCTAAACATTTTGTCAGGCCTATTCTGGTTCTAAACTCATTAAAAGACAACAAAAGTTGCCAGCACTAATGGAAAAGATTAAAAAAAAAATGATTTTTTGAAGCCCCATGCATGTTTGTTTCACATGTGGGGACAGGTCTTCCTAGGTTGAACCAGTATCCACAGGGACATACCTATGTGCACACAAAAACGCATGTGCGTACAACTGACTTACAGGGGCATACCTATGAGCACGCAAAAACGCTTGTGCGTACGACTGGACGCTGCCAGTATAGTATCTTAAGCTACTTACTTTGTTCTCTGGAAGAAAAAATGCTACTGATAGTATTAACTCTTTGCCCCCTGGGAAATTATTCATGCTTTTTTGCTTACTACTGATTTATTTTCAAAATCAACTTTTTCAAGAATACCATCTGAGTATCAAACAGATTGGATTCAGATCAGGGCTGGCGTTTTGTCTGGCCTGGTCTGGGTCCAATTTGTTTGCAAATATTATCAGCAGACAAAACTCTGACAGTATGCAATGAGTTAATTGTGCGTCTTGGGAGCTAGTTTGAGTCCTGTGAATGCTCTAAAACCAGGGCTTTGCCCCTAAACCCCAATCTAGAGTGTGCATTCTGTAAAATGCCTCAGGTACGCCACTGACTTAATTAGCTCAAAGCAACTGCTGAAGAACACACTGCAGTGACTGCAACAGAGGTGAGGCTTTCCTCTTCGTCCGCCTAGTCACAATGGTGTGAGCCCTCCTGTTCACATTTGTAATTTACCTTAGACAAATCAGACAGTAGACTCACGGTGGGTGAAAGTTCTCAGAATTATTCCTGAATTCAGGATTTTGAGGCTGACTGATCTATGTCTTTTCTGCTTCAGATTTGGAGAAAGATCAGTCTACTTCTACACACAATGAAACAACTAGTAGTTAGTATAATAAAAAAAACGTCTGTCCTTTCAGAATTAAGTTTGACGAGCGTGCTAGTCATTATGCAAGCTCATCATCATCGTTCCTTCTGTTTTGTCTTACAAATTTTTACTTTTTCCATCTACACTTTGTTTAGTTTAATACCGTCTGACGCAAATGACCCACAAGGGTTGATGCGTCGTTAAGCACCAAACCGTTATGCCCACCTGTACCTTTGGATAAAGTCAAATTTATCATTAAAGAGCTATTTCCTGACACTTTGAAGATTCATCAGTTCAATATATGCAGTGAAAGTGGTTGCTCAAGTATAAGTGGGTATGTGCATTAAGAGGCTATTTTGCCCCCCCCATGAGGTCAAAAAATAAAAGTTGCTCTTCACAAGTTCCTTCTTATTAGTTTATAAGAACAATAGCCAAAGTGTATAGGTCTGGTACTGATTCGACTTTTACGGTTGCTATGGTAACAAAAATGGCCGCCAAAATAGGCTGAAAATAGGAAAATGACCACTTTGGAGCAAATTGGAGACATGTTACAGAGGAATTAATATAGAGCACAAGCAATTACCAAAAAAATGTTTTAACAGATGATGAGAATTATCACGGCACACAATATATTAAAAGTTTTTTTTGTATTAGCTTGGGCTGATATTTAATTCTTAAAAAAATCGGTCTCCAAAAGCCTCAAATT
This sequence comes from Loripinus fragilis, assembly GCA_964019695.1. NCBI lineage: Eukaryota > Metazoa > Mollusca > Bivalvia > Lucinida > Lucinidae > Loripinus > Loripinus fragilis. The sequence goes on from OZ026528.1 coordinate 20,863,416, forward strand.
TGGCCTAAAATGACAATTTCTCTATTTCAAGCCTATTTTGTCGGCCATTTTGGTTACCAAAGCAACCTGTATAGTAAAGTAAATGCAAGAATTTTACACTTGGGCTATTCTTCTAACCAATAAGATGAAAATGGTGAGAAGCAACTTTCAGTTTTTGGCTCAAGAGGGGTCCAAAATAGGCCCTTAATGCACGTACCCCTTTATGAGTAAACAACTGTCATTCCACTAACTGGGATATTGTATATGTTGAGGGACAGGGCATATTTTGTCTTCTTTGCAAGAAGTTTCAGGTTAAAAACCAACAAATAAAACTGTTATTTTTGCAGATGAACCTTCCTGTAGATTTCGTAAATGTTCTTAAAAGGGTATCCTTTGGAAGCAAAGACTGCACCGAAGAACTGAAACTACTAGAGTGTGCATATTTTCTGGGCCGGACTAGCTAGTTTCTGCCATTTAGGCTTCATCAGTGACCCTCAAATAGTTTCAACGTTCCACAATGAAACCCATGATCCCAAAGGACAAGAAAATAAAATCTACACTGTATAGAACAATTAAGGACTACAAAAAGTCAACTAACATACAGGAGCACAATATGCCAAACTTAAAAATAGAACATCAGTATTTCATAAAAATTTAGACCATATATCAGCAGTCAACCCATACATTTAAAACCAAGCCTTTTACTCCTTTTATTATCTTGCTAGAGAGCTTATAGAAAATAAGAAAGTCATCAGCTTCCTTCAGTGCTTAGAGCGTTGTTTGTTTGGTGCTTAACGACGCATCTACCCTTGTGGGTCATTAGCGTCAGACGATATCAAACTAATCATGATTTGGATGGAAAAAGTAAAAATTTGTAATAAATAAAATGGATGATAATAGTGAATTTTAAAATGACATCGAGTTGCTGTACGATTGTTGACAGGAAGGATTATGTACAATATTTTCAATTTCAAAGAGCTAGTTCTTTGAGCATATAGGGCTGAAAGATCTTAAATCCACTGATCTAGTGAGTCATACAGAGAGATTTTTTCTTACCATAAAAGCAAATCCTGAACAAGCTTTCCAAAGTCTCTAGTTATGGTTTAATGGTGGATGATATGTCAGACATTTCTATTAAAGAGCAAATGATATGCTACATACAATTTGTGGCCCCTGATACTCACTTTGTAAGAGCTGATTTTCTATTTATAAAAGATATTCTAGAAAATTTAGATTCTGCAGACTCAAAAGCATTATCTAATGCTCTGTGCAATCTTCTGGATGTAAACAATCTCAACATAAAGACTTGCAAGTGATGGAGCTTCAGTCATGGTCGGTACAACGGGGGAGGGGCCTTGCCACACTCTTAAAAGAAACAGAACTCTAAAAAAAAAGTCTAATTTCAGTCCATTGCATATGTCATAGGTTAGCTTTGGCTTGTACGGACACAAATACAGACTTCGTTTAATTTGATTCTTTACGTCTCATCAACAATCTTTCAGTTAAACAGGGACGGGTCTTCCTGAGTTGAACCAGTACTAAGCTAGGATAAATGTGTCTTGCTCAAGGACAGCAACGCAGTGATGCCGGTGAGGGTTGAACCTGCGGCCCTACATCAAATACAGATTTAAAAATGATAGGAGACATGGAAATGACACTTTTGCAGCTGTGGCAACTCTTTCACTACTCCCCTAAGTAGCTGGCATGCGTTATAAAATCTCTCCAAATTCAAGGAAAAAAGTTGGGAAACTACTAAAACGTGCATGGAAGACCCGCTGGTTAAGTTTCAAATCATCAATTGTTGCGATTTTTGAAGACTCTTTTCCAGTGTTGCAAACTCTAAACAAACAAGAGTCTGATGCAACAGCGTTTGGTCTGTTAAAAAAGATGAACAAGGTGCATGCAGTTCCTAGGCCTTGTTTATATTCTTTACTTTGTCCTGCCCGTTTTAGCCAGGGATTCTCGAATTTTTCAGAGGGGGTTTGTGAGTTTTGCACTAATCAGTCCAACATTGGAGAGTGCAAAGTTTGAGTTATGGAGTTTGGTCAAGGAAAATAAGCCAATTAAATTGTTAGAATCAGAGCTTGCAAATGGAGGTCGACTGAAGAACTATGTGCTTGGACTATGCAAAAATGTTGACAAATGATTTCCGGACATTCCTTTACTACAGTCTTTTTCAATCTTTGATCCCAAAGCAGTTCCTTATAAAATGTCCCCTGAAATGAAAACTCATGGGATCGAGGAAATTAAGACTATTCACAGTCATTTCTTTGGAGATTCCCCAACTATTCTGGATGAACTGCTGGCCGAATATATATTGCTGAAATTCCACATGTTAAAATGTAAAGATGAAATTAATGCAGGTGACAGCCCAAGTGAATGGTTTGTTTGTTTGGTGCTTAACGATGCATCAACCCTTGTGGGTCATTAGCGTCAGACGGCATTAAACTAAACATGATGAGGATGGAAAAAGTAAAAAATTATAAGATAAAATAAATGGAATCATGATGATGAGTTTGTATAATGATAATTACTTGCAATACGATTGTTTACAGGAGAGACCACGTACAATATATCCAAGTGAATGGTGCCTTCTGAAATTCATGACAATGAAGTTTGAATTTCAAAAGCTATGCCCAAACTTAACTAACTTTGCAGAGGTTGTCCTGTAATTACCAGTAAGGGGAGCTAGCAAAATAAAATTAATAAAGACCAATGCAAGAAATCTTATGAATAAAAGCACCGCAAGCACTGCATAATACCCCGCCACTGCTGGGGGCACCAAAAGTTATTTTGTGAGATATATAATGCCTAAATAGCAACAGAACTGAGATAGACAGTTATATGACGTCCTTAGTCACAATATGTAACCTTTGATGGTCACAATATCTGTGAAGTTTCATTCAGATACTCCATATAGTAAATGAACTACAGGTCAAAAACCATTTTTCAGATCAATCAAGGGCGGATAACTCATGAACTGGAAAGGTAAGGGTGACAATCCTTACTAAAAATATGTAACCTTTGATGTTCAACATATCTGTGAAGTTTCATTCAGATATTCCATATAGTAAATGAACTACAGGTCAAAAACCATTTTTCAGATCAATCAAGGGTAGATAACTCATGAACTGGAAAGGTAAGAGTGAAGATCCTTAGTCACAATATGTAACCTTTGATGATCAACATTTCTGTGAAGTTTCATTCAGATATTCCATATAGTAAATGAACTACAGGTCAAAAACCATTTTTCAGATCAATCAAGGGCAGATAACTAATGAACTGGAAAGGTAAGAGTGATGGTTCTTTGTCACAGTATGTAACCTTTGATGTGAAACATATCTGTAAAGTTTCATTTAAATATTCCACATATAAAGGAACTATGGGTAAAAAACATTTTTTAATTCAATCAAGGGCAGATAACTCACAAACGGGAAAGGTAAGAGTGACAGTTCTTAGTCACAATATGTTACCTTTGATGTGAAACATATCTGTGAAGTTATATTCAGATATTCCACATAGTAAAGGAACAATAGGTCAAAAACCTTTTTCAGACCTATCAAGGGCGGATAACTCACAAACTGGGAAGGTCAGAGTGACGGTCCTTGGTCACAATATGTAACCTTTGATGTGCAACATATCTGTGAAGTTTCATTCAGATATCATGAATAGTAAAGGAATAACAGGCCAGAAACCATTTTTCCAATACGAAAAAGGGCAGTAACTCCGCTAAAAATGGACGGATTTTGCCCATTAACAATCCCATACCACTCATCGCCGATAAATATGTATGCAAAATTTGAAAAAATTCCGTGAATAAATACTCAAGTTATCGATCGGAAATGGTGAGCACGGATGGACAGACACCGAAGGGTATAACATAATACCTCGCCACACTTTAGTGGCGGGGTATAAAAATGACATGTTGCAAGGGCTGCTGCAAATTCATATAAATGGTCCCCTCTCTGTACTAAGCCATGTGATGAGCTGATAAGAAATTGCGTTAAAGCTTGGCAAGAAACCAAGCCAAAACGACGATTGCCCTAAAATCAAAATACTTCTGGGGCCAGTGGTAATGTGCTGACAACAGAATCCGAAACACAAACTGATCATGCTGTTTGTGTTTCTGATTCTGTAAGGTCTGAACCTGTCTTACCAATAGATCAGGGAGACAGCAAAGAGTTAAGACAAAAGCAAGTAAAACACCATTTACTGCAGTTAAAAATTGCAAGTAATGTAACGGAAGCTTCAGAAATGGCAAAAAATGGACAGCTCTAGTGATGAGGATGATTTGTTTAATGTTACTAGAGCCCTGAACATGTTTTGTGCGTTCCATCTGTCTCTGTCTTAACTCTAGAGAATAGCCATGCAGTCTGCATCTATTCAGTGCTCAGTTATCACTCATAGGCTCTAAGTCAAAAATAAAATTGGTCTTTTGAGGTTTTGTACAAATATAATAAAAGGTATTACATGAATATGAAATGACCAGAAATTGCTACAGTCACTGCAAATAATTATGAATTGAGACATATAATTTTTTTCATTCTTACAAATTGCGAATTCTATTATACAAAAACAGTCTAAAATATAAGCAAATTAAGGTCCTCAGAAAAGCTAAGATAGCAGGAAATTGCACCATTTACCCCAGAGCTTCAGGGGGCATCGGCCCCGGGCTGTGACGGAACACGCGCAGAGCGCGTTCGCTTCGAGTATGTTTTAGTCAGGAAATAAAATCAGAAAAGTTAACATGTACAGGCATTTTGTGAGGAAAAAGGTTTGACACCTTGCGTAGGGGTAATTTGGTATGCTGAATCCGAAAACCAATGTTGGCAAGCTGAGAAATGACGTCTTAATGACCTAATTTGCATATTTTCAAAATGGCCGCCAAAAATCATGGAATTTGACATATTACTGAACTATTTTATTTCTTGGCAATGTTTTTATGCAAAATTATTTGTATTATGTCCTAAGATTGTTTTACCATTAGAGTACATGGTTTTGGCGGCAATTTACATAAATTTTCCAGGATGTTACCGTATTCATGGTAATAAATGTTCGTTTAGTCTATAAAATCATATACAAACTGGCCTTATTCAGTATCCTGCTATTTAAATGTTAGTTTTAATCATAGCACGATTTTGGACTGTTTACCAGATTTTCAAGTAATAAATGAGAAAGAAACTTTGATAATCAACAAGTTGTTTTGTTTTAAAGTAAATGTCATAATGGCCATGTCCAAATATATGGTAAATTTTGTATCTATAAAAGTTACAGCATGCACATTCCTTAGTACCCTAGGGACCAAGCCCAACCTTGTACCATCAGGAAAACTTCTAATAAGTGTCAATTTGTTCTGTGAGGCCATCTAAATGGGTTAAAAATATTGCCTTAAAGAATAAACCCATATGAGCTCTATGTAAAAGTGCATGGTCTCCATGGCAACACATAACGCGCTTCTAAAGAATGTGGATGCCCCTACAAAAGTACTCATATCTCAGCAACAACTTATACTAAACTTTAAAACTTGGTACCTGCCCAATGCTATGACATAGGACTTTCAGCCAATGTTCAGATTGTGAATTCGATATGCAAAATATCGAATTTGCATATTCATGAATATTAATGAAAACATTAGTAATAACAGAAAAAAGGTAAAAAAATTAAGGGGGTGTACATGCAAATTTATCTATATCTCAGCGGCTTACATTCCTATACTGCCAGCATTGGCACCAATTTAATGCTTATACATAGCATATTTACTTAATGCTCCATATGCAAAATATCTAAATATTGTATTCATAAATATTAATTAAAATTTAGAAATGAGAAAAAATAGAATACAATTAATAGAATGTGCATACAAAATTACTCATATCTCAGCTGCTAGTTATCCTAGATTTCATACTCATTTACTTTCTAAACTTGTTCCCAAATTTAAGTCCAGCAAAAAGTTCTGTTATAGTGTTGTTTAATACGCATATTATTTAATATGTTTATTAATGAGTGTTTTTGAAGATTCAACCTTATTGATTCGTTTTCAATTTTTCTTTAGTTTTCATCAATATTCATGAATATGTTTGTTAAAGGATTGTATATCTGACAATTGGAATAAAATAATATGTCTCAGCCTTAATTTGATGCTAAGATTAATTGTCTAGAACAATAAAAAGATGAGATAGGGGTAATTATAGAAGTAGGCCTCCACTAACTTTTCTATGTTTTTACTCTCATTTCTAATGTTTACATTAATATTAATAAATTTCAAAAGTGAATAGTTTCACATAATGACTATGTAGTAAAGTAAAATGGCTTAGCTTTTAGTTTGTACCAAGTGTGGTAGTCTAGGAATATTAGCAGCTACGACATGAGTTATTTTGTAGGTACATCCCCTTAATTTTATTACCATTTTTCTCTCAGTTTTAACATTTAAATTGATATTCAAGAATATAATCATAAAATGATTTGCATATCTGATCATGGCATAAAATGTGCCATGTCTTAGCATTTTTTTGGTACCAAGCTTGTTAGTCTAGGACAATTTGCAAGTGTGAGATATAGGGACTTTTCTAGATAAACACATTTTAATTTTCTGCAATTTTACTTTCTTTGTTTATTGTTTTCATTAATATTCACAAATATGTAAATGAGATTTGTATATTAGACTATTGTGTTAAAGTACTATGACTCGCCTTTCATTTGGTACCAATTTTAGAAGTTTTCTAATATTTTCATTAATATTCACGAATAAGCAATTAGATAATTTGTATATCATACTATTGGATTAACGTGTAATGTCTCAAACTTTTTTTTGGTAACAAGTTTGGTGGTCTAGAATAGTTCGCAGCTGACATCTAAGTAATGTTGTACGTAGCCTCCTTGTTTTTTACTACCATTTTCTCTTATTTCTCATGTTTTCATAAGTATTCATGAATATTCAAATTAGATCATTTGCATATTGTACCATTGGGTAAAAGTACTTTGTCTAGGCTTTGATTTGATACCCAGTTTGATAGTTTATGATGACTAGCAACTGACATATGGGTAATGTGTATAGGGACACCCCCTTATTTTTTTCTACAAATTTTCTTTTATTTCTATTCGTTATTAATGCTCATGAATATGCAAAAACGAAAATTTGCATATCAGCACATTGAATACAAAAAACTATGACTGGGCTTTAATTTGGTACAAGGGTCGGTAGCTGCTGCTTAGATACGAATCATTTTGTAGGTACACCCACTTTCTTTAGAATCATACTGTAGATTTTCACATAATGGTGGCGAGGGGGGGGGGGTAAATTGTTCTAGGCAAGACTCCCTGAGCCAGTCTTTTCTTTGCTATTTAGCGACCATTTGGTTTCGCCAGTAACTGACAACTTGCTTTTCTTGAATTAGTGGAAGATAGAAAAAATCCATGAAAGAATGTGCGGCACGCAAGTGTCAAACTTTGCTCTGCTTGCAAATGACCCAGCCTGATGGGTTGCCATGGACACCAAGATATTTGATGTAATCCAAACAGGTTTATTTTCGGAGACAATTAGAATGTTTGGTTTTTAGTGGTCCCACTGAAAAATTTCGCATCCATGAGTAATTGTCCTTTGGTGCAAGGTAAGTCTAATAAGCCCCCTCCCCCTCTCTAGGTGTGTGTGTGGGGATAGTTATTCCATGATTTTACCTCTATTTTTGAATTCATAAATAATCATGAATATGCAAATGAGATAGTTTTATATATGACTATTGGATGAAAGGGCTTGTCAAATTGTATCACTGATGATATAATAACATTTAACAAGGACACTTTGGGGCAGAACTCAGTTTACATTTGCTTTTTTATAATTTTTCCTTATTTTCTGAAATTTTCATCAGTATTGATGAATATGCAAATTAGTTAATTAATCTGTATATCAGACTATTCCATCGGATGAGAGTACTATATCCAAGCTTAACTTTGCTATCAAGTTAAATAGTGTAGGATGAGTTGCTGATGAGATACGAGTCCTTTTGTAGGCACAGGCCCACTTTCTTTAAAATCACATTTACCCCCTCCCCCAGCTGAAACATACAGAATGTTGTTTAAATCAGCACATTTTCCTGCAAACAATAGTGATACCATTGTGATGCATTTTGTTTAAAGTTCTCAATTTAATGAACTCATTCCTGACATATTTGAGCCTGATAATATGCATGGAGTATCATGGAAACCTTAACTAAGTTTGAAGCAAGATTTTTTTGCTCAAGTTGTCCCCCTGATTACCTAATGGTCAGAGTTTTAATTCTAATTGTATAAATTGATGTCAATGAAGACTCCCAATCATGAGAAGATGTTTTTGGATTGATTTGTACCAGTTTGGCATCCTTAACACGTTACTCTACTGATTTTTATGATTTTTTCTTCAATTTGGCGTCCATCTTTGAAATATGCAAATTAGATAGTGAAGACGCCATTTTTCAGCTTGCCAACATTGGTTTTTGGATTCAGCATACCAAAATACCCCTATTAGGTATCTCAGAACCTTTTCTTCACAAAATGCCTGTACCTTCTTAAATAAGCGTCTTTTTCTGATTTTTTTCCTGACTATTTGCTTCGCTCACTCACTTTCCTGCTACTTATAAATATTTGATAGCTACTCTAATTCTTAATTGAATCCCTGGAATCATTAAACGGTGGGTGTCATTTTTACAGTTAGGGAGCGCAGAAGTTCAGTGGTAGATTGCTTGACTAAAGACCAAGCCAAGGGTTTGAGTCTGACCAGCGTCGCTGTGTTGTGGTCTTTGAGCAAGACACATTTATCCTAGCTTAGTACTGGTTCAACCCAGGAAGACCCCTCCCTACATAACTGAAAGATTGTTGATGGGCGTAAAGAATCTAATCAAACATAAATCATTTGTACAGTGGAAGTGTGTATCTTGCCTTTGATATTGAATTGTCTTGCGTAATTCGATAATTTATACAAGACATCCTGACAATCTTATTATGACTAAGCTTTTCTCCTATTTAAGCATATGTAACTATGTGACCCCTGAGGTGGGTCTTCATTTTGCCCAATGGGCATAATTTAATCAAACGTGGTAGAGGTCTACTTGTTTTTTTTTTTTGATTGATTTGATTCTTTACGTCCAATCAACAATCTTTCAGGGACGGGTCTTCCTGGGTTGAACCTGTGCTAAGCTAGGATAAATGTGTCTTGCTCAAGGACCACAAGGCAGTGACGCCGGTGAGGCTCGAACCTGCAGCCCCTCGGTCTCGAATCAAGCACTGTACCACTGAGCCTCTTCTCTCTTCTTGAATTATTTTGCCCCACTCAGTCTCGAGTCAAGCACTCTACCACTGCGCTCCCAGGTCTACTTGGTGAAGCTACATACCAAATAGAAAGGCTCTAGACCTTGTGGTTTTAGACAAGAAGATTTTTAAAGGTTGCATTTTTGAATTTTGTTTTTGCCTGTGTGATCTAGATATGCAACAGACCAGAACTATTTGAACAATTATTATAGAGGGCCATATAAGGATCATTCCTGCCAAGTTTGGTCAAAATCCAGCCTGTAGATTAGATGTCCTTGGAAGCAATTGTTGACGACACACGACTGACATCCAACGATCATAATATCTCACCATGAGCCAAGGGCTCAGGTGAGCTAATAAAGACTTTAGGATAGGAATTGATTTAAAACAAGGCCTAGGGGTGGACTTTAAAAACATATTATTTAAAAAAACTGAAGCTTAGTTTTTTAAAGGAGAAAGAGTGTGGTAAAATACAGCATTTCGAAGTTTTGAGTAACCTGAAACAGCTAGATGGCACCCCAGAAACGGCAACTGCAAAACATCCAATGAGAACAAACGCGTGCAGTGCGGAGGAATGAGCGCGAAAAAGGTCAACATAGCAGTCAGACAACAGGGCTCGAAGAAGACGGATTGCCACCTCCACATCTTGGAAGGTAAGTCTGACTCTATCATGTAACCTTATTTATGCATTAATGTATTGCTTTACTTACAGCGGCTAGCTCTCGGCCGGCATACATTGCCTATATATTTTGTGCAATAATATAAAGCAAAGAAAAAGAATTCATGTCTATTGCCTCTATTTTCAGTGTATATATATAATTATTAGTGAGCAAAGCTCGCATCGCGCATTGCGAACAACGTGAGCTCTTACGGTAGAGATATGGTCCAAAATGGGATAGGGTTTATGCACAGTGTATCTTTAAAATCTCATGGTCCGGTTTTGTTGTCCATGAAATTACCATATGTTACGTCACTGGCGAATCGATTGCAAGGCGCTATTTTTAAAACAAGAAAATGAAGAAATCGAAAATTAGTTCAAAGTCAACTCACTTTTTTTTCTATTCTATCCTAAGCGTTTTCATACATTCTCCAACTTTGATTCGAATAAAACTGACGATACTTCAGTTTTAAGACGAAACCAACCGAATTCAAGCAGGCTATTTGTTGATGTAGTTACCAGACGAAAAAATGAGTCATAAAAACCCACAATGCATCGCTCTGCACATATAAACTCCCCAGCACTATTGACTGGTACGTTTTAACTCCCCAGTATTGACGCTCTCTGTCCAGAAAGACACTCCCCAGTATTGTCGCTCCCTGTCCAGAAAGACCCCAAGGGTTGTACAGTACAGATTATGCATAGAAAAACGGTACACACTCTCTCTCTCTCTCTGCTAAACTGCTTTTTATCGGTCTCTATACTGGATTTGATTAAGTTGTAATGGCGTGTTTGCATCTAAATATGATAATATTGTGGTGCCATATGCTTTTGACATACTTTCTTAGAATGCTGCAGGGGAGTGTGGGCAGCAGCCCTTTTTATTTGTAAAATGTGAAAACTAATTTTTAACATAGCAAAGTACAGTTGTCCCCTTCTCTGTTTCTCTCACTCCCCATCCCCGAACCCACCCACCATTCATTTTAATCTATCTATCTAATCTATACTACCCCACCCAAACCTCTTCCCTACCCACCCACCGGTCTGTCAGTATCTATCTATCTATCTATCTAATCTAATCTACCCTACCCCACCCCTACCTCTTCCCTACCCACAGACTGGTCTGTCTGTTTCTTCTGTCTGTATCTATCTATCTAATCTACCCTACTCACCCACCCATCAGTCTGTAAGTCTGTCTGTCTGTCTATCTATAGCTGATCATTCCGGCAGGGAGTGCTTATGGCCTAGACAGTGACCACATCCCCCTAAACCACCCACCATTCATTATAATCTATCTATCTACCCTACCTCTTCCCCTACCCTACCCTCCCACCGGTCTGTCAGTCTCTGTCTGTCTGTCTGTCTGTCTATCTATCTTTCTAGTTAACTACGAAAATTCAGGGCATCACTATATGTCTGGTATCTACAATATTGGGCTCTTTGTGGTGGCCTTTCGAACTGGGAGCAGTGGTCAAGTACTTGTCTTTTTCTATACACATAATGATAACAGTACGTGTCAATACAATCTCGATGAGCTGTGATTAACCTTGATAGAAAAAAAACTCTTAAATCAGATAACTTATCTTAGTATTTTTAAATAATAAATAAAATGCCAAAAAACCATGAATTCAGTAATGTTCTTTAATATCTTCCTTTTGATATCATCAGCAGTTTACCGTTGGTACATTATTATGGTGACTGAGATGTACCAGAACACTGTCACAATGTGCAAAAAATGAGAAATGTTCTAAATATCATTCTCTATTATTTCAAGGACTTTAAAAGGTTTTCAAGAGCTTGAACTGCTTTTTAATTCCATTTGCAGTGGATTTCAAATATGTATTTTATCCCTGTGAAAAGAGTTGTACATCATTATTGTTCGGTTTGACTCTTTATGTCCCAGTCAACCATTTTTCAGTCATGTCAGGACTGGTCTTCATGGGTTGAATCAATACTAAGCGGCGGATAAAGTGTCTCGCTCAAAGACACAGCACAGTGACTCCGCCAGTGGATATACTCAAGCCAGCAAAAATAGTAAGTAAGTATGATCAGGAAATACCACAATCACAAACCGCAGACAACCCTGTGGCACCATGAGAAAGAGCCGCTCAACCATCACGAGACACCAGGAAGACAAATTAAGCAAAGCAACCAGTTCTCTCTTCCACATCAAGATGATTGCAATACTAGAACGGACACAAAGCAACGTACAACAAAACATAGAACAATAACAGACTCCCACAATGGGAGTAACAATAAACAAAAAGTCAACAACAACATAACCATAGCCTTAGAACGGACAGCAGCCTAAGCCACCGAGGGGGGGGGGGGGGCTAAAATGCATTTTACTGGTACCAAATCTTTGCCCTAAATTCTGCTGTTGATGAAGTACAAGAAATGTTCAGCTCACTTGGAGGCCATCTAACAAATGCAATGAATCATCATGGAGAAACATTCTAATCAAATTTACACATCTTGATGAAACAAAGAAAAGGGCTCATGACTCACAGATAGTCAGAGCTAAAGAAAACCTCAAGTTGAGCCACGGTGGGTCCAGCTACAGATAAGCATCAGGCACCAACCCACCGATTAAAGCTTTACGTCAGAGCCGTCATTGAGATGAGGCCTGACCCACCGTTGTGCAATTAAAGAGGAAACCATAGCTATAAACAGTGATTGGGTTTAAAACTAGGCATGCAGACTGTCGCATGATATCCAAGTTATATCCAACCCTTATATAAGGTTTTACTATCTTTTTGAATTGATCACTAAAATTTGGTTTTCCAACAATTCGTTTGAATTTATAAACTAAATCACCATTAAATATAGGTTCTGATATGCCTTGTTGCAGAAGAGTTTTTAACCCAATGTTGTATTTAACAATTAACTCTGAGTGTCTATGGTAGAATTTAGAAAACGCTTTTCGAATTTTATGATATCTTTAACCTTATTTTAATAATTTAGCAGTTAAAAATAAGTTTCTGTTGTTGAAGTCATCAACATTAGAACCGTTCTAGCAAAACGGATAAGCTGAGAAATATATACACCATAGGAAGGAGAGCGAGGAACATCTCCATCAAAAAATGGGAAAATTAAAATCATCTTGTTTATCATAAATTTAAGAAGAAACTATGCCATTTGTTATTGACAAGTTCAAGACCAAAAACGGAGCCTTCGATCTCCAGACTAACACTCTACCAACTGAGTGAGTCGCTGCTCTATGCATTTCTGTGTACCTCTTGACTAGTATGCTTTGAAAAGCTGGAGATGCAGCCTCTTAGGCTAGGGACTATAATATGTATTGTAAAATATCAGTTTTTACAGAAAAGGTAACACATTTAAATGATTTTTATGATGTGCCCCACCTCACCACCCCGCCCACCTGGAACACACATCAGACCCATATTTGGTCCCAGTACACACTTACAACCACGCAAGAGGCAAGTTAGCAAAACGACTTCTGTGATCGGTTCATAAAACGGTGTCACTGTCAAGAAAGGAAGACGCGCCGACCAACTATTTTCGTCACAAACGGTAAGTTTCTCAGTGTGCGGTCAGAAATCAAAGACAGTTAGATTTCTTGTCAAACTGCCTATCAGGTGCTCCTGTGCCGGTTTCAGAGATGATTGACAGTTGTGTCTTACGCGTAGGCGGGTCAATGCCCCTTTTTCTCTCATGTGATTGGACAAAACCTGTTATGTGACGATTTCCATATTTGGCACGCGCTGGTGGTCTTCTGTATGGAAAAAAAGTTTGATGTTGTTTTTTTCTCACTTTTTCATTAGTTCTTAGACTCAGGCCTCCAGATAAGAGTGCTATTGTAGAACAATTTTTTTATTTCTCATCCAAAACATATGTTGTGGGTACTCAAAAGAACCGTCTCAATGAGACGGTTCTTTTGAGCACCCAAAATCCAGGTAAGAAAATACTTAACCATTTTACGCTAATAAAATGTCCTTATCTGGATCAATGGAACTTCTAAATATGGTTTTCACATTGACGCAGAAAGAATGATAGTTAAAAATTTAAAGAAATATCTGCGTTGATGGTTAAAAAATAATGTATGGCAAGAAACCTCTCCGTAGGAAATGATTGCCGATATTTGCCAAACTAATATTTGTCATGCGCGGACCAATTTTGTTTGTTTGTTTGTTTGGTTCTTTACGACGCATCAACCCTTGTGGGTCATTAGCGTCAGACGGTATTAAACTAAACATGATGAAGATGGAAAAAGTAAAAATTTATAAGATAAAATAAAAGGAATGATGTTGATGAGATTGTATAATGACAATTAGTTGAAATACGATTGTTGACAGGAGAGACCACGTACAATATCTGACAGTTTCAAAGAGCTATTCAGATAACTGTACATGTTCTCTAACTGAACAGAATACAACATTAAAAAATCTGTATTATGGTCTGATACAAATGTAAAACAAAACATGATTTTAAAAATAGCAATTAGATTTTGTTAAAAAGATTTATTTGTCTTAAAAATGTCATAATACTATCAATATGTATATCTTGAAATAACTGTTTCATGTTATCAACATGGAAGCAATTATTTCTTACTCGTGCAAAATCGCCACACTCCAAAAGGAAGTGACTTACAGTGAATGGTGCGTCGCAACCAACACATTGTGGCGGCTCTTCACCTTGTAGTAAGTATGAATGAGTGACTCTTGTATGACCTAAGCGGAGTCGAGCTAAAACTACTTCTTCTCTTCTAACGTTTCGAACAACTGATTGATATTCACCAATAGTTGGTTTGATGTCAAGAAGTTTATTACCAATGCTGTTATTCCATGAAGTTTGCCATTCTTCCAAGATATTATTATTGATAGATGGCTTAAAATTGGAAAATGGAATTTTAAAAGAAGTTGGTTCTAATAAAAGCGATGTTTTTGCTTGCTTATCTACCATCTCATTCCCTTGGATACCTATATGACTAGGAATCCAACAGAGAGCAATTTCTTTATAAGCTAAAAGCTCATGACATTTTTCTAAAAGTTTCTGAATCTGTGGATTCTTCGAACTGGTATGGTTCATTGCTTTCAATACAGAAAGCGAGTCAGAAAATATAATAAATTTATTGTTTGCATCACAAGTGCTAATAAAATCTAAAGCTAGATCAATTGCTTTGGCTTCAGCAGTGAAAATTGATGAATCGTCAGGTATACGTTGCATATTACTATGGTTGTCTGATATAACAGCACAACCAACCTTTGAGTCTTCCTTTGACCCATCAGTATAAATTTGTTGGTAATTCTTATAACGACTTTGCATTTTTCTGAAATCATCTTTTAATATGTGTGGATTTGATTCAGATTTTTTCCCGGAATGTAAATCAAAAAGTATTTCAGGTGGTTTCATAAACCAAGCTGGAATATTTGGTGTAAAATGTTTTTCAATATTTTGTGGTTTGATATTGGCAGATTCTAAGAGTGGTGAAATTCTGATGCCAAATGATTTAATAGCTTTAGGTTTTTGTTCATATAAATTAACATCATTTGGTGGGCATGTAACTTCATGAGCATGATTTGATGGGTTAGCAGCAAGTCTTATAGCATATTGCAAAGAGAGTTTCTCTCTTCGTGAGTAAAGTGATGGTTCATCTTCTTCCACATAGAGACTAGCAACAGGAGAAGTTCTAAAAGCCCCTAAAGCTAATCTTAGTCCTTGGTTATGTATAGGATCAAGCAATTGAAGATATGATTTTCGTGCAGAGCCATATATAATACAGCCATAGTCTAATTTTGACCGGACTAGAGACCGATACAACTTGAGAAGTGTTGTTCGGTCTGCACCCCAAGAAGTATGGGAAAGCACTTTTAAAAGATTCAATGCTTTTAAACATTTAGCTTTGAGATATTTAATATGGGGTATAAAACTGAGTTTTCTATCAAATAAAATGCCAAGGAATTTAGATTCCTCAACAACTGGAATAGGTGATCCATATAAATGTAAAACCGGATCATCATGTTGCTTGCGCAACTGACAGAAATGTACACACTGTGTTTTTGATTTGGAAAACTTATGCGCGGACCAAGACAGCTTTGTCAGAGGGGGTCCAACTACATGTATGACAACTTTTTTTTGTTGTTTTTGTTTATTGTTCATGATTGGAGAAGAGGAGAAAGAATCCAATGCCACTGACTATATGCGGGCCATCATCGGTCTACCAGCGAAACGCCATTAAATGCGTTTCTCTGGCGGGCGGATGATGGCCCAGCATTGAATGCTGGCTTTGCAGCTTTGTGATTTTTCAGGGGATCGAGACTAGTATTACTAAGAGACCCTTTTCGTAATTTTCAGGGGGGGGCGGACCCCAGTCCCCCTCTCTGAATCGCGCATGTACACTAAACAGGCGTGTATGAAACTAGCTATTTAAATATAAAGCATTTGGGCTCAGGGTATATTTTTTATTCATTCTGGCTAGAGTTTTCGCGAGATTCCAGCAATCCTGAACAAGAGTAGCATCACTACAGATATTTTAGGATATCATAGGTTCCAAGCGCGAACTCAGGAATTTTTGTCAGGGGGGGTGGGGTCCAGAAAACAGCCAGGACAACGTTTCTATTTGTGTCCTCAACTTATTTTACACGGTAGCGTATGAATGTACTGGGAAATATCCTCCAAATCCATAACCAGTTCATGGCGCCTGCTTTGGCCGCGATACCCTCACCGAGCTACAATGTCAGCACTGGATTGGCTGCCGTTTGTGGAAATTTCGTAGATAGCCATGTGCAGACCCATAGGGGGATTGGGGGTCCGCACCAAAAGAAACTATGATATGTGCGCTAACGGAAGACTCTGATCAGCCTGGTGCCCAAGGTTCTTGTTACACTACGCTGTCTTCATGGGGAAAGCTTGAGGTCCTTTAAATAGCTATCAAGTGCCCATATAATGAACCCGATCAGCCTGTACCTCTCGACGTCGTGCTCACAGACAGTTTATTTTGCCACGGTGCGACACATTTATGTTTTCAAGCGCTTCGCTCCGCCTCCTGACGAAATGATCATGTTTTTTGACAACCGTTTAGCCCCGCCTACTCGCTACAAGCGGGAATGGTCAAATAAATTGGTGTTGCTAAATGTGGATTGCGTTTTGTTTTACTTTGACGAGCTTGTCACTTATTACGCCGTATCTTGTTTGGCGAGTCTTTGAAATCTGACCCGTTGGTCTTGCGATGGCGTGACTCCAGATGTGCTTTTGCTAACTTGCTACTTGCGCGGTTGTATTACAACTCTTAAAACCAGGCCAGAAGCAACTGTAATTTTGTATGGAAAGCATTTAGCTGCCACCCTGAGCTACCAGGTGTTCTTGTTCAAACCACTACCTAAACGGAAAATCCCACCTCAGAAGAAGCTTGATCCCACGACCCTCACTAATGAGTCCGTGCTCTAATCGCTGAGCTTCTCAGGTGGTCCTGTTCAAACCATCCCGGGAACACTAGTCTGAGCTACCAGGGGGGGGGGGTCGTTCCAAATCACTACCTACAGGCAATGTAACTAGTGGAACTTACACATAAATAGAAAATTGGATCTAGCATGCTGTGCTCGCCATAAAGGTTGTGTCTTATTTCATATTAAAGAGGTACATGTCTACAAATGTCCAATTCCTAGTGAGCGAGCCAGTTTACATTGAAAGAAGACACATGTAGATTACATAAACAACGAATGAAAATGGTCAATGGACTGATCAATTGTTTTGCGGTATTTTGTACGCTGTGTTTTGTACCATTCAGCCCTACATATCAACGTTCCTACCTAGCAGAGGAGGATTATAACAAGAACAAAAACAAGTACAAGGATAGCGGTTTAAAAAGTAAGAAGTGGCTCGCTTGGTTAGAAAGAAGTCGCCTTAAAGAAGTCGCCGAAGAAATATCTCCATTGCTGACGGCAATCTTCCAGAAGTCCCTGGACTCCGGCACTGTTCCAGATGATTGGCGATCTGCAAATGTTTCTGCCATTTTCAAAAAAGGGGATCGTTTCAAGGCCAGCAACTACCGCCCTGTTTCATTGACAAGTCTGTGTTGTAAAATCCAGGAGCACATCATTACAAGCAACATCTTGAGACACCTAGAGGAGCATAGCATACTTACGGACTGCCAACATGGATTCCGAGCACGCCGCAGCTGTGAAACACAACTGGTGACCCTTGTTCATGAACTTGCAGAGGCCATAGACAGAGGAAGACAGACTGATATGATCATTCTTGACTTCTCTAAAGCATTTGACCGTGTCCCCCATCTCCGGCTGCTGGCAAAGATACACCACTACGGCATCAGAGGATCAACATATAACTGAATCAGATCATTTCTACAGAATAGAAATCAACAGGTTGTCGTTGACGGAGCAACTTCAGACAAGGTGGAGGTAATAAGTGGGGTGCCGCAAGGCACTGTCCTTGGCCCTTTACTATTCCTGATGTTCATCAATGACCTGCCAGATACTGTCACTTTTAACACCAGGCTCTTTGCAGACGATTGTATTATATACCGTACTGTCAAGTCAATCCAAGATTGTCTCCGACTACAGGAAGACTTGAGGGAACTGGCGACTTGGGAAGAGACATGGGGCATGCTATTTCACCCCGATAAGTGCAACGTCCTTCGCATTACACGAGCCCGATCACCAGTCATCTTTGACTACAGCCTGAAGAACCAAATCCTAGAAGCAGAGACACAATCCAAGTACCTTGGCGTTGATATTTCTTCCAACCTCTCTTGGAACAGACACATTGACAGGATATTGAAGAAAGGCAATAGTATGATTGGCTTCCTGCAAAGAAACCTCAGAGTCAGTAACAGGAATAATACCAAAGCCTCAGCATACTTCACCCTTGTCCGGCCGAACATCGAGTACTGTGCCTCAGTATGGAATCCATACACAGACCAAGGTAAGAGGAAGATCGAAATGGTCCAGCGTCGCTCCGCACGATATGTTACTAACAGATATCGAAATATGAGTAGCGTCACAGATATGTTGGATGAATTAAACTGGGAATCCCTAGAAAGCAGAAGGACAAAGATACAGCTTACCCTGCTTTACAAGATCATGAACGAGATGGTAGATATACCAACCTCACCATATGTAACCCAAGCCTCTGCACGCACCAGATCAAGCCATACGAAGAAACTGAGACAAATATCATCAAGAACTGATGCCTACAAGTATAGTTTTTTCCCTCGCACCATCCCTTTTTGGAACTCATTGCCAGCTTCTATAGCTGAGGCTCCCGACTTGGTATCCTTCAAGCGGGAGCTGTCCACTCTTACATTCTAAGCATATCAGGTCAGGCTGTGAGTAAACCTTAATGATGGTTGGAGCTATGCCGGTTGGGCTATCATACCCAGGGGCCGCTACGGTAGCCGGATTGGTTTAACTTGAAGGGGCGAAAGCAGCTTGGAAAACTTTCTCTAAATTTCTTCCTTTCCTATAACTATTCTTCCGTACTTTCCTATATTTTCATTGCTTTTTCTTTTCTCTCCCGCAGAAGTAACGTTATGGTCAAATCTGTGACAGAAGTTACTCAACGATTAGAAATAGTATAGACTAGTAATATATAGACGGGCGGTTACCTTGGTGTTTAGCTCACCTGAGCCGAAGGCATTGTCTGCGCATGTGCGATACTAAAGGATCGACCTGTCTGCTATGGGACATCACGACTGAAAAGTCGGGTTTGTGCTGTTACGCGGGGCGCAATACTCAAGACACCTACGTTAAAAAGTAACAAGCGTTAAATACCTATAGATAATCCTTCATTGGAGGTATCTAATCATATTGGGTAGCCAAACCATAACAATGATAGGTATTACGGTATTCAGCCATAGACTGATCATATTGTTTGCACTAAAACATTTTTGAAAACATTCTCCGCATGGCATTTTCATTGAAACCGTTTCAGTGACACGTGATGAAGCGCTTGATAAACAATATTGAATCAGCCAATCGGGCGAATCACATGACTCTGTGACGCATTTGGTAAACAAATATGTCACATGTACCCACAGTGCTCAAATCAGACAGGTCAGTATTTGATAAAATGCTTCCGTTCGATGACAATGGAGCCGAAGGCTACAGTATACAAATTAGCGTCCGTCCGTTAACATTTTCAAACATCTTCTCTGAAACCACTGGGCCAATTGAACTCAAATTTCATATGGTGACTTCTTAGGATGGGGAAACGAAAGTTTGTTCAAATGGTCCTGGTCACATGACCAAGATGGCCGCCATGCCCATATATGGTAAAAACTCTTTAAAATCTTCTTCTCCAGAACCAGAAGGCCGGTGGCCTTGGGACTTGGTATGTAGCATCGGGGATGTGGGGCCTACAAAGTTTGTTCAAATGATGATCCTGGGTTGTCCTTGACCTACTGAACGTCAAGGTCAAATTTGCTTCCTAATGCATTTTAATGGGGAAATTTTTGAAAAGTTGATTTTTTGAAAACTATTGAAGCCAAAGTCATTATTCTCACTTGATATTTTTAATCTAATGTGACATTGGCTATAAATAAGTTACACAGGTCAAGGTTGACCTTTGACCTTTCAGCCAAGGCTGCTTATATTGAAAGTAAGTAATGATGCAAAGATCAGGAATCGATACAATTAAGTACCACACCTGACCCAGGATACCAATGGGAAAGTGACAAACTCACAGAAGACACCACAAACGAGAGCCAAGAGGTCAGCCC
Source organism: Loripinus fragilis (assembly GCA_964019695.1). Lineage (NCBI taxonomy): Eukaryota > Metazoa > Mollusca > Bivalvia > Lucinida > Lucinidae > Loripinus > Loripinus fragilis. The sequence continues at coordinate 20,884,028 of OZ026528.1, forward strand.
TTTCCCAGCAGGTGACCACAAAGCACATATAAACAGACGCGCACAAAACATAGCAAACACAAGACAGAACAAAAACATAAAAGATCCACAAAAGAAGTACCGCCTTGGAACGGTCAGTAAAATATTTTACTGGAGGGCTTAAACCGGTTTAACGGCGCCAACCTCACCCTTAATTCAGATGTGGATCAAGACACATAGATATTTGGTTTGCATGAAAGACCCCTAACTTATCAATGCATCAATCACATCAATATATTAAAACATAGTTTTCTCAGAAACCATTGGGCAATTGAACTCAATTTTCATATGAAGACTCCTTACAATAAGTTAGCCAAGATTTATGCAAATTGTTTTGGTCTCCTGACCAAGATGGCCTCCATGGCCATATATTGTAAAACCCTTTAAAAATCTTCTCCAGAACCAGAAGGCCGGTGACCTTGGGACCTGGTATGTAGCATCGGGGATGTGGGGCCTACAAAGTTTGTTCAAATGATGATCCTGGGTTGACCTAGACCTACTTTACGTCAAGGTCAAATTTGCTTCCTAATGCATTTTAATGGGAAACTTTTGAAAAGTTGATTTTTTGAAAACTATTGAAGCCAAAGTCATTATTCTCACTTGATATTTCTAATCTTATGTGACAATTGCTATAAATAAGTTACACAGGTCAAGGTTGACCATTGACCTTTCAGCCAAGGCTGCTTATATTGTAGTCCCATCAATATAATAGAACATAGTTTTCTCAGAAACCAGTGGGCAATTTAACTCAAATTTCATATGAAGACTCCTTACAATAAGTTAGCCAAGATTTATGCAAATTGTTTTAGTCTCATTATCAAGATGGCCTCCATGGCCATATATGGTAAAAACCTTTGAATCTTCTTTTCCAGAACCAGAAGGCTGATGACCTTGGGACTTGGTATGTAACATTTGGGATGTAGGGCCTACCAAGTTTGTTCAAATGATGATCCTAGGTTGACCTTGACCTACTTAACATTAAGGTCAAATTTGCTTCCTAGTGCATTTAAATTGGATTTTTTGGAAAAGTAAGGGTGCAAAGATCAGGAATCGATACAATCAAGTATCACACCTGACCCAGGATACCAACAGGGAAAGTGACAAACTCACAGTAGACACCACAAACGAGAGCCAAGAGGTCAGCCCTTTCCCAGCTGGTGACCAAAAAGCACATATAAACATGCGCGCACAAAGACATAGCAAACACAAGACCGAACAAAAACATAAAAGATCCACAAAAGAAGTACCGCCTTGGAACGGTCAGTAAAATATTTTACTGGAGGGCTTGGTAAACCGGTTTAACAGCGCCAACCTCACCCTTAATTCAGATGTGGATCAAGACACATAGATATTTGGTTTGCATGAAAGACCCCTAACTTATCAATGCGTCATCTCCTAAAACATATAAATCAAGATATAACAAGGAGAAAAGTTGATTTTTTAAATACTTTCAAGCCAAAGTCATTGTGTTCACTTGATATGTTAAGAGGCCATTCTAAAGGTCATCCTTGACCTTTGACCTTTCAGCCAAGGTCCCTTATATTAGAGGCCCATCAATTATATTAAAACACAGTTTTCTCAGAAACCACTTGGCCAATTGAACTCAAATATCATATGGAGACTCCTTATGTTGAGTGGAGTAAAGAGGTACGTGCATTAAGAGGCTATTTTGGCCCCCCTTTGAGGTCAAAAACTAAAAGTTGCTCTTCACAAGTTTCTTCTTATTAGTTTATTAGAATAATAGCCAAAGTGCAAAGGTCTGGTATTGATACGACTTTAACGGTTGCTATGGTTACAAAAAAGGCCGCCAAAATAGGCTGAAGATAGGAAAATGACCATTTTGGAGCAAATTTGAGACATGTAACAGAGGAATTGATATAGAGACAAACAAATACCAAAAAATATTTTAACAGATGATGAAAATTTTCACAGCACACAATATATTAAAAGGTTTTTTTTTTAGTATTTGCGTGTGCTGATATCTAATTCTTAAAATATCGGTCTCCAAAAGCCTTAAATTTGGCCTAAAATGGCAATTTCTCTATTTTAAGCCTAATTTGTTGGCCATTTTGGTTACCATAGCAACCAGTAATAGTTAAATAAATGCCAGAACTTTACCTTTGGGCTATTCTTCTAATAAACCAGTAAGATGAAATTGGTAAAAAGCAACTTTCAGTTTTTGTCTCTAGAGGGGGCCAAAATAGCCCCTTAATGCACGTACCCCTTTGAACCAAATGTTAATGGTCACAACACCAAGATGGCGGCCATGTTCTAATCAGGTAAAAACCCTTTAAATATCTTCAACTCTTGAACCAAAAGATCAATGACTTGGTATATAGCATTGGGGATGTGGGCCCTACCAGGTTTACACAAATGATGGATCTGGGTTGACCTTGATCTTTTTTACGGCAAGGCCAAATTTGATTCCTAATGCAAATTCCTAAATCACAATACTTGAGAAAAATGTTATACCTATTGAGACACTGGTTTTATATAAGCACCAAAGGACAAACTGACCTTTGGCCTTTCATCCAAGGCCACTCGTAATGGACTGCCTTATACATATCTAAGCATCTTTTTCTCAGAATTCACTGGGCTGTTTGAACTCAAATGGAGTTTTCAGTAGATAAAACTATAAATATGATATTATTTTTAGGTTACTTGATCAAAATGCCCACAGCCCATATATGGTACAACAAAATATGTTTGAATAATAAGCCTAAGTTGACCTTGACCTATTTTAACATTATTAAGGAGAACAGGTGAGCGCTTTAGGTCCTCTTGTTTATCATTTCTCATGCCATTTACCAGACTAGAGGTAAGTGAGATGTGCTGGATTTGTATTGCCTGATGTGTATGTGGAGTAGTGAACGCCGCCTCGACTTTACAATTTTCTGTGAAATCATTAGTATTTCCACCGGACAGTTAACCGCCACTCTATGAAACTTGTTTTTGTATAAAGGCAAACGGTGCAGGCCCAGACGGAATGACACCATCGGCTACATCCCATCTGAGTCGTCTCGTATGCAAGTTTCAATTTAACAAGAATTAAACTACCACGTGGTAAGCCAGGGGGGGGGCACGCAGCAGCAAACTTGATTCCATCAGCAGGCACATTTCGAGTCCATACTATATTGTTTGTGGGAGTGATGGATTCAGTTGGTAACATATTGGAGTCTGTTGTTTACACAGTGACCAAATCTAAGCTGAAAGCACCCAGGGCGCCCAGAGAAAAACAAAACAGAATCTGAGGTTGGACTTTCGCTAATGTCAATTGCCAGCAGTTTAGTTTAAACGTATTTATTGCCAATACAAAGCAAGGGGTCAGGCCACAAGTTTTTCCAACATTAGTCACGGCCCTTCCCCTACAGTATACATACAAAGCATTACATAGACAATGTTGAACATATTTGAGCCAGGACATGAGATTTCCAACAATGAGGTATGTGCGACCAGCAAAGGCTCAGACCAGCCTGCGCATATGCCCAGTCTGATCAGAGCCTTTGCTAGTCGCCTGAACACTCCATGACTGCAGAGCCACTGACCGAATATCATTTGAAGTTTATAAGCTTAACAGAAGGCCGTACAAGCTCATCGGAGTCTACACTTCCCAAAATGCCACATTGTTGGAAATCACGTGTCGCGGCTCATTTCTTTAAGAACAAAGTGATGATAATCGTTTTCTTAAAATGAGCTAATGGTATAATGTTATAGATGGTAATGGAAGTGAAATGAGTGATTGGACGTACTTTGTTGGGGTAATATCAGTGTGTTTCAAAGTTCAGGTGCCAAGCGTTTTATTTTGCTTAATTTTATATGAAGTGAACTTCAGATAATTTAGTATTTGAATGTTTATTATCGTCCATGTAAATCAGTCAAAGCGGTTTGAGTTTTTAATAAAAATATGAACAGATTGAAAGATGATTTTATTTTCTGCATCAGTGAGATTTGGATTTCCATATAACAGTATTTCTAGTCTTAGTGGGAGAAAATTTCTCAAGGAATTAAATAAAACCAAGCGTTGGATAGTATGTTTGTGACATCTAAGGAAGTAGTGTTCAGCGTTTTCGGGTTCAACTTGTTAGCTACAAGTTGGGTCAGGACGCAAAAAGTTGTTAAATAAATCGAGATTCAAATTGCTGCAGTTGCTGCGAATTCTTGCATGCAGAACAGAAAAACGCCTATTGCCAGATGCATAATAATTTGGTACTTTGGAGTTAATAGCAAAGGGCTTTTTCATCTGATACTTGAATGAATGAAGTGTATTTGAATCTTTGAGGCTGTTATCGGCTGCATTCCAGAGTGTTATTGCTGACGGGATACATGATTTCTTGAAAATTTCAGTATGTGCAAATGGGACTGAGTAGTTATTCATATTACGAAGAGAATAATTCGAAATGTTACTCACTAATGGTGGCATAAGATCAGAGATGTATGTTGGCAATAAGTCAGAATGAGCTTTAAACATGAAGCTTAATTTTTGCTGTCTTCTTCTTTCAGCAAGCGAGAGCCAGCCACATGCCTTATATGGCTTGTTCAAAGAAACAGATCTGGTTAATCCCGTTACGATTCGGGCAGCGTCATTTTGAATTTTATCGAGAATTATGGGCTGCACAGCCGTCCCAAACAATAGAGGCATACTCCAGGACTGGCAATAGATACGAAAAGTATATTTGATTTAAAGCGTTCCGACTGAATGAAAATTTAAGTTTTCGCATGATGCCTAGAACTTTTGATGCAGAGGTTTTAATATTATGTATATGATCTGTCCATTTGCCATTGTATGCTAGTGTTAGACCTAGGTGTTTGTGACTTTCAACAGACTTTATCTGCGTATTCTCAAATTTAAGAACAGGCATGTGGTCAAAATTTCTCAGGGTAAATAAAATTGCTTCTGTTTTGGAGGGATGGAATGTTACGAGCCATTGTTTAGCCCACTGTGACAAGAGTATTAGATCGTGGTTTATGAGACCTTGGATATCATCTACACTTGACGCAAAGTAGAACAAAGAACTGTCATCTGCAAACAGCTTTGTCAAACTTACGAGTGAATTCGCAATGTCATTAACATAGATAAGAAAAAGGAGAGGGCCCAACACGGAATCCTGGGGGACACCAGCTTGGATGACTTTGAAGGTTGATGTGCATCCTCTGATAATAACTTTTTGCTGTCTTCCGTTAAGATAATCGGTTAGCCATTTCAGGAAGTCTCCCTCAATACCATGCTGTTTGAGTTTATAGATCAGATCCTTATGCCATACTCGGTCAAATGCCTTAGATATGTCACAGAAATTGCCAGCATAAAGAGTCAATGCAAGAGCACAGACAAAACAGTGTTAGCCCATACCAGACTGTTTCTACTGGAGCAGCCTGATCAGGATTCATTCCCCTTGTCAAGTGTTTTTAGCGAACGAAGAGGTTAGGTAAGGATAGGTGTATGGGTTTCTAGTTAATATAGCTTTTGTATTTGACACGTTACTCGTTGTTTTAAGTTATTTACATTGTGGCACGTGCAGTCGGTCATGTACTTCTCCCAGCGTGCAAGGGCCCAGCCCTACCTGTACAAAATGCCAGCACGAATGAAATGCATACACTTAGCATATATTAAGTGAAAACTGTAATACTTGTTTAGTACATAGAAAATTTGCGCGAGTTGATGATAGTGAAGCAGGGTCCCTGCAGACCGGAGGTATATGTGATTACACAAAAACTATGCCTTAGTCACCCTTGTTTCCTTTTTCTAGCTCAATGTCAGTGTTTGGGAGGAGTAAGAATTTATGTCCATTTACCCCTTTTGCGTAGACTTTACCGTCACAGGACCATACGGCCTCATTACAATTGTGATCGCGAACCTCTTTTGTGATGTTAACATTCTTGGACGTAAGATCATCAGAAATTGACACTTTGGAACCTTTCAGCATTTTACTTCGCAGCATAACTGCAAGTTTATCCGATTTATGCACCAATTTGACGATTATGCTCCGTGGATTATTTGGATTCCAACCCGATGGGCAATCTCAATATCTGTTTCGACCTCCAGCTTATTATATAACAGATCAGACACCAACTCAGACGTGTTCTCACGACCAAAAAATAGTAAGTGAGTATGATCAGGAAATACCACGATCACAAACTGCAGACAACCCCGTGGCACCGCGAGGAAGAGTCGGACAACCATCACGAGACACCAGGAATACAAATTAAGCAAAGCAATCAGCTCTCTCTTCCCCATCAAGATGATTGCAATACTAGAATGGACATTAAGTAGCGTACAACAAAACATAGAACAATTACAGACTCCCACAATGGGAGTAACAATAAACAAAAAGTCAACAACAACAGAACCACCACCTTAGAACGGACAGCAGCCTAAGCCACCGCGGGGGGGGGGGGGGGGGGGGGGGGGCTTAAATGCATTTTACTAGTACCAAATCTTCGCCCTAGATTCTGCTGTTGTTGAAGTACAAGAAATGTTCAGCTCACATGGAGGCCATCTAACTAATGCAATGTATCATCATGGAAAAACACTCTAATCAAATTACTACACCAAGCCTTTTTCGAGCATTCCATGTATGGGAATTGAATTTCGCCTTGTGTATTGTTCTAAGTCGTTGCATTTCAGTTAAATGTCGTTTATGTCGTTACCTTTAGAAAAAATATCCTTTTCATTTCCATATATCCTTGTTTTGTAATCGTTTATGATTTTATTTGTTTCAGTTTTATGAGACCGAATGGAGTCTTGGACTTTCTTAATATCGGTGTCTACTTTCTTTTCAACATCGAACACACGTGATTCAAGTATGTCGAATTGCTCGGTGAATATGTTTTTCAGTGATGCTTCAAGTCGGACCTGCCTGCACTCTGTCTTCTACTGGCCTTGCATCTCTATCTATTCTCCCAAGAACCTATTCAGAAAATACAACAATACAAGTCCTTTAATAATTACCAATTGTTAGCACACATAGGAAACCAAGAAGATAAGCAAGGAAACATTCATAGATTAATAAGGAATTGAATAGAGAGAGAGAGAGACTGGCTTAGTCTGATTGAGTGGATATAACCAGACACATTAAATTTAAAATACGCATGCTTTGTAATGGGGCAGTTCATCCAGGTTTCATCCTGTTCAAGACAGGTTTGCTTGCGACGGTGCCCATATTGCAATCACCCAAAAACATTCACAGTCATTATCTCATATCTGTTTGTTAAATTTCCGATGGGACGAAGAAAGCATTCCCTGACTTTTAAAGATTTTCTAATTTCTCTGACCATTTTATGGAATTCCCTAACTTGACCTTGAGGAAAATAACGAATTTCCTTTACTTTTCCTTGACCAGTGGGCACCCTGATTGTAAGAAATAATTCATCAAAATCAATAATAAGTGAACAAAAATGCTATTTTGACATTTCGGTTCATGTAAGAACTTACCAACTCCGTTTCCATACTATTTGCTTCCTTCATCTCCTTCAGTTTTTTCTCTAACTGTAAAACATATAGAATTCAGCTGGTCATTTGAAGGGCTTCCCCATAGCTGAGGTAGTGCTCCAAATTGTATAAACAAGTAAATATATGGCATTAATGCCTCGGTTACATTTGCCTTACGACGAGTTAACGATGCTCCTACGATGTCCAAATCACCGTTACCGTGCGGCCTCCGCAGGGAGACCTTGCAATCATCGTACCGATTTACGGGCATGGTGGCCTCTACGATTTTGTTTAACTCCGTACAATTAAAAATTTGAAATCTTGGAAATACTCTCCTCGGGTCGCCATGACAGCTAATCACTTAGAGCTCCTAAAAGTGTAGCAGGTACCTTTTTTGTGTCCAAGATCATGTTTGCAAATTAATCAATCAGTAAAAATTCTTTGGTGCACGGAGCGCAGTGTCTCAGTGGTAGAGTGCTTGACTCGAGACCCAAAGACCGCATGTTCGAGCCTCACGGGCGTCACTGCGTTATGTTCCTTGAGCAAGACACATTTATCCTAGCTTAGCACTGGTTCAACCCAGGAAGACCGGTCCCTATATAACTGAAAGATTGTTGATGGGACGTAAAGCATCATATCAATCAAAAACAAAACTTTATAGTGTTACACAAATATTAATGTGCTCTCTGCCTTTGTTGTCATATTCATAGTCTCATTCAAATCTTTATATAAGTTCGTGAAATGTAAATAAAACATACTGTAGGTGCTCCTAGGGGGAATATCCAGGCGCATGAAGACAGTTGAAACTCTTGCCCTTCTATGCTCCTTGAAGAAGGTCTTCAGGTCCGTTGCACGTCTAATGTGGTCTGGGATTCTCACCAGCCTTGAGCCAACCGCAGAGCAATAGTGGAAACTCAGTGAAGACAAAATTGGGAAAAGTTGAGTAATATACTCCATCACTTGACTCCCTGACCAGGTAACTGGCAAACTGGGGGACCCACAAATTGGGCCCACATATTGGGCCACTCGCCCCTTCCTTTTGTGGTATTCTTGAAAAAAAAGTAATTTGGTAATTTGCTATATTCTCATGGTTACTGTAAAGGTATAGCCGCTCACATGAACACTATGTATTGATAGTACTATATGACTTATTTTATTACAAATAAATTTCCATAATATTTACAACAAGAATTGGGCTGCAAGCAAGGCTTTCAGTACATCCCCTGCAACAACATGTTTTTCATTAAATTCCCAAAAAGCATTAATTGACCAAAACATAAAAGGACCAAGTTAAAGATAAGCATGACAAGAAACGGTTACAATCAAAGCAAGTCATGCACTGCAATGATTACTTTAAATATGGAATGGTCCAAAACAGGATGCTTAAAATGTTGTAAAGGGGTACGTGCATTAAGGGGCTATTTTGGCTCCCTATAGTGCCAAAAACTGAAAATTACTTTTCATCAATTTCATCTTATTGGTTTATTAGAAGAATAGACCAAGTGTAAAATACTGGCATTTATTTTACATATACCGGTTGCTATGGTAACTAAAATGGCCAACAAAATAGGCTTAAAATAGAGAAATTGCCCTTTTAGACCAAATTTGAGGCTTTTGGAGACCGATTGTTTAAGGATTAGATATCAGCACAAGCAAATACCAATAAAACCTTTTAATATATAGTGTGTCGTGATACTATTCATCATCTGTTAAAATGTGTTTTTGGTATTTGCTTGTGCTCTATATTAATTCCTCTGTAACATGTCTCCAATTTGCTCCAAAATGGTCTTTTTTCTTATTTTCAGCTTATTTTGGCGGCCATTTTTGTTACCATAGCAACCTTAAAAGTCGAATCAATACCAGACCTTAACACTTTGGCTATTATTCTAATAAACTAATAAGAAGAAACTTGTGAAGAGCAACTTTTATTTTTTGACCTCAGGGGGCCAATATAGCCTCTTAATGCACGTTCCCTTTATCAAAATAACATGAACAATCGATGAATGCAGATCACAAATCGCTAGAAATAGTGCTTTTGATCACCATTTGTCGCCAGTCAATCTAACTTGCTTTCTAACGATCTTAGATCTACGTTCGTCGATAGAATCAATGTTTTGGATTGCCACATATCTGGTGTATTCATTGAAATTACTGAATTCGTAGCCAAAGGGCTAGGAATAATTTATATTTTTCGTTTCTGTAGAAAATATATTTGGTTTCCAAACCAGATAGGCGGCAATCGTAAAGCGCTCTTTTAATTGAGGAAAGTGGATAAAAAATCTCTAAAACCAGTGTTTTCGTTTGCCATTTGTCGCCAGTATGGCGATAATGGCAATTGAAAACTGTTTTATTTTTATTTTCCACAGTAATATTGACATTTTATTTTCCACCTATATGGTGTGGTTTCGTTGTACACTTCATGGTATTATAGTGGACATTTCTGCATACAATTGAATAAAATTATTTGGAACTGCTCTTGCTTGAAAGGAAGCTTTATTTGAATGAGAATTTAACATACACAATTGGGCTTGGGAAACATTCATATACCGAAAAGATAGTTTTATCCTCTTAGTCTTATTATCCAATATTTGCATTGGTCGAAGCATAATGCATTTGATGAAAATTGGCAAAGTTAAAATGCTGTAAATTTATCAAAAATTATTTTTTCATCATTAAATTTATTCCTGCATTTTCAATGTCTAACATACAAGCAAAGCATTTAAAGGATTCACATAGGAATATAGGAGTTGATTTAACAAGGTCTGCACCATCAACCATTACTTAATATATGCTGTGGTCGAGTATTGTCTTTAAAAGTTATAAATGCTGTAAATTTATCAAAAATTATTTTTTTCATCATTAAACTTCCACATGCACATCTTCAGTAAGTCTGTAACATACCTGCAAAGTTTGAAGAGAATTGGCTAAGTTAAAATGCTGTAAATTTATCAAAAAATTTATTTCTCATATAACTTCCATATGCTTACCTTCAATATGTCTTTAACATAAATGCAAAGTTTTAAAAGGATAAAGGGAAGGAGGAGTTGATTTCACAAAGTATGCACCAAGTGCCATATTGTAAACGCACACAGTTAGAATTACAAAGCGGCATTACAGTTGTGTTATGGATCATTTAGACCCTCGTGGCATAACTGTTGCGTTATCGATCCTTTAGACCCTCTTTTCCGAACCAACATACATTGTCTAATTGTTAAGGTGTGCTGCAAATTTGATCCTAATCAGACAAAAGCTAAGGGGTATAATTGCTCTGACTCAACGGCTGCTACTAAGGGAGGTTTAACAGTTTCAGATTTAACATATTTAAGTTTCGTCAGCATTTTTTTTAGTTTAATACAGCTTTGCATATTTTAGATTGATAGAGCTGTCTATTACAAAATAACCTTTAAATTTCATTGTCCTCATATATCCATAAATACTCACCAAGACCCTGTCTTCTCAAGGCTGTGTGATTAATATTTGAGGTAAACTCCACACCCGGATCTTGTAGGCAGGTGAACCGCACTCTGAAACTGGCCCAGGGCCTTCCCACAGTGCGACCTCGATCTCTGTTTGAAGCTGAAGATATTCTTCATCGGCCTGAAGAGCTCTCGCCTTAATCCGCCGATTCACACTTTGTATTCAGGTCAGTTGAGTATTGACTGAAAAATAAAACAAGGTCCAAATGGAAAATTCTGATTTTTATTTGCTGTAAAATACTTAGATAATTGCCAACATGATACTGGGTTAGAATATGCTTTTCCCTTGCACTGTACATGTTTTCATTCACATTTTTATGCACATTTTCATGCATCTGTAACTTCGCTATTTTTCTTCCTATTTTCATGAAATACTCTTATTTCATGAAATTTTCACCCTATGTGTGACACTTTGATGGAGTTCCTGTATTTTAGACAGAATGTGAAAGAAGTCAGCAGACAACAATAAAGGCATGAAAATTACCCAGCATGCAAGGAGTTAAACTACTAATTAGAATGCTAGGTTAAGTTGCTTGAACGACCGAAGCGTCCTGTCTTTTGCAGCCCATTCGGTTGCAGAGTCTCTTCACTTCATCCAGGTCCTAAGGGGCATGGGTACTTATGGCTGACCCAATAGCACTATCCATGTCATTTAATGCAATTTGTACTTGCATACCACTTGACTTGAAACTTTATTCCCAGACTTAAGTATTTCACATTGTAGTCTGCGCAAGAAGTCCTGCGCATACTCACAGTTGTCCTGCTTCATACTAAAAATATTCATGTTAATAACAAACTTTGTCAGCAGGGCCTCTCTTAGTCTGTTCTCTGTGGTAGGCTCTGAGTCCAAATTCTCAAATCACAGGCGCGCTGTACCTTCCACGTGCCATGCTTATGTTGCAAGGCCCTGTTCCTCATTTATACCAGTACAGCCTTTATACTGTTCAAATCTTTTTTAGAACGATCTGATATCCTGAGAGCTATCTCCCTTTTAGCTTTTTAGTTTTCTAGTCTAAAACACTTGCCATGTTGTTACTTTTGTAACGGGGTGAAAAATTTGAAATATATGATGTGGTCGTCTGGTCGCACTTGATTGTCGAAACATAATTTGATAATTTCTGATTGTTCATGTCTTGTGACACTTTTTGCAGAATATGGGTACAGTATTTACATCTGGGCTTAGTGATTTGTTTGGCCCTGGCATACAGTGCAGGCCCAGTGGCTGAGTCTTGGACTCCTACATGGCAACCCTGGAAATAACAAAGAAGGACTTGAATTAAAAGTGTATCTTTATTTTCCAGCAGTAGAATCAGAAGAGATTCCACTGATAGACCCTAAAGATCACGCGCTCAGTCCTTCTTCAACTCTCGCCAATCTCATTCCAGGATTTTGGTCACGTGGTGTGAAAATTGCACGCCTACATTGCGTTGTGGTCCTTGAGCAAGACACATTTATCCTAGCTTAGTACTGGTTCAACCCAGGAAGACCGGTCCCTGTTTAACTGAAAGATTGTTGATGGAACATAAAGAATCAAATCAAACAAACAAATTGCCCGCCTATACCACGGGGAGCGGTGACCAGCGCATGCGCACTCATGACTTTACCTGATTAAGTATTAATCAACCAGGTAGGTGATTAGTGTTAAGACTCAATATGTCTTTAACATAAATGCAAAGTTTTAAAAGGATACAGGGAAGGAGGAGTTGGTTTCACAAAGTATGCACCAAGTGTCATATTGCAAACGCCACACATATAGAACGACAAAGTGGCATAACTGTTGCGTTACGGATCCTTTAGACCCTCTTTTCCGAACCAACATGCATTGTCTAATTGTTAAGGTGTGCTGCAAATTTGATCATAATCAGACAAAAGCTACATACATTATTCAACAAAACCTTGGAATGTTGACCGAAGGATTGAATGATGGTAGACGGACAGACTGTAACAGTATACCCCCTAAACTATGTTTGTGGGGGTATAATTACTCTGACTCCCACATGGGTGAAATGTTCTAGATATCAAGGGCTGCTACTTAGGGAGGTTTGTTTCAGATTTAACATATTAAAGTTTCCGTCAGCATTTTTCCAGTTTAAATGCAGCTTTGCATATTTTAGATTGATAGAGCTGTCTATTACAGAATAACCTTCAAATTTCATTGTCCTCATATATCCACAAATACTCATCCAAGACCCTGTCTTCTCAAGGCTGTGTGGTTAATAATGAAGTAAACTCCACACCCGGATCTTGTAGGCAGGTGAACCGCACTCTGAAATTGGCCCAGGGCCTTCCCACAGTGAGACCTCGACCTCTGTTTGAAGCTGAAGATATATTCTCTCTGAAGAGCTACCCTAGCTCCACTTCAACTCCAGATGGTTGTGCTGATGCGACATCTTCATTGGCCTGAAGAGCTCTCGCCTGAATCCGCCGATTCACACTTTGTATTCTGGTCACTTGAGTATTGACTGAAAAATAAAACAAAGTCCAAATGAGTTGAACACCTTGGTAAATTTTTCTGATTTTTATTTGCTGTAAAATACTTAGATAATTGCCAACATGAAACTGGGTTAGAATATGTTTCTCCCTTGCTCTGTACATGTTTTCATTCACATTTTTATGCACATTTTCATGCATCTGTAACTTTGCTATTTTTCTTCCTATTTTCATGAAATACTCACTCTTATTTCATGAAATTTTCACCCTTTGTGTGACTTTTTGATGGAGTTCCTGTTTTTAGACAAAATTTGAAAGACGTCAGCAGACAACAGCAGAGGCGTGAAAATTACCCAGCATGCTAGGAGTTAAACTACTAATTAGAACGCTAGGTAAGGTCGCTTGAGCGACTGAAGCGTCCGGTCTTATGCAACCCATTAGGTTGCAGAGTCTCTTCACTTCATCAAGGTCTTAGGGGCATGGGTACTTTTGGCTGACCCAATAGCCCTATCCATGTCATTTAATGCAATCTGTACTTGCATATCACTTGAAACTTTATTCTCTTCTGCACTCACAGTTGTCCTGCTTCATACTATAAATATTCATGTTAATAACAAACTTCGTCAGTAGGGCCTCTTTTAGTCTATTCTCTGTGGTAGGCTGTCAGTCAGATACTGATTCTGAAAACTCGTACCCAGTTTCTCAACCAACTAATTCAAGTTCGTCAAGTTCATCTACCTCAACCAAAAAACCTTATGTACCCAGATTTTTAATAATCCATTCAGAAAAAGGAGAGACTATTTCTTCTCTTTCTCCGTTTGTTGTACATAAAACAATAATGAGTATTGCAGGAGAACCAAAGAGCATCAAAAATCTAAGGTCTGGTGATCTTTTGATACAATGTGCAAAAGAGTCACACGAAAAAAATCTACTACAGATGAAGACATTTTGTGGTCTAAAATGCTCCGTAGCACCCCATTCATCCTTGAACACATCCAAAGGTATTATTCGCTGTCCAGCCTTGAGCAGAGTGACAAGCGATGATATCAAGGAAGGCATTGTTGAACAGGGAGTTACGGATGTACGTAGAATCACTGTACGTCGTGATGGTGAAACAAAATTAACTAACACATATGTTCTTACATTCAACTCGCCAAACTTACCTACAGTTGTTAAAATAGGCTTTCTGCAAGTGAAAGTAGATGTCTATATACCAAACCCACTTCGGTGCTACCATTGTCAAGTGTTTGGTCACCACGAAAATAAATGTGGTAGACACGCTGTATGCTGCAACTGCGGTGAGCCTGAACATTGTGCACCATCTGGCATGTGTGACAAACCAGCCAAATGTGTCAACTGCTCAGGGGATCATCCTGCAAACTCAAAGCAATGCCCACAATGGGAGAAAGAGAAGAAAATTCTCAAAATCAAATGTGAAAACAATCTATCATTTCCTGATGCTCGTAAGCAATACGAACAATTTTACACTGGTCAAACCTATGGAAGTACTGTAAAACCAGACACTTGCAACAAATCTACACAAACTGAAAACAAAACCACACAAACAGACGACAGCTTTACGGAATACTTAAAACAGACAACAGAGAAAACACAAGGAACAAAGGAAAAACGTAACACATCTCCTAAACCAGGAAAAAGTAACTCCTCTCATTCTGGGCCAGCCCTTAAGGGGGCGACCTTAGAAATGATAAAGAAAAATGAGGAGAAGAAGAAAAAAGAAGAGAAAGACAAACTTAAAAAACAACAAAAAGAAGAAAGAAAACAGCAATGGCAAAAAGAACAAGCACAGAAAGAAAAAGAACAAACAGAAAAAGCAAAACAAGCTGAAAAGAATCCTTATTCTGTGTTTGCTGAAAAAGATGATGAGGAGGTTTGTATGGAAGAGGAATCTGTGGTATTCACAGACTCTTCTTCCAGTGACCATCTCCCTAAAGGCACACTGCCAAGATTACCAGTAACGAAATAATGGAGGGTTTCAATCTAACCATTATTTTAGTACTTCTTTTAATACTATTTTCAAGTATGGATTTTAAACATAAAATTATTCAATGGAATTGTCGAGGTTTGAAACCTAATTATAATGAAGTATCTCTATTGATTTCCGAATATAATCCATCTGTATTTTGTTTTCAAGAGACATTTCTGAAACCAGATGATAACATTTCATTACGAGGTTTTAATATATATAACTATGTTCATACTGATTGTCTGAGGCCCTCTGGTGGTGCCTCAATATACTACAAGCAACTGCTGTTTCTGTCACTCTAGACAGAGAAATAACCATATGTTCTGTATATATTCCTCCATCCTTTTCTCTTAACTCCCAACACTTGGACAATTTACTGCAACAACTTCCTTCTCCGTATATCTTATTAGGTGACTTCAATGGTCACAATATCCAATGGGGTGGTCAAAACAATGATTCCAGAGGTGAACTTATCGAAAATTTCATTACAAAGAATGACATTTGTATTATGAATGATAAGTCTTATACTTATCATTCTCCAAGTACAAAGTCTTTTACATCTGTTGATCTTCCCTTCTGTCATCCATCACTGTTTCTTGATTATAATTGGTCTGTATGTGAAGATCAACACAATAGTGATCACTTCCCTATCACCATTGAACAGAACACTTTTTCCACTGAGGATCACAATCCAAAGTGGAAATTAAATAGAGCCAATTGGGATCTATTTAATACTCTGTGCACTGATAAATTGGTGCCAGAAAACTTCAAAGGATCTTCTGATCCTATAACTGATTTTTCCTCTTCTCTTATCGAAATATCTAAAGAATGTATTCCTCA
Source organism: Loripinus fragilis (assembly GCA_964019695.1). NCBI lineage: Eukaryota > Metazoa > Mollusca > Bivalvia > Lucinida > Lucinidae > Loripinus > Loripinus fragilis. The sequence continues at coordinate 20,900,205 of OZ026528.1, forward strand.
AACTTAGACAAATCCAACTAAAAGTAATCCATGGTACAATGACGCCTGTAAAGAAGCAATTAAACAGCGCAAACAAGCTCTATCTAAATTCAAAAGATCTCCAAATACCAACAATTTCAATGACATCAAAGTATTTAGAGCTTAAGCCCGTAGAACTATTAAACTTTCGAAGCGTAAGTCATGGAGATCTTATGTTTCGAAAATCAATCATAAAACACCTAATAAAAAGGTTTGGGATATGATAAGAAAAATCTCTGGAAAAACAAATCCCCCAGTTACAAATGTTTAAACATGGTGGGTACTGACAGCAAAGCAACTTCAAAAACAGACATTGCTGACACTTTAGGAGAAACTTTTTGTCACAATTAATCATCATTCAATTACTCTGAATCCTTCAGAAAGATTAAAACCGAACAAGAAAAAGTTAAATTGACTTTTAAATCACAAAATAATGAAATTTATAACAAAGATTTTAATTTAGATGAATTAGTTGAAGCTATTCAACTATCACATGACTCAGCCACGGGTCCTGATGAGATCCACTATCAAATGCTTAAACATCTCCCAGAGAATTCTCTTGAAACCCTTTTTGAAACCCAATTCCCAAATCTGGGAAAGATCCTGCGGAACCTAATAATTATAGACCTATAGCTTTAACAAGTTGTCTATGTAAAACACTTGAAAGAATGATAAATAAAAGACTTACTTGGTTTTTAGAATCCAATAATCATATATCGCGGTTCCAGTCTGGTTTCAGATCTGACCGCAGTACAACTGATAATTTAGTTAGATTGGAAACCTTCATATGTGATGCCTTTAATAAAAAGGAACATGTAGTTGCTGTGTTTTTTGATTTGGAAAAAGCTTATGATACCACGTGGAGATATGGCATTTTAAAAGATATCCACAAATTAGGATTAAGAGGTAGACTTCCTATATTCATTGAAAACTTCCTTGCAGACCGCACCATGCAAGTTCGAGTTGGCTCCTCTCTGTCTGACTATTATGATCAGGAGCAAGGTGTACCTCAAGGAGGCGTTCTATCAACAACACTTTTTAGCATAAAAATTAATGATATTGTGAAATGTTTAGGTAATCTTACTGATTGCTCATTATATGTTGATGACCTCTGTATCTGTTATCGCTCAAAAAGCATGGCAAAGATTGAACGCCAACTGCAACAAAATTTAAATAAGATTGAAAATTGGGCAACAAGCAATGGCTTTAAGTTTTCCAATTCAAAAACACAGTGTGTACATTTCTGTCAGTTGCGCAAGCAACATGATGATCCGGTTTTACATTTATATGGATCACCTATTCCAGTTGTTGAGGAATCTAAATTCCTTGGCATTTTATTTGATAGAAAACTCGCTTTCTGTATTGAAAGCAATGAACCATACCAGTTCAAAGAATCCACAGATTCAGAAACTTTTAGAAAAATGCCATGATCTTTTAGCTTATAAAGAAATTGCTCTCTGTTGGATTCCTAGTCATACAGGTATCCAAGGGAATGAGATGGTAGATAAGCAAGCAAAAACATCGCTTTCATTGGAACCAACTTCTTTTAAAATTCCATTTTCCAATTTTAAGCCATCTATCAATAAATATATCTTGGAAGAATGGCAAACTTCATTGAATAACAGCATTGGTAATAAACATCTTGACATCAAACCAACTATTGGTGAATATCAATCAGTTGTTCGAAACATTAGAAGAGAAGAAGTAGTTTTAGCTCGACTCCGCTTAGGTCATACAAGAGTCACTCATTCATACTTACTACAAGGTGAAGAGCTGCCACAATGTGTTGGTTGCGACGTACCATTCACTGTACGTCACTTCCTGTTGGAGTGGCGATTTTGCACAAGTAAGAAATAATTGCTTCCATGTTGATAACATGAAAGAATTATTTCAAGATATACATATTGATAGTATTATGACATTTTTAAGACAAATAAATCTTTTTAACAAAATCTAATTGCTATTTTTAAAATCATGTTTTGTTTTACATTTGTATCAGACCATAATACAGATTTTTTAATGTTGTATTCTGTTCAGTTAGAGAACATGTACAGTTATCTGAATAGCTCTTTGAAACTGTCAGATATTGTACGTGGTCTCTCCTGTCAACAATCGTATTTCAACTAATTATCATTATACAATCTCATCAACATCATTCCTTTTATTTTATCTTATAAATTTTTACTTTTTCCATCTTCACCATGTTTAGTTTAATACCGTCTGACGCTAATGACCCACAAGGGTTGATGCGTCGTTAAGAATCAAACAAACAAACAAACAAGGATGAATTATGACCATATAAACAAGGCACTAGCCTTTTGCGATACTTAAAATACTACTACAACTGGCACTTACAGTCAAGCCTGGTCTAGTCTGAAATTCATAGTTTTTAGGCTAACAAATATTGCTGGAAAGAAGCGATTGCTTATTTTAGGCCGAATGTATTATAAAAATGCCGTCATAAATGGTAGGCCTTCTAAGTCAGACACCTGCTTAAGAGACGTGCCCTATAAGACAGGTTTGACTTTACAATTTTAAACTTGAAAACATAATACAATATTATGTTTGTATTACCATATTTTTTAAATGGAAGCAACTGTCCAGCATCTTTGCCCCTTTGTTAGGGTCTATATATTGCAAAATACCATAATGCCAAATGTAAATATGGATGAAAATTGTCTTGATTAATATCCTTTTAAACTGAAAAGATTGTAGGATTGACAGCTTTACTGTTTCAAGTACCATCATTCTCTGGCCTTTAAATCATTAACCAAAGCAAAAATCAGGCCAATTAACTTTAAAAGTGAATGATTGATCACCTAAGCCTCAATTTGGTTATGTTGACATACCAGTAGGGAGAGGCAGACTGTTAATTTGCTTGAAAAGGTCAAATGTCCAGGCAATATTAAAATAGAGGAGCCGGATGACAGGGAGCTCTCCTGTCCAGCATTATAAAACAACAAAACAAAGCCAGAAGTTTTATTTTGCTATGTTTGGCCGACTAAATAAGAAAAAAGTTTTGCAATTCAGTTTAAATATTTGACAAGCTGGTCATAAATGTAAAGATCAACTGGCAACTGAGCTATTCAAGCCGATAACGATCTACCCCTATGATCTTTAAAGATTATTGTCTACAAAATATGTGTCAACACTTCAAAATGATGCATGATACTCCTTGCAACTTAATTTCTAGTATGCTTTAATACCTATGAAAGTGGATTTGTGCTTCCTACCCTTACGACCATTGCTTTTTGTAGGGCTTCTCAACCTCAAAGAAAATGTCCTCTGACTGCTCTGAAGGTTGAGAATGCCCCTTATCTGCATTTTGCACGTTACTGGACTATATTACTGGACTGGTTTGACGCCAAATGATGGGTTATATCTTATTACAACTTTCCTGCTAGCATGATTCATGTATTGTAAATTGCGCTTATGAGCCATTGAATTTTCCAGAGCTCCTCAACCTCAAACAAAATATCCTCTGACTGCTCTGAAGGTTGAGAATGCCCCTTTTCTGCTCTTTGCTCGTTGCTTGACTATATATTACTGGACTGGTTTGACGCCAAATGATGCATGATATCTTATTACAGCTATCCTGCTAGCATGATATTGAATACTTGCGCTTATAAGCCATTACATTTTCCAGAGTTCCTCAACCTCAAAGCCCTGGAGAGTCCCTACCACCTTGTCGCGGTCTCTGGGGCACACTTCACACAGGGGACGATATTGATTGTAATTATTGTCTACTCTGGGAGTGCTAAGAGTAGGACCCACCAGTCTGCCGTGGGTGGCTTTCTCGTAACACGAAGGGGATGGCCTGGAAGACTGAGAGCATGCAGAATATGGACGTTTATAAATTCTGTATGACTCAACACGTCTCTTTGGCCTCTTTGACGGGGTAGACTGAGGTGGATACACGGCCCGGTGTTTCTAATCGGCTTTGTCATGCTAAGCCCCAGGATTCTGAAAATGTAAAAAAAATATTTCTTATATCTTCGTTCTATAGTATCGTTCTGATGCCAACCATGTGTCCATTATCTTAAACTTTCTTTCTTTTATAAAATAATCCTGGAAGGCAGTGGCTTAACGGGTCAATTGTGCAGATTCTATTTGTGCAAGTATACCTTCTATGTAACTCTAGCACTGGAGGTCGGAAAGCCACTTCATTAAAGTGTTCCCTTGTTGGGCTCCACGGTGGGTGGAGAGCATGGAGGATGAATCAAACAAACAAACTACATGGCTAAACAAAAAGCAAAAAAACGTCACATAGCAAATTCAGACATTGACTCTGAAAACTCGTACCCAGCGTCTCAACCAACTAAATCAAATTCGTCAAGTTCGTCTACCTCAACAAAAACACCTTATGTACCTAGATTTTTATTAATACATTCTGAGCAGGAAGAGACCATTTCTTCCCTGTCTCCGTTTCTCGTGCATAAAACAATTATGAGTTTGACAGGAGAACCAAAGAGCATTAAAACACTAAGATCTGGTGACTTATTAATTCAATGTGCAAAGGAATCACACGAAAAAACTCTTCTACAGATGAAGACTTTCTGCAACCTCAAATGCTCTGTAAAACCTCATTCCTCATTGAACACATCAAAGGGTATTGTTCGCTGTCCTGCCTTGAGCAAAGTGACAACCGAACATATCATTGAGTTCATGGGTGAACAGGGAGTTACAGATGTTCGCAGAATCACTGTTCGTCGTGATGGTATATTAAAACCAACTAACACATTTGTTTTAACCTTCAATACACCAATCTTACCAACAGTTGTAAAAATAGGATTTATTCAAGTTAAAGTAGATGTCTACATACCGAATCCACTTCGATGTTACAATTGTCAAGTGTTCGGTCACCACGAAAACAAGTGTGGTAGACACCCTGTATGCTGCAACTGTGCTCAACCTGAACATTGCGCATCTGGCCAGTGTGATAAACCTGCCAAATGTGTCAACTGCTCAGGTGACCACCCTGCAAACTCTAAAGAATGCCCACAGTGGGAAAAAGAGAAACAAATATTGAAAATTAAATGTGAACAGAACATCTCATTCCCAGAAGCACGAAAACAGTTTGAACAATTTAACGGAGCAAAAACCTATGCAAGTGCAGTAAAACCTGGCACTTGCAACAAATCTACAGAAACAGACAACAAAAGTACACAAACAGACGACAGCTTTACCGAATACTTACAGCAACAAACAAACAAACAAACAAACAAACAAAAACGAAAGAGGGTACACAAGGAAAAAGTAACCCATCTCCTCATCCAGGAAAAAGTAACTCCTCTCCTGGGCCAGCCCTTAAGGCAGGGACCTTAGAAATGATAAAGAAGGATGAGGAGAAGAAGAGAAAGGAAGAGAAAGATAAATTGAAAAAACAACAAAAAGAAGAAAGAAAACAGATCTTTCTCAAAGAACAAGCACAGAAAGAAAAAGAACTAACAGAAAAAGCAAAACAAGCTGAAAAGAATCCATATTCTGTGTTTGCTGAAAAAGATGGCGAGGAGGTCATGGACGATGAGTCTGTGGTTTTCACAGAGCCATCTTCCAGTGATCACCTCCCTAAAGGCACACTGTCACGATTACCATTAACTTAAATAATGGAGGGTTTCAATCTAACCATTATTTTATTACCCCTTTTAATATTATTTTCAATTATGGATTTTAAACATAAAATTATACAATGGAATTGTCGAGGTTTGAAACCTAATTATAATGAAGTATCATTATTGATTTCTGAATATAATCCGTCTGTATTTTGTTTTCAAGAGACATTTCTTAAACCAGATGATAACATATCATTAAAAGGTTTTAATGTACATAACTATGTTCATACTGGTTGTCTGAGGCCCTCTGGTGGTGCCTCAATATTTGTAAAATCATCTTTCCCACAAAGAAAGATTGATTTACAGACAGAACTACAAGCAACTGCTATTTCTGTCACTCTAGACAGAGAAATAACCATATGTTCTGTATATATTCCTCCATCCTTTTCTCTTAACTCCCAACACTTGGATAATTTACTGCAACAACTTCCTTCTCCGTATATCTTATTAGGTGACTCCAATGGTCACAATATCCTCTGGGGTGGTCAAAACAATGATTCCAGAGGTGAACTTATCGAAAATTTCATTACAAAGAATGACATTTGTATTATGAATGATAAGTCTTATACTTATCATTCTCCAAGTACAAAGTCTTTTACATCGATTAATCTTTCCTTCTGTCATCCATCACTGTTTCTTGATTATAATTGGTCTGTATGTGAAGACCAACACAATAGTGATCACTTCCCTATCATCATTGAACAGAACACTTTTTCCACTGAGGATCACAATCCAAAGTGGAAATTAAATAGAGCCAACTGGGATCTATTTAATACTCTGTGCACTGGTAAATTGGTGCCAGAAAACTTCAAAGAATCATCTGATCCTATAGCTGATTTTACCTCTTCTCTTATCGAAATATCTAAAGAATGTATTCCTCAAACTTCGACAAATCCAACTAAAAGTAATCCATGGTACAATGACGACTGTAAAGAAGCAATTAAACAGCGCAAGCAAGCTCTATCTAAATTCAAAAGATCTCCAAATACCAACAATTTCAATGACATCAAAGTATTTAGAGCTAAAGCCCGTAGAACAATTAAACTTTTGAAGCGTAAGTCATGGAGATCTTATGTTTCGGAAATCAATCATAAAACACCTATTAAAAAGGTTTGGGATATGATAAGAAAAATCTCTGGAAAAAACAAATCCCCCAGTTACACACATCTAAACATGGTGGGTACTGAAAGCAAAGCAACTTCAAAAACAGACATTGCAGACACTTTAGGAGAAACTTTTTGTCACAATTCATCATCATTCAAGTACTCTGAATCCTTCAGAAAGATTAAAACCGAACAAGAGAAAGTTAAATTGAATTTTAAATCACAAAATAATGAAATCTATAACAAAGATTTTAATTTAGATGAATTAGTTGAAGCTATTCAACTATCACATGACTCAGCCACGGGTCCTGATGAGATCCACTATCAAATGCTTAAACATCTCCCAGATACTTCTCTTGAAACTCTTTTGAATATATTTAATTACATTTGGACTACTGGTAAATTTCCAGAAGACTGGACCTTAGCAACCATAATCCCAATTCCCAAACCTGGGAAAGATCCTACGGAACCTAATAATTATAGACCTATAGCTTTAACAAGTTGTCTATGTAAAACACTTGAAAGAATGATAAATAAAAGACTTACTTGGTTTTTAGAATCCAATAATCATATATCGCGGTTCCAATCTGGTTTCAGATCTGACCACAGTACAACTGATAATTTAGTTAGATTGGAAACCTTCATACGTGATGCCTTTATTAAAAAGGAACATGTAGTTGCTGTGTTTTTTGATTTGGAAAAAGCTTATGATACCACGTGGAGATATGGCATTTTAAAAGATATCCACAAATTAGGATTAAGAGGTAGACTTCCCACATTCATTGAAAACTTCCTTGCAGACCGCACCATGCAAGTCCGAGTTGGCTCCTCTCTGTCTGACTATTATGACCAGGAGCAAGGTGTACCTCAAGGAGGCGTTCTATCAACAACACTTTTTAGCATTAAAATTAATGATATTGTGAAATGTTTAGGTAATCTTACTGATTGCTTATTATATGTTGATGACTTCTGTATCTGTTATCGCTCAAAAAGCATGGCGACGATTGAACGACAACTGCAACAAAATTTAAATAAGATTGAAAATTGGGCAACAAGCAATGGCTTTAAGTTTTCCAAATCAAAAACACAGTGTGTACATTTCTGTCAGTTGCGCAAGCAACATGATGATCCCGTTTTACATTTATATGGATCACCTATTCCAGTTGTTGAGGAATCTAAATTCCTTGGCATTTTATTTGATAGAAAACTCAGTTTTATACCCCATATTAAATATCTCAAAGCTAAATGTTTAAAAGCATTGAATCTTTTAAAAGTGCTTTCCCATACTTCTTGGGGTGCAGACCGAACTACACTTCTAAAGCTGTATCGGTCTCTAGTCCGGTCAAAATTAGACTATGGCTGTATCATATATGGCTCTGCACGAAAATCATATCTTCAAATGCTTGATCCTATACATAACCAAGGACTTAGATTAGCTTTAGGGGCTTTTAGAACTTCTCCTGTTGCTAGTCTCTATGTGGAAGCAGATGAACCATCACTATACTCACGAGGAGAGAAACTCTCTTTGCAATATGCTGTAAGACTTGCTGCTAACCCATCAAATCCTGCTCATGAAGTTACATTCCCACCAAATTATGTTGATTTATATGAACAAAACCCTAAAGCTATTAAATCATTTGGCATCAGAATTTCACCATTCCGGGAAAAAATTCCGGGAAAAAATCTGAATCAAATCCACACATATTAAAAGATGATTTCAGAAAAATGCAAAGTCGTTATAAGAATTACCAACAAATTTATACTGATGGGTCAAAGGAAGACTCAAAGGTTGGTTGTGCTGTTATATCAGACAACCATAGTAATATGCAACGTATACCTGACGATTCATCAATATTCACTGCTGAAGCCAAAGCAATTGATCTAGCTTTAGATTTCAGTAGCACTTGTGATGCTAACAATAAATTTATTATATTTTCTGACTCGCTTTCTGTATTGAAAGCAATGACTCATACCAGTTCAAAAAATCCACAGATTCAGAAACTTTTAGATAAATGTCATGAGCTTTTAGCTTATAAAGAAATTGTTCTCTGTTGGATTCCTAGTCATATAGGTATCCAAGGGAATGAGATGGTAGATAAGCAAGCAAAAACATCGCTTTCATTAGAACCAACTTCTTTTAAGATTCCATTTTCTAATTTTAAGCCATCTATCAATAAATATATCTTGGAAGAATGGCAAACTTCATGGAACAACAGCATTGGAAATAAACTTCTTGACATAAAACCAACTATTGGTGAACAACAATCAGTTGTTCGAAACATTAGAAAAGAAGAAGTTGTTTTGGCTCGACTCCGTTTAGGTCATACAAGAGTCACACATTCATACTTACTACTAGGTGAAGAGCAACCACACTGTGTTGGTTGCGATGCACCATTCACTGTACGTCACTTTCTTTTGGATTGTTGCGATTTTGCACAAGTAAGAAATAATTGTTTCCATGTTGATAACATGAAACAGTTATTTCAAGATATACATATTGATAGTATTATGACTTTTTTAAGACAAATAAATCTTTTTAACAAAATCTAATAAGTATTTTTAAAAATCATGTTTTGTTTTACATTTTTATCAGACCATAATACAGACTAGTTAAAGTTATACTTTGTTCAGTCAGGGAACATGTACAGTTATCTGAATAGCTCTTTGAAACTGTCAGATATTGTACGTGATCTCTTCTGTCAACAACCATATTATAACTTATTTTCATTATACAAACTCATCATCATCATTTCTTTTATTTAATCATACAAATTTTTACTATTTCCATTCACATCATGTTTAGTTTAATACCGCTTGACGCTAATGACCCACAAGGGTTGATGCGTCGTTAAGCACCAAACAAACAAACAAAACAAATCAACCTCAAAGAAAATATCCCCTGACTGCTCTGAAGGTTGAGAATGCCCCTTATCTGCACTTTGCTCGTTACTGGTCTGGCTTGACTAATTGATTTGGGTGGGTCTGTCAGTTTGGTAAATAATGGTTTTTGACTAAGTTTTCTTTCTTATTTGGACCTAACTAATCTGACTGAATTTCTATTGTGACCGGACAGGCTTAACTCCTATGGGACTTGAGGTAATATATACTTGGCATATATAATATTTGCAACAACCAGAGTTAAACAACTAATGACAATATGAACGGCTGCAAAAGTGTTACAAAAGTGATTGAAAAAAATATAAGCACACATCTATGACACTGTTTCAGTAGACCCTTCCTTTGCGACTAGGTTTTTCTGAATAAATCTTGTTGTGACGGACTTAATTACATGCTATGAATATCTGGAACCAAGGTCTGTGCTGTATATAAAAATCATATCTGTGCTCACATATACATACACAAATTTACTTTATTGACATGCTCTACATATGCAAAATAAAATAGTAATGTTACTCATCGAAGATGTTATGAGTGATGCTTGTTATGCTGCCTTGGGTGCGAATAACTTATATGAATGAGTCCCTGGGAGCGCAGTGGCTCAGTGGTAGAGTGCTTGACTAGAGACCGAGGGGCCGCGGGTTCGAGCTTCACCTGCGTCACTGCGTTGTGTCCTTGAACAAGAACATTAATCCTAGCTTAGTACTGGTTCAACACATGAAGACCTGTCCCTTTATAACTGAAAGATTGTTGATGGGACGGAAAGAATAAAATCAAACAAACAAACAATGAATGAGTCCCTCCGGACAGACAAATAATGGGTAGAATGAGGCTCACTTGCTACCTACAAGTAGACAGTTCTGCATGGAACTCACTGGACTATGAGTGGCACATACCGATCAACAATAATAAAATGGATCACTTGTCCATGACAAATGGGCAGTCATGTCAATAATCTACGTGGAACTGACGCATGACACACACAGATATGCCCATGAACATATTATCTTGTGCTACAAGATGTTGCCCTATAAAACATTATGCGAGGATAGGAACGACCCAACTGTCAAATAAAGACTTATGCCTCAGACTGTTTTCAGAACAAACATGATAGTACTGATTTTTGATGTTTTCAAACAATCAATGAATCATCTTCACAGAAACCCATATTAAAATACACTGAACCGAAGTTCTAAGTAGCCACTTTTCATTTTCTTTTTTCTGACTAAGCCCTAGTGATATTGAAATGAATTATTGCCTAAGTATGTGTATTGTAATGAGCTAAAGTTAAGCGGTGTTTTGGAAGAGTTTTCTATCACTTTACGATTTTTGGGTTCAAAAATGCAAAAATCAAATTTTTGAAGAAAATAAGCGTTTTGAGTGCAGTTTTTATCAAATTCAAGTACAGGTGAATGCAAATCTGCCTAGTCGACTTGAAAAACATCAAACACTTGACATTTCTCTTATGAAAGATTTTTTATGAATTTTTAAAAATTGATAATTTTCCGAATTTTCCGAAATTTTCGGAAATCTTCAGCTGCACATACTAAAATCATTGTATGTGTTTTATTTTACGTTAATATGTTTGACAAAACACCTTGCAACTTGATGAGCCCATTTTCTAATGATCTTTTTTACTAATTTGGTAACCACTTCCGCTTTTAACGTGAAACTTAAAAGGTCATTTAAATGGCATTTGTTAAAGATTTCTTTTAATGTTTTAGCAGAACAGTGACGCCAATTCATAATAAAGAACCCCTGAAAATTGTACTATTGTGCCGCAGATAATAAAAGGTACAGAGCAATGCAAAGTGTGTATGCAAACTGCATGGTTAAGCTAAAAATTCTTGGATTAAGTTGTTGACCGTGGCTGTCTTCATGTTAACGTAGAAGAGAAATGGAGTGTTCAATTGTCAAAAAAAACTTTGATTCTTTTCACCTTATATCACAGCTGTTATTAACATCTTCAAACTAATTAAAATGTAAATGGATAACGTATCTGATGAATAGTTTATATCTCACTAAAAAGTGTGACTTTTTGAAATGATGGTACCTTTACTCGGACCTCGTCTGTGCAAGGTCTACCAGACATTTTGAAATGACATAATTTGCAGTCTCAACAAAGCCTTGGACCTTCTTATAGAATTTTAATTTTGTGAGAGCGATTTTTACTTTCTGAACAGGAGCAAAAATTGTATGGTGGCTACTTATAACTTTGGTTCAGTGTATACACTATACAAGTATTACTTCGCAAAAAAAGAAGATGCTGGGTGTTAAGATATTAACATGAATATCAACGCATGTATTTTTTGTAGTGATATGTCGGTTCTATTTCATTCTTAGTAGGTGAAATAGGAGGCAAGTCTTATGATTTTTTCTTCTTTTTAATGGGTACTCAAATTCAACAATATTAATAATAAACAACAGTAGCTGGTATTTCCAGTAACAAATGTTCGTAGTTGGTGATATCCAAACTAAATAAATATTAAATTTGCTTAAAATAGTTGGCAAAATCCAAACAATGAAAATAACGTGTTATCAGTAGAGTTGGTATCCCAACACTGATCTTTTTTTATATTTTGTCTACATGCCTAGCAAATTTGTGGATAAAAGTTACATTGTGATAAAACGCAAAGATAAAATTGTGCAAAGCAGCAAGCATTCTAAATACCTAACCCTAAACAGGGAAAATTGAAAGATAATAAAATCTCTTTGTCACAAAGGGAAGGTGGTACTCATTAAAAATCCAATAGTGAAAGAAAATTTTCCCTAATGAAAAATAATCATAATCAACTAGTTTGGGATTCTTTGACTTGATCCTCATCATAGTTCCATTGGTTGAAAATAACAAGTTGGTCTTCCAAAGTAAGTAAGTGTGCAAAGATCAGGAATCGATACAATCCAGTACCACACCTGACCCAGGATACCAATGGGAAAACTGTTGATTTATATCTCTGGAACCATCAGGAAAAGTCGCATCTTTTCTTGCTGGTGGTAATCGGTGAGCAGATGAACATCATAAAAAGGTGATTATTTAATACACTGGTATTCCAAATGCTGTTGGAGTTCGTCGTCTCGGAGCTCGCCAACATCATTTAAAATTGATTGATCAATACACTGGTTTTCCAGATGCAATGAATACTCGCTTGTAGGTCGAGGTACCGGCAAAGTGTAGAAAGCATAGAAGTTCCTACCCCGTGATTCTTTCCGCCACTTGTGACGGGGTGAAAAATTTGAAATCTATGATATGGTCGTCTGGTTGCACTTGATTGTTGAAACATAATTTGATAATTACTGATTGTTCATGTCTTGTGACACTTTTACAGAATATGGGTATAGTATTTACATCTGGGCTTAGTGGTTTGTATGGCCTGGGCACACAGCCCAGGCCCAGTGGCTGAGTCTTGGACTCCTAAAAAGCAACCCTGGAGGCGACGAAGTAGGACTTGAATTAAAAGCGTATCTTATTTTCCAGCAGTAGAATCAGAAGTGATTCCACTGATAGACCCTAAAGATCACGCGCTCAGTCCTTCAATTCTAGCCAATCACATTTCAGGATTTTGGTCATGTGGTGTGAAAATTGCCCGCCTATACCACGCGGAGCGGTGACTGGCGCATACGCACTCGTGACTTAACCTGATTAAGTATTAATCATCGAGGTAAGTGATAAGTGTTAAGACTCTTTGTCCCAAGGATGCCACAATTTACTTACGATGGCGCTCCAAGGAATTTGGCAGCTTAACGACGCAATACAAGATTGCTGAACAAAGAACACCATAATTAAGTGTTGACAAACATATTTTTCAAGCGTGTTACTTGGCAGCCATATTTGATTCTCAATTTTCTGAATTGTTAAGTTTCTGCATTCCTATTTTACAAAATAAAACTTTGCACAACCAGACTTTTAAATAATTTCTTTCAAATTCAAAATCTACATATCACAGGCTTTATTTTTTTTTTACAAAATTTGCTTATTTTCGAACAATTAGTTCAAAAAGTGACATTTGATTGGGCTTCTTCAGAAATTTCCAAATAACTCAAAATACAAAATGCAATGATGTTTTGTTCGCATATTTGTTAGTCTGACTTTATGCTGAACAAAAAGATGAGCATATATACTCAACTACAAAAGAAACCCATCAGTCACTTCCCGGGACAATTATGGAAAACAGAATTAAGAAATGAACATATATTTATACCATATTCCTTAACAATCAGTTCTGCATCAATTCATTGAATAATGTAACAGTTATACTTAAATCCGTTCATGCTGCTCTCCAGTGTTTAGACAAGGGGTCATTTTCAAAAATAACAAGTTTTTAACTGAAGAATGAATATCTCGTTCTCGTCTAAATCAGTCCGATGGAGTTAAATTCGTCAAAACAGACATGAACCTCTCCAGCAGCAATGACTGCATCATAACGAGGTCGAATCCAAAGCACGTAGCGTCGCACAACGTTCTTGGGAATCCGCGCCCATTCTTAATGGAGAGCAACTTGAAGCTGTCAAAGATTCAAAGGTTGCACTGAACCATCCCGGATGCATCGCCAGAGCTCATCCAGCAGCTACTCCATCAGATCCTGGCTTACTAAACTAACACGGTTTGTTTTGTCTTCTGCACACATTTGATGGACTCGTCAGAGAGGTACATACCGGTTATTGGACGAAGAGAACTGATTTGGACGAGAAATCGAGGGACAACCAGTTGTCTGAAACTTGTCATTGTTAGAAATGACCCCTTGTCTACACACTGGTGTACAGCATGAACGGGTTTAAGTAAAACTGTTGCATTATTCAATAATTTGATGCATAATTGACTGTTAAAGAGTATGATATAAAATATATTTTCATTTCTTAATTATTTTTCCATAATTGCCCCAAAAAGTAACTGATGGGTTTCTTTTGTAGTTGAGTATATATATATTTGGGAATTAATATTTTAGAAACTAGATTTTGAAGAGTAAAATTCTATGCTTTATGAGACTTTTTGAAAATCGCGCTGGTTTGCTTAAATTCTCTCGCCTAAAAATATAATTTCTGCAAAAGGATATATTCTGTTTGTCAACTTATTAATTATGCAATCTTGTGTTTGTTAAAAAAAATGAATATTTGCAAAATATTTAATTATGTAATATTACTCAAAAGTTACACAATGAAAATATCATTTTAGGCCCATCATAATTCTTTGGGGAATTTATAACTCTAAATGTCCTTCGTTGTTGTCTACGTCTATCTCTTGTTCAACTTGGATTTTATTATATACCTATAAATGATACAACTGTCTGTTTTCTGGCCATCTGATACAGAAAGCCGCATCAACCAACTGAGGTTTTCTGATTCCGAATCACTATCCTTTAAAACGAGGCTAATGTTGGTTACCTGTTTTTGCGGCGACATTTCATAAAGTAAATTTCAAGCATGGAACCATAGACAGAAAACATGATGATGTGACGTCAAGAAACGTAACATTATAGCCAACGTTCCCGCAATTTTTCGGGATTAAAGACCAAAACAGGTTATAAAATCAGAATAATGTCAGGAAAAGCATATAATAATAAACATATTATCATAATAGTAACTTGATCTGGCGTACAGTATCACGTCTCGTGGATGAGGTCATACCATTGGATCACCCTCGGCGCTACACGTCTTGGGTGATCCCATGGTCAGACGTCATCCACTCAACGTGATACAGTACGCCAGATCAAGTTACAATTATGATAATGTGTATGTACCGTTTTATCGTAGATTGTAGTTGGACGGCCTTGTCGTCAATGGCATGCCACTTTGAATTTCGCTAGGCTAAATGAGAGGTTGGATCTTGTCAATTCTAGCCACCAGGTGTCGTGCCGAGGACTAATGGGTCCATAATCTACAAAAAATGAAAAAAGTCTTGATCCTTTATCAAGGTTTTAATAGTTTTTCCAAGTGAACGGTTTCGTGGTCAATAACGATATGACCCAAAATACCTAGAAAAGACCAGTAGATAAAGCACGCACGCACCAAATGATCCAGCCAATGAATTCGTTCGTTACAATCCAGAGCCTGTCAAAAGTTGGCTGTAAACAGGCTCACTGCGCATGATCAAACTTGTTTCATCTGACAAGCATGAAAGAAAACACAAATATAAACACTTAATCAAAGATGGCGTCTTTCAAGTATTTTAGAAAAAATGCTCTATTTCCAACTTATAAAGTCGTCATGATATTTCTGCGCCCTTTTCTTTTTTTAGCTCACCTGGCAATAATAGTGGCAGGTCATTTATGAACAAAAGGAACAATAATGTTCCCAATATTGACCCTCGTGGCACACCAGACTTAATAAAAGACAGAAGGGACGTTCCATGGCCATAATCAATGGTTTGCTGGCGGGACTCAAGATAAGAGATAAACCATAGGAGAGATGATTGGCTACATTTATATGTTGAGAGCTTCCTTATTAAGGTTTTATGGTCAACCAAGTTGAATGCTTTTCTAAAATCGATGAATATTGATCCAACGATGTCCCCTTTGTTGATGCATGCCGTCCACTGGTCAATTAATTTTACTAAAGCTGTTTGGCAGCTATGTTTTTTGGCGAAATCCAGATTGGGTTTCATGGATAAGGCAATATTTATTAAGGTATGACATCAAGTGTCTTTTAACATGTCTCTCAAAAATTTTGGAGATCGTAGGTAGTATGGATATAGGTAGTATGGATATAGGTCTGTAGTTACATGGATCAGATTTGCTTCCACTTTTGTGTATAGGGAAAACTTTGGCTATTTTCAATTTGTCAGGAAATTTTCCTGTGAGTATACTTTTATTTATGAGGGCAGCTATGCTAGGTGATAGTGTTTGCTCAATTGGTTTTAATATTCTTGGTGTGTCCAAGGCCATCTATTCCAATTGCCTTAGATGGGTCCAAGGCAGAGATAATGGCTGAAACCTGACCTGGGGTAATGAGTGTAATTTGGAAAAATATACCATTAGGCACTTTACTGTTTACAAACTCCTTTAATTCAGCTAAATCTGTGTTAAGATTCGATGCACCATTGTTGCGAAATATTTCTGAAATGGATGAAAAAAAATCATATAGTTTTGCAGCAATATCTTCAAATTTTGTATGTCTTATATCGTCTATGATTATTTCTTCAGATAAGTTACTAATTGAACTTTTGTCCTTATTATTGATTTTCCGAAAATGTTGCCATATTGCTCTAGTGTCTTTTGAGTCAGTGATTGAGTCCGAAAAATTTTTGCGCTTAGCTATCTTTATCATTTGCTTTGTTTTATTTCGATATGTTTTGAAATCAGCCCATAATTTTCAGCGTTTAAAGTCATCTCTCTTTCTACGTGCCTGTGCAATTTCGTCATTATACCAGACGGGCAACTTGCTTGTTTTTACCTGTTTTGTCTTGATTGAGGTGTTTTAAAATTATGCCATACAAACTAGAAAGGTCCTCATTTACATCTGAATTGGTAACTTCAAAAGAGTTTAGTTCAGATGAAAGATTGGCTATAAAAACATCTTCATTAAAGTTCTTGAAGCACCTATGTTTAGTAGTAAAGTGCTTTGATTGGGATATTCTGTTGCTTATCTTTCGCGTGAAGCATACAGGGAAATGTTCGCTTATAGAATAAGGCGATACAAAACTTTCTATAATACTATCTGGATGGGATGTGTAAACATGATCAATAATTGTAGAGGTGGTCTCTGTTACTCGAGTTGGTTCCCTTATCATTTGGGATAAATCGAATAAGTCTATTAGATGTTGCCATTTTTTGTTAGAATGCACAGTGACATCGATTTTGAAGTCACCCATTAGTATAACCTCTAGACCTGTCGCCTGCGCTATTGACATCTCTTCCTCAAACTGATCTATCCACTCAGAATTTTAGCTTGGTGGTCGATAAACTGTGCAAATGAGAAAAGGTTTAGCATTTGGCAAAGATATTTCTACCCAAAGCGTTTCAATATTCGATGCTTCGATCTCGCGTCTTCGCTTGCAGTGTATGGACTTTCCAAAATACAGTATAATGCCTCCCCCAGCTTTATTCTGTGTTTCAGATCTGTCCTTTTGAATGAGATCGAAACCCTCAAGTTTAAGTTGCTCATCAGAAACAGAATTAGTTAAAAAGTTTTCACACATACCAAAAATATCAGGGCATTGATTGTGAGTCATGGAAATACGCTATTCGTCTAGTTTTGGAACTAAGTGCCTAATATTCAGATTGCAGAGATGAAGTCCCCTGGATCTAAATATAAGGTCAGTGTCAATAGAAATGCCTGTTTTTGGCGATGCATCATTTGTACAGCTAATCGAGTTAATGTTTTCAGTACCACAAAAAGACGTATTTAGTTGTGAACTAGTATCTATGTAGGAAACGCCAGTTTGATAGGATTTAGAGTCAGACCCATCGATATCCTTATCAAGATGCAAACAATTAAATCTATTTTCAACTGTGATTTCAGAAACGATCCCTGGGTAATGTTTATGCACCCAACAATTCCCTACCGCAACATGCTTCCAGTCTGACTAGCGCTTCTACCATTAAACCAGCAGTCATGTGTGTCATGCCCCCTTATTAAACAAATGTGACAATACTTTGCTCTATTGCGATAGTCTCTCCCATTTGTGGGCTTATACTTCATACTCCCGGTCCCGAAATTCGCCAGCATGTAGCCTACATATATATTGATACTCGGTGCGCCTATCCTCCCTCCTACCCTTCTATAAGATATGCATGATCTTTCAACTCAGCTCAGCTTACTCAACTCATCAAGTTGAGCAAAATAAGCATTTTTCGCCCTTTTTCGGAGTGAAATTAACCATGCCACCGAGCTCAGGTTACTCAACTCATCCAGCTCAGCTTACAACTTATGCTACTTAACTTACCTAAGTTGAGTTGGATAAGTTGAACTGTAAGTCAGCGGTCAGTATATTTATAATATATATATATATAACTATAACAAACATACATGTGATAGGTCCCTATATTCTAAGTTCTAAGTTGAGTAAGTTGCCATAGCTGTCTATTATAGCCGCTGAGTTCGGTAAGTTGGGTCTTTAAACAATGATATGTATCCAGATGCTTCAATGGCTGAGCTAAGTTCGGTAAGTTATAATAGCTGCGCATATGTTAGGATGAGTTGGTGATATGTGTCCAGATACTTCAATGGCTGAGCTAAGTTCGGTAAGTTATAATAGCTGCACATATGTTAGAATGAGTTGGTCATGAGTATAACATTGGACCATTATATGCAGCAAGATGCAAGCTAAGTTCGATGAGTTGAGTAAGCTAAGCAAGCTGAGTTCGATAAGTTAAAAGATAAGTTCGATAAGTTGGATGAGTTGGGTAAGTTCGATGAGTTGGATAAGTTGAGAATGAGTTGGATGAGTTGAGCTGTTCGATGAGTTGGGTAAGTTGGATGAGTTGGATAAGTTGAGGATGAGTTCGCTAAGTTGGACTGTAAGTTCGATGAGTTGGCTAAGTTGGAATGTAAGTTCGATGAGTTGGCTAAGTTGGAATGTAAGTTCGATGAGTTGGATAAGTTGAGGATGAGTTGGATAAGTTGGACTGTAGGTTCGATGAGTTGTCTAAGTTGAGGATGAGTTCGATGAGTTGGATAAGTTGTACTGAAAGTTCGATGAGTTGGCTAAGTTGGAATGTAAGTTCGATGAGTTGGATAAGTTGAGGATGAGTTCGATGAGTTGGATAAGTTGTACTGTAAGTTGGATGAGTTGGCTAAGTTGCACTGTAAGTTCGATGAGTTGGCTAAGTTGAGGATAAGTTCGATGAGTTGGGTAAGTTGTACTGTAAGTTGGATGAGTTGGCTAAGTTGTACTGTAAGTTTGATGAGTTGGATAAGTTGTACTGTAAGTTCGATGAGTTGGCTAAGTTGAGGATGAGTCCGATGAGTTGGATAAGTTGGACGGTAAGTTGGATGAGTTGGATAAGTTGAGGATGAGTTCGATGAGTTTGATAAGTTGTACTGTAAGTTGGATGAGTTGGATAAGTTGAGGATGAGTTCGATGAGTTGGCTAAGTTGTACTGTAAGTTAGATAAGTTGGCTAAGTTGAGGATGAGTTCGATGAGTTGGATAAGTTGTACTTTAAGTTGGATGAGTTGGCTAAGTTGTACTGTAAGTTCGATGAGTTGGCTAAGTTGAGGATGAGTTCGATGAGTTGGATAAGTTGTACTGTAAGTTGGATGAGTTGGCTAAGTTGTACTGTAAGTTCGATGAGTTGGCTAAGTTGAGGATGAGTTCGATAAGTTGGGTAAGTTGGAATATAAGTTCGATGAGTTGGCTAAATTGGAATGTAAGTTCGATGAGTTTGGATAAGTTGTACTGTAAGTTCGTTGAGTTGGCTAAGTTGAGGATGAGTTCGATGAGTTGGCTAAGTTGTACTGTAAGTTGGATGAGTTGGCTAGGTTGGAATGTAAGTTCGATGAGTTGGATAAGTTGAGGATGAGTTGGATAAGTTGTACTGTAAGTTGGATGAGTTGGCTAAGTTGTACTATAAGTTCGATGAGTTGGCTAAGTTGAGGATGAGTTCGATAAGTTGGGTAAGTTGTACTGTAAGTTGGATGAGTTGGCTAAGTTGAGGATGAGTTCGATGAGTTGGATAAGTTGTACTTTAAGTTGGATGAGTTGGCTAAGTTGTACTGTAAGTTGGATGAGTTGGCTAAGTTGTACTGTAAGTTCGATGAGTTGGCTAAGTTGAGGATGAGTTCGATAAGTTGGGTAAGTTGTACTGTAAGTTGGATGAGTTGGCTAAGTTGTACCGTAAGTTCGATGAGTTGGCTAAGTTGAGGATGAGTTCGATAAGTTGGGTAAGTTGGAATGTAAGTTCGATGAGTTGGCTAAGTTGGAATGTAAGTTCGATGAGTTGGATAAGTTGTACTGTATGTTCGATGAGTTGGCTAAGTTGAGGATGAGTTCGATGAGTTGGCTAAGTTGTACTGTAAGTTGGATGAGTTGGCTAGGTTGGAATGTAGGTTCGATGAGTTGGATAAGTTGAGGATGAGTTGGATAAGTTGTACTGTAAGTTGGATGAGTTGGCTAAGTTGTACTATAAGTTCGATGAGTTGGCTAAGTTGAGGATGAGTTCGATAAGTTGGGTAAGTTGTACTGTAAGTTGGATGAGTTGGCTAAGTTGAGGATGAGTTCGATGAGTTGGATAAGTTGTACTTTAAGTTGGATGAGTTGGCTAAGTTGTACTGTAAGTTGGATGAGTTGGCTAAGTTGTACTGTAAGTTCGATGAGTTGGCTAAGTTGAGGATGAGTTCGATAAGTTGGGTAAGTTGTACTGTAAGTTGGATGAGTTGGCTAAGTTGTACCGTAAGTTCGATGAGTTGGCTAAGTTGAGGATGAGTTCGATAAGTTGGGTAAGTTGGAATGTAAGTTCGATGAGTTGGCTAAGTTGGAATGTAAGTTCGATGAGTTGGATAAGTTGTACTGTAAGTTCAATGAGTTGGCTAAGTTGAGGATGAGTTCGATGAGTTGGCTAAGTTGTACTGTAAGTTGGATGAGTTGGCTAAGTTGGAATGTAAGTTCGATGAGTTGGATAAGTTGAGGATGAGTTGGATAAGTTGTACTGTAAGTTGGATGAGTTGGCTAAGTTGTACTGTAAGTTCGATGAGTTGGCTAAGTTGAGGATGAGTTCGATAAGTTGGGTAAGTTGTACTGTAAGTTGGATGAGTTGGCTAAGTTGAGGATGAGTTCGATGAGTCGGATAAGTTGTACTTTAAGTTGGATGAGTTGGCTAAATTGTACTGTAAGTTGGATGAGTTGGGTAAGTTGTACTGTAAGTTCGATGAGTTGGCTAAGTTGAGGATGAGTTCGATAAGTTGGGTAAGTTGTACTGTAAGTTGGATGAGTTGGCTAAGTTGTACTGTAAGTTCGATGAGTTGGCTAAGTTGAGGATGAGTTCGATAAGTTGGGTAAGTTGGAATATAAGTTCGATGAGTTGGCTAAGTTGGAATGTAAGTTGGATAAGTTGTACTGTAAGTTCGATGAGTTGGCTAAGTTGAGGATGAGTTCGATGAGTTGGCTAAGTTGTACTGTAAGTTGGATGAGTTGGCTAAGTTGGAATGTAAGTTCGATGAGTTGGATAAGTTGAGGGTGAGTTGGATAAGTTGTACTGTAAGTTGGATGAGTTGGCTAAGTTGTACTATACGTTCGATGAGTTGGCTAAGTTGGAATGTAAGTTCGATGAGTTGGATAAGTTGAGGATGAGTTGGATAAGTTGTACTGTAAGTTGGATGAGTTGGCTAAGTTGTACTGTAAGTTCGATGAGTTGGCTAAGTTGAGGATGAGTTCGATAAGTTGGGTAAGTTGTACTATAAGTTCGATGAGTTAGATAAGTTGTACTGTAAGTTCGATGAGTTGGCTAAGTTGGAATGTAAGTTCGATGAGTTGGCTAAGTTGAGGATGAGTTCGATGAGTTGGATAAGTTGTACTGTAAGTTGGATGAGTTGGCTAAGTTGTACTGTAAGTTCGATGAGTTGGCTAAGTTGAGGATGAGTTCGGATAAGTTGGGTAAGTTGGAATATAAGTTCGATGAGTTGGCTAAGTTGGAATGTAAGTTCGATGAGTTGGATATGTTGTACTGTAAGTTCGATGAGTTGGCTAAGTTGAGGATGAGTTCGATGAGTTGGCTAAGTTGTACTGTAAGTTGGATGAGTTGGCTAAGTCGGAATGTAAGTTCGATGAGTTTGATAAGTTGAGGATGAGTAGGATAAGTTGTACTGTAAGTTCGATGAGTTGGCTAAGTTGTACTGTAAGTTCGATGAGTTGGCTAAGTTGAGGATGAGTTCGATAAGTTGGGTAAGTTGTACTGTAAGTTGGATGAGTTGGCTAAGTTGAGGATGAGTTCGATGAGTTGGATAAGTTGTACTTTAAGTTGGATGAGTTGGCTAAGTTGTACTGTAAGTTGGATGAGTTGGCTAGGTTGTACTGTAAGTTCAATGAGTTGGCTAAGTTGAGGATGAGTTCGATGAGTTGGATAAGTTGTACTGTAAGTTGGATGAGTTGGCTAAGTTGTACTGTAAGTTCGATGAGTTGGCTAAAATGAGGATGAGTTCGATAAGTTGGGTAAGTTGGAATATAAGTTCGATAATTTGGCTAAGTTGGAATGTAAGTTGGATGAGTTGGATAAGTTGTACTGTAAGTTCGATGAGTTGGCTAAGTTGAGGATGAGTTCGATGAGTTGGCTAAGTTGTACTGTAAGTTGGATGAGTTGGCTAAGTTGGAATGTAAGTTCGATGAGTTGGATAAGTTGAGGGTGAGTTGGATAAGTTGTACTGTAAGTTGGATGAGTTGGCTAAGTTGTACTATACGTTCGATGAGTTGGCTAAGTTGGAATGTAAGTTCGATGAGTTGGATAAGTTGAGGATGAGTTGGATAAGTTGTACTGTAAGTTGGATGAGTTGGCTAAGTTGTACTGTAAGTTCGATGAGTTGGCTAAGTTGAGGATGAGTTCGATAAGTTGGGTAAGTTGTACTATAAGTTCGATGAGTTAGATAAGTTGTACTGTAAGTTCGATGAGTTGGCTAAGTTGGAATGTAAGTTCGATGAGTTGGCTAAGTTGAGGATGAGTTCGATGAGTTGGATAAGTTGTACTGTAAGTTGGATGAGTTGGCTAAGTTGTACTGTAAGTTCGATGAGTTGGCTAAGTTGAGGATGAGTTCGGATAAGTTGGGTAAGTTGGAATATAAGTTCGATGAGTTGGCTAAGTTGGAATGTAAGTTCGATGAGTTGGATAAGTTGTACTGTAAGTTCGATGAGTTGGCTAAGTTGAGGATGAGTTCGATGAGTTGGCTAAGTTGTACTGTAAGTTGGATGAGTTGGCTAAGTTGGAATGTAAGTTCGATGAGTTGGATAAGTTGAGGATGAGTTGGATAAGTTGTACTGTAAGTTGGATGAGTTGGCTAAGTTGTACTGTAAGTTCGATGAGTTGGCTAAGTTGAGGATGAGTTCGATAAGTTGGGTAAGTTGTACTATAAGTTCGATGAGTTCGCTAAGTTGGACTGTAAGTTCGATGAGTTGGCTAAGTTGGAATGTAAGTTCGATGAGTTGGCTAAGTTGGAATGTAAGTTCGATGAGTTGGATAAGTTGAGGATGAGTTCGATGAGTTGGATAAGTTGGACTGTAGGTTCGATGAGTTGTCTAAGTTGAGGATGAGTTCGATGAGTTGGATAAGTTGAACTGAAAGTTCGATGAGTTGGCTAAGTTGGAATGTAAGTTCGATGAGTTGGATAAGTTGAGGATGAGTTCGATGAGTTGGATAAGTTGTACTGTAAGTTGGATGAGTTGGCTAAGTTGCACTGTAAGTTCGATGAGTTGGCTAAGTTGAGGATAAGTTCGATGAGTTGGGTAAAGTGTACTGTAAGTTGGATGAGTTGGCTAAGTTGTACTGTAAGTTTAATGAGTTGGATAAGTTGTACTGTAAGTTCGATGAGTTGGCTAAGTTAAAGATGAGTTCGATGAGTTGGATAAGTTGGACGGTAAGGTGGATGAATTGGATAAGTTGAGGATGAGTTCGATGAGTTGGATAAGTTGTACTGTAAGTTGGATGAGTTGGATAAGTTGAGGATGAGTTCGATGAGTTGGCTAAGTTGTACTGTAAGTTAGATATGTTGGCTAAGTTGAGGATGAGTTCGATGAGTTGGATAAGTTGTACTGTAAGTTCGATGAGTTGGCTAAGTTGAGGATGAGTTCGATGAGTTGGATAAGTTGTACTGTAAGTTGGATGAGTTGGCTAAGTTGTACTGTAAGTTCGATGAGTTGGCTAAGTTGAGGATGAGTTCGATAAGTTTGGTAAGTTGGAATATAAGTTCAATGAGTTGGCTAAGTTGGAATGTAAGTTCGATGAGTTTGGATAAGTTGTACTGTAAGTTCGATGAGTTGGCTAAGTTGAGGATGAGTTCGATGAGTTGGCTAAGTTGTATTGTAAGTTGGATGAGTTGGCTAAGTTGGAATGTAAGTTCGATGAGTTGGATAAGTTGAGGATGAGTTGGATAAGTTGTACTGTAAGTTGGATGAGTTGGCTAAGTTGTACTATAAGTTCGATGAGTTGGATAAGTTGAGGATGAGTTCGATAAGTTGGGTAAGTTGTACTGTAAGTTGGATGAGTTGGCTAAGTTGAGGATGAGTTCGATGAGTTGGATAAGTTGTACTTTAAGTTGGATGAGTTGGCTAAGTTGTACTGTAAGTTGGATGAGTTGGCTAAGTTGTACTGTAAGTTCGATGAGCTGGCTAAGTTGAGGATGAGTTCGATAAGTTGGGTAAGTTGTACTGTAAGTTGGATGAGTTGGCTAAGTTGTACCGTAAGTTCGATGAGTTAGCTAAGTTGAGGATGAGTTCGATAAGTTAAGTAAGTTGGAATGTAAGTTCGATGAGTTGGCTAAGTTGGAATGTAAGTTCGATGAGTTGGATAAGTTGTACTGTAAGTTCGATGAGTTGGCTAAGTTGAGGATGAGTTCGATGAGTTGGCTAAGTTGTACTGTAAGTTGGATGAGTTGGCTAAGTTGGAATGTAAGTTCGATGAGTTGGATAAGTTGAGGATGAGTTGGATAAGTTGTACTGTAAATTGGATGAGTTGGCTAAGTTGTACTGTAAGTTCGATGAGTTGGCTAAGTTGAGGATGAATTCGATAAGTTGGGTAAGTTGTACTGTAAGTTGGATGAGTTGGCTAAGTTGGAATTTAAGTTCGATGAGTTGGATAAGTTGTACTGTAAGTTCGATGAGTTGGCTAAGTTGAGGATGAGTTCGATAAGTTGGGTAAGTTGTACTGTAAGTTGGATGAGTTGGCTAAGTTGAGGATGAGTTCGATAAGTTGGATAAGTTGTACTTTAAGTTGGATGAGTTGGCTAAGTTGTACTGTAAGTTGGATGAGTTGGCTAAGTTGTACTGTAAGTTCGATGAGTTGGCTAAGTTGAGGATGAGTTCGATGAGTTGGATAAGTTGTACTGTAAGTTGGATGAGTTGGCTAAGTTGTACTGTAAGTTCGATGAGTTTGCTAAGTTGAGGATGAGTTCGATAAGTTGGGTAAGCTGGAATATAAGTTCGATGACTTGGCTAAGTTGGAATGTAAGTTCGATGAGTTGGAAAAGTTGTACTGTAAGTTCGATGAGTTGGCTAAGTTGAGGATGAGTTCGATGAGTTGGCTAAGATGTACTGTAAGTTGGATGAGTTGGCTAAGTTGGAATGTAAGTTCGATGAGTTGGATAAGTTGAGGATGAGTTGGATAAGTTGTACTGTAAGTTGGATGAGTTGGCTAAGTTGTACTGTAAGTTCGATGAGTTGGCTAAGTTGTACTGTAAGTTCCATGAGTTGGCGAAGTTGAGGATGAGTTCGATCAGTTGGGTAAGTTGTACTGTAAGTTGGATGAGTTGGCTAAGTTGTACTGTAAGTTCCATGAGTTGGCTAAGTTGAGGATGAGTTCGATAAGTTGGGTAAGTTGTACTATAAGTTCGATGAGTTAGATAAGTTGGAATGTAAGTTCGATGAGTTGGAATGTAAGTTCGATGAGTTGGCTAAGTTGAGGATGAGTTCGATGAGTTGGATAAGTTGTACTGTAAGTTGGATGAGTTGGCTAAGTTGCATTGTAAGTTCGATGAGTTGGCTAAGTTGAGGGTGAGTTCGATGAGTTGGATAAGTTGTACTGTAAGTTGGATGAGTTGGCTAAGTTGTATAGTAAGTTCGATGAGTTGGCTAAGTTGAGGGTGAGTTTGATGAGTTGGGTAAGTTGTACTGTAAGTTGGATGAGTTGGCTAAGTTGTACTGTAAGTTCGATGAGTTGGCTAAGTTGAGGATGAGTTCGATAAGTTGGGTAAGTTGTACTGTAAGTTGGATGAGTTGGCTAATTTGAGGATGAGTTCGATGAGTTGGATAAGTTGTACTGTAAGTTGGATGAGTTGGCTAAGTTGTACCGTAAGTTGGATGAGTTGGCTAAGTTGTACTGTAAGTTCGATTAGTTTGCTAAGTTGAGGATGAGTTCGATGAGTTGGCTAAGTTGTACTGTAAGTTGGATGAGTTGGCTAAGTTGTACTGTAAGTTCGATGAGTTGGCTAAGTTGAGGATGAGTTCGATAAGTTGGGTAAGTTGTACTGTAAGTTGGATGAGTTGGCTAAGTTGAGGATGAGTTCGATGAGTTGGATAAGTTATACTGTAAGTTAGATGAGTTGGCTAAGTTGTACTGTAAGTTCTATGAGTTGGCTAAGTTGAGGATGAGTTCGATAAGTTGAGTAAGTTGGAATATAAGTTCGATGAGTTGGCTAAGTTGGAATGTAAGTTCGATGAGTTTGGATAAGTTGTACTGTAAGTTCGATGAGTTGGCTAAGTTAAGGATGAGTTCGATGAGTTGGCTAAGTTGTACTGTAAGTTGGATGAGTTGGCTAAGTCGGAATGTAAGTTCGATGAGTTGGATAAGTTGAGGATGAGTAGGATAAGTTGTACTGTAAGTTGGATGAGTTGGCTAAGTTGTACTGTAAGTTCGATGAGTTGGCTAAGTTGAGGATGAGTTCGATAAGTTGGGTAAGTTGTACTGTAAGTTGGATGAGTTGGCTAAGTTGAGGATGAGTTCGATGAGTTGGATAAGTTGTACTTTAAGTTGGATGAGTTGGCTAAGTTGTACTGTAAGTTGGATGAGTTGGCTAGGTTGTACTGTAAGTTCAATGAGTTGGCTAAGTTGAGGATGAGTTCGATGAGTTGGATAAGTTGTACTGTAAGTTGGATGAGTTGGCTAAGTTGTACTGTAAGTTCGATGAGTTGGCTAAAATGAGGATGAGTTCGATAAGTTGGGTAAGTTGGAATATAAGTTCGATAATTTGGCTAAGTTGGAATGTAAGTTGGATGAGTTGGATAAGTTGTACTGTAAGTTCGATGAGTTGGCTAAGTTGAGGATGAGTTCGATGAGTTGGCTAAGTTGTACTGTAAGTTGGATGAGTTGGCTAAGTTGGAATGTAAGTTCGATGAGTTGGATAAGTTGAGGGTGAGTTGGATAAGTTGTACTGTAAGTTGGATGAGTTGGCTAAGTTGTACTATAAGTTCGATGCGTTGGCTAAGTTGGAATGTAAGTTCGATGAGTTGGATAAGTTGAGGATGAGTTGGATAAGTTGTACTGTAAGTTGGATGAGTTGGCTAAGTTGTACTGTAAGTTCGATGAGTTGGCTAAGTTGAGGATGAGTTCGATAAGTTGGGTAAGTTGTACTATAAGTTCGATGAGTTAGATAAGTTGTACTGTAAGTTCGATGAGTTGGCTAAGTTGGAATGTAAGTTCGATGAGTTGGCTAAGTTGAGGATGAGTTCGATGAGTTGGATAAGTTGTACTGTAAGTTTGATGAGTTGGCTAAGTTGTACTGTAAGTTCGATGAGTTGGCTAAGTTGAGGATGAGTTCGGATAAGTTGGGTAAGTTGGAATATAGGTTCGATGAGTTGGCTAAGTTGGAATGTAAGTTCGATGAGTTGGATAAGTTGTACTGTAAGTTCGATGAGTTGGCTAAGTTGAGGATGAGTTCGATGAGTTGGCTAAGTTGTACTGTAAGTTGGATGAGTTGGCTAAGTTGGAATGTAAGTTCGATGAGTTGGATAAGTTGAGGATGAGTTGGATAAGTTGTACTGTAAGTTGGATGAGTTGGCTAAGTTGTACTGTAAGTTCGATGAGTTGGCTAAGTTGAGGATGAGTTCGATAAGTTGGGTAAGTTGTACTATAAGTTCGATGAGTTCGCTAAGTTGGACTGTAAGTTCGATGAGTTGGCTAAGTTGGAATGTAAGTTCGATGAGTTGGCTAAGTTGGAATGTAAGTTCGATGAGTTGGATAA
Source organism: Loripinus fragilis (assembly GCA_964019695.1). Lineage (NCBI taxonomy): Eukaryota > Metazoa > Mollusca > Bivalvia > Lucinida > Lucinidae > Loripinus > Loripinus fragilis. The sequence continues at coordinate 20,928,645 of OZ026528.1, forward strand.
GTTGAGGATGAGTTCGATGAGTTGGATAAGTTGGACTGTAGGTTCGATGAGTTGTCTAAGTTGAGGATGAGTTCTATGAGTTGGATAAGTTGTACTGAAAGTTCGATGAGTTGGCTAAGTTGGAATGTAAGTTCGATGAGTTGGATAAGTTGAGGATGAGTTCGATGAGTTGGATAAGTTGTACTGTTAGTTGGATGAGTTGGCTAAGTTGCACTGTAAGTTCGATGAGTTGGCTAAGTTGAGGATAAGTTCGATGAGTTGGGTAAGTTGTACTGTAAGTTGGATGAGTTGGCTAAGTTGTACTGTAAGTTCGATGAGTTGGCTAAGTTGAGGATGAGTTCGATAAGTTGGATAAGTTGTACTATAAGTTCGATGAGTTAGATAAGTTGGAATGTAAGTTCGATGAGTTGGCTAAGTTGGAATGTAAGTTCGATGAGTTGGATAAGTTGAGGATGAGTTCCATGAGTTGGATAAGTTGGCAGTAAGTTGGATGAGTTGGATAAGTTGTACTGTAAGTTCGATGAGTTGGCTAAATTAAGGATGAGTTCCATGAGTTGGATAAGTTGGACAGTAAGTTGGATGAGTTAGCCAACTCATCGAACTTACATTCCAACTTATCTAACTCATCGAACTTACAGTACAACTTAGCCAACTCATCCAACTTACAGTACAACTTATCCAACTCATCGAACTCATCCTCAACTTAGCCAACTCATCGAACGTACATTTCAACTTTTCCAACTCATCCAACTTACAGTACAACTTATCCAACTCATCGAACTCATCCTTAACTTAGCCAACTCATCAAACTTACAGTACAACTTAGCCAACTCATCGAACTCATCCTCAACTTATCCAACTCATCCAACTTACAGTACAACTTATCCAACTCATCGAACTCATCCTCAACTTATCCAACCCATCCAACTTACCGTCCAACTTATCCAACTCATCGAACTCATCCTCAACTTATCCAACTCATTGAACTTACATTCCAACTTAGCCAACTCATCGAACTTACATTCCAACTTATCTAACTCATCGATTTTACAGTACAACTTACCCAACTTATCGAACTCATCCTCAACTTAGCCAACTCATCGAACTTACAGTACAACTTAGCCAACTCATCCAACTTACAGTACAACTTATCCAACTCATCGAACTCATCCTCAACTTAGCCAACTCATCGAACTTACAGTACAACTTAGCCAACTCATCCAACTTACAGTACAACTTAGCCAACTCATCCAACTTAAAGTACAACTTATCCAACTCATCGAACTCATCCTCAACTTAGCCAACTCATCCAACTTACAGTACAACTTACCCAACTTATCGAACTCAACCTCAACTTAGCCAACTCATCGAACTTACAGTACAACTTAGCCAACTCATCCAACTTACAGTACAACTTATCCAACTCATCCTCAACTTATCCAACTCATCGAACTCATCCTCAACTTAGCCAACTCATCCAACTTACAGTACAACTTATCCAACTCATCGAACTCATCCTCAACTTAGCCAACTCATCCAACTTACAGTACAACTTATCCAACTCATCGAACTTACATTCCAACTTAGCCAACTTATCGAAATTACATTCCAACTTATCTAACTCATCGAAGTTACAGTCCAACTTACCCAACTTATCGAACTCATCCTCAACTTAGCCAACTCATCGAACTTACATTACAACTTAGCCAACTCATCCAACTTACAGTACAACTTACCCAACTTATCGAACTCATCCTCAACTTAGCCAACTCATCGAACTTACAGTACAACTTAGCCAACTCATCCAACTTACAGTACAACTTAGCCAACTCATCCAACTTACAGTACAACTTATCCAACTCATCGAACTTACATTCCAACTTAGCCAACTCATCCAACTTACAGTACAACTTACCCAACTTATCGAACTCATCCTCAACTTATCCAACTCATCGAACTTACATTCCAACTTAGCCAACTCATCCAACTTAATGTACAACTTATCCAACTCATCCTCAACTTATCCAACTCATCGAACTTACATTCCACTTTAGCCAACTCATCCAACTTACAGTACAACTTAGCCAACTCATCGAACTCATCCTTAACTTAGCAAACTCATCGAACTTACAGTACAACTTATCCAACTCATCGAACTTACATTCCAACTTATCTAACTCATCCAACTTACCGTCCAACTTATCCAACTCATCGAACTCATCCTCAACTTAGCCAACTCATCAAACTTACAGTACAACTTAGCCAACTCATCGAACTCATCCTCAACTTATCCAACTCATCCAGCTTACAGTACAACTTATCCAACTCATCGAACTAATCCTCAACTTATCCAACTCATCCAACTTACCGTCCAACTTATCCAACTCATCGAACTCATCCTCAACTTATCCAACTCATTGAACTTACATTCCAACTAAGCCAACTCATCGAACTTACATTCCAACTTATCTAACTCATCGAACTTACAGTACAACTTACCCAACTTATCGAACTCATCCTCAACTTAGCAAACTTATCGAACTTACAGTACAACTTAGCCAACTCATCCAACTTACAGTAAAACTTATCCAACTCATCGAACTCATCCTCAACTTAGTCAACTCATCGAACGTACATTTCAACTTAGCCAACTCATCCAACTTACAGTACAACTTATCCAACTCATCGAACTCATCCTCAACTTAGCCAACACATCAAACTTACAGTACAACTTAGCCAACTCATCGAACTCATCCTCAACTTATCCAACTCATCGAACTTACAGTTCAACTTATCCAACTCATCGAACTTACATTCCAACTTAGCCAACTCATCGAACTTACATTCCAACTTACCCAACTTATCGAACTCATCCTCAACTTAGCCAACTCATCCAACTTACAGTACAACTTAGTCAACTCATCCAACTTACAGTACAACTTATCCAACTCATCCAACTTACAGTACAACTTATCCAACTCATCGAACTTACAGTACAACTTATCCAACTCATCCAACTTACAGTACAACTTATCCAACTCATCGAACTCATCCTCAACTTAGCCAACTCATCAAACTTACAGTACAACTAAGCCAACTCATCGAACTCATCCTCAACTTATCCGACTCATCCAACTTACAGTACAACTTATCCAACTCTTCGAACTCATCCTAAACTTAGCCAACTCATCAAACTTACAGTACAACTTAGCCAACTCATCGAACTCATCCTCAACTTATCCAACTCATCCAACTTACAGTACAACTTATCCAACTCTTCGAACTCATCCTAAACTTAGCCAACTCATCAAACTTACAGTACAACTTAGCCAACTCATCGAACTCATCCTCAACTTATCCAACTCATCGAACTTACAGTTCAACTTATCCAACTCATCGAACTTACATTCCAACTTACCCAACTCATCGAACTTACATTCCAACTTACCTTACTTATCGAACTCATCCACAACTTAGCCAACTCATCCAACTTACAGTACAACTTAGCCAACTCATCCAACTTACAGTACAACTAATCCAACTCATCCAACTTACAGTACAACTTATCCAACTCATCGAACTTACAGTACAACTTAGCCAACTCATCCAACTTACAGTACAACTTATCCAACTCATCGAACTCATCCTCAACTTACCCAACTTATCGAACTCATCCTCAACTTAGCCAACTCATCGAACTTACAGTACAACTTAGCCAACTCATCCAACTTACAGTACAACTTAGCCAATTCATCCAACTTACAGTACAACTTATCCAACTCATCGAACTCATCCTCAACTTAGCCAACTCATCCAACTTACAGTACAACTTACCCAACTTATCGAACTCATCCTCTACTTAGCCAACTCATCGAACTTACAGTACAACTTAGCCAACTCATCCAACTTACAGTACAACTTATCCAACTCATCGAACTCATCCTCAACTTAGCCAACTCATCGAACTTACATTCCAACTTAGCCAACTCATCCAACTTACAGTCCAACTTACCCAACTTATCGAACTCCTCCTCAACTTAGCCAACTCATCGAACTTACATTACAACTTAGCCAACTCATCCAACTTACAGTACAACTTACCCAACTTATCGAACTCATCCTCAACTTAGCCAACTCATCGAACTTACAGTACAACTTAGCCAACTCATCCAACTTACAGTACAACTTAGCCAACTCATCCAACTTACAGTACAACTTATCCAACTCATCCTCAACTTATCCAACTCATCGAACTCATCCTCAACTTAGCCAACTCATCCAACTTACAGTACAACTTACCCAACTTATCGAACTCATCCTCAACTTAGCCAACTCATCGAACTTACAGTACAACTTAGCCAACTCATCCAACTTACAGTACAACTTATCCAACTCATCCTCAACTTATCCAACTCATCGAACTTACATTCCAACTTAGCCAACTCATCCAACTTACAGTACAACTTAGCCTACTCATCGAACTCATCCTCAACTTAGCAAACTCATCGAACTTACATTCCAACTTATCCAACTCATCGAACTTACATTCCAACTTAGCCAACTCATCGAACTTACATTCCAACTGACCCAACTTATCGAAATCATCCTCAACTTAGCCAACTCATCGAACTTACAGTACAACTTAGCCAACTCATCCAACTTACAGTACAACTTATCCAACTCATCGAACTCATCCTCAACTTAGCCAACTCATCGAACTTACATTCCAACTTAGCCATCTCATCCAACTTACAGTCCAACTTACCCAACTTATCGAACTCATCCTCAACTTAGCCAACTCATCGAACTTACATTACAACTTAGCCAACTCATCCAACTTACAGTACAACTTACCCAACTTATCGAACTCATCCTCAACTTAGCCAACTCATCGAACTTACAGTACAACTTAGCCAACTCATCCAACTTACAGTACAACTTAGCCAACTCATCCAACTTAAAGTACAACTTATCCAACTCATCGAACTCATCCTCAACTTAGCCAACTCATCGAACTTACAGTACAACTTATCCAACTCATCGAACTTACATTCCAACTTAGCCAACTCATCCAACTTACAGTAGAACTTATCCAACTCATCGAACTCATCCTCAACTTAGCCAACTCATCAAACTTACAGTACAACTTAGCCAACTCATCGAACTCATCCTCAACTTATCCAACTCATCCAACTTACAGTACAACTTATCCAACTCTTCGAACTCATCCTCAACTTAGCCAACTCATCAAACTTACAGTACAACTTAGCCAACTCATCGAACTCATCCTCAACTTATCCAACTCATCGAACTTACAGTTCAACTTATCCAAATCATCGAACTTACATTCCAACTTAGCCAACTCATCGAACTTACATTCAAACTTACCCAACTTATCGAACTCATCCTCAACTTAGCCAACTCATCCAACTTACAGTACAACTTAGCCAACTCATCCAACTTACAGTACAACTTATCCAACTCATCCAACTTACAGTACAACTTATCCAACTCATCGAACTTACAGTACAACTTAGCCAACTCATCCAACTTACAGTACAACTTATCCAGTTCATCGAACACATCCTCAACTTACCCAACTTATCGAACTCATCCTCAACTTAGCCAACTCATCGAACTTACAGTACAACTTAGCCAACTCATCCAACTTACAGTACAACTTAGCCAACTCATCCAACTTACAGTACAACTTATCTAACTCATCTAACTCATCCTCAACTTAGCCAACTCATCCAACTTACAGTACAGCTTACCCAACTTATCGAACTCATCCTCAACTTAGCCAACTCATCGAACTTACAGTACAACTTAGCCAACTCATCCAACTTACAGTACAACTTATCCAACTCATCCTCAACTTATCCAACTCATCGAACTTACATTCCAACTTAGCCAACTCATCCAACTTACAGTACAACTTAGCCAACTCATCCAACTCATCCTCAACTTAGCAAACTCATCGAACTTACATTCCAACTTATCCAACTCATCGAACTTACATTCCAACTTAGCCAACTCATCGAACTTACATTCCAACTTACCCAACTTATCGAACTCATCCTCAACTTAGCCAACTCATCGAACTTACAGTACAACTTAGCCAACTCATCCAACTTACAGTACAACTTACCCAACTTATCGAACTCATCCTCAACTTAGCCAACTCATCGAACTTACAGTACAACTTAGCCAACTCATTCAACTTACAGTACAACTTAGCCAACTCATCCAACTTAAAGTACAACTTATCCAACTCATCGAACTCATCCTCAACTTAGCCAACTCATCCAACTTACAGTACAACTTACCCAACTTATCGAACTCATCCTCAACTTAGCCAACTCATCGAACTTACAGTACAACTTAGCCAACTCATCCAACTTACAGTACAACTTATCCAACTCATCCTCAACTTATCCAACTCATCGAACTTACATTCCAACTTAGCCAACTCATCCAACTTACAGTACAACTTAGCCAACTCATCGAACTCATCCTCAACTTAGCAAACTCATCGAACTTACATTCCAACTTATCCAACTCATCGAACTTACATTCCAACTTAGCCAACTCATCGAACTTACATTCCAACTTACCCAACTTATCGAACTCATCCTCAACTTAGCCAACTCATCGAACTTACAGTACAACTTAGCCAACTCGTCCAACTTACAGTACAACTTATCCAACTCATCGAACTCATCCTCAACTTAGCCAACTCATCGAACTTACATTCCAAATTAGCCAACTCATCCAACTTACAGTCCAACTTACCAGACTTATCGAACTCATCCTCAACTTAGCCAACTCATCGAACTTACATTACAACTTAGCCAACTCATCCAACTTACAGTACAACTTACCCAACTTATCGATTTCATCCTCAACTTAGCCAACTCATCGAACTTACAGTACAACTTAGCCAACTCATCCAACTTACAGTACAACTTATCCAACTCATCGAACTTACATTCCAACTTAGCCAACTCATCCAACTTACAGTACAACTTATCCAACTCATCGAACTCATCCTCAACTTAGCCAACTCATCAAACTTACAGTACAACTTAGCCAACTCATCGAACTCATCCTCAACTTATCCAACTCATCCAACTTACAGTACAACTTATCCAACTCTTCGAACTCATCCTCAACTTAGCCAACTCATCAAACTTACAGTACAACTTAGCCAACTCATCGAACTCATCCTCAACTTATCCAACTCATCGAACTTACAGTTCAACTTATCCAACTCATCGAACATACATTCCAACTTAGCCAACTCATCGAACCTACATTCCAACTTACCCAACTTATCGAACTCATCCTCAACTTAGCCAACTCATCCAACTTACAGTACAACTTAGCCAACTCATCCAACTTACAGTACAACTTATCCAACTCATCCAACTTACAGTACAACTTTTCCAACTCATCGAACTTACAGTACAACTTAGCCAACTCATCCAATTTACAGTACAACTTATCCAACTCATCGAACTCATCCTCAACTTACCCAACTTATCGAACTCATCCTCAACTTAGCCAACTCATCGAACTTACAGTACAACTTAGCCAACTCATCCAACTTACAGTACAACTTAGCCAACTCATCCAACTTACAGTACAACTTATCCAACTCATCGAACTCATCCTCAACTTAGGCAACTCATCCAACTTACAGTACAGCTTACCCAACTGATCGAACTCATCCTCAACTTAGCCAACTCATCGAACTTACAGTACAACTTAGCCAACTCATCCAACTTACAGTACAACTTATCCAACTCATCCTCAACTTATCCAACTCATCGAACTTACATTCCAACTTAGCCAACTCATCCAACTTACAGTACAACTTAGCCTACTCATCGAACTCATCCTCAACTTAGCAAACTCATCGAACTTACATTCCAACTTATCCAACTCATCGAACTTACATTCCAACTTAGCCAACTCATCGAACTTACATTCCAACTTACCCAACTTATCGAACTCATCCTCAACTTAGCCAACTCATCGAACTTACAGTACAACTTAGCCAACTCATCCAACTTACAGTACAACTTATCCAACTCATCGAACTCATCCTCAACTTAGCCAACTCATCGAACTTACATTCCAACTTAGCCAACTCATCCAACTTACAGTACAACTTACCCAACTTATCGAACTCATCCTCAACTTAGCCAACTCATCGAACTTACAGTACAACTTAGCCAACTCATCCAACTTACAGTACAACTTAGCCAACTCATCCAACTTATAGTACAACTTATCCAACTCATCGAACTCATCCTCAACTTAGCCAACTCATCCAACTTACAGTACAACTTATCCAACTTATCGAACTCATCCTCAACTTATCCAACTCATCGAACTTACAGTACAACTTAGCCAACTCATCCAACTTACAGTACAACTCATCGAACTCATCCTCAACTTATCCAACTCATCGAACTTACATTCCAACTTAGCCAACTCATCCAACTCACAGTACAACTTAGCAAACTCATCGAACTCATCCTCAACTTAGCAAACTCATCGAACTTACATTCCAACTTATCCAACTCATCGAACTTACATTCCAACTTAGCCAACTCATCCAACTTACATTCCAACTTACCCAACTTATCGAACTCATCCTCAACTTAGCCAACTCATCGAACTTACAGTACAACTTAGCCAGCTCATCCAACTTACAGTACAACTTATCCAACTCATCGAACTCATCCTCAACTTAGCCAACTCATCGAACTTACATTCCAACTTAGCCAACTCATCAAACTTACAGTACAACTTATCCAACTCATCGAACTCATCCTCAACTTAGCCAACTTATCAAACTTACAGTACAACTTAGCCAACTCAACGAACTCATCCTCAACTTATCCAACTCATCCAACATACAGTACAACTTATCCAACTCATCGAACTCATCCTTAACTTATCCAACTCATCCAACTTACCGTCCAACTTATCCAACTCATCGAACTCATCCTCAACTTAGCCAACCCATCGAACTTACAGTACAACTTATCCAACTCATCAAACTTACAGTACAACTAAGCCAACTCATCCAACTTACAGTACAACTTATTCAACTCATCGAATTTACAGTACAACTTAGCCAACTCATCGAACTTACAGTACAACTTACCCAACTTATCGAACTCATCCTCAACTTAGCCAACTCATCCTCAACTTAGCCAACTCATCGAACTTACAGTACAACTTAGACAACTCATCCAAGTTACAGTACAACTTACCCAACTCATCCTCAACTTAGCCAACCCATCGAACTTACAGTACAACTTAGCCAACTCATCCAACTTACAGTACAACTTATCCAACTCATCGAACTCATCCTTAACTTAGCCAACTCATTGAACTTACAGTACAACTTATCCAACTCATCCAACTTACCGTCCAACTTATCCAACTCATCGAACTCATCCTCAACTTATCCAGCTCATCGAACTTACATTCCAACTTAGACAACTCATCGAACTTACATTCAAACTTATCTAACTCATCGAACTTACAGTACAACTTACCCAAATTATCGAACTCATCCTCAACTTATCCAACTCATCCAACTTACCCAACTCATCGAACAGCTCAACTCATCCAACTCATCGAACTCATTCTCAACTCATCCAACTCATCGAACTCATTCTCAACTTATCCAACTCATCGAACTTACCCAACTCATCCAACTTATCGAACTTATCTTTTAACTTATCGAACTCAGCTTGCTTAGCTTACTCAACTCATCGAACTTAGCTTGCATCTTGCTGCATATAATGGTTCAATGTTGTACTCATGACCAACTCATCCTAACATATGCGCAGCTATTATAACTTACCGAACTTAGCTCAGCCATTGAAGCATCTGAACACATATCACCAACTCATCCTAACATATGCGCAGCTATTATAACTTACCGAACTTAGCTCAGCCATTGAAGCATCTGGATACATATCATTGTATAAAGACCCAACTTAGCGAACTCATCAGCTATAATAGACAGCTATGGCAACTTACTCAACTTAGAACTTAGAATATAGGGACCTATCATATGTATGTTTGTTGTTTGTTGTTTATAAATATACTGACCGCTGACTTATAGTTCAACTAATCCAACTCAACTTAGGTAAGTTAAGTAGCATAAGTTGTAAGCTGAGCTGGATGAGTTGAGTAAGCTGAGCTGATTGGTATAGGTATCTTGTCTGGAAAAAGTGGCGAAAATTGCTTATTTTGCTCAGCTTGATGAGTTGAGTAAGCTGAGCTGAGTTGTAAGTCATATGAAAGAAATAAAAGGGGTGGAGGGAGGGTAGACACACAGTGTATCATAATATATACATGTAGCTATTGTAACTCATCAAACTTAGCTCAGGGCTCTCTTGTAACATTGCCGTTGTTTAAAGGCCTAACTTACCGAACTCATCTGTTATAATGGACAGCTATGGCAACTTACTTAACTTAGAACTTAAAATCGGGACCTTCCATATGTATGTGATATCTCAATAGAATATATGTACAGTCTAATCATTTCAGTCATTTTTGTCCCGAAATTATTTGGTCTATAGAAATACATGGGGACTCCTGTGGGCTACGTACTTCATACTCCGTGTCCCGAAATTTACTGTCTACGTTTAATAGATGAATATTGTGAAAATTATGCTGAGATACTTTGTGTCTTAGTATATTGCATAGGCGTGTGCCTGGGACAGAATTCGGGACAGGGAGTATGAAGTACCTGCCCATTTGTGCCAACAGCAGACGAGAAGCCACTGCGTTTTAAGTATGTATTTGTGCGTCTGGCTGGAACATATGGCCTAGAACCAGTATGAGAGTCAGTAATACCATGAACCGCATCAATATTTTTGAGCATCTTCCTATTTCCAGAAGAGTTTGGGTGAACCCTATCTATGGAAATTTGAATCTGCGATGTCACCTGAGGCAAGCAAAAAGCTGTTATAGTGGTCTATATAATCAATATCTTTCTCAGCACCCAGTGTTTTAAGGCGTGTAGTCTACACTCCTCCTGGGTAACAAACCAGACACGATAATATGACGGTCATCGGTGCTAAGCTCATCCAACATTAATGAGTAATTGTCAGTAAAAGTCGCCAAATCGTCTCCTTGGTCAGCATCATTACCACCCACATGGACAATAATTGTCTCACATTTATCAATATTATATTCCCTAACTTTGGTTTGTAAGGTTTTTATTGTTGCACCTGGAAAGGACCTGACAGTGGTGTTCTTTTTAAGTTATCTAACTTTGAGATACTTAAATATAGAACTGCCCACTAGTAAGGTAGACTGATTTATGCTCTTTTTTGATGAAGCAGAATCTGTAAGATCTATGGTGGTGGTATCCATGTGGGTGTTAAGCTGTCTGCTTTGCAGAGCTGATCGAGAAGGAGAGTTATCTGATTGTTAGTTTGTTTGTTAATTGGCTTGTTCTTATTTGTTGTGTTCACAATCGGTGAAGAGTGTTTTATTGGTTTAAGCATATTCTGACTTGCCTTTGTCATCACATTTTTCTCACTTGTTTCACATTCGGATAGATAATTTTCTGGAACTACTTCTGGCTTGGCTTTGATTGTTTATTGGTTTTATCAACAGAATTTGCTTGAGTTTTAAGTTTGTCTAGTACAGCACTTGTTTTATTTAGAATTTGGTTTGATTTTTTGTCGAACACAGTTTTGATGTTCTTTGTTGAACTAGATAAGGTTTCAAGGGAATCTGTCATAAACCTGATAGTCTATATGTTTGACGAATGTCGTTACATTTACTTGGCCCTTTGTAATTCCAACTACAGAGGTTTGATGTATAATTATATGCCAGGACAGTTCCTATGCCGAACTTGCCCCGAGGAGTGGCCGAAATTACTCCATTAGTGCTGCAGCAGAGGTCACCAAAAGTGACATGTACCCATACCGGAAGGGTAACAAGTAGCATCATACATCATTTTAAAGCTTAAAGTGTGCTGAGTTCAGAACTGCATGATGCCACTTTCAGAATTTTGTGCGAAAAAAATTACGGCCCTTTAAACATGGGTACCGTCATCATAGCTCAGAAAGGAATGATAATTTCTTTTTATGACAAGAAGAATACATACTGTATAAAATTCATGTTATTAGGTTGTATATGATCCAATAGTTGATATTAATTTTTTTTGCATTTGATATGCTACTTACGCACATTGAAAACTATAATTAAAAGGTCATTGAGTGCAAAAGTCGCGAAAACCAATGATTTTTACAAATAGTCACGTTTATTGCATTTGATCTATATGTACATTTTTAAATCATAAAAAGGGAGTTTTTCCTTGCAATATCAAGTAAATATAAATGCATTTAATGTAGCAATTAATCCAATTATAATATCCGCCAACAGTTTATAGCAGTTATAATACAACTCTGAAGGGAATGCAAACGTGCATAAATGTACTTGTTCAAATTTATACGTCTGCATATTTTGATATGGGTTTATTTACGAAAGCTTTAGAAATCACTTGGGCTAAACCTATGTACATGAAATATATCTTTCTATGTGAAGGTGGAATGCACCTTCTCATAAAAGGTTTTGCTAGCAATGGATACCTTAATGGCAAGGCGAGACTCAGAGAACTGTCATTGGAATTTGAGTTTGTCTGCAGTTTGTGATTGTGGTATTCCCTGGTCATACTCGCTTACTTTTTTGATGTCTCTGCTGTTGACAGTGTAAAACAAATATTGTCTGGGGAAGAGTGTGACAAAGCTTTACGAGCTTTGTCATGAGTCAGTTATCATGCCTTGCCTCTTCCTCACCGTGCTGTTGGGGTGATTTTGGCAGTTTTTGTCGCACTCACTTACTTTTTAAGCTAACATTTTCTATACAGTTCTTGAAAGTTGTGCTGCAAGAACAACAGAACTTTCTCTGATGATGTCCAGTGTCATTTGCATGAGTTCTAAGAGGAATCCTGACTATGAATCAGACACAGAAATGAATATATAACTGTAATTAACTAATACTATCTGGTCGTTTTTGTGAAGTTGTACAGATTAACCTGCTATCAAGGTTCATGTAAAAGGGAATACTTATTTCTCCAACATTATTACATTTGGAATGACTCGCTGGAGATGGTATTGCTTACTTTTAAACTAGGCAGTGGCTATTGACAGCCGGCTGTCAGCAGTGAAATCACTATTGCCAGCCGGCTGTCACCAGCGATTTCGCTGCTGACAGCCAGTATAATTTGTGGATGATATTAGGGTTTTACATGTGCAGCACTTATACATTACATTTGTAGCTTCCATTCATTTGTTCATTTAAACTATTAAATATCCAGTTCCTTAAATAAAAACTTGCTCAAATTAGAGCTTTGAAGTCTTCAATCAGACTGGAGAACAGTGTGGTTTATGATCAGCAGACTTAATCAGAAGTGAACTGCTTGTGATGGATAAATCTGAGATTAAATTATTTTTTATTTCATACTGTTAATATGTGGTTTCTAAAGTCTTAGTAGTATCATGTTCATCCAAGCCTTTTGCATCCAGAATGTTTAATAATCCTAAAAGTTTGGCCATTCTGAGTACATTAACAGGATTCAAGGAGCACTGAGAACACTGGGTGTGTATTTTCTTGTAAATGCATCTCCTTCTAAACCTTTTGATGTACAGGTAGTAACTCCAAAACTTTGTAGCTGAATAAGTCACATGATGTAGACGGTACTTGGCAAAATCTCGTTTGACCTTGATCCTAAGGTCATAGGTCAAATAATGTATTTTCTTGTAAATGCATCTCCTCCTAAACCTTTTGACGTAGTAACTGCATAGGTCACATGATGTAGAAGGCACAGGGCAACATTTTGTGTGACATTGACTTTGGGGTCAAGGTCAAAGAATATTTTCTTGTAAATGCAGGGCCTGGATGGGGGAGGGGGGGGGGGGTCTGGTATTCACTATTCATTAAAAAATTAGCCCATTATTCATCTCATTAAAATTTTGGGTTATTCATTAAAATAAGACCAATTATTCATTAGAAGTAAGAAAGATGGCAAAGAAGTCTGATTATTCACTATTCATTAATTTTTTCTTCAATTCATTAAAAAATAGGACTATTCATTATTTTTTTGGTCCTCATTATTCACTATTCATTTTTTTTTGCTTATTATTCACTATTCATTAGAAAAAGGGTCATGATTCACTATTCGTTATACCCCATCCAGACCCTCATGTAGAGGGCAGTGCTTCATGTGACCTGGTCAAGATCAAACTAAATGCATTTCCTCCTAAACTGTTGGACATAGCAACTTCAAACTTTGCAGGTGCATAGGTCATATGATGTAGAGGATTCTGGGCAACTTTGTATGTTTATCCTTGACCTAAGGTCAAAGGTGAAATAATGTACTTTCTTGTCAATGCATCTCCTCCTAAATCTTTGGACATAGCAACTTCAAACTTTGCAGATGCTTTGGTTAGATGAATAGCAGGTATTTGCAATGGTGTATAGTGCGACCAGGTAACGGACGTTGGGCGTGTCAGAAAGAACACTGCCATTCACTGTCAATTTGGACTGGTCTACAGTAAATTGGGTACAACAGCACAGGTACGCTTTAATCGTGCAAAACAACTGAACCACAGACGACAAAAGTGACCATGGAGCTTTTATATACGGTTAGTGTGCCTGGTAAACGTTCGCAAGCAAATCTAAAACCGAAAACCTAGGCCTTACTTGTTTACAGACGCATTGGTATATATACTATTGCTCACTGGTCAGTGCCTCCTAAACTCGATTTTTATGTTTTCCACATTGATTTTCGGCGATAACATTTTATTAATAATTTCAGCAAACTACGTTCGCGATGAAAGTTGTGAAGAAAAATTAGCATGAATTTCTCCAAGAGGTCCCAAGTTTGTGGCACAAACAGATTTTTGTGTACATAGATGAAGATTTTGCAATAAATTGAACTCAGCCAAATTTTCTAAGTCTTTTATTGACAGATAAATTTCGTAGAGGCGTTACAGAAAGGGTTTGTCTCAAAAGAATAATGACAAGGGGTGTATATTAAGTTATTCAATGGTTGTTTATAGTATATATCCTGCCGTATGAAGACGTAGAATGACTATGCATATTCAGAATCTACTATGAGCATGGTCAATTGAAGGTACAGAAGCTGTGATACCGCATGACGTGCCACCATTTTCATTTATGCACGTGCTCCTAAACGGACCCAACTAGCTTAAAGCACAGGCGAATCAGGCGCAATTTCCAATATAATTGTACAAGTCATCCGTCCTCTTTCTTATTGAATTGAGGCGGTGAATTGTACCTTTTTAACTGACACGTTTGACTCATTTTATTTGCGCTTTGCTTAAAAAGCTCAAATAGTACATCTATGCGCAAAGTAAATTGCAGCATAAATGATGTTGGAACAGCTTGGAGAAGTTGGCGCTAATGTTTGCGAACATAGTTTATAATAAAAAAGTTTTCGCCAAAAATCAATGTGAAAAACATAAAAACTCAGGTTTAGTACGTATGTGGATTTTAGTCAAGATCGACAAGGCAGACTGATCAATGTTAGAACGGTTGTTGCTGCTACATGTATAAAGATATAGTCAGGTTGCATAGCGTAATGAAGATCTGATTGCATGTAGCCATGTCTCAAGTAACCATCTTAAACGCAAAGCTTCATACACTGATTGGGAGGTCGAAAAGTTTTATACATGATATACGGATATAAACGGCGTACATGTAATATAGGTTTAGTGATTACACATTATTGAACTAGCCCAACAAACAGGCTGACATGACGCCTTCAAAAACAATAGTTATTAATCAGCTTTTGAGTCACTGTCTAACCAGGTTCACCACTGGTTCCTATCTCCGTTAGCTTTACATGAGACTTAGACATCGCATTCCATGTGGCGATACAGTGACCGAATAGCTGTATAATACCTGAAGAGCCAACCAGTTGTAGAGTGCTCGACTTGAAATAAAGGGGTCGTTGGTTTGAGTTTCTCTGGGGTCACCATGTTATGTCCATGTGCAAGACATGTTATGCTCTATTCCTGGTTCAACCTAGGAAACACCCCGACATGACTGAAAATTTATTGACTTGGATGTAAAGTGTCAACTGGAATCATCGAGGTCCACAGTTGCTCAGTGCTAGTGCGTTAGACCTGTTTTTAAAGGATTGCTGTTATGAGAAGGTTCACTGGAAGCACTTTATGTCCTAAGCAAGACATTTTATTCTCTGCTCAGTACTGGTTCAACCTAGGTGGACAGGGAAACATCGCGTCGTGACTGCAAAAATGTTGGTAGCGACGCAAAACATCAATGCAAACAAACAAAATCAGCTCAATATAACAAAAGAAACACTCATCTATATACTTTGCTGTAGTTGTGTGCGTCTACTGGTACACAGGTTTATCTTTAGCATGCTACTCGGAAAATATTCACGTTATATATGTTGTCGATGAAAATATTCTTCCGAAATTGATTTGGTGTTTAGCTCTGAATTCGAAAAAAATAGCAATACAAAACACAACAACATGAAAATAGCCCCCTTCTCTACACAGATACACAACACAAAAGGAAATTCAGCATTATTTGGGTTCAATATCTGGGACACAGGGAAAGGGTACACAAATCATTTATAAAACAATAAAATATTGTGTGATTGTAGATTTCATTGTCGAGGATTGATGTTTTGCTTGTATAGTTTAAGATACACGTGCGTGTTTAAGATACATGTACGTACATATTTCAAACAAAGTATCTGGACTGATCAGATTCATCTGCAATAATTCGAAACGCTTATTTTTCATGATATGGCAACCATAAGACTTTAGGTATATAATTTTGGTGTAGGGAGTTTCATAGATGGGTGAATACGCAAACAATGCAAACCTGACTGACCGATTTCTAAATGTATTTGTCCAGGGGTTGAACTTAGCTAAGAACCGCCCAACGTCTCTTACCTGGACGGACTATACCATCGACTGAAGTCTAGTTGTAAAATGATTTAAACCTTATTTATCTTGATGAACACCTTTTACTCTTTGCTTGCTGGGAATTTTTGGGGGATTTTGTCATCTGCTGTCTTTTCTAAATTAATTTCAGCAAATAATTCCCTCATCAACACGATCAGGGAGTCAAACAGTTTGTATTAAGATCTGGCCCGACATTTTTTCGCTCCTGATCTGATTCCAAAACTGTTTGCAAAGGTTATCATTTTCAACAAACAACACTTGCAGACAAAGAGTTAACTACAATATGCTGGATAAACTACACTCAATAAATGCCCAAACTACCTTTTAACCACCCCATTCAACTTCCATGAGGAGTCAGTGCAAATTGCTTATTGAATTATTGAACAATAGAATGAATATGTGAACTAACTTACTGCTATTGAGGTAAAAAAAAAATCGCTTTATATTCTAATTAATCTTTAAAATTCTAAAGCCTTTACCCAAACAAAATGAAAAGGTTAGTAAAAATGAGTGAACTATTAAGACCACTAGCCACACAGGGCGAGTTGGTCCCTAGAAAAAATTGAGGCCTGAAAACAGGCATGGATACATTGCTAGGAGATGGTTAAGAGTTGATTAGTTTTTGGTGACCTTGACCTTATTTTCAAGGTCACATCAGCACTTTGTCAAAGTTTGACCAAAACAGTGTTTCGATATGTTATCATTTGAACTAGCTCAACTTGATTAAGCTTTGGGGGCATATAATTTTATGCCCCCAAAGTTGACTTTGGGGGCATATACCATAGTTTTTAATTGTCTGTGTGTGCATGCGTATGTGTGACTGTGTGTGCGTCTGTCCATGTCTGGAGCATATCCTATATTATTTGTGGAAGGAATCCCAAATTCAATGTGTGCATACACCTTGGGGTCTCCGAGTGTTGCATACTTTTTTCAGGTCACTGTGCCCTTGACCTCTGGATTAAGTTCTAGAAAAATTATGTCCGTAAAATATCTCTTATATTATTTGGCGTAGGAAACCCAAATTCGGTGTGGATACACCTTCATACCCCTGAGTGTCGTGTACTACTTTCAGGTCACTGTCACCTTGACCTCTGGGCCCTGGCCTCAATTCTAGAAAAATCATGTCCCGAGCATATCTCCTATATTATTTGTGGTAGGAATCCCAAATTCAGTAAGTTAACACACCTTGGGGTCTAAGATGACTGTCGCATACTATTTTAGGGTCACTTTGACCTTTGGCCTCAGTTCTAGAACCTAGTAGAAGGATTGTGTCCTGTGCATGTCTCCTATATTACTAGAGGTAGGAATCCCAAATTTGGTGTGTGGATACATTTTGGGATCACAGAGTGTTGTGTACTGTTTTTGGGTCACTGTGACCTTGACCTCTGGTCTCAGGTCTATCAAAATTGTGTTGGGAGCAGCAGGCCTTTAGTTAAGGGTGCGTAACATAAAGCAATTTTCTTATTTCTCAACCAAAACAAGATATGGTGGGTAATGAATTATTTACATTTTTACACTGAACATTTTTGTTTATCTAAACCTATGGTTGGGAGCATATTAGTCGGGGAACCAAGGTAGAAAAAAT
Source organism: Loripinus fragilis (assembly GCA_964019695.1). Taxonomy (NCBI): domain Eukaryota; kingdom Metazoa; phylum Mollusca; class Bivalvia; order Lucinida; family Lucinidae; genus Loripinus; species Loripinus fragilis. The sequence continues at coordinate 20,947,242 of OZ026528.1, forward strand.
TCTAACCCTTGCACCCGAAAGGTATACAGCTGGATTTTGTATGGTTGCAAAGGTAATTCTATGGTGTATCTGAAACCACTGTATAGCAGACTCGATCGACTTGCATAACGCCAGAGCAGCCATCTTTCTACGGAAGCCCAGCAAGAACATGTCAAAATATTATTTTCAAAATGTTTTATATTTTTATCAAAAAAGTTCAGATTTGAAAAATATTGAGTTTATGTAACAGTACAACATGGGCGAAGACCTCAGAAGCAGTAGTGGTCATCTAAGAACACTGCGTATTGATTTTTTAAGCATGTAGATTAGGGCACCCCCATTTTGAAAATAAATTTATAGATTTTTCCTTCAAATCTCATTAAAACTGCATTTATTGCCCCAAAATATATTTGATAATTATTTATATAGTTGGCAATCCGAATCGAAAAAAGATGCATATTTTTGGTTTTGTTGGCATTTTTGAGTACATTTGTTAGACCACTTTTAACATAATATTTAGCATGTGTACAAAGCCATAGGGGTGGATGCCAAGTCTGAATTTGCATTTGAAGGCCAGAAATTAGGTCAAAGGTCATTGAGTGCAAAAATGAGAAAATATGTACTACTGTAAAACAACTTTATCTTTTAATATGTAAACTTATTTCATTTCAAGCCAAATTTTGTATGCTTATAGTTATAAGTCTGAAAAACAATGAGAAAATGTTTTTTTTATAACTAAATGTTCATATGTCGACTTTAAAATGGGGTGAAAGGTCACCAAGTGCAATAATCGGAGCATTTTTACAAACTGTGTTTCTTTTTTTTCTCTTGTCCAACAACAAGATGCTTTTTAAACTCTAAAAAGAGTAGAGGTCTTTCAGAAGGCTTAAATTGACATGTTTATCATAAAAGGAACCCCTTTGGAAGCATCCTTGTATGGATTTTACAAAGACAAACATCGTAAGTTTTGTTTAATCCTGACGGAAATTCTCCCTCTAATGGGCTAAACTGAGATATATCGGCTACTTTGAAAGTTTGCTGCATCTCTCAGAAAGTAAAACTATTTTCAGTTTGGGACATGTCTTGGGGCCTTAGAACCCATATTTTAATAAATTTTCTGTGGTCATTTTTCTATAAATCACCTGTAATCAACGTTACCCTACTGGCATTGAAAATAACAGTACACACAGTACAAGGCTAATGTTGATTTATTTTAATAGTATTAGTGAAACAGTTTAAGCATCAAATGTCTAAACTAGACATAACAATCAATTGCATACATCTGTGATATGTATTTCTGCTCGTCAGCGATATGTATGTTACATTTTATACTAAATTGCTGATATAATGACTTTACAAATTACACGTATTAGAATAAACCATGATACATGACCTTAAATATACATGATATGGAACTATTTTCTATTTGAAAATGTTCATTTTTAAATATTTGAAGTTGTTTATAACTTTTAACTTGCAATGAAGAGAAACCAAGTAAATATTTAAATATGCTTATTAGTATGCAATTTGTACTGGCTCCAGCATGTAACACATAGCTGCTTACAGGTTCATTTTTCTATCATTTACATTGCATTGGAATAGGCAAAATATATTTCATAATGAAATCAAAATATAACTATATTAACAATAATGGATCTTAAATTGCTGCACATATATGAATGAGGTAACGAAAGATGCCTTACATAAATGGATAAAGGTAGTAAATTGTTGCTTATATAAAATTTGGGTCTGCTCTCCACAATTCGCTTTCATATACTACACACATTTTATTCTATATAAGACTTAATTTAAAAGAGTGCTATGGGTTGGTCTGCAATATGTTAATGTGGCATTTCCTGGTCTTACTCAATTACGTTTTTGTTATTTGCTTTGTTCTTTTACATTCATATTGCAGCTTTCAGATTTCTACCAATGGTACATAACGATAAACATGCAATCAACATCATGATTTAAATAATGGCTTAATATCAATAATTTACTTAAAATAGCTTAGCAATATTTCATACATCTTGTGGCAAGGCAGGAATTAAGGCAGGGGCAGTGCTGAGTGTCTTCTAAAGCAGGTATAGGTTTTTTAAGATTGCAAAAATAAAATCGTCGTACATAACCAGCATGGTTTATGTCCAAATATAGGATGTTACATAGATCTAGTATTAAAGATTTCCTCGTATGCTGAATTCTTTTAGTTTTCACTTTTCACTGTTGACAATTACATTATAAAATTAATTTATCATCTGTCCCCATTAAAATATTCTATGTTTTGTTGTACTAGATTTCATATCATATTGTAATATTGATTATCTTATTATATTCTGTAGCAACTCTGATATAAACTATTCTGCTTGTTAACTATCTTAGACTAAGGTTGGTTGAGGTAAGGTTACCTGAGCCATATAGCAGTCTTGTAAAACATCTGAACATATTTCATGGTAACATAAACAACAAATCATTCGAACGTTAGTGATACTTTATTTTAGAGATCAGTTAACTGTTTAATTCTTAAGCATAAAAAACAACATGACTCCCAACATTCACTAGTATGGTTTGCGTCTCTGAAACTCACAGATTAAACTGAATGTTGAAAAAGTAGTGTCACACGCAGCTGATTTCTCTGCTTTTCTTATTCACAAGATAGTTTGTTTTTAGTTTTGTTTATACAGTATTTCATTTTGTTGAGCTCTTTGTAACCCTAGTACATGTTTTATATATGTCCTATGAAAAGTGAGTTATGGTCTATTTGTTGGTTTTAAAAGGTTTACTAAATTAGGCTTATTGTGATAGTCTTAAATATATAGGCAAAACCATCGAAAATTTGAACAACATTGCTGACAACAGCTTGCAGAAAGCATTTTAAGCATAAACTTGCTCACTCTTGTACCTATATTATTGTAGATATTTGTGAAGACTAACACTGTTTGAGGACTGTCTTGTATATAGTGAAAGGAAAGTAGTTCAGTTTTATTTCAAGAGTAATGCAATATTAAAACTATACATTTCCAGTATGTTATAAGTTACAAGTGCTATCCAATCTGATATATTGCACTTGTATCTACGAGCAGTAGATGTATACATTAATGTTAGTCATCTAACCTATATGCAGTCAATCCCTTTCTTAGCAAATTGTCATGGTTAACAGATAGTTAACTACCTTAGGATCTTATATACATCAAGCAAATCAGAGATGTTAAACCAAAGGTTCATGCTAGTAAATGTACATATTAGATAACCATTTCAGGACACATTTACTCTAATTACTAAGAAATGACCCCAAACTGATGGAAAACTATGAACACAATCAAATCATCAGGTGCTCTAATATGTTGAATGCCTGTGTTTCTAAGAAGTCACCAGACATCTGTTTTGGGGAAATTTAATTTGGAACAAAACTTGCATTGGTATTTTACAGTTAAAAAGAATAACATAAAGAAACACATGCCAATTACCTCATAGCATTTGATCTCTATCATCATTGCAAAAAATAATAAGCAAAATATGTTTAAAATGATACTTAGAATTTAATTTATCGACACTGAAACAACTACAATGTATAAAAAATTGCGCTGTGAAAGACATAGATATATACTAGCCAAAAGTTCTAACCGGCCACTTGCATTTTATCAATTTTCTTCACAAGGTAGAATAATAGACTACTCTTTTTGCATCATGAAATAGCAAGACGTGCCTTGTACCCTAGAAAGTAAAGATGTTGAAAACATGTTTAACAGTACATGCAGGATGCCAATTTGAATAGTGGTACCCCCATTTTCAAAATTCGCATTTTGGTACCATTTGTGAGTCTCGACTATTTGAAATAATCTCTTTTCAGACGGAAAACGTTTTCATTTCAAAAGTCAAACTCCTATTGAACACTAAAGTGCTGAAATGAACACTCCATCTGCATGAGACTCACTGCTATTGACCAAAGTGTCAAAAATTACCCCTCCATCCAATGCAAATTCAGGAGAATTTTGAAACTGAGCATTCGTGTATTCGGCAAAGCCTCCCGGATACAATTTTCTGAATTTTGCTTAGCCGTTTTCTAGTATCGTTTACCAATAGATTGGCCTATTCGGGAATGCAAATGAAATTGATATAGTGCGTATATCTTTTCAGAACAACGGTAAAAACACACGTGGCCGGTTAGAACATTTGACTAGAGTATATTTAATGGCATCTTAAAATTAGAGGTTACCTTTAATATCATATCTATACTGCTTCTATATATGCAGGAATACGTATCACAAGCAGCCTGACTTCAAAGAAATGCTGCTTTTGAATCCAAATCATTTCATTAATACGTGCAAATGAAAGGATAACCCAACAATTAAATGTTTAAAGTTATATGGAAGTTTACCCTTAATGTCAGCACTATTTCCATGATATACCCCACAAAAAGTTAAAAATAGTTCATTGGATGGTCATTATTAGAAATGTACCTGTATATTAGCTTATTTTAGGTATGTTGCCATCTGCTAACAGGCCGATGTGAAGACCAATGTGAGGATATATTCCTCCCAGTATATGGTATTTACCAACTTCTATCATAGTTTCAACACGCCTGATTTTTTTATGAAAGGAGGCTTGGTCTAGCTATGCTTAGTATATGCAATTAGCAGGTAGTAGCCTTGTAAAAAGTGTTTTACAATTACTCATAGATGGGAACAAACACAACAAATGTGTGAAATGAGAAAAGAAATATATTTTAGTCCTATAAGCATGAGATCATGGCCAAGTCCTCACGAAAGCTGTAGCTAGGAACATATACCTTTGAGAAATGACTCAATTTCAGATTGTAAAATGTAACGTAAGTAACAACTAAAAAACATCTTATGTATAAAAGGATAGATAATTGCATAAAATGACGTATTCATACAAAGCATTAAGCAAAAAAAAATATTTCTTTAAAATGAAATGGTGATTTTTATTTGTATTACATTTTAATTGATTTTATACAGTAACGTACTTTACATGCCTATTATGAATATTTGACAGCGGTAAACTTGGTAAATCATTGCTTTCCAAACATGATAGACACACGTCTAGCAGGATAGCAATAAAAATTCTTCCATAAGGATAGAAGGGAACTGAAAATTAGAATTTTGCCCCAATATCAATAAAATGTTGCTACAATTTTCACCGATTTTGCACTTAAATGACCTTTGATCCAAACACACATCATGCCTTGATGATGCTGTTTGTTTATATAGCATGGCTATATTATCCAAAAGAGATTTTGCGTTACTTTGAATCATACTTTTGGATAGCTAATTGATAAAAACGCTAAAATCTGACGTATTTACAAGAATTTGCACTCAGTTGACCTTTGACCCAATTCTGGGACTTTGGGGCATTTCCAGACTTGGCATCCACCCCTATCCTTCTTAAAACACATCAAGATACACTTTGAGCATGGATGCCAAAATGTACTCAAAAATGCCAACAGAATTTTTTTTTCACGCTCTGGATGGCTAACTAATATATCGCTTGGGAGCATATCTCGTAAAAAAATGTGTGCTTAATTATTCACTTTTGTCCTCCCGCTGAAGTGGTCTGAATTGCATATTTTTTTACATAAATAAATAAATTTTAAATTGAATGTATTTAAACACTGCATACAGTTAGACAGGCGTTTGGGACATAATTTAAGACAATTTATTTTATTTTCTATGGCAAGCTAGAAAAGTTAGCTGAAAAGTAAAAATATAAAAGCACGATAATTTGATACTTAGTAATTTAGTTTATGCCAGCGCATGCGTAGTTAAAAACCAGGTCAACTTAAGAGCAGTTTTACACATAAATGTAATTTATCAAGGTTTAAAGCATGTTGGTCTTCCATATTTACAGCAGCTTTTAAACAAAGGGCCAGTGTAGGGACCAAGGGGATTTTTATCTACTGAAAGCAATAATTTCATTTAACAGTGGTAAAATGTGTATAAAAATCTCGTATAACTATTATCATATCACCATGGAAAACCTGTCTGTTCCCGTCTGAAATGCAGAAATGTAACCGCATAGTACTTGTAAAGACAAAATGTCCCTAAGAAGATTATTTTGGTGCACAAATGACTTCCCATACTTTTAAATGCATTTGATAGTGTATTATTGCATTATCGAACAGTCAAACGGCTTCTCATACCCTTCCTCAAGATAAGAGTGCGTAATTGAAAATTAGTTTTGTTATTTCTCAACCAAAACATATGTTGTGGGTACTTAAATGGACCTATTAAATGAGACGGTTCTTTTGGAGACAAAAAGCACGCTCTTTAACTTATTGATAAGGGAAACATCACACTTTCTATGCTATGAAAGATTGCTTAACATGACCTATGTGGCATACAAAAATGCATTTTTCCGCGAAATGCAATTCTGGTCGTTTTGCTATACAGTGGTTTCATATCAAGCACTATTTAGACTAACAGTATACAAAATTCCAGCCGTATACCTTTCGGGTGCAAAAAAAGTGTGTTTTTGCACGATACACGACTTTGGTTCCCCGACTATATCTCCTGTTTAATTTGAGGTAGGAATCCCAGATTTAATGTGTGGATACATCTAGGTGGTGCAGACTGTTACACATTGTTTTCAGATCAAGGTGTATTGTTTTCAGATCACCTTGATCTGGACCTTTGACCTCAGTTCTTGAAATATCTTGTCTTTGGGGGCAAAATGTAGAGTTGAGATAATATTTTGGTGACCTTGACTGAATTTTCAAGGTCACCATCCTTTAAGTTCTATCTTATGAGCATGTGGTTGGATTTTCACCAAACTTGCTTTAATAGATACATTGTTTGGAAGGGGAAAAGAATTAATAAGATTTTGGTGACCTTGACCTTGTTTCCATGGTCACACCAGCACTGTGTAAATTCAAATGTTAACCAAAATGGTGATTCCGCATGCTATCTCTTGAAATAAATGATGGATCTCAACAGCTTTGTATATATAATATTGTATCAATGTGGGGCAATAATTAGCTGATTAGAATTTGTGCAATCATGCTTGCCAACTCAGATTTAAGGTTGGAGACACAGTTTTCATCTGCCAAATAAACATTCTCTTCTTTTGTGACTGGAATCATTTAACCCTAACCTTAATTAACTTGGATGGAAGAGTCAATCAGATTCAAAATACTTTTTTTTCCACATGTACATGTATACTCTTTTCCAGGAACTCCCTCTCGAGAAGCAATTGGACCCCCTCAGTTAAATAAGCTAATGACTAAGAAATGAAAAAAAAAGTTGTTAGGGTCATCAGTGTTCAAGAATTTCATTTTGCCCCAAACTCATTGATCAGTTATGTTAAACCGAAGCCACAGAATGCTCATTACATATTTCACCATACCTCCAAGGAATAGGATTGCAAACATGTACATGTGCTAATATTATAAAACAGATTTGTGAGGAGTGTTGCGTTTTGGTTCACTGTGACCTTGACATTTGACCTAATTTCTTGAATAATCCTGTATGGAGCATTTGAGGCAGGAATCCAAAATTTGGTATGTGAATGCATCTTGGGATGGCAATGTGAAGTGTATCATTTTTGGGTCACTGTGACCTTGTTGACCCTTACCTCTGACCTCATTTCTAGAAATATTGTGTCTGGAGCATAACTCCTACATTATTTGAGGTACATGTAGGAATCCCAAATTTGGTGTGTGGGTGCACCTTGGGATGGCGGTGTGTCACACTATTTTTGGGCCTATGTAACCTTGACCTCGTTTTTAGAAAAATCATATCTGGTTACACTGAGTTATATTAATATCTTATAACTTTTGATTTGCTATTATCCCTTTTATCTATATTCCAGTAGCTGGCTGTCAATAGCATTTTAGGTCTATTGCCAGCTGGCTGGCACTAGACCTAAAATGCTATTGACAGCCTGCTGGCACGAGACAGCCGACTGGCACTAGACCTGAAATGCTATTGACAGCCTGCTGGCACTAGACACTTCCTCCCAGGCAAAACAGTATTGACACAATGAAAATGTATATTAATCTGATCAGACTATTGCTTTAGCTCCTAGAGGAGCAATGTGATAAGGGTTTATACTGTTTGCTCAGCTCAAATCAGTGTTTAAGCTATTTGACCAGACCTGTCCTTCCCTAAAACTCAATTGGCAGTCATTGACCTTAAAAAGGAATTGGCAACAGCTGTATAGTATGGTAACACATATATTTGAATGGGTGAAAGTTCAAAATTTCCAAAAACCTGAACTTTGGAAATACAAACCCATATAAAACTGGCAGTATGCCTACAAAATATATATTAACAAATCCATGTTTTGTAAAAAATCCAAAAATGAATAATAGAAGCTATCCAAGCTGCCTAATTCAGTATTTTAAGGCGGACTTTCTGTGAAAAGTCAGCCTACAAAATACTGGATTAAGGAATAATCCTGAAAACTTTCCCCCATTATATACTATGTACATATACAATGTAATGAATGTATGCTCTATTAGTAGACGCTCTATTTTATTTAAGACAGAAAAATAAATTCTTTAATATTCTTAATTGTTTTTGGCCATCCTCTTATGAGTGTGTTGAGCCTGAAATAGGAAAAGCCTGTCTTTGAGTATTCCAGTTTTATCTCACCTTTTTCTTTAGGTAAGCTTAAATTTCTGTTTGGAACTCCTATAATCACGAGTTTAAGTTAAAATTTATAATGACAAAAATTACCTTGGTTACAGTTTTATTTTCTAAAGTATATTTTCTCTCACGTCGTTGGATTGAAAATAGATAGGTCTTTTTTATTTCATGATCGGCACTTCAGTCAAAATGCTGACCAAAAAGTCCGTGGGATGCCATAGTCAGATGCTATGATAAGGATTGATGGTGAAAATGTGGAAACAGTCAATGGTGAAATGAATCAGTGTAGTTAAGTCCTCACCATATTGCAAAGGACATTTTACAAGCCATCATTTATCACAGCATATAAAACAATAATTTTTCAATAATTTTTGGATTTGATCCTTTACGCCAGTCAACAGTTTTTCAGTAATGTCAGAAAGGGTCTCCTGGTTGAATCTCCTGGTTGAACCAGTACTTACATGTAGCAGAGGATAAATGACATTGCTCAAGGATGCAACACAGTGCCTCCAGTGAGGCTAGAACCCGCAACCCCTCAATCTTGAGTCAAGCACTCTACCACTGAGCCACTGCACTCTTTGCAATAATAAATGTTCACATAATTATTTAAGTAAGGACCATAAGCCAAACATATTGATCCATGTAAAAGACCCCCCAGTTTCATCCACAATACTGGCTGTCAGCAGCGAATTCGCTGGTGACAGCCGGCTTGCAATAGCAAATTTGCTGGTGACAGCTGGCTGGCAATAGCAATTTCGCTGCTGACAGCCGGCTGTCAATAGCGATCGCCTTTAAACTATTCTTCTCCCCAACTAGGCTTTGTCTTTGAGATGTGCATCAATTTGCAAAGACGAAACTATTCCCTCTGATGTTTACAAGCAACATATATGTATATCATATCAAATCTTTCAAATGCAGTACATTCCTGAAGAGGTTATTAATGGTTTCCATGAAAGCTGATGTACTATAAAAATGTCAGAGGACAAGTTCTATTCTGCCTGGATTAACTGTGTGGTCTAAGCAACAAAGTACAAAGTTTTAATAGGATCTAGAGGAATCACGGGACTAACCTTAAAAGGCAATTACCCTGGAGAGTCCCTACCACCTTGTCGCGGTCTCTGGGGCACACTTCACACAGGGGACGATATTGATTGTAATACTTGTCTCCTCTGGGAGTGCTAAGAGTAGGACCCACCAGTCTGCCGTGGGTGGCTTTCTCGTAACTCGAAGGGGATGGCCTGGAAGACTGAGAGCATGCAGAATATGGACGTTTATAAATTCTGTATGACTCAACACGTCTCTTTGGCCTCTTTGACGGGGTAGACTGAGGTGGAAACACGGCCCGGTGTTTCTAATCGGCTTTGTCATGCTGAGCCCCAGGATTCTGAAAATGTAAAAAAAAAAATATTTCTTATATCTTCGTTCTATAGTATCGTTCTGATACCAACCATGTGTCCATTATCTTAAACTTTCTTTCTTTTATAAAATAATCCTGGAAGGCAGTGGCTTAACGGGTCAATTGTGCAGATTCTATTTGTGCAAGTATACCTTCTATGTATCTCTAGCACTGGAGAACGGAAATCCACTCCATTAAAGTGCTCCCTTGTTGGGCTCCACGGTGGGTGGGGAGCATGGAAGATGAATCAAACAACTAAACTACATGGCTAAACAAAAAGCAAAAAAACGTCACATAGCAAATTCAGATACTGACTCTGAAAACTCGTACCCAGTTTCACAACCAACTAATTCAAGTTCGTCAAGTTCGTCTACCTCAACCAAAAAACCTTATGTACCCAGATTTTTAATAATCCATTCAGAAAAAGAAGGAGAGACTATTTCTTCTCTTTCTCCGTTTGTAGTACATAAAACTATTATGAGCATTGCAGGAGAACCAAAGAGCATAAAGAACCTAAGGTCTGGTGATCTTTTGATACAATGTGCAAAAGAGTCACACGAAAAAAATCTACTACAGATGAAGACATTTTGTGGTTTAAAATGCTCTGTAACACCCCATTCATCCTTGAACACATCCAAGGGTATCATTCGCTGTCCAGCCTTGAGCAGAGTGACAAGCGATGATATCAAGGAAGGCATGGTTGAACAGGGAGTTACAGATGTACGTAGAATCACTGTACGTCGTGATGGTGAAACAAAATTAACCAACACATATGTTCTTACATTCAACTCACCAAACTTACCTACAGTTGTTAAAATAGGCTTCATGCAAGTGAAAGTAGATGTCTATATACCAAACCCACTTCGGTGCTACCATTGTCAAGTGTTTGGTCACCACGAAAATAAATGTGGTAGACACGCTGTATGCTACAACTGCGGTGAGCCTGAACATTGTGCACCATCTGGCGTGTGTGACAAACCAGCCAAATGTGTCAACTGCTCAGGGGATCATCCTGCAAACTCAAAGCAATGCCCACAATGGGAGAAAGAGAAGAAAATTCTCAAAATCAAATGTGAAAACAATCTATCATTTCCTGATGCTCGTAAGCAATACGAACAATTTTACACTGGTCAAACCTATGCAAGTGCTGTAAAACCAGGCACTTGCAACAAATCTACACAAACTGAAAACAAAACCACACAGACAGACGACAGCTTTGACGAATACTTAAAAAAACAAGAAAAAACACAATCAGAAAAAACACCCAAAGAAACACCAAAGGGAAAACAAGAAAAAAATACTTCATCTCCTCGTCCAGGGCCGGCACTTAAGCCAGCAACCCTGGAAATGATGAAGAAGGAGGAGGAGAGGAAGAAAAAAGAAGAGAAAGACAGAATTAAAAAACAACAAAAAGAAGAAAGAAAACAGCAATGGCAAAAAGAACAAGCACAGAAAGAAAAAGAACAAACAGAAAAAGCAAAACAAGCTGAAAAGAATCCTTATTCTGTGTTTGCTGAAAAAGATGATGAGGAGGTGTGTATGGAAGAGGAGTCTGTGGTATTCACAGACTCTTCTTCCAGTGACCATCTCCCTAAAGGCACACTGCCAAGATTACCAGTAACGAAATAATGGAGGGTTTCAATCTAACCATTATTTTAGTACTTCTTTTAATATTATTTTCAAGTATGGATTTTAAACATAAAATTATTCAATGGAATTGTCGAGGTTTGAAACCTAATTATAATGAAGTATCTCTATTGATTTCTGAATATAATCCATCCGTATTTTGTTTTCAAGAGACATTTCTCAAACCAGATGATAACATCTCATTACGAGGTTTTAATGTATATAACTATGTTCATACTGATTGTCTGAGGCCATCTGGTGGTGCCTCAATATTTGTAAAATCATCTTTCCCACAAAGAAAGATTGATTTACAAACAGAACTACAAGCAACTGCTGTTTCTGTCACTCTAGACAGAGAAATAACCATATGTTCTGTATATATTCCTCCATCCTTTTCTCTCAACTCCCAACACTTAGACAATTTACTGCAACAACTTCCTTCTCCGTATATCTTATTAGGTGACTTCAATGGTCACAATATCCTCTGGGGTGGTCAAAATAATGATTCCAGAGGCGAACTTATCGAAAATTTCATTACAAAGAATGACATATGTATTATGAATGATAAGTCTTACACTTATCATTCTTCAAGTACAAAGTCTTTTACATCTATTGATCTTTCCTTCTGTCATCCATCACTGTTTCTTGACTATAATTGGTCTGTATGTGAAGACCAACACAATAGTGATCACTTTCCTATCATCATTGAACAGAACACTTATTCCACTGAGGATCACAATCCAAAGTGGAAATTAAATAGAGCCAACTGGGGTCTATTTAATACTCTGTGCACTGGTAAATTGGTGCCAGAAAACTTCAAAGAATCTTCTGATCCTATAGCTGATTTTACCTCTTCTCTTATCGAAATATCTAAAGAATGTATTCCTCAAACTTCGACAAATCCAACTAAAAGTAATCCATGGTACAATGACGACTGTAAAGAAGCAATTAAACAGCGCAAGCAAGCTCTATCTAAATTCAAAAGATCTCCAAATACCAACAATTTCAATGACATCAAAGTATTTAGAGCTAAAGCACGTAGAACAATTCAACTTTCGAAGCGTAAGTCTTGGAGATCTTATGTTTCAAAAATCAATCATAAAACACCTATTAAAAAGGTTTGGGATATGATAAGAAAAATCTCTGGAAAAAACAAATCCCCCAGTTACACACATCTAAACATGGTGGGTACTGACAGCAAAGCAACTTCAAAAACAGACATTGCTGACACTTTAGGAGAAACTTTTTGTCACAATTCATCATCATTCAATTACTCTGAATCCTTCAGAAAGATTAAAACCGAACAAGAGAAAGTTAAATTGAATTTTAAATCACAAAATAATGAAATTTATAACAAAGATTTTAATTTAGGTGAATTAGTTGAAGCTATTCAACTATCACATGACTCAGCCACCGGTCCTGATGAGATCCACTATCAAATGCTTAAACATCTCCCAGATACTTCTCTTGAAACTCTTTTGAATATATTTAATTACATTTGGACTACTGGTAAATTCCCAGAAGATTGGACCTTAGCAACCATAATCCCAATTCCCAAACCTGGGAAAGATCCTGCGGAACCTAATAATTATAGACCTATAGCTTTAACAAGTTGTCTATGTAAAACACTTGAAAGAATGATAAATAAAAGACTTACTTGGTTTTTAGAATCCAATAATCATATATCGCGGTTTCAGTCTGGTTTCAGATCTGACCGCAGTACAACTGATAATTTAGTTAGATTGGAAACCTTCATACGTGATGCCTTTATTAAAAAGGAACATGTAGTTGCTGTGTTTTTTGATTTGGAAAAAGCTTATGATACCACATGGAGATATGGCATTTTAAAAGATATCCACAAATTAGGATTAAGAGGTAGACTTCCTACTTTCATTGAAAACTTCCTTGCAGACCGCGCCATGCAAGTCCGAGTTGGCTCCTCTCTGTCTGACTATTATGACCAGGAGCAAGGTGTACCTCAAGGAGGCGTTCTATCTACAACACTTTTTAGCATTAAAATTAATGATATTGTGAAATGTTTAGGTAATCTTACTGATTGCTCATTATATGTTGATGACTTCTGTATCTGTTATCGCTCAAAAAGCATGGCGACGATTGAACGCCAACTGCAACAAAATTTAAATAAGATTGAAAATTGGGCAACAAGCAATGGTTTTAAGTTTTCCAAATCAAAAACACAGTGTGTACATTTCTGTCAGTTGCGCAAGCAACATGATGATCCGGTTTTACATTTATATGGATCACCTATTCCAGTTGTTGAGGAATCTAAATTCCTTGGCATTTTATTTGATAGAAAACTCAGTTTTATACCCCATATAAAATATCTCAAAGCTAAATGTTTAAAAGCATTGAATCTTTTAAAAGTGCTTTCCCATACTTCTTGGGGTGCAGACCGAACTACACTTCTCAAGCTGTATCGGTCTCTAGTCCGGTCAAAATTAGACTATGGCTGTATTATATATGGCTCTGCACGAAAATCATATCTTCAAATGCTTGATCCTATACATAACCAAGGACTTAGATTAGCTTTAGGGGCTTTTAGAACTTCTCCTGTTGCTAGTCTCTATGTGGAAGCAGATGAACCATCACTTTATTCACGAAGAGAGAAACTCTCTTTGCAATATGCTATAAGACTTGCTGCTAACCCATCAAATCCTGCTCATGAAGTTACATTCCCACCAAATTATGTTAATTTATATGAACAAAAACCTAAAGCTATTAAATCGTTTGGCATCAGAATTTCACCACTCTTAGAATCTGCCAATATCAAACCACAAAATATTGAAAAACATTTTACACCAAATATTCCAGCTTGGTGTATGAAACCACCTGAAATACTTTTTGATTTACATTCCGGGAAAAAATCTGAATCAAATCCACACATATTAAAAGACGATTTCAGAAAAATGCAAAGTGGTTATAAGAATTACCAACAAATTTATACTGATGGGTCAAAGGAAGACTCAAGGGTTGGTTGTGCTGTAATATCAGACAACCATAGTAATATGCAACGTATACCTGACGATTCATCAATTTTCACTGCTGAAGCCAAAGCAATTGATCTAGCTTTAGATTTCATTAGCACTTGTGATGCTAACAATAAACTTATTATATTTTCAGACTCGCTTTCTGTATTGAAAGCAATGAACCATACCAGTTCAAAGAATCCACAGATTCAGAAACTTTTAGAAAAATGTCATGAGCTTTTAGCTTATAAAGAAATTGTTCTCTGTTGGATTCCTAGTCATATAGGTATCCAAGGGAATGAGATGGTAGATAAGCAAGCAAAAACATCGCTTTCATTAGAACCAACTTCTTTTAAGATTCCATTTTCTAATTTTAAGCCATCTATCAATAAGTATATCTTGGAAGAATGGCAAACTTCATGGAACAACAGCATTGGAAATAAACTTCTTGACATAAAACCAACTATCGGTGAGCAACAATCAGTTGTTCGAAACATTAGAAAAGAAGAAGTCGTTTTGGCTCGACTCCGTTTAGGTCATACAAGAGTCACACATTCATACTTACTACTAGGTGAAGAGCAACCACACTGTGTTGGTTGCGATGCACCATTCACTGTACGTCACTTTCTTTTGGATTGTGGCGATTTTGCACAAGTAAGAAATAACTGTTTCCATGTTGATAACATGAAACAGTTATTTCAAGATATACATATTGATAGTATTATGACGTTTTTAAGACAAATAAATCTTTTTAACAAAATCTAATAAGTATTTTTAAAATCATGTTTTGTTTTACATTTGTATCAGACCATAATACAGACTAGTTAAAGTTATACTTTGTTCAGTCAAAGAACATGTACAGTTATCTGAATAGCTCTTTGAAACTGTCAGATATTGTACGTGGTCTTTCTGTCAACAACCATATTATAACTTATTTTCATTATACAAACTCATCATCATCATTTCTTTTATTTTATCATACAAATTTTTACTATTTCCATCTTCATCATGTTTAGTTTATTACCGCTTGACGCTAATGACCCACAAGGGTTGATGCGTCGTTAAGCTCCAAACAAACAAACAAACAAAAGGCAATTCATTGACCAGGTCACGTAGTTCCTGAGTCAAGCCTGTGACCGCAAAGCACTCAATGATGTTCCACAAATATGTATGTCAAAGTGCATGTACATGTACAGGTGAACCAAACGAGAGTTGACCTTCACATCATTCTGATACAAAAGCACTAATATGATTCTGTTGTAAAAATAATATAGATGTTTGACAGTCGATTCATTGATCCCCATTTGACCCCACAGGATTTTGCAACATGCGTTATATCATCCAGGCTTGCTTGGTGCCTTAGATACAGGAAGTGAGGAAATAATTCATGAAGGAAGGATTTATAAAGCTTGATAGAGAAGACAAACCTCAGAAGCTGTTCTATGAACCCAAGCAAAAGGCCAACAATAAGACATTGGCAGACATGCCATAGATACAGCAGTGCAGTCATGAATGATTAGGTGATGCCTCTGTGTTTGTAAGCAGCTTGCTCTTTCAGGGAGGTTTCTTGTCTTTTGAGAATGCACAAGGAGTCTTAAAATATTTTCAAAAACTATGGCTCGATTCAATGACCAGATTTCATCCATTAACTCAAAAGCATATCTGAAGGCAAAGTAGCATTATTGAGAAAACAGAATGCATTATCTTTTATGCTACAGCTTTGATACAGATGCTACCAATACTGTCTAAAACGGCTAAAGTAACATCTGTACCCATAGTTGAAAAGTTCCGTGTCTACATACTTTAAGCCAATTGCATCTAATAGTCTGTTTAACAGATACACATTGTATTTGACATGTATAGGGAGAAAAGTGTGAATACGCTAGTATGCCAAGAAAGAGGCAACACCACAATGAGACATAAAATGCTTCTACAAGCAGACATGAAAGTACTCAAAGAATAGAGGAAATTATTATCCGGAGGCAAAACTAAGGACAACCTTGTAGCTTATTACACCGACACTGATAAAAGCCAGTTGAACAGAAACATACAATCTTCATCAGTGGTGGACTGAAGGACAGAGCCATCAAAGCGACCAAAGATGAGCAGATGGACATCTCAGAGCTACGAGAGAAAGCGAACACAAGGCCGTATACATGCCTCAGTTGCTGCAAAATGTCCCAGTACAGATTTTCTTTGGCGATCGCTATTGACAGCCGGCTGTCAGCAGCGAATTAGCTATTGACAACCGGCTGTCAGCAGCGAATTCGCTATTGACAGCCAGCAAAATTAATGATACAATACATATATTTAATTTGGAGTGCAATACACTGATAACTTCATGTTTTGCTTTAAAGCACTTACTTTACCTAAATATTTTTGCGGATAATATAAATGAGATATAACTTAAAATGCACAGAAGATACTTAATTATTATTATCTTGGGGCAAGAGTTGGCAGGGACATTACACTGATTAGTGCTCTATAATATTCTATCTCAGACTCAATATACTGGGTCAGTTATATAATGTTAGTGTAGTGCGGCCCACTGCATCTGGCATATAGTGGGTCCGAGAGGACCGAGACCCTATGCAAAGATATACTACTGTGGGGACTGGGGATATTACACACAGTGTTGACACTCTTATCTATAGGGGGCCATGCTACCTAAGGTGTTGACATTACATTTGTACACTAGAAGTTGACAATCAACCCTAGGTAGGACATTACACTGGATGATGAAACTCTACCTGAGGTGGGGACATTACACATCCATCGGTTGTCTGTAAACATTTTCAAATATCTTCTACATGTATTATGGATGCAGACCCTACCAAGTTTGCATATATATGTAGGCTCTGATCATTTTTGGGGGTTTAAAATTTTTAATTTCAATATTGTTTGGGTTTTCAGAAAAATGAATATTTTTTGGGGTATGAAGAAATTGTGGATATTGCAAAACTGGACTATTTGCTGTGTGTGTGCCGGGGCAGGGGGGGGGGGGGGATTTCTATACATTTTAAGGATTTTCTGAAGGTCATGGTACAGAATTGGATTTTTTTTTGGTGTCGCTATAATATTTTTGGGGGGTATGCCTAAATTCCTGATATTTTTGGGGGTAAACAGTACATTTGTAGATGCTGGGTCCTAGCCAATGAGAGTACCCCCGCCCTGGACATTTATCTGCTTAATGGCAAGGTTAAATTTGTATTAAATGCCTTTATAAAAATTATGGGAAAATCTGATAAAAAATGATTTTTAGACATTTTAAGGATTTTCTGAAGGTCATGGTACAGAATGGGATAATTTTTTTTGGTGTCGCTATAATATTTTTGGGGGGTATGCCTAAATTCCTGATATTTTTGGGGGTAAACAGTACGTTTGTAGATGCTGGGTCCTAGCCAATGAGAGTACCCCCAACCTGGACATTTATCTGCTTTATGGCAAGGTTAAATTTGTATTAAATGCCTTTATAAAAATTATGGGGAAAATCTGATAAAAATGATTTTTACTAAATCCTTTAAACCAAAACCATTATATTTGCTAGAATTTTACAGAAAATATCATAATGCTGGAAACTTTTGCAAACATCAAGATCCCAATGAAATGCCACAGATTGGGGGCATTTCATATGACATTTTATTCAGGAGATATGGTGCGAGAAATGAAGCATCAGAAGTGCCTGTTCACACATTAAGGTCATGATGGATAACTTTTATGAAGTTGTGGGGGGTGGCATATGTTTTTTTTATCCTAGATGTTTACGATCAACCCTAGGTGGGGACACATTCAACCCTATCTCAGGTAGCAAAGGGAACATTATAATAAATGTAAACTCTCTACCCTAGGTCATTATTAAGGTGGTGGCATATTCCCTTAGGTGAGGACATTACACAGTGGCTGTTGAAATTACTCTGGAGAAGGGACATTCCTCCTAGGGGATAGGTGGAGGGATAGGGGTTGTGGAAACAAGCTATTTAAATGGGATATGTAACTGTGTGTTAAATGTGTTACTGGATGGGTACAAGATCCAAGGGCAGGGTATCACTGCGATCACAAACAGGACACTTTTTCTGCTACTTAGTACTGGTCCAACCAAGGAAGGCAGGAAATTCTCCCATCGTGCCTGAAAACTTGTTGACTGATATGTAAAATATCAATACAAACAAACCAGGACAGATTATCTTGTCCCCTACCTGATGTTTAAATTATCAACATCATTTAATGAGTGTGAACATCATGCATTAAATGAATTATTTGGTTTTCTGCAAATCAAGATACCCACAGGATAATTAATTAGAGGCCTCTGGTGCCCTTATTGGAACAAGTTAAAGTAAATAAATGTAATATGTATTTAAATATTTTAAAAAAGATACATGTATAAGAAACAAGAGATTAATGTATAAGTGCTTTACATGTATCCATAAATATTGCTGGCTGTCAAGAGCCTACTTTGAGCTAGGAACATGATATTTGTTTAATAGTTTCAATTTAGATGTCAGACTGTAAGATACATTTTTACATAAGTAGCTTCTGTATCAGTGTTATACATGTTAAGACCTAGAGTATCATCCATAAATTTTACTGGCTGTCAGCAGCGGATTCGCTGGTGACAGCCGGCTGGCAATAGCGAATTCGCTGATGACAGCTGGCTGTCAATAGCCACTGAATTCCTTGTGACAGCCGGCTGTCAATAGCCACTGCCATTTTCTTTTTCTTATTGTAACTTCCTCATCATAGATAAAAAAGAAGCTACAAATGAGATCTTTCTCACATGTCGAATTGCTATGAGACATTGTATACCTGTTAACATCTTATTCACCAGTCCTACATAAGAACAACACACAAAACTGATCATAAAATACTGTCTGGCTGGATGGGTTAGAGGCAGTGCTTTCTTTGGGGTTGGTAAGAAATACGTTTTCAAACGCATGATTCAAGGTGCACTGAAATTTTAGGGAGTGAAATATCTTGACCATTGGCCTTTATTAAACTGTCAAAAGTTTACTTGCACTCAGTCTGTTGGAGCAATATATGAAAAACTAGACCCTACATCCCTAAACGAGGTAAGCTTAGCAAAGGCAGCAACAAAAGTCCTATCAACAAATAACAGTTTTCATTTGCATATTCTACATTCTACCCGCCCATCCAACAAAATGAATATGAATAAAAGATAGTTGAATACAATAATGACACACTTACTGTAGGCGTCCTACGATGATGAACCATTCAACAGCTGCCCCAAAGCTTTTAAATGACCTTACATGCAATTGCGAGATCAGTATCTGTGACGATAACTGTACATTATACATGCTTTCACAATGAACAACTATGTGCACTAACCTAACAACCTAACCTATGAACACAAAATAGCAGGTCCATGAAAACACATTTTTGTACATTATCTATGCAAAACACAAGTGATTCGGAATAGAGAATGTAATGTGCTTTTACATCACTTTTTGACAGATGGAAGGTTAAATACACTACACCTTTATTGCGAAGCATTTTAGACCAATTTGACTGTAAATGTCATTGGTGAAGAACTCATTTTCATGGTCTTTAGAAATTCCACAAGTAATGGTGTCTCACATGCATGCTAGTCATTTAAGAGTATGGCAGACACAGCTGAGCAATATAACTTCATCCTGTTATTATATTGATAAAAGGTTATAGTAAACCAATATGACATTAGTTCTGAGGGAACGCTGTGTCACACCTACTCGAGTAAAGTCATATATATATATGTCTGTCAAAGTAAAAATACTGGAACGTAAAAAGTAGGTCAATGTCACAAAGCAAGGTTAAAGAGAATGCGAGGACAATTACTATACAGCAGTGCTTTTGTTGCCTGCGCATCCTGCATCTTTTGCGCATCGTTTTGTCTCTGGGATGCAAACTTTTTATTTCGGTGAGTCCGAAGATGCAATAGTATTGCAGACTTGTCATTAAAAAAAGTATTCTGGACTCATAAGTTTGTAGTTGGACTCGTTGATATGGGAAACAGCGAGTCCTAGGACCCATAAGACAAAAGTTGTAAATGAATCACTGTATACAAGGTTTGACACTCTCAACTATCACTGCTGCAGAGAACTCACTTTAATGTAATTTTTTCACGGACGGACATCAATTAATATCAAAGTCACTGGAGCGTAAACAGTAGGTCAAGATCAGCAGGCCCCACTGTATACTCAAAGAATATGCAGAGGACAATTACTATGCAATGATTAATAACAGTTATCATTGCTGCAGAGAAATTCACTTAAATGCAAATTGTTGACGGACGGGTGACTGACGTGAATTTGAACTCCTATGTAACACCCTGTTTAAAAAAAAGCCACACCCTTGCTACAAGCAATTATGACAAAAATAATAAAATAGTGCAGATTAAATATTAACAATTTCTAACAGTAAAAATCCTTACAAAATTGAACAGGATTACATGCAGTTGCATCCAGATTAATGTTATGTCAATGTAATAGGTTTTCGTGACTTTTGTACTCAATGACCTCATAAAAATCTTGAAAACCAGACTGGATATTGTCATTCAATATCTATAATTATATTTATTGATGTTCCACTCCACAATTTACAAGAAATATATTTTCATGTGCATATATGAGGATAAAACCTGCTTGGGAAGCACACAGAAAACGAATACTTACAATTTAGGGCGTATACCTTTGAAGGGCCGTAAAAAATTTCGCAAAAAATTTTGGGAGTGGCATCATGCAGTTTTGAAATGGGCGGACTCTAAGCTTTAATTTGGTATATAGTAGTACTTGTTACCCTGCTGGTATGGGTACCTCTAAAATTAGGCTACTTTTTGCCACATTGCTGCAGCACTACATGGCAGGGCAAGTTCGGCCATCATGACCTGTTCTCCTTGAATGAAGATTACTCTTTATCGTATAGAGACACATGATTGGGGTTACCGGGACTGGTACCGCTCTCTTGTGCCTTACTTAAATATATGTTTAGCAGACCTTGATGTTATAGTCTTTCGAAAATTGTACGTTTTATAAAATGGGGCCGAACTAGCCCCGGTCTCCCCTATTTTTTTGGGGCCACCACATAAATGACCTGTATTTAGGGGTCATTTCTATGCATTTTAGGGTCTTTTCTTAAGGACAAGGTACTGAATGGGGGATATTTTTTGGGGGTTGCTAAACTTTCAAATATTTTTTTGGGGTGCTTGAAATTCCTGATATTTTTTGGGGGTGAACGGTAGATGCTGGGCCCGAGCCTACGTATGGAGAAAAAATAGAGTACCCCCTTCCTCCCCCCCCCCCCTCTGGGTTTTTTCTTCCTGGTGTCTCGTGATGGTTGTGTGGCTCTTTATTGCGGTGCCATGGGTTTGTCTGCGGCTTGTGATTGTGGTATTTCCTGATCATACTCACTATTTTTGTAAAAAGTTACCTTCCAACTGCAGTTGCAGTTATACTATGTAAAGTTGGAAGAGTTACCAATGCTTCATTTTCGACATTTCTACTGTACGTGAAAACATGGAAAACTGGATTTGTTTTTAGCTCATAATCATTATGCGTAATTACCCTTATTTTATAAGTCTTCAGTTTTTCATTTTTATAATCATTCGGAACGTATTGCACAAATCAATAAGTGATAGGGTAAAGTCGGGTAAATTCGGACATCAGGTAAATTAGGACACACATTTGCAAACAGTGTAAATCCAGATGAGACAGGATTTTCACTGTTTGCTTAGTTAATTTATTTTATTCCAATGTTTGAAATATGAAACAAACAAGGTCGCTGTTCAAAATAAGCTGTCTGTCCGAATATACCCGACTTTACCCTAGCATGCGACAGGAAGTCTGCAGAACTGCGACTTTATCTGTTTATTTTTATCATCTGACCGGTCCGTAGAATTACCGAAAACAACACATTTACAGAAAACCACGGAAAACTACCGAAAACCACTTAGAAAATCATATTTATAGGGGAATTATGCCCTCCTAGTATTTGTTTTTAGTAGTTTATGTTTATATTCATATTATTTATGATATTTTGTTACAGGGTATATGGTGAGGCCACTTAATCATGGATTTATAGACTTATAACATATAGCGGTTAGAGAAAAGCTTGGTTCCTAGACCGAAAACCAATATCTATATCTTAGTCCCTCAACCGAAAACCAACTTCTTTATCAAATTCAAGTACTTAATTTACCCTTAATCTGTAAAGCTTCGATTTATTCTTTAGAATGTATGATAATATAAGTATAAAATTTAATAGGCAGTGGCTATTGACAGCCGGCTGTCAGCAGTGAAATCACTATTGCCAGCCGGCTGTCACCAGCGATTTCACTGCTGACAGCCAGTATAATTTGTGGATGATATTAGGGTTTTACATGTACAGCACTTATACATTACATTTGTAGCTTCCATTCATTTGTTCATTTAAACTATTAAATATCCAGTTCCTTAAATAAAAACTTGCTCAAATTAGAGCTTTGAAGTCTTCAATCAGACTGGAGAACAGTGTGGTTTATGATCAGCAGACTTAATCAGAAGTGAACTGCTTGTGATGGATAAATCTGAGATTAAATTATTTTTTATTTCATACTGTTAATATGTGGTTTCTAAAGTCTTAGTAGTATCATGTTCATCCAAGCCTTTTGCATCCAGAATGGTTAATAATCCTAAAAGTTTGGCCATTCTGAGTACATTAACAGGATTCAAGGAGCACTGAGAACACTGGGTGTGTATTTTCTTGTAAATGCATCTCCTTCTAAACCTTTTGATGTACAGGTAGTAACTCCAAAACTTTGTAGCTGAATAAGTCACATGATGTAGACGGTACTTGGCAAAATCTCGTTTGACCTTGATCCTAAGGTCATAGGTCAAATAATGTATTTTCTTGTAAATGCATCTCCTCCTAAACCTTTTGACGTAGTAACTGCATAGGTCACATGATGTAGAAGGCACAGGGCAACATTTTGTGTGACATTGACTTTGGGGTCAAGGTCAAAGAATGTATTTTCTTGTAAATGCAGGGCCTGGATGGGGGGGGGGTCTGGTATTCACTATTCATTAAAAAATTTAGCCCATTATTCATCTCATTAAAATTTTGGGTTATTCATTAAAATAAGACCAATTATTCATTAGAAGTAAGAAAGATGGCAAAGAAGTCTGATTATTCACTATTCATTAATTTTTTCTTCAATTCATTAAAAAATAGGATTATTCATTATTTTTTTGGTCCTCATTATTCACTATTCATTTTTTTTGCTTATTATTCACTATTCATTAGAAAAAGGGTCATGATTCACTATTCGTTATACCCCATCCAGACCCTCATGTAGAGGGCAGTGCTTCATGTGACCTGGTCAAGATCAAACTAAATGCATTTCCTCCTAAACTGTTGGACATAGCAACTTCAAACTTTGCAGGTGCATAGGTCATATGATGTAGAGGATTCTGGGCAACTTTGTATGTTTATCCTTGACCTAAGGTCAAAGGTGAAATAATGTACTTTCTTGTCAATGCATCTCCTCCTAAATCTTTGGACATAGCAACTTCAAACTTTGCAGATGCTTTGGTTAGATGAATAGCAGGTATTTGCAATGGTGTATAGTGCGACCAGGTAACGGACGTTGGGCGTGTCAGAAAGAACACTGCCATTCACTGTCAATTTGGACTGGTCTACAGTAAATTGGGTACAACAGCACAGGTACGCTTTAATCGTGCAAAACAACTGAACCGCAGACGACAAAAGTGACCATGGAGCTTTATATACGGTTAGTGTGCCTGGTAAACGTTCGCAAGCAAATCTAAAACCGAAAACCTAGGCCTTACTTGTTTACAGACGCATTGGTATATATACTATTGCTCACTGGTCAGTGCCTCCTAAACTCGATTTTTATGTTTTCCACATTGATTTTCGGCGATAACATTTTATTAATAATTTCAGCAAACTACGTTCGCGATGAAAGTTGTGAAGAAAAATTAGCATGAATTTCTCCAAGAGGTCCCAAGTTTGTGGCACAAACAGATTTTTGTGTACATAGATGAAGATTTTGCAATAAATTGAACTCAGCCAAATTTTCTAAGACTTTTATTGACAGATAAATTTCGTAGAGGCGTTACAGAAAGGGTTTGTCTCAAAAGAATAATGACAAGGGGTGTATATTAAGTTATTCAATGGTTGTTTATAGTATATATCCTGCCGTATGAAGACGTAGAATGACTATGCATATTCAGAATCTACTATGAGCATGGTCAATTGAAGGTACAGAAGCTGTGATACCGCATGACGTGCCACCATTTTCATTTATGCACGTGCTCCTAAACGGACCCAACTAGCTTAAAGCACAGGCGAATCAGGCGCAATTTCCAATATAATTGTACAAGTCATCCGTCCTCTTTCTTATTGAATTGAGGCGGTGCAATGTACCTTTTTAACTGACACGTTTGACTCATTTTATTTGCGCTTTGCTTAAAAAGCTCAAATAGTACATCTATGCGCAAAGTAAATTGCAGCATAAATGATGTTGGAACAGCTTGGAGAAGTTGGCGCTAATGTTTGCGAACATAGTTTATAATAAAAAAGTTTTCGCCAAAAATCAATGTGAAAAACATAAAAACTACGTATGTGGATTTTAGTCAAGATCGGCAAGGCAGACTGATCAATGTTAGAACGGTTGTTGCTGCTACATGTATAAAGATATAGTCAGGTTGCATAGCGTAATGAAGATCTGATTGCATGTAGCCATGTCTCAAGTAACCATCTTAAACGCAAAGCTGCATACACTGATTGGGAGGTCGAAAAGTTGTATACATGATATACGGATATAAACGGCGTACATGTAATATAGGTTTAGTGATTACACATTATTGAACTAGCCCAACAAACAGGCTGACATGACGCCTTCAAAAACAGTAGTTATTAATCAGCTTTTGAGTCACTGTCTAACCAGGTTCACCACTGGTTCCTATCTCCGTTAGCTTTACATGAGACTTAGACATCGCATTCCATGTGGCGATACAGTGACCGAATAGCTGTATAATACCTGAAGAGCCAACCAGTTGTAGAGTGCTCGACTTGAAATAAAGGGGTCGTTGGTTTGAGTTTCTCTGGGGTCACCATGTTATGCCCATGTGCAAGACATGTTATGCTCTATTCCTGGTTCAACCTAGGAAACACCCCGACATGACTGAAAATTTATTGACTTGGATGTAAAGTGTCAACTGGAATCATCGAGGTCCACAGTTGCTCAGTGCTAGTGCGTTAGACCTGTTTTTAAAGGATTGCTGTTATGAGAAGGTTCACTGGAAGCACTTTATGTCCTAAGCAAGACATTTTATTCTCTGCTCAGTACTGGTTCAACCTAGGTGGACAGGGAAACATCGCGTCGTGACTGCAAAAATGTTGGTAGCGACGCAAAACATCAATGCAAACAAACAAAATCAGCTCAATATAACAAAAGAAACACTCATCTATATACTTGCTGTAGTTGTGTGCGTCTACTGGTACACAGGTTTATCTTTAGCATGCTACTCGGAAAATATTCACGTTATATATGTTGTCGATGAAAATATTCTTCCGAAATTGATTTGGTGTTTAGCTCTGAATTCGAAAAAATTAGCAATACAAAACACAACAACATGAAAATAGCCCCCTTCTCTACACAGATTCACAACACAAAAGGAAATTCAGCATTATTTGGGTTCAATATCTGGGACACAGGGAAAGGGTACACAAATCATTTATAAAACAATAAAATCTTGTGTGATTGTAGATTTCATTGTCGAGGATTGATGTTTTGCTTGTATAGTTTAAGATACACGTGCGTGTTTAAGATACATGTACGTACATATTTCAAACAAAGTATCTGGACTGATCAGATTCATCTGCAATAATTCGAAACGCTTATTAGCTCACCTGAGCCGAAGGCTCATGGGTGAGCTTTTAGTATACCAGTCACTCCGGCGTCCGTCCGTCGTCTGTCGTCCGTCCGTCCACAATTTCAAACATCTTCTCCTCTGAAACCACTGGGCCAATTAAGTTCAAATTTCATATGGAGACTCCTTAGGACGCGGGAACGAAAGTTTGTTCAAATGGTCCTGGTCACATGACCAAGATGGCCGCCACGCCCATGTATGGTAAAAACCCTTTAAAAATCTTCTTCTCCAGAACCAGAAGGCCGATGACCTCAGGACTTGGTATGTAGCATTGGGGATGTGGGGCCTACCAAGTTTGTTCAAATGATGATCCTAGATTGACCTTGACCTACTTAAAGTCAAGGTCAAATTTGCTTCCTAGTGCATTTAAATAGGAAAATTTCTGAAAAGTTGATTTTTTTAAAACTGTTGAAGCCAAAGTCATTATTCTCACTTGATATGTTTAACCTAATGAGACTATGGCTATAAATAAGTCCCAAAGGTCAAGGTTGACCTTTGACCTTTCCGGTTAGGTCGCTCATATTAGAGTCCCATTAATATATTAAAACATAGTTTTCTCACAAACCATTGGCCCAATTGAACTCAAAATTCATGTGAAGACTCCTTATGATAAGTTAGCCAATATATATGCATAATATATTGGTCACATGACCAAGATGGCCGCCACGCCCATATATGGTAAAAACCCTTTAAAATTCTTCTTCTCCAGAACCAGAAGGCCTGTGATATTGGGACTTGGTATGTAGCATTCAGGATGTGGGGCCTACCAAGTTTGTTCAAATGATGATCCTAAGTTGACCTTGACCTTCTTAACGTCAAGGTCAAATTTGCTTCTTATTGCATTTAAATGGGAAATTTCTTGAAAAGTTGATTTTTTGAATACTGTTGAAGCCAAAGTCATTATTATCACTTGATATGTTAAACCTAATGAGACAATGGCTATAAATAAGTTTAAAAGGTCAAGGCCACCACACCCATATATGGTAAAAGCCCTTTAAATATCTTATTCGCTGGAACAAAAGGCCAATGGCCTTGGGACTTGGTATGTAGCATTGGGGATGTGGTCTCTACCAGGTTTGCACAAATGATGAATCTAGCCTGACCTTGACCTACTTTATGGCAAGGTCAAATTTGATTCCTAATGCATTTATATGGGAAAAATCTTGAAATGTTTGTTTTTCTTTAACTTTTCAAGCCGAAATCATAATACTTTCGAGAAATGTTTAACCTTATGAGACAATGGCTTTATATAAGTACCAAATGTCAAGCTGACCTGTGACCTTTTATCCAATGCCACCCATATGGACTGCCACATACCTATATAAACATTGGTTTCTTAGAAATCACTGGGCTGTTTGATGGAGTATTATTAAATTGTTTTAGGTCACTTTACCAAAATGGCTGTAAGCCCCATATATGGTAAAACAAAATGTTTTATTATAAGCCGTAGTTGACCTTGACATATTTTAACATTATTAAAGAGATCAGGTGAGCGCCTCAGGACCTTCAGGTCCTCTAGTTTTTCATGATATGGCAACCATAAGACTTTAGGTATATAATTTTGGTGTAGGGAGTTTCATAGATGGGTGAATACGCAAACAATGCAAACCTGACTGACCGATTTCTAAATGTATTTGTCCAGGGGTTGAACTTAGCTAAGAACCGCCCAACGTCTCTTACCTGGACGGACTATACCATCGACTGAAGTCTAGTTGTAAAATGATTTAAACCTTATTTATCTTGATGAACACCTTTTACTCTTTGCTTGCTGGGAATTTTTGGGGGATTTTGTCATCTGCTGTCTTTTCTAAATTAATTTTAGCAAATAATTCCCTCATCAACACGATCAGGGAGTCAAACAGTTTGTATTAAGATCTGGCCCGACATTTTTTCGCTCCTGATCTGATTCCAAAACTGTTTTCAAAGGTTATCATTTTCAACAAACAACACTTGCAGACAAAGAGTTAACTACAATATGCTGGATAAACTACACTCAATAAATGCCCAAACTACCTTTTAACCACCCCATTCAACTTCCATGAGGAGTCAGTGCAAATTGCTTATTGAATTATTGAACAATAGAATGAATATGTGAACTAACTTACTGCTATTGAGGTAAAAAAAATCGCTTTATATTCTAATTAATCTTTAAAATTCTAAAGCCTTTACCCAAACAAAATGAAAAGGTTAGTAAAAATGAGTGAACTATTAAGACCACTAGCCACACAGGGCGAGTTGGTCCCTAGAAAAAATTGAGGCCTGAAAACAGGCATGGATACATTGCTAGGAGATGGTTAAGAGTTGATTAGTTTTTGGTGACCTTGACCTTATTTTCAAGGTCACATCAGCACTTTGTCAAAGTTTGACCAAAACAGTGTTTCGATATGTTATCATTTGAACTAGCTCAACTTGATTAAGCTTTGGGGGCATATAATTTTATGCCCCCAAAGTTGACTTTGGGGGCATATACCATAGTTTTTAATTGTCTGTGTGTGCATGCGTATGTGTGACTGTGTGTGCGTCTGTCCATGTCTGGAGCATATCCTATATTATTTGTGGAAGGAATCCCAAATTCAATGTGTGCATACACCTTGGGGTCTCCGAGTGTTGCATACTTTTTTCAGGTCACTGTGCCCTTGACCTCTGGATTAAGTTCTAGAAAAATTATGTCCGTAAAATATCTCTTATATTATTTGGCGTAGGAAACCCAAATTCGGTGTGGATACACCTTCATACCCCTGAGTGTCGTGTACTACTTTCAGGTCACTGTCACCTTGACCTCTGGGCCCTGGCCTCAATTCTAGAAAAATCATGTCCCGAGCATATCTCCTATATTATTTGTGGTAGGAATCCCAAATTCAGTAAGTTAACACACCTTGGGGTCTAAGATGACTGTCGCATACTATTTTAGGGTCACTTTGACCTTTGGCCTCAGTTCTAGAACCTAGTAGAAGGATTGTGTCCTGTGCATGTCTCCTATATTACTAGAGGTAGGAATCCCAAATTTGGTGTGTGGATACATTTTGGGATCACAGAGTGTTGTGTACTGTTTTGGGGTCACTGTGACCTTGACCTCTGGTCTCAGGTCTATCAAAATTGTGTTGGGAGCAGCAGGCCTTTAGTTAAGGGTGCGTAACATAAAGCAATTTTCTTATTTCTCAACCAAAACAAGATATGGTGGGTAATGAATTATTTACATTTTTACACTGAACATTTTTGTTTATCTAAACCTATGGTTGGGAGCATATTAGTCGGGGAACCAAGGTAGAAAAAATTCTAACCCTTGCACCCGAAAGGTATACAGCTGGATTTTGTATGGTTGCAAAGGTAATTCTATGGTGTATCTGAAACCACTGTATAGCAGACTCGATCGACTTGCATAACGCCAGAGCAGCCATCTTTCTACGGAAGCCCAGCAAGAACATGTCAAAATATTATTTTCAAAATGTTTTATATTTTTATCAAAAAAGTTCAGATTTGAAAAATATTGAGTTTATGTAACAGTACAACATGGGCGAAGACCTCAGAAGCAGTAGTGGTCATCTAAGAACACTGCGTATTGATTTTTTAAGCATGTAGATTAGGGCACCCCCATTTTGAAAATAGATTTATAGATTTTTCCTTCAAATCTCATTAAAACTGCATTTATTGCCCCAAAATATATTTGATAATTATTTATATATCGCTTGGGAGCATATCTCGTAAAAAAAATGTGTGCTTAATTATTCACTTTTGTCCTCCCGCTGAAGTGGTCTGAATTGCATATTTTTTTACATAAATAAATAAATTTTAAATTGAATGTATTTAAACACTGCATACAGTTAGACAGGCGTTTGGGACATAATTTAAGACAATTTATTTTATTTTCTATGGCAAGCTAGAAAAGTTAGCTGAAAAGTAAAAATATAAAAGCACGATAATTTGATACTTAGTAATTTAGTTTATGCCAGCGTATGCGTAGTTAAAAACCAGGTCAACTTAAGAGCAGTTTTACACATAAATGTAATTTATCAAGGTTTAAAGCATGTTGGTCTTCCGTATTTACAGCAGCTTTTAAACAAAGGGCCAGTGTAGGGACCAAGGGGATTTTTATCTACTGAAAGCAATAATTTCATTTAACAGTGGTAAAATGTGTATAAAAATCTCGTATAACTATTATCATATCACCATGGAAAACCTGTCTGTTCCCGTCTGAAATGCAGAAATGTAACCGCATAGTACTTGTAAAGACAAAATGTCCCTAAGAAGATTATTTTGGTGCACAAATGACTTCCCATACTTTTAAATGCATTTGATAGTGTATTATTGCATTATCGAACAGTCAAACGGCTTCTCATACCCTTCCTCAAGATAAGAGTGCGTAATTGAAAATTAGTTTTGTTATTTCTCAACCAAAACATATGTTGTGGGTACTTAAATGGACCTATTAAATGAGACGGTTCTTTTGGAGACAAAAAGCACGCTCTTTAACTTATTGATAAGGGAAACATCACACTTTCTATGCTATGAAAGATTGCTTAACATGACCTATGTGGCATACAAAAATGCATTTTTCCGCGAAATGCAATTCTGGTCGTTTTGCTATACAGTGGTTTCATATCAAGCACTATTTAGACTAACAGTATACAAAATTCCAGCCGTATACCTTTCGGGTGCAAAAAAAGTGTGTTTTTGCACGATACACGACTTTGGTTCCCCGACTATATCTCCTGTTTAATTTGAGGTAGGAATCCCAGATTTAATGTGTGGATACATCTAGGTGGTGCAGACTGTTACACATTGTTTTCAGATCAAGGTGTATTGTTTTCAGATCACCTTGATCTGGACCTTTGACCTCAGTTCTTGAAATATCTTGTCTTTGGGGGCAAAATGTAGAGTTGAGATAATATTTTGGTGACCTTGACTGAATTTTCAAGGTCACCATCCTTTAAGTTCTATCTTATGAGCAAGTGGTTGGATTTTCACCAAACTTGCTTTAATAGATACATTGTTTGGAAGGGGAAAAGAATTAATAAGATTTTGGTGACCTTGACCGTGTTTCCATGGTCACACCAGCACTGTGTAAATTCAAATGTTAACCAAAATGGTGATTCCGCATGCTATCTCTTGAAATAAATGATGGATCTCAACAGCTTTGTATATATAATATTGTATCAATGTGGGGCAATAATTAGCTGATTAGAATTTGTGCAATCATGCTTGCCAACTCAGATTTAAGGTTGGAGACACAGTTTTCATCTGCCAAATAAACATTCTCTTCTTTTGTGACTGGAATCATTTAACCCTAACCTTAATTAACTTGGATGGAAGAGTCAATCAGATTCAAAATACTTTTTTTTCCACATGTACATGTATACTCTTTTCCAGGAACTCCCTCTCGAGAAGCAATTGGACCCCCTCAGTTAAATAAGCTAATGACTAAGAAATGAAAAAAAAAGTTGTTAGGGTCATCAGTGTTCAAGAATTTCATTTTGCCCCAAACTCATTGATCAGTTATGTTAAACCGAAGCCACAGAATGCTCATTACATATTTCACCATACCTCCAAGGAATAGGATTGCAAACATGTACATGTGCTAATATTATAAAACAGATTTGTGAGGAGTGTTGCGTTTTGGTTCACTGTGACCTTGACATTTGACCTAATTTCTTGAATAATCCTGTATGGAGCATTTGAGGCAGGAATCCAAAATTTGGTATGTGAATGCATCTTGGGATGGCAATGTGAAGTGTATCATTTTTGGGTCACTGTGACCTTGTTGACCCTTACCTCTGACCTCATTTCTAGAAATATTGTGTCTGGAGCATAACTCCTACATTATTTGAGGTACATGTAGGAATCCCAAATTTGGTGTGTGGGTGCACCTTGGGATGGCGGTGTGTCACACTATTTTTGGGCTATGTAACCTTGACCTCGTTTTTAGAAAAATCATATCTGGTTACACTGAGTTATATTAATATCTTATAACTTTTGATTTGCTATTATCCCTTTTATCTATATTCCAGTAGCTGGCTGTCAATAGCATTTTAGGTCTATTGCCAGCTGGCTGGCACTAGACCTAAAATGCTATTGACAGCCTGCTGGCACGAGACAGCCGACTGGCACTAGACCTGAAATGCTATTGACAGCCTGCTGGCACTAGACACTTCCTCCCAGGCAAAACAGTATTGACACAATGAAAATGTATATTAATCTGATCAGACTATTGCTTTAGCTCCTAGAGGAGCAATGTGATAAGGGTTTATACTGTTTGCTCAGCTCAAATCAGTGTTTAAGCTATTTGACCAGACCTGTCCTTCCCTAAAACTCAATTGGCAGTCATTGACCTTAAAAAGGAATTGGCAACAGCTGTATAGTATGGTAACACATATATTTGAATGGGTGAAAGTTCAGAATTTCCAAAAACCTGAACTTTGGAAATACAAACCCATATAAAACTGGCAGTATGCCTACAAAATATATATTAACAAATCCATGTTTTGTAAAAAATCCAAAAATGAATAATAGAAGCTATACAAGCTGCCTAATTCAGTATTTTAAGGCGGACTTTCTGTGAAAAGTCAGCCTACAAAATACTGGATTAAGGAATAATCCTGAAAACTTTCCCCCATTATATACTATGTACATATACAATGTAATGAATGTATGCTCTATTAGTAGACGCTCTATTTTATTTAAGACAGAAAAATAAATTCTTTAATATTCTTAATTGTTTTTGGCCATCCTCTTATGAGTGTGTTGAGCCTGAAATAGGAAAAGCCTGTCTTTGAGTATTCCAGTTTTATCTACCTTTTTCTTTAGGTAAGCTTAAATTTCTGTTTGGAACTCCTATAATCACGAGTTTAAGTTAAAATTTATAATGACAAAAATTACCTTGGTTACAGTTTTATTTTCTAAAGTATATTTTCTCTCACGTCGTTGGATTGAAAATAGATAGGTCTTTTTTATTTCATGATCGGCACTTCAGTCAAAATGCTGACCAAAAAGTCCGTGGGATGCCATAGTCAGATGCTATGATAAGGATTGATGGTGAAAATGTGGAAACAGTCAATGGTGAAATGAATCAGTGTAGTTAAGTCCTCACCATATTGCAAAGGACATTTTACAAGCCATCATTTATCACAGCATATAAAACAATAATTTTTCAATAATTTTTTGATTTGATCCTTTACGCCAGTCAACAGTTTTTCAGTAATGTCAGAAAGGGTCTCCTGGTTGAATCTCCTGGTTGAACCAGTACTTACATGTAGCAGAGGATAAATGACATTGCTCAAGGATGCAACACAGTGCCTCCAGTGAGGCTAGAGCCCGCAACCCCTCAATCTTGAGTCAAGCACTCTACCACTGAGCCACTGCACTCTTTGCAATAATAAATGTTCACATAATTATTTAAAGTAAGGACCATAAGCCAAACATATTGATCCATGTAAAAGACCCCCCAGTTTCATCCACAAATTATACTGGCTGTCAGCAGCGAATTCGCTGGTGACAGCCGGCTTGCAATAGCGAATTTGCTGGTGACAGCTGGCTGGCAATAGCGATTTCGCTGCTGACAGCCGGCTGTCAATAGCGATCGCCAATTTAATAATTAAGCCAAATGAACGTGTTTAATTATGCAAGTTATTACATCGCGGACGAGGAACAATTTACAAACA
This sequence comes from Loripinus fragilis, assembly GCA_964019695.1. Lineage (NCBI taxonomy): Eukaryota > Metazoa > Mollusca > Bivalvia > Lucinida > Lucinidae > Loripinus > Loripinus fragilis. Next base: position 20,981,409 of record OZ026528.1, read on the forward strand.
GTATTATAAGGCTTATATTCTTAAGTTTTGTTCATTAATTTTACATGTATTTTAACAGACTGATATATTATATTTTTGCGCAAAGTATTCAATATCTAATCAAATAAACTGTGTACTTCTTAGGCAGCATTTGACTTCTTGATCTTCGCGCTCTTAACGTACATGCATAACTGAGTTTGGGAAACAAATTCCATTTACCGAAAACTAGTTTATATATAAAATATAAGCACTAAATTTACCATTGGATTATGAAAATGCGATGCACTAAGTCAATATTCTATAGAAAATGTAATGACCCTTTATTATTAAAAAAACGTTGAGTCATTTGACTGAGTTTTTTAAGCATATTAACCTAACGTACATCAGCGGCCCTCAGTCAGAAGCAACTAAGCCACTGAAAAAGCAATATAGGTGTTTCTTACATTTTTTTTGCATTTAGTTCAGATTTATCATAATATATGATAGTTTGTATGAAAAACGAATAATTAGGCCATTTTTTCTGTCAATGTGTTCGTACATGTACGTGCATCTGATACATTGTACATTGGGATGCTGGGATATTTAAGTGATCCAATGCCTGATGCTTATTTAATTTGTAATATTACTTTGTAGAAAATGATAAAGAATTGTGAAATTATTCTTGTTAATATTCTTTATAATCGTTGTTGTCATATTGCTGAAGAATATTGGCCGAAATAATGAACAGCCTGTTCCAGGTTGAAAATCCCAATAGTCAGAAATATGACACTGATTGAGTACCAATTACCAGTTAAACCAATTACCCAATTATTAACTGCAATTAATACACACACCTCCCTTAATCCTCTGAGTGATTGAAAGAAAATGCCTTTAAGCAAGAGTCAACGAGGCGTTTACGGTTACTCAGTCCATTAAAGCTGCATAATCTGTAACTTTTGATATTTTCATTTTAAAAATAATGTTTCTATTTTTCAAGAACACAGTATAAATACTAAATTTCAGGTATACATTTTACCTTTTTCGTAATAATTAACAAATTATTAGTGCCAAAACAACAGCATTTATGTTAAAAATCAACTGTCTAGAATTATTGGAGGGACGCAAATAATTACAAACAAGCGAAAATACACCTGTTTTTATAAGATAATTCACTTTTTCATGCAGTTTTCAGCTGTAGAAATTAGATTTATTGTGACAACATAACTTTATTCTACTTTTGCAAATGATTTAAAAAGAATTTTTTTTTTCGAAAAATGTTCATAGTTACAGAGTATGCAGCTTTAATGAAATTGTGAAACAGCATTATTAATCCGCCCTTATTCATCTGGGTCCTTCCTAAAAATGCAACGTCTGCTCCCAATCTACAATTTTACACAACCGAAAGTAGGCAAAGCCATATACATTATATTGTTTTAAGACACGAGCAGTTTAGTTTACCTGAAGCGTAGACCCGGTATTCATTGCTTACTGATATTGATAATTAAGCCCTGACATGTGATTTCCAGCAATGAGGCATTCTGACATGTGTAGACTCAGACGAGCCTGTGCACCCTCCTGATGAAAAAAATGTCAAGAGCTGGAAAGTTTTTTGTGAGGATAAGACATGAAAGTTTGTCTCTTATTTTCAAAAACGTCTGAAAAAATTGCTCAAACATAAAGTTAACGAGCCTGTACAAGCAACCTTGATTGTGTAAGTGGATCTCATCTTCTGTGCTCTCCCTATGCCGACAAGGAATTAGGGAAATACTTGGACTTCGAGGACCCAAAATTCCTAATACTAAGTAACGTAGATAACAGAAACAAGTAAGGAAATAACAAAATATGAAAGACTCAATAATGGCATGAGATATCATTATAGTTAGGTTTATAACAAAACATACATTTTCTGTGCAATACATAATGTGATTGTGGTAATACTCAAGTTGAAAATGTGACAGTAGGTACACGAAACAGGACGACTTCGAATCATCGTGAATACAGCGTATGGCAACGACGTTGTATACATGATGATTCAAGATTCTTTCTGCTTCTTGCATTTTCTGTGCAATACATAATGTGATTGTGGTAATACTCAAACTGATTATGTCACAGTAGGTACAAGAAATAGGATGACTTCAAATCATCGTCAATACAGCGTATCATCGACGTTGTATACATGTTGATTGTAGATTCATTCAGCTTCTTGCATTTCAGTCTGTGCAATACATATTGTGATTGTGGTAATACTCAGATTGGTTATATCAAATCAGGTACAAGAAACAGAACGACTTCGAATCATCGTGAATACAGCGTAGCACCGACGTTGTATACATGGTGATTGAAGATTCTTTCAGCTTCTTGCATTTTCTGTGCCATTATCCAGAGTGGCCAGGTCGTATAAGTTTCATGTTTATTTTTTATCAGAATTGTGTGTTCGACGTCGTCATAATGAAATTTTGACTCTTTGAAATTTCGTTAACTTTTTTTTAACAAGACCTATTCATCCCTCCTCGTTGGTGCTGGCTGGAAACTGTGGATGTACGTTCACAGGCATACATGACAAGTCGAATTAACCTCAAGACTTTAACATTTTAGCAATTTATATTGGTTTTCGGTGGGTGGTTAATGGTGTCCGATAGTCGAAAAACATTATATACTCGTCAAATTCAGGATGATATTAATAAATAATGTCTATGTTATAATTGTCGTTTTTTTTAAATTAAGCGTACTTAATATGCTTATAAATTAACTTGGTTTATTCAAAACAAATCCCATGAGGGCATAGAAGCCCTATAGATGGGATATTTCGATTGGTTTTCGGTAATTGATTTTTGATTTTCGGCCTGCCGCTGTACGTTTTAAAGCATTTAATTAGGTATAAGATGGTTTCAAACTTGATTTATTTTATCCTTCTTATTCAACATACTGCTATAAACATCTGTATTATCAAAAACAAATACATCAAGAACATAGTAACTTATTATATCAGCTATTCAGATTGGTTTTCGGCGATTGCTTTTGGTTTTCGGTAGACACGATACATTTTAAACGATCAAAATCGGTATAAGATGGCTTCATTTTTTATTTTTTCTATCCGTCCTATTAAATATACTTATATATAAAAATAAACTACTAAAAAACAAATACTAGGAGGGTATAATTCCCCTATAAATATGATTTTCAAAGTGGTTTTCGGTAAATACGTGGTTTTCGGTAATTCTACGGACCCCATCTGACTGACAATTAGCTTCCAGGGATGCTGTGTTCAATATTTTGTTTACTCTCAGGGATATTGAAAATTTATGGAAATTTACTTAATTATGGCGATGTTTGATGCCTTTGATACTTGCCTGTCTACTTCAAGGGATATGGGATATTTGGTATATACCCCCTTTACAAGCAGCGGCAATGAGTTTATTTCCAACGAAACACATTTACATTAAAGGCAGTGTCTAGGGATACTGATCCGTACCTTGAGCCTGTGAGGATAGGGATCTAGGTTTTTCAATTGGCCAGGCTAGAGGTACAGTTTGATAATCCTAATATCACACTGGTAAATGTATACGCCGATTTGCTGGTATTTACGCGTATTGCTCGTACTTCATAGACCGGATGTAATCGATATTGGTGTAAATACTATATAGAAAAACATGCCATATGCCATATGCCTCAAGGACTATAGACTTCAATCATTTTTAAGGATTCAGTATGTGCATGGCGATTTATGTAAGCATTTAGGAATAGATTCGAGTACCGATCGAATGATAGGTATTCGATCGGTACTCGAATCTATTCCTAAATGCTTACATAAATCACCATGCACATACTGAATCCTTAAAAATGATTGAAGTCTATAGTCCTTGTGGCATATGGCATGTTTTTCTATATAGTATTTACACCAATATCGACCATATCTGGTCTATGAAGTACCGGCAATATCCGTAAATACCAGCAAATTGACGTATACCAGTGTGAATATTATAGTTTAAGAAATATAAATCAGAAATGTCTTGATGTTATTATATAATGGTAAGTAATGGCAAGTCTTTGATAATCGGTAATGTGCGAAAAATAATCCACCTGTATGAATTTAATGCATCACTAAGACCTCGCCTCTATTAATTAAATGTGAAATGATGCAAAAAAATAGCATGTGAAGAAAAGGGGCTTGCAACATACACAGTGAGGACAACAAATTGTCAATGATGAAAATTTTAATAAGCATGAAGAGGAGTTATAAGTTATAAGGAGATTTTGGCATTTTAAAATACGTATCCTTAAACGTTTGTTACTTTTCTTAGAAAAAAGGAGCTTAATGTATACCTCTGAAAAAGTGGGCTATTCGGTACGCATATCCGTACTATGTCATATATAGCTAGTTAACCCCCCCCCATTATACAGTGCAGTGTGTTGAGAGAAACACTGGAGGTAGGTGTTTTAGGCCAGAATTTTTTTAATAGTTGATTTACGAACCCTCCTACTATAAATAAAACTTAATTTCTAAAAAAATTTTGGAGGTTCTGTCTGTGCATTTTTGAGAGTGACACTATTAAAAGTGATTGTCCTGTCTAGATTTTTAGGAAAATGATGAAATATTTAAAGATTACCTTACTAGTTTTACTGTTTTTCCTGGAGATATTAAAGAAAAAAAAGCTCTGAAAAAAAAAGCTCTGAAAATGACCAGTCAACTAGTCATTTTCAGAGCTTTTTTATTTATTTTTTTCGTCCCCCCCCCCCCCCCCCCCGTCCCTAGATCTGAAAAAAAAAATTCCCGTAAATCAACTAATAAAAAAAATCTGGCCTTATCAGAGTCACTGGGTCACAGTTAGAAATTTCTAAATAATGATGCGTTTCTGTCATGAAGATTTTGTCTGCAGTTTGTGATTATGGTATTTCCTGATCATACTCACTTACTTTTTTGTTTTTATCTGGAATGAAAAGGGTTAAATAGATGATCTTACATGAGTGCTCATGTTTTGTTGAATTTATTAAAGGAGTTGGGGAAAAGAGATAAAATGCGAGGATTGCCGAGCATTTTATCTCTTTTTCGCAACAAGTATGATAAATTGAATAATACAAGAGCATGAATGCTAGATTCTATTTAGCATATGACATTAAGATTACTTTGAAATCTCATTTCTGCCGTAAAAACGTTATAATTTTGTCATTATGTACGCAACGTTATTATGGACGCCATAACGTTTCCTTAAAATCTATAAACCATGGACGATATTTCACTCTCAGACGAGACGTCATAATATGAGCCAGTGCATGAGATTTCCAACAATGTGGTATGTGCGACCAGCAAAGCCTCAGATCAGCCTGCGCATACCCGCAGACTGATCAGAGCCTTTGCTAGTCGCTTAAATATTCTTTGACTGTTAAGATACTGACCAATCATCATTTGGAGTTTCTAAGCTTAAAAGGAGGCTGCACATGCTTGTCTGAGTCTACACTTGTCAAAATGCCACATTGTTGGAAATCACATGCTGCTGCTCACATGATAATGTGTATATTTCAGAGGCGTCAATCTAGATGAACTACAAGTACTTTGCGGTAACTGAGTGAGTGACTATACAGTGATCGCATGATTGATGAGCTTGACCTTCTCAGCTCAGGATAATGATGCACTTTAGATGCTGTCATTTGTATTGTATAAAACCTAGTGCTGTGAAGTTCAGGAACTTTCCTACAGGAGCAAACAGTAGAAGATATGGACAGGTTCATAAGATTTTGGTATGTATAGCCACAGGTTTAGATAAACAAAACTTTTCAGTGTAAAATTGTAAATATTTTCTTAACCATGAATTTTAACATATGTTTTGGTTGCTCAAAAGAACCGTCTCATTGAGACGGTTCTTTTGAGCACCCACAACATGTGTTTTGGTTGAGAAATAAGAAAATTAAATTTTCGTTACGCACTCTTAAGTCCTATATATAGCATATGTGTATTAAGTTACTCTTAAATGCAGTGGCTCTGTTGGTAGAGCATTAGACTTGGGATCAAAGGGTTGCTAAATGGAGACTCGCCGCTGGCGGAGTCTGATAGGCTGTATTGTGTCAATGAGCATGACACTTTATCCGCTGCTTAGTACTGGTTCAACCCAGGAAGACAGGGAAGCATCTGAACTTGACATAACTGAATGAATAATTGTTTACTGGGACAAAAAGAATCAAAACAAGCAAATTAACTCTTTGCATGCTGGGAAATTCTTTCATGCTTTTTTTGTCATCTGCTGATTTTTTTTCAAGATTATTTTTTCTAAAAAATTCTTTCAGAAAACCTATCAAAGTGTCAAACAGGTTTTGTCGGTCCTGATCTGGCTCAAAGCTGTTTGCAAAGGTTATCAGCAGATGACAAAAAATGCAGCTAGCAAGAATATGGTTTTTGAAGCATGTTTACACAGTTATTCAGCGAGTTTAGAGGTCTATATTTTAGCCTGAGCCTTCATCTTTGAATCAACTTTGTGTGTGAGAGCAGCCAAGGCTCTGATGAGACTGGACATTTGCGCAGGCTCGTCTGAGCCTTCGCTACTCGTTGATTCAACAAGCACCAAAATCACATAACACATGACCTGACTCATATTATTTTAATAATATAAATTCAGCAACATTTCAAACGTCTCAACCAAAGAAGCTACTATACAAGAACCAGTCAAATAAGAAGTGGAACACAGTCCAGGAAGCACAGTCCTAATGGTGCCCGGCTCTATACAACAGATGCTGGGTCAGAAAAATGGAGACAAGGAACCAATCCAGAAATGTAAGTATGAATCATGTCAAGCTGGTCTTGAGATTGTGAAATGTTTTTCCTGCTCAACTCAGCTGAACATGAAATTTATCCTGCTAATCAATGTCAAAATGCTAACATTTGGTCAAACTTGATGGCATTTTAACATTATTAGGTGGATAAATACAACATCTGAGAAGTTAAAAGCAAGAAACCTTTTTGTTTTTCAGCATTTTGGTTTCCATGAGCATGCAGTTGAGTTAAGTTGAGCATGAAAAATAGGATTTTTTTACCAGATTTGCTCTGGCAAATATTTTTTGAATCAATGACCTCAGAACCAAACTTTTTCTTAAAACAGTATTGATACCCGTTTGATTCCCTCTAGTCTTCTTTTTGTATTCAGTTTTATCCGTTTGATTCCCTCTAGTCTTCTTTTTGTATTCAGTTTTTAAAATATCAGTTTTAGCATAAACCCTCATGCAAATTAAATAGACAATGCTCAATATTTACACATGTATTTCAAGTGTGCTGCTAACATTAAAACACCCAAAAGCAAAATGAAATGTCAAAGTACTGTCTCGCTTTATATTTTCTTGATCAGGTGTAACAACCCAGTACAGACTTAAAGGTTAAAGTGCAAGTTTTCCTGCTTATAGGGACTTTCGTCTCTAGCTGTTTATTTCCTTTGCAAACAGTTGGGATCCAGATCAGGCTCGAAAAAATCTAGATCCAAAATGTTTGACACTTTGATGGAAGTCCTGAAAGATTTGTTTGAAAGAAAAATAATTTTTAAAAATTTGCAGAGGAAAAAAAGCATGCAGATATACTTGGCATTTAAAGTGTTAACCTTTAAAGCACCAATCACGACTGCAGCAGACGACAATTTTTGCGACATCTTTCTTAATTTTCTAAAAAAAAAGGTATGATATTTCATGAGAATCATCTGCCAGCATACGATTCGCAGAATTATCATGCCTTATTTGTTATTTTTGAAAAAGCGGCAAAATTTGAAATTGTTCTCTGCTACAAATTATAGGTGGCGCTTTAAAAGTTAAGTTATTGTCCTGCATGCAGTTTAACGGCCCTGTTATTGTTTTCTTTTCAGAGATATGAAATATTTTCTTAACATAGGAGACTTTGAGAACAAACTCTTTGACTATTTATGTGAAACAGATGGAAAACTACAGATGTCCAAGTTTATTAAGGTAATTATATTTCTTGAATTTTGAAGACTTTGAGAACAAACTCTAATGGACTGTGTGTTTCAGGGAATAAGCTAGGGGGCAAAATAGTTGCCCTAGGGGCCGAAATTCTGCCCTAAATGGGACCCAGGGAGAAGTGCAAGTCTCCCTTAAAATTTTTTTTTTATTTTTAGGGCAGACTCATTTTCATTTTGTCACCACACAAACGCAAGCTGTGATGACAATCTAATACCACCGCATATGTAGTATTTTCCTCCCAAAATATACATGTGTTATGGCTAATTTGCTTCTAAACTGACAGAAAATGCCATAATCTTGTGCTATAGCTTCTCCCTATCTTACTATCACTTCTCCCTAATTTTCATGGAGGGAGAAGTCACTTCTCCCTACTGTCAGGGCTCAGCTTGAACCTGTGTTTTGTTAGATGCTTTACATTTTCAGTCATTACAGGACAATTTCATGTCTTCCTGGGTTGAACCAGTACATACATAGACTAAAAGTGTAGCAGTGGATAATTTAAAAAGTGTCTTACTTAATGACACAACACATTAACTTTGCAGGCGGGGAGTCTTGAACTAGCATCCATTCAATCCTCACTTAGCCTCTGCGCTTCACTCAATGGACTGTGTGAAACAGACGAGAAAATGAAATATCAAAAAAATTATTAATCATTTATTTATATTTATGATATCAAATATTTAATTTGAGACAATAAGCTAAGTGGCTTTTAAAACTGTTAAATAAATAAATGTTTGAATGCAAAAGTATTTGAGCCGTGACATGAGATTTCCAACAATTGGGTATGTGCGTCCAGCGTCCAGCAAATATGGTATGTGGTATGTGCGTCCAGCAAAGGCTCAGACCAGACTGCGCATACACGCAGTCTGGCCAGAGCCTTTGCTAGTCGCTTGAACATTCTATGACTGTTAAGCGACTGACTGAACACCATTTGAAGTTTCTAAGCTTCAAAGGGGGTCGCACAGTCTCGTCTGAGTCTACATTTGAGCCCCAACATGAGATTTCCAACAATGTGGTCAGGGGCGTGCCTGAGGGCAAATAGAAAGTACGCAGGGGGTGGGTATGGGAGGGGGATACCCCCTCCCATACGTTAGGAAAAAAAATCAAGACATGAACTAAATGGTGGCTTCTCCTGCATTTTCTGAATCTAAACACCGACTTAATTGTTTCTGAAACAAAAGTGAGAAACAGTCAAAATCCTATTGCTTTGGTTCAGGATTATTGCAAAATCGGTATACTTGGTATTTAAAGACCTAACCCGGATGAGGCATGTTTTTATTGCATTTTTCGCGATTTAAGACGTTTTTTATTTTTTGGACATTCAAAAATTAAAGTACGCAGCTGCGTACTTTGCGTATACGCAGGCACGCCCCTGGTGGTATGTCCGACCAGCAAAGGCTCAGACAAGCCTGCGCATACATGCAGTTTCATCAGAGTCTTTGCTAGTCGCTTGAATACTCTTTGAATATTAAGCTACTAACTGAACACCATTTGGAGTTTCTAAGCTTAAAAGGGGGCGTCACAGGCTCATCTGAGTCTACACATGTCAAATTGCCGCATTGTTAGAAATCACATGTCTCGGCTCATTTAATATATCTAATGTTTTTATGGCTTTACTTTGTCACTATACTAGACTGATCAAGTCCTGTCATAATCTCTCTGCATAGTTCATATAGAGTACTTGAGCAAGACACTTCATCCTCTGCTTAGTAATAGTTCAACACAGGAAGACCATCCCGACATGACTGAAAAAATGTTGACTAGGATGTAAAGAATCAGTTTAAACAAAACAAAAAGAGGAATACTCCTTTTGGATTTACTAGGTGTACAAGACCTAGTATTGGGTCACTGTTTTGCTTCGTTTGATTTGATTCTTTACATCCCATCAACAATCTTTCAGTTATATAGGGACGAGTCTTCCTGGGTTGAACCAGTACTAAGCTAAGATAAATGTGTCTTGCTCAAGGACCACAACGCAGTGACACCGGTGAGGCTCAAACCCGCGGCCCTTCGGTCTCGAGTCAAGCACTCTACCATTGAGCCACTGCGCTCCCTCACTGTCTTGTTGATTACCTATTCTTATATACTTGTGTTGGGTGCAGACAGTCTCATATTGGTTTTCATCCTAATTACAGCCCATAAATGGGCTTGGTTGTGAAATACTTTTTCATTCTCAACTCAACTGAGCATAATTTGTATCATGCTCATAAATGTTAAGATGCCAACAATTGATGGCATTTTAACCTTTTTTAGCATGATGAATACATCATCTGAGAGTTTGAAAGCAAGAAAATTCCTCATTTTTCAGCATATTGATTTTATGAGCTGCTGAAATTTTTTGCTCAGTTGAGTTGAGCATGTAAGAGTTTTGGTGAACAACATAGGAGCTGACCAGCATGCTCATCTCTGCATCTGATCAGAGCTATTTTTTTTATAGTAAACTGTAGAGTTTAACTGTCCACCTCCAGTATATAAATAGTCTAGCTAGTCTCTGTAGCTGAGACCTAACCTGTCGTTTTGAATTCTGGAAACAGCTAAGTTTTCTCCTAATGAGACCCATGTTATCTCTTTCTATTCTAGTTTCATCTGCTGATAACCTTTTCAAACATTTTGGACCCTGCAAGATCAGGCCTGACGATTTGTCGGGCCTGATCTGGATCCAAATTGTTTGACGACTAATTATATTCCTGAAATAATTTTTCAAAAAATCATCAGCCAGCAAAACAGTATGTATAATAAAATTTACCAGGCCGGGTAGCGCAGTCGGTAACATGTCTGGCAACAGATGCCAGTCTGACTGCAAATCCAGGGGTCCAAGTTTGATCCTGGCCCGGTCCCATACTTTCGTGGAGATTAATTGTGAAATAATTTCTACAGTCATTCTCCTCCCTTCCCCTGAATCATTCAAGAAGGGTTGTTGTCAGTTACAAGTGAAAGTATTTGCAAGAAGTACTGGTTAACTGCTTGTTCAAGCTTGCCCAGGAAAAAGAGTGGTTAGGGGAACTGACCGTTGTGCAAAGACCATAACTATTGACTTGGGACGTAAAGCAACAAAACAAACAAACAATATTATAAAATTACCCAGTAGGCAAAGAGTTGAGTAAAATTTACTTTTAGGCGGTCCTAGAGACTGGTTTACGTAGATCTGACCCAAGACTGGAAGATTGTATGAGGATGATGCACATGTACCATTCAAGACAATCAGCTGATACAGACTTGGTAGATGATTGGCAAGGGTTCATTGATAAAGAACACTTTAGACAGTAAGTAGGGATATTGTTGTGTATACCCCAATATTCCTACAGATACACGTTGGCCTGGGCAAACAGACTCTGACTGAAACAGTATAAATCTGCATAAGTCAGGTTAAGTCAAAATTTATTCAGTATCAATCATTGACCAAGAGTCATGACTGAAGACATGAATATTCCTTTACGAACCACGCCCAGAATGTCACTCAAAAGTCACCTTACAGAGTATAACTGACCAATGCAACGATGACTTAGCATGTGAGAGTTAGCATGTGGCATTGTCCCACAAACAAAATTGCATGTGTTCGATCTCCCGCAATTTATCCAAGGTTTACCTTACAGTTAGTGGATTTAACTATATGCATGCTGGGTATTTTCTTACCCATAATTATGCCCCCGCCATGACAATGGCCGGGGAATTAAGTGTCGGACTATACGTCTGTCTGTACGCATGTCACACCCAATGATGTCGGCTCTCTAAGTTGAATAGTTTTGATCAGAATTTTGATGTGTTTTGTCATCTGCTGATTTTATTCAAAGTTATCTTTTTTGAAATATTCTTTCAGAAATACCATTAGAGTGTCAAACAGTTTGGATCCAGTTCAGGCCCCAGATTTTGTTGGGCCTGATCTTGGTCCAAACTATTTTGGAAAGGTTATCAGCAGACAACACTAGCAAACAAAGAGTTAAAGTAAGTAGGCATGTTTTTTGGAAAGGTGAATCACAGGTTAAGATAAACACAAATTTTCAGCATTTAAAATTGTTAATATTTTCTTACCCATAACTTTTAGCATATGTTTTGGGTGCTTAAAAAAAACGTCTCAATGAGTACCCACAACATATGTTGTGGTTGAGAAATAAAAAAAAAAAATTTCTGTTACATACTTGTTAACTAAAAGGCTGGTGAATTGACAATCACAAACACAAATATATAATTATGCTACACATTTATTGACATACAAATGTAATTAGTAGGTCTCTGTTAAGGCTTGAATAAATCTTGATTATCTCCCTGAGGACCGCCAAATCTGCACGCATATGTCGATAAAGTATATTTATAGCATTCAGTGCTGTCAGATCATGGGGGTGGGGGGATGTAACATAAAATTTCTTCCCTTTAATCAGTAATTGAAAAAAATGTCATAAATATTATACAGTGTATATCAGAAATATTTTGGCTTAAAAATTAGCTGAATCTACACTCTTTTCAATTCAGTATTAGCATGGTTAGGGTGAAGCTTCAAAGACTTTATAATCTCTGAAGATTAAGGACATTGATTGCTTACACTGTTCAGTCATTTATAAGTTTACCACATTCAACCTTATAAGCGCACCATGGTATACCCTCTAGTTGTTTTGTGTGGGTCTATCCAGATCAGCTTGCTTGATCAGAACCCTGCTGATGTGGAACTACACATTAACAGCCAAGGCAGAGAAAATTGATATTGAAAATGAACAATATGGTAAATGTTCTTAAGTTTGAACCTTTAATTTTCTCTTTCTGTCCTCAAATAAAATTATGGTAATCTGGGCTGAATTTCGTAAATTGCTTGCCAGAATAGCAAACAGGGAATACCCTGATCAGACTGCTTCTTCAGAAGCCGTCTGATCTGAGTCTATCATGTTTGTCGAGGTCTAGTTCTATTTGGCAGACAACTAGGGTTCGTAATTTTAGAATATTTAGCAATCCCGCAATTCTATGTTGTCTTATATCAGAAACAAACGGATAAAATTTTAAACACAATATGCTATATGTGAGAAGTGTGGCTGCGGGGTGGGAGTGTCTTAATATTGAAGGGTCACAGGTTCAAGACTCACTGGAGGTACTGCATTTAGTCTTTGAGCAAGATAATTAACCATCTGCTTAGAACTGGTTCATGACAGGAAATTGTCCCAACATGACTGAAAAATTGTTGATGGGACGTTAAGCATCAACACAAACAAACAAGTGGTCATGTTCATTCATAGAGATGTTGATAAAGCTTTTAGTTCACTTTCAATTGGTATTTGGTCCACAAGATTGTTATCAATTGCTTTTCCCCCATACAATTGCATAATCTTTTTAATTTCAGATATAAGACAGTGCATGAGTGTTATGTGCGACCAGCAAAGCCTCAGATCAGCCTGTGCATACGTGCAGTCTGATCAGAGCCTTTTACTAGTCACTTGAGTATTCTATGATTGTTAAGCTACTGACTGAACACCATTTTTTATCCCCCGACGAAGTCGGAGGGATATAGTTTTTGTGTCGTCCGTCCATTCGGTCCGTCCGTCCATTCTGTCCGTCCATTCCGTCTGTCCGTCCATTCCGTCCGTCCGCACTTTTTGTCTGTCCGGAACCATATCTCAGTACCTATTGGTCAGATTTGATTCATTCTTGGTACAAATGATAAGTATAATGGGCTCTCGATATCCTATAAGTTTGGTTGAAATCGACTCCTTAACACTTGAGTTATTGCCCTTGTTTTAGTATAGGCAATTATAAGGCAAAACCTATATTAGCCTTTTTGTGTGATGATCTTCACATTTCATCAAAGCTATTATATTTACAACTTCTCACTTTTAGGCCATGATTGCCAAGCGCCTGTAGATAAGCATGGCAGTCTCAAAGTTTTACCCTACCCCCTTTGATTCCACCTAAGAGGTCAAAGGTCAAATATTTAAATTTCGCAATAACTGAGGCAAATGTTAATATTTTTTGCTGAAATTTTGCATACAGGCAGAGCAGCAATAGATGTGAAACATATCGAACGATTTTTCAATTTGAAGGCCTTGGGGCGAGCCTGTTTGGTGGACTTAGGGGGTCGGGCCGAGGTCAAAGTTAAACTTTTTCAGAATATGGTCATGCTGCATATCAAATTAAAGCTGACGATGCTGGCAGCAAGATGGTAGCAAATATTATGCCCACAGATACACTTGACCTAGGGGGTCGGGTCAAAAGGTCGAACTATAACTTTTTCTGAAAGTAGTCATGTTGCATATCAAATTAAAGCTGATGACGCTGGCAGCAACATGGTAGCAAATATTTTGCCCACAGACACACCCTCGACCTAAGGGGTGGGGTCGAAAGGTCAAACTATATCTTTTTCTGAAAGTAGTCATGTTGCATATCAAATTAAAGGGAATTGAGCACAGAGCACCATGAAAGCAAACATGCTGTCATTACACACACCAACGACCCCTGGGGTGGGGTCAAAAGGTCATTTTATTTTTATTTTCTAAAAGTGGTCATGTTGCATATCAAATTAAAGTGGAAGAAGTGTAGACCTACATGCAAGGTAACACTTTGAATTTACACACACCCTTGACCTCTGGGGTTGGGTTTGAAGGTCAGATATTGAAATTGTGCAGATGTAAGTATATTTTTTTTATTTAACTAAGCACTAAAACCTACTTGACAGGTGTTTGTTATGATCTGAATAATACTGAAGGTGAACTAAGGGTTAGATAAACAGATTTATGTTTTGTGATTTACATGTTTCTCTCAAATAACCCTTCGTCGGGGGATAAAAATTCGTCAAATTTGTCTTGTTAACCTTTACAGGAGGCTGCAGAGGCTGGTCCGAGTCTACATATGTCAAAATGCCACATTGTTGGAAATCTCATACATATACATTTTGAAATTGTCTTTTTATCCTTTGTATTCTGATGGATATTTGCATACATATTGATTTGTATAGGACTGTCCATTGTGTACTTAAAGGAACCACAGGTTGAATTTTCTAAATTATGATGTTTTTCTGCCCCTGCAGGTTGTTGTAATCTTAATACAGTGCAGATCTTGATGAAATGCTGCATTTCATCTGGGTCTTTACTGTTTGTCAAAGTATCGGTTATACAAAGGGTTAGGTGACTGATTATTGTTTTGGGAAAACATGCAGACCAAAGTGACTATTGTTTCCAAAGAGGCCATTGAGCAGAGAAACAGATTTATTAGCATTCAATGTAATTTGGTATACAGCCATGAATATTTTCAGAATAACAAATGAGCCAGTGCATGAGATTTCCAACAGTTAGGTATGTGCGACCAGCAAAGTCTCAGATTAGCCTGCGCATTTGCGCAGTCTGATCAGAGCCTTTGCTAGTCGCTTGAGTATTTTATCATTGTTAAGCTACTGACTGAACACCATTTCGAATTTCTAAGCTTAAAAGAAGGCTTCATAGGCTCGTCTGAGTCTACACATGTCAAAATGCCACATTGTTGGAAATCACATGCCATGGCTCATATGAGGGTCTGGATGATGGGGTCTGCTATTCACTATTCATTAATAATTTAGCCCATTATTCATCTCATTAAAATTTTGGGTTATTCATTAAAATAAGACCAATTATTCATTAAAAGTAAGAAAGGTGGCAAAGAAATCTGATTATTCACTATTCATTAATTATTTCTTCAATTTGTCAAAAAAATTAGGATCATTCATTAATTTTTAGGCCCTCATTATTCACTATTCATTTTTTTGGGTTTATTATTCACTATTCATTATAAAAAAGGGCCATTATTCAATAATCATTATACCCTATCTAGACCCTCTCATACCGTATTCCAGGTGCATCTCTAAAAATATAGTGCTGTTAGCCAGGGCATTTAGAAGTCAAATGGTGATACCAGACTTTAACACCTTCTGTGAACATGTAGATGAGATTTACTGGAATGCTAGAGACATGATGGGTGGAAAGGTGAGTAGATTCTAGGCCAACAGTAACACCTTTATGATACCAGATTTTAACACCTTCTGTGAACATGTAGATGAAATTTACTGGAATGCCAGAGACATGATGAGAGGAAAGGTGAGTAGATTCTATAGGGAAAGTAACACCTTTATGATACCAGACTTTAACACCTTCTGTGAACATGTAGATGTGATTTACTGGAATGCTAGAGACATGATGGGCGGAAAGGTGAGTAGGTTCTATACTCAGAAAAACAATTGAAGGATATTAAAATTCATTTGACTTTATAACATTTTTGAAGAATAATTTCAAACAAAGACATTTTTTATCTGATTGAACTATCACTATGCAATTCAACAAAATGCAAAATGAAATTTTACGGGCTATCGGTTACGATACAGTACCATAGCAAATGCACCAACCCTCTACCCAAAGTTCACAAGCAATAAATTTAGTGCTTATAATTTTTGCTTCAACCTTTACCTGGTCATTGCTGATGTTCTAATTCCTAGCACAGGCAAGTGTTCATACCCATTTATCAGTCATTGCCCCTTATAATGGGATAACTTCTTCAACAAAAATGCACAGATATGGCACTACCCAAGGCAATATGACAACAAATTGGCATTAAAACCATTACAACAACTACAAAATTAGGCGCCATAGCCAGCAATGATTTTGGAGCCAGACATTATGGAATACAAACAACAAAAATGGCTTTCAATCAATTTTTTAACATTTGTGACTTTTCAGTACAGAGGGTTGCATCATTTGAATGTGTACTGTACTTAAACCATTCGAGTGTTACTGATATCAAACATTCATTTTAATTGCAGATATCCGGAACTATGAAGTGCATCCATAATTAGTTTAGTTTTCATGGTTTTGAATGTCAGAGATTGAATTGATTCCAAATACCCTTCAATAGTTTTTCTGAGTATAGGACAGCAGTAACACAATTATGGCACCAGACTTCAAGCCTTAATGCGCCAATTGCAACAAAAGTCGTCTGCTTTTCTCGTCTGCTAAAATGTTTAAGAAGCCTCAATGGCAAACAGTTTGGACCCAAATCAGACTGCTCCTATAGGAGCAGTCTGTTCTGGGTCCAGGCTGTTTGCTTCTATACTTAATTCCACAGTAATGTTAGGCAATTATTTGCAGCAGACGACTTCAGCAGACGACATTTTCCGATGCATTTTTTCTAGGCCCTTTAAGGGTTAACACAGTGAACAACAAAGTTGCTGACAAGTCTACATGGATGTGCAAATGCATGGTCCCATAACACATGTCTAAACTAATGGATAAGAAAATAGTCATAATTTTACGATCAAAACTTTTGCTCCTATGGTTCACCTTTATATTTTCTTATAGGTCTTATACAGTTTTTCAACTTTTTCTGTAGGTGGCCAGTTATATACCCCAGCTTGCTAGGTATGATCCCAACCTATGGGGAGTCTCTATATGTACAGTTGATGGACAAAGGTAAGTCTACTTTAACTCATCTGAGCATGAAGTGAAATATAGGAATCAGTATATGACAGTCATTTCATGTACATGCCATAATTGAGCCATTACATGTGATTTCCAACAATGTGGCATTTTGACAAGTGTAGACTCAGACAAGCCAATGCAGCCTCCTTTTAAGCTTAGAAACTCCAAATGATGTTCGGACAGGTGCTTAACAGTCATAGAATATTCAAGTGACTAGCAAAGGCTCTGATCAGACTGCGTGTATGCGCAGGCTGATCTGAGGCTTTGCTGGTTGCACATACCACATTGTTGGAAATCCCATGCCACGGCTCATATATATTATTGAATTTCTTAAATTGACAAGTGACCCATTGTAAACAACTGGACTGTTCTCTTTGTAAGCCTTATATAGAAAAAAAACAATATGTCATTGGATAGCAAAAGGCTTATCTCCTTGCAGCTTAGGAAAACATCAAAAGGTGAAACAGGTGATCAGAATTGGGCCTTGATGTGACAAAACCTGACTAAAATCAGTCTCCTTAGCTACAGAAACTAGGTTGCTAATTGAAATTTCACCTGTAGCAAGTTAAGATATCAAATCTCTAAAAAGTGAATAGCAAAGGCATTGAACAGTCTGGGAGGTTGCACAGGCTGGTCTGCACATTTGTTGTTTGCAAACCCTGAAGACAGGTTTCTTGGCAAGCATTGAATTTTTTCTCATGAGCATTTTAACTTCTTTTCACAACAATTTTAATAAATTCAATAATACAGGAGCACAGATTTAAGATTCTATTTATCACATGATGTTAGAATTACTTAATATCACCTTTTTTGCATGAAATTAAAACCTCAAGATTTTGCCATCTTTTATGCAACGTAATAATGGAATCATTACCTAATTTTACTAAATCTGTAAACCACTAGTGGTTTATCGATTTTATAACATTGTGTCAATTATGTTATGTGTTAAAATGTAATATTTCTGCTTTTGATTTCTTTGAGAGGTTATATAGTCACACCCCTTATCATTTGCTTGTTTCTGATTTATACATAGTTCAGTTATGAGGGGTGTGGAATAGCAAAAGTTGATATTTGCCAAGGGACAAATAAATTGTCATAAGATACTTGTCCAAAGAAAGTTTTACTTGTCCAAAAGAACAGATAATACACAATTTAAGAACTTTAAAACTAAGTTGGCCTTAAATATCCGCAAACAATATGTGTGTATAAACTCTTTCCAAAACAGTTTGAAACCAGATATAAAGTCTATTGAAAACAATGTGATCCAGATCAGCTGGCTCCTGAAGAAGCCAGCTGATCTGGATCCACACTGTTTCCTCACAACATATGAGTTCAATCAGTTCATCATAATTATCGAAAATGAAATAAAGAATTGTCCCAGAACAAGGTAATAGAACTGAACCCTGAAATGGGACCAGTCGGAAAAGTTGGACATGGTTATTTCCACACCCTATGTTATCACTGTGGTCATACCACTAAGGCAATTAGGGGTTCGTCACCCACTCTGGTGTTATAGAAAAATTACCTTCAAATAAAGGCTGACAATATTGAGAACTTTCTATATGTTTGCTTTGAGATTGCATTGTCTAGTTAAAAACCTCTGTGTTGCTTTGTCAAAACGGAGATAAAATCAGATTTTAAATCTGTTTTTTACAGTTATATTAAAAAAATTCATTATGGTTTAGTCAATTATACGGTTTTGTCATTGATCAATTATCCATGATGACAAAGCCATAATTAGTTATTTCGTGCCTAGACATCAAACGTTAAAGTTTTTATATAATTTTAAAGCTGAAAGATACAATGTGAATTTGATGAACAAAATCAATCAGAACCCAAGCATTTTAGGGCGTTTTATCTGTGATTAAATGAAGAAATTGAACATGATGAGAAGGTTACCTTAACACCGTAATAACTGACAAAACTCAAATTGCCATAGTGGTATGACCACAGTGGTTATGTGGTAACAATTGCAGGATATGTAAAAAAATGAAAACTATGAAAAATGCAAATTTCATAAATTTCTTGTGACTGTTACAGGTATTCTGTAGGTGATGTAAATATCCCATTCAGCTTACAGTCAGTATCTAAGCCCCTCACCTACTCCCTTGTACTTGATGATCTGTCACCTGAAGTGGTACACCAGTATGTGGGGCATGAGCCAAGTGGAGTGGCCTTTAATAGTATAGCACTCAACTATAATGGTAAAGTATTCTCAGCTTACAGTCAGTATCTAAACCCCTCACCTACTCCCTTTTACTTGATGATCTGTCACCTGAAGTGGTACACCAATATGTGGGGCATGAGCCAAGTGGAGTGGCCTTTAATAGTATAGCACTCAACTATAATGGTAAAGTATTCTCAGCTTACAGTCAGTATCTAAACCCCTCACCTACTCCCTTGTACTTGATGATCTGTCACCTGAAGTGGTACACCAATATGTGGGGCATGAGCCAAGTGGAGTGGCCTTTAATAGTATAGCACTCAACTATAATGGTAAAGTATTCTCAGCTTACAGTCAGTATCTAAACCCCTCACCTACTCCCTTGTACTTGATGATCTGTCACCTGAAGTGGTACACCAGTATATGGGGCATGAGCCAAGTGGAGTGGCCCTTAATAGTATAGCACTCAACTATAATGGTAAAGTATTCTTAGAGTATAACTCTTTGCATGCATTGTTATTTTTTATGCTTTTGTTGTTGTCTTCTGTTTTTTTTTTAATAAACTTTTTCAAAAATCTTTGCGTGTCAAATGGTTTGGATCCAGATCAGGACTGATATTAAGTCAGTCCTGGCCCCGAGGTTATAAAACTTTTTTCGTGCTCAACTCAACTGAGCATGATATTTCAACTGCTCATAAAAACTAAAATACAGACAAATAAAGAAGTTCTTTCATTTAAGTCTCTCAGATGTTGCATTTATCATGCTAATAATTGTTAAAATGCCAACGTTTGTTGGCATTTAACATTTATGAGCAAGACAAATTTTGGGCTCAGCTGAGTTGAGTATGAAAAAAGTTTTATGTATGCAGAGATTACCAGCAGACAACAAAAGTCCATCTTATAAATCAAATTAACTTTTCTTAAATTTAGTGCTTTTTCTTTCAACTTAAAGCGTAGTTAAGGTTACTTAAATATTGTATTGTATGTAAAGGTAAACCACAAAATATTGAAAAACATTTTACACCAAATATTCCAGCTTGGTGTCTGAAACCACCTGAAATACTGTTTGATTTACATTCCGGGAAAAAATCTGAATCAAATCCACACATATTAAAAGATGATTTCAGAAAAATGCAAAGTCGTTATAAGAATTACCAACAAATTTATACTGATGGGTCAAAGGAAGACTCAAAGGTTGGTTGTGCTGTTAGGCTTAAATGAAGTATATGTGTGGTTCCTGCTGCCTACTTACCCTACTTTTTTAACCCTACCCTAAACATTAAAATGGTCTGTGGAGAAAAAATATCTAAAATGGGCACTTTTTCAGATTTTGTCACTATTTTCTCTGTTAAATGTTATAACAAAATTTAATAATTTCCCTACCTACATGTACCTACCCTAAATTTCGTTGGTATGCAACAGGAACCACACATATATTTCATTTAGGCCTTATATCAGACAACCATAGTAATATGCAATGTATACCTGACGATTCATCAATTTTCACTGCTGAAGCCAAAGCAGTCGATCTAGCTTTAGATTTCATTAGTACTTGTGATGCTAAAATAAATTTATTATATTTTCTGATTCGCTTTCTGTATTGAAAGCTATGACCCATACCAGTTCAAAGATACCACAGATTCAGAAACTTTTAGAAAAATGTCATGAGCTTTTAGCTAATAAAGAAATTGTTCTCTGTTGGATTCCTAGTCATATAGGTATCCAAGGGAATGAGATGGTAGATCAGCAAGCAAAAGCATCGCTTTCATTAGAACCAACTTCTTTTAAGATTCCATTTTCTAATTTTAAGCCATCTATCAATAAATATATCTTGGAAGAATGGCAAACTTCATGGAATAACAGCATTGGAAATAAACTTCTTGACATAAAACCAACTATTGGTAAATATCAATCAGTTGTTCGAAACATTAGAATAGAAGAAGTTTTAGCTCGACTCCGTTTAGGTCATACAAGAGTCACGCATTCATACTTACTACAAGGTGAAGAGCAGCCACAATTTGTTGGTTGCAATGCACCATTCACTGTACTTCACTTCCTTTTGGAATGTGTCGACTTTGCACAAGTAAGAAATAATTGCTTCCATGTTGCCAACATGAAGTTGTTATTTCAAGATATACATATTGATAGTATTATGACATTTTTAAGACAAATAAATCTTTTTAACAGGATCTAATTGCTATTTTTAAAATCGTGTTTTGTTTTACATTTGTATCAGACCATAATGCAGATTCTTTAATGTTGTATTCTGTTCAGTTAGAGAACATGTACAGTTATCTGAATAGCTCTTTGAAACTGTCAGATATTGTACGTGGTCTCTCCTGTTAACAATCGTATTGCAACTTGTTATTATTATACAAACTTATTATCATCATTCATAATATTTTTATCTTATAAATTTTTACTTTTTCCATCCATATCATGTTTAGTTTAATTCCGTTTGACGCTAATGACCCACAAGGGTTGATGCATTGTTAAGCATCAAACAAACAATTAAGAAAGTTGGTTCTGCAATAAAATTATGTTCCTATTGACTTAAAAGTCAGTGGAGGTCTTTAAAGTCAACTCACTTGATAAGAAATAAACAACAGGATGTTTAATTAAATATTTTGTCACGGAATAAATGATCTTCAAAATCAAGTACCCCTTGTAATTTTTAGGCACGAGGAGCAAAATGGGAATATATTTCAAAGAACCATTGTTATGCAATGGCCATAGTGATAAGAATATTTCCTAAATGGTTAAGAAACCATAAATGGACTTATTATTCCTCTTATATGAACCTTTAGTACATTTACTAAACTATAGGGCTGCAATTTTTGGAAAATATAAGATTTTTCTAGAATGATTAAAAGACAGTATCCCAAAGTAAATATAATTGTGTAGGCATTCGATGTCATACACGATGCCAAACGCTATAGAGTATAACAAGAAATAACAGGCTCATGGAAAATGTAACTTTTTAGCATCATTTCCATTTTAAATGATTCGAAATTCTATGATGAAGAGCGGAACAAACTTTCTTTACACCCTGAAGTTCTAAGCCTTTTGTCAGAAGTTTATGAGAAATCAATTTTTCCCCAAATTTTAATTTATGTAGACAAAAATTTCCAAATAATTATATATGTCCCTTCCCAAAATTGCTTAAATAAATCACTGTATGTAATACATGCTCTTATGACCCAATTTGCATGTTTAATGCTTTTGTTCTCATTTGCTGACTTTTATCAACATCAGCTTTTTCAATAAAATATTTGAAAAGCAATATAAGAGTGTCAAATGGTTTGTATCCAGATCAGGACTGACATTCTGTTGGTCATGATCTATGCTCATGATACTGCTTACAAAGATTATCAGCAGAGAACAAAATTAATTTGCCGCTAGCAAGACATATAGACAATGGTATGAGTATTATTTTGAAAATTTAACACATGCAATAAATGCTTTATGATCAAATAACTTTTAAAATATGTCAGACATTTGTGTAATAAAGAATACATTTTCCAATTTATCAACCAAAGCAAATGTTGTGTTAACTCAAAAGAATCATCTTAATGAGACTGTTCTTTGAGCTTCCAAAACATATATTTAGATTGATCAATAAGAAAATGATCACAATCTTATCGACAACAATTTTGTTTATTCAGACCTATGTTTTCAGAGAAACCTCACAATCCAATGGTGAATGCTGGTGCTATAATAATTGGTTCCCTGCTGAAACAAGAGCTGAATCTACCAGACAGGTTTGACTACGTAAGTAATAGGCAGGCCTTCAGATGAGAGAGAGTAGTTGAAAAACAATTTCCTTAATTCTCAACCAAAACATATTGAATGGGTAAGAAAAAGTGACAATTTTATGCTAAAAATTTGCTTACCAGGATAAGACTTTTGTTACAACATTCATGATAGGGTTGAGAATGATTACTCGATGATTCTGCCCCAGTATTGGGCCTGATAAAAGGTAGCCTATCTTAGACTTCACGGCTGTAGGTCCGTTGCCTCTAATGACATGGTCCTCAACAAGGTCCCAGTAAAAGTTGGCACAATCAACAAAGAGATAGTAAAACTGGAATCTGTAGTTCTTGGATGAGCGAGTTTAAGTTCCCGTAGATATGGTAGCGCCGACAATGCATGTTGTAGTCTGTTGCTGATAGGGATTGAAATCGTTGGCACAATGAGGGCTGGAACCAGAATCATCTGGTGATGATCAGCAATTACATGTGAACGCAGCATCTTAAATGATTTCATTTGTGTCATTATGACAAAAATACCCACACATAGACATGTAATAAAAAGTTTAAAACACAACTAATGCTGCATTTTTAGGCATATTGGCCCAGTATGAGGCTATTTTCTGCAAAACTTGAGTGAATGTGAGGATAAACTTATTTTTCCTCTATCTTGACCTATATATTTCTAGGTTTCTCAGATGTTAAGGAGGATTGCAGGAGGAGAGTATGTAGCCTTCAATAATCCAGTGTAAGTTTACTTCAATGGTCCTTATAAATGGCGTAGCCAGAGCGCGGAAAAAGTTATGCACATCAAATGGAGACTACTCGATCAAGCAATGACTCTACAATTACCTCCCTTTTCAAAATGGGAACTTCTCTTAAAGGAAAGATGGAGCGAATTCTTTCCTTTAAGAGCAGTTCCTTATAGTATGGACAATCACTTTTATCACATTAAGTGACCTCCCTTGAATGTTACTATATTATTATACTTTATTATGCACGCGCGTAACCTGCATAATGGGTGCTACCCCAATGCTCATAAGTAAAAAAGTGAATTTTTTCTTATCAATCAGTTTTAACATAACTATAATCATGACACATTGAGACAATTCTTTTGAGAACCCCCTGCATATGTAAGAATTTGTTTTAATTTCATACTCAATTTAGTGTTCTTTTTTTTTTACAAAATAATACTACAGCATGTTTGAATTACATTAATTTTGACTTTATCTTTTTTTCAGCTTTTTGTCAGAGCGTGAGACAGCAGATAGAAATTTTGCTCTTGCTTACTATATGAGAGAGAAAAAGGTAGAGATGAATTTAGACTTTTTCTTTGTCAAATTGTGTATTGATGTAATACTAAGATTTATGATATGCTGTATTGGCAGACAAGACTTAAGAAAATAGTGCTCAGACTGAGCAAGCTTAAAGAGCAGTCTTATCAGGGTTCTTTTTACATGGTAACACATGCTTGGAAAGTTCTTAAATATGAGGGCTTTTTTAAAGTTCTTGAAAAATGCTGGGACATCACTCTAAAGTTAAATTTTACATTTTTCTGTAAGACTGTAATTGAGACCAAAACCAGTTTAAAATTGTTGATTTGGTGCAGCGTATTCCCTTGAATAATCATTGAATTTTAGAAAGCCTTAAAATTGTCGCAACAACCCTGCTTTAGAAACCTGGCCTTGAGGTTTTAAAATTTTAAATGGCCATCAAACTTGAACTGATTGTAAAAGCTATTAAAATGATAAATAAAGGCGTTTCATGCTGAAAACACTCAGATGTTGTATTTATTCTGCTAATAAATGTTAAAATGCCAACAATTGGTGGCAATTTAACAATTGTGAGCAGGTTGTGAGCATCTCAATTAGATGGTTCTTTTGAGTACCCAAAACATATGTTAAAACTGATGGGTAAGAAAATATTCACAATTTTACGCTCTAAAATTTTGTTTTTTATCTTAACCTGTGATATCATCAATATTCCAATAGGGCCATGCAGGTAGATTAGTGTTAAAGTTCAAGTGTTTTATTTGGGCAAAAAAAATATATGGCTAGCAGTAGAGCATAATAACTGGTATTCTAATGTATTTGATTTTGTAACGCAACATCTGATTGGATAACGTCAAAATTTTGTGACAGTATATCCGGCAATAAACTGTCGGAAACAGTTTGACATTATTAATTACGTCACATTTCGTTGGATGATGTGCAGCTTTATGTGACTTATAACGCTCCAATTTGAGTGGAAACTACAGAATTGCATTAGAGTTGGGATAACCATATTCAAAATTTTCATTTGGGGAGACATATCGTCAGATACCTTTGGAAATCATGTTTAAAGGCTTCGCTCATGCATCACCATAAAACTAAATTTCAGACCGTATATCTTGCGATATACCTCCCCAAATGAGTTTTGAATATGGTTATCCCCAAAACATATGCTGACGATAATTTAGCAGACACTAAGCGTTTGGCGGGGTAGATCCTAAGTCCACTTGACAACTACATGTATTCATCACCATTCACATCACTTCCTCAACACACTGTGTCTGGGGTAGATTCCTTAAACCAGAGGATGGAAATTATAACTAATATACAAGAATTTGTATTGTGACCATGTATGATCTATATTGTCCACCATACATTTAGAACATCTTACCTGTACAAAACGCTTTTAGTTACTTTAAAGGTTTAGCTTAATATCATGTATGCATGCACCAAAACCTCTTTTAAAAGTCCTTATCATATGAACACACGTCTGGGAGCAAAATAACGCCATGCGATAAAACCGATAAACGACTAGTAGTTTACAGATGCTCGAGAAACGTTATGACGTCAATAACAACTTGTATATATAATGACAAAAATAAAACGTTTTTACGGCAGAAATGAGGTTTCAAAAAAATCTTAATGTCATATAATAAATAGAATTGAACATTCATGCTCTTGTATTATTGAATTTATTAAATTCGTGAAAATAAGATAAAATGCTCGACAAGCCATCGACAAACATCTTTTTTCCCCAACTTGTTTTATTAATTCAATAAAACGTGAGCACTCATGTAAGATCCTCTATGTAGCAGCATCTAGAGAGCTATTTCTTTGTCTAAGACTTTCTTTACTTCTATGTTAGTGTATGAGTGCAGGCTCTGGCTGGAAGGCTGGGGGGGGGGGGTAAATTCAGGCCTAACTGCAACTTTGTTGCTTCTTGGTGCGACAAGTATTAAAATCTTGTGTTCTGAGTCAGACCCAAAAAAATAATTTAAAGAAAACCATGATATCAAATTTTTATGCAATTATTTGTTATACTCAACGTCAGTGAAAAGTTACCAGTAAATCACATACAATTAACATAAGGCAATATTTAGTCCATTCTGAACGATAAACGACGGATACTTCAACACTCAATTTTATGGCATAGAGTCCCATGCATCACCACTAACGAAAACGGTACTCATCACACCCGATTGCATTATAATCATTCCTTGATGGACCCCTGTAGTTTCCATTGCATTGTATAGGAAAATGCAAAGTTTTGGTGTTGCCTTAAAGTTTGATCCTCATTTTTCGCGTTTAATTGAATAACCTAAACCATTTTGGTGGCGTTTTCAATGAAAATGTCTAGGGCATGTCCTGGCATGTTGTCTTCTGAAAATGATAATTTCAAATTCTTAAAAACTGCGAAAAACATAAAATGCACGTGCATCACGTGCACCATAGTTCCAGGGTTCTTGTAACTGCTTTATCTCTCTAAACAAGCTTGTCGTTGACCAGAAACATGAACGTAACAGTAGCCAAAGAGCTGTATTATATATTTTCCGAAATATCGAAATTTTGATACTGGTAACTTTTCATTGACGCTGAGTATATATGTAAAATGCTCACTGTTAACAGACCTGTTATTAACCCTGATTTTCCCGTACATGTTGATAGTATTGTTTGGGATTTCCTGATTGGTATTTTAAGGGCACACAGGTAGAAATTCCCTAGATTATTATTTTAATTTAATGGTTTATTTATTTTACAAGGATTCCAAACAGCCCAGGGGCTACTAGTTGGTCTCCTTATATATAACATAACAATTAAATAATATGACAAGATATATGATGACGGACACATACATACATACATACATACATACATACATACATACATACATACATACATACATACATACATACATACATACATACATACATACATACATACATACATACATACATACATACATACATACATCAGTACACATTCGGGTATCCATGCATGCACATACAAACATACGTATTACGTACATATCTGACAGGCAGACATACAGACAGACAAAACAGACAGACGGACAGACAGACAGACAAGTAGACAAAACAAGACATACAAGGGTAGAGAGAGGACATAGAGCAGTCACCCTATTGAGACAGTGGATATTAGATAGTGTTTAATGGCAATGTTGCGCCAGCAGTGCTAAAATTAAATAGATTATTATGCGTTTTTTAAAATCTTTGCAAACAGTTAATGCGGCATTTCATCTGGGTCTTCACTGTTTGCCAAAGTAACTGCTTGCAGCTAATCAGAAATGAGATAAGCTTTTTTTCTAAACTTATTTTCACAACTTATTAAAACAGTACAGATCATTTTATTTTATAATTCCAGTGTTTTCCGACTGGTACCAATTTGATGGAGGTTATGGACTTTTACTTTCAAGTAAGTATTAAGATGATAGATAGGCCAGCACATAAGACATTAGTCCAGAAAATAAATTCTTTTCACTTAAAATTAGTGTCATTTTCTTACCCATCAGTTTTAACATATGTTTTGGGTACTCAACAGAACCGTCTCCTTCTCAATAAGTTGGATCTTTTGAGTACCCACAGCATATGTATCAGAGATGTTTTGCCTGTGCTGTGTTTTGGCCCTATAAAGTCTCCTTACACTTTCATGTAATGCTTTTATTTGTCCAATACTCAGGGATTGTGTGTACAATCACCTTCCGGGAGCGCAGTGGATCAGTGGTAAAGTGCTTGACTCGAGAGGCCGAGGGGCCAAGCCTCACCAGTGTCACTGCATTGTGGTCTTAGAGCAAGACACATTTATCCTAGCTTGATGCTGGTTCAACCCAAGAAGACCCGTCCCTACATAACTGAAAGATTGTTGATGGGACGTAAAGAATCAAATAAAACAAACAAACAAAACAATCACCTTCCATTTGTGGATCTTTTCTATTTTGTGTTTGTCTTTGCTATATTGTCTTGTCTGTGTCATGCAGCCTTGTGGTCACCTACTGGGAAAGGACTGACTTCCTGGCTCTCTTGTATGTGTTGTTTTCTTGTGTATTTGTCACTTTCCCATATGGTATCCAGGATACCACATGGGAAAGTAACAAAAACACAATTTAAGACCACAAACAAGAGCCAAGAGGTCAGCCCTGGGCAAGCCTCATGATGTGAACATGCATTCTCAAAGCCTTGCCTGGTAAACTTGATATCAAAAGACACTCACCTACATGTAGTATTCTCTACATGCATATCTCTGCAAGCCTTGCAATGTCAACAAGCCTTCTCAAAGCCTTGCCTTGTAAACTTGATATCAAAAGACACTCACCTAGTATTCTCTGTATCCTATCCTTATTGTACTGATCTGTATGGGGAAATCCATCAGCATACAAAGGGGTTGAAGCTGACAACCATTTGCAAGCTTCACTAAGATTCTCATAAATTTCCATGCTGGGGTTTCTTTCAAATACAGAGAATACTAGGTGAGTGTCTTTTGATATCAAGTTTACCAGGCAAGGCTTTAAGAACTCTTGTTGACATTGAGAGGCTTGCCGAGCAATTCAACATGCGTTCTCAAAGCCGAGCCTGGTAAACATGATATCAAAAGACGCGAACCTGGTATTATATTTATCAGTTTACCCATTGTTCCACTCTTCAAACTAGCAATTATGATGTAATTTTCAATTTTTGTGTTGATTCAGCGTCATTAAGGATGTCATTCAAAAAGTGCAACGTCATCATGACCTGATAAAGGCACATGCTTTTAAATAGACCATGTTTATCAGGCAAGGTGCAGCAATGCAGTTAATATGAGAGGTAACTGATAAACTCTATTCATATTTCAATTCCTTCTGACATACCACAGCGGTGATGCTCAAGTGATGTTCAAATGACATCATGTTATTGTGATGTCATAAGATGTTTGTGCATTAATTCAACATGAATTGATATATGAAATATTTGATGGACATATATCCTGAGTTTCAATGGAGTAGGAGCTCACCATTTGGCATCAAGAGGCTTGCCATTGAAAACAAAATTGAGCCGCGACACAAGATTTCCAACAATGTGGCATGTTGACAAGTGTTGACTCAGACGAGCCTATGCAGCCTCCTTTTAAGCTTAGAAACTCCAAATGATGTTCAGCCAGTAGCTTCACACTTCTAGTATATGCAAGCTACTAGCAAAGGCTCTGATCAGACTGCACATATGCGCAGGCTGATCTGAGGCTTTGCTGGTCACACATACCACATTGTTGGAAATCTCATGCCACGGCTCATATTAGCTAAAGTATATTTCTAGTTGTGTTCTATAGAGGTGAACTGTGAGTCCGGATCAGTGATGGCTGCTACACTTGCTAATGGAGGGGTCTGTCCAATCACAGGGGATAAAGTCTTATCACTTGTATATTTCTAGCTGTGTTCTATAGAGTTGAACTGTGAATCTGGATCAGTAATGGCTGCTACATTAGCTAATTGAGGGATCTGTCCAGTCACAGGGGATAAAGTCCTATCACATGTATATTTCTAGCTGTGTTCTATAGAGTTGAACTGTGAATCTGGATCAGTAATGGCTGCTACATTAGCTAATTGAGGGATCTGTCCAGTCACAGGGGATAAAGTCCTATCACTTGTATATTTCTAGCTGTGTTCTATAGAGTTGAACTGTGAATCTGGATCAGTAATGGCTGCTACATTAGCTAATTGAGGGATCTGTCCAGTCACAGGGGATAAAGTCCTATCACTTGTATATTTCTAGCTGTGTTCTATAGAGGTAAACTGTGAGTCTGGATCAGTAATGGCTGTCACACTTGCTAATGGAGGGATCTGCCCAATCACAGGGGATAAAGTCCTATCACTTGTATATTTCTAGCTGTGTTCTATAGAGGTAAACTGTGAATCTGGATCAGTAATGGCTGTCACACTAGCTAATGGAGGGATCTGCCCAATCACAGGGGATAAAGTCCTATCACTTGTATATTTCTAGCTGTGTTCTATAGAGGTAAACTGTGAATCTGGATCAGTAATGGCTGTCACATTAGCTAATGGAGGGATCTGTATATCCAACGATATACCTCCCCAAATGAAAATTTTGAATATGGTTATCCCCATTCTTATGCACTATTAACATTTTCCCTTCACAAATACAGTGAAAATGTACTTTGTTGCGCCTTAACGTCCAGCTGCTGCCAGCTGCACAAAACCGCTTTCCAGCTGCATATATTCACTTGTCAACCAATGAAAAGCGAGGTTACATGATGACGTCGGTTTTCCGACAGTATATCGCAGGATATACTGTCGCAAATTTGTGACATTATCCAATCAGACGTCACATTGCATTTGCAAGTGCATTAGAATTTTATATTTCTAGCTGTGTTCAATAGAGGTAAACTGTGAGGCTGGATCAGTAATGGCTGCTACATTAGCTAATGGAGGGATCTGCCCAATCACAGGGGATAAAGTCCTGTCATCCATGGCTGTCCGAGATACTCTATCATTGATGCATTCCTGTGGAATGTATGACTACTCGGGAGAGTTTGCTTTCAGGGTAAGTAGATGTGATTATACAAGTTAGGGAATAACTGTTTGCTGTTATGTGCCAGGCGTAACTAGAGAAGAATTCTGGAAACCAAAATTTTGATATTTGGAAAGTCAGCAAAAAGCACTTTTGAAAAAAAAAATATTATTAAAAATAAAATAATCATTTACAATAAGCAATGGAAAATAATGATACAATCAAAGAAAGTCTAATTTACAGTAACTTATATGTCCAAACTGTCCTTCAGAATATCTATCATCACAAGTCCTTCAGCAGTTTCCGATCCCCAGATTTTAAGCTAATCCCAAATTAACAGTAAGTCTGAATGCAAAACTGAATAATCCAAAGTAATCCAGAATGAACAAATTAAACAAAAAGTATTCCAGTATAGCATTACAGCACAAAAGGTTTAAACTTTTAAATGGTGAAATTATTTCAAAGATGCCCTTATGAAAAATTTACTCTTATACTGTTTAAGAAAGTTCCAGAACAATCAGGTAATAACTATGATATCATATGCTAAATATAAATCATTCTGGAAATGTCCACAATCTTCTCAATGCTTCCACTAATTTCCAGAATTTACTCAAAGCTTCTATTGGCATGGAAAAGAAAATTCTAGGAAATTCCGGACTTTTCCGGAAACTTTCATGACAAAAGATTTTTAATTTCTAGATGATTAGTCATCCTTCTAGAAAAATCTTATAATCAAATAAACACCTTGTTTACAACAACTTGTTTACCATCAATATCTCCAATATCTGGGTCAACAGAAACTTAGTAAACAACATACTAAACAGATAAACACCATACATGTTACAATGCAAAAAGTTTTATTTAAGGATGCATACCATTAGATATATGGTTGGAAATAATTAAGTTTAAAATTTATGAACGGGCTTATCGGAATTCGAATTCCCTGGAATGTTTTAAGTAGCTCAAAGCCACATGTCGTCGAACGAATTGTGATGTAATTACTGTCAAACTATTTCTGACTGTATATCCTAGGATCTCCTAGCTAAATCAGGAGTTTCTGGAGGTATTCTACTGGTGGATACCAATATCATGGGTAAATGCCTTGAAATTCATTGAATATCACATAGCTTTGTCAGTATAAACCATTTGACTGTTACAGGTTGGCCTACCAGCTAAATCAGGAGTTTCTGGATGTATTGGATGTATTCCATTCTACTGGTGGTTCCCAGTATCATGGGTATATTCCTTGAATGTCTTGAATATCACATAGCATTGTCATTATAAACCATTTGACTGTTACAGGTTGGCCTACCAGCTAAATCAGGAGTGTCTGGCGGCATTTTACTTGTGGTTCCTAATATCATGGGAATATTCCTTGAAATTCCTTGAATTTACCTAGCTTTGTCATTATAAACCACGTAATTGTTACAGGTTGGCCTACCAGCTAAATCAGGAGTTTCTGGTGGTATTCTACTCGTGGTTCCCAATATCATGGGTATATTCCTTGAAAGTCTTGAATATCACATAGCTTTGTCAGTATAAACAGGCCTATAGTTAAGAGTGTGTACCAGAAAAATAATTCTCTTATTTCTCGACCAAAACATATGTTGTGGGTACTCAAAAGAACCGTCTCAATGAGACGGTTCTTTTGAGCACCCAAAACATATGCTTAAAGTTGTGGGTAAGAAAATATTTACAAGTTTACGCTGAAATGTTTTGTTTATCTTAACCTGTGTATAAACCATGTGACTGTTCCAGGTTTGCTTACTAGCTAAATCAGAGGTGTCTGGTGGTATTCTACTTGTGGTTCCCAATATCATAGGTATATTCCTTGAAAGTCTTAAATTTACCTAGCCTTGTCATTATAAACCATTTGACTGTTACAGGTTGGCCTACCAGCTAAATCAGGAGTTTCTGGCTGCATTCTATTGGTGGTTCCTAATATCATGGGTATATTCCTTGAAAGTCTTAAATTTACCTAGCCTTGTCATTATAAACCATTTGACTGTTACAGGTTGGCCTACCAGCTAAATCAGGAGTTTCTGGCTGCATTCTATTGGTGGTTCCTAATATCATGGGTATATTCCTTGAAATTCTTGAATTTACCTAGCTTTGTCAATATAAACCAATTGACTGTTACAGGTTGGCCTACCAGCTAAATCAGGAGTGTCTGGTGGTATCCTACTGGTGGTTCCCAATATCATGGGTATATTCCTTGAAATTCTTGAATTTACCTAGCTTTGTCAATATAAACCATTTGACTGTTACAGGTTGGCCTACCAGCTAAATCAGGAGTGTCTGGTGACATTCTACTCGTGGCAGAGTTGGGGTAATTAAAATTGTAATTGTAATTAATTGTAATTTAATTACATTTTCTAAAGTAATTGCATGTAATTGTAATTAAGACATTTCTTTAATTACAGTAATTGAATGTAATTAATTACATGGTCAAAAATGGCAGTAATTAACAATTACTTTTTAATTACTTTTCAGATCAGATGTGAACTTCAGTTATCTAAGAATACCATAGATATTTAAAATGCTGCTAAATTGTTCTTGGTCCTTGTAAATGCATATAATTTATTATCATTTGCTGTACTCAATATATGAAAAGTTGATGGCAACATGGAACAAATGAGAATTGGAACTAGTCATGCTAGTAAAGAATGTTACCTCTACTATTTTGAAAGCACCCTTTTTTAAGCAAATTCTGTATTCTGTGTTCATCTGCTTATAAAAGATAAGGCCTTGTGACAACCAACCTTTAATAGTTAAGTTACCAAAACAATACAAAAACAAAGAAAGTGTGAAAATCTCAACAATAGTATTCAGTCAGACAATAGTATTGGTTAATGAGTTGACTCCTTGAAGGCAATTTGTTAAATTTTCACACCTGGGATCAACACACTTATATGCTTAAGTGCATGACACAATCTATCCACTCCATTATTTTAAATCCTTTAACTGCTTATTTGCTATTTTCAATATAACAACAACAACAATAATAATAATAATAATAATAATAATAATAATAATAATAATAATAATACATGGAGCCTGGTAAAGAAATTTTATGAGCGTAAAATTGTGATTATTTTCTTACCCATCAATCTAAACATGTGTTTTGGGTGCTCAAAAGAACCTTATCATTGAGACGGCTCTTTTGAGTACCCACAACATATGTTTTGGATGTGAAATAAAAAAAAATAAAATAGTTTTTCAATACGCACGCTTATCTGGAGGCCTGATAATAAAAATGAAATAATAATAAAATGTGGTTCAGAAAATTAAATTGGATTTCACTCATTCAGTGACCCTAGGACCTATCATTGTTGATATAATAACAAAAAAGAAAAACTAAATAAAATAGATATTCCAGTGGGGACCGAAATAGCAACCTTTTGCTTGCAAAGCAAACATTTCACACACAAGTAATATTTTAGGTCATCACTATCTGATATTCCTTTTTGTACTTTACTCTTTTTTACCAACTTTCATGTCTCATAGGGCCACACAGATTTCTTATCAACACTTTTTGAGAACAGTTATTCTCTAGCATTTAAGCTAGTCTTACAAAATCATTTCCATGATTTATCTTCCACATTGTAAGATTTTTCTCAGGCCAATGTGTATTCATTTCTTTTAAGTTGCATCACTTGACAATAATACATGAAGTCCTAAAAATAAAATCAACCTAATTGACATATATTGAATTTAGAATGCCAAGGTTACTCAAACTTTTCGAGGAGTTATATCTCTGAAATTAAAATCTGATGAAGCTTTCTATGTGGCAGTGAAATGTAATTGTAATGTAATTAATTACATTTGGCAAAGTAATTGTATGTAATTAATTACTTTGCTCAAAAGCCATGTAATTGTAATTGTAATTTAATTGGACAATTTCCAATGTAATTGTAAGTAATTAATTACTTTTTCAAAGTAATTGACCCCAAGTCTGACTCGTGGTTCCCAATAGCATGAGCATATTCCTTGAAAGTCTTGAATCTACCTAGCCTCGTCAGTATAAACCATTTGACTGTTACAGGTTGGTCTACCAGCTACATCAGGAGTTGCTGGAGGTATTCTACTGGTGGTTCCTAATATCATGAGCATATTCCTTGAATTTCACATACAGCTTTGTCAGTATAAACCATGTGATTGTTACAGGTTGGCCTACCAGCTAAATCAGGAGTTTCTTGTGGCATTCTACTCGTGGTTCCCAATATCATGGGTATATTCCTTGAAATTCCTTGAATATCACATAGCTTTGTCAGTATAAATAGGATATAGTTAAGAGTGTGTACCAGAAAAATAATTTTCTTATTTCTCAACCAAAACATATGTTGTGGGTACTCAAAAGAACCGTCTCAATGAGACGGTTCTACTGTTTCAATGAGACGGTTCTTTTGAGCACCCAAAACATATGCTAAAAG
The DNA here is from genome assembly GCA_964019695.1 of Loripinus fragilis. Classification (NCBI taxonomy): domain Eukaryota; kingdom Metazoa; phylum Mollusca; class Bivalvia; order Lucinida; family Lucinidae; genus Loripinus; species Loripinus fragilis. The sequence goes on from OZ026528.1 coordinate 21,016,861, forward strand.
TTGTGGGTAAGAAAATATTTACAAGTTAACGCCGAAATGTTTTGTTTATCTAAACCTGTGTATAAACCATGTGACTGTTCCAGGTTTGCTTACTAGCTAAAGTAGGAGTGTCTGGTGGTATTCTACTTGTGGTTCCCAATATCATAGGCATATTCCTTGAAAGTCTTGAATTTACCTAGCTTTGTCAGTAAAAACCATTTGACTGTTACAGGTTGGCCTACCAGCTAAATCAGGAGTTTCTGGAGGTATTCTACTGGTGGTTCCCAATATCATGGGTATATTCCTTGAAATTCCTTGAATATTATCACAACATTTGTTGGTATAAACCATGTGACTGTTCCAGGTTGGCCTACCAGCTAAATCAGGAGTTTCTGGAGGTATCCTACTGTTGGTTCCCAATATTATGCGTATATTCCTTGAAATTCCTTGAATTTCACAACATTTGTTGGTATAAACCATTTGACTGTTACGGGTTGGCGTACCAGCTAAATCAGGAGTGTCTGGTCGCATTCAACTTGTGGTTCCAAATATCATGGGTATATTCCTTGCAATTCCTTGAATTTCACATAGCTTTGTGAGTATACACAATGTGACTATTACAGGTTGATCCACCAGCTAAATCTAAAGTGTATGGTGGCATTCTACTCGTGGTTCCCAATATCATGGGTATATTCCTTGAAAATCCTGAATTTACTTAGCTTTGTCAGTATAAATCATGTGACTGTTACAGGTTGGTCTACCAGCTAAACCAGGAGTTTCTGGTGGCATTCTACTCGTGGTTCCCAATATTGTGGGCATGTTCATTGAAAGTCTAAAAGCTACCTATCTTTGTCAGTATATACCATGTGGCTTTTCCAGGTTGGTCTACCAGCTAAATCAGGAGTTTCTGGTGGTATCCTGCTCGTGGTTCCCAATATCATGGGTATATTCCTATGGTCACCAGCTCTGGACACCTGGGGTAATAGTGTAAGAGGAGTGAAATTTTGTCAGGTAAGTATTTATGCCCCACCCCCTTTGAGCAATAAAGTACTGTAAATTTGGAAATTTTTACGAAACTTCGTATATGCGAAGTTTCGCAAAAATGAAACCCTTGCGAAATGGCAAAATCAGATGCCGTTTCTTGATATAGGTAGATCATGCCTTAGTCACGAATTTTTTACATCACTAATATGTCTTTAAATGCTATTCCCGAAAGTAAAATTCTCGTGAAAATTTCCGAATCTACAGTAATAGTGGCACCTTTCTCTGTTTTGTCCATCACGCCATAGGTCAAGATAAATAAAAGTTTTGAGCGTAAAATTGTGATTCTTTTCTTATACATCACTTTTAACCTATGTTTTGGGTGCTCAAAAGAACCCTCTCACTGAGACGGTTCTTTTGAATACCCACAACAAATATTTTGATAGACAAATAAATGAAAAAACACACACTCTAAGTCTCTTATATAGGGGCCTGATGACACTTAGCAATTTTGGTGTTCTTTTTGAGTGGCCGCTCAAGACAGGTTTTACTGTATGTTATAAAGGGATTGCTTTGTATAATCCCCAAGCAGCACCCATTCGTGTTGTACAGGTCATACATTTTGTACATTAAGAGCAATTTTAAAAACAGGAAGTAATTCCAATTTTGAAATTCCAATTTCAATTGGAAAAGGGCCAAATATTGTTGATAGTATTGCAAAATGATAGAGTAATTTTGTCATATTAGCTTAGGTGCACAAGTGTGGTGCCTTACTGGTTTCCCCATATAAGCAAGTCACTGAGGTTCTGTTAATCCTTTGAAGACTAAAAATTCCCAAACAGGTACTTTAACAAACAGCAAAGACCTAGGTGAAATACTACATAAGATAGCGTTTCATAGGGATTAGCACTTTTTGCTACGACAAAATTCATCTTTAGATAAAGAAATACAATATGAGCCATGACATGAGATTTCCAACAATGTGGTATGTGCAACCAGCAAAGCCTCAGATCAGCCTGTGCATACACAAATTCTAGGAATGTTAAGCTACAGACTGAACATCATTTGGAGTTTCTAAGATTAAATGATCAAGGCTGCATAGGCGCGTCTGAGTCTACACAAGTCAAATGCCACATTGTTGGAAATCACATGCCGTGGCTCATATTATTATTTGCACAAATAACCTCAGAACCTTCAATAGATAAAATGGGCCACCCTGAATTAATTGTATCTAACATAATGGCGATTCCTAAAGGATTAATGATCTTTTTTTTCCAGGATAATTCATTGTGCAAGTGATAATTGAGTCGCGGCACATGATTTGCAACAATATGGCAGTTTGACAAATGTAGACTCAGATGAGCATGTGTAGCCTCTTTTTAAGCTTAGAACCTCCAAAAGATGTTTGGTCAGTAGCTTAAAATCATAGAATACTAAAGCGACTAGCAAAGGCTCTGATCAGACTGTGCGTATACCACATTGTTGGAAATCTCATGCACTGGCCCATATTTATTTCAGAAAAAGTTGTTAATTTCATTTTTCATTATTTTTAGGATTTAGTGGCTAAATTCAACTTCCATAATTATGATGATCTAGGCTTGTCATCAAAGAAAATCAACCCTTGTAAAAGAAAACAAGAGACCCAATCTTACGAGGTTGTGAACCTTCTGTTTGGAGCATATAATGGGGATGTTTCTGCTTTGAGAAGGTAAATATTGGCCTTAGCAGTGGATAATTGAAGTGGATAATGGTTGCATAATGAAGATCAAAAGTATTGCAGAAAAGAGCATTCTGCAATACTTTTGACCTGCATTAAGCAATAATTGGTATTGAAAACCAATTTTTGTGTTCTTTTTGAGTGTCTGCTTATTATAAGACAGCTATATCTATATATTTATTTGGTGTGGCCTTAACCATTCCAAAATTTACTTTGATTGTACACTTGTAACTATCCTTCCTCAAGTACAGTGCAGTCTCCTGTAATACTATATTTGGAGTTCATTGTATGGACTATGAATTGTGTTATGAATGATTCCAGTGTCGAATGCGCTGTCGACCAGTGTTGTGACTGCCCCAAGCCTGGACGCATTCAAGCTGGCAGTCCAGTCTCTACCTGCCTACCAGGTCTAAATTTTAGGCTATGAGCTGTACAGTGTATAAACATGTTTGGTGTTATGCCATTTTATCAACCGTGCTTGTTCCACTACACACTCTACGTTGGTGGCACGGTTTTCATCCCCATTCGTAAATGCCGACCATTGGGCATGGAAGAGTAAATCATGAAGTTGAAGTTGAAACCCTGTCTTGATCTTTGCACCCTTACTTACTTTGTCAATCAGCATGCTAAGCTATAGGGAGTTCCCCGGACTAGCTAGTATATTAAAAAGATGCAAGCGGGTTTATAAAACTATCCAGAAAGTGAACCATTTTGAGTCACTGCGACCTTGTTGACCTTGACCTCTGACATTCTTTCTAGAATTATCATGCAGGGCTCACCCTGCCATTAGCCATTGTAGCCATTTGCTATTAAAAATGTAGAGTGGCTACAAATATATGTTATTGGCTATAAGAACTGTCTAGGTGGTTCAAAAATTACATATTTTTGGATTTTCAAATATTTCTTTTATAATTCCTTCACACATTATTATTGTGCCATATTTTACTCTTTGGATGCTGGATATTTTCAATACCATCCGGGTGTCAAACAGTTTGGATCAAGATCAGGGCCAACATTTTGTTGGGCCTGATCTGGGTCCAAACTGTTTGCAAAGGTTATCAGCAGACAACAAAAGTGGGCAAAGAGTAAAATACAAAAAACTTGTTGAAACTACTTTTTGGCTGAAACCTTGGCTAAAGTTAATTTCGTTTGGCTACAACTTTTTCCATTTGGCTAAAGAGTTGGCTACAATAAATTCTGAGCCAGAGTTAGCCCTGATCATGTCCAGAGCATATCTCCTACATTATTTGAGGGTTGAATTCCAAATTTGATGTGTGGGTGCAACTTTGGATGGGGGAGTGTGGAGTATCATTTGTTTGGGTCATTGTGACCTTGAACCTCTTTTTTAGAATAACCATGTTCAGAGGGTATCTCCAAAATACTTTGAGGTAGGAATCCCAAATTTGATCTTGTGGATGCATCTTGAGCTTGACAAAATGGCGGTAAACATGGTGTAGTCGCGCTAGGTGGGAGTGACAAAATTTGGACGGTTTTCTTGTCCCAACTTTAATTTTTTAGATTTTTTTAATGAATATGTAGTGATATATGGGACTATAAACAAAAATATGTGACAATGTGTGATTTTAAAGGAGGATTTAAAGGACATTTATGGATTTCAAATTGGTGAGTGAAATTTTCAAACTGTTTGGAATGTGAGATCACGTGAAATTAACGGTGTTGTGAAAGACGGTGTCTTTATGAATGAATGAATAATCTTGGGTCGATTAAAAACCTTGAATCGTATGTTGAATGCTAATTCATGTTGCTGATGAATCAAGATTATTTTTCTCTAATGTTGAATGATATTTTAGTTTACACCTCATGTTTCGACAATCATGTTTTTGTTTTTTTTCATAATTTCAGGGATCAAATTGTAGAATTTTAGCCACTTGCTAAAAATAGCCGATGATCATTTTTCTTACTTGCTAAAGTTGATGTTCAACTTGCCTACTCACTCGAACAAATTCAATTATAGCATATATATTTAAAAGATGTGTGGCAAAAAATTATTTAAAATATCACCTTTCTGAAATCACATTTTTGCTACCTTGCAAAAAGTGTAGATCCAGATGAGCCAGCTTCTGAAGAAGCTGGCTAATCAGGATCTACACTGTTTCAAAAGCGCTGGCTGATCTAGATTTACACTGTTTATCAAGCAGTTTATGCATACTTTGGAAATTAGTTGATGTGATAACGACTTGTATTCACTTACTAAAAATAGCAAATGACAGTAATTTCAACTTGCTTTTTGGGAAAAACTACTAGCATTTAGTAAGTTAGCGAGTGCTAAATTTGATCCCTGAATTTTACCCATTAGTTTTACCACATGTTGTGAGTGCTCAATAAGAACCATCTCTTTGAGACGGTTCTTTTGAGCACCCGCAACTTACAGTATGCAATTACAATTCAAACTAAAGTTCATTATGTCACACTTATTGTTGATTAAAGATAAGAGTAATACAGTCAAATTTTGTAGATTTGAAGTCCAGGGGGACTAGAGAATTGTTCGACACAAGCCTCCAGATAAGAATACACATTGGAAACTAAATTCTCTATATTTCTCATATAGAACATGTTGTGGGTACTCAAAAGAACCGCCTCAATGAGACAGTTCTTTTGAGGACCCAAAACACATGTTTAAAATACATGTTGAAATTGAAATAATTACAGTTCTGTGCTCTTAGAATTTTCTTATCTGGATCTCTGTGCAATGGTATCTAAAGTTGAATTTAGAATTTGGCTCTTTTTTCCTCAATTGATCGTGTCCGAATCTTATATCTTATCAGTGAGTACTGAGTAGCTGGAAGAATCGGGTTTCAAATTTTCAAGGTTTTGCTGTACATAACTCTTAACACAAAATATTTGATTAAATGTTAAGAATACCGTCCAAGAATGGTACACTTCCACCAAAAACCATATATGTATAAATCTTATTAGAATGCTTGTGTGTATAACACAAATGCAATTGTATATATATAGCCATGTTTATTAGCTATTATGTATGTTTAAAATGTAGGGGAAGGGTCGTAACTAATGTTGTGAGAACTTGTGACCCAACCCCGTTGCTGTATATATTTGGCAATAAAATATGTTTAAACTATCTTGAGCTAGCAGAGTGTCATGTTCCATTTTGAGGTCAGTGCCATTGGTTGACAACTTTGAGTCTTGATTTTAGCATTTCAAATCATGTGTTATGTGAAATTATTCAGGTTTGCAATGAGAGGTGTTGATATGAACCAGTCCGACTATGATGGCAGAACAGCACTGCATGTTGCAGCAGCCGAGGGTCATGAAGGAGTAGTCAGCTTCCTATTGGAAAAATGTAGCTGTAACCCAAATGTTGAAGACAGGTAGGTTTGGTTATAGTGTGATATTTATATGAATAGTCTATGACGGTAGAACAGCACTTCGTGTTGTGTCAGCCGAGGGTCATGAGGGAGTAGTCAGCTTCTTACTGGAGAAATGTAACTGTAACCCCAATGTTAAAGACAGGTAGGTTTGGTTATGTGATATTTACATGAATAGACTATGATGATAGAACATTGCTCCATGTTGTGTCAGCCGAGGGTCATGAGGGAGTAGTCAGCTTCCTATTGGAGAAATGTAGCTGTAACCCCAATGTTGAAGACAAGTAGGTTTGGCTATGTGATATTTGTATGAATAGACTATGATGATAGAACAGCGCTCCATGTTGTGTCAGCCGAGGGTCATGAGGGAATAGTCAGCTTCCTATTGGAGAAATGTAGCTGTAACCCCAATGTTGAAGACAAGTAGGTTTGGTTATGTGATATTTGTATGAATAGACTATGATGATAGAACAGCGCTCCATGTTGTGTCAGCCGAGGGTCATGAGGGAGTAGTCAGCTTCCTATTGGAGAAATGTAGCTGTAACCCCAATGTTGAAGACAAGTAGGTTTGGTTATGTGATATTTATATGAATAGACTATGATTGTAGAACATTGCTCCATGTTGTGTCAGCTGAGGGTCATGAGGGAGTGGTCATCTTCCTCCTTCAGAATTGTAGCTGTAACCCCAATGTTGAAGACAAGTAGGTTTGGTTATGTGATATTTATATGAATAGACTATGATTGTAGAACATTGCTCCATGTTGTGTCAGCTGAGGGTCATGAGGGAGTGGTCATCTTCCTCCTTGAGAAATGTAGCTGTAACCCCAATGTTGAAGACAAGTAGGTTTGGTTATGTGATATTTATATGAATAGACTATGATTGTAGAACATTGCTCCATATTGTGTCAGCCGAGGGTCATGAGGGAGTGGTCATCTTCCTCCTTGAGAATTGTAGCTGTAACCATAATGTTAAAGACAGTTAGGTTTTGTAATTTGAACCAGTCTGGCTATAATAGTAGAAAAACACTCCATGTTGCACCAGCCAAGGGGCATGAGGGAGTGGTCAGCTTCAGGCTTGAGAAATGTAGTTTGAAATGCATATGACCAGGCTTGGGCTCAAACTCATTTAAGAATAAATTTTTAATCTGTATCAGCCTAATGTCTATTTCATGGGACATGTGCACACAAGACAGAACCAAATCAGATACTGCAGATAAAATATTTGAATCAAATTGTAAATTACCACCTAACAACCCTTAAATTTTCAATGGAGCTGTCCAAATGATAAGGGTGGTAAATTCCATTAGCTATAAATGGATTCAAGTCAGATTACCTATTTCCTGTTTCAATTTTCTTCTAGATGGGGGTCTACGCCTGACAAAGATGCAGAAAGGTTTGGACACTCGAAAGTTGCGGAGAAAATTCTGGAAACTCAGAAGACATAGAAAGTAGCAAGTTGATCTACAAGCCTCATATATGTGGCAAAATAATGAAATTTCCATGCCAAAAAAATATAACTTGGAAATGAATTGAATGTGATATGCAGGACTTTAGTTAAGAGTGTGTAACGAAAATTCAATATTCTTATTTCTCAACCAAAACATATGTTGTTGGTACTCAAAAGATCCGTCTCAATGAGACGGTTCTTTTGAGCACCCAAAACATATGTTAAAACTGATGGGTAAAAAAATTCATGTATTATATTTTTACCCTGAAAATTTTTGTTTATCTAAAACTGGTCATTTGATAATCAGAATCTAACTCTTGTGCTCATTTATTATTGAAATTATTTAACTTGTTGTGAAAAAAGCGATAAAATTCGTAGCAAGAATTGCAGTTTATCTCTTTTTCCCAACTTGTTTAATAAATTAGAAATAAATGAGCAATCACTAAAGATACTCTATATAAACATAAATTAGAAGATTGATAGTACTAAAGACGTTTACTGCTGAAAAGAGATGATATTTTTTGTAGTTTGTTAGGAATAGGATTTTTCTCCTTTTAATTTTTTGAGACTTATCCAGATTAACCCTTAACTCCAAATGACGCCTTTGGATGCCTTTGAAATATCTATATCCATACTGCATGCTGCATCACCTCCTCGCAAGATTATGTGCAGGTGGGCGTCAGTGCAGTGTTAGTAGAAGAATTACAGGAATAAAAATAAAAAGTTTCCATAAGAGTTGTTAGTGAAAGTTATGTATTTGAAAATACTATGGAAAATGGAGCATTTGCTCATTTGGAGCAAATGCTCCTTTTTCCATAATATTTTCAAAAGTAATCAAATCATCAAAAAAAATTCATGAATTTTTTAAATGTTGTCTAAAAATAGAAAATGATGTTGTAATCTAAAAATAGCCAATGGAGTAAAGGATTAATGTTCATGTCACTGATATCATGTATCTATTTGATTATTTGTGCGAGATGAAAATGTTTGATTTTCCATATTCCGGACCCTCCCCTGAAAAATCACAAAGCTTTTGGGTTTCTTAGCAATACTGGTCCGCATCCCTGGAAAATCTCAAAGCTACCTAGCCAGCATTCAATGTCTGGCCATCATCAGCCCCCAGCAAAACGCCATTTTGGCGTTTCGCTGGCGGGCCAATGATGACCCACTTTTAGGTCCTCTCTATCCTCATCAACTAAGATTAAAAAACTGTGTCAGAGTTGGACCCCATCTGACAAAACCTTCTGGATCCGCCCATGATTTTCAAGGGATAGTGAATTAACAATGTTAAGTAATTGCCTTTGACCTAGTCATAATTATCAGTGATAACAAATATTCATTTGATGAAAAATGTTCATTTTCAATTGATAGTGCAATGGACATGTGTTTTACTGTCCTTGACCTAGTCAAACAAATTCAGTTACGCTATACTGTTAAGATGTCTGCTTTGATCTCTCCTGCTATGTTTTTGAAGTCTATATACACACAAACATTGTGGACCCTGATCAGACAGCTCTATATGGAACAGTCTGATCTGGGACTACACTGTTTGTATGCAAGTTAGAATTAATCTGCTCTTGATAGAAAAATTGTCAGCAGTGGACTGCATGGTGATTGAAGTGTAAATGAACTTCAATTTTCTCTTATGAACTACTCTACCTCATTTAACCCATTGTATTCTAATGTGTTCTTCCTACTGGTGTGATAGAATAAACTTGGGATGGTCCATTGTTTTAATCAATGGGTGTCCGGTTATTATTTTTGAAAATATTGTAATTTTTTGTCTGAAGATCTCTTACCTTAACAAACAATGTAGACCCTGATGAAATGCCACATGGTGTGGCATTTCATCTGGGTCTTCACTGTTTGTGAACTTACCTGACTAAGGGTTAACCAACAGAAGGTCAAAGGCTTGTTAACTGTCCCTAGCTACATGCTCAAAAGACGTACAGTTAAACCTCAAAAATTCGAACTTCAATTTTTCCAAATACTTGCTAATTCAAAATAAATTTTAGGACACACTGGATTCAGAGACTAGGACCTATTTATGCTCTATTTTGATAATAATCTATAATAACATTATGTTTTGGGTGTGTAAAAGAAACATCTCCTAGAGACGTTTCTATTACCTACCCAAAACTTATGTTTGATAGAAAAAAGTGATAATAATCTCTTTAGGGGTTATATATTTTTATGTTTACCTTCTAATAATTTGAATTTTGGATACTTCAAAATAAAGCCTCTAGTCCCTAGGACTTCGAATTTTTACAAGATTCCACTGTATATTTATGTTAGGCCTTAGTATGTCCAGTGAATGAATTGCAAATAGTATCACTATGATGCCTCTATCCCATACTATCTGTCAGGTGTGTTGTTAAAGCTTAACTTTAATTTTGAAACTCAAACTGTTTTTGCAGATACATGCATATCTGTTTGCAGAGTGTTTTTAAAAGTTCAGCTTGTTGCAATTCTATAAATAGTTTAGTCAACAAAAATATTTAAGTTGCTACTTTCTGATGTTGACATCTTGCTTTATTTGCTTAAAACTATGATATTAAAAACTCGTGCTCCTAAATACAACTGTCACATTATTGCCGACATTTGTGGGTGGGGTAGTTTTTGGGAAAGATTGTTTTTGAATTTTCCTAAATTTTAGCTCCTACTTTCGGAAGAAAAACATCATGCCTAATGAAGAAATGAAAATTAAGTTTAGAAACACTGTTTTCTAGTTTTATAAACAAAATGCAACACATTGAAATAAATTATGCAAGGAAATAATAAAAAATTTACAGTAGACAGACCGGAAATTTTTCCGAGATTTTAGTCACACAGATGATAAACCGTACAGGTATTTACTAGTGTCCAGACGTATTTTCACTTTCTATTTGCAACTCAGCTGGTGCTTAACATTATCCTTGATTTTACAGAAAATTTTTGGTGTTTTCTTGCATCTTTAGAGGGAAATGGAGCTTATGTACTGGTACAGCCAAAAGCATGTCGCGATACTATATTTATCTAGAGCAAATCACGGTTTACCGTTATACCGGTATATCGGTTTACCCCTATCTGCGGATAACCTTTTTTTGAAAGTTTGGAGCCAGATCAGGACCGATAAAACATATATATTTGTGCGCACATGTTTAACTGTTTTGGGTCCAAAAACCTCTAAACTGGTACTTGGGCAAACAACGAAGATGCAGATGAAATGCTACATACTGCAGCATTTAATCAGAGTGCACCATTTGCTAAGAAAAAATTGGTCATTAATTATAGAAATACACTATTTTTTGAAACTATAATCTGTGACCCATGTATATATAGAATAAACCATCCTGGCTTCATTATAGCCCCACTTTGAAAAAGGGGGGTATATAGGATTTGGGTTGTCCATCTGTCCATACTTCTGTCCATCCGTCATAATTTCGTTTCCGCTCAATATCTTGAGAACAAATGGATAGATTTTCACCAAATTTATATATGCATTAATGTTGATCAGATCTAGCTTGGGATTGTTACAAATCCTTTTTCGCACATTTGTACCGGAGTTTATGCCCTTGATTTACCCCAAAATTTTGTTTCCACCCAATATCTTGAGAACAAATTGACAGATTTTCACCAAATTTTATATATGCATTTATATTGACAAGATCTAGCATGGGATTGTTACACATCTTTTTTTGCATATTTGTACCAGAGTTATGGCCCTTGATTTATGCCAGAATTTTGTTTCCGCACAATATCTTGAGAACAAACTGACAGAATTTAACCAAATTTTATAAGTGCATTTATACTGACAAGATCTAGATAAATAGGATTTTAACTGTCATTTTTTTACTTTGTAAAAGAGTTATGGTCCTTGATAGGCACCTAAATTTCGTTTCTGCTCAATATCTAAGAATAAATGCACTGAATATCACCACATTTTGTTGAATGCATTTATATGTATGAAGTCTAGGTTAGGACTGCTATCTCCCATATTTTGCTTATTTGTAGCAGAGTTATAGCCCTTGAGTGCTGTCAGAAATTTGTTTCTGCTCAATATGTTTAGAACTTTGCCTTTTTACAGCCTGAAAAGGGCTGCAGTGGAGCTATAGTCAGATCCTCTGACAATTCTAGTTGCATATAGCTTTATGGAAAATTCCATTGGTCTTTAAATGGTTAAAGAGTGATTTAACACATATGTGATAAGTACCAAAATCTCATGAACAAGGCTGAGACATGTGATTTCCAACAAAGTAAGTAAGGGTGCAAAGATCAGGAATCTATACAATCAAGTACCACACCTGACCCAGGATACCAGTGGGAAAGTGACAAACTCATAGTAGACACCACAAACGAGAGCCAAGAGGTCAGCCCTTTCCCAGCAGGTGACCACAAAGCACACATAAACAGACGTGCACAAAGATATAGCAAACACAAGACAGAACAAAAGCATAAAAGATCCACAAAAGATGTACCGCCTTTGAACGGTCAGTAAAACATTTTACTGGAGGGCTTAAACCGGTTAAACGGCGCCAACCTCACCCTTAATTCAGATGTGGATCAAGACACATAGATATTTGGTTTGCATGAAAGACCCCTAACTTATCAATGCATCATCTCCTAAAACACATAAATCAAGATATAACAAGGAGATAAAGCAAAGATAAGGACTCAACAGTAAATAAAACTGAATACCAGAGCAAAAGAAATCCAACAGGTAAACCCCGGTGGGCCCGACAAACAGCCAAAGCATCAGGCCCCTACCATCTCATCAATAGATAAGTCTTTAAGTCGGAACCATCATAGAGTCTGAAGTCCGACCCACCAGCGTGCAATTAAAGAGGAAAGCAAAGTTGCCAACCGTGATTGGGTTGACAACCAAGCATGCAGTTGCATTTTGACGTGTAGACTCAAGACGAGCCCCCTTTTAAGCTTAGAAACTCCAAAAGCTGCTGTTATTAGCTTAGCAGTCATAGAATATTCAAGCAACTAGCAAAGGCTCTGATCAGACTGGGCATATGTGCAGGCTGATCTGAGGCTTTGCTGGTCGCACACACCACATTGTTGGAAATCTCATGTTGTGGCTCATATTATTTTGTACTATAAAACTAGTCATTTTAGTTAGATAATGATATTGTGATAATTACAAGCTGTCTCTCAGGGAATTTTGATGTAGTTACTAGCTTACAAGTAGTCCATATATTTCCTGTTTACCTCTTAACCCTTAGGCCATAATTTATTTATTTGTTGATTTACGGGGAATTTTTTTCAGATTTAGTTTGGGGGGGACAAAAAAAGCTCTCAAAAAGACCAGTCAACAGGACGTTTTCAGAGCTTTTTTAAAAAAAAAAATCTTCTGAACAAACAGTAAAACTAGTAAAGTAAACCAACAGTCTGTATTAAATCTTTAAATATTTCATAATTTTACGGCATGGGACATTCACTTTTAACAGTGGCACTCTCGAAAATACACAAACAGAACCTCAAAAATATATTATTTTTTTCAACGAAGCAAATAATGTTTAGAGTTGGCGAATAGAATAAAAAAATAATTTTAGACATTTATTTTCTTCTTACCGGTAAATTACAGTAGGAATGTTCGTAAATCAACTAATAAAAAAATCTGGCCTTAGTCTACCAGTCAGGAATTTTGTCATCTGCTCCTCTCATCTGCTTATGTTGTTATGTAGCCTATATTGCAAACAATGTGGACCCACCTCAGATTGCTCCTATGTCTGAACAGGGCTAATTTTGTTTGCTTAAAAATCTAGTCTAAAGTGCATTTAATTAGGTTTTATTTAAGATATGCACATGCAAACTCTGCGTTCCTCCAAATGTTCATCTACTTTGTGGACTCATTTAACTTTCTTATGTGGACTGCTACTATTCTCTGGTGATACAGACTGATCATTATTGTTACAGACAAAAGTCACTGACAACTCATCTAGCATTTTGCATTAGCGTGGCAGTGAAATAATTTGTTCTCAGTGAGGCCAAATTGTTTCATTTTCATGGGATATTAAGGAAATATTAGATAAAATCAGCAAGGTGAACCCCTTCACCTTTATACATATTAACCTCCTTTCCAGAAATCCTGGATTCGCCCCTTGACGGTACATTAAACTAAACTCCCATTCAGAAATTGTGTGGCACCGTTTTTTTGCAGTTCCTGCTTTAATACGTCGTTTTAGGTCCCACATCGCTGTGAGAAATTTACTAGTGTAGGCCTCCCCTAATTTCTCCAGCGGGCTCTATGTCTGTGTGAGCTTCTGGTAAAGCCCTGATATCTTGGGAAAAATCAAGAAATTAAGAAATACGACAGCAGACTAAGACAATTTGACGTGTTTGAAACGCCCTCTTTGAACGTATATGGAAATGACAATATTTTTATTATAATATCTGGGAGTGGTTATTTCAATTGGCGAGAGATTAGTGGGAAATTATAAAGCTTGACTACACACCGTATATCTGAAAAAATAAACACTGATCTGGCGCTTTACGCGTCCGCGTTAGTGAAAATAACATTTCCTATTATTACAACTTGAGGCTAACATTACTCCAGTATAAATCTTAAACATTTCTACCTGTTATTGTTGTAGTTATTCTGCGGATAAAAAAATTGAACAGAATATAGCTCTTAAAGCAGCTTAAAGGCACTCGAAGATCAATGGCAGTTCAGCTGCTATTTGATTTGATGTAAAAAAAAAGAAGCTAATTTTCACGATGTACATATTCTAAAAATTGTTCGTTATCAAATATCGTTAGAAATGGTTGGATTCATACTTAACACACGGATATAAACCAAGCGATTATAAATGGTCAAATTTGCTTCCTAATGCATTTAAATGGGAAAATTTCTGAAAAGTTGATTTTTTTTATAAAACTGTGGAAGCTTTAGCCATTATTCTTACTTGATATGCTTAACCTAATGAGACAATGACTATAAATCAGTTCCAAAGGTCAAGGTTGACCTTTCAGCTTAGGTCGCTCATATTGGAGTCCCATTAATATATCAAAACATAGTTTTCTCACACCATTGGCCCAATCGAACTCAAATTTCATGTGAAGACTCCTTATGATAAGTTAGCCAAAATTTTTGCAAAATATTTTGGTCACATGACCAAGATGGCCGCCACGCCCATATATGATAAAAACCATTTAAAAATCTTCTTCTCCAGAACCAGAAGGACGATGACCTTGGGACTTGGTATGTAGCATTTGGGATGTGGGGCCTACCAAGTTTGTTCAAATGATGATCCTAGGTTGACCTTGACCTACTTAACGTCAAGGTCAAATTTGCTTCCTAGGTTTTTTTTTTGAAATTTTCATTTTTTGAAAACTGTTGAGGCCAAAGTCAATTTTCTCACTTGATATGTTGAACCAAATGAGACAATGGCTAAAATAAGTTTCAAAGGTCAAGGTTGACCTTTAACTTTTTAGCCAAGGTCGCTCATATTGGAGTCCCATCAACACATCAAAACATAGTTTCCTCAGAAACCACTAAGCCATTTGAACCCAAATTTCATATGAAGACTCCTTATGATAGGTTAGCCAAAATTTAAACCAAGTGTACTGGTCACATGACCAAGATAGCCACCATGCCCATATATTGTAAAAACCCTTTAAATGTCTTCTTCTCTGGAACCAAAAGGCCAATGGCCTTGGGACTTGGTATGTAGCATTTGGGATGTGGGCCCTACCAGATTTGCACAAATGATTAATCTAGGTTGACCTTGACCTACTTTATGGCAAGGTCAAATTTGATTCCTAATGCATTTATTTGGGAAAAATCTTGTATGAAGTACCAAAAGCCAAGCTGACCTGTGACCTTTTATCCAAGGCCACTCATTTGGACTGCCACACACCTATCTAAACATCTGTTTCTCAGAAATCACTGGGCTGTTTGATGGATTATTCATTAGATTGTTTAAGTCACTTGACCAAAATGTCTGCAACCCCCATATATGGTAAAACAGAATTTGTTCCATTATAAGCTGTAGATGAGCTTGACCTATTTTAACATTTTTAAGGAGATCAGGTGAGCGCCTCAGGACCTTCAGGTCCTCTAGTTCTAACTTGTCATCAGAAAATTAAATATTCGAGTACAGGGTGTGTTGCATTTGAGCACTTTAAAAATAGAACCAAGAGCCGAGAAGCATATCGATGAATATTGATATATTTCATGTGGCAATCATCGTCAACTGGACTTTGTTTGCGGGCGCATTTCTGCGTTTTCGGATTTTTCCCAAGAAATCAGGGCTTTGCCAGAAGCAGGCACTGCCACGGAACCGGCTGGAAAAATTAGGGGAGGTCTTCAAGGATAACTTTCTCACAGCGATGTAGGGCCTAAAACGGCATATAAAAGCAGGAACTGCGAAAAACCGGTGCCACACAATTTCTGAACGGAGTTTAGTAACAAAGCAATATTTGATATGTATATTAAACATGTTTTATTAAAACGTTCAACAGACTAACCCCTCTTATTCCGTAACACTCATAACTAAAGTTGTGAACTCTGAGAGATCAAATGAAAGACTGGGAGATCAATTATATTAAATGTGTCCTTTTATAATTTTTGGCTAGTTTTGTTATTTTCTATTTTTGCTGACAGTCAAGTACATGTAGCTTGTTTCTTTTTTTCTATTCACTTTTTTGCATATTTTGTTAGATACAGTTTACATTATTTTTGAATAGTATTAAATAAAGATCTTTAGTTTGTATACCATATTTGACCTAATAATGACACTGTGGGCTTAAGTTTGTCAAAATTCTAGATTTGCTTTGAAAAAAAAACAATGTAGATCCAGATCAGCTGGCTTCATCAGAAGCCAGCTGATCAGGATCTACTCTTTTTTACAGCCACACAATGAATCTGTGTAATTTATTATTCTAATGCACATGAGTTTGTAACGTGACGTCTGATTGGATAACGTCAAAAATTTGTGATGGTATATCCTGGGATATACTGTCGGAAATAGTTTGACGTCATTAATGACGTCACATTTGGATGGATGACGTGCGGCTTTATGCGGCTTGCAACGCTCCAATTTGAGCTCAAACTGCAGAAGTGCATTAGAATGGGGATAACCATATTTCAAATTTTCATTTGGGCAGGTATATAGGTTCCGAAATCATGTTTTACAACTCTGCTGTGGGTCGCCGTAAAACTAAATTTCCGACCATAAATCCAACGATATACCTCCCCAAATGACAATTTTGAATACAGTTATCCCCTAAATTTTATTACACCACCAGATAGACTGAATACTAGAAATTCATAGATTTACTATAAGTGTGCTTGTTTTGGAACATGCTTTGTTATTAGATCAAATATGGTTTTTTATTCTCATAGACTAACTTTTATCCTGCTGAATAAATCTAGCCCTTTGAAATGAGCCTTGATAGGAGAAAAAATGACTTTGTTGCATGCAAACAACTAAGACGCAGACTGGAGCATGCACATCCACATTGTCTGATCAGCATCTTTGCTATTCTGTTATTTGCTGTCTTTAGTTGTGAAGCCTTAGCCAACAAGCCTACAAATCCCATGAGTGAAAAAAAATACTAAACCACCAATGGTGACTTATTACTTACATAGTAAGAAAGAGGGCAAAGAATTAGAAATCTATACAATCAAGCACCACACCTGACCCAGGATACCTATGGGAATGTGACAACCTCACAATTAGACATCACAAGCGAGAGCAAAGAGGTCAACCCTTTCCCAGCAGGTGACCACAAGGCGTCAATAAACAGACGTGCATGAAAGCATAACAAAACGAGACAGAAATAACATTAATGATCCACAAAAGAAACAGGTAACTTTTACCTGTATCACAAACTACAGGGTTTCCAATTTGCATACTAAATCTACCCATACACCTAATACATTGTACCATGGTTTTATGCACTTGGCTGCACACTGTCGAATTAGTCAATCTTGCTCCATGCAACATTTTCATTATTCCAGCTAGTCTCTAGTGTTCCATGATTTCTCTATTCCAAGAATTAAGCTGATCCGGATGATGGCAGTGCTGGAACACACCGGATAGGCGGCAATGAAAACGTTACCAACAATCGACGAATGTGGATAAAAAATTGATAGAAACAGTGTTTTTTATTGCCATTTGTTACCAGTGGGGCGACAAATGGCAATCAAAATCACTGTTTCTATTGATTTTTGATCTACGTTCCTTGATAGTATTGACGTTTTCGATTGCCGGCTTGTTTGTACAGCAGGACAAATGCTTAAGCTATTTTATGTATTGTTTTATTAGTCACATAGGTGCTTGTCTCTCACAGTGTGTTTACAGATTATTAACAATTGTAACCATGACTCCAACTGGAGTACTGTGGCTCAGTAGTTGCTTGAGTATTGAACTTGAGATCAAGGGTCCCTGGTTCGAGCTTTTCCAAAGGCACGGTGTTGTGTCATTTAGCAAGTCCCCCCCCCCCCCCTCCCTGTCCCCAACATAACTGTAAAAGTGTTGACTGGGACGTAAAGCATCAATTCAAACAAACAAACAAATAGATGCCACCAAATTGATATTCCCTATTGGATTATAGACATACTTTGAAAGTCACAGCTCATGATGGCTTTCTTAGAATCATGTTACAGTAAAACCTGTGTAAAAGGGCCACTCAAAAAAAGAAAACCAAATATCCTTAAAAAAAGAAAAACAACTATCTTTATGACAAATGATAGCTGAATGCAGGTCAAAAGTATTGCAGAATGCTCCCATTGGAGCATTCTGCAATACTTCTAACCTGCATTAAGAGATAATCAGTCTTGAAATCCAATTTGTGGTCTTTTTGAGAGTGGTCGTTTTACACAGGTTTTACTGTATAATTATTTGTGTTATGTAATGGAATTATTGAAGCTGACAAGGAATGCATAAATTTCACATGTGTTCAAATTGCTGTTTACACTTGTTGTTTTTAATAAAAGCACACATTATCATGAGTTGTGTTACTTATCCAATAAAAGCATAAAATCTGTCTAGGCCTCATTTTAAGCTCACCTGAGCAAAAGATTCTTGGTGAGCTTATAGGATGGGTCTCGAGCTGGCGTCCGTGCATCTGTCCTTTCACACTTTAGGACATGAATATCTCTGAGACCAGCTGGCCGATCATAATAAAACTTCACCTGGAGCATCATTGGGGTGGGATATTATCTGCATTAGGTTTTGGGCCAGATTGGGTCAGAACTCTGGTTTCCATGGCAACAGATAGCTCCCTTAGGGTTATAGTGGGGAAAATGTTGTGAGCACTCTAGCTCTTCATTTTTTCATTGGATCTTCTTTATTCTTTCAGGTAACAAGGACAGCAATAAAAGCTTGGATGGGTTTGAAATTCGGCAAGATTGGACCAGGGTCTGCGGAGTTAGCTACCCTTGAACGTCCGAAAAAAATTCCATAGACTTATAATGGGAGAAATGTTGTGAGCACTCTAGTGCTTTCATTTTTGAAGTGATCATCATCATTCTTGCAGGTAACAAGGACAACAATAAAAGCTTGAATGAGTTTGAATTTCTGCCAGATCCCATAACCAACTACTGAGTTAGCTGCCATTGAGCGTTTGAAAAGTGAATGTATAATGTTGTGAGCACTCTAGCACATTCATTTTTGATTCAATCTTATTCATTTTTGCTTGTAACAAGGACAGCTATAAAAGCTTGGATGGGTTTGAAATTTGGCAAGATCTGACCTGGGTCTATGGAGTTAGCTGCCATTGAACGCCTGAAAAAATCTCCATAGACTTATAATGGGAGAAATGTTGTGAGCAACAGCTTCTACTGCAATGGCTGCAAACTTTGGGTGCATAAGAAATGCAGTGGGCTACAACGACTGACACCAAATCCTGATTAAAGGTGTGCACGGTGCATTGGAAATGCTCGCCCTATTGACGGCAGACCACAGAGTGAAGTCCAAGTCGGACCTGATAAGCTTGAGGTGGTAGCTGCCTTCTGCTACCTAGGTGACATGCTTTCTGCGGGCGGAGGCTGTGAAATGGCGGTCACTACCCGTGTGAAAACCGCCTGGAAGAAGTTCAGGAAGCTACTACCAGTTCCCGCCACCTCTCTTACAAGACCCGTGGCCATGTGTACAGCTCTTGCGTGCGGAGCGCCATGCTCCATGCCAGTGAAACTTGGCCACTTACCAAGACGAACCTGCAGCGCTTGCAACGCAATGATAGGGCCATGATCAGACAGATCTGCAGTATCAAGCCAGAGGATGTGGCCAGGGTAAGGTCAAGCGAGCTACTGGCAGAGCTTCAGCTTGCGGACCTCGACCTCATTTTGAGAGAGAGAAGGCTTCGCTGGTTTGGGCATGTGGCGCGTTCGAGTGGTGCAAACAGAACAGCATATGATATGCAGATTAACGGCAAGCGGGGGCAGGGAGGCCCAAGCAAACATGGAAGAAACTGACAGAGAAAGACTGCCGTGAGTGGAAGCTCACCACAGTTGACCCTCAAGAAAGGAGCACCTGGAGATCAGGTGTGAGATCTGCTATGCGTGCAGCTAGCCAGTTACCTGGAAAGGGCCCACTGATGTGGATGATGCCCCTGCACCTGCACGTTAATCAAAAATCCGATTATGATGATGATGAGTCTAGTGCTTCCATTTTTGAATGAATCTTCATCATTCTTGCAGGTAAAAAGGACAACTATAAAATCTTGGAGGAGTTTGAATTTCTGCCAAATCCCATCACCAACTACTGAGTTAGCTGCCCTTGAACGTTTGAAAAATGAATGAATAATAGATTTTGGTCAGATTTTGGTCAGATCTCATCACTGACTATGGAGTTATCTGCCCTTGAGCATCTGAAAAATATAGTTTCACCAGGTTTCCTCCGCACTTTTTATTCTGATATTTTTACTACTTGCAGATAACCAGAGCTGGCTTGAGCTTGAGTGTTTGAATTTATTCCTGATCACTGTTTCAAGTTCAGAGTTACCTGCCTTTGAGCGTCATAAATTAGGGCGCTCCTTACATTATGCTGGCTCCCAGGTGAGTGATCGTTGCCCATTGTGTTACTTGTTAAGCTAACTAATGAGTTCTTCGTATTCTCTGTGATAGACATAACGGCATGCATTAAATCTATAAAGCACTTTTATAAATGGTTTTCAGATTTTCGTGACATGAAATGGACCGCAACACGAGAAAACCTGTTTTCGGGGGATCGTGAACAACACAGGCGCAACGGCGTCACTGCGTTGTGTCCTTGGGCAAAGTAAGAAAGGTAGCAAAGATCAGAAATCGATACAATCAAGTATCACACCTGACCCAGGGTACCTAAAAAAACACAGCAAAACATCATAAACGAGAGCCAAGAGGTCCGCCCTTTCCCAGCATTGACAACTTGGATCAACTTAATCCTTGCTTAGTACTGGTTCAACCCAGGAAGACCCGTCCCGAAATAACTGAAAAATTGTTGACTGGGGCGTAGAGAAACAAATCAAACAAACAAACAAACAAAAATATCACATGACGTCGCGTCTGGGAGTTAAATTACGCCATGCAATAAAATCGATAAACCGCTTAGGGATGAGTGTATTGGGGAGGTTTACCGTCGGATATACGGTCGGAAATTTAGTTTTACGGCGACGCGTAGCCGTAAAACGTGATTTCCGAACGTATATCCGACGATATGCCTCCCCAAATTGGTTGCATTTCTGTAGTTTCGCCTCAACTTGTAGCGTTGCAAGCCGCATAAAGCCGCACGTCACCTAACGAAATGTGACGTAATCGATAGTCAAACTTTTTCCGAAAGCATATCGCAAGATATGCTGTCGCAATTTTATGACGTTATTCAATCAGACGTCGCGTTACAAAAGCAAGTTCATTAGGATAGTGGTTGATAGATTTTCAGGAAACGTTATGACGTCCATAACAACGTTTCGTGCATAATGACAGAATTATGACGTTTTACGCCAGAAATGAAATTTCAAAATAATCATAATGTCATATGATAAAAAGAATCTAACATTCGTGCCCTTGTATTGTTGAATTTATTAAACTCATTGCCGAAAAACAGATGAAATGCTCGGCAAGCCTCACATTTTATCTCTTTTTTCCCCAATGCGTTTAATACATTCAATAAAACATGAGCCTCTATGTACAGACCGGTTGTTCTACACTGCGAGAAGGAGTTTGTTTGTTTGACTTGTATCGTTTTGGCTTTTTACGCCCCGCTCTACAATTTTAGTCAATCAGCAAGCCTGGTCAAGCCTACTAACCAGCGGGTAAAGGTGTCCTGCTCAAGGACACAACACAGTGACTTCACCGGCGGTGAGACTCGAACTATACAACCCTTAGATCCGCGAGAAGATTTTTGAATCGGGCAAGAGGCTATAGACTGTGTAAATGGTATGTTGTTTTGAATAGCGTCTGATTGAAAAGTGTTCGGATTATGTTAATTTCAATGAATCTCAATGCGGCATTCAGTTCACCCCATTTTGTGTTGATGGTTAAACTTTTTATCGATATTATTAAATATAATAAAACGACGTATTGATAAAATTTTGATATGCAATGTACGTAAATATTGACTTCAATAAATTTGCATTTGAAATATTATTTTCTTGTTTGTTTGTATATGAAAATGGTCCAAGGCACATTGGCCCTTTACTTGTCATACACGGTGGATAATCTCCTAATTACTGGCAGGAATCAATCGAAGTGGAATTAAGATCGAATCTTAATGCGTAGAAAACACGACAAATTACGTATCATGCGGCGCGAAAAAACTGCTATCAAATGTGCGTTTCGTTTGCACAAATGTTCAAAAAGGCATTTGTAATTTGGATAGTGAGTCATGCTATACTGGGAGGAACTAGAAAGTTAAGTTTTTATAACATGTCTGGATGAACAATGATAATTCAAATTCATTTTTATGGAATCTGATATCCTCAACATACATTTAACAAATTTTATTCACCTAATTGATAATAGCATCAATAGCCTGAACATCAACGCCAGTGATACGTATGTAGCACCCGTTAGTGTAAACGCTCCCGTTAGTGTAAACGTTGACAATACCGAGAGATATCGCTCCCGTTACTGTAAACAGGACCATGTTTACACTAAGCGGCGATAATGCAGACCCGAAAACAGTCTCAACCGTTAGTATCCACATTATGAAAAAAAAAATGAAATTACAAGACATATGAGAAGTCGTTGTGACATTGACTACTGGAAACCTACTTTATTTTGCCTTATATCTTCTACACATTTAGATAAATCTACAGATGCATATTTGTTTCACGCCAATTTCAAGCAATGCTCATAGGGGAATCAGGCTGTTGTACTGCAAATGTGAAATTAGCGAACAGTGCAGATCCATATCAGAGGCGATTAAAAGTGGCGTCCCATATCTCTTTATCAACCGAAGTACTACCGGAATAATAAATAATAGTCCAGGGGCCGGAATTACAATGCCTCCTTAGAGTTAAGGAAGACTTAAGTTAAGTATTGATTTTTCAGGATGCGAAAATTATCATTTAAAACTGATTAAAATCAAAATAGTTTTATTTTCTCTGAAGATCGCAATTAATCTTTGACCGCAACCAGGCAATTTATTTAGGTTTTAATAAAGCATGTTGAAATATCAATGCTTAACAGCTTGAAAACTTTGGCAAAACGCTTCGAAAAGTTCATTTTTCTATTACTATAATGACGCGCAAAAGCATGAAGGATTCGTAGGTTTTGAAAACGCCTGTTCCAGACCATAGACTTACGTCATTATAATGTCATTAAATTACGTTCATTTCTATGCACGTTACTGTTGATGCCGTCAATTTTTGTTTTGGATGCCCAGGGGTGTCGTCTCATTGAGGCGGTTCTTTTGAGTACCCAGGACTTATGTTATTATTGAGAGATGGGACAAATAATTTTAAATACAAACTTGTGTGTTAGGTGTTAGATAGAGCAGTCTCATTGAGACGGTTCTGTTGGGAACGTTTTACATCTTCCAATAAGCAGGTTATTTTTAGGTTAGAAAAATTGTGAACTTGTTTTGGCACTGTTCTCATAAAATGTTACATTTTAGTCAGTTGACCTTCCTTTCAATATTTTATTATAACAATTTGCTCTATTATGTTGAAGCATAAAATCAAATTCCGCAGTAATGACATTGGTCTTGGGCAAGGGTTCGTTTATTTATCTGAAATTGCATTCGTTTTCTTACCCATCAGTGTAAACTTGTGTTTTGGATGTTTGGGGGAGCCGTCTCATTGGGACGGTTCTTTTGGGCACCCTCAATATAGGTTTGTTTTGAGTGTCCAAAGGAGTCGTCTCATTGAGGCGGTTCTTTTGGGCACCCAAGACTTATGTTGTATTTGAGAGATGGGAAAAATAAGACATTGAGACGGGTATGTTGGACAAATTTTACATCTTCTGATAAGCAGGCTATTTTTAGGTTAGAAAAATTGTGTAAACTTATTTTGGCACTGTTCTCATAGAATATTACATTTTAGCCAGTTGACCTTCTTTTCAATATTTTAATATAAAAACTTGCTTTATTATGTTAAAGCATAAAACAAATTTATGCCGTAATGACATTGGTCTAGGGTTCGTTTATTTATCTGAAATTGCATTTATTTTCTTACCCATCAATTTAAGCTTGTGTTCTGGGTGTTCGAGGGAGGCGTCTCATTGAGACGGTTCTTTTGAGCACCCTCAATAGTAGCTTTTGAACCATTACGGTATTTGCTTTGGATCTGAAACATTTAAATGCTTACTTTCTGTTTTCCTTTCAACTCATTTCTTTTGCTGTTATATATGTTTTGTTCATTTTATTGTATGTTGTATTTTCATACCCCGGTTAGGTGTCCAGAATAAAATTTTGACTTGACTTGACTTGACGGCCTTGAATGCTCATATGTAAAATACAAAAGCCGTGCATCAACAGCACATGAATTGCCTGATTAATACATGGGGTTTTGCCGGTTAAAACAGTAGTGAAGTGTGTGATAGCTGACGTCACTGGAAAATGACGTCATTCACGGCGTTAGACGGTGTAACGTCGTTTTTACGCTTGAAAGACGTTACAATTACATGTAAACGTATGCAACGTAGTCTAAGTATTGGCGGGAGTTCTTCGGTGCAATGGCGGAAAGTTGGAAGAAGCTGAGGACTTCAAACATGTGTTCGTCGTTTATTGTGTGTTAGAATCGAAATAGATCAGCTCCAGTTCGTGAATTGTTGACTAATAATTCACTGTTTGTCGGTCAGTTGTACGAAGATAAATCACTCGCGCTGCGCGCTCGTGATTTGATCTTCTTTACAACTGACCTCCAAACAGTGAATTATTACTCAACAATTCACTGCTGGAGCTGATCTATTTCTTAAATAAGCGTTGATATCGCACATATTATCGAGACACGCTCCCATTAGTGTAAACGTTGACAATAACGGGAGAGATCGCTCCCGTTACTGCCAACGTTTACAGTAACGGTACCGTTCTTGTGAACGCGTTGACATTAACGGGAGCGATAGCTCCCGTTATTGTCAACGTTTACACTAACGGGGAGCGTTTACACTAACGGGTGCTACATACGTAACAGGTTAATAGGTAAACTGCTCTAGTGAAGTATATATCACGTTTTGGCAGAGTGGTACAAAAAAAGGCGTGACCATATTTTTTCTTTATATTTTTTCTTTTCTTTGTCATTTTCCTTGTCAATTTAAAAAAAAATGTATAAGTATGCAACATTTGATTGAAATATATGGTGCGGTTCAAGAGATATGAGCATTTTCAAGAAGACCTCAACCGGCCAAAATGAAGCTCGGCACTAATGGCTGGACAATGTTAAAATAAATAAGTGAGCAAAATTTATGTAATTATACCATGCAGTTCAAGAGTTATGAGTATTGTAACTTACTGACCACAACAGGCTGACATGATGCTCAGCAAGCCCTCGTCCACCAAAACAAGCGAGGGGTTAGAGGATGTTGGCATGCATTTGTATGCTAAATTTGATCAAATATATCATCTAGCTAGTTCCAGATGTATGCGCATTTACTTACCATGCACGACATAAGAGAAAGTCCGCCACAATTCGAGAATCGAATCATGGCTCGGTAGCATGTGGGTTCACCTCTATTGAAATCGATTATTATGATTATCGGCAGAATAATTGAAGTTATGTTTTTTCAATAAAATATCGCTAAAGCGATATTTTATTGAAAAAAAAATATCGCTAAAGCGATATTTTATTGAAAAAAAAATATACTTCATTTAAGCCCGTTTTGTTTTGCTGCAATCACACTTGTTATTGTGTTAACATGGTTTCTGTGACGTCAACGTCACATTATATAATGTCAGCGTCACGTTATCACCCGCGTTATCAAATGATTCCACGGAATTTCGCGGAATTGGCCGATGCAGTTCCGATTGAGTTATTGTATTGAACAATGATTCTGGCTTAACTCTATGTATTGTATCATTCTGACATATTGAAGAGTTGATAAGATCTTTGTGACCTTGACCTTATTTTATATGCTATCTAATTTTCAAGGTCACCTTCCTTTACAAGCTGTAAAAATCAACACTTTCTAAGCTCCATCTTCTGAAGCAGATGGTTGATTTCCACCAAACTTGCTTATATGCATTGTTTTGAGACAGACAAGAGATAATCATATTTCAATGACCTTGACCTATGGTCACCACAGCACTTTGAAATTTCAAATTTTGACCAAAAATATTGTGTATTGGCATGCTCTCCTTGAAATGATTGATGGATTTCAGCCATTCTTTTTATATATTGTATCAATGTGATTCTATAAAGAGGGCAAGCATGCTTGCTGATACAATTTGCGATTGGGGAGTATAATTTTCCTCTGAAAACACTGCTTAAATAACTTCTTAATTTAAGTCGTTCAAACATTAATGGGGACGGCAACATTGAAAGCAAGTGAATATGTAATGCAAGTCCTAATTAAGTCATGCAGTCTACTGCAAACACTCTCAAAATCCAATATTAAATATTATTATATAATCTATAAATAAACATCTTCTGATTTGCTCGGATGCCTATCCACTGCCGCTGATATAACTACATGTCGCATGGTTTGCCAGACGTGACGTTGCAAAGCACAGGCACGCACGAGATAACATTGCATGGCTTACGGGAAGTGAGGTCAGAACGTCAAGTTATTTCACATGATTCATCCGTAAGGGTACACTGCACTACATATTCATGAAATCTGGTCCCTCCTTTTGTTTGGAGACCATATACCTTACAAGTTGCGAGTCATAGTCCGTTCCAAGGTGATTAATTCCGGTACCAGGTTTATACCAGATGGGTTTTGCTTTTTGGATCCCCTTGAAGAGCTATCTATATTAGGAAACATGTTGTTTCGTAGTTTGTCAGTTTAAAGGGATATAGTGCGGGATTGAGCTGGGTAACATGTAGTTATTTATCATTGAAATTAACCGGCAAGGATGATATTTTAAAATGAGGCTGGTTTGGTAAATTTTGTATGCATAGTTTTCGAACAAGGTGTTAAACTGTAAACATTGTTGTCTATGGAAGACCTAATAGTGGAGTGCAAACGTAACGACAATGGTTTTAAAATGGCAGGAAATGCCAAACATACATTTATTATATAATAAAATAAACAATTGTTGACTTCTGTTTCTGTAGACATGGAGTGTTATTGTTATTGAAATTTAATTAAATCATATTGACTTCCGTTACGCGTCGGTTAATATGACGATTACTTAAGAAATGAATTCGATTTTTGGAAGGTTCATGGAATCATGAATACTTCGGGTCTCTTGCAAAGTAAACGTGAAGCCTCACGTTAACTTTGCAAGAGACCCGAAGTATTCATGATTCCATGAACCTTACAAAAATTTATTGCTTATATTTACATTTTATATTATCAGTCCAGTATCAATTTTCAATTTTCACCTAACTTGGCTGGTTTTCCAGATATTTTGAATTAAATCAGAGATAACGTAGGGTTTGGAATAGCCAAAACCGCAAAATTCCCGCGCTTAACGTCATGGCGATACATGTTCAACGTCACACAATTGTCAGTAAACAAGCAACGTTATTGGATGAACTTGACGTTAGACCGCTCAAATGGCGCGTATGTTGGTGTGGCTTAAATCGATTTGTTCATGAAGGTATGAACCACATCTCAAATGTAGAGGTTCATGTAAAGGCTCGCAGTGGAAATGTAAATATTGTTCAATAACACTACATGTCCATCTCAACATAAGTCAATACATTTTGTAATTGTATAATAAAGTTATTGCAATCCAATTATTAAAATTCTGAATTCCGTTAAGCCCACGGAGGCAGCCATTTTGAATATATAATTACCTTCCTGTAATTTTTGAAAAGCCAATAAAATCTCCAATCGCTGATCTGTTTCAAAATCAGCTATTTTCACGAGAATAATGAATAAAAATGCAGAGAAAGTTAAATGATGAACAGTTAACTAGCTGTTTAGTTTATGCATATTTAATTATGACTATGTGACGTCACACAGTCTAAAATGGCTGCCACCCAAAGCTTTAAACTATCTACTAAACAAACATTTGTAACTTTCTTATTTTTCATTCGATTTTGATTGGGTTTGCAGCAGATTGTATGATTTAATAGTATTTCGAATACGCTGCATTTCAATATTTGCGCCTCCATTAATGAACGTTAAAAATGGAAACACAGCTATAGTTTAATCTTTTTGCCAGCTAACAAGATTTTGGTACTAATCTCAAATGAATAAAGCCTCTAACAAACGCCCTTCAGGGGTACTGGGGATGGCAGGGGATCCGGACCCCCGGAAAGTCACAAAAAATGTGGGTTTTATTTTAAACAATACTGATCTGGATACCTTGAAAATCATAAAGCTAACAAACCAGCATTCATTGTCGGGCTATCATCGGCCCGCTAGCGAAACGCCATTTAAATCTAATCTAAAAATCCACAAAACCCGTCAGTGTTGTACCTACCTGACAAACCTTTCTGGGTCCGCGCAAGCCAGTGCTATCATATACAGCGAGTTTAGTGGCAGTCTAGATGTTGGACCGAACTTTACTGAGGTATTCTACTTCCACACTTTGTGATATGCAAGAAGGTATGGTTTTGGTAACACTGAACATATGTATGAATGTGCACTATTTTGAGCATTCACTGCGTCGATGTGATAAGTACCAAACCGGATAGGCGGCAATCGAAAACGCTCTTAACAATCGACGAACGTGGATCAAAAATCGTTAGAAACAGCGTTTTCGATAGCCATAGGCGACAAATATCAATCTGTGTTTCTAACGATTTTTGATCTACGTTCGTCGATAGCACATTTTCGATTGCCGCCTACACGGTGTGAGTACCAAAGAATATCGCGCTCGCTAAATTCCTTTAACTCTTTGTATACCAGTGTATGCCTTTCTACAAACAGTGAAAACCCAGATGAAATGCCGCATTGTGCATTTCATCAGGATCAACAATGTTTGCTACGATCCAACTTCTATTTCGAAATTATAACCTGTTGATGCATTTGTATATGGGCCCCGACGCGAGAAAACCTGTGTACGGAGGTTTGCGAACAACAAAGGCGCAGACCAGCCTGCGCATCCGCGCAGTCTGATCAGCGCCTTTGTTATTCGTTTTTTGAAACGTGTCATATCTAGACTTGGTACGAGAGAAATTTAACTTTTTCTAGCCAGTCTTTGTAGCTGAGCAGACCGGTTTGGATATCACTTTGTCAGAAACCCCGAAGACAGGTTTTGTCGCGTCGAGGCACAATTATACAATGGACCGCTCCAAGTTCATTGCATCAAACCAGAAGCAAGCATCCATTTGTGCATAAAGGATTAGCCGGATCCAGCGGATTAAACCAAGTTAAATGATGAGTTTTATGTCATGTTATCTTTGAACTGAGCATATGGGGATTAGTGACCCTGACGTAAAATAAGTGGTGCAATCTTTAATCTCAATCAATTAAATCTTTAAAATATATTATCCAACTGTATCGGACTTATTTACTGATCTCAAATTATAGATGAAAATAAATAAAAGCACTTAAAAGGGGCTTTCAAAACAAAGTGATATTTTGAGAACTTGTGCGTATATCTATTTAAATTGTCTCATAAACTCATAAAAGAGACTTTTTAGACGAGTGATACTTTCGCGTATTTGTGTATATATCTGTTGGGTAAATTTGAAGACATTATTGAGTGATATTTCATGTTTTTTGTGCATCTGTCTATTTGATAATTTCATAAACTGGCGAAATAATAGTGTGGATTACAATGTATCTAGCGCAGTTTGTCATCTGGAATAATTCTGGCTCAGATTACCATGAAACTTACGAGAAGTTATGAAATTTTCTGTAGCTAAATTGTATCTTGTCAGTAGCCCCCCATTCCACTGAACGGCGTTTCCGCTACGCTCATGGCGATCATAGATTTTCGCTAAAGTTATTCCAAATCGCCGTGGAAGCGCTTCCAGTACGCTTCTACTACGCTTCCGTTACGCTGCTGCTAAGATCCCGCTACGACAATGAAGATCCGGTTATGCTTAATCTACGCTGATGGCAATGCTGCTACAACCTTGCTGGAGCTATGCTTTCGTTTCGCTTTTGTATCCTTTCTATATAAAATCTGAAGTTCAACTGATTTATTTTAAAATGTCGTCTGCTGAAGTCGTCTGCTGCAAATAATTGCCTAACATTACTGACGAATTAAGTATAGAAGCAAACAGCGTGGACCCAGAACAGACTGCTCCTGTTTGCCATAAAGGTTTCTTAAACATTTCAGCAGACGAGAAAAGCAGACGACTTTCGTTGCGATTGGCGCATTAAGGGTTAATGTCAACGATAGACGCGCTCAAGTCGCTATGCTTCGGCTGGCAATTATGAACCACATACGTATTATGTTGGATGATTGGAGGGCCAGGCAAGGTGGATTCGGAGGGCCAAAAGGTCCTGGGTCCGTACATGATTATCTACAGACAGACGGCTACAATGTGGGCACTATGACCAACTAATAAGAGCAATGAGCATGGAAGATGGCTATTCATTCTTCAATTACATGAGAATGGAACCGCTGTCCTAGAATACAAAAAAGCGACACCAACTTTAGGAGAGCACTTGAACCAGGCCTGGAGTTGGCCAGAACTTCAAGAGTGTAGCGGAAGCGTGGCAGAAGCGCCAAGGTTGACTATGCCTAAATAGCACAGTCGCCGCGAAAGCGCTTTGGTTGTAGTGAGGTCGTAGCGAGAGCGTACGTAGCGTAACAAGATCGCACAGAGCGTAGCAGAAGCGTAGCTGCATCACGGATGAATAACTCGGCGATTTCGCCACTGTGCTACGATGCTCACGATGCTGCCGCGATACGGCTACGCTCATGAAGATCTAACTGTGATGTGACTACGCTTCCGTGACGCTTCTAGTCCACGGCGATGTCGCTATGTAAATTTTGAGCAGGTCAAAACAATCGCCGTGAGGTGGCGATCATGAAGATTCTGATACGCTTCTACTACGACCTAGGCGCCTCTTATACGCTTCTACTGTGCTCTTTCCGCTTCTGCGATGATTCGTGTCGTTTTGACCAAAAATTTCGAATCCTAGAGGAATCGCCGTACATTGGAATGGGGTCACCTGCTGGGAAAGGGCTGACCTCTTGGCTCTCGTTTGTGGTGTCTGCTGTGAGTTTGTCACTTTCCCATTGGTATCCTGGGTCAGGTGTGGTACTTGATTGTATCGATTCCTGATCTTTGCACCCTTACTTACTTTTAGAGGCGATTATAACATAGAAATTATACAAATGTTCCCAAATACGGTTGGCAACTTTGCTTTCCTCTTTGATGTCACGTCAGTGGCTTGGACTTCAGAGTCTATGACGGTTCTGTCTTAAAGACTTATCTGTATATGAGATGGTAGGGGCTTGATGCTTTGGCTGTTGTCAGACCCACCGGGGTTTACCCGTTGGATTTCTTTTGCCTATTACTGTTGAGTCCTTCTCTTTGCTTTATCTCCTTTTTATATTTTGATTAGTATGTTCTACGAGATGATGCTTGGATAAGTAAGGGATCTTTCAAGCAAACCAAACATCTATGTATCTTGATCCACTTCTGAACGAAGGATGGGATTGGAGCCGTTTACCGGTTTAAGCCCTCCAGTAAAAATATTTTACTGACCGTTCCAAGGCGGTGCTTCTCTTGTGGATCATTTTTGTAATCTATGCTTCGTGTTTGTCATGTGTTATTGTCTGTTCATTGCTGCTTTGTGGTCACCTGCTGGGAAAGGGCTGACCTCTTGGCTCACGTTTGTGATGTTTTATTGTGTTTTTTTGTCATTTTTCCATGTGGTATCCTGGGTCAGGTGTGATACTTGGTTGCATAGATTCCAGATCGTTGCCACCTTTCTTACTTTGTTTATATGTACCTTCACTGTGCAAAGATCAGGAAACTTCGATGAATACGATTTTGGCGTAATTGAACAAAAAACGTGTCGGGTTTTAATAACGTATACAGAATCCTGGTAATCTTAGGGAAAGCATAACATTATCCTTTTGTTTATAGTTTACTCCGCCCCTTACTGTGCTTCACAGTTTGCGCAGAAAAACAACTTTGGCCAACTTAATCACATATTTATCAATACTTGTAATAAATATTAAGTAAATCATTAAGTAAATCAGTGAAGAGTCAATGTGCATGAAAAAGGGAGAGACAACTATAAATAGGCCATGGATCATAAACTAAAACCAACTGCTAATTGGTCACCTTACATTTTACGCTGGTTCAGAAAGTGAAACACAGGGTATACAAATTTCATGTTTTTAAGTGAAGCAATACTTTGCCGGGACTCTGTAAGTTATTTCATTTAAAAATGACGTGTACTTCTTGCACTGACGAAGCTAGAGAAAAGGTACCATCAATTAAAAAAGGCACACTTTTTCTACGATATAAACCATAACATAAATTAAAGTTTTTGTTTGTTTAAAGATGTAACTGGCTAGTGTGATTTAAGAAGAATAAACCTCAAAAGTTTTGATTCCATCGGACTCGTCGGTTTTGCTACTCAACAACATAAGACACACGCTGTTAGCAGGTTAATCATGGAAATTTAGCTTTTAGTAGCAATTTACATAGAGACTTTGCAATGCTCTGTACGCTTTATTATCAGCGACACGGCAATGAAATTTTCAGCGATTATTTATTATTACCTGACGTCCTGGCCCCTCTTTGAAAATTGATAAAAACAAAAATATTATGCTACCAAATTGTTTTTAAATTCTCACATTGAAACCGGAAGTGTACAGTAGTTGTAAAACAATAATAGACGAAAATGGACTAGTTAAGTTCTACTGTGTTTGGCCTACAGTACTCAAATGAAATTAAGTGCATTTAACAATTTTACCAGGAAATACGGGTAAATTTCAAAAATCTCGCAAAATTTTGAAAAATGCAATATTTCAAAAATGCGTAAAAATCCACCATGAGCGAAATTTCAATTGTTTGGTGTTTTTCATGTCGGACAGACCAGTTTGTAACCACCTAAACGTCAATTTATAAAAACTACTCTCAAAACCATTTTCTCTTCAAAAATAGTAAGTGACTATGATCAGCAAATACCACAATCACAAACTGCAGACAATTCAGGTCGATTTTTGCATTTTTAACCCAAAAAACTTTGAAGTAAAAGAAAACTTTTCAAAAATACTGCTTAGCGTTTGCCCATTAAAATGCACATATATATGCTAAAAATCAAGTCAATTTTATTAGTGTTTGGTCAGAAATAATGAGTTTGAAAAGTGACCAATTAGAACTTGGTTTTAGTATATATTAAATTATAAATGAATTAAGTGGTCTCTCACTGCGCTCGTTCCCACTTAATGCATTTATAATTATAATACAA
The DNA here is from genome assembly GCA_964019695.1 of Loripinus fragilis. NCBI lineage: Eukaryota > Metazoa > Mollusca > Bivalvia > Lucinida > Lucinidae > Loripinus > Loripinus fragilis. The sequence continues at coordinate 21,050,190 of OZ026528.1, forward strand.
GTATGATCTATAACCGATACATGCAAAAACATACGTTCGTCTATATGTTCAATGCATTGAGTTTTTCAGCATATTACGGGGTGTATATGGCTGCCCATTATCGTCAAAGGCTATAACACAAGAAGTACATCGTATATTTACTACAAAAACTAAATAAATAGTAATACCTGGTGGTGAATACATCTTTCCAGAAACGCCGAATATCTGTGAAGAAAGAAGAAAGTTATGAAGCTAGACGCTCCATTATAATTGTAATATGTGATCTATGACCTACTTATAGTATCTTCTCCCTCCCTGACTGATTCTTTGGAAATGCGCAAATTAAACTCTTCACAGATTTACATAACGATATTCTGAATAGATATTACAAATATTGACAAAACATGTGATTTAGTCGGCCAAAACTTTGAATTTCTGTACAATCTGATTGGTTCAACGGTGAAGCACAGGAAGGGGCGGAGTCAACTATAAGTTACACTACATCTCATTTTACTTTGTATTTTAATAAGGAGTTGGAGAATTCTGTGATATAAACAGTGGGGTCAATTAAGGGAGCTATACATCTCAAGTTTGGTTAGCGATTTGAAACGGTGTGATACCTTCTTGGACTCAATTTGGATGGCGAGACACTCTGTGCTCGCATGGTGGATCGTTGGATTGGTCCTGCTTTTCACAGAGCGGATTGGTAAGTCTATTTCTTTTACCCTTAAAGCGCCAATCACGACAGAAGTCGTCCGCTTTCCCGTCTGCTGAAATGTTTTTCCTATAGGCGATCAAATAAACATTATTTATCACATGACGTCGCGTCTGGGAGTAAAATAACGGCTTGCAATAAAATCGATAAGCCGCTAGGGGCTTACAAATTTCGTAACGTGACGCAATGACGTTCATTATAACGTTGCGTAAACTATGGCAAAATCTTCACGTTATCAAGTAATTTTAATGTCATATAATAAAAAGAATCTAACATTTGGCTCTTGTATTATTGAATTTATAAAACACGTTGCGAAAAAACGATAAAATGCGCTGCAAGCCTCGCATTATATCGATTTTTCTCAACTCGTTGAATGAATTCAATAAAATGTAAGATTCTCTATATCTTTTTTATTAGTAGGTGCGCAAACATGTCAGTCGTTTGAAAATGATTGAATGGCCATCTGCAAAAAGCAAACAAATTCCAATTTTATAGCGAGGATCTGATCTGCCGAGCATTTTATTTTCAAACGCTATTCAATTTAAAAGGGAGGTAATATGTAAAAAAAATAATACGATTTTCAACTTTAAAATGTTTGAAAAGGGTGAATAGAACATTAGTTTTCAACGTTTTGTTTTTAGATCTAAACATTGGACGAAAAAAATATCAAACTTTTAGCAGAAAACTGTTCACGCTATTACCAGATAAGCTGTTTAAGCAAGGGGACTTAAAATCGGACTATACATTATGTGAACTGTCGACAGATTAATGTCATCGAACTAGTAAACGTTTTAGACTTCGAGCTAAAAAAGGTCCTGCTCCCCCCCCCCTAGGGAATTTTGCAGACATATCCTATCTTGAAGAAAATTTCAAGCCGCATCTTTTAAGAGATGTTTGCACTCTGTGCTCCGGGGCGTTAGTCTCTGACAGCCTGTTACATATGTTACTGTAACAAACTAAGGAAAAAAACAAAATGAAAGTTTGAGCTACAGAAAGAAGACATTAAACCATCTAATTATTCAAATTTCTTATGTATTTTGCAAGCTGGATGCCTAAGCTACACAAAAGCAGCATTTCAAACAAAATTACAGCCTTCAATGGTGTTATATGCGTTACATAGATTAAATTTCCCTTTTGAAAGTTGAAATCGTGACTAACATCATTCATTTTACAGACAATTTGTGCATTTTTACAAGTGATTTTAATCTTAGTTTACTAAAATACTCATTTGACTAAAAGAAAAAACAAAGTTTGCTTTTCTATCTCAAATACATTGTTTTATATGAGCTATTAAACAACCCTACCCCCAATTTTAAGTATCCAATTTTGGTATCTATTATTGAAGAAAAATATATGAAAATATTTGACGCTCGTGGATATCTTACATTTTTGGCACTGTCTTGCTAATGCAATAAAGAATCATACATTTACAAGTTTGACATGAGGATCAGAGCATTTATTAAAGTATGTAACGTATGTTACATGGCATAATGAATGAGCAAGGAAATTGTCTTGGAAGTAAGAGATGATATTTCAGAAAAAATACTATTTTTCACATGTTTTCATATTTAACTCTAGCCTCTGGTGCCTTATTCCTAGTAATTATAGTCATTGCTGAAAACAAGCCCATGGAATTGTGTTACAGATGTTATATAAAATTTTTATCATGTATTTCCTAATGCCTATAATATCAAAATGTATAGACATATAGATAGAAAATAATAGTTCTCATTTCAATGACACAATCTAAAAAATATTCCTATTCAATACAATTATTCAAAAACAATCTTTATTCAAGTCACCCTCACAATGTCTATCATTGTGTCTGCTTCTATTGCAAAATAATCACCAATTTCATCACAACCAGTAGAATCATGGAATAGAATTAGGACTGCAAACTGAGTACAATCCTGTTCCTCTCCACCCCTTTGGGAATTATGCAGACATATCCTACCTTAAAAAACAATTCAAGCTGCATCAAATAAGAGATGTTTGCACTCTATTAACCAGGGGGTAGCCTGTAATGGTATGTTACGTATGTTACCATATCAATTTAAGACTAAATGGATTGAAAGTCTGAGAAACAGAAAGAAGACATAAAACTATCTATTTATTTGAATTATTCATGTAGTTTGCATGCTGAATACCCTTGATACATAAGAAAGTGTTTTTAAACAAATACACAGATTCCTATGGTGTTATATTTGATACATTAATTAAGATTACTTTTTAAAATTGGTAATAGTGACAAACATCACTTATAAAAGCGTTTCATGTTATTCTCCTCTTTTGCCATCAAAAGACTTAATTTTCTTTTTGTGTATGGCCAGTGCCAGCGTCAAACAAATTGACTCAGCTATAACTTGACTCCTTAGCATTCTTCAAAAGCAGAAACAGCATGTCAGTGTCATGGGATCAAACACCTGATAAAATATGGATCTTTGCACCCTTACTTACTTTAATGCCATTTGACATATATGCAGAGAATGGAGTATGACTCTGATATATGTCTCTTCCTGTGAAGTGGCAAGAGCAATCTTACTGCAGCTGCCTCTGAATCCGTGCTAGTCAAATGATAACTTTGCTCTGATTTTGCAAAAGCTATGTCTCTACCGTGTACCTCTAAGAATACTTTAAGATTTCTGACATTGGTCACACAGAAATTTGATAGGCTGCTTTTTTGCATCATTTGCCATGGAACCTTTTCAGCCCTTTGGTGCTTAAGTCCTCAGGTCTTAGATCAATAGTATTTTGCTGCGCCCAAAGAACTTTATAAAAGTAAGTAAGGGTGCAAAGATCAGGAATCGATACAATCAAGTACCACACCTGACCCAGGATACCAATAAGTTTTCTTTAGTTACAATGTTGACTCTTGATGGTTTTGGCAGACCGTCTGAAACAATTTCTGTTACACCTTGAAGTTATCTGGTATATGAGAAAGAACACGAAGTTGGACATTGCCATCAATTATGTTTGCAGCTGGTTGTTTTTTGATGTCAGTACATTGAAGCAAGCCTTAAAATGATGTAAAACCTTTGATTTCTCAGTGTTTGCAGCCATATCATTAGCTACTGCATTTAAAAGAAGGAAAGTGGACTATGGGTGGAATAGGATAACCAGTAGTTCTATATTATGCTCTATGGAAGATTTATACAGAATAACAAGTTGATAAGGTTGCCCCATTTCATGATCCATTGAAAACACTGAAATTGAAAACACTTGCCTCTGACTGTGTAATCAAAAAGGATGTCACGACAAAGCCCTTGCTCATTTATTATGACGAGTTATATATGTTACATCCTTTAATAAGCACTCTTATCTTAGAAACTTAGTGAATCATTGAAGTGAAAGGGTCTAAGTTGCATTCTGTTCATCCTGCATTTCATTGCTTTACCTGCTGTGATACATCTAGTTTGTTTATCTGAAGGGAAAGAGTTACCTTGGTTTCAGCACTTCAGTAGTGCTAAGACTTCAAATAAGTTTTTGAATGCTTGGGGAAAGATAATAAGTACAGAGACATTATTAGATGAAAATATGCTTGTTGTATGAATGGAAATGCTAAATATATAAAAGTTAACCAGCTAAGATATGATTCTTTATCACAGGAATATCAAGGTACATCAGTCCAGGTACTCATTGCTTTTAATGGCATAATTTTCCTCCTTGTAAAGCTTTAGTCTTTCTCCCACTTGCAGAGTATCACTTGAAACACATACTCAAAGAGCCAACTATTAGGAATTCATATCAGTTTCAAAATGTTCCAAGCCGTGAATGGCAAAATTGGAAGTTGATAATGGCTCATCAATTTTGAGTGGACTGGTGGTAAAATTTTATAACAGTAAATGATTGAAATATTGTGGGATGATTCTACTAGTAGCAAGGAGGCTTGTGATAATTATGATTACCACAGAAGCAGACAACGACAAACGTTGAACATGAGTGTTTAATCGATGAGAATTAGTTTGGACCATTTCATTTATTGTATTGCCTTGTACAAATGTAAAACTATCTATTCTATTTGTGGCTCTATATTTAGCATTCTATGCACAGTATTAGGAAATGTGTCCAAAAGGTCATTGATAACATCTGTAACAACAGTCCATGGGCTTGATAATCAAATATGAATATAATTTGTAGTGTTTTGGCACCAAAGACTTATAAGTACACATTAAGTGTCCTGATCTTAAACTTAATGACATCTTGCAGATATATCAGCAAGACAGACTAAGAAAATGTAAAATATCCACACGCTGCAATCCCTTTCATGTGTTTTACTTTAACAGTAATAACAAAATTTGCTTCTCAGTAAAACTGGGAGTAGGGCTGTGTATTAGCTCCTATAAGACAATATATTAAAGATAGAAAAGCAAACTTGGTTTTTCCTATTCATCAATTGAGTATATAATTGTAAAATCCAATAAAACAGTTTGAAACAAAGTCATAGTAGTTGTTTAACTAAATGACGATAGCCACAATTATGGCTTTTAAATTATAATTAGATTCATGTAACGCACATAACACCACAGTTGGCCGTATTAATGTTAAACAGCTTCCATATGTAGTAAAGTCATCCAGTATGCAGACTATAAGAATGTCAATTTATTAGATAATTTTAATATCTTCTTTCTGTAGCTCAAACATTCAAATTTCTTATTCTCAAATTGATATAGTAACATATGTAACAAGCTGTTACAGGCTAACGCCCCGACTTACAGAGTGCACACATTTCTTATTAAATGCACCTTGAATGGTTACATAAGATGTAACATGTCTGCAGAATTCCAAAGGGGATTAGGATGGAGCAGGTCCTTACTCAGCTTGATGTCAAAATACTGTTTGATGATTTTACTTATCACGTTAACATATGTAACACTCTCTGATCTTTAAAACTTGGTGACAACTAGCAGATCTTTAAGTCTTTATCATACAAGCCAGCTTAAAATCCGCGAACAATGTAAGATATCCAGCAGCTGCGAGTTTTTTTTCACAATTTTAGCTCAAACTTTCAAAAAAACATTTCCTTTATTTGATATAGTAACGCATGTAACACGCTGTTTCAGACTAACGCCCCAACTTAGAGAGTGCAAACATCCCTTATTCGATGCAACTTGAGTTGTACTTTAAGAAGGAATATGTCTGCAATATTCCCTCGAGGCGATTAAAACATTTTTAGGCATATTTTACGTAAAGACAATGAGCTTGCCCATTTATTACATCAGGTAACATATGTTACAGCCTCTGATATTCAAATTTTTGCAACAAACTTGCAGATTTATGAGTCTTTTTATATAAGCAAATGAATCCCAAACAATGAAACATATTCATCAACTGCAAATATTTTTTTTTATCTATTTTTACTTTAGTTTTAATACCAAACTTTTCACCTTAAAATTGGGTAGGGGTAGGGTTGTTTAATTGCTTATTCAAGAAAAAATATTTAAGCCAGGGAAACAAACTTTATTTTTTCTGTTAGCCAATTGCATAGGCTAGTCAGCCATGGTTAATAACATCTTGCAAAACACACAGAGAGATTGTGAATGTAAATGATGTTAGCCACACTTGCAAATTTTAATGGGTTATCTGATTTATGTAACATATATGACACCTTAGGAAGCTGCAATTTTGTTCAAATGGCTGTCATACGTAGTTAAGATATCCAGTATGCAGACTATATAAATGATTTTTAAAAATAAATATTTTAATATCTTCAATTTTTAGCCCAAACTTTCAATTTACTTTTTCTTAATTCGATAAAGTAACGTATGTTACAGGCTCTTACAGACTAACGCCCCGGAGCACAGAGTGCAAACATCTCTTAAAAGACTCGGCTTTCAATTCTCTACAAGATAGGATATGTCTGCAAAATTCCCTAGGGGGGGGGGGGAGCAAACCCATTCTCAGCCATCCGTCTATTTGTCATATTTGATAATATGAAATTTAAAATCCTATTTCTCCTAGACTGTGAATCCCCAAAGTATATGGCTAAACTTTTTTCCCTCAGTATATATGGGCATCGTCGCGAGAAAACCTGTCTTGGGGGGGGGGGGGTGTTTCGAACAACAAAGGCGCAGGCCAGCCTGCGCATCCGCGCAGTCTGATCAGCGCCTTAGTTATTCTCTTAATGGAAATATCTACTTGCGAAATTTCAATTTTCTAGCTAGTCTCTGTAGCTTAGCAGCCTGGTTTGAATCTCGATTCATCGGAAACCCCGAAGACAGGTTTTCTCGCGTCGCTGCCAAAATTTAATTTTCATAATAACCCTTTTAATCCTTATGGAATTCCCAGTCCTTATCAACTGGAGCAGTCATTTCCGTTTTAAGGTTTGATAGGAGGTATTTTTTCTTCATTTTTATTCAAATATTGATAGAACATTCCGTCAGCTAACACAGGAGACGCTGATCAGTCGTCGCACTGTGCGGCGCCTGATCTGCTGCGGCACGGGTTGCCTTTGTCGCACAAAAAGGACGCTCCAATTATGTCTTTTATGGGCTGACCAAAACGTAAGTTATGGGTACTCAGTTGAACCGTCTCCATGAGCTGGTTCTTTTGAGAACCAAAAATAAATGTTAAAATTGTTGGAAAAGATTTTTTTTCACAAATCCGAGTTTTGCTTACCTCATCCTATGAATGTTGTGCCAACCAAGAGTGACAGTGACGTTATACTGTATTTACAATGTCTAAATAAAAGATAACTTGTACACGCCACTTGAGCAAACACGAATCGATAGGCAACTAGTGTATTAATCCTTACCTGAGGATATGATTAATACACAACTGATCTACTGTCCTGCCAGCCAAAAGTGTTTTGTTTACAATTATTAAGTAAAACATTAACTTGTACACTCCACTTGAGCTAATGCGAATCGATAGATCACTTGGGTAATAATCCTATCTTATCCCTGATAACTTTGTAAACAAAACATGACGCCACTGTCATTCTTGGCTGGCAAGACAGTATTAATTGTAAGTCCCTGTTAACTTTGTAAACACAACATGTCGTCACTGTCACTCTTGGCTGGCAGGACAGTATCGATTGTAAGTCCCTGTTAACTTTGTAAACACAACGTGACGTCACTGGCACTCTTGGCTGGCAGGATATTACTAAAGTTTAGATACTTTTTTTTAATTTATAGATTCAGTACCATTCAGTATGGGAACCGGTACTCCAGGAATCCATAACAGCATACTAGGAACGGAAACCAGTAAGTTTTACGCCAAACCACATGTCTATATAATAGAACTTTTTACTCACTATAAAGGCGGTAACTTTAATATTTATATCTGGGCGTGGTTCGGCTATGTAACCTGCTTAAGAAGGGAAATCAGGTTCTATTTACAATTTGATGACGAAATTATAAGTTGTTTAGGCCGCGCAAAAGTGCGTGCATTTAATAAAAATCCTAACCACATACACACTGAATTCACATGTATTAACCCTTAAAGGGCATACTCACAAAATGTATGTTTTTGTCGTCCACTCTCTTAGACAAACGGTGTGGACCCAGATCAGACTGCTCCAACAGGAGCAGTCTGATCTGGGTCCACACTGTATGTTAAATAGACATTTTCGGATGCAGTTATTTCGCTGGCGTTTTAAGGGTTAAATAATATGCTATGTGTCTGTACTAAGGTGTTATAGTGGAAGATGATACAGTTTCTTTTGAATAAAAGACGCCTCATTTCACATAGGTAGACCAATCCTAATTACGCATTCATGAGGTGACGCCTTTACAGTAACCAAAAAAGTTCTATAATATCAGAGCCAAACATGATGAGCCACGACATGTGATTGACAAATGTAGACTCAGGCGAGCATGTGCAGCTTCATTTTAAGCTAAGAAACTCCAAATGATGGTCAGTCAGTAGCGTAATATTCAAAGACCATTCAAGCGACTAGCAAAGGCTCTGATCAGACTGCCCGCATGTGCAGGCTGTTCTGAGCCTTTGCTGGTCGCATTCTTTTATCACATTGTTTGAAATCTCATGTCTCGGCTCATATGAACAAGAAGTTTGTTTTTAGTTTACTCCGCCCCTTCATGTGCTTCACAGCCAATCATTTTGAACATGTTGGCCCTTTAACAAAAAGTAGGGAAAAAGTAGTGATAATAAATTGATTAGTTAAAAATTGATGGTTATTGGTGTAAAAATGTAGGGATTGTAGACCAATAGTAGGTTTTTTTCAAGTACAAAATCCATTACAACAAGTTATTAGAAGAAAACACATATAATTATATATTCCACACTAAATAATCAGGATAATAGCTGTGTTGAACCGCAAATGTCACATTTCGCAAATTTCACAATGTGAAAAATTAGTACCAATTATTCACAGCGCCTGAAAATCGATACCAATACGTCACATATTTCATACCAATATTTCACATTTTGTGAAATTTGCGCACGTAGTGAAATTATATGTAGCATGCATGCGCAATCTTCACATCGATAAAATACCCTCCAAATCTGCTGCATTTTGCATTCGATTCCAATTCTTTACATATACGTCAGGATTTTATAATGTGGTTCAAACAGGTTACAGATAAATTTCATATGTTTTACAGTTGAAAAATCTGGGACATGAGTAAGACTGCAAATCAATTATATGAGCCGCGTCGCGAGAAAATATTTCTTTTTTTAGTTCATGCTCCAGATTCGTCAGCTTGTGTCCTTGAAGATATAGAAACAAACACTAGTCTTTTAATTTCAGATTGAGAATCTTTGGATAATTTTCAATCGGTGCTGGAAAATTTTCAATGCGTGTAGCAAAGAAACATAGGCCCTGATCCAGCTATGTATTTGCAGAGCTTATCTGCGCCTTTTGGCATATGCAAAAATAATATACATGTATATAGGGAGGAACATGAAAAATATCTTCTTGTCCGAAACCACAAGGCCTAGAGCCTTGCTATATGGTATGTAGTATCATCTAGTAGACTTCTACCAAGTTTGTTCAAATTATAGCCCTGGGGCCAAAAATGGCCCCGCCCTGGGGATCACGTGTTTTACATAGGCTTATATAGGGAACAACATGAAAAAAATCTTCTTGTCTGCAACCACAAGGCCTAGAGCCTTGATATTTGGTATGTAGTATCATCTAGTAGACCTCTACCAAGTTTGTTCAAATTATAGCCCTGGGACCAAAAATGGCCCCACCCTGGGGTCACAGGTTTTACATAGGCTTTTATAGGGAGAAACATGAAAAAAATCTTCTTCTCTGAAACCACAAGGCCCAGAGCCTTGATATTTGGTATGAAGCATCATCCGGTGGACCTCTACCAAGTTTGTTTAAATAAGACCCCTGGGGCCAAAAATGGCTACGCCCCAGGAATCACATGCTAAATACATAGGCTTATATAGGGAGAAAAATGAAAAAATCTTCTTGTCTAAAGCCAGAAAGCCTAGAACTTTGATATCTGGTATGTAGCATCACCTTGTAGACCTCTACCAAGTTTGTTTAAAGTATGCCCCTGGGACCAAATATGACTCCGCCTTGGGGTTCACATGCTTTACATAGAATTATATATGGTGCCGAAATAACCCCACGCCAGGGTCGTCAGGAAAATGGTCAGCTTTCTACAGATACCTATATGTAAGCTTTAAACAAAGCTCACGTGAGCACTTTAGGGCCACTTGGCCCTCTTGTTATAACACGGGTGTATGACAATACTGTAATCGATACATCAATATAACTGCTGACGAATGATCGAGTATATCATAGGCTATGTTTTAAAAACAAATGTGTATAATCGTAATTTTAACAGATAAAACAACCAGCACTTGACTGAGTGTTTTGGTATATTAGTGGGTGTTTTAAACGAGTTATAGAAGAGCAAACGTCATGCTTATATTATAGTTTTGCTGCACTTGTCTATGATTACCTTTTGAATAATTAATTTTGATGGTGCAAAAGAAAAATAGGGATGACAAATCCTTATGTCACCATAGCTAATGGAACTTAACAGCGTTAAGTTTTCTGCTGACTGCGTGGTTAAAATGACATGAATTTCGACCAGTGTCATTTACTATGCCCTATTCAAAGCTATATATCGTGACCGAATTAAACACTATTGATGTACAATTTATATCAGTTGATAGACAGAAGTTGCACCTTTCAAACAGTGTATACCTATGGTACCGTAAATTATATACTTTCAGAGATACAGCACGATTCTAAGAACATAAAAAATGACCCTCGTATTATTCAGCAGGCTTCCTAAACCTATACAACTTCACAATGTATTTTAGATGAAGAGCCAAACCACTCAAGTCTTCATTTGTTTAGAGGCCAACTGAATATTCTTTATAATCTCAATGTCACCTAATTTCACCTAAATTTCAGTGTAAAACTAATTTCAAATGATTAATTTTAGAAACATATTCAGCCATCGTAGATTTATCATGTAGAGGCAAAAATAGTAAGCGAGTATGCGAGCTGCGAAACCAGAATGGACATAAAGTAACGTACAACAAAACATACAACAACCACATACTCCCACAATGGGAGTAACAATAAACAACAAATCAACAACAACAGAACCACTACCTTAGAACGGACAGCAGCCTAAGCCACCGGGGGGGGGGGGGGGTGCTTAAATGCACTTTACTGGTACCAAATTTTCGCTCTAGATTCTGTTGTTGTTGAAGTACACGAAATGTTCAGCTCACATCGAGGCCGTCTAACTATTGCAAGGTATCATCATGGAGAAACACACAAATCAAATTAACACTTAACACACTATGATAAAACAAAGATAAGGACTCACGACTCACAGATAGTCAGAGCTAAAAAAAACTTCATGTTGAGCCACGGTGGGCCCAGCTACAGATACGCACTCCGTAAAGTGACTAGTCGACACAAAGATAACTGAAAAGTCTTACAAGGTCAATGTCTAACATCATCACCAAGAATCTCCTTATGTTCAGCTTTTATACAAATCCCAAAGTCCTAAAGAATAAACATATTTTATAGTAATTTTAGAAAAAAAAACAAAGCCAAAGCTATCAAAAATAATTATTTATTTTTGCAAAAATATAAGTGCATTTTACGTCACAGCACATCCACTCAGAATGATGACAAAATGAGATTACAACCAGTGTTTTCTTGTTTGATAGCCAGACAAAGTCACATGACAAAATAAATGCAATTTCAATGGCAACCTAAAACTACAAGGATTATTCCATTTCAACTAAGGGTACTCAACATAGGATGACATCAAATTACCAACATAACTCATAAAATGATCATTTCCTGTCAATTGCAAAACAACTCAATTTTACCCAAAATATCAATGAAACAGTTGAGTTCATCTCTAAAATATATAAATAGCCAAAATAACTGAGAGTGGTGCAAAATAACAGATTGTACGGTGTCAGCTACACTTATGTGTGATTAGGCCAATTTTCCTACACGGAAGAAAAATAGTCCTTAAAAACCATTAAATAAACTGAAGCAAGATGGAATTTACACATTAGTTATATAACGTTCAATCAAATATTTAAAAAAAATGCATTTTATTTCGAAAATCAATCGACAAAAGCCCAAAATTCTTAAATCACGTATGTCCGTTTGAATATCAGGTTCTAATCACCTGAACTACTTTTGAAAAGTAAGAAAGGGGTCAAAGATCAGGGATCGATACAATCGATCGATACAATCAAGTACCACGCCTGACCCAGGATACAACATGGGAAGTGACCAAAACACAATGAATCATCACAAACGAGCGCTAAGAGGTCAGCCCTTTCGAAGCAGGTGACCACAGCCTGCAATGAACAGACAGGAAAGCATGGCAAACACAAGATATAAATAAAACAACTTATACACAAAAGAAGCACTGCCTTGGAACGGTCAGTAAATGTTTTTTACTGGAGGGCTTTAACCAGTTTCACTGTGCCAACCTCATTCTTAGTTCAGATGTGGATCAAAACACAAAGATGTTTGATTGAAGTTCTTAACAATTATGCAAATTCCCAAACTAAGAAATCTAGAAAATTGGATAATCTGAGCCCTGTCAAAGGATCAACATGTTGGAAAATGTTATTTGATTCATTTTCAAGCATGTTCCATTCCTTTAAACTGTTTGTTAAGCAAATTTCCTAACTTTATGAAAAATGGGTTAGCCCATTTTAAACACAGGGACACAATTGACCCAATTCTAAACACCAGTTCTGACCCTTTTTTTTTTAACTCCCATGAACATAAATACAGTTTCTTTTAACCCATGGAGTAGGGTCCTTACAGCCTCACATGCTGAGAACATTACAAAAAATCTCTCACCCAGACTTAACCCACCGTAGGCCTTGAAAAATGCTTAAAATTCAATTTGTCCTTGGCCCCAATAGAATGCAAAGAGTTTTAGTTTCTGCAAAAGTGTGACTCACAACAAGCCAGAGTTAACACAAATTAACAAATTTATTTCATGTTACTTTCATTTTGCTTATGTGACAGGATCATACAGTGTTTCAGCCTGTCCAATACTCTATGCTAAAATAACAAGATGACAAACGATCACGAAAATGCTAATTTCAAGTTATTCTGGACCCACTATGTGAAATTCCAGATTGTGATTCTTTTTAAAGTTTTCACGGATGTCTTATTACAGAAATCTGCCATGTAATGATCATGATAAATTAGATGTATGCAGTCAAATGTCAGCAATTCGCAGAAGACAAAAAGTATTTAGAAGATAACAATATCAATGGACAGGTGGCCCCGAAATGATTTTTACCACTCCAGCCTTAAAAATTGCCAAGAATAAGCCGACTATAATTTATCTAACATTTGAGGGCCTCGCAGCAGAATTTCGACTCTGAAAAAAGTGCCATTTGATCTGAGTTTCATTCGAAATAATACGTACAATGTCAAACTCTATTCTCTCATTCGTTTCTGGTTACGATTTCAATGACTAAAGTAAATTTAGATGCGCTTTACGCTGGTAGTCTCAGAATAACTATATCATATTTCGTTTGCGAGTAATTTTACATTTTATAAAGGATGCGTAACTAAAGTGGCTCACTGTAGTTACAAATTTGAGAGACTGTTTTGCAATAAACAAAAAATACAGATGCGAAGCTGGCTAGCAGACTGCTACCTGAAAAAAGATATATCTAATTTATACAATCCAAACAAGCAAAGCAAGCGAGGGAATTTTTTTCTAGATTTTTATCACGTAAATGACATTTTAGAATGAAAAAGTAGGAAAGAAGGGCATTGTAAAGAAAAAGAAGGGAAAGTGGGAGCAAAACAAAAGAGTAGGGAAACGTAGGGCCCGCTTGACGGACTGCATGTAAATGCACGGCTTAGTCATAGAATACATGACAAATAATTATTTTAATGAGATAATAATCTATTGCTATAAGTTCGATGTCATCCTTAGAATGCTGTTTCTGTACCTGGTAGAGTTGGTATGGAGGAAAGCTTTCTAGATTTGATTTTTTGATTAGGGATAGGCCATTTTTTATTGTTTTTCTGGTGGGGTGGAGGTAATTATCTTTTCCAACAGATGAAACTAGACTTTTTTAGACAAAATGACAGCATTTGTTTAAAGCTGCATAGTCTGTAACTTTTGATCTTTTTATTTTAGAAAAAAATGTAAAAAACACAGTAAAAAACTAAAATTCAGGTATTCATTTTACCAATTTCGCAAATCTTAACAAATTATCAGTATCAGAACAACAGCATTTATGTTAAACTTAACTGTCTATAATTATTGGAGGGACGCAAATAATTACCAACAAGAGAAAAATACACCTGTTTTATAAGATAAATCACCTTTCCGTGCAGTTTTCAGCTATAGTGAACAGATTTATTGTGAAACATAACTTATTTCTTCTTTTACAAATGATTTAAACAGAAAATAAAAAAAACGAAAAATGTTCTTAGTTGCAGACTTAGTCTCTTTAAATGTAAAGCTCGCATGGAGGCCTTTTAACTATTGCAATGTATCATCATAGAGAAATAATCTAATCAGACTAACATACTATGATGAAACAAAGAAAGGACTCACGACTCACAGATAGTCAGAGCTAAAGAAAGCCAAGTTGAGCCGCGGTGGACTCAGCTACAGATAAGCATCAGGCACCACCCCACCGATTAACGCTTTACGTCAGAGCTGTCACTGAGTCTGAGACCAGACCAACCGGGACCCGGCAAGTGTTAATGCAATGAAACAAACATGTGTGATCGTTATTCTTGCATATTTTACATGATTTCAGCATAAAACGCGCTGAAAACGTCGCTTAACCATTAAATATGCCTTTTCTTACACTTGATTTCTCAAACAAAAAACATCGGCGAAATGATCAGTCACGGCCGCAACGCTTTCGAGTGTCACGTCATGCATGCAAGTCAGGGCCCAGTTCAGGCTTTTTCAAGAAAAAGCCATGTTCAAACAGCACGTGAATCTCATGATTTAAACATGGATTTTGCGGCTTCAAACAGCTTCGCTTAACGAAATCCCATGCAAGAAAAGTGGTTTATCGATTTTCGGGAAACGTTTTAACGTTCATAGCAACGTTGAGTACATAACGACAAAATTATAACGTTTTACGCCAGAAATAAAATGAGATTTCAAAGTATTTGTCATATGATAAATAGAATCTAACATTCATGCTCTTGTATTATTGAATTTATTAAACTCGTTGCGAAAAAAAAGATAAAATGCTCGGCAAGCTTCGCATTGTATCTCTTTTCCCCAAATCGTTTAATAAATTCAATAAAACATGAGCACTCATGTAAGATCCTCTATATATCAGAGTAAAAAGCTAAGAGGAATAGAAAACCAGAACAGAAACCAATTCTAACGTTTGCCACCGAGCGAGCTAAGCGAGCGAGATAAAAGGTTAGAGAAAAATTGGAGCTCTTTGAAATTTAGGATAGGAAATAGGAATAATAGGAAAAGCTTGAAAAGTCGGCTTTTCTGAAAAAATGATACATATACTGTATATATACATTTATAAATACATACATATACATGCATACAAGGTGATAACAATACAACAAGTATTAAAATCTGAGCCAATTGTCTGCTCTCAGAAATCTTTAAATCAAATTCGAAAACTCCGAGCGAGCGAAATTTGTTTGTTTGATTTGATTCTTTACGTCCCATCAACAATCTTTCAGTTATAAAGGGACGGGTCTTCCTGGGTTGAACCAGTACTAAGCTAGGATTAATGTTCTTGCTCAAGGACACAACGCAGTGACGCCGGTGAGGCTCGAACCCGCGACCCTTCGGTCTCGAGTCAAGCACTCTACCATTGAGCCACTGCGCTCCCTGAGCGAGGAAATTTTTTACTGATAATAATGTGTGGAAGTTGCTTTTTTCGAAAACTCGAGCGAGCGAAATGAGCGAGGAAAATTTTTAATAATAACAATCTGTGGAAGTTACTTTTTTTACCCTGTGTGACGAGCAATTATATGTCAATTTTGACAGATTATTGTGTAGGGGGAGGCTATTCTACCCCCCACCCCCCTACAAAATTATTTGGGGAGGAGGCTTGGCCCCCCTGGTCCCCCTGGTCCCCCTGCTCCTACGCATATGTAGTGATATTTTGGTCCTCTCCCCTAAAAAATAAAAATAAACTCGGAATTCATTTGGATCCCCTCTGACAAATTCTGGATCCAAGCTTGCTAACAAGCTGTTAACACATTTATACATTTATTTGCTACATGTATTATGCTAGAAAAATATATTTTCTTTTGTACGTTTTAAATTTAAAAACGCTAAAAATTTCATTGACACTACAGTTAAACCTGTCTAAAACGGCCACTCTCAAAAGACCAAAAATTGGTTTTCAAGACCAATTATCGCTTAATGCAGGTCAAAAGTATTACATAATGCTCCAAGGGGAGCATTCTGCAATACTTTCGACCTTCATTAAGCTACCATTTGTCATTAAGATCTTTGTTTTATCTTTTTTGAGTGGCCCCTTAAGAAAGGTTTACTGTACTCTGCCTTTTACAGATAGAGCATTTTTCATTGAGGGTTACGCGTCAACTGGATGTGGAATGCTTAACAATTTCGAGTATGGCGCCATGGCGGCAGGTACAGTGACGGGGCAGATATGGAGAGCAACCGGAACTCCAAACATGTATGAGCTGGTTTATGAAGAAAGTTTTGCGGGTAATTATAATAAGAATCCATCATGAGTGTGAGGGTTGGATAGAAACTCCGTCCCGAGGATCCAAGATTGGCATCACGACGCTTGCCGAGTGATGACAAATGATGGTCTCGAGGGACGGATTTTTCTATGCCACCCTCACACGAATGATGAATTGTTTTTCTTGCTTACCACTAAATACCTCGTTTTATATTGGAAAAAAACACGAATAAGACTTCCAGTAAATTCCGAATACGCTGAGATGCGACGTGGTGACGTTATTTAAACATTACAATGACATCACAGATAGAGGCGCGGGGGGAGGGGGGAGGGGGGAGGGGAGGGACGCGCTTCAAAAAACTATTTCCTATATGCTTAATAGCAAAAACAGAGTTTTCAACCAAAATTTCAAAATCGGTACTTTCCCAATGAGGAGAGAGTTTTGCGGATAATTAAAGGGCTGAACCTAGAACTTGTTATGGAAAAAATATCATTTTCTTATATAATAATCTCTGGCCATTTTAAGGGCATTTTTTTCATTAAGGCTGTACGAGGTCCTTTGAGCGTTCACTGCCCTCCGCCCATACAACTCAATGCAATTTCACATAAATTTCAGAAAAGGTTGAAATCATTCAAAGAATTATGAAACACGTGTTACTACTGATGCTTATAAATGGCAAGGAGCATAAATGGATAAAAAACAGCATGGCTTCATGTTCACTTTGATCATGATTGCAATTTGCTGAATAAAAACAATAAAAAAAAAACGTTAGCTCAACTCTGACTAAATCTTTCCTGACGCTCAGCCGAATTGAAAAAAGAACGATATACGATAAAACCTGTCTTAAGCCGCCACTGAAAAAGGGGTAGCGCAGTGGCTCAGTGGTAGAGTGCTTGACTCGAGACCGAGGGGCCGCGGGTTCGAGCCTCACCGGCGTCACTGAGTTGTGTCCTTAAGCAAGAACATTAATCCTATCTCAGTACTGGTTCAACCCAAGAAGACAAACAAGCCACTCAAAGAGAATACCAAAATTTGGTTTTCAAGACCGATTATCGCTAAATGCAGGTCAAAAGTAAAGGGAGCATTCTGCAATACTTTCGACATTCATTAAACTACCATTTGCCATGAAGATCTTTGGTTTGTCTATTTTTGAGTGGCCGCTTAAGACAGGTTTTACTGTTTTACTGTATAGCTAAAATTTTAAAGACTTTCAACAGAAATCCAAGAAATCAACCAAATGCATGTCGCATATCAAATACATTAACATGCATTTCAATTTTTCAACAACCCTTCCTCCATAGAATGCTTTCTTTCTCAAATTGTTTGCGATATATTGTAAAAATTAAAGTAAGTTTCGATGCCCAACTGAATGTAGTTTTGTTTCGGCGAACCAATTGGCAAAGCGCATGTGTTCGGACAAAAATATTATCAAAACGAAACAATGTTGCATTAAATAAATTAACTTTGGCTAAGTATACTACCAGATGCCATCGTGAATCATGACTTTACGATATGGTATCATATTAATTCAATACGTCATATTGAATTGACATGATGCGTTTGCGTAGCTCCCATTACGCAGCATACGCACGTGCGTAATAAAATAGTAGCATTCAATGGAGGTCACCAAATGTTGTAAAAGTGATTTTCCATACTCTAAGGAACTGCTCATAAAGGAAAGAATTCGCCCCCCTCTGGTAGCAAATGAAATTCTTTCCTTTAAGAGAAGTTCCTATTTTGAAAAGGGGCACAAATGAAGAGAATTGCTGCTAAATCCAGTATTCTCCCTTTGATGTGCGTATTTTTCAGGGTTCTTGCTGCGTCATTGTGATGCTATCTAATAAATTGAACTATCTTTGCTGTATTTTTGAGATGTTCATGTAAATACAACTTTTATACTGAATTTACATGATGGTATCATGTAAATACATCTTTAATACTGAATTTACGTGATGGTATCATGTAAATACAACTTTTATACTGAAATTTACGTGATGGTATCATGTAAATACATCTTTTATACTGAATTTACGTGATGGTATCATGTAAATACATCTTTTATACTGAATTTAAGTGATGGTTTCATGTAAATACAACTTTTATACTGAATTTACGTGATGGTATCATGTAAATACAACTTTTATACTGAATTTACGTGATGGCATCATTTTAATACAACTTTTATACTGAATTTACGTGATAGTATCATGTAAATACAACTTTTATACTGAAATTTACGTGATGGAATCATGTAAATACATCTTTTATACTGAACTTACGTGATGGTATCATGTAAATACATCTTTTATACTGAATTTACGTGATGGTTTCATGTAAATACAACTTTTATACTGAATTTACGTGATGGTATCATGTAAATACAACTTTTATACTGAATTTACGTGATGGTATCATGTCATTTCAACTTATTACGTTGTATTTCCGAGCTGTCATCATTTAAATTCATGGTATCATGTAACCTCAACCACATGTCAAAGACGCAATGATTTGTACAGCCTCGGGGGAGGGGGGGGGTATCTTGAGGGTAATTTTGGTACGGGTGTGCGGGCCAGTTTTTTTTAAACCTACCCCAATCATATACCTGGTCTTCGAAAAAAAAAATGACCTATTCATATACTTGATTAAACATTATGTTTACATATATTCATATACTGTTCTTTGTTTTTTTTATACCCTCTTTGCTGTCTGTAAAAGTTTACAAATAAATATTACAATTTTGGTTTCTGGGCTGAATACCTGGGCAAAAATATGAGTATTTTAAAACAGGAATGTCAGAAAATGGAACCATTCATATAACAATGATGAAATACTGGGTCAGTCATATACTTTTTCTTAGAAAACGGGCTTATCGTATACCTGGCAGCGCTGAAAAAGGGGGCTATTCGGGCCGCACATCTGTACTATGTCATATATAGGTAGTTACCCTTCCCGAGTGTACAACCCAAAATTATTTGTGAAAACAGATTTCACAAATATTTCTGGGTTGTATAAATTTTTTATTTATTTATTTATTTTTTTATTTTTTATTTTATTTTATTTTTTTTTGGGGGGGGGGGGGGTGGACAAATCACCGCGTCTTTCACCTGTGACCTCAACATGTTTGTTGTTTTAACGCGATGTCATCATGTAATTTTAACTTCTTAATAATATGTTGTACGACTTGTCACCACGTTTAAAGCTGCATAGTCTGTAACTTTTGATCATTTAATTTTAGAACTAATGTTTCTATTTTTCAAGAACACAGTAAAAAAACTAAAATTCATGTATACATTTTACCAATTTCGTAAATCTTAACAACTTATGATGATGATTTTTCAGTTATTGTGACGGTGTGTCGCGGTCCCTGCGCACTAAGCATATATAGCACACATGGCACACCCAGTTTTATGCACCACTATGGCTTTAAAAAAGGAATTCGGGCTGTATCCTGCCCTTATCCTACGCCTATTTTGCATCAAGTGAAAGTTTGGGGCATTAGTTAGTTTTAATTTTGGAAATGTTCTAAAACAGGTTTCAATCTTGTGGGGATCGACGTGACAATTTCGTCTGCACTTATCAGTATTAAAACAACGGTATTTATGTTAAAATTAGCTGTCTATAATTATTGGAGGGACGCAAACAATTACCAACAAGAGAAAAACACTCCTGTTTTATAAGATAATTCACTTTTCCGTGCAGTTTTCAGCTATAGTGAACAGATTTACTGTGAAAACATAACTTAATTCTACTTTTACAAATGATTTAAATAGAAAATAAAAAATTTCGAAAAAGTTCATAGTAAGTAAGTAAGTATCGTTTATTTTTGTCTCACCAGTGTATACAGTAAAACATATCTTACATTTAAAATACATAAGTACATATACAACTGCCATTCTAAAAGAATTGTGAGAGACAGTAAGAATTTTTAAGTTCTTAAGATATTGTGAAGCCGCCGTGGTGTAGGGGATAAACCTATGTCTTGTAAACCAGGGGTCGCAGGTTCGATTCCCGGCTTCTCCCAGTCTGTCGGATGAGACTTTAAGCCGTTGACCCGTCTTCTGAGACGCTTTAAAACCAGAACCACTGCCGGATGAGCCTTCGGGAGTTCCTGGACATAGAACCACAAAAAGCATAAACCCACCCGGCCAGTACTGGTACAGCCAAGGAACACGGCCACAAAAAAAAAAGTTCTTAAGATTTTTACAATTTTAAAACTATTTCTAAAAAAAATATACATGAGCCTTGCCATGAGAAAAACTGTCATAGAGAATAGCCTTCTAGTTAAACTATAAGTTAAACTATAAGGACGACAATATTAAGTTGCACATGAAATCATTTTCAGTCGCACTGGTGTCAAATCGTACAGCCAGATTTTCTCACGTCATAGTTCATGGGTCCCAAATATACACATTATTCACACAAACACAATTACAAAGGGTAAACAGGTGTGCAGTTCCATAAACACCTTTTTCTGTGTCGGTAAAATCATAGCAGTATATTGGTATAAATTGGTGTAAAATGATGTAAAAGGATTTTGGCAAAGAATGATCAAATCTTTAAAATGGAATGCGTTTTTTTCCATCTCGCATCTAAAACACATGTTGGAGACACTCAAAAGAACCATCTCTTGAGACGGCTCATTTGAGCATCCAAAACAATTTATATAACTAAAACACCAGAATAATATATCTACAATATTACACTTAAGAATTTTTTGCCCATCGGGGGGGGGGGGGGGGGGCGGGGGGGTCCTTGGCTGCGTATGTTGGTGGTAAGTAGATTTTATTTTTTTTCAATGGTTCTAGCGATTACCTCCTTATCATGACACTCACCATCTACTAGACTAAATTATATCACCGTTATTCCTATCATACCTTCCTATGCCTCTCTTACAACACATACCTAAACCAATGTAAAGAAAAGTATCCATTTCCTGTACTATCTCTTATTATCTGGCGATAATAATCACATGATGAGGGTACTCAAAGGAACCGTCTCAATGGGACGATTCCCAAGAGCCACCACAACACATGTCTAAACCAATGTTCTAGAGAAAAATTCAGTTTCAGTGCTAACTTTTCCTTAATTGTCGACAAAAATCGCAAGTAGTGGGCACTCAAAGAAACCGTCCCCATGAGACGATTCGATTGAGTGCACAATACACACGTTAAGACCAATGAACAAGAATATACCTATACCCATGAAACAGGTCCGAAGCCAATGCACAAGGATCTATCATCTGTGCTAACCTCTCCTATCACATATCACATATGGATACTCAAAGGGTACTCAAAGGAACCGTCTCAGTGAGGCCACTCCCTTGAGCTCCCAAACCACATGCCAAAGTCAATGCACACTAGTAGGTATCACATGTACATTAGTAGGTACTCAAAGGAACCGTCTCGAGACAACTCCCACGAGCTCCCAAAGCACATGTTTAAACCAGTATACAGGAGAACCTCCATTACCTGTGCCTCCTTTTCATATCTGGCGACAGAAATCCTATGTTGTGGGTACCCGTGGGAATCCTCTCATGAGACAACTCCCATGAGTACCCAAAACACATGTATAAGCCAATGCACAGGAGAACATACGTTAACTGTGCTGGCAAATTTTGTAATTACTGTATGATATAAGCAAGCTTTACTTATCAGAAATGTCAATTATAATTTATACACGACTTAGAAAATTTCTCCTACGCTCAAGTATAAGTGTGCATACCCTTGAGCTCGACCTCACCATTCTAGAATCAGACAAAAGAAAGCACAGCTTTTGCATATCACTATAGCCACCAAAGGCAGGATTTACCAACATTGCTTCATTTACTAAACTCATTCTAAGATCCTCATATATAGGACATACCATCAGTACATGTTCCTCATCTTCAATGCAAGAGGCACAATGGAAGCAAACCCGCTCACTCAAGTCTAAATTTTGGTACCGACCAGTTTCTATTTTGATGGGGGCTGTTCCAGATCTAAACTTAGCTAGAGATCCTCTATGCTTTCTAGACATTATTTCAAAACGATATGGTTCGGCATGAAAATCATTTTTCATTAGTCTATATGTGCGGAGTTTGTTTCCACCCGTGCCACTTCATAGTTGCAGACCTAGTCTCTTTAAACGTGATTTGAACTAATTACACTTACGTATATATCAGTAGCCAAATAATGAAAATATTGACAAACGATTTTTATACCCCCACCACCACCCCTCCCTCCATCCAGGCCCGCGTGTAATAGTGCTGAATTCTTTTTCAGTTGTTGTCGGGACATCCAGCCATAATGTGGCCCCACAGATAGAAATAGAGACTGGTGACGTGGTAGGATGGTAAGGGTTTTTGTTTTGCTCTTTGTTGCTTTATTGGTACAGTCAACCCTCTTTACAACGACACTGTCCCCAAATAATTTGACGTTAAACTGAAATTCTGTTGTAATTAATTCAAATTTAAGCTAAACTGGTATATTTGTGCAAATACAATTGACTTTGTAAAGAATTTTGCTGTTGTAAAGAATGTCGCTGTGAAGAGTTTTCACTGTAATAAGTTGGGTAAAGTCAGGTATTGTACTTTCAAAGATAGATGAGAATCGATGTAAACAAACGCTGGCAAGTTTACCTTGATTTTGGGCGTGCAGGTAGTTTCAGTTTACAGTTATATTGAACCTACCACAGATTATTGCATATGCTCATAGCAGTGAAAAATCATGCTTTACCTGTTTATAAGAAAAATAGAATAGCCTCATTACTATGCATCTTTGAAAGCACAATAACGTCGGACACCAGGTAAAATTCGGATACACATTTGCAAACAGTGGAAAACCAGATGAGGCGGCTCCTTATGAGCCGTCTCATCAGGATTTTTACTGTTTGCTAAGTGAATTTATTTTTTTATTCCAATTATCAAAATATGAATTAAACAAGGTCGCTGTCTGAATTTACCTGATTCCTCACAGCACGTAAAACATTGGTACCAATACGTCACGTATTTCATACCAATAATTCACATTTTGTGAAAAATGCGCTTGTAGTAAAATTATATGTAGCATACATGCGTATTCTCCACATTAATAAAATACCCCCACATCTGCTGCATTTTGCATTCGATTCCAATTCTTCACATGCATGGCATTATTTTTTATAACTTGTTACAGGTAAATTTTATAAGTTTTACAGTTGAAACATCTGGAACAGGAGTTAGAATATTTAATGCAAATCAATTATACGTTGTATGAGCCGCGTCGCGAGAAATCGCTTCTTTGGTGTTTGCAGATCAAGAAACATACGCTCTGATCCACCTGTGTAGTTATAGAGCTTATCTGCGCCTTTTGGCATATGCAAAAATAAGATTTTCTCATGATGCGGCTTGTATATAGCTAAAGAAGAGCTAGATTCAGCTTTCCCTCAATTTTATATATCTTTGGATGGTGGATCCCATTTTAGCTCACATTGTGGTCATATGTCCGTCGTACGTCAGTCCGTCCTGGCAGCCACCCACCCGTCCTTCCGTCCTCCCTCAACAATATCTTCCTCCTAAACCATTGGGCGGAATTTCACCAGTCTTCACAGGTGTGATCGGCCTTCTTTCAGAGTTGTTAAAAATTCCAATTTATAAAGAAATCTGGTTACCATGGCAACCAAAAGAACGCTCGAAAATCTTATCAAAAACTTCGGGTCAGATTTCAAGAAAAATGGTACAAATGGTCCTTGGGATACCTTCTATCAAAATTGTTCAAATTATTTTGATTGGTTTTAAAATATGACCACGAGGTGGCGTGTCCCGTTTTTCCTATGTCAATATTGGGGAAACTTTTTTATCTGAAATCGCAAGGCCTAGTATGGGAGACAACACTTCTTGTCTTAAATCACTTGATCTAGAGCCTTTATATTTGGTATGCATGCGCGGATCCAGAAAGTTTTGTCAGAGGGGGTCCAAATTTGATAACGTTTTTTTAGATCCAAATACCGCTCTAATTGGGCCATCATCGGCCCGCCAGCAAAACGCCGTGAAATGGCGTTTCGCTGGCGTGCCGATGATGGCCCACCATGGTATGCTGGCTCAGCAGCTTTGTGATTTTCAGAGGATCCAGACCAGTATTGCTAAGAAACCCTATATTTTTGTGATTTTTTCAGGGGGGGGGGTCCGGACCCCCTGTCCCCCCTCTGGATCCGCCCATGGTATGTAGCACCAGCTAGTGGACCTCTATTATGTTTGTTCACAATATGACCATGGGCCCGAAATGGCCCCGCCCTTAGTATCCCCATCCTGTTAATTTTGTCAACATAATTAATGAACACTTTTCCATGAAAGCTGTATAATGAAACTGCTGATCTATAAAACATAATAGCTAAGATTTGGGAGGAGCTATGATTTGCTATTATCCATAAAAACAGTCATCCTCAGGCGAGCGACCCTGGTCCGAAGGACCTCTTCTTCCTATATTATAATGAATCATGTTCCTGAGAGACATATTGATTAGGCATGTGCTATCTGTTACAAAATTATGCCCACTCTTTCATTCAAAATTATGATGGAAAACACTCAAAGATTATGTAGAATATTTCATGAAGATTTGTGGTGCCTAAAGACCTATTGACTTCCGGCATCCAATTAATTTTTGTAAGAACAACAGTATTCTAATATTGTTTTGAAAAAGTTCTGTATTATTTATAATGCTTGATTAGAACATTTGTTTTCATATCCTTAAATCATCAGATTGTATTTCAACGCGTGTATTTTTCGCTTTCTTGTTGATAAAATCACCCAAATTCATTATTTAAAGCCTCTTTGCAAACAGCTACTTATTTGGGAAAGATCACAAAGCTACCCAGTAAGATACAATTAAATGGTATTTTTCAGGTGGGTGGTAAGCCTCGCATTTTATAACTTTTCCTCAACCCGTTTAATAAAGTCAATAAAACATGAGTACTCATGTAAGATCCTCTGTGTATAAATTTACCACGAAGGGTACATAAAGCTCAAGTGGAGATCAACTGTTCAAACTACTACTTGCCATAGGGCACATTGGCGTAGAACCCATTACGCAGGTTACGCACGTGCGTAATGAAAATAGTAACACTCAAGGGAGGTCACTCAATATGATAAAAGTGATTTTCCAATCTATAAGGAACTGCTCATAAAGGAAACAATTCGCTCCCTCTGGGAGCAAATTCTTTTCTTTAATAGAAGCTCCCACTTATTGATGATCGTTACTCGAATCTATTCCTAAATGCTTACATAAATCGCCATGCACATACTGAATACTTAAACATGATTAAAGTCTATAGTCCTTTAGGCATATGGCATGTTTTTCTATATAGTATTAACACAAATATCTACCGCTTCCGGTCTATGAAGTACCTGCAATACGCGTAAATACCAGCAAATCGACGTATACATTTACCAGTGTGAATTGACCATGACAAAAATACTGAGAGTTACAGATACATTTATGGTCTACTCTGCCCATTCCTGTGCTTCACAATCAGTCAGGATGCACAGAGATTTAAGCAATTGGCCAACTTAACCACATATTTTGTCAATACTTGTAATATTTTAAAAGTAAATCTTGTAGTATGGCCGATGCTTTTTTTCTTTGATCATTGCTGATGTTCAAATCAGACACCCTAGAATAACGACGAAGGAGGAACTTAAAACCGTACTCTAACTTCCAATTTTAGTTACACAGCGATGTAGGCGGTAAATAGCGACAAATTAACCCGTAGGTAAATGTAAAAAATTGACAGCTTAGGCCGGATGCAGGGAGGAGCGAATGTAAATTTCGTCAGGCGTCAGTAACGCGTGTTTATTTGCGCCTGCGCCATACTACAAGCTAGATAAAGGATTCTTCCTCGGCTTTCTGTTTAAACCGCGAGGTGGGCTACGCCTACCTCGCGGTTTAATCTAGAAAGCCTCTGAAAAGCATCCTTTATCTATTACATTAAGAACATACGTTAAGTGGCAAATGCGACCATTTCCAAAGGCGCAGTCATGAAACAGGAGGAGAAAACTATAAGTAGGTCATATATCATATATAACAATAATAAAGGAAAGTGGTTCACTTGCTGCGCTTGTTTCCACTTACTTCCTTTATAATTGTAATATAACCTAAACATTATGGCGAAAAAAGAAATCAAAGCTAGAATAATTATTTTTTGTTAGGCAACTATAAAGTAGCCTACAATGCGATGTTTTTAAAGTTTGTGTGTTGTTTTTTTTTAAACAAAACCTATTAACCATATTAACACTAGTATAAAATAATTTGAAAATATGCACCTTGCCCTAAGAAAAATGCGTTTTTGAAACTAGTGGGCCACAGAACACAACGATGCATAAGACGAGTTTTTAACCATTTTTGCTAGAAATGACATTTCAAAGAATGATAAACAGAATTGGACATTTATGCTCTTTACTTGCCCTCAGCTCGTTATATAATTTCAACAAAACATGAATGCTCATGTATTACTTGACTTTTTACTTACTGTAAAGGCGGCGCCTCATGAATGCGTAATTAGGACTAGTCAACCTTAGGCATAGGTAAAAGCTGAAAAGGAGGCGTGGTTTTATTTGAAAGTAACTGTATCAGCTTGTGCCACCACCTCAGTCATTATTTAGTCCTTAAAACGCCAGCAACATAACTGCATCTGAAAATGTATATTTAACATAAGCAGGGAGACAAACATTGTGGACCCAGATCCGATTGCTCCTACAGGAGCAGTCTGATCTGGGTCCACACTGTTTATCTATGGGGCTTCAAATAGTTTAGTGGACGACAAAAAACATACATTTTGTGATTATGCGCTTTAAGGGTTAATAAATGTGAGTTCAGTGTGTGTACGGTTAGGATTTTCATGAAATGCACGCACGTTTGGGCGGCTCAAAAAGCTTATAAACTCTTTACCAAATTATAAATAAAACCTGATTTCCCTTCCTTAGCAGATGAAATAGCCAAACCACACCAAGATATGCATATTAAAGTTGCCGCCTTTACAGTAAGCGAAAAGTCAAGTAATAAGATCCTCAAAGTTCTCTGAATGTCATATGAGAAATAGGATGTAACACTTGTGCTCAAGTATTATTGAATTTATATAACTCTTTGTGGAAAGCCTCGCATTTTATCGCTTTTCCAACTCGTTTAATAAATTGAATAAAATTTGAGCACTCATGTATTACTTGACTTTTCGCTTTCTGTAAAGGCGGCAACTTTAATATTCATATCTGGGTGTGGTTCGGCTATTTCATCTGCTAAGGAAGGGAAATCAGATTTTATTTATAATTTGGTAAAGAGTTAATAAGATTTTTGAGCCGCGCAAACGTGCGTGCATTTCATGAAAAACCTAATCGTATTCACACTGAACCCACATTTATTAACCCTTAAAGCGCATAATCACAAAATGTATGTTTTTGTCGTCCACTAAACTATTTGAAGCCTCATAGATAGACAGTGTGAACCCAGATCAGACTGCTCCTGTAGGAGCAGTCTGATCTGGGTCCACAATGTTTGCCTCCCTGCTTATGTTAGATAGACATTTTCAGATGCAGTTATTTTGCTGGCGTTTTTAAGGACTAAATAGTGGCTGAGGTGGTGGCACAAGATGATATAGTTACTTTTGAATAAATTCACGCCTCCTTTTCAGCTTTTACCTATACGTAAGGTTGACTAGTCCTAATTACGCATTCATGAGGCGCCGCCTTTACAGTAAGCGAAAAGTCAAGTAATAAGATCCTCTGTGTTTTCAGGGTGGTACCGACTTCTACCGAAATTATTGGCCACAGTACTACTGCAGGAGCACCCGTACAGGATATGCCATATGGGTCGATAACCGTGGGTGATGTGTTAACTTGGGGTTTTACTCCAGATACTACGAAAACATACGCCTTTGGTGCGATCGTGAATGATAGTAAGTTGAATATACATGTAATTGTCATGGCAACACATGAAAAAGATGGGTTTTTTGTTCACTGTAGCTAACCTTTTTATCTTGAGTAATTTTTTGTGTTTTTGTTTGCTCTGCGTGCGTGCCTCTGTGTGTGTGTGTGTGTGTGTGTGTGTGTGTGTGTGTGTGTGTGTGTGTGTGTGTGTGTGTGTGTGTGTGTGTGTGTGTGTTTCAAATTATCCAAAAAAAAATAACAAAAATAGCTTTCCTGGAAAACCATCAGAGTAAGACAACATAAATCAAGATCAAAGCCATTTGGGAAAGTCTGGCACAATTCAAGAATCGAACCAAGCCTCGGGTGTACGTAAGGCACATTACGCGTAGTACAATGTACAATAATGCTCCATTTTGTAAGCAGCAAAAGGCGTAAGGAAAATTTATGTTTTTAGCATGTGAGTTCAGCCCTATTAAAATCAATTTTTCTGATTACCTGAAAAGTTTTATAAGCAGATTAAATGAAGTTTATGTGCCCAAACTGCCAGTGTAAGGTGTCAGCATAAGGTGTAAGCCTGTGGGTAAAATGTGCAATATACTTCGATCAGGTAAGAGAGACTGGAAAGACACACCTGTGGACATTTCCATATAACACTCGGTAAGACAGAGTGTATTTATTCACCTGTGAAACACTTTACATCTACCTGTACATACTAGGCCAAAAAAGAAACGCCGCATATAAAACATACATTTTATATGGGGTGTATTTCATCAATCTCTCGCAAACGATTTGTCACAGTTTGAGCGCTGATTCTTGGATTATGAGTTCCTGGGGTTGCCCTGGCTATCATTGTCACCGGACAAAATTGATTCAGCAGTTTAAACCTACGTTTTTATCTATCTTGACGTCGCGTCATTAGGCGACGGAGTCATGAATGCGCATGGTCTGACATTGTTCCAAGTTGCCAGAAACGTTTCCTAAGACGTTCAATTATCCTTGCATGTCATAGAAATTGGTGTGCTATCATCGATGGCGTCACGTTAGCTTGTAACATTCTTATCGCCTTTTCGCGTTCAACATGTGTCCGTTTTGGCATCGTAAATTAGCAATGTGTCACTTTTAATTTTAAATTTTCAAAATGTTTTCAAGCAAATTGGATATTAGACTAGTGATTTCAGTAGTTATTACATGTGTAAAGCTAAGTAAAATGAATGTGCACGTGAAAAACTTGAAAATAAATAGACAGCCACTACACTGGTTTGGGTTGACTGAGCTCAATAAAACAATGGTAATAATGTGTGGCAGGAATAGTAGCGAAACATAGATAGCAGATGAAATTTTATAACTCTCATTTAAGGCGCATTATTTTTAATCTTTATATGCGGCGTTTCTTTTTTGGCCTAGTATATACCTGCAAAAGTTTTGAGCCTATTGTGAGAAAAAGGCATTTCGAATTAATTTGGATAACATGGCGACTAACCAGTCTAGATATACTGTGTGCGCTCAGATAATGTTGAAAATTTTAACTATTCAGTATCAAACTAAAGAAGAAAATAAACTAGAATTCAGAGAATCGGATTTGTCGCCTGGCCTAACAGAAGTCAAAAAATGCAAATTTGTCAAATTTATATCCCGGGCAAATATTATTTTTAAGAGAAACTTATAAGTCACAAAGCATAAATCCCATTTCCCCAGCCCCTTATGGGGATGTGTACGGTCAAAGTGTTTGCTTCTATGTTAGTACATAATTCTTTCCCCTTAATTTGATATGCAGCAAGGCCACATTCAGAATATTTTTTACCTTTTAATCCAACCCACAGGTTGAGGGTGTGTGTAAGGGAGAGAATAATTGTGCTTGCATGGACTCTATGCTCCATTCTCTTTAATTTGTTATGCAACATGGCAATGATCTGAAAAAAGTTGAATTTTGACCTTTTGACCGCTAGGGTCAGATGGTGGCGGGGGTGGGGACGAAGGGTCTGCGTTCAAAGCATTTGCTCCCAAGTTGCTGCATTTGTGGCTCCCTTTAATTTGATATGCAACATGACCATGTTCTGGAAAAATGAATTTTGACCCTATCCCCTAGGGTCATGGGGGAGGGGGTATGCATGCTAAATATTTGCTATCATGTTGCTGAATTCATGATTCCCTTTAATTTGATATGCAAGAAGACCATGTTCTGAAAATATTTGCTACCAAGTTGCTGCATTTGTGGTTCCCCTTAATATGATATGCAACATGAACATGTTCTGAAAAAAATGAATTTCGACCCCATCCCCTAGGGTCATGGGGGGAGGGGGTATACATGCAAAATATTTGCTCTCATGTTGCTGAATTCATGATTCCCTGTAATTTGATATGCAACATGACCCTGTTCTGAAAAAGTTGACTTTTGATTTATTGACCCATCCCCCTAGGGTCAGGAGGGGGGTCTGTGGGAAAATATTTGCTGCCATGTTGCTGCATTTCATGATTCCATTTAATTTGATATGCAACATTACCGTGTTCTGATAAAGTTGAGTTTTGACCTTTTTACCCTAATCCCAGGGACAGGAATGGGGGCGGTCTGCAGGCAAAATATTTGCTGCCATGTTGCTGCATTTCATGATTCCATTTAATTTGATATGCAACATGAAATTGTTCTGATAAAGTTGAATTTTGACCTCTTTTGACCCCTAGGGTCAGAAGGTGGGTTTGCGGACAAAGATTTTGCAACCATGTTGCTGCATTCGTGATTGCCTTTTATTTGATATGCAACATGAAATTGTTCTGAAAAGTTGAATTTTGACCTCTATTGACCCCCAGGGTTGGGGGAGTAGTCCGGTAGAAAACCAGAATAACCTGGAACTTGATTTTAAAGTTTTTTTCTTTATTGATTCTTGTTGTTGAGGCATTGTACTTGCTGAATCCAACTGATGCCACTCTGGCATCATTGAGCGTTTTGATATATTCAAGATGGCGTCCAAGATGGCCGTCACCTAGGCCCCTAAGACCTATATGACCAACATACTCGTTCAAAAACATTTTAGTTTTGACTTTTCATGGATGTATCAGAGGCTAAATGTTACAACTAATTATAATGGAACATTATTTTGATTTAGAAAGTTGAAATATTAAAGATGGCGTCCAAGATGACCGTCAGTTAGGCTTCTAAGTCTTATATGACCGACATAATGATACTCGATAAAAAACATTTTAATTTTGACTTTTTATGGATGTTTAGAGGCTAAATGATACAATCGATCAAACAAGAACATAGTTTTGATTCAGAAGTTTGAAATTTAAAAATGGCGTCGAAGATGGCCATCAGTTTGGTACCTAAGACCTATCTGACTAAAAAACTCAATATAAAGCATTTCAATTTTGACTTTTATCGATGTTTAGAGGCCTAATTAAGTAATAATACAAAAGATTAAAATAAAGCATTCACAGGTTTGATTCACAAGTTTGAAATATTAAAGATGGTATCCAAGATGGCTGCCACTTAAAGCGAAATTCAAGCTTAAATCAAATTCGCAGTTAGTAACTATTTTCTCATAGTTTTCAGTTGTATTTGGAAAATTTTGCTAGAATGCTATTGTTGTTTTTCAGCATTGTAAAATATTTAAGATGACATCCAAGATGGCAGCAATAACATGGTGGGGAATCACATGGTTTTTGCTATGATACACTGCATGGAAAAATAAAAGACTCTTATTTTTCGTAATGGTTATGTTTTTGTCTTTGTTCTGGGAATCGTAACCATCAATCCATGCACCATGCACTTTCCAGACCACTTTTGGCTGGATCTTATAATACCATAATATCATATTATTCTAAAAAAAAATCCAACTTTGGAAAAAACATTTCTTCAAAAAATGAAGTAATAAATGACAGGGTATACTGAACAGATGATATCACTGAAAACTTTGTGACAGAGTGTTTGATCAAAGTACAAACCTTTTTGAATCAATAACCCCTGATTAAGGTATCTGCATGCTGCAGATGTTCGTTACCATCTTGACTGCTGGTTGGTATTGGCCTGCTTGCCCAGTGCAATTGTAACAACCATTACTACTTCTCTGGTCTGTTGCAAGTGCAACAGACAGCTCAGATGGTTGGATATTGCTATAACAAATATGAATGCTGGTCCGGAGCAAGTGTATCAGAAATGCATGCTTGTATGCACAAGTATACAGATATGACTGTTTGTTAGATGGCACAAGTATACAGATATGTCTGTTGGTTAGATGCAACTGTTAAATACATGGGAAATGACCAGATGCAACTGTTACAGACATGGTTGATTGTTGGGTGCAAATGTAATAAACATGAATCCTGATAAGATGAAACTGTAACAGACATGCATGCTGATAGTATGCACCTTATAAAGACATGGCTTCTAGTCAGGTGCAACTGTAAAATACATGCATGATGGTCTGGTGCAATTGTGCTTACCAGCCCGTTAGTTGGGTACGAGCATAGGGGCATCTCTGGGGGTCTGGGGCAAGTGTACCATATATACCTGCTGGTTCAGCCACACAACTACAGATGTGCTTGTAAGTCAGTTGAAACTGATTCAAACATATCTGCTGGTAGATGTAACTCTAACAGACATGCATGCTGGTCGAGTTTAATTGTAACCGACGTGCCAGGTGGTCAGGTGCAACTGCAACAAACATGCCTGTTGGCTCAAAGCAACGTTTATAACATTGGCACTGCAACATGTGAAGCTGTTACAAACATAACTGCTTGGTTTTAGACATGTGTTCTGGTCCAGTGCCACATAATCAACCATGCGTAATGGTAAATATGTCTGCTGACTCTGTAGCAATGATGCCTGGGCAGCTGGTCGGGATAAGTAGAACAGACATGCACACTGGCCGGATGTAACTTGAACAGACATGCCTGCTGATCCAGTGTAACAGTACTCAGCATTCCTGTTAGTTGGGTTCAATTGTAACATACATTGTTGCTGGTGCGATGTAACTAACACGCATGTTTGTTTGTTTGTTTGATTCTTTACGTCCCATCAACAATCTTTCAGTTAAACAGGGGCGGGTCTTCCTGGGTTGAACCAGTACTAAGCTATAATAAATGTGTCTTGCTCAAGGACCACAATGCAGTGACCGGTGGGACTCGAACTGGCGGCCCTTCAAGCTCGAGTCAAGCACTCTACCACTGAGCCACTTCTCTCCCTAAACTAACACACATGACTGCTGGCCTTGAGTCTCAATGAACGGTATGTGTGCTGGTTCAGTACCATATTATTAAACACGTGTGATGTTAAGGATGTTGGATATGATGAGCTTGTGGCATTACTTTGTCGCTGTTCAGTGAAACTTCAACAGATATACATGCAGACTTGATACTATTCAATCAAACGTGCCTCCTGGTACATTGGAAATCAAAGAGAAAAGCTACTTGACTGATGCCCGCCCCTCCATCAGGCATGCCAACTAACACTGTGATACTTTATCAGCCAAGACTACTACATTGTCTATACAACATACATGCTCTGACGAGAGTTGTTATGTCGCTGCAGCTGCAACATATATGCCTGCTGGCCTAGTGTTACTGTCACAAACACTGCTGCTGTTCAAACATGCCCACTGGTTGAGTACTGCTGCAAGATGGATGCTTGCTGGCATGTGGCCACTCAATCAGCATGCCTGCTGACCTTTTGTCTCTCAATATTGCATGTGTGCTGGTGTTGTGCTTCTCTATCTGCTATACCTGCTGGTATGGTGTCTCACTTTCAGCCGTGTCTGCTGGTATAGTGTCTCACTATCAGCCGTGCCTGCATGATGCTGTGAATCATTATAGATTATGCCTTTTGGTTTACTACATCACTATCAGCCATGCCTGTCGGTGTGGTTCCGTCACTATAGGTCATGCCTTCTGGTGTGGTGCCTCACTGTGGGTCATGTCTTCTGGTAAGGTGCCTCACTATAGGCCATACCTGTTGGCATGGTACCTCACTATAGACCATGCCTGCTGGTCCTTTTTGCACTTCAACTTACATTTTGACTAGTTGAGTGCAGACGGAAGAGGGATGGCTACAAGTTTGGTACTACTCTTACAGAGGTGCCATTACATCAGCCATGTTTGCTGATCTGGTGCTACTCTCAGGTATGCCTGCTTGTACAGTGCAACCCTATCAGACATGCATGCTGGGTTCATTTATTCAGATACACGTGTTTGTAAAGTGCTTCTCCATCAGGCGAGAAATCTGGTATGTAACAAATCCACCCGATATGTCTACAGGTTAGGTGCGGCTCCCACGGGTTTGTAAATCTTATCAGCTACCATCCTGGACGCCATCTTGAATATATCAAATTCTGAGTGATGCATTAGCTGCATCACTGGGATGTTACAAGGATGATATCTGTAACTCAAGAATCAGTAAAATCAACATTTTGCATGCAAATCCCTGAATTTTTTTATAATTTTTGTAATAAACTGCTATTTTGGCGGCCATTTTGCCTAAATTTTTATTTTATTTTTTTTTATATTTTTGTTATGAGCTATGTGTCTTCAACTAGATTCCAACGTCATAGCTAACTATTTAAGGGAAACAATGGGATTGAGACATTTTTCCATATCACACAATTTTTAAACTTATAATTTGCCTCCATCTTGGACGCCATCTTGAATATATCGAAATGCTCAATGATGCCAGAGTGGCATCACTCGGATTTTTCAAGGACAACATATGCACTACCAGAATCCATAAAGAAAAAAAGTTTAAAATCAAGTTCCAGGTCCTCCTAAAATTCGCCCAAATTCTGCCGGACTAGAGGGGGGGTTTGCGGACAAAAAATTTGCTACCATGTTGCTACATTTTGTGATTGCATTTAATTTGGTATGCAACATAACATGTTTTGAAAAAGTTTAATTTTGACTTTTTGACCCTAGGGTCAGGTGGGGGGTCTGTGGGCAAAATATTTGCTACCATGTTGCTGCATTGGTGATTCTCTTTAATTTGATATGCAACATGACCATGTCCTAAAAAGTTTTATTTTGCCCTTTTGACCCCATCCGCGAGGTCGGACGAGGGGGTGGGGTTAGGGGGATCTGCAGGCAAAATATTTGCTACTATGTCAATGCATTCATGATTCCCTTAAATTTATATGCGACATGACCGTGTTCTGATAAAGTTGACTTTTGACCTTGTTACCCCAGCCCCAGGGTCATCTGCGACCATGTTGCTGCATTTGCAATTCACTTTAATTTAATATGCAACATGAAATTGTTCTAAAAAAGTTGAATTTCGACCCCTAGGGTCAGGGGGTTGGGTTGCGGGCAAAATATGTGCTACCTAATTGCTACATTTCGTGATTGCATCTTATTTGATATGCAACATAACCATGTTCTGAAAAAGTTGTATTTTGACCCCTAAGGTCTGGGGGCGGTATGCATGCAATAAATTTGAGACCATGTTGCTGCATTTGTGAAGTCCGTTTAATTTGATAGACAACATTAAATTCTTCTGAAAGAGTTGAATTTTGACCTTTTGACCCCTAGGGTCAGGTGGGATGTCTAACGGCAAAATATTTGCTTCCATGTTGCTGTATCCGTGATTCTCTTGAATTTGGTATGCAACATGATCGTGTCCTGAAAAAGTTTAATTTTTGTCATTTTGACCCCATCCCCAGGGTCCAGGGAGGGGGTGTGGGTATGGGGTCTGCAGGCAAAATATGTCAATGCATTCGTTAGGGGGATCTGCAGGCAAAATATTTGTTACCATGTCAATGCATTCATGAGTCCCTTTAATTTGATATGCAACATGACCATGTTCTGATAAAGTTGAGTTTTGAACTTTTGACCCCAACCCCAGGGTCAGGAGTGGGGGCGGTCTGCAAGCAAATATCTGCGACCATTGTGCTGCATTGGCGATTTCCTTTAATTTGATATGCAACATGAAATTGTTCTGGAAAGTTGAGTTTTTACCTTTTGACCCCTAGGGTTGGGGGTGGGGTTGCAGGCAAAGTATTTGCCACCATGTTGCTACATTTCGTGATTGCATTAAATTTGATACATAGAGGATCTTACATGAGTGCTCATGTTTTATTGAATTTATTAAACGAGTTGGGGAAAAGAGATAAAATGCGAGGCTTGCCGAGCATTTTATCTCTTTTTCGCAACGAGTTTAATAAACGCAATAATACAAGAGCACGAATGTTAGATTCTATTTATCATATGACAAATACTTTAAAACCTCACTTTGGCGTAAAAACGGTATAATTTTGTCATTATGTACGCAACGTTGTCATGGACGTCAAAACGTTTCCCGAAAATCGATAAACCACTAGTGGTTTACAGATTTTATTGCATGGCGTTATTTCACTCCCAGACGCGACGTCATATGATAAGCAACACAAACATGCTCTGAAAAATGTGATTTTTGACCTTTTGACCCCTACAGACAGGTGAGGGGGGGGGGGTCCACCGGCAAAATATTTGCTTCCATGTTGCTGTATTCATGATTCTCTTTAATTTGGTATGCAACATGATCATGTCCTGAAAAAGTTAATTTTTGTCATTTTGACCCCATCCCCCAGGGTCCAGAGAGGGGGTGGGGGTAGGGGGTCTGCAGGCAAAATATGTCATTCGTTAGGAGGGTCTGCAGGCAAAATATTTGCAACCATGTCAATACATTCGTGAGTCCCTTTAATTTAATATGCACTATGACCGTGTTCTGGTAAAGTTGAGTTTTGACCTTTTGACTCCAACCCCAGTGTCAGGAGTGGGGGCTGTCTGCAGGCAAAATATTTGCTACCATGTTGCTGCATTCGTGATTCTTTTCAATTTGATATGCAACATGACCATGTTCTGAAAAGTTGAATTTTGACCCAAAAAGCAGGGTCAGGATGTCGGGGAGGGGTCTGCGGGCAAAATATTTGCTACCATGCTGCTGCATTTGGTGATTATCTTTTATTTGATATGCAACATGATCATGTTCTGAAAAAGTTGAATTTTGACCTTTTGACCATATCCCCAGGGCCGGGGGATGGGGGTCTGCTGGCAAACTGTTTGCTACCATGTTACTACATTTCGTGATTGAATTTAATTTGATATGCAACATGACCATGTTCTAAAAAAATGTTATTTTTGACCTTTTTGACCCCTAGGAACAGGTGAGGGTGAGTCTGCGGGCAAAATATTTGCTACCATGTTGCTGCATTCGTGATTCTTTTCAATTTGATACGCAACATGACCATATTCTGAAAAAGTTGAATTATGGCCTATTGACCACATCCCCAGGGTCGTGGTTTGGAGGGGGGTCTGCGGGCAAAAAATTTGCTACCTTGTTGCTACCTTTGTGTTTTCTTAAATTTGATATCCAACATGACCATGTTCTGAAAAAGTTAAATGTTGACCTATTGACCCCATTCCCAGAGTTGGGGGTGGGGGGTCTGCGGGCCAAAATATGCTACCATGTTGCTGCATTTGTGAAATTCTGGAATTCGTATGCAACATGACTATATTTTGAAAAAGTTGAATTTCGACCTTTTGACACCAACCCCAGGAGCAGGTGGGTGGGGATGGGGTAGGGGTCTGCGGGTTAAATATTTGCCTCAATGCTGCTGTAATTCGTGATTCCCTTTAATTGGATATGCAACATGACCATATTCTGAAAATGTTGAAGCTTGGGAGGGGGGGGGGGTACTGGGGGAGTAGGTCTGCGGGCAAATATTAACTACCATGTCACTGAATTTCGTGATTCCCTTTAATTGGACATGCAACATAACCATGATCTGAAAAAGTTGAAGTTTGACCCATTGACCCCATTCCCAGGGTCGGCAAGGGGGGGGGGGGGGGAGCTGGGGGGGAGGGGGGTCTTCGGGCAAAATATAAGCTACCATGTTGCTGCATTCATGATGCTTTCGAATTTGATATGCAACAAGACAATATTCTGCAAAAATTGAAGTTTGACCAACTGACCCCATCCCCAGGCTCAGGGGAGGGGGGGGGGTCTACGGGCAAAATATTTGCTACCATGTTGCTGCGTTTGTGAAATTCCTTAATTCGATATGCAACATGACCATATTTGAAAAAGTTGAATTTTGACCTTTGACCCCAACCCCAGGTGTAAGGGGCGGGGTCGAGGTAGGGTTCTGCGCGCAAAGTATTTGCTACAATGCTGTTGCGATTCGTGATTCCCTTTAATTGGATAAGCAACATGACCATATATATATATTATTGCCATAAAGTTAATCATATTTTTATACGATCCTGATTTTCAAAGTAATGAAAAATAATTTTATTGTACTTTGGCTATCTTTGGATAAGTTCGATTAGTTTCATTCTCTACTGTCTATGAACAGTACTGTCCACGAGTTGATATGCAAGAATAAATTTCTTTTGCTGTTGAGTCATGAAATAGCCTTAAAACGCGTAAGTTGGATAAATCTACAAAGAAGAAAGAGGACAGAATGTTTAAAATCGCCATTAGGGACGCTGGTATTAAACAAGATGACATTGCAAGGGTATTAAACGTGCCTCAGAGTGTCTAAGCAGACCTTTGAAGGAACATAGAGAGGGGGACAGTATTGCATAAAGGAAACGGTCTACATTGATTCTTGAGTGCAAGGATTTGATACTGAAGCATTATGGTACGTGGTGCATTATCTGACGACCGCCTGATACAGTTTAAGGTGGTAACTGGGACATTGAACGCTCAAAAGTACGGGGAAGAAATCATGGAATCTGGTGTTAGGTCACCTTGGACTCGCTAGATGGCCAGAACATGGTGCTCTGAGTTGACATTGCAATACCTCACTGTACTCGCACCATCGAGGAATACAAAAATCAACAAAACGTCGCTAGTCTTCCACGGCCAAGCTTGTTGCCGAACTTGAACCGTATCAAACACTAGTGGGACAAGCTCGGCTGACGTGTTTGAAACCGGGAACCAGCCGTATCAAAACCATTGTGAATTTCGATAGACTCTACTGCATGAGTGGGACAGGATGTCTTGAACGCATGTACCCAGTGAATTTAATGATGAAAATGTGCCAGTTAGTTATTCGACAGTGTGAAGGCTATACTGGTAGTTGTGGATTATTATAAGCCCGACTTTACCATGGTCTGAAGATGTGCATATTATTTGGAGAAATTCTCAGAAATTTTTGTCACTTTTTTCACAAAATGAACTAAGTCATTTTTGCAGCCAAAGTAAATATACTGACGGGCAAAAGAAACGCTACATGAAAAATTTGCGATAATTTACTAAAAAGGAAACTTAAATTGATGATAACAGCTAAAATATATATGTATATTTGCCGACATACCTGATAAACGAAAAATCGATAAAATTAGAGTGCCCTAATGCTTAACTCAATGCCATGGTCATGGTTTGCTCGTGCAGCCCGTGCTTGTACACGACATGTTTTTACCTGACAAAATTACACAGGTAAATGTGGTTATTGATACCAATACCGAGTGCTAACACATTTCTTGCAAAACATTTGATTTGCGGAGATGCCGAGGTTAAATGCGGAAGAAAGGGCGCGATCATTGGCCATGTTAGAATGTGGACGTACTCAAGATCAAGTTGCTGTAGATCCCCGATGGCGCGACTTGTTCAACGTGTCCGAGCCACAGGGACATTTGCAGATAGGCCACGGTCAGGAGCACCCCGTGTGACGTCAGTAAGACAGGACAATTATATCTGTCAACGTCATCTACGCGACAGATTTTTGACGGCCGAATCCACGTCACGCTTGGTTATAGGCAACTGGCGAGTTCCTGTGAGTCGATACACAATTAGACATAGACTGTTGGCTCGAGGAATACGCTGTCGTAGACCCTTACGTGGTCAGATATTGACTGCCCGTCATCGTCAGAGACGTCTTCTGTGGGCTCAAAATCATCAGGTACAACGTTGGCAAAACGTGGTGTTTAGCGACGAATCACGTTTCAAACTGTCAAATGCCGATGGACGTGTACGTGTGTATAGACGTCGCAATGAACGGTACGCAAACAACTGTGTCCAGGAGTACGATCGCTTCGATGGCGGCGGTGTTATGGTCTGGGCAGCCATAAATCATGGATTTAGGTCTCAGTTAGTCGTCGAACAAGGTAATTTGACCGCTAGAGAATACATCAATCAGATTTTGCGACCTGTGATTCTACCCATGTTCAGAC
Organism: Loripinus fragilis; assembly: GCA_964019695.1. Taxonomy (NCBI): domain Eukaryota; kingdom Metazoa; phylum Mollusca; class Bivalvia; order Lucinida; family Lucinidae; genus Loripinus; species Loripinus fragilis. The sequence goes on from OZ026528.1 coordinate 21,090,984, forward strand.
AACGACGAGGATTAGTTTTGCAGCAAGATAACGCAAGACCACATGTTGCACACATTGCCAGGGACTTTCTGCAAAACAACCACATTGACGTTTTGCCATGGCCAGCAGTTTCTCCCGATTGTAATCCAATCGAACATGCCTGGGATTACATTGGACGACGTCTACGTCGACGCCAACCACAGCCCAGAAACTTGCAGGAATTGAGTGTGGCCCTCCGTGAAGAGTGGAACAGATTTCCACGATACTTACTCAACAATTGGTGTGGATCCATGAGAAGAGGCTAACTGCAGTGATAGCCAGTAGAGGCGGACATACACGTTACTGACTTTTGCAGGAAAACATATTGGGTGACCAGGCTCAGTAAATTGACGATTTAAACCGAAAAGTATCACAAAATATCGCGTGATCAACTTTATTTGCGCAAAAATGATCAAAGAATCAAATGAAATATTATTTTTAAAATTTTGAATCAGATTGAATGAAATACGACCCTGAGACTTAGATTGTAGCGTTTCTTTTGCTCGTCAGTTTAGATACTAGGTAATGTTTGTATAAAGTTGTTTCATTATAGCTCATTTATTCAAAGACAAACATAAAGTGGCGGGGGACATTAGTTCACTGAATTTGCTTGTTTACTTTATAAGTGGAGGACAGGGGGTCCATAAAACACTAAAAGTGGGCCATCATCGGCCCACCAGCAAAAGGCCGTGTAAATGACGTTAAGCTAGTGGACCGATGATTGCATGACATTTGAATGCTGGCCTGGTAGCTAGGGATCCCGGCCAGTATTGTTAAAAAGCTATATTTTTGTAATAGTCCAGGGGATGGGTCTGCCCCCTTCTGGATCCGCGCAAGGCCATGCTTTTTCATTTGGGCCTCGACGCGAGAAAACCTGTCTTTGGTGGTTTGCGATCAACACAAGCGCAGACCAGCCTGCGCATCCGCGCAGTCTGATCAGCGCCTTTGTTATTCGTTTTTTGCAAAGTATCATATGTTAACTTGCTACAGATGAAATTTCAATTCTCTAGCTAGTCTCTGTAGCTGAGGAGACTGCTTTGAAACTCGCTTTGTCGGAAACCCCGAAGACAGGTTTTCTCGCGCCGAGGCCCATTTGGTATGAATTACAGATGAAGTACCAGTCAATAATGACGTAGCCAGCCCCAGCCATCCAGACACTATTGCCATCGACACAGTCGTTGTTACCTCTCTCGACATCACTGACGCTGACGAGGCAACCACAGATCTAACAGTAACTATGACAGCAAATCCACCATCAACAGACTACTTCAAAGTTGTAAACACAGGCACTGCATGTAAGTACATGTAGCGACTAGCAAAGGCTCTGATCAGACAGCGCGTATGCGCAGGCTGGTCTGAGCCTTTGCTGGTCGCACATATCTCATTGTTGGAAATCTCATGTCCCAGCTCAAATATGTTCGCCATTGTCTATGTAATACAGAATCTAGGGCGAAGATTTGGTACCAGTAAAATGCATTTAAGCCCCCCCCCCCCCCGGTGGCTTAGGCTGCTGTCCGTTCTAAGGCGGTGGTTCTGTTGTTGTTGACTTTTTGTTTATTGTTACTCCCATTGTGGGACTCTGTGATTGTTCTATGTTTTGTTGTACGTTACTTTATGTCCATTCTAGTATTGCAATCATCTTGATGGAGAAGAGAGAGCTGATTGCTTTGCTTAATTTGTCTTCCTGGTGTCTCGTGATGGTTGAGCGACTCTTCCTCGCGGTGCCACGGGGTTGTCTGCAGTTTGTGATTGTGGTACAGTAAAACCTGTCTTAAGCGGCCACTTAAAAATAGACAAAAACAAGGTCTTAATGGAAAATGGTAGCTTTATGCAGGTCAAAAGTATTGCAGAATGCTCTCCTTGGAGCATTCTGCAATACTTTTGACATGCATTAGGCGATAATCGGTATTGGAAACCAATTTTGGTGTTCTTTTTGGGTGACAGCTTAAGACAGGTTTTACTGTATTTCCTGATCATACTCACTTACTGTTTTTGTATGTATACTGTAGGGGAAGGGCCGTAACTAGTGTTGGAAAAACTTGTGGCCCGACCCCTTGCTTTGTATTGGCAATAAATACGTTTAAACTAAAGTACATGTAGATCATAGCAAAAACGAGAGTAAAATTCATTGGCGCAGTTACGCACATGAGTAACAAGGGAAGTCACCTTATGTGGTAAAAGTGATTTTCCATACCATAACGAACCGCTCTTAAAAGAAGGAATTCGCTTGCTCTGGGAGCAAATTATTTCCTTTAATCCGTAAAGCGCCACCAATACTTTGCAACAGGCGATATTTTCAAATGTAACTGCTTTTTCAAAAATAGCAAATAAGGCATGAGAATACATTAGAATTGTCTGCTGGCTATCGATTATATAAAGGTTATATAAAGGTTGGAATGAATTATGAAAACATGCGCACAGCGTTTCCAATGACATATGCTAAAACAACTAAATTAAAACATGGTAAATGATTTGGAAACTAGACAATTAAGCAAAAATGCATGTGACCCACATTCGGGTAAGTACGGACGAGGTAGGGCAACTACGGACATAGACAGGGAAAATACGGACATATACAATTTCTATTAGGGTAAAATCGACAATGTATAGACTTATTGCAAAGATAATTTTGAGAGGCTGTTTTAGCGTTCTCTTTTTCTCGGGCCTTGTCGTTTGATGCATCAAGGAACATGTTTTGATCCTCGGGAAATATTGTGGTGCCCAGGCATGCTATCCTTCAGATAATGTGTACAAATAGCACAGTTTTGTTTCCTGGGGCACACCATCAATAATAGCTATGGAGATTTGGAACCATGCTTTTTGTTATCTTAATATATCATTATTGGTCTTAAACCTGCATTATCATAGCTTTGTTGGATCTAAAATATACGTTTAGCTAAAACAATCAAGAAATTATATCAGTGCAAAGAGAAAATCAAAGTAAAAACACTGTGTCCGTATTTTCCCGACATACAAAAAATAGTAAGTGAGTATGATCAGGAAATACCACAATCACAAACCGCAGACAACCCCATGGCAGCGCGAGGAAGAGCCATACAACCATCACGAGACACCAGAAAGACACACTAAGCAAAGCAACCAGCTCTCTCGTCCCTATCAAGATGATTGCAAAACTAGAATGGACAGAAAGTAACGTACAGCACAACATAGAACAATTATGTACAGACTCCCACAATGGGAGTAACAATAAACAATAAACAAAAAGTCAACAACAGAACTACCGCCATAGAACAGACAACAACCTTAGTCGCCGGGGGGGGGGGGGGGGGCTTAAATGCATTTTACTGGTACCAAATCTTCGCCCTAGATTCTGCTGAAGTACAAGAAATGTTCAGCTCGCATGGGGACCTTCTAACTAATGCAATGTATCATAATTGAGAAACACTCTCATCAAATTAACACATTATGATGAAACAAAGAAAAGGGCTCACGACTCCCAGATAGTCAGAGCTAAAGAAAACCTCAAGTTGAGCCACGGCGGGCCCAGCTACAGATAAGCATCAGACATCAACCTACCGATTAAAGCTTTACTTCAGAGCCATCATAGAGTCTGAGGCCTGACCTACCGTCGTGCAATTAAAGAGGAAACCATAGCTTTAAACAGTGATTGGGTTTAAAACCAGGCATGCAGACTGTTGAATGACATCCACGCTATATTCAACCTTTATATAACGTTTGATAATCTTTTTGAATTGATCACTACCAGTAGGTTTTCCAACAATTCTTTTGAATCTATAAACTAAATCACCATAAAATATAGATTCTGATATGCCTTGTTGCAGAAGAGTTTTTAACCCAATTTTGTATTTAACAATTAACTCTGAGTGTCTGTGGTAGAATTTAGGAAATGCCTTTCGAATTTTATGATATCTATAACCTTGTTTTAATAAGGCTTAAATTTTCACATGTAGCTGTGGTGACAATTTACTGTCACTGCATCTTAGCTCTCCGTCCTTTAAATGACAATAGTATGTGTAATGACCAATTTGATTTTAAATCTGACGAAAAATGCCAGCATTTTGTACTATAGTTTCTCCCTATCTGACATTCACTTCTCCCTAATTTTCCTTGGGGTGGGGGGGGGCGATTGTCTACTCCCTACTGTTAGGGCCTAGCTTGACCTTATTGATAGTGTATTTTGTTTTCACTTTTCACTTTTATGGTGACAAACCACAACAAACATTACAGTTGATTCACAAGTAAATTAACCCTTAATGTGCCTGCAAAAACATGGATTATTGCACTGTTTGGGTAGTCTCTGTGTGTATATATATATATATATATATATATATATATATATATATATATATATATATATATATATATATATATATATATATATATATATATATATATATATATATATATATATATATATATATATATATATATATATACAGCGTAAAAAGTTAGGCACTACCCGAATATTTTTTTCAGTGACGGATTTCATGTGTTTATTTTTATTCAAAAAAATATAAATTTGTAAACTATATATTGTTACCAAAGTATTTCCTTGGTCTGTTGAGCCTGTCAGTATGCTATTTGATACTTTTGATTAGATTCTACGGTGTCCTCAACGCAATATTCCCCATTTTGGGGGTATACCCTTAAAAGTATCGCAGGGGACTCCAAAAAGCTTCCTTTGAAATTGTTTTAACTCGAAAATAAACTGGACCAATTTTTTCAGACTAGTGCCAAAAGGAATCTGGCGAACTCTAGGTATCTTGCCAGTTACAGAGATAGTTAACTACACATTTATGTTTATGCGTTTTCAGTTCATATGACATGCCTTTTTTACACCTCCATATATTTTGTTCTATCAAAGCTATTCACATGAAATTTACAGACAGATCATGTTTTTGATTTTATTACAATATGACATTACAATTTTCATCTCATAGTGGTATGAAAATGACACAATGGGACAGTGAATAGGGACATTTTAGGGGTAAATGTGCAGTTGCCATTAAGGCTTATCAAATCAAAATTTGCTGTAAATTGTCACCACTTTATTTTTTTCTCATAAATATAACAAGTATAAATTCATATTTAGAAAGCTTCGCTGTTTTTCTCGGATAATGCTTAGACGGTGCTTAACATTTGACGCCTTGTGTGGACTTATAAGAAGCAGTCTTATCTGGGTCTATACTGTTCATTTGACATGCTTCTGAAACATTTTAGCAGGCAACTTAATAAACAACATTTGTAGTATTTTGCGCTAAAGTGTTAATATGATGTGGACAATTATTTTGCTCATGTTCGCATAATGCAACTTAGTTTAAAGACATATGTGGTTAATTACCATGGGCATCATTTCTGCGTCGAATAACTCAGAAATAATTCATCTATTCTTGATGAATGATTATTGCGAGCCGTGAAAGGCCTAGCCTCCTAGCCTAATGGCTAGCGTATCAGACTATCGAACTGGCGGACTAGGGTCGATTGGAAACATATTTTACAGTGTTTGTTTTTCTTTCGTTTTTAGCGTTTTTATGCTGACTTACTACATACTAGTTATATGGAATTATAAAAATGACAAACATTTTCATTCCTTTACATGCGCGGATCCAGGAATTTTCGTCAGTGGGGGGTGGGGGGGTAGGGGGGGGGGGTCCAGGTCAGTCTGGAAAAAAAGCTCTGTCAACGTTTTTTTTAGTCCTCAGCTTATTTTACAGAAGTCAAATGGTCAATTTCAGACATCTATCATTTTTCGAGGTTCCAGAAGGGGTCCAACATTTTCCAGGGGGTCCAACTTTTTCCAGGGGGGGATCCAATTGCTTTATAGAAACCCGTATATCTTGTAATTTTCCAGAGGGCCCGGACCCCCTGCCCCCCCCTCTGGATCCGCACTTGCTTTATGTTTATATTGAATTATGCACGAAATTGTGGTGGTGGGGGTAAATTTGGCCCTCCTGAAAGACCCCCCTTTTTTATTATGCAAGGGTACTTTAGCTTTATGCAAGGGGTACATTAGCTTTATGCAAGGGGTACAATAGCTTTATGCAAGGGGTACATTAGCTTTATGCAAGGGGTACATTAGTTTTATGCAAGGGGTACATTAGCTTTATGCAAGGGGTCCATTAGCTTTATGCAAGGCGTACATTAGCTTTATGCAAGGCGTACATTAGCTTTATGCAAGGGGTACACTAGCTTTATGCAAGGGATACATTAGCTTTATGCATGGGGTACATAAGCTTTATGCAAGGGGTACATTAGTTATTGATGGTATGAAAAAGCTATACCATGGTTGTCAACTTATACGGTAGATAATCCACCCCTATTACTTGACTTTTCGCTTACTGTAAAGGCGGCGCCTCATGAATGCGTAATTAGGACTGGTCAACCTTAGGCATAGGTAAAAGCTGAAAATGAGGTGTGGTTTTATTTAAAAGTAACTGTATCATCTTGTGCCACGACCTCATGTCTTTTTTTAGTCCATAAAACGCCAGCAAAATAACTGCATCTGAAAATGTCTATTTAACATAAGCAGGGAGGCAAACATTGTGGACCCAGATCAGACTGCTCCTATAGGAGCAGTCTGATTTGGGTTCACACTGTTTATCTATGAGGCTTCAAATACACTGCTCAAAATATTTAAAGAAACACTGCGTATTTTGCCGTTGATCACAATACAAAGTCACTCATAGCCTGACTCATAACGAGAGTTGGATTGATTTGGCAAACACATGTTACTCCTGTGATTAGTTGGTTACCCACCAAGAATGATGCTTGTTAATAAAAATGAAGTAATCCCTTTCCAGAAATCTCCATGGAGCGCTTTTTGTAAAAATGGAATTTTGTTTAAAATACCCCCTTTTTCAAAACCAAATTTTAAATGGATGATGCGTCCAAAGTGCCACAACAGCATCATTTCTGTACAGTCAATAGCCTTTCAATGTTGCAGAAATCATTAGGTTACGCTATTAACCAATTCGGAAGATTCTACAGAGTTCCAGAAAAAATCGTCATTTTTAGGAAAATGAAAAATTACAGAATTTGAGCCATGAACTTAAGCAGCAATTGTTTTATTAAAACCTTATTCTGATCCAAGACTTTGACTATCGTAGCACAAATGGCAAAAGAAACTGGGGTTCTGTCTTACAGTCTAATGAAATACATTACTTGTCTATTGGACAGGGGTTAACATTATCACCTTTTGAAAATCATCAGGTGTTCCTTTAAATACTTTTAGCAGTGTAGTTTAGTAGACGACAAAAAACATACATTTTGTGATTATGCGCTTTAAGGGTTTATAAATGTCAGTTTAGTCAGTTTACAGTTAGGATTTTCACGAAATCCACACACGTTTGCGCGGCTCTAAAAGCTTATTAACTTTTTACCAAAATATAAATAAAACCTGATTTCCCTTCCACAGCGGATGAAATAGCCGAACCACGCCCAGATATGAATATTAAAGTTGCCGCCTTTACAGTAAGCAAAAAGTATATTAATAGAGACGGACATATAATGGCATATCAGTTATCTGTTACATAAATCTTTTCTTTGAAGGGGAAATACAGACGGCTACGGCGGACACTCCAGCAGGAACATACGCCTTAGAAATAGTGGCAGAGGACAGATGTGGTGCGACAGATACTTCAACCATCACAGTAACGATTACGTCTACGGTAAGAAATCGGCATTGAAGGGAGAAAACCTGGCAACCAGGCCCCCAGATAAGAGTGCGTTACTAAAAATTATTTTTCTTATTTCTCAACCAAAACATATGTTGTGGGTCCTCAAAAGAACCGTCTCGATGAGACGGTTATTTTGAGCATCCAAAACACATTTTTAAACACATGGATAAGAAAAATAATCGCAATTTTACGCTTTTTTTTTGCTTAACTGGTCCTATGTGGCATCCGTGCAGACTGACTAGTGAGAGATCCAGAGGGGGTTGAGGGGTGTCACTCGACCCACCCCCACTCCCCCCCCCCCCACGCTCCCGCTTTTAAATGTCATATAGGTATAAAAAATGTCTCCGTGAGACAAAATAATTATTGTTTCTAAAGGATATTGAAGAAAAATAAGATACATGTAAAACAAGCGAATTCGATAACAATTTGATATCCCCCGCCCAAATTATGAGATTTTTTTCATTATCCCCCAAATAACTCCTCTAGCACTTTAATATCCTGACAAAACTTCATTTGCATAACTAACTACAGCTGTGCACATTGGTTAAATATACTCAGAATAAGTTTCATGAGATTCCATTCCTTGATTGCTGCTGAGGATGGAAAACAACATTTAAATATAGCCAATCAAAGGGCAATAACTCCTCTTTAAAGGGATTATGCTTTCAAAAGCTCTTACTTGTATGATTTTTTTCCTGTGAACAAAAATGACTTTTTATCAATGAGACGGATACCTTTGGCCATATTGTTGTATGAACAGTTTATAAATCTCACATACATCAATTTACGCTTATCAGTCGTTTTTCAGTTACTTCCTGGTTTATTCCGTTTGCAATAGTGCAACACATTGGGTGAACTTTAGAGAAAAACATTCGCATGAACATGAACGACAAGTATCCAACTACAATATATAGAAGCAGTTTTGCCAACATGTACAGATTTCTAATAGAAAAATATATTTTAACAATTTTTGCATATGAGTTTTTCATGATAAATGTCAAAAATTGTAAATAATAGATCTAACTGAAATACATACATTTGGGTCAAAATACTTTGATATAATACATTGTAATTACAACATTTAAAGTATTCTCAGAAAAACAATTGAAGGATAATAAATTTCTTTTATCTTTATAAAATTTGTAAAAATAACTTTCAAACAAAATAATTTTGTATCGGATAGAACTACCACTATCACAGTATCAATTCACTGTACGCTTGAAATGAGTGAAATCGACTGAATCAGTAGAATCAAGAGTTTTGGCCTAAGTTTGTGAGGGGGTGATAAGTATTTTCGCATGTTTTCTTATAGTAAGCATTGTTCTTCCGCCATGGATCTCATTATATTTCTTTAATATATGCATACATGTCATAATATCGTGCAAAAACAACGACAGTGTATAGTGGGAGCATAAGAAACGCATTCCTTTTGAGGGATAGTTGTAAAAAAGCGAAAATTAACAGCTTTTTATCTTCCTGTTTCAAATTCAAACAACTTAGCTAAAAATGATCCTACAATACCAGCAATCCCAGACTGATCTTTTTTTTTCGATTTTGAGATATTCAGTTATATATGACTGAACCCCCTAATAGCAGTGAACAAGAAACTGTAGCAGTAGAATCGATGCACTGAACGAAGTAATACCGATACTCATAACAGGTACTGTGCCGAGTGAAAGGGAACAATGAAGATAGTTTCGTCTATACTTGGCCAACTTTAAGCGCAAGATAGACTAAAATATACGTACATATACGCATCAAACCCACAACCTTTGTGTGATAAAAAAAATATAATAAAAGCTTGTCAAAAACTTCAGTTCGTAAACGAATACACGTTTGGAAAATTCTTGGAATTTTTTGGACGAAAATACATGTTTCTTTGCTTGATTTGATTATTAACGTCCCAGTTTACATGTTTTCAGTTATGTTGGGATGGTTCTTTATGGGTTGAACCAGTAGTAAGCAAGTATTAATGTGTCTTGCTCAAAGACATAACACAGTGGCGCCGATGAGGATAGACCCGGGAGCTCCTCGGTCTCGAATTAAGCATTGTACGACAAAAAGCCACTGTGCACCCTCCATGAAAATGCTTTTGGCAGTTCTTCCTCTTTAGTTGATTTAAAAAGGTTGGCTGTCAGTAACTGGCAAAATATTAACAATTATGTACATGTAGCATGAATGTGTCTTCGATCAGCTTGAATAGTTACAGTTTGGTAAGGATAATGAGCGGGCTGAATATGTCCTGCGTCTCATTTCTTCAGGGTTTCCAACCAGATCTTGCTAAAATCAGCCTGCTCGTTAACATAGACTAGATAAAAGCTTGAAGCTTTGAATGGCCCAAGTTTAGCTACTTAGCTATTATACTTTCCAGGGAGCAAATGCACGCATCAGACTGGCCGGATGTGCAGGCTGGTCTGCGCCTTTGTTGTTCACATGCGACAGAGTTAGGTTCTCTCATGACAGAGGCTCAAGTTTAACGTGAGATATACAGAAAAATTTCTTACACGGTATAATGACAATAGATAATTCTTCATAGTGGCGAAGTTTCAGTGTATATTTTCGTTGCATTGTTGCCCCTTTGTCATATAAGCGTATCCGCTTTTTGAGTCACCGACAAAGCATGATCAACTCATAGGGATCATGACTTTGTCCCTCCGTGTTGTCATTGGTGGCAGCACCATTGTGACAGTCCGCGTTGTCACACTTTTGGTTTGGGATCGATAACTTTTGAAGGGATTCATCAATTTTATCATTCATCAATCTTTGCAGGAGGGTAAAGCATCATAAATACAGTTTAAGTTCGAAAATGGCGATTATCCACAACATTTTAAACTTTTGGAGGAATGCAACAATTTCATTCAAATTTTAAACTGATAAAGCATTATAAAGTACACGCCAAGTTCGAATTTGGAGGTAATTTGCACACTTTCGACTGAGGTTTGGCCTTTTTTTGACTTAGGGTTAGGCTAATGCAAAAGCTATATTGGCTTTTTTTTTGTAGAATAAACTTCACATTTCTCCAAAACTATTATATCTTACAACTTCTCACTATAAGCCATGATTACTCCGTGCCTGTAGTTAAGCACAACCGTGGTTAAAAATGTAGGACACCTCCCCCATGGTGGGATCAAAGGTCAAATATGTAAATTTTGCAATAACTCAGTCAGTTGTCAATATTTTACTGAAATTTCGCATGCAGACAGAGTTACAATAAATACTAAACATATCAAATGTGATTTTTATCGAAGGCCTGGGTCCGACCTCCTGGGTGGACTTAGGGGGTGGGGTCAAAACGTCAAAATTCAACTTTTTTGGAACATGGTCAGATTGCATATCAAATTAGATAGAAACACAAATGAAGAAACTTGGTAGCAAATGTTTTGCCCACAGACCCCCTCTAACCCCCACTCAACCCCAGGGGTGGGGTTAACTTTTTCAGAACATGGTCATGTGCATATCAAATTAAATAGAATCACAAATGCAGCCACATGGTAGCAAATATTTCCCTCGCAGACCCCCCTCGAGACCCTGAGTATCAAAAGGTTGAAATTCAACTTTTTTTAACATTGTTGTGTTGCATATCAAAGGGAATCGTGAAATTCAATGCAGCAACATTAAAAAACTTGCAGCGTTTATCTCTTCTTTGGTTTATTTCATACCTTGAATCACGATAACAAACAATACAATATGATAGAGGAATGACCACTTTCTCCATTATATTATCGGGTGTCCCACAGGGCTCAATATTGGGACCGACGGTATTTCTCCTATTTGTAAATTACTTACCTCTCTTCTTAAATCACTGATATTGTGACTTATTTGCTGATGACGCAACTATACACACCAGTAGCAGTGATAAAAATATGATAAACGAAGAAATTTTAACTGACTATTACAAATTGTATATAGGAGTCAGAGGAATAAATTACCCATCAACTTTGACAAAACAACATATATACATGTTAATAAGAGCAAAACAATTAAACGACACCCACAATCTTGAATTAAATGTAGGTGAAACAAGTATCAAACAAGTCCCGAAACAAAAAAATTTGGGATAGTAATTGACAAAAAAATCTCTTGGACACCACAGATTGATAATCTGTGTTTGATTTTATCATCCAAAATATCGCTTCTCAAACACATCAGCCTATGTACCACAAAACGTGCAAAAGATATATTATCAAGCTTATATTTTACCTATACTAGACTATGCTAGTAATACATGTGGCTCAATGTCTGGTGCTAATATCAAAAGACTCTCTTAACTGCAAAGACGTGCTACACGTATTATTTTAAAAGCTGACATTATAACACCATCTTCTTACATGTTCAAACAGTTAAGCTGGCTACCAATACCAAATCAACTTATGTATAATAAAACAGTTTTCACATACAAAGCACTTAATAATTTTACACAGGCCTATATAATATACTTGTTGAGACCTATTTCAAAAACGCATTCTGGGTCCTTAAGATCAACTGATGATGGCCTTTTGTCAATACCAAGGTCACGGTCTGCACTATTTGATCGCTCTTTTTCCCATTCTGCTGCAAAGTTATGGAACACTCTGCCTAGGAACACAAGAACAGCAGGTTCCTTAAGTGAGTTTAAGGTTTCCTCCGTGGCTACCTTTGATTTTCATTATCCATTAATAATCAAACTATACTCAACTGTAATACAAACCAACATGCAAGTATTTTAGCATTTTAGAGATTTATAGAGTAATAATCAAGCTATACTCAACTGTGATACAAACCAACAAGCAAGTATTTTAACGTTTTAGAGAGATTATAGATTATAAATGCAAATCCTTGTTTGCAGTTTAAAAATTATATTATCTACATGAATCGAGTTTTATGTATAGCTTCATACACGTGCGCTATCTTTTAAAAATCTATGTTTAATTGTGTTCAAGAGGGCCACTTGGTAGAATGGCTTATGAGCCTAAAGTGTTTACCTCTTAAATATTGTAAAAGTTAAAAAAAATATATATAAAATTTGGAAGATTAAAACTGATTAAAATGACTAAGTTAGAGCGACCTGTCATGGACACTGATAGGCGGCGGCCATTTTAAGGCCTTCTTGCTTATCGTTTGACAGAAAAAAAACTGTATTCAAACTTGAACGAGAGTTTCATGGAAGCAATCCATATATGAGATTTGGAAGAAATTCTGATAAAAATGACTAAGTTAGAAAGGGCTGACCTCTTGGCTCTCGTTTGTGGTGTCTAACTGTGAGTTTGTCACTTTTCCATAGGTATTCTGGGCCAGGTGTGGTACTTGATTGTATCGATTCCTGATCTTTTCACCCTTACTTACTTTACTTAAGTCAGAGTGACCACGACAACAGACGGACAGACTAGCTAAAACCAATAGAGATGTTTTGTTTGTTAGTTTGTTGATAGGTTTGTCAGTTGATTTTTTGCGATTGTGGCACGTGTGTGTGTGCGTGTATGTGTGTGTGCGTGTGTGCGTGCGTTTGTGTGTGTGTTATCGTAAAGATGTTGTAACAAAACATTCACAAAACTATTTTTGTAAACATCCAACCTTCAAAAACATTCATGTAACAAAGCGATACATGTAGCACTAGGTGAACTTACCTGTATCTTTGAGACCTGTATATTATACTACCCATTCAGTGGAGCATTACATAATGCAACTAAAACAACGGTGGATTACAAATGTTATGTTTATAGTATCATGTTACCTGTACATGTAAACTTCTATGCAACAAATTCAAAACTGAAAGTGAGCCTCACAGGGGAAGATGTATAAATTATATCATAAGAAAAAAATGACCACTCGATGTAGTCTGATTGCTCACTGGGCGCAGAAGCCTTACTGTAGGTTTTACCAAAATGTACTTTCCACTGCCATTTCACCTTACCATACAGCTGCATAAAGCAGGATGAAATTATTAAAATGTAAGCCTACAAACCTACACACAGACAACAGATGCGCGAGTCTCTAACAGAGTAAAGAAGCGATACAGATTGACGTATTGTTAACCCTTTATGTACTCAGTGAATTCAGCCTACTGGTTATATACAATAAACCTGGGGTGGTAAATAAATAATAATATAATATTGCTGGTCTCAGGTTTTTATTTAAAAAAAGTTGCATTTCTTTCTCTGAACATCATATTTGTATAAATAATAGTGGAGATCAAGATGAAATGCCGCATGATGCGTAATTATATTTGGGTCTTCACTGTCTGCCAAAGTACACATTTAGAAGTCAATGGTATAAATAACCTACTTTCTGCTCTACATTTGAAGATTTATGACCAACATTTGCTTTCACTTCGTGCAATCGGTAGTTTATACTTGGTACATTAAATAAACAGCCGTCCATTCTACTGCTACAGTTTCTTATTCACTGCTATTAGAGGATTCAGTCATATATAGCTGAATATCTCAAATCGAAAAAAAGATCAGTCTGGGATTTCTGGTATTGTAGGATCATAAGCCTCTCAAACTTCTGGTGGAAATCATTTTTAGCTAAGTTGTTTGAATTCGAAACGGGAAGATAAAAAGCTATTGATTTTTGCTTTGTATAACTATCCCTCTAAAAGAATGTGTTTCTTACGCTCCAACGATACACTGACGTTTTTTTTCTTGATAGTATGACATGTATGCATATATCAAAGAAATATAATAAGATCCACGGCGGAAGAACAATACTAACTATAAGAAAACATGCGAAAATACTTACCACCTCCTCACATATTTAGGCCAAAAACTCTCGATTCTACTGATTCAGTCAATTTCACTCATTTCAAGCGCACAGTGAATCAATACTGTGTAGTGCAACTCAGCAAATGCAACTTGAAATTTACGGGTCATTGGTTACGATACAGTATCACACCAAATGTACCAACCCTCACCACCCAAAGCCCAAAAGCAATAAATTTAGCACTTTTACGTTTTGCTGCAGCCTTTACCTGGTCATGCATATCTTCGAATTCTGACCACAGAATTAAAGACTTCTTCAACAAAAATGCACAGATGTGTTATAATAAAGCCAACATGATCACGATTTGACAGTAAAACACTGACAACAAATACACAATTAGATGGCATACTAGTGAGAGAGTCAGCAATGATTTCGGAGCCAGTCATTATGGAATACAATCTAAAAAATGGGTTTTCATTCTTTTTTTCTACATTTGTGACTATTCAACATTGACGGTTGCACCATTTGGACTTGTTCTGTACTTAAACCATTGAAGCATAACAGAAATCAAGCATCCATTTTGATTGCATATATCTGGAACTATGAAATGCATGCATAATGACTTAAGGTTTTACAGTATATAATGCTAGAGATGGAACTTAATCTAAATATGAGCAGCGACAGGAGATTTCCAACAAATGTGGTATGTGCGACCAGCAAAGACTCAGACCAGCCTGCGCATACGCGCAGTCTGATCAGAGCCTTTGCTAGTCGCTTGAACATTCTATGACTTTAAAGCTACTGACTGAGCATAAGTTGGAGTTTCTAAGCGTAATAGGAGGCTGCATAGGCTCGTCTGAGTCTACACTTGTCAAAATACCACCTTGTTGGAAATCACATATCACGGTTCAAATGTTTTATGCTGGAAACATTATATTCCCATATATTTAGGTGAAAACCTGACAAAACATATGCTTTCTGCACTAAAACATGGTCACTAAAATACCCCTACTCCTAAACCATTTGGTCCTGTAATTAATGTGCCAAATTTTCTAAGTATACAGTTTATTGAACTTTTTTTTTAAAGTATGGGATTTATAAACCTCGAAAGGTGAAAAATCCCATAAAGAAACTCGTGCTTGCGCACTCGTTTCTTTATATGATTATTCACCCCCCTCTGTTTATGAATCCGTAATTTTAAATCGAACGATTAATAAACTCTACGAGGGGGGTTCAATATGTAATGAAAACCCATTCATAACTCCATCCACAAACGCATTAGGATTTTATGTCATATGCCAAACAAAAAATCAAAGCGTCGCCAATAAAATGGTACATAAAACCTTATTTTATCTTACCAATTTAAATAAGTTACAGACTGTTTAAAAAGCACACTAATATACACTGCATATCTTTTTCTCTGAATTGTAAAGACTGATTTTAACAAAGGTAGAAAGTCATGCTGTATTTTCTTAAACAAACATTTAACAGGCATGAATCACATATCAATAGCTTTCTGACTCATTTTCCCTTTATCTGCTATAACGATACAAACTTTTAACCGGTACCTATTTCTCATGCAAACGGTTTTATTGCGTTACCCCCTCTTACGTTGACGTCATTTACAGCAATGGACGTAACACTAAAATACGCACCGTTCTTGAAAATCAGAATTGTGGCTTAGTAACAGGAGAGGACAATTTTGATTTGTATCAAAGTTTCAATACATACTGTGCATAGGCAGCAGTCCAGTTAAACTGAAACCAATATCTAGGGGTATCCCATCTCAGTGGTATACCATTTTCGTTTCCTTAAATTTTATTGTCTGAAATTAGCCAGCCAGATAATGTACATCTAAATACGTGTAATAATGTCCAAATAATGCATCTGAATGCAAACATCGATGAAACGCGGTATTTTGTCTGATCCATTTCAGTATAAGCCAGAGATGTCATTCTTGTAAGTGATTTTCTTATTTCAATCGACGAACTTTGGGGTACTTTATGAGTGGGATAAAAATGAAAATTTCAAAATTGGCTATATTCCTTGCAAATGAACATCAAAGCAACCAGAAAAAAATGATACAAATGATTTTCGTATAAATTTTTGTTATGTATTTGTTCACGCAAAAACGACTCTGTCATTGGAATGCCAGAAAATGAAGCATCAAGGAGGATCTTAACCAAAATCGAAGCCTCAATTTTTCATAGAATATGAAACAATATAAAAAAACTTTGCAGGTATAAATCACCAATATATGGATATTTACCACACGAAGAAACAGACTGAAAACATCCCTCGTTCATGTAGTTATCTGCTTTTGAAAACATTGTTTTGTTTCATATCGCAGTGTACTTCAGAACCCTATCTTGAAAGTGGCTTGTGTAAACTAGGTAAAGAGTTGGACAACTGTAATTTTACATTTATTTAGCCAAGAAACAGACCTATTAATGAAAGTAATAATGACGTGTGTAAATATAAAACTCTGGGATTTACTGGGCTGTTTTCATTACATATTGAACGCCCCTCGTATATATTTTTAAATTTTAATTTAAATGGAGTTTCGCTGCAGCTCCATGATGGCACATTTATAGCGGTATGACAAACTTTCTGGATGCGCACATGAGTGGCTCTTTTGAGCATCCAATATACTTTAAGTTTTTTTATTAAGAATGGAGTAACACATTTCAATGAAACAATGCTCTAAATGGACGATCTGTCAGTCCTGATCCGGTTCCATACTGTTTTCAAAGGTTACCAGCTCGCGAAAAATGAAAACATTTGACCCATATAGGCTAACCTTTTTTGTGGGACATATGCTTACAGTGCTGACCTAGCTCAGACACCGCAGAATGTGGCGTCAGATCAGGGTCTCCACTGTTTCCTTACAGAATCCACTTTAAGAATTTGAATTAAATTTAAAAAAAAAACCCAACAAACCTTAAAACGGAAATGGACTGGTCTAATTCATAAACATGGGAAAAAACCATCGTGTTTAAATCAGTTAATGTATTCAGGCATATTCTGCACTCACTCTAGGTCCTCAATTTATTTTGTAGAAACCTGTGTTTGTTGGGGCCCCGGCGACTTCTGATCCTCTACCAGACGACACAGTTATTGCATACCGCATTGCAAGATTCAGCGTTTCGGATCCAGACCAAGACCCAATCACGTGCACACCTAGCAACACCATATTTGAGGTTATACGGCTTGTCGATCCGCCGGTTGACCCTCAAGGTTAGTACCAACTACCAAGTAAGCAAATTGAATTAACAGTTGCCGGGTCACTAGTGCACCACCAGTGAAACGACATTGGAATGAAGAGAGTTGGGTTGCAGTCCAGGAGCATATGAAGTAAAAAAATGGATCCCGTGGACATACATGTTTATTATATGAGCCAGTGCATGAGATTTCCAACAATGTGGCATCCTGACATATGTAGACTCGGACAAGCCTCTGCAGTCGCCTTTTAAGCTGAGAAACTCCAAATCGTGTTCAGTCAGTAGCTTAACAATCATAGAATGCTCAAGCGACTAGCAAAGGCTCTGATCAGACTGCGCGTATGCACAGGCTGATCTGGGCTTTTGCAGGTCGCACATACCACATTGTTGGAAATCTCATGCACTGGCTCAATTATGCCTTTATTATTATCATTCAGAACAGTGTTTTAGGAGCTCAAAATTTGAAGGTGATATTTTGTCTTTCAACTTTTTCCGCTTTTATCTCCAGATGGATTACACACCGAAAAATTATTGCATATTTTAATAGATACTAACATAAAAGAGGACCATGCATGCCTAAAATCAATACAAAATGCAATTTTCAGATGATTTAGAGATATATGATAAAGTATAAGGGTTATGCTGTGTACATTAAGCTGTTTTCCTGTAAGAGCCGTAGAAAATGCCTTTAGAGATGGGTGGGGTAAAAAGGGACTAATATCCTAGTGTTCAATATACCTAGAAAGTAAGCTCACAGAGCATGGGGCTGATTTAGGTTATTGTTCACCCTCAGGACAATTTTTCATGGGTGCCAAATTGTTTATTCGGAGCATATAAATGCAAAACAAGGTAATCCTAGCCGACGGCTCAGGGTGAGCTTATAGGATGGGACTCGAGCAGGCATCCATCCGTCCATCTGTCGACACTTTCAAACATGAATATCTCTGAGACCAGCTGACTGTTCATGATAAAATTTTATCTGGAGCATTATTGGGGTAGGGAATTGGCTAAATTAGGTTTTAGGCCAGATCAGATTAGAACTTTGGTTTTCATGGCAACAGAAAGCTCCCATAGGGTTATAATGGAGAAACCCTTGTGACCACTCTAGCTCCTTCATTTTTGATTGGGTCTTCTTTATTCTTGCAGGTAATGAGGACAACCTAAATATCTTACATGGGTTCGAAATTGGGCAGTATTTGACCAAGGAATTATGAGTTAGATGCCCTTGAGCGTTTAAAAAAAGCTCAATATACAATGTACTCGTAATGGGAGAAAGGTTGTAACCACTCTAGTACCTTCATTTTCCAAAGGATCTTCTTCATTCTAGCAGGTAACAAGGTCAACCATTAAAGCTTGGACGGGTTTGAATAGGGTTTCCACAAGATTCCATCACTGACTTTGGAGTTAGCTGCCATTGAACGTCTTTAAAATCAATGAATTATGTTGTGACCACTCTAGCGCCTTCATTTTTGATTGGATTTTCTTCATTCTTCCTGGCAACAAGATCGCCCATGAAATCTGTTTTGGGTTCGAAATTTGGCAGAATCCAATCAGGGTCTTAGGAGTTACCTGCTCTTGAGCGTCTGAAAAAAACACCATAGACTTATAATGGGAGAAATATTGTGACCTCTCTGGTGCTTTCAATTTTAAATGGATCTTCTTCAGACTTGCAGATAAGAAGGAAAACTACAAAAGCTTAGATAAGTTTGATTTTCGTCAAGATCCCATTGCATTTAATGGCGTTAGCTGCACTTGAGCATCTTAAAAATTGATTGATAATGTTGTGACTGCTCTAGCGCCTTCATTTTTTACTGGATCTTCATCGTTCTTGCAGGTAACAAGGACAACCATAAAATCTCGTATGGGTTCGAAATTGGCCCAGATCAGACCTTGGACTGTGGAGGTAGCTGCCCTTGAGCCTCTGGAAAATCCCCATAGACTTATAATGGGAGATCTATAGTGACCACTCTAGTGCTTTCAACTTTAAATTGGCCTTCTTCATTCTTGCAGATAAGAAGGACAACTAGAAAAGCTTGAATGAGTTTGTATTTCTTCAAGATCCCATTACCTATTATGAAGTTAGCTGCCCTTGATCGTCTTAAAAATTGATGGATAATGTAACATTGTAGTGACCACTCTAGCGACTTAATTTTTGATTGGATCTTCTATATTCTCGCAGGTAACAAGGACAACCATAAATTCTTGGATGAGTTTGAATTTAATGTAGAATCAACCTAAGACTGTGGAGTTAACTTCCATTGAGCATCATAAAAAAATCTGCATAGACTTACAATGGGAGTTCTGTTGTGACCATTATAGCAGCTTCATTTTTGAATGGATCTTTCTCATTCTTGCAGGTAAAAGTTTGATTTTGGCCACACCCAACCACCAGCCACAGAGTTAGCTGCCCTTGAGTGTCTAAAATATAGCTTTAAAATGTTGTAACCACTCTAGTGGCTTCATCTTTTATTAGATTTTCTTCATCCTTGTAGGTTACCAGGACATACATAAAAGTATGTATGAGTTTGAATTTCTGTCGGATCTCATCACTGACTACCGAATTAGCTGCCCTTGAGCATCTAAAAACTATACTTCCATGCAATTTTTATTCAGATCTTTTTATTACTAGCAAATAACTAGAACTGACATAATATCTTATGTTTATCTATGAATTAATTCCTGGTCACTGTTTCAAGTTCAAAGTTACCTGCCTTTGAGCAGTGTAAATTATGGTGTCTCTAACATTCAGCAATCGTTGCTCATTGGGCTTCTTGTTTTTCTATGGTAATTTATTCAAAAATCTTTTTTGCATAATTTGCATATACATGAATATAAACAAACAAAAATAGATTCCGAAGAACAAGAGGTGATCATACAAGATTATCTTAATCTTAGCTGTTAATTGCCATATACAACCAAACATGGTACCAAATTGATGCTTCGACATGACACTTTTAATTAATTGACCGATATGCAAGTTGCCTAATTTGCATATTCATAAAACATTAATGAAGATGTTCAAAATAAAAGAAAGCAAATATACTCGTTAAAATGAAATGGGACAGTGTTCAGTCTAGGAAATTTTAAAGGTGCCATTTTCATTCACTTTGGAATGAATACTAAACGCTGCCAAACATTTCCACATTCACCTAATGCAAAGATGGCCCACTTCAGCTTTAGCAAGGAACCATGGTCCTCTCTAGATTGAACACTGATTGGGGAATCAAAAGAGTTAACTATATGTAAGATGCTAAGCGTTTCATGCTTCTTAACTCGGTGCCAGATTAATGCTTAAACAGCAGCTCTTATTTAATTCAAGATAAATAGCAACTAAGATATAAATTATCTTGTATGTATACGCTCCTATAAATTTGATTTTTTTTTCTCGTTTTCTTAAGTTTTCATATGCAAATTAATGTGAATAATATTAGATAAATCCACAATCACACACTACAGACCCACATATGGCACCTCGAGAAAGAGCCATACATAACGAACGGGACTAGTCACAAGACACCAGGAAGACAATAAAAACAAAGCAAACAGCTCTCTCTTCCTCGTCAAGCTGATTGCAAAACGAGAAAAGGGCACAAAGCAATCCATAACAAAACAATGACCAACACAGAACCCCCACAAACTATTAGAGGTGCATAAAACAGTGAATGGACAACAACAAATCACCCCCTAAGTATTATCTTGTGTAACATTCTATGTATCTCGCTCCAGAGGAATTATATTGATAGCAAAGCTTAAAGATTTTACAATACCATTAGTGCTTTGATTGTTTTCTAATTTTCTCCAAGTCCTACGTTTTTGGGTTCGATCTCAGTTCTAAGCATGTATGTGACCTATATTTGGGCCACAGCGCGAGAAAACCTATCTTCGGGGGTTTGCAAACAACAAAGGCACAGACCAGCCTGAGCATCTGATCAATCTGATCAGTTCCTTTTATTATTCGCTTATTGGAAAATATTATATCTAGACTTGCTATGAGCGAGAGTTAATATTTCTAGCTAGTCTCTATAGCTGAGCAGGCTGGTTTGAATCTCACTTTTTTGGAAACTCCGAAGACAGGTTTTCCCGCGACGAGGCCCATTTCAGGAAGACAATTCATAACGTATGGCTAAATCACTCCCAATGACACTATATCTAACGTACAAAATTAAAAGTCACTATAGTACCGTGGGGTCAACGCAATATACATGTTTCCAAAAATTAACATTCATGCCCATGAGGACCACATATGCTCCTGATCTTTATATATGAGCTGTGACATGATATTTCCAACAATTTGGTATATGCGACCAGCAAAGCCTCAGATCAGCCTGCGCATATGCGCAGTCTGATCAGAGCCTTTGCTGGTCGCTTGAATATTCTACAAATGTTTAGCTACAGACTGAACATCATTTGGAGTTTCTAAACTTAAAAGGAGGCTGCACAGGCTCGTCTGAGTCTACACTTGTCAAAATGCCACATTGTTGGAAATCACATGTCGCGGCTCATATGTAGATCTAAAGTCTCCTGGTTTGAGTATTACAGGAGGCACTGCGTTGTGCCTGTAAGCAAGGTACTTTATCCTCGTTACTTTGTATTGGAACCTTCTTGTATACTTACCATGTACATTCAACAGAGAAATTGGCCAGTACTTTAAAATTATACCTACTGTCGTGCCAACCAAGGGTGACAGTAACGTACTATTTTGCTTACAACTGTTAAGTAAAACATTAACTTGTACACCCACTTCAGCTGACGCGAATCGATAGATCACCCGTGGATAGGATTAAAGCTGCATTGTCTGTAACTTTTGATCTTTTAATTTTAGAACTAATGTTTCTATTTTTCAAGAACACAGTAAAAAAACTAAAATTCAGGTATACATTTTACCAATTTCGTCAACTAAACAAATTATCAGTATCAAACAACAGCATTTATGTTAAAATCAACTTTCTATAATTATTGGAGGGACGCAAATAATTACCAACACGAGATAAACACACCTGTTTTATAAGATAATTCACTTTTCCGTGCAGTTTTCAGCTATAGTGAACATATTAATTGTGAAAGCGTAACTTAATTCTACTTTTACAAATGATTTAAAAAGAAAAAAAAATCGAAAAAATTTCATAGTTGCAGACTTAGTCTCTTTAATACACAAGTGATCTTAGAATCTATCGATTCTCATTCCATTGACATGCCATCACTCTCACTCTTGGCTGCAGAAAAATAGAGAATACTAGGTCAGTGTCTTGCCGAGCGATTCAACATGTGTTCTCAAAGCCGAGCCTGGTAAACTTGATTTAAAAAAGACGCAAACCTGGTATTCTATTTATCAGTTTACCCTTCAAACTAGCGATTGTGACGTAATTTTTTATTTTTGTGTTGATTCAGCGTCATTAGCGACGTCATTCAAAAAGTGCAACGTCATCATGACCTGATAGAGGTAACATGCCGTGAACTAGGAAACGTTTATCAGGTTATGATGAAACAATTCAGCTAATATGAGGGGTGACTGATAAGTACATTTACTTGGCTATGAAAAGCATGTTTTTATACCTTGATTTGTGATTACTGATGAAGAACCTGTTCTATAACTATACTCTTCAAAATAAATAAAGGACGAAGATCTTAGAATGCGAGTATAATTATCTCAAACATTTAAATTCTGTAAAACTTGGCCCGAATATTTCTATGTTTTATGCCCATAAATCAAGAATCATTCTTAATGATTCCCATGCCTAATTCTTCCATAACTGTGTCTCAAATGCACAAACCCTCATAACACACACTTTCAAAAGGCAGTGGGTGGGGTTAAAAAATTCTTCTGTGGTCGTTCAAGTAGAATAAATGTGATACAAAATTAAACTTTGTTTTAAACAGTTCAGCTTACATGCAAAAATAATCTTCAAACTGTTTCAATATACTGGGAAGCAAGCATTTTCATTTCTGAAATGGACTTTTGACATTGTTTGGTTTTCTGTAAACAATGTGTGTACTTTGCCATCAAGAATCAGATTTTCAATCGTCATTTTATGCCATTGAGTGTAAGAAAAATGTCCTGACGAATCATTTAAAGATTGTCACAGACAAACGCCAAAACCAGTTGTCTGAATCTATAGTCTGGCCATTACACCACAGCCAAACGGAGCAATTTTCTCTCACAGGAAGAGGTGGATGGTATCAACGGGATTAAAACGCCATAAAATCATGCGAAAAACAGAGATTTCAGCATCTAAAAGCACTTTTCATTCATTTCATGCAGTTCTGTGGCCCATGGATTACACACACAAAAAATGGCATTCCAATACATTTAGGGCAAGCTTTACAATGACAAAAAAATCCTTGTTAGTAACATTTTCTACCACTTTATTTTTGCTGTTTCACTTAGCAATAAGGCGTCAAAGATGTCTGAAAATTTTAAGGCTAGATCGTAAAATCGGTTTTCGAAATACGTTCTACACAAAATGCATCAATGTTATAATTGATAGTATTGGTCCTTCAATTATTTTGAGGAGTATATAATTTATAGATCTTAAAATAAGTAAACTGCCAAGGAAAATGTTCAATAATATCAACTTTTGGCCACTTAATCGCTTACAATAAAATATTTGCCTCATCGATAAAATTCACCTGTTAAAGGGAAAATTCACACTTTTTTGAAATGCATTTATCATAGAGCTTACAGTATGGTAGGAATAATCATTCATTTAATGTGTGTGAAATTCCTTCAATTAGCCTGTAATTAATTACTTTCAGTCGGCACTGGGGGTCTGGCCATTTGCAGGTCAATGAGCTCCTAACAAGTGGACTGGAATCACTATGACCTGCTTACACACTACAGGACCAAAGTCTTAAATCCTTGATGATGGCAAAAAAAAATAATGTTTCAAAGTAATATTTTAAGCAGTATGTACATTGATGACTATATTTTGATACCTGGGCCAAGGTTTGATAATTATTACTAAAATTCAACCCTTAAAGCACTAATTATGACTATAGCAGACGACATATTTTGTAATAACTTTCTTCATTTTGAGTACAATAAGACATTATAGCGCAATCAACTGAAACTTATTGAAAATCAATATCCTTTTCTTTTAACAGTCGTAACATTCTAATTTGGATTAATCTGACTGATAATTGTTATCAAAACAGAATATCAATTATCCAATATTGAAATGAAGCAATGTATGGAACCACTAGCAAGGTGATTCTATGAGTCATTTAGCTGACCTTAAAAATAGAGGTTAATGTCCATCTTTTAATGTCCATTACTGTAACATGGCAGCCCCCAGATGTTTAGATTAAGGCAATGAACACTGCCATAATTAACATAGCAGATGACGGGATGATCTATGAAAAATATGACTTAGTTATTTTTGATTAAAGTAGAATGTTCAAAACCATGAACATACCCTTTAATAAGTAAACCATACAATCATCTGTTTTCACTCAATCGTTAAATCGTTTTGATCCCCATTATACAGTGTATAGAAAATCGTTAACTTTTAGATGGAAAAATTGCTAATTCTAATTTTTTGTGGCTAAAAATCGCTTATGGAAATAAAATATGGCCAAAATCGCTAACCGATATACTCCATCCAGGCCCTCACCTATGCTTTTACTATCTTGTTTCTGTTTTTCAGAGTTCGACATACGCACCAAAAGTACTGTGACAGAGGATGATATTGATTTTAATGATAATCCTCCTGATGGTGACTTCACAATGGCCATCACATGTACAGACGGCACCACGTCGATAAGTCATAATATCATTGTAGACGTAACTGATACAGTAAGTTTACCTAAAGACCTACATTTTACGCAATAAAAGTGGTACCTTTGCCTGATGGCTATTCCTGGCAGATCTAATTCTAATCTTAATATTATTATGACCTCCTTACAGGGGGTAATAAAGTGTTCCGATGAAGGCTTTTGGTATTTTCTGAATGAATATTGATTTGTATCTTAGCGAAAGAAATTTTGTTTAATACAGGTAAGTCCACTCCTGAGGTCCCTTTTTTCCAGTGAGATAATGAAATCCATTTAATATGTCCCTTTTTATTTATTAAATCCACTACTGACCTTTCATGACAGAAATACTAAGAGTACTATCCCAGCAAACATGCCTTTATGGGACCCATACGGGGAGTGCAACAGGGTTCCGAATGGGACCCATATGGGTTATCCCATATGCGGGTTGTCCAGATGGGTCCCATATGGGTCCTACATAACAGCCCCATTAAGAAAAAAAAGAAATGATCAACATATTGATTTAAACTGATTTCGTTCTTTATAATGCATGACAAATAAACCCACTTGTTGGCCACTTCATAATGGCTATTAGGCTAAGGCCCAGTTTAAAAAAAACATATTTAAGATTTTATTCAAACCGTCTGGTAGAAATTTTCCAGATGGTACAGTTCATTAGGGTAACATGTGAGTGTCACTTTAAGGGTGGATGCCAATCCTGAAAGTGGTGCAGATTTTTTCCTCGACATACTAAATCCACCTTCCCAAAATAGTGCTATTATTTTCAATAAAGCTTATTTTTCATGATGTCTAAGTTTCAGTTCAACTGAAATCTGCCACAAAAACAGCTATAGCCAGTTTGATGGCCTAAACTAACATTTTAGTATCCCATAAGCCAGGAAAAATTATTTGTTCTAAAATTTTGATGACATAGTACAAAAATGACGCCTATTTCGAGGTACTGTTCACATACATGTGCCATTATTGGAACGGTTTTGAAAGTGCATGATCGTATAAAATGACTGATTTTTAATCGCATATTTTGTATCTCTTGGTCCCATAAGGCCAGAATTTTTTTATTAGTTGATTTACAAACCCTCCTACTGTAATTTTCCAGAAAATAGGAAAAAAATAAAATTTATTTTCTAAAAAATTTTTTTTATTTTATCCACCGACTCTAAATATTATTTGTTTGGTTGAAAAAAAAAAATTTTTTTTTTGAGGTTCTGTCTGTGCATTTTTGAGAGTGACACTGTTAAAAGTGATTGTCCTGTCCAGATTTTTAGGAAAATGATGAAATATATAAAGATTAAAATTTACCTCATTTAAGTTTTACTGTTTTTTTCTGGAGATATAAAAAAAAATAATAATAAAAAAAAAAAAAAAAAAAAGCTCTGAAAATGACCAGTTAACTGGTCATTTTCAGAGCTTTTTTATTTTTTATTTTTTCGTCCCCCGACCCTAAATCTGAAAAAAAATTCCCGTAAATCAACTAATAAAAAAAATCTGGCCTAAATTAATCAAGAGAGCATCAGACACTGCTTTTTTGAATGTACGAGGGGTGTTCAAAAATACGCCGACAGATGCTGCCATTCCCTCAGTTTTTGACTGAAAGGCGTGAAACTTGCACATAATGATACCCAGAGAATTCTGTATGTCCAGTGAAAATTTGATACAATTGACTTCAAGCATGATCAAACGACCGTTGTTATGGTAACGTTGGGTCGTCACATCCGGCCCAACGCCATCCAACGTCACGTTGACGTCGGGTTATCCCAGAGTGATTATTGATTGTTTTTTCACATACCTTTCCGTAATTTCTGTCTAAAGTCTTTCGTCCATTTCAAAGTACTCCCCCTTGAACGAAATGCGCTTTCTACACCTTTTAACCCATGAATAGAAACAGTTCTTGTATGCCGATGGTCCAAGGGGAAGCAATTGCGGACTGCACCGCCCTTTGCAAATCTGCAGCATCGTCAAAATGTCGGCATCACAGAATCTTCTTCAGTGTGGGGAGCAAGAAGAAATCACAGGGGGCCAAATAAGGGCTGTAAGGAAGATGACCAAGCACTTCAATGGACCATCTGTCGATCGTTTCCTGAGTCGATTAAGCACGATGGCTAGACGGATTGTCATGATAAAACAGCATGGTCGGCAACAGGGGTGCTCGTTTCTTCTGCATGGCTCAAAGGAGGTCTCTGTTCTGTACCTGTTGGTAAGAAATGTAAACCATAGCAAGCGATCTGCTAAACATGTTATCGATTGTTTCCATATTATAATAAATTCTTATCTAGAAATGTTAAATGTTGTTTAATTCAAAGTTACCTTTGAGTAGTAATTTGCTGTGACCGTCTGTCCTTGCAGAACGGCATGGCCAAGGATGTCGCCATGGATGTTGAAGAACATGATAAACATCTGTTTCTTGTTTGAAGGACTGACTTTAAATTTCTTGGGTGATGGAGACCCTGGAGTTTTCCACATTGTAGACTGTTCTTTTGATTCAGGTTCATATAGACTGATCCATGTCTCGTCTGCGGTCACAATCCTACTGAGAAAATCTTCCCCTTCTCGTTCGAATCGCTGAACAAAACGCAGGCACGACTCCACCCTTTGAGCTTTCTGACACTCTGACAGCATTTTAGGGATCCATCTTGCCCATAATCTCCTCATATTTAAACTCTCATGAATTATAGTATGTACTGTCCCAACACAACAATCTACCCGCTGGCTAACTTTTCTAACCATGATAAGTCTGTCTTTATCCAGGAGTTCTTTGATTTCCTGAACTTTCTGCGACGTTATTTACGTCGGACATCCTCTGCGCTGTTCGTCCATCACACTTTCGTATCCGTTTTAATACCGCGAGTACCACTTATGCAATGCCGTTCTCTTCATTGCAGCATCGCCGTATGCCTTGACCAACATTTCCATAGTTTCTTTTCTGTTTTTTCCATTGAGAACACAGAATTTAATTGCTGTTCTCTGTTCGACGCTCATTTTGATGCACCTTGTATAAACAAAATAGCCACTAAAGCTCAAATGACGTCAAACGTTAATGTGACGTCACTGACGACCTGTCAAGATTTAGAGCCATACTGTGCTAAAATTTGGAGACGATATTGAATCAGACGCAAGTGATAGACGTCATTTTCCGAGGGACACAAGTTTGCGTTTTGTTACATTTTGGGCCGGGTGTTACAAGGTGACGTTACCATAACAGCCATAGATTTATCATGCGTAAAGATAATGTCAGTTAAGTTACGTTTTGAGAACAGAATATTTCGGGCATCATTATGTGCAAGTTTCGCGCTTTTCAGTCAAAGACTGAGGGAATGGCAGCATCTGTCCACGTATTTTTTGAGCACCCCTCGTATATAGAAAAAATGCCATATTTTCTTTACATGGAAAGGCTGTATACAAGGTACCCTACCCATTTTATTTAGTAGACATTTTATTTTTACAATTTGATAAACATAAATGTACTTCTTTATACATTTATACATGTAACACTGAATTTGCAATCGAATTTTCTTTATTTTAGAATCATCACATATTGCAGGTTCTTTTGAAAGTTCATTTGAACCCTTCATTGTGTTATTTACGTAAATGTATACATTGATTTGCTGGTATTTGCGCGTATTGCCGGTGCTTCATAGACCGGAATTGGTAGATATTGGTGTTAAATCATATATAGAAAAAACATGCCATATGCCTAAAGGACTATAGAATTAGATCATTTTTAAGTATTTAGTATATACATGGCGATTTACGTAAGCATTTAGGAATAGATTCGAGTAGCGATCATGCAGATCGGTACTCAAATCTATTCCTAAATGCTTATATAAATCGCCATGTACATGCTGAATACTTAAAAATGATCTATTTCTATAGTCCTTTAGTCATATGGCATGTTTTTCTATATAGTATTAATACCAATATCTACCACTTAAGGTCTATGAAGTTCAGAATTGCATAAGTGGCTATTAGTGAGTGCAAATTTGAGCATTTAAATCATCTGCCATAGACATAGGAGTAGGAACAGGGGGGGGGGGGCAGGGGGCCAGGCCCCTTATAATTTTGTAGGGGGGGGGGGCAGAATAGCCTTTGGCCCCCAATAATATGTCTAATTTGACATATAATTGCTTGTCACTCAGGAGAAAATAAGCAACTTCCACACATTATGATTAGTAGAATTTTCTTCGTTCACTTTGCTTGCTCACTCACAGTTTTTGAATTTGGTTTAAAATTCTGAGAGCAGACAATTTGCTCAGATTTTAATACTTTTCATTTCTTTTAGTAAGCAGGCTGTTATCACACTGTATGTATATGTTTGTAAAATTGTAAGTATGCATCATTTTTTCAGAGATAGCGGCTTTTTAAGCTTTTTCTATTTTCAATCCTAAATTTTAAAGAGCTACAATTTTTCTCTAACTTTTTGTCCCTCTTTGCCTTTTGCTCTGAAATACCTTTCAGGCAATAGGCTTCAACCAAAAACTTTCCTCGCTCGCTTCGCTAGCTCAGAGTAAAATATTTTATTAATTTTTAGTTCTTTTTTTATCCCTCTTAACTTTTTACTCTAAAATACCTAACAAAAAATTTTCCATGCTCGCTTCACTCGCTCGTACTCAAATTATATGTTTGGTTTCTTATAAATGGAGATCCATTCCTTTGATTTTAATAATGCATGTGTATAAATTCAAATAACTTTTATGCAATATAATAACCTTCCACTTTCCTCGTTCACTTCGTTCCCTTGAAGTAAAATTACATGTATATATTTGGGGGTTTTCATAGAGATCGCTTGCTTTGATTTTTATGATTTTCATATCAGGACGTAATGTATAAATGTATGCGAACATATGCATGCGCATGCATACATGTGTGTGCGTGCGTGCGTGCATGCGTGTGTGCGTGCATGCATGCATGGGTGTATGAACATCTAGCAGCATGTGCATGCATGCACACGAGTGTGTTCATGCATGCGTGTATGCACATTTTACGACGACGCCCCCCCCCCAAGTATTGGCCTTGCTGGCTTTGCGCCCCC
The DNA here is from genome assembly GCA_964019695.1 of Loripinus fragilis. Taxonomy (NCBI): domain Eukaryota; kingdom Metazoa; phylum Mollusca; class Bivalvia; order Lucinida; family Lucinidae; genus Loripinus; species Loripinus fragilis. The sequence continues at coordinate 21,121,355 of OZ026528.1, forward strand.
ATCCCCAGTATTGAAAAGCTTCCTACGCCTATGATACAGTCCAGACCTGGCCCCAAGTGATTATTATCTGTTTTGAAAGAATCATTGACACTTGCTATCGGTAAATGCCTATGGTTTTCTGTAAAAATAAAAGTTTGTCAATCGTCCCTTTCTTCACCTTGAAGCTACCCTGACCTGAGTACTGACCCCCCCTATGCCAGCAAAAGCTTTTGTCTGTATATGTGTTACCATATTGTATCCATTTTATGGAAGTGGCTTGCTGGCACAAGGGGGGAGATGTTAAGCAGCCTAAAAAACAGGGCCTAAGCCCATAAAATGCCTTTTCTACTGAATAAGAAATTAGTGACAGTAATGAAGGTTTCTAGAACCAACCTCCTAAATTGCTTTGTATTCTGTGCTAGTTAGATATATTGTACAAAAATATTAAAAGTAGAATTAGCAAGGTTTATGCATTTTTTCATAAGAAAAAAATCTTACTGTTATTTAATGACACATTCTTTTGCAAACGCCCTGTACTTATCCATTTGCATGCTTGGGAATTGCTCATGTTTTTGTTTTCGTCTGCTGACTTTCCTCAAAAATACGTTTTTACAAATACACCACCCAGGACCACCATCGGAGTGTCGAACAGTTAGGATCCAGATCAAGACCGATATTCTGTTGGTCTTCATCTGGGTTCAAACTGTTTGCAAAAGGCTAATGGCAGACGACAAAATTATCCACTGGCATGCAAAGAGTTATAACAAGTTAATACTTTAGTGTTCAATATATTGTAGGTAGCGTTCAACTTGGATATACATGTATATGTATATCATAAATATTCGGGCACTTTAATACATTTGACATGCTTTGCCCTTTAAACAAATCAAAAGTAAAATTCAAAGGATCTAGTTAGAATCAGTTTTACTTTTCAATGCTAAATGGGACACTTTCATTCCTTCAAAAGTATTTATTTCTTTTGTTGAGCTTTCAGTTTTGTATTATTTACGGTACATGTAGTCAAAATTCTACAGGTAACTTCTAAATTATCTCCCCAAAATCATTTTATTACAAAGCATATTTTGTTTTTAAAACAATTTCATCAATTATCGTGATTTGTTAATAATCTGCATATGATATGTTCAATAGATATCACCATGCCTACCAAATAAATCAAGAAAACGTGCAGAAATCACTTTTTAAAGCACTTTTTATTGTCATTTAATTACAGACCCCCTCCCCTTTCTACCCGCAATAACTCTTGAGTTCGTAAGATTTTTGAAAAAAATTGCTAGCTGGCTCTTGCCATTAGATTCACCTTTTGCACTGATACTATGTACCAGACCAGAAGCTCAAAGGCAGCGTTCTGGGAATCAGTAAAATAGGCGTATAAAACCAAAGTTGCCAATGATCCTTTGAACAGGGTTCGCACAGGCTTGAAAAGTACTTGAATTTAGAGGGATTTCTTGAAAAGTCCTTGAAAATTAAATCTGCCTTGAAAAGTACTGGAAAATCACTCAAAAGCCTTGAAAAGCCCTTGAATTCTACTATTTTCTGTAGCTTTTAGCACTGTTGATAGAGACCGAAATCAGTATAAAATTGTTGTGCCTATATTTGGTGCAGCATATTAAAATTGTTGTGCCTTTATTTGGTGCAGCATATGCTGCACCAAATATTAGCACAACAATTTTATACTAATTTTCTAATACTTATGTCTCCATTATCTAAGTCTAGCATTTCTGAAGTCGAATTTAAACACTTAGATCAGTATTTTTCATTAACTTTAAGTAAGTCCTTGAAAATTGTTGGAGATGCTTTGAGAAGTCCTTGAAAAGTCCTTGAATTTTACTCATACTTGCCTGTATGAACCCTGTTGAAGTCCCACTTGCGTAGAACGAGATGTCTGGGCCATATGAGCTCAAGGCTGCTACAGAGACTTGGTTTTGGGATCGCACATTCAATTTTTATTTCATACGCTGAAAAAGTTACGCACATCAAAGTAAAACTACTGGGTCAAGCAATGACTCTCTTCAATTGCGTCCCTTTTCAAAATGGGAACTTCTCTTAAAGGAAGATTTGCCCACAGAGGCATAGACTGCTTAAAAGAAAAGTGGATCAAATGCATTATTAGATTATTATAAATTCTTGGAATTATACATTTGCCATGGCATGGTGACCCAATTTCAGCCTCCCCTCGTATATCTTTTTACACTCCATAATACTTTCATAACGGAAACAAACACCTTGAGCCTGATCAGATTGGTCCATAGCGTTTGCAATATAGGCTACATACTCTGAGGCTACGTATCAAAGTGCATTTATAAGCGAATTAGAGGTAGTGAATGGCGGGGAAAGGTTTAAGCCATAATGTTCTACAAGTATAGGCTTTTCCAAAAAGCTTGCCAAGTTTGTTGCCTACTGACTGAAAGTACACTAGCCATTTAAAGCTGCCTCAAAGAAAAGTGATGAATTTATCAAATGAAACACCCAGCTCATCGCCATCTCCGCTCACGGAGATGGCGATGAGCTGGGTGTGTCATTTTAATGTTGTGAAACCATGAGACAATACATACAAGTAATTTTCACAGAAAGGGCGATCTCATACTACAACACTTAGCCGGCTACCATACAGGTTGCAAGCTTAGTCAATTATATATGCCATCTTTCTCGAAAGCTGGCAATCAATTGGGTTTTGTTCTGTCTTGTGTTTGCTATTTCTTTGTGCTCGTCTGTTTATACATGCTTTGTTGTCACCTGCTGGGAAACGGCTGACCTCTTGGCTATCGTTTGTGGTGTCTATCTCTTTGTGCTCGTCTGTTTATACATGCTTTGTTGTCACCTGCTGGGAAAGGGCTGACCTCTTGGCTATCGTTTGTGGTGTCTAACTGTGAGTTTGTCACTTTCCCATTAGTATCCTGGGTCAGGTGTGGTACTTGATTGTATCGATTCCTGATCTTTGCACCCTTACTTACTTTCATTTCTTGATTTTCAGCCTCCAACTCTGACCTTGCCCCCTGCCACTACAACTCTGTCCCCAGGTGTTCAAGGAACTACTAAAATAGCTGATGTCACGTGTACTGATAGTGACGACACTGTGACGACGAGCGTAGACAACGCTAAATTTGAGATAGTGGCAGGTAAGTACTGTCGTGCAAACCAAGAGTGACAGTGACGTAATACTTTGTTTACAATTGCTAAGTAAAACACTTACGTGTACACATCATTTAAGCTAACGCGAATCGATATATCACTTGTGTATTTATCCTATCCTGAGGATAAGATTAATACACAAGTGATCTATTGATTATAAGTCCCTGATAACTCTGAAAACAAAACATGAAGCCACTGTTTCTCTTGGCTGGCGGGACAATAGTCACAAGCATTTACTTTTTATCTACAAATGTCGTCTGCGGATAGACTTTGCAAACCACAGGTATTTGCACCATAGCTTAGACTTTATGAATTGTTTTTAAATTATAAAATGTCGATATAAATTATTTTTTTACAAAAATACCCCTAACACCTAACATAGAAAATAGTCCATAAAATGTCGAAAATAAATAATTTTTTTCTTACAAAAAATACCCTTTACATAGCAAATAGTCTATTTTCTATGTAAGGGGTATTCTTGTAAAAAAAAGAACATTTATTTTCGACATTTTATAATTCAAAAACAATTCATAAAGTCTATAAAGCTATGATACAAATATAGTGAGTATGATCAGGAAATAACACAATCACAAACAGCAGACAACCCCGTGGCACTGCGAGGAAGAGCCGCTCAACCATCACGAGACACCAGGAAGACAAGTTAAGCAAAGCAACCAGCTCTCTCTTCCCCATCAAGATGATTGCAATACTAGAATGGACATAAAGTAACGTACAACAAAACATAGAACAATTACAGACTCCAACAATGGGAGTAACATTAAACAAAAATAAAAACAACAACAGAACCACCGCCTTAGAACGGACAGCAGCCTAAGCCACCGGGGGGCTTTGAGAAATATATACACCAAAGGAAGGAGAGCGAGGAACACCTCCATCAGGAAAGGGGAAATTTACTATTTCAAAATTAAAATCATCCCCTTTATCATAAATCTTAGAAGAAATTATGCCATTTGTTATTGACAAGTTCAAGTCCAAAAACGGAGCTTCAGTATCAGAAGAATTCGCCTTATTTAACTGCAATTCAGTGGGATATATATGACCTACCATTTGTTCAAAATAAGGATTATCAATATTAAGTAAGTCATCTAAACATCTGGAGGTTGAGCTACCTGTGTTGCAAATAGTTTTGACTCAGATCTGGATCCAAACTATTTCCCACACTGACGGTAGTCCTGAAGGAATTTTTCGAACAATAATAATGTTGTAAACATCAAGCAGACAACAAGACAACAAAACCATGAAAATTTCCTAGCTTGCAAAGACGACTTAACTATTTTATCGTTTACAGAGTTCCCACAGGCTAGAACAGTGCTTGAATTAAGAGGGCTTTCTTAAAGTCCTTGAAAATTCAATCTGCCTTGTAAAGTACTGGAAAATCTCTCAAAAGCTGTGAAAGGCCTTGAATTCTACTAATTTCTTTAGCCTGTAGGACTGGGCACAGTTGATAGAGATCTAAAGCAGAAAATTGTTGTGCCTTTATTGGTGCAGGAGAGTAGTTATTTGATTTACCCTGGCTACTTTTGAATGGAAGCAAACATAATAAACTCTGGTCCTGAGGTTATAAATCTTTTTGAATGCTCCTCAACTGAGCATGAAATTTCAACTTCTCATAAAAAATAAATTACTGAAAAATATTGACTTTCCTTGATTTCAAATTTCCAGATGTTGTATTTATTATGCTAGTGAATTAATGTTTAAATGCCAACAATTATTGGCATTTTAACATTTATCAGAAGGGTAAATGTCATGACTGTGACCCTGACCTAATTTCTAGCATTTATAAATCGAGTCAGGAGCATATCTCATATATTATATGAGGGAGGAATCCAAAATTTGGTGTATGGATGCATCTTTGGATGCTGATATGCCGCGTTCCATTTTAAGTTTACCACTGCTATCTTGACCTATGACCTAATTTCTAGAATATTCGTATCTGGAGCATATCTTCTATATTATTTGATGTAGGAATCCCAAATATGGTGTGTTGATAATTCTTGGGATGGGGAGTGGTGCATATCATTTTGGGTGACTTTGACCTTAACATTGACTTCTGGTCTCTTTTCTACGTTTTTCGTGTCTGGAACATATCTCCTATATTACAGCTAACTTTCCGTAAATGTGTCTTCTGCTAGACCAATTCCTTTGGGGGCATTCATCACGTTACTTTGACATTTCTTGTTAAATATTATACAATTATTGACTTATGCTGAGGTGTACATGGAGTGTTATTGAACAGTAAACGTCATATTGACCGAAGCGGAGCGGAGGTCAATATAATTAAGTTTACTGTTCAATAACACTCCATGTCTATCTACACATAAGTCAACAATTGTTTTATTATAAAATAAATGCATGTTATGCATAACCTGTCATTTCATACCATTAAAACCATTGGCGTTACGGATTAATCATGTGAAATTACTTGACGTTCTGACGTCACTTCCCGTAAGCCATGCAATATAATCATGTGCCATGTGCTTTGCAACGTCACGTCCGGCAAACCATGCAATATGTAGCTATATTGACTCGAGTGGATATGCATCTGGGCCAATCAGAATATGTTTATTTATAGATTATATAATAATCTTATTTACTTGATAGATGAATTACAGACTGTCTCAGGGCAAACACTGTTAACATCAGACAGTCCCATAACTCTGACAGTGACTTGTGACGATGGAGTGACCCAGGTCACGGAAACGATTGTCGTCACTGTGGGGAATTTAGTAAGTATTATAGGACTTTTTGGTTACTGTAAAGGCGGCACCTCATGAATGCGTAATTAGGACTAGTCAACCTTAGACATAGGTAAAAGCTGAAAATGAGGCGTGGTTTTATTAAAAAAAATAACTGTATCATCTTTCGCAGACGCAAAACATAATATATTATTATTTATTCCCTATACAGCCAGCAAAATAACTGCATCTGAAAATGTCTATTTAACATAAGCTCAGAGGCAAACATTGTGGACCCAGATCAGACTGCTCCTACAGGAGCAGTCTGATCTGGGTCCACAATGTTTGTCTATGAGGCTTCAAATATTTTAGTGGACGACAAAAACGTACATTTTGTAATTATGCGCTTTGAGGGTTAATACTGATCAGTAGATGTGAGATCAGTGTATTATACGGTTAGGATTTTCGTGAAATGCACGCACGTTTGCGCGGCCCAAACAACTTATTTTCCTTCACCAAATAATAAATAAAACCTGATATCCCTTGTTCAGCAGATGAAATAGCCGAACCACGTCCAGATATGAATATTAAAGTTGCCGCCTTTACAGTAAGTGAAAAGTCTATTAATATTGCTCTTCATGCAGATATAAATCAATGCAGCTGTTGCCCAGCAAACGGTGTGCCTATCGAAGACTCAGATCAGCTAGCCTGTGTATCTGCGCAGTCTGATCAGAGAATTTGATGGACGCTCTATGGATCCGACGTTCTTCAGGTGGAACGCTAAGACTCTGATGAAACTGCGCTGATGTGTAGAGTGGTTTCTATTTTCGCTGTGCGCACATGCCACAGGTTTCGCACAGGTTTGAAAAGTACTTGAATTTTGAGTGCTTTCTTGAGAAGTCCTTATAAATTAAATATGCCTTGAAAAGTACTGGAAAATCATGCAAAGGCCTTAAATTTTTTTGAATTATTCTATTTTCTGTAGCAATTAACACTGTTGATAGAGACCTAAATCAGAATAAAACTTTTGTGCCTTTATTTGGTACAATAAATATGAAACATATCAAATGGGATTTTAGTTTGAAGGCCTGGGTCCACCCCCCCCCCCCACACCCGGGGGGGTGGACTTAGGTGGTGGAGCGGAGGCCAAAATTCTTTTTTTTTTCAATAATATGGTCATGTTGCATATCAAATTTAAGGGAATGACCCATGCAGCAACATGGTAGAAAACTTTTCGCCCGTAGACACACCCTCCACCCCAGGGATGCTGTCAAAGCATTTGTTTATCTGAAAGTAATCATGTTGCATATCAAATAAAAGGGAACCATGCAAGCACATATTCTATTCATATACACACCCTCAACCCCGGGGTGGGATCAGAAGGTCAAAACATTTGTTTTTCCTAAAGTAGTCAAGGTGCATATCAAATTTATGGGAATGGAGCGTGATCTAAGAGCACCATGCAAGCATATGAGCCGTGAAATGTGATTTCCAACAATGTGGCATTTTGGCATGAACAGACTCAGACAAGCCTGTGCAGCCTCATTTTAAGCTTAGAAACTCCAAATAGTGTTCAGTCAATAGCCCAACACTATTAGAATATGCACGCGACTAGCAAAGGCTCTGATCTGAGGCTTTTGCTGATCGTAAATACCACATTGTTGGAAATCATATGTTGCGGCTCATATATTCTGACCATACACACACCCTCAACCCGTGGAGTCGTGTCAAAAGGTCAAAACCTTTTTTCTGAATGTGGTCATGTTGCATATCAAATTAAAGGGAAAGAAGTAAAGACCAACTTGCAAGCAAAAACTTTGACCTTACACACACTCCTGACCTCTGAGGCAAGTTGAAAGATTAGATATTGAAATTGTACAGATAGTATATTTTTATTGAACTAAGCACTATAGATAGTCGGCAGACTTTTGATTATGATATTAATAATACCCAAGGTGAACTTAGGGGTTGGAGAATTGAGATTTCTTTTCTGTGATTTACTCAGTTATCTAAAATAATTAACCCTACGTCGGGGGATATTAATTAGACGAATTTGCCTTGTTTGACTTCGGTTTTGCCAGGAGACACATCCGAATTTCTGAAAGTGGTCATGTTTCATATCATATTAAAGGCTATTTCGGGTGAAACAACACGCAAGTAAAAATTTTGCCCTTACATACACATTCGACCCCTGGGATGGGGTCAAAAGGTAATAAGAAAAAAATCGAAACATGGTCATAATGCACATCAAACAAAAGGGAATGAAACGTAAAACTATGACAATATGAAAGGAAATGTCAAAACAGGTTGTTTTTTTCTTTTCTGAAAGTGGTAATGTTTCTTATTCAATCAGAGACTGAAGGGAACAATCTCATGCAAGCAAACTTTTTGACCGTACACATACACACACACTCGACCCCTGTGATAGGGTCAAAATGTCAAAGCATTTTTTTCAAAATAAGCTTACGTTACATATCAAATTAAAGGACATGAACATAGTCTGCTGGCTGCAAACAGTGGAGACCCTGATGAGACGCTGCATTCTGCGGCATCTGACATGAGTCTGCACTGTTTGCATATGTCCCACAAAAAGAGAGTTTGGCTTATATGGGTTAAGAAGTCCACTAAACATTTCAACAGATTAAACACTGTTTACTAAGGCAAAATTGATCTTCAGAGAAAGAAATAGAATATTTTTTGGAAATTATAAACTGTGACCCCTCAATATATACAATGGACCACCCCAAATGTATTGTACAAAACCAGAAGGAAGAATCCATTGGTACACTAAGGGTTGAGGTAAAGTAATTTGCTTATCCAGACCTGTGGTATTTATCCTATTCATTTTTCAGAGTCCAGTATTATCTGGCTTTCCTGCAACCTCAATTCCACTTTACGATAACACACAAGTGTTTAACTCACCAGCAGGTGTCCTACATGTTCCTCAAAGTTCAGCATAAACTTGTTATTTTTTCCTTATCCATCACTTTAAACATTTGTTTTGGGTGCTCAAAAGAACCGAGACGGTTCTTTTGAGTACCCACAACATATGTTTTGGGTAAGATATATGAAAACTAATTTTCATTTTCGTACTCTTATCTGGGGGCCTTTGGGCCTGATAATTATTATCCAATTCATTTTCAGAGTCCTGTATTATCTGGCCTTCCGGCAACCTCAGCTCCACTGGACGATAACACACAAGTGTTTAACTCACCAGCATGTGTGATCTTGGGTACTTTTACATGTTCCTCAAATTTCAGCATAAAATTTTTATTTTTTCCTTATCTATCAGTTTAAACATGTACTTTGTGAGCTCAAAAGAACCGTCTGATTGAGACGGTTCTTTTGAGTACCAACAACATATGTTTTGGGTGAGAAATAAGAAATCTAATTTTCATTTTCATACTCTTATCTTGGGGCCTGATAATTATTGTCCTATTCATTTTCAGAGTCTTGTATTATCTGGCCTTCCGGCAACCTCATCTCTACTGGAGGATAACACACAACTGTTTAATTTACCAGCAGGTGTCCTTTTGGGTACTTTTACCTGTTCCTCAGAGTTCAGCGTAAAGTTGATATTTTTCCTTATCTATTAGTTTAAACATGTGCTTTGGGTGCTTAAAAGAACCGTCTCACTGAGACTGTTCTTTTGAGTACCCAAAACATATGTTTTGTTTCTTTTGTTGCTTTACGTCCCACGTATACAGCTATGGTCATGGTGGGAAGGGCAGTTCACCTAACCACTCTTTTTCCTGGGCAAGCTTGAACATGCAGTTAACAAGTACTTCGTGCACATACTTTTGCTTGTAACTGACAACAACCCTATGATTCAGCGAAAGGGAGGAGAATGACCGTAGATATTATTTCATGATCAATCTCCACGAAATTATGGGACCAGACCAGGATCAAACTCGCGACCCCTGGATCTGCAGTCAGACTAGCATCTGTTGCCAGACACGTTAGCGACTGCGCTACGCGGCCCCTTGCCACACCATATGTTTGGGGTGAGAAATAAGAAAACTAATCTTCATTTTCGTACTCTTATCTGGGGGCCTGATAATTATTATCCTATTCATTTTCAGAGTCCAGTATTATCTGGCCTTCCTGCAACCTCAATTCCACTGTACAATAACACACAAGTGTTTAACTCACCAGCGGGTGTCCTCTTGGGTATTTTTACATGTTCCTCAAATTTCAGCATAAACTTGTTATTTTTTCCTTATTCATCACTTTAAACATTTGTTTTGGGTTCTCAAAAGAACCGTCTCATTGAGACGGTTCTTTTGAGTACCCACAACATATGTTTTGGGTGAGAAATAGGAAAACTAATTTTCATTTTCATACTCTTATCGGGGGGCCTGATAATTATTATCCTATTCATTTTCAGAGTCCAGTATTATCTGGCCTTCCTGCAACCTCAGCTTCACTGGATGATAACACACAAGTGTTAAACTCCCCAGCAGGTGTCCTTTTGGGTACTTTTACCTGTTCCGACATTGATTCTCTCACAGTATCTATAGATCCACCAGTGGACCCATATGAGATTCGACCAGTTACACCGACCGATCCAGTTAATAAAGGTATATGATCGTATTTTTGCCGCAACATGTGATTTCCATCAATGTGGCATTTTGACCAGTGTAGAATCAGACGAGCCTGTGCAGCGTCCTTTTAAGCTTAGAAACGCCAAATGAAGTTCAGTCAGTAGCTTTACAATCATAGCATACTCAAGCGACTTGCAAAGGCTCTGATTAGACTGTGCGTATGCGCAGGCTGATCTGAGGCTTTGCTGGTAGCACATACCACATAGTTGGAAATCTCATGCACTGGCTCATTCCATAAAATAAATAGAGGATCTTACATGAGTGCTCTTGTTTTAATGAATTTATTAAACGAGTTGGGATAAAGAGACAAGATGCGAGGCTTGCTGAGCATTTTATCTCTTTTTCGGAACGAGTTTGATAAATTCAATAATACAAGAGCACGAATGTTAGATTATTTTTATCATATGACATTAAGATTAATTTGAAATTTCATTCCTTCCGTAAAAAGCTTATAAGTTTGTCATTATGTACGCAACGTTGTTATGGACATCATAACGTTTCCCGAAAACCTGTTAACCACTAGTGTTTATCAATTTTATTGCATGGCGTTATTTCACTCCGAGACACGACGTCATATGCTAAATGATGTTTCGTTATCTATGTATGAGGGTTAGTAATAAAATAACTGAGCCCTACCTTATTATATCTTAGCCTCACATTGTAGACAACAGGGGTGACAACCTACGTCATAACATTGATCTCGTAAACACGTAGAACGGCGCCATTTTTTGTTTTGCAAGGTAAGATTTTCCCTTCGTAAGACTATACAAATCAGTATCTGTGCAAACTAAACAGTGCATGCGGTGCCTACCATCACTCTTGAACAGAATATATAATGGTCACGCCCAGAAATGCCCTTGCCTTTGTAATCATTCGCCGACAAATATCGAAGCTGAAGACACAAGGATGATTTTAGCGGAGATGTAGTATACACATTTATAAAAATGACATACTTTACAGCTTATATCACCATTCTTACCAATATTTGTGTGATTGTAGTTACCAGCTCTCCTTGACTATCATTCATTACCATTATTTGCTGATGGGAAATCAAAGGAACATTCAAAGTGCCAATTTTGATCCCGTAAACACTTATTTTGGCATAGATGTCGGACACACTTATGATGGGATCGATGTGACTGCGTAGATGTCGTAAACACTTTCAGCCCAAAAGGACGTGCATGTCGACAATAAAAAGGACATGCATGTTGACAACACTGATTTATTTTTGCAAATAGATAAGAGGCTTAGTGAGGTTACGGGTTAGTACCGTGAAAAAAGTTTAAGCTCTCCTGTAAAAATGGTTTTACTGACCCTTCCTGGGCAGTGCTTTCTTTGTGGATCATTTTGGCTATTTATATTTTGTGTTTTCATTGCAGCCTTATGGTCACCAGCTGGGAAGGACTGGCCTCTTGGCTTGCTTGTATGTGAAGTTCTCTTGTGTTTTCGTCAGTTGCCCATGTAGTGTCCTGGGTCAGGTGTGCCGCTTGATTGTATTGATTCCTGATCTCTGCATTCTCACTTATTTAGTTACATCATGGGTGTATGTGTTAGGACTATTTTCTCATTGCAGGTAGTTTGGCCAGAGTACAAATGTATGTCCAAGCCAATGCCATGGTACCATACAATATACACGAAAAAGGGAGTATATGGACCTATACCAGGATATTCCTTAAACTGACAAGGGGTCATTTCTATGCATTTTAGGGTCTTTTTTTGAAGTCAAGGTACTGAATGGGTGGTAACTTTTGGGGTTGGTAAAATTTCAAATATTTTTTTGGAATGCGTGATATTCCTGATATTTTTGGGGACGAACTATAGAGCCTACATATGAAGAAAAAATGAGAGTCGCCCTCCCTCTCTGGGACTATAAAGCTCGTCAGTATACAATTTGTACGTGTATATACCAATGGATGACTTTTTCTCTACATTTTTAATCAAAATTGATATGAGTCAGACTGGAGAACACAGTACTCGAACAGTGCAGTCATCGCCTGTTGGTTGTAGTTGACGAGTGCACAAAATAGTGTACCTGGCGGTTAAAAGGGCAATATTTGTTCATTATTAAGTGTCATATTGAACTGCAACCATCACACGATGACAGCACTGTTCGAGCACAGTGAAATACTACAGAGGTACCTTGACAGACTGCAGACATCGGAGGCTAGATGGGATATGAGCCGCTACATGTGATTTCAAACAATGTGGCATTTTGACAAGTGTAAATTCAGACAAACCTGTGCATCTTCCTGTTATGCATAGAAACTCCAAATGATGTTCAGTCAGTAGCTTCACAGTCATAGAATACTCAAGCGACAAGCAAATGCTCTGATCAGTCTGCATGCATGCGCAGGTTGACCTGAGCCTTTGCTGGTTGCAAATACTACAATTTTGGAAATCTCATGTCACGGCTCATATGGAGTTTAACCACTCCAAGTGCCAGGTTATGAGGGTGACCTCCTCAAGGGCAGTGTATACTGTATGCACAGGTGCTGGAGGCTGTCAGGAGCGCCAGGTACTTTGAGGTGTAAACTCTCCAGCAAACTCAGTTGGAAAGCTCAAGTGGGCAGAATCACAGCCAAGGCAAACAAGTCACTCAGATTTATGAACTAAGTCCCCTCAAATCCGAGAAATGGCTTGTCAATCCCTAGTTCATTCCTAACTGGAGTACGCTTCAGCAGTGTGGGACCTCCATACCAAAGATAGAACCCATAAAGTTGAAATAGTCCAAAGACTGCAGCCTTGTGGACCTTAAATGATTACACCAGGACGAATAGTGTCACTTCATTGCAGTCTCAGTTGAACTGACAGACCCTTGAAGGGAGACGATCTGTGACCCGCCTTTGCCTCTTCTATAAATTTGTAAATGGCCTTGTGGCTGTGCTCCTTCCCAACTGTATGTAGCCCACACATAGGATCTCGGTATTGCCATTCTATGACATTCGGTCAAATTCATACTAGCAAGGACTACTATGTGGAAATACTCCTTCTTTCCACTGGCAATTGTCCAGTCGAATGCCCTCCAAACCAATGTTCAGTTGCCCCAAGTCTTTAGATCTTCAATGCAATTTTGGCATTTCATCTTTACCCAGCCTCACTCATTCATCTTTTTTTCTTATTCATAACCCTGACGCTCGGTGCCTGCCAAAAAATTTGCGAGGGTGTAGGCAGTACCACAAGATAGATAGAGAGGCTCTCTAGCGAGTGAGTTAAGCGTGGAAAAATAAACTAATATTCATGACTGGGACCAAATATCATTTGTCCGTTTTGTCGTCAACATGCATGTCCTTTTGGGCTAAAGTGTATACGACATCTACGCAGTCACATCGATCCCGTCATAAGTGTGTCCGACATCTATGCCAAAATAAGTGTTTACGAGATCAAAATTGGCACTTTGAATGTTCCTTTTATTTTCCATCAGCAAATAATGGTTATGAATGATAGTCAAGGAGAACTGGTAACTACAATCACACAAATATTGGTAAGAATGGTGATATAAGCTGTAAAATATGTCATTTTTATAAATGTGTATACTACATCTCTGCTAAAATCATCCTTGTGTCTTCCGCTTCGATATTTGTGGGCAAATGATTACAAAGGCAATGGCATTTCTGGGCGTGACCATTATATATTCTGTTCAAGAGTGATGGTAGGCACCGCATGCACTGCTTAGTTTTCACAGATACTGATTTGTATAGTCTTACGAAGGGAAAATCTTACCTTACAAAACAAAAATGGCGCCGTTCTTCGTGTTTACGAGATCAATGTTATGACGTAGGTTGTCACCCCTGAGACAAGAAATGTGGTTATATTTGATAAGTATGACATGTCATAGACGTTTTGACCAAAAATAATTACCCCAGTGAAGCTTCTGTTATGGTTGCTAGGCAACTAAAAATCGCCACTCAGAGCAATGCGTTCCTGATCTCTGCAACCAGGAATATATAGTATATCTTAAACAAGCTTGTGGGCTGAATAGTTTTTGAGAAAGACATGTTGGACATTTATTTGAATAACAAATGTCATATTGTCTTTTCATGATACTCGGTTCGTAAATGTTAAGGTGAACACTGATTGCATACATTGCCTAGCAACAAAATAAGTCAAAATTTCACTATTTTCAAATACATGAGGATTGTGTTGCCATGGAGACAGAATCATTTATTCAAAACAAGAAATTTTATATTTCTGATGGTTTGTTAGTATATGCAGTACTGCAAAAGCCTTATTAGGCTATTATTTTCTGCTTTTTATTGTATATATTGGATATACGTTGTCATGGCTCAACGGTGGATGAGCTTTTAAAACTGACATATGTTGAACATTAAATAATCATATGTTCTTATTTCTCTGCATATCTTTGAATTTTCTTCAAAAATCAATGGTTTATTATGCTATCTTTAAGACCGTATTGTTATATTTATTGAAAGTTTATCCGTCTTTATGAACATCAGCAAGAAGCCTAGGTACCCTTTTTAGCTATTTTCGGCACTTTTAGCCGAAACTCGTCAGAAATCAACATAAAAAGATGAGAACACTCCAATTCTTTTTACTGTAACTCGTAATATTTCAGCTTCGCATACCAGGAGTAACCTCTTATAATCTCATGTATGTTCAGAATCAATTTTATTGTCTGTATTACTTTGAAATAGCATTAAAATAAAGCCTCGACAACATAACTTTGTTATACCCCCCGCAAACTTTGTTTGTGGTGGGTATACTGTTTTCACGTTGTCCGTGCGTGTGTGCGTACGTCCGTCCGTGCGTTCGTCCGTCCGTAACACTTTGTTTCCTTAATATCTTAAAGAGTCATCGCTGGATGTTCATCAAACCTTGCAAACATCTTTATATATGCAAGACAAATACTTTAGACAAAAAAGTAAGGGCTAGGGGCCAATTCTATTGGAGTTATTTCCCTTTGTAGTTCTAAATGGCTTTTAATATAGGGGTTATATGCTAATGCTATTATAGGCCATACATGGGCCGATCAACTTCTACCACAGCTTTTGATGGAACAATTTGATACTTTGCCTATGCAATGTAGACACTTTGAACATATGCATGAAGGAGTTTGGTTCAGAAAAAATAATTTTTGACAAAATGACAGCTGTGAGAGCTTAGACAATTATTCCCTAATAGGGCTTTTGTAGATGCATAGATAGTGCCTTCATGGGCCGATCAACTCCTACCACAGCTTTTGATGGAGAAATTTGATACTTTGCCTATACAATGTAGACACATTGAACATATGCATGAAGGAGTTTAGTTCAGAAAAAATAATTGTTGACAAATTTACAGCAGTGAGAACTTAGACAATTTTCCCTAATAAGGTGTTTGTATATGCATAGATGGTGCCTTCATGGGCCGATCAACTCCTACCATAGCTTTTGATGGAGCAATTTGATACTTTGCCTATACAATGTAGACACCTTGAACATATGCATGAAGAAGTTTGGTTTAGATAAAATAATTTTTGACAAAATGACATCAGTGAGAACTTAGACAATTTTTCCCCAATAAGATGTTTGTATATGCATAGATGCTGCCTTCATGTGCCGATCAACTCCTACCACAGCTTTTGATGGAACAATTTGATTCTTTACCTATACAATATAGACACATTGAACATATGCATGAAGGAGTTTGGTTTACAAAAAATAATTTTTGACAAAATGACAGCTGTGGTAACTTTGACAATTATTCCCTAATAAGGCTTTTGTATATGCATAGATGCTGCCTTCATGTGCCGATCAACTCCTACCACAGCTTTTGATGGAACAATTTGATTCTTTGCCTATACAATATAGACACATTGAACATATGCATGAAGGAGTTTGGTTTACAAAAAATAATTTTTGACAAAATGACAGCTGTGGTAACTTTGACAATTATTCCCTAATAAGGCTTTTGTATATGCATAGACGGTGCCTTCATGGGCTGATCAACTCCTATCACAGCTTTAAATGGAGCAAGTTGATACTTTGCCTATACAATATAGACACATTGAACATATGCATGAAGGAGTCTGGTTGATTTTTTTTTTAAAAATGACAGCTATGAGAGCTTAGACAATTATTCCCTTATATGGCTTTTGTATATGCATGGATAGTGCCTTTTAAATGGGCTGATCAAATCCTACCCCAGCTTTTGATGGAGCAATTTGATACTTTGCCTATACAATGTAGACACATTGAACATATGCATGAAGGAGTTTATATTTTTTGTTTGCTCAGATACTACTGAAATATTCTTTTCAAAACTAAGTTCTGCTGCAACTTGCCAAGTTTCTTTACTGACTCTTACTGTGCGGGGGGTATATAATAAGCATTGCTTATTGACTTTTTTTCATTTTTCCGTCAGTGACCAGTCCGTTTATACTGGGTCCAAGATTAAATACACCCTAAAAAAATGCCCAATGAACCCCATGAAATAAATATCTATCAATAGATTGAGCACAATTAAGTATTGTTTGTTTGATTTTATTCTTTACGTCCCATCAACACTCTTTCAGTTATAAAGGGACGGGTTTTCCTGCAATAGGTACATTTCTGATAAATGATGTTTAGAAGTGCTTTTGAGCGATTTTATAAAAAAAAACAAATAAAAAAAATCTTGAGGAAATGCACCTATTTCAATTAATTGCTGATACATCAAAAGGCCGATCAGAGCCTAAGTTCGTACGGTGGTAGACTAGTCAATACCTAATTGAGATTGACTATTGGTTTTGATCAAATCCTGCTGGAACTGTTTAATTCAGGTCAATTAAATTCTAACACAATTCAAAAATCGCCCTCAACTCGTGTCAACTGTGCTAAACGCATGTCTTGTGCTAAACAAATCGTATTGGATGGTGTGAAGAGGGGAGGGAGAATCCAAATACCACAGTTAGCGGGCCATCATTGGCCAGCCTGCAAAGCTCCATTTGCCGTGCCGATGATGACCCAACATTGAATGCTGGTTAAGAAGCTTTGTGAATTTTTAAGGTATCCGGACCAGTATTGCTAAGAAACCTGATATTTTTGTGATTTTTTTTTTTTTTTTTTTTTTTTTTTGGGGGGGGGGGGGGTGGAGTCCCCTGTCCCCTTCTGGATCCGTGTATGTATTTACCATTTTCTTTATGGTTTCAGAGTATGCTGTATATGTCAGAGGTGTCGCAACGGAAGAGCAAATAGACTTTGATGACGGTGCGAGAGTTTTGACAATATCTTGTAGTGATTCTACCAACCCTGCTGTTACAGGTTCATTCACTGTTGATATACAAGATAGGGTAGGTTAGGCCAGAATTTTTTTATTAGTTGATACAAAACCCTTCTTCTGTGATTTTCTGGAAAGTAGAAATAAAATAAAATTCAATTTCTAAAATCCTGATGAAGGGTTAGTCAACCCGAAACGTGTAGATAAAAAATGAAGTTTATAAAAACCATTCCTGATCGTTTGTCCCGGCCTTCATCCCCTTTCCAGTAAAATCATTTTTATATTTTATCCGCCTACTCTAAATATTATCGGTTTCGTTGGAAAAGATAAACTATTTTTGAGGTTCTCTCTGTGTATTTTTGAGAGTGACACTGTAAAAAGTGATTGTCCTGTCCAGCTTTTTAGGAAAATGATGAAATATTTAAAGATTTAATACTGGCTGTTGGTTTACCTTACGAGTTTTACACGTACATATTAAAAAAGCTCTGAAAATGACCAGTCAACTGGTCATTTTCAGAGCTTTTTTATTTTTTTTTGTTTGTCCCGCCAACCCTAGATCTGATAAAAAATTCCCGTAAATCAACTAATAAAAAATTCTGGCCTCAGAGCCAAATATAATAAATGAGCCGCGGCATGAGATCTCCAACAATGTGATATTTTGATAAGTGAAGACTCGGACGAGCCTATGCAGCCTCCTGTTAAGCTTAGAAACTCCAAATGGTGTTCAGTCAGAAGCTTAACAATCATATAATATTCAAGCGACTAGCAAAGGCTCTGATAAGACTGCGCGTATGCGCAGGCTGATCTGAGGCTTTTGCTGGTCACACATACCACATTGTTGGAAATCTCATGCACTGGCTCAAATTAATTGTTTCTCAGGCCCTCCCTCATCTGTTTAAAATGCCCCCAATCTATATTTTTTCAGACTTGAATAAGTAAAGTGGCCTCATTTATATTATTATACGTCAAAATCAAGATATCAAAATTTTTATACTAAAAATGTTCAAAAAAATGCACCTCATTTGTTTTTGATGATATAAAAAATAAAAAAAAGTGGCCTAATCTTTTTTTGGAAAGTAAAAATAAAAACCTGCCTGCCTCTTCTGTAATTCAAAAAGTGGCCTGAAAAACACTTGTTCATTTTTTTAGCCTGGTCCATCAGCTAATAAGGTTTTCAATATTAAAGGAGAGTGCAGTATTTATAATTGAACGGTTCGGTTATAACTAGCTTTTTTAAACTGCAAATTTGATGAAAATAGGACGTAAAATAAGAAAGCAATACAATTCAAGTATCTCATAGGTCTAAATTCTGAGTTCTAAAAGGCCAATGAAGATGCCATTATGAATATTAAAACCTTCACTTTATAGGCTTTTTAGATCATGACACCATTTTCTATTTTAAGTAAACATTAAAAATGTTTAAGATTGTTTTTTTTTTTGGAAAGTTTTGATACTTTGGAAAATGGAGCATTGCTTAAAGGAGCAATTAACGCTTCATTTTCCAGCATATTTTCAAATACATGATATTTCAAAGGCGTTAGGTAAAAAGACGTATAGAGTTAAAGATGTAATTACATATCAAACGTGCAGTCACATATTAACAGATAGCAGTTACAGATGCCAAATGGACAGAAAAAGGAAACAAAATGTTTATCCTGTGGTAGAAGTCGTCTCACTGCCCATGAAGGTCATCACGGATGTTATAAGGAGCGTATAAAAGGCATGGGTAACTGGATTATTAATATACAAAGAATGGTCAGCTAACTGAATATTGATGTACGTGTAGCTAATGTATAACACACAAAACGAACTTGTTTCATATTGGAAATGGACAAAACATATGAGCCACATGAGATTTCCAAAAATGTGTTATGTGCGACCAACAAAGCCTCAGATCATCCTGCGAATACGCGCAGTCTGATCAGAGATTTGCTAGTCGCTTGAATTTTTTATGACTGTAAAGCTACTGGCTGAACAACATTTGGAGTTTCTAAGCCTAAAAAGAGGCTTCACAGGCTCGTCTGAGTCTACACTTGTCAAAATGCAACAATGTTGGAAATCACATGTCACGGCTCATATATATATGCATTCCTTGTCTGTTTAACATGCAGTACTCGTCCGTTTTTAAAATTACATGTCCTGTAGTTGATTGTTAACAACTTAAGTGGAATGGACATCAGCAGATACAAAGTCTACAGGGTTCCCACGGTCAGGGAAAAGTCAGTGAAAAATGAAAAAAGTTCAAGGTCAGGGAAAAGTCAGGGAATTTTGAGTTGAGTCAGGGAAATTTGGAATTTTGGAAAAAGTCAGGGAAAAGTCAGGGAATTTTATAACAACCACTTGTCATATTTTTGAGGGATTTTTGAATATTGATTATTACTGTTCAATTTAGTAGATCATCATCAATGTGTCTTAATTTATAGAGATGACACAATGTGAATTGATATATACACGGGTTGGCATCAGCGGAACTACCGCGAAATCGCGTCAACGTAAATTTGTTCCTTCGTCACATCCGGGACCTTTCGCGGTAGTGGCGACGTCACGGAAAAGCCAAACAAAGGTAGGTTCTCTCGCTTGTTTTGATCTTTTGTAAAAGTGTGGGCTAAATATGTAAAAATCTGGCAATGCTATTCCATGTAGATATGATTTACCTTGGTAAACAGGCCAAACTTGATGTTGAAAAAAGCTTTGCTTTGAGATGAGGACCGTAACCAAATCGAACACAGAACGGGATTTCTTCAGTTTTATGTCAAAACAAAGAAAGTTTGCAGATGTTTTGCCAGTTTTAGTTCAGAACAAGCGCATTTTACACATGGCATGTACATAACAGCCCTTATTCTTCCTTCGGGCGTAAAAAAATCGAACCGATCATGCTCTATGAAGGAATGGTGCTGAAGTTTTCAGGCGCAGTAGCGCCTGCGCCATCGCGGTAGCTGTAACGTCATGCTCTAGTTCCTTTGAGTATACCATGTCAGTACATGCAGTGCATGCAAGCGCGGAAAGAACTGTGTGTAATATCTACTGAAACATCCCAAACCACCACCAATCCATCTCAAACGCTGCTCCCAGTGTACAAACTAGCACACTTACCCCTGCTCACCTCCAAGACCCCCACAACATTTAGCTCAGCCTTTAGCGCAGATGCGCTACAGATGTAAGCATCAGCTCTCGTCCACTGGTCCAAATATACTTGAAGTGTATATCATTTATCTGTGGTGTACTGAAAGGAGCAAACAGATATAGTATATACCATAATTAATTATGGTATATACCATAATAAAATATGGCATATAATATAATTAAATAAAGCATATACCTTAATTAAATATAGCATATACCATATTTAAATATACTTGAAGTGTATATCATTTATCTACATGTATATATGTGTTAGTACATGATATATATACAGGTACGTATCGCAAAAGCCTTCTTAATACGCTTATGCTGACGTATCCAGCGGGTGGTCTAAAGTTTGGTCTTGTCTTTATCTACATCCATACTTTGCAATGTTTGCGAGCAGCCGGAAAGGTCTGGTGAAACTTTAAAAATGCGCAAGCTAATCTGAATCGAGGCACAAGCGATAAGTAACAAAATCTCATGTACTGACACATATATACATGTAAATAAATGATATACACTTCAAGTATTTACATCTGTACCGCATCTGCGCAAAATGCTGAGCTTAAGGTTATGGGGGTCTTTGAGGTGAGGATTTGGAGTGGGGCAGGGGTAAGTGTGCTAGTTTGTACTCGTGGATCAGCGTTTGAGATGGATTGGTGGTGGTTTGGTGTGTTTTAGTAGATACTACAATATTACACACATTTCTCTCCGAGCCTGCATGCACAGCATGTACTAACATGGTATACTTGAAGGAACTAGAGTGTGACGTTACAACTATGGCGAAGGCCCTACTGCCCCTGAAAACTTTGGCATAATTCCTTATAGAACATGATCAGTTCGATTTTTTTACGTGCGAAGGATAGATTAGAGCTGTTATGTACATGCCATGTGTAAAATGCGCTTGTTCTGAGCTAAAACTGGCAAAACATCTGCATACTTTCTTCGTTTTGACATAAAACTGAACAAATCCCGTTCTGTGTTCGATTTGGCTACGGTTCTCATCTACAAAGCTTTTTTTCAACCTGTTTAGCAAGGTAAATCATATCTACATGGAATAGCATTAACAGATTTTTACATAGTAACTCATTCTTTTACAAAAATCAAAACAACCAACATTTTTTAAGGTCGGCCCTACATACATTTTGTACAATATGTCAGGATGGTCCATTGTATATTTTTAGGGGATCAGTATTTATGCTAAAATCCCCCGTTCTCCCAAAAATGTATTTCTTTCTCTGAAGATAAATTATGTTTTTAGAAGCAAACCGTGCATAATGCAGCATTTTATCTGGGTCTTCACTGTTTACCAAACAAGCAGTAGGGAGCGCAGTTGTCAGTGGTAGATTGCTTGACTCGAGACCGAGGGGCTGCAGGTTCGAGCCTCACCGGCGTCACTGTGTTGTAGTCCTTGAGCAAGACACGTTTATCCTAGCTTAGTACTGGCACAACCCAGGAAGACCCGCCCCTGTTTAACTGAAAGATTGTTGATGGGACGTAAAGAATCAAATCAAACAAAACAAACAAGCAGCTTAGGGTAACTCCCTCAGCAGGATGTGGAAATACAATGCCTGACTTGTCCGTCCTTATCCCATTTCATTTAGGACAAGTAAGACTTAGCCATTTATTTTCACTAATTTAAGTTAAAACAACTCTATAATATTTTGATTAATTTCTACAAACTCACATGTAGTATGGAAATCATGTAGATCCTGATCAGGTGGTTTCTGAAGAAGCCAGCAGATTTGGATCCTCACTGTTTACAAAAGAGTTTATATCTGTTTTTACACATTGTTTCAGCAAAATTGGTGGTGGTTTAGTGTGTATCAGTAGATACAGCAGTATTACACACATTTCTCTTTGCGCCTGCATGCACTACCATTGTATACTCCAAGGAACTAGAGCGTGACGTTACAGCTACCGCGATGGCGCAGGCGCTATTGCGCCTGAAATCTTTGGCAAAATTCCTTCATAGAACATGGTCGGTTCGATTTTTTTTATTTCCGAAGGAAGAATAAGGGCTGTTATGTACATGCCATGTGTAAAATGCGCTTGTTCTGAGCTAAAACTGGCAAAACATCTGCAAACTTTCTTCGTTTTGACATAAAACTGAAGAAATCCCGTTCTGTGTTCGATTTGGTTATGGTCCTCATCTCAAAGCAAAGCTTTTTTCAACATCACGTTTGGCCTGTTTACCAAGGTAAATTATATCTACATGGAATAGCATTGCCAGATTTTTACATATTTAGCCCATTCTTTTACAAAAGATCATAACAAGTGAGCGTACCTACCTTTGTTTGGCTTTTCCGTGACGTTGCCACTGCCGCGAAAGGTCCGGGATGTGACGAAGGAACAAATTTACGTTGACGCAATTTCGCGGTAGTTCGGCTGATGCCCACCCATGATATAGAACACTGCAGTAATTATTTTTTGGGGAGATAGTGAGAGAATTGCTCATTTTTGCCAATTGGCTTCAAGTGATGGGAGAAATATCTCATAACGAAATACAAATAAGCAAATGATTCTGTTAAAATTTCTCTCTAAAAATTCACAATTTCTCGTCATTTTTGACAGAATGGGATATTTTCTTCCATGATATTCGGAGCTAGAATTATAACAGACACTGGATTGATATTAGAAATAATGCTGTTTTGAGTATGAAAATGTAAAACCACAAAATTGTATAATGGTATGTACATGATGTACTCCTGTACTGGGAAATATATTCTCTTTAGAAGAAGATGGTAAACATAATGACTACTGTTTCTGTGGGGAAATACGTGTTTTCATTTTCTGTCTTTCCATTTGTCTGTCTGTGACATATTGTTTCTTTAATATGTTTTAGAGCTTATAATAAAATTTTCTTCAAACATCACAAATACATGAGGGGCTGGAGGGGGAGGGGATCTGGTATTCACTATTCATTAAATATTCAGCACACTATTCATCTCATTAAAATTTTGGGTTATTCATTAAAAAAATACCAATTGTTGAAAAAGGTGACAAAGAAATCTGATTATTCATTAATTTTTCTTC
This sequence comes from Loripinus fragilis, assembly GCA_964019695.1. Lineage (NCBI taxonomy): Eukaryota > Metazoa > Mollusca > Bivalvia > Lucinida > Lucinidae > Loripinus > Loripinus fragilis. Next base: position 21,145,137 of record OZ026528.1, read on the forward strand.
AATTCATTAAAAATAGGATTTCTCACTATTTTTATTTACTCTTTCTAAAATTGTTTTTGGCTTTGGGCCTTCTTCAGGATACTAGAAACAATTTTCTCGGCTAAGTAGCATCCATGATGACCATTATGGTATAATATGTTTACTGTCAGTGGTGACGTTAATTCTTTTGGCTCATTATTCACTATTCATTATAAAAAAGGCCATTATTCATTAGTTATTATACCCCATCTAGACCCTCATACATTTGTATGCTCAAGTAAGATACTCATAATACAACATTAACGGGTATGGCCCAGTTGTTTTGAGAGTTATTTCTCTTTGTAAATCCTAATAGAGTATGCTTATGCAGAGACAGTGCCGATCAACTTGCTCATACCACAGATTTTGTTATAATTTAAACAATCTCAGATACTTTGCTTTCATCAGATAGACACATTAAACACATTTGAATACAAAAATAAGCTTTTGCAAAATGAAAGCTATGTGAAATCATCTTTTAAATAAGGGTTACACTGAAGGTGGCTTAACTTATATATGCATGTTGATCATTTTTTTGATGGAATAATATGGTACATTTGTCTTCACACTATGATCACAGTTAACATTTGTATGAAGAAGCTTTGCTGATAAAAATATGATTGGCAGCTTTGAATACTTTGGAAAGTTTTATCTGCTTGCTGTTAATAGGTGTTCTGCTTCTCTTATTACACTGAAAGACTGAGATCAGTGCCTTACTTTACCTTTATAGTCAAGATGGAACATTTTTAAACTTACTCTACACACCCAGTAGTAAAATCTATTGACACATTTAGCATTTGGATGAAGAAGTTTGGTGTTGAAAATCCTTGTCTTTATAAAATGGCAGCTGTGTTCACATTGTCGTTTTGTCCTCCTTGCTTTCTGATATAAAAGGTAATGTATGTGCCATAATACTTCATTCATGGATTTAGGCAGCTTCTGCCATAGTTTTGATGAAACTGCATAACTCTTGACCATTATAGTGAAGATATTGAATATTTGCATGATGAAGTTTCTATTACTTAATACTCCATATTGTTTGCTTTGTTGTTTTATGGGTGGTTTCCTTTTCGCTGGTGCATGGGATAGGATGCTTCATTTGATTGTGGCACTCTCCTAGCCTTCTATACAATTATTTGGGGAACAAATTATTAATTATTGACAATTTGACAGCTCCATTTAGTTGTCCTTTTGAAATATGGGCGTATGCCTGTAGTCACAGGCAAAATCTGCTACCGCACCTTTTGATAGAACAATCTGAAACTTGGTATAAGTAACATAGACATATGATGCTTCTAAAGGTATGAAGAATTCTGGTGCTAAAATATCTGTCAGGTTAAACGACAGTTTTATATACCTACATGTAGCCAGTTTTGTTCTGTTTGTTTTTAAGTTTCAGTTACAGGGCATTTTTATAATGCACTTAAAAGCCAAACCATCTACATCTCATTATTCGTATTATCTTGAAGTTAACCAATACAATTTGACAATTGCACACCAGATTGCTTTCTTGCAGTAATGCTAGGCATTTTAGCACTACTGTAAGTCAAAGATGACCTGAAGACAAAAGATCATCCAAAGAGTTTTGATGAAAGGAATCATAAAGTTTGCCTACACCATACAGGAACATTTGCTTGAAATTGCTGTTCAGTAATCATGCTCGTAGTTTACCCCCAAAGCTTGACAAATGCCAATATTTTGGGTCAGGGAAATTTGAATTTGGTCAGTGAAAAGTCAGGGAATTTTACTTTCTATAATGTGTGGGAACCCTGATAGAGGATCCTGCAGTAGTGCTCATGTTTAATCATATTTATTAAACGAGACGACAAAAACTGATAAGCTGCGAGGCTTGCATAGGTTGTTGAGGATTACCACTAGTGTGTTATCGATTTTATTGCTTGGCGTTATTTCACTCCCAGACGCAACTCATATATATGATCAATACATGCACAAGATACCTACCTAAACGCATGAGAATGGGACACACCGCATATCAATGCACAAGTACATGTGATGGTGGTCCCACGGACATTTTAATCATGTTTATCCGGTGGCATCCATTCAATGTTTTGAGCACGTCCAAAACCAAGCCAGAAAATCGGGCACAAATCGAGAGTCCAATCAAGCCTCGAGTGTAAGTAAGGCACATTACGCATAGTGCTCTGTATGGAAAAGCTCTATTTTGTTAGCCTAAACTGGCATAAGGAAAATTATTTCTGTAGCATGTGGGTTCAGACCTATTAAACCCCATTTTTCTAATTCCTCGAAAAGATTAATCAGCAGATAAATGAAGTAAAGCTAGTTATGTCTAAACAACATTGTTTGAACATCTTCGTCGCATCAGCATAATCTTCAATAAGTTGAAGGAGGTTACTGTCCTGTCAGCAAGGAATGACAGTGATATCGTGTTTTGTTTACAATTGTTAAGTAAAACAATAACTTGAAAACTCCACTTGAGCTAATGCGAATCGATAGGACTAATACACAAGTGATATATCGATTCTTACTCCCTGGTAACTTTGTAAACAAAACATGACGTCACTGTCACTTTTGGCTGGTAGGACAGTAGTAAATGGCAGCGAAGTTGTTTAAACGGTTTTTGTCAACTGGAATGTGATCCTAATTAGGGCCCCGCCAACGAATGTTGGCGGAGCTCTATAGTTTTCGGCTTGTCTGTCTGTCCGTATGTCCGTGTTCACTCTTACTCAGTCATTTTTAATCAGATTTCTTCCAAATTTCATATGTAGATTGCTTCCATCAACCTCTCATTCAAGTTTGAATACGGGTTTTGTCCGACATCCGATAACCAAGATGGCCGACAAAATGGCCGCCACTTATGAATATCAGCTATTGTGGTCACTCTAACTCAGTCAATTTTTAATCCGGTTTCTTCCAAAATTCATATATGGATTGCTTATATCAACCTCTCGTTCGAGTTTGAATACGGGTTTTGTCCCACATCCGATAACAAAGATGGCTGACAAAATGGCCGCCACTTATCAATATCCGCTGTCGTGGTCACTCTAACTCAGTCATTTTTAATCAGATTTCTCCCAAATTTTATATATGGATTCATTCTATCAACTTCTCGTTCAAGTTTGAATACAGGTTTTGTCTGACATCCGATAACCAAGATGGCCGACAAAATGGCCGCCACTTATCAATATCCGCTGTCGTGGTCACTCTAACTCAGTCAATTTAATTGGATATCTTCCAAACTTTATATATGAATTGCTTCCATCAACCTCTCGTTCAAGTTCGAATATGGGTTTTGTCTGATATTCGATAACCTAGATGGCTGACAAAATGGCCGCCACTTATCCATATCCGCTGTCGTGGTCACTCTAACTCAGTCATTTTTAATCGGATGTCTTCCAAATTTTATATATGAATTGCTTCTATCAACCTTTCGTTAAGATGGAATATGGGTTTTGTCCGACATCCGATATCCAAGATGGCCAACAAAATGGCCGCCACTTATCAATATCTGCTGTCGTGGTTACTCTAACTCTGTCATTTTTAAACAGATTTCTATCAAATTTTATATATGAATTGCTCCATCAACTTTCCATTCAAGTTGGAATATGGGTTTTGTCCGACATCCGATAACCAAGATGGCCAACAAAATGGCCGCCACCTATCAATGTCTGTAGTCGTGGTCACTCTCACTTGGTCATTTTTTATCGGATTTCTTTCAAATTTCATATATAGATTGCTGTCATCAAACACATATTCAAGTTCGAATACGGGTTTTGTCTGACGAACGATAACCAAGATGGCTTACAAGATGGCCACACCCTATCAGTGTCAGCTGTCGTGGTCAGTCTAACTAAGTCATTATTTATCGGATTTCTGCCAAATTTCATGTATGAATTGCTTCCATCAAACTCTTGTTCAAATTTGAATAAAAGTTTAGTCCAACGAACGATAATCAAGATGGCTGACAAAATGGCCGCCTATCAATTTGCTTTTGTTGACAATCTACTTTAATAATTTATCACCCGATTACCTCCAAATTTCATATCAAAATCTCGGTTTGTCTAATAACTTAGATGGCCGCCAAAAATAATTAAGATGGCCGCCAAAATGGCCGCCAAAATGGCCGCCACCTATCAGTTTAGACTTGTGGACACTCTAACTTAGTCATTTATCACCCAATTTCTTCCAAATTTCAAATATAGACTACTTTCATCAAACTATTCACGTCTGAATATAGGTTTTGTCAGAAGAATGATTATCAAGTTTTTCGCCAAAACAGATATCCCCTTTTAGCTGCTGGGCATTAGGTGGGGCCCTTTGTCGGAGTCTGAATGTTCTAGTTTTAATTTTAATTTCAGCCGCCTACACTGACTGTTACACAGACCACAACGGAAGTGGGTGATGGTGTTCCGGGTGCGGTTGATATAGCAACAATAAATTGTGACGATAGTGATGATAATGATGATGCGCGTATGACTGTCACTGTGGACAACGCAAAGTTTGAAGTTGTTGGTAGCTCTCCAGGTAAGCTGACAGTGAATTGTGGTCACTCATTGTGATGATGGCAATGATGTGTCGTTGTTTTTATTACTGTCGGCCGTGGCCGGCCGTATATATAAACCTTGTGCAAATCATACATCAAATTCAGGTTTTGACCAAACCTTTATGCTGTGCTCAGGCTATTCTTTATGCACTGCCGAACAACGGGCGGGGTACCAAGTATCAAGGATTGACATTAAGCGCGAGGCAAAACTGTCTGTGAATCTGTAGGGCTACCTATAGCGCGAGGCAAACTTGTTTGCGAATTTGATCTATTAGCATAACCGTCGTGCGGTTCATTGAAACACCCCAAACCACCCCAAAACACCCAAAACTCCACCAAGCCATTACGGTACATATAATGCGCGAACAATTTTTTTGGACACTCATGTCCTGTTCGTGGGGTCCGGCACTGGCATTTTGCAAGAATACATACAGTGATCGGGCTAAACGACCGTCAGCTTTTTTATAAAGCTAATACTTGTTTGGCCACACCTTTTGCCAGTTATTGTGTCCATTGACCATAAACTACATTAATTGCTGTTATCCGGTTTACAAGTGATCACTAATGGAAAACAGGTACCCCCAAGATATGAAGAAATGATGGTCTGGTTACCTGTATGTACATTACTGACCAACTCTGGACTGGGAACCAGCAATTAATTTAGGTATGGGAAATGATGCCATGGATTCGTTTTTTAATTTTGAACTCACTGGCAGGTACTGTGGCTTTGAATCATGACTGTTACTTTTTACCTTAGCTATTGGAAGACATTGTGACCCATTCGGGGAAAGTCCGCCACAATTCGAGAATTGAATCATGGCTCGGGTGTATGTAAGGAGCATTACACGTAGTACTATGTACCAAAAAGCTCCATTTTGATAGCCAGCACTGGTGTATGGAAAATAAGTTCTGTAGTATGTTCAGCTCTATTAAATTTGGTTATTCTGATTATTCGAAAAGTTTAATCAGCAGAATAAATGAAAATTATGTTTTTTCAATAAAATATCGCTATAGCGATAGCGATATTTTATTGAAAAAACATAGACTTCATTTGAGCCGTTTGTTTTGCTGCAATCACACTTGTTATTGTGTTAACATGATTTCTGTGACGTCCGCGTCACGTTATATAATGTCAGCGTCACGTTATCACCCGCGTTATCAAAGTAGATCCTCGATGCACTTCCGTGGTCTGATTCGACGGAATTTCGCTGAATTGGCCAAGGCAGTTCCGATTGATCGTGACCTTGAATCATAATTGTGACCATGGATATGGTTTTAATTTTTGACAATATCTATTGCCAAAAATTGTGATCTAGAATCTAAATTGTAATCATGATGAATAATGTTTTAAAGTAAGAAATAGGGCAAAGATCAGGAATTGATACAATTAAGAACCACACCTGACCCAGGATACAACATGGGAAAGTGACAAAAACACATTCAAGAGAGGTCACCTCATGTGGTAAAGTGATTATCCTTACCATAAGAAACTGCTCTTAAAGGAAAGCATTTGCTCCCACTGGGAGCAAATGCTTTCTTTTAACAAACGTTCCCATTTTGACACGGGGCACAATCGAAGAAAATCACACTGCTTGTTCCAGTAGTCTCCCTTTGATGTGCGTAACTGTGCTACGCCATGGTCAATTATCATATTTATTAATTAATTATCTTTTGACAGACTATACTTTAAGGACGAAAGCTTCATCAGCTTTTACTTCAGCAGAGGATCCCATAGCCTTGACAGTGACCTGCAATGATGGTAACAATGACGTCACTGATACACTTAGCGTCGGTGTGGGAAATGCAGTATGTTTTTTTTTCTTTCATTAATCTTGCACAATCGAAGGGCCTCTTGTAAGAAAAAAAAAAGAGCCGCGACAAGTGTTTTCCAACAATGTGGCATTTTGACAAGTGTAGACTCAGACGAGCTTGAGCTGCCTCCTTTAAAGCTTAGAAACTCCAAATACTGTTCGGTCAGTAGCCTTGGAGTCATACAATTTTCAAGCGACAATGAAAGGCTCTGATCAGACTGCGCGTGTGCGCAGGCTGGTATTAACCTTTGCTGGTCGCACATACCACATTGTTGGAAATCTCATGTCGCTGCTCACATGTATTTGGTTGTTTCTGACCATGTCATACCCAAATTAGCCTGCTCAGCTACGAGACTAGCTAGACATTGGAAATTTTGCTTGACAATAACAAGTTTAGATATATACTAGAGGACTTTGAAAACGCATCACCATATTTTTGCACTTTTCTTGAAAACCGTACATGCGATTGAAAAGTTACTCGCAGGTTTTAATATGCAACCCAGAATTGGTATAAATCAGTCGTTAATTTGACTGCACTATAGCGCGATGCTGCTGATGACGTCACATAGGTACATACAGCATCCAGCACCTTTCTGCACAGTTAAATGAAGTTTTTTTTAATTATTTTTATGTTTTAACTGTGACGTGTATGATATCATGTCACCAAAAGAATTTATAGACTTTATAATTTAAAGTAATTAATAACTTCAATATTTCGAAAATTAACGTCAAATTTTAACATCAATTTAATGCTCCTTTTTAGAAACATCTCCATAAGTTACCTTTATGCACGCTTTCATTCCTGATATTGACTACATACACTGGCAGTCATGTGGGGAAGACCTTTTGATGTAAATCATGGCAGGAGATTTGCTGTCATGTGATCGAGAACGCCTTAAAAAATTACGTTAACGTCACTTGCACAATACAAAAGGCACGTGATATAAGCGTAATTTATGCATAATCTGTCATTTGTGTATGCCCTTAGCCTTTTCCAATAAAACCGGACGTAAAAAATCAAAACTTTAAAAGGCCCAAGACATTGAATTTTATTACTAGACTATAGTAATTAGAGTGGGTGGGGTATGTCGACAATTTTAAAGGGGTGTAATTTTGAACATACTGAACTGTCAATTCATTTCTTATCGTTCAATAATGACTGTGCAATCGCAAAAGAAGCAGAGGGCGCAATTCTATGGAGTCAGGAATCAAAACTAACACGTGTGAACTCGCAGCTGAATTTGTGTCCTTCAAAATCGACCACCCCTGTCTTAAAACGGATACTTTTTCAATACCTTAAAGTAAATTTACAATCATGAATTTTCTAGGACACTCTACAATGTAGTCAGACTATGATATGCAATAACAATTATCTCGCTGACATTCTCAGGGTTTGTGATAAAAAAGGATTTAATCTGGGTGATGCGTTTTCAAAGTCCTTTAGTATAATATTTTGCATGCAGTAAATAACAAAGGCGCTGATCAGACTGCACAGATGCACAGGATTGTCATGCAAACACACGAAAGACAAGTTTTCTCTTGTCGATGCCCAGATAAGGATATATGAGATTTTATCCTTGAATAAAAAGTCTTTTTATGTCTTCCCCCTAGAAGGGTCGAGATATGTATTGTTTTCCCCCTTGCGTCCGTCTGTCTGTCCTTACTCCCGAATGGACCCTTGTAATACCGAAATTTGTCTATCCCAAGCCTTCCGGAACCCCATCCACCCTATTAGTTTCTTCAGATCAATTACCTAATAAACCTAATTTGCATATAAAGGGAGCTAATTTACTCAAGATGAGGTTTATTCCCTAAAAAATATCTGGGATTTGCTGGGTACTTACGCTTTCTTGGCTACTTTTTCTAACACTGTAAGTACCCAAGAAGTATTCAACTGTAAGAGCGTCCGTCTGTCTTCCATTGGAAGAAATCCAACCATATTTGGTGAGTTAGTTGCTCACATGAATGGGGTGCGCAACGGGATGGGGTGCGCAATGGGGATAGAAAAATCTGTCCCAAGGATCATCGTTTGACAAGCCTCGTGATGCCAAATGACAATCCTCTGGAAGGATTTTCTATCCCATCCTCACACTAATGATGGATTTCTATAATCAATTGAGTGTGCTATGGTTCATGACATGATATAAACAAACAAAATGCCAGGGTTCGCACAGGCTTGAAAGGTACTTGAATATACAGGGCTGTCTTGAAAAGTCATTGAAATTAAATTTGCCTTGAAAAGTACTTGAAAAACACTCAAAGGCCTTGAAAAATCCTTGAATTTTACCTTTTACAGGAGGATTCAACACTGACTTTTGAAACCTAAATCAGTATAAGATTGTGGTGCCTTTATTTGGTGCAGCTTTTGCTGCACCAAATAAAGGCACCACAATTTTATAATCATTTTCTATAACTAATATCATTTGTAATGCAGTCTACCATTTCCGAAGTAGAATTTTAACACTTAAATCAGGATTTTTCATAAAGTTTTAGTCCTTGAAAACTGTAAGATAGTCTTGAGAAGTCCTTGAAAAGTCCTTGAATTTTACTCAAACTTGCCTGTATGAGCCCTGAACGCAGAGATTAAGATCAGCCATATGCATCAGTGCTCATTGGGAAACTAGTGACCCAAGCTTTCTCCAATGGCAATGAGCTGATACCTAGGCTGATCTGGGTCTACTCCGAACGCAAAGTCACATTGTTGGTTTTCCCATGTCCGCGCCTGTGCTCAAGCCTCATTTTACTTTTTTTCAGGCTCCAGTTCTTACTGGTCCGGCAACATCTAACCCTATAACGGATGACACACTTGGAGATTTTCTTTTGGGCACATTCACTTGCACTGACTTAGATACCGTCCTCACCTTCACAGTGTTGCCTACGACAGGACCATATGAAGCGCGACCAGTGGTTCCAGCAACTGTCCCTGCAAGTAAGTACTATAAAACACTTGTGAGCCGCGACTTGTGATTTCCAACAATGAGGTATTTTGACATGTGTGGACTCAAACCAGCATGTGCAGACGCTTTTAGGCTTAGAGACGCCATATGATGCTCAGCTAGTAGCTTAACAATCATAGAATACTCAAGCAACTAGCAAAAGCTCTGATCAGACTGCGCGTATGCGCAGGCTGATCTGAGCCTTTGCTGGTTGCATATACCACATTGTTGGAAATCTCATGTCGTCGCTCTTATATTTGGTGGGTATTTTTATTTAGCTCTATTGGCAGTAAAAACGAAAATCGCCAAAATTTGATAATACCATGAAACACAGTTTCAAACCCAGTAACACAACAAGCATCAAATGGACACATATTCTTAGCATGTTTATGTCTGTATTGTCAAAAATCAACTTTTGAAAACTAAGAGTAGGATTTAATAGTCTTAGAGAGGAAAACACGTTTCAAAATGGGCTCCTATTAAAGTAAGTAAGTAAGTAAGTAAGTAAGTAAGTAAGTAAGTAAGTAAGTAAGTAAGTAAGTAAGTAAGTAAGTAAGTAAGTAAGTAAGTTAGTAAGTTAGTAAGTAAGTAAGTGAAAGTAAGTAAGTAAGTAAGTAAGTAAGTAAGTAACGACTTTATTTAGTGAGGGTAACCCAATTGACGAATCAATCAATCAATCGATCAATCCTTAAAGGAAAGAATATGCTTATGGGGAGATATTCTGGAGCATATTATTTCCTTTCAAAGAGGCTCCTATGAGAAAAGAAAATATATTTTAAGGGTATTAACTTAAGAAACCGCAAAAATTAAATTGCACCAATAAGTCAGTCCTTTAAAATTGCCAAATTTTGATGCAGCGAATATTAAGTGATTTACAGATACCTAGCCCACAATTGTTATAAATTTGTTTCCATGCCCAACTCAACTGAGCATGAAGTTTTGACTGTTCGTAAAACTAACAAGCTGAACAATAGAGACTTCTCATGCTTTCGAACTCTCAAATACTGTATTTATCATGCCTATCATTTCAAATACTAAATTGTTGGCATTTTAACATTTATCAGCATTATAGATTTTGTGTACACTTGAGTTGAGCAAGCAAAACGTTTTAGAAGCACGGGCCTAGTTTACCCAACAAATATTGAGCAATTAATGATTACTTTTATCGGTTATCATGTTCATAAATCAATATGAAAAAAAACTGTATTAAATAAAAGTAAGAAAGAGGGCAAACATCAGGAATCAATACCATCAAGCACCACACCTGACCCAGGATACCAATGTTCATCATGGGAGATATATTGTCGTATATATGATCATTTATTTAGCTTTACAGCAACCTCCCTTTTTACGTCTCTACTTTAAATGTAGGATGGTCACCAGTCTGTTTCATTGAATTGGTCTTAATCATTACATATATTTAGAATAGTTACTATACAGTCAGACATAAGTTAAGCATCACAAAACATTATTTCAGAGACGTTATTCGTGTGCAAAGTTCTTCAGAAGAACAACCAGTTTGTAATATTTTGTTACCCTAGTCTTCCTTTGGTCAGCTGAACATATCAGAATGCCATTTGGCCATTTTGCTGAATTTCTACAGTGTCCTGTATACACCAACCCCTATTTTTGGGTGTACACTTAAAAGTGTTACAGCTTAGCCCAAAGTGCTTACTTTGAATTCAAATAAACGCAGAAATAATCTTGACATATTTTTCAAAAAAGTGCCAAACTGATTTTGTCAAATTCAAGGTTTCATGTCAGTTATAGAGGATCATAGAGGTAGTTAATCGCGTGTTTATAATTTTTGCATTATCACTATATAGCATGCCATTCTTTACACATCCATAACTTTTATTCTTTTAGAGATATGAATCTGAAATTTTCAAACAGAACTTTGTTTTGATATTGTAACAATATGACGCTCACACTTTACATGTCTAAGCCTTTTGAAAATACCATAATGGGATAGAGAATATCGACATTTAGGGGTAAGTTTGCATTTACCATGCCTGGTTGTTTGCCTTTGTCATAATCGCATCAAAATTTGCTTTAAATTGTCACCACTTTATCTATTTTTATAAATATAACAAGAAAATATTCATGACTGGAAAGCTTCCTTCATTTTCTAGGAAACTATTGAGGCGATGATTAACTTATGTCTGACTGTATATATTAAAATGTTTAGGAATGGGGTTTTAAGTGATCTTTTTAAATTAAGAGGATTTCATAGTGTGGGGTGGAGCATCTTAATGCATTTAAATGGGAAATGTTTTGAAAAATTGATTTTTTTTCGAAAACTGTGGTAGCCTTAATCCATATTCTCACTTGATATGTTAAACCTAATGAGACAATGGCTATGATAAAATTTCAAAGGCCATACACAGATCCAAAGAGGGGCCAGGGGACTGGAAATCAAGATCCCCCTACCCCCTTGGAAAATTACAATAACTATAGGTTACCATAGAAATAAGCAAAAGGACACCCTGGCAAAGATTGAACCACCTGGTAAATTTACAATACCTTTGGAATTAACTACTGGAATCCTTTCCCTCCTCTGTAAAATAAGTTGAGATACAAAAAAACGTCAAAACTGATGTCTGTTTTTGGTTTTGACCTAACGATAATTGCTGAATCCGCACATGCAGGTGGAATTTTTGAGTTTTGAATCACCATGCAAATTCGTATCAGCACCTGTAAGCTGCCATGAATTTTCTTGAAATATAACCAGTAGTTGATATCACAGGGCAAGCAGGTATAGTGCGACCAGGTAACGGACGTTGGGCGTGTCAGACAGAACACTGCCATTCACTGTCAATTTAGGCTGGTCTATAGTAAATTGGGTAAAACAGCATAAGTACGCTTTAGCCCTTAAAACGCCAGCAAAAAACTCATCCGAAAATTCCGTCTATATTTGTCGTCTGCTGCAATTCTTTGCTAACATTATTTAACAAAGCTAAGTATAGAGACCGACAGTGTGGACTTAGATAAGATTGCTCGTATAGGAGCAAGCTGATCTGAGTCTACACTGTTTGATTGTATCGACTCCTGATCTTTGCACCCTTACTTACTTTGTTGGAAAGGCTTCTAAAACTTTTCAGCAGACGACAAAAGCAGTCGAATTTTGCTGTGAATTGCGCTTTAAGGGTTAATCGTGCAAAACAACTGAACCGTAGACGACAAAGGCGACCAGCTTTATACGATTAGTATGCCTGGTAAATGTTCGCAGAAAACAGACACATTGGTTATATACAATTGCTCACTAGTCAGGGCCTCCTAGAACCTATGTGAATTATAGTCAAGATCCGCAAGGCAGACTGGTCTATGTTAGAACGACTTTTGCTGCTACATGTATAAAGATATAGAGTCAGGTTGCACAGCGTAATGAAGATCTGATTGCATGGAGCGTGCTTTTATCTTTAATTTCCTTTGTATTTACTATTCAGCCATGTCTCAAGTAACCATCTAAAACACAAAGCTGCATACACTGGTACAGAGGTTGAAATGTTTTACACATGATATACGGATATAAACGGCATACATGTAATATAGGTTTAGTGATTACACATTATTGAACTAACCCAACAAGCAGGCTGGTATGAATGAAGCCTTCAAAAACTGCAGTTATTAATCGGCTTTTGGGTCAATGTCTAGCCACGCCCACAACTGGTCACTTTCTCCGTTAGCTGAAATGAGACAGGGACATCGCATACCACGTGGTGATACAGTGACCAAATAGCTGTATAATACCCGTAGAGTCAACCAGTGGTAGAGTGCTTGACTTGAGATAAAGGGGCCGTTGGTTTGAATCTCTCTGGAGGCACCATATTGTTTCCTTGTGCAAGACACGTTATACTCTATTTAGTACTTGTTCAACCCAGGATACGCCCTGACATGGCTGAAAATTTCTTGACTGGCATCGGCGGATCCAGAGGGGGAGGCGACAGGGGGTCCAGACCCCCCCCCCCCAAAAAAAAGATCACAAAAATAGGTTTTCTTAGCAATACTGGTACGGATCCCCTGAAAAATCGCAAAGCCACTAGGCCAGAATTCAATGTTAGGCCATCATCAGGACGCCAGCAAAACGCCATATAAATGGCTTTTCGCTGGTGGGCCGATGATGGCCCGCTTTTAGTGGTATTTTGATCATCTCTCCTCTCATCAACTAAAAAACAGCAAAAAACGTTGTCAAAGTTGGACCCCCTCTGACAAAAGTTTTTCGACCCACGCATGACTGGGATGTTAAGTATCAACTCAAATAATCGAGGTCCACAGTTGCTCAGTGCTAGTGTGTTAGACCTATGATTAAAGAATCGCTGTTTTGAATAGGTTCAATGAAAGCACTTCGAAATGTCCTAAGCAAGACACTTTATTCTCTGCTAAGTACTGGTTCAACCTAGGTGGCCAGGAAACGTCGCGTCATGGCTACAAAAATATTAGTAGCCACGCAAAACAGCAATACAATCAAACAAAATCAACTCAAAAATAACAAAAGAGACACTCATTTCTAATTTTTGCTGCAGTTGTGTGCGTCTACTGGTACACAGGTTTACCTTTAGTATGCTATATGAAAATATTCGCATTAAAAATGTCGATGAAAATATTCTTCCAAATTCTGTTTGTTTGGCAAGAAAACGATTTCGTGTTTAGCTCTTAATTCGAAAAAAGGCGTTAAAACAACAACAAAAAAAATTAGCCCCCTACCCCCCCACACACACACTAAAATTCAACATGCTAAGGGTTCAATACATGGATCACAGGGAAAGGGTACACATATCTTTTATAAAACAATAAAACTTGTGTGATTGTAGATTTCATTGTCGAAGAATTCTGTTTTGGTTGTATAGTTTAAGATACACGAACGTTTTTAAGATGCATGTATGTACATATTTCAAACAAGGTATCTGGGCTGATCAGATTCATCTTCAACAATTCGAAACGCTTATTTTCCACGATACGGCAACTATAAGACTACAGGTATATACTTTTGGTGTGGAAAGTTTCACAGATGGGTGAATAAGCGAACAATGCAACCTGACTAGCCGATTTCCAAATGTATTTGTCCAGGGGTTGAACTTAGCTAAGAACCGCCCAACGTCTCTTATCTGGACGGAGTATAGATTCATCAAAAATTCTTGCTTAATTATGGGAGCTTAATTTTGGTAAATCTAGACACACACAGTCGATGACCTACCGTGGGTAGCTCAAACAACCTCCACTCGACTGCTTCAGATGCATGATTACGTGTCTGCACTCAAAATCTAGGATATCTTTAGAATTTTGGTGCACGGGGCGGGGGGATTGGAGTTGAGACAGTATTACTTGACTTTTCGCTTGCTGTAAAGGCGGCGCCTCATGAATGCGTAATTAGGACTGGTCAAACTTAGGCATAGGTAAACGCTGAAAAGGAGGTGTGGTCTTATTCAAAAGTAACTGTATCATCTTGTGCTACCACCTCAGTCATTATTTAGTCCTTAAAACGCCAGCAAAATAACTGCATCTGAAAATGTCTATGTAACATAGGCAAAGAGGCAAACATTGTGGACCCAGATCAGATTGTTCCTACAGGAGCAGTCTGATCTGGGTCCACACTGTTTGTCTATGAGGCTTCAAATATTTTAGTGGACGACGAAAACATACATTTTGTGATTATGCGCTTTAAGGGTTAATAAATGTGAGTTCAGTGTGTATACGGTTAGGATTTTCATGAAATGCACGCACATTTGCTCGGCACAAAAAGCTTATTAACTCGTTACCAAATAATAAATAAACCTGATTTCCCTTACTTAGCAGATGAGATAGTCGAACCACGGCCAGATATGAATATTAAAGTTGCCGCCTTTACAGTAAGCGAAAAGTCAAGTAATATACGTGCCTCTCAGGGCACTTTTTTGGTTTGTCTTATTTCCAACCATGTATTTAGATTTCAGGTTTTTGCTTAAGGTTTTAGCACTAATATGTCACAACGTCAGATCTAATGTCATGCAAATGCGTGTGAGTAATTAAGGGTGCAAAATCAGTAAGTGTTCAAGTATCGACTAATATACGTACATTTTCACTCAGCTTTTATTCTCCAGTTTTAATCTTTTGATTATCATAGCAATATTATTTTGTTTGCTTGTCTGTTTGATTGATTTTTTACGTCCTAGTCAACAATTTTTCAGTAATTTTGGGAAGAGTATTCCTGAGTTAAACCAGTACTCTTGCTTAAGGACACAATGCAGTGATGCCGGTGAGACTCAAACCCACAACCCCGCGTTCTTGAGTCAAGCACTCTACCACTGAGCCACTGCGTTTCCCATTTTAATGATTCTGTAAAATCACATGTGCAATAGCTTCCCTTAACCCTTTGTATTTGGGAAACCCCTAAACGAGAGCTTTTACAAACAGTGAAGGCCCAGATGAAATGCGTAATGATTATGCTGCATTTCAACACGGTCTGCACTGTTTATAAAAGTAAACTAGATCTTCAGACAAAAATACTATATTTTTTAATATAATAACCTGACATCCCTAGATATGTACAATGGACTTTCCCAAGATCATTGTATCAAACCAAATGGACAAATCCATTAGTATACAAGGGGTTAAATGCCCATGATGATCTAAATTTTGTCTGCTTTCGGTATATCTACATTCAAGGGGGCCCCCATCGTGTAGTGGATAAGCTGCTGACCTTGTGCTCAGAGGTCCCAGGTTCGATCCCCGTCTTCTTCAGTCTGTGAGATGATACTTCGTATGACCTTAGCTGTTGGTAGAATGTATAACTTAAACACATACATACATCTATACCCATATCTTGTGCATGCATGCAACAAATCTTCAGGCGTTTATTGTTTGACAATATGAATAGTATAAAACAAAAATGTGAGTGTGATAGGAAAGTATATTACTTGACTTTTCGCTTACTTTAAAGGCGGCGCCTCATGAATGCGTAATTAGGACTAGTCCACCTCAGGCATAGGTAAAAGCTGAAAAGGAGGCGTGGTTTTTATTCAAAAGTACCTGTATCATCTTGTGCCACCACCTCAGTTTGTATTTAGTACTTAAAACGCCAGCAAAATAACTGCATCTGAAAATGTCTATTTAACATAAGCAGGGAGGCAAACATTGTGGACACAGATCAGACTGCTCCTGGAGGAGCAGTCTGATCTGGGTCCACAAAATTTATCTATGGGGCCTCAAATAGTTTAGTGGACGACAAAAACATAAATTTTGTGATTATGCGCTTTAAGGGTTAATAAATTAGAGTTCAGTGTGTATACGGTTAGGATTTTCATGAAATGAATGCACGTTTGCGCGGCTCAAAAAGCTTATTTACTATTTACCAAACAATAAATAAATCCTGATTTCCTTTCCTTAGCAGATGAATTAGCCGAATCACACCCAGATATGAATATTAAATTTGCCGCCTTTACAGTAAGCGAAAAGTCAAGTAATACCACCAGCTCTCTGTATAATCAAGATCATTGCAAAACTGGTGTGACGGTACCAATTTATTTCCCATAGACCTGAATACATACACTTTGGCCAAAAAAAATCACTTTTTAGCGCTTTCCGGCAACTTTCATCAGTAGCTCATGCATGCACATTGTCTCAATACTTTAAAAATCAAATAAAAACAATACCTTGTGTGGCAATTTGGATATTCGCTGTAGCATAAAGCATTACTGACTGTCTGGGGGGTGGGGTAGCTATTTCCTGTGAAAATCTGCAAAACTCTCTATGTGCATAAAAATTAATGTAGAGATATTTTTATCAGTATAGAAAAAATGTGTTGCAAGTCATTGAATGGCCAAACCCTATTTTCTCATAAAAAATAATTAAAACATGCACAGCAATCACTTTCATCCAATGGCACAAGCTGAATTTTAATATTATACATTTTATGTGCCAAAACTTTTTTGTATTTAGTACCGTCACCCCAGCTAGAAAAGACAGTAAGTACTACATTACAAAACTAGACTTCAGTCGCTGGTACACCATCGCAAATACCCGCTTTTGAGCTAACCATAGCATCTGCTAAGTTTTAAGTTGCTACGTCCAACCTTTAAGGGTGAGTTGCATTTACATGAAAGTACATTATTTCACTTTTGACCTTGACCTTAGGCCAAGGAAAAACACGAAACGTTGCCTAGTATCCTCTACAACATATGACCTTTGCACCTGCAAAATTTGAAGCTGCTATGTCCAACAGATTAGGAGGAAATGCATTTACAAGATATGTTTGATTTGACCTTGACCTTTGGGTCAAGGTCACATAAAGCATTGCCCTCTACATCATGCGACCTATGTAACTGCAAAGTTTGAAGTTGCTACGGCCAGTAGTTAATGAGATGCATTAAAGAAAAATAAGAAAAAAACACTATTTGACCTTGACCCTAAGGTCAAGGGGTCAAGGTCACACAAAATGTTAACCAGTACCCTTGACTTCATATGACCTATGCACCAGCAAAGTTTGATGTTGCTACATCCCATGGTTAAGGAGAAGATGCATTTACAAAAAAATACATTATTTGACCTTTACCTTGGGTCAAGGTCACACAAAATGTTGCCCAGTACCTTCGACATCATGTGACCAATGCACCAAAAAAAGTTTGATATTGCTACATCCCACGGTTGAGGAGAAGATGCATTTACAAGAAAATACATTAAATGAATACAAAATGTTGCCTAGTTCTCTCTACATCATGTGACATATGCACCTACGGAGTTTGAAGTTACTACGTCAAAAGCTTTAAGAGGAGAAGCATCTACAAGAAAATTCAATATTTGACCTTTGACCTTGACCTTGGGGTCAAGGTCACACGAAATGTTGCCCAGTACCCTCTACATCATGTGACCTATCCAGCTACAAAGTTTGAAGTTGCTACGTCTAACACTTTAGGAGGAGATACATTTACAAAAAAATACATTACTTGCATGACTTAACCCTTAAAGCGCCAAGAAAAAAATCATCTGAAAACGTCGTCTGCTGAAGTCGTCTGCTGCAAATAATTGGCTAACATTACTGACGAATTAAGTATAGAAGCAAATAGCGTGGACCCAGAACAGTCTGCTCCTACAGGAGCAGTCTGATCTGGGCCCACACTGTTTGCCATAGAGGCTTCATAAACATTTCAGCAGACGAGAAAAGCAGACGACTTTTGTTGTGATTGGCGCATTAAGGGTAAACGTTTGTTCTTGGACTTCATCTATGTTTGTAAGTGCATGCGAGAAGTCCCAATCATTATGAACTGGATCAATTAGCATGGGAAAAGTCATCCAGATATCTAGTTGGGATATAATCCTAACTTCACTTTCTCACTGTAGTTCGTACTGATTGTGTGTATGGGATTTGAAGGCTCAGGCGGGTCTGGGCTGCGCGCACATGCGAGAAATCCAAAATTTAACCCTGTGATAGAAAATCTTATCTTATCCATTATCTTACCCAGGCTGTCACGTTTGGGCTGTACATTGGAGGTATTTGAACTCACGCAACATAGTCATCAAGTGATGTCATTTTATATTAAAGTGACTTCATCATATCACGTCGCGTCTCAGCGTATGCAGGAACTTCTAGGAGCCCTTTTTTAACATAAAAATGCCGTATTTAAGGGTGTGCAAGAAAAAGAACACTTTATTCGTGTGAGGATGGGATAGAAAAATCTGTCTCTCACGATCACCGTTTGTCATCACTTGGCAAGCCTCGTGATGCCAAACAGTGATCCTCTGGATGGATTTTCCTATCCAACCCTCACACTCATGACGGATTCTTATATTATCAGTTTCCTCTCATATTAACTGCATCGTTGCAAGTTGCCTGATAAACGTTGTCTATCCCATGGCATGTGCCTTTATCAGTCATGATGACGTTACACTTATTGAATGACGGCGCTAATAACGCTGAATCAACACAAAAATAAAAAATAACTTCATTATGGCTCGTTTGAACAGTGAAACAATAGGTAAATTGATAAATAGAATACCAGGTCCGTGTCTTTTAATATCAAGTTAACCAGGCTTGGCTATGAGAATGCAAGTTGAATCGCTCGGCAAGCCTCGCAATGTCAACAAGCATTCTCAAAGCCTTGCCTGGTAAACTTGATATTTTGATATCAAGTTTATCAGGCTCGGCTTTGAGAACGCAAGTTGAATCGCTCCGCAAGCCTCGCGATGTCAACAAGCATTCTCAAAGCCTTGCCTGGTAAACTTGATATCAAAAGACACTCACCTAGTATTTTCTATTCTTACAGCGTTTGACGTGTATACGAAAAGCGCTACAGTGGAGGATGATATAGATTTTGATGATGGCGCTGTCACTGTAACAGTACGCTGTGATGATGGAAACAACGCACCTGTGGACGTATCATTTGCAATTGATATAACAGACCAGGTAAAGTAATTTGTTATTAACATACATTTTGTGAACTTTACCAATCATTTTAGCTACAATGTATAAGACTTGAAAATTAATCCTGCTGACAGTGATTTCTTGTTTAATATATCACCGACTGTCAGTCAGTCATAAGTGGATAAATCAATCATGCTTTGTGCTAGCTATTTATCCTCTTTTATTGACTCACCTCAGCCAGTGATCTATTAGGCATCAAATCACTGCCAGTGTGGATCTATTTTCAGGTCTAGATAATTCAAAACATATTGTGCGTAAAATTATAAAATCAGTTTTAACATGTTTGGGATGCTCAAAAGAACTGTCTCTTTGAACCGGTTCTTGAAACAGACATTTAGAGTACCCAAAACATATGTTAACACTTAACAGACAGCTCTTTCGGGCACCCAAAACATATATTAAAACTGATGGGTAAGAAAATAAACAAACAGACAAACTGTGACAAAACGTAAGGAGCACCATTTTATGCCCCCAAAGGAACTTTGGGCCGCATATAGTTATTGCAATGTCCGTCCGTCCCCCTTAGTGTCCAGTGCATATCTCCTACATTCTTTGAGGTAGGAATTCCAAATTTGTTGTGTGGATACATCTTGTGATGGCGGAGTGTCGCGTACCATTTTCGAGTCATGCTGACCTTGACCTCTGACCTAGTTTTTAGAATAATCGTGTCCGGAGCATATCTTTTAAATAATTTGAGGTAGGAATCTCAAATTTGGTGTGTGGATGCATCTTGGGATGACAAAGTGTCGCGTACCATAATTGAGTCACTGTGACCTTGAACTTGACCTCTGACCTAGTTTCTAGAAACTGCATTGAGTCTGGTGCATATCTCCAATATTCGTTTAGATAGGAATTCCAACTTTGTTGTGTAAATGCATCTTGGGATGACAGAGTGTCATATATCATTTTCAGGTCACTGTGACCTTGCCTCTGACCTAGTTTTAATAATAATTGTGTCCAGAGCCTATCTCCTATATTCTTTGAGGTAGGAATTCAATTTTGGTGTGTGGATACATCTTGGGATGGCGGTGTGTGGCGTTACATTTTCGGGTCATTGTGACCTTGACCTTGACATCCGACGAAGTTTTTAGAATAATTATGTCCGGAACATATCTCTTATATTATTTGAGGTAGGAATCTTAAATTTAGTGTGTGGATGCATCTTGTGATGACGAAGTGTCGCATACCATGACCTTGAACTTGACCTTTGACCTAGTTTCCAGAAGCTATATTGAGTCTGGTGTATATCTCCTATTTTCTATAAGATAGGAAATCCAAATTTGGTGTGTAAATGCATATTTGGATGACGGAGTGTCACATACCATTTTTCAGGAGGTAGGAATTCCAAATTTGTTGTGTGGATACATCTGGTGATGGCAGAGTGTCGCGTACCATTTTCGAGTCATGGTGACCTTGACCTCTGACCTAGTAACTGTGTCCAGAGCATATCCCTTAAATTATTTGAGGTAGGAATCTCAAATTTGGTGCATGGATGCATCTTGAGATGACAGAGTGTCGCATACCATAATTGGGTAATTGTGAAAATAAACTTGACATCTGACCTAGTTTCTAGAAACTGCATTGAGTCCGGTGCATATCTCCAATATTCTTTTAGATAGGAATTCCAAATTTGTTGTGTAAATGCATCTTGAGATGACAGAGTGTCATATATCATTTTCAGGTCACTGTGACCTTGACCTCTGACCTAGTTTTAATAATAATTGTGTCCAGAGCCTATCTCCTATATTCTTTGAGGTAGTAATTCCAAATTTGGTGTGTGGATACATCTTGGGATGGCCGTGAATCGCATACTATTTTTGGGTCACTGTGACCTTGACCTTGACATTGACCTAGTTTTTAGAATAATCATGTCCGGAACATATCTCTTATATTATTTGAGGTTGGAATCTCAAATTTAGTGTGTGGATGCATCTTGTAATGACGAAGTGTCGCGTACCATAATTGGGTCACTGTGACCTTATACTTGACCTCTGACCTAGTTTTTAGAAACTACATTGAGTCTGGTGCATATCTCCTATATTCTTTGAGATAGGAAATGCAAATTTGGTGTGTAAATGCATATTTGGATGACGGAGTGTCGCATACCATTTTCAGGTCACTATGATCTTGACCCCTGACCTAGTTTTAAGAATTATTGTGTCCGGCACATATCTTATATATTCTTTGAATTAGGAATTCCAAATGGGTGTGTGGATGCATCTTGGTATGGCCAAGTGTCGTGTATCATTTTCGGGTCACTGTGACCTTGACATCTGACCTAGTTTTAGAATAATCGTTTCTGGAACATATCTTATATTATTTGAGGTAGGAATCTCAAATTTGGTGTGACGATGCATCTTGGGATAGTGAAGTGTCATGTACCATTTTTGGGTCACTGTGACCTTGACCTTGATCTCTGACCTACTTTAAGAATTAATGTATCTGGAGCATATCTCTTTACATACTTTGGGGTAGGAATTCAAAATTTGGTGTGTGGATGCATCTTGGGATGGCGGAGTGTCGCGTACCATTTTTGGATCACTGTGACCTTGACATTTGACCTAGTTCTAGAATAATCGTGTCGGGAGCACATCTCTTATATTATTAGCTCACCTGAGCCGAAGGCTTATGGGTGAGCTAATAGTATACCAGTGACTCCGGCGTCCGTCCGTCCGTCCGTCGTCCGTCCGTCGTCCGTCAACATTTTCAAACATCTTCTCCTCTAAAACCACTGGGCCAATTGAACTCAAATTTCATATGGTGACTCCTTATGACGCGGGAACGAAAGTTTGTTCAAATGGTCCTGGTCACATGACCAAGATGGCCGCCTCGCCCATATATGGTAAATACCCTTTAAAAATCTTCTTCTCCAGAACCAGAAGGCCGATGACCTCGGGACTTGGTATGTAGCATTGGGGATATGGTGCCTACCAGGTTTGTTCAAATGATGATCCTAGGTTGACCTTGACCTACTTAACGTCAAGGTCAAATTTGCTTCCTAATGCATTTACATGGGAAATTTTTTGAAAAGTTGATTTTTTTGAAAACTGTCGAAGCCTAAGTCATTATTCTCATGTGATATGTTTAACCTTATGAGACAATGGCTTTAAATAAAATCCAAAGGTCAAGGTTGACCTTTGACCTTTTAGCAAAGTCGTTCATATTGGAGTCCCATCAATATATTAAAACATAGTTTTCTCACAAACCAATGGCTAAATTGAACTCAAATTTCATGTGAAGACTCCATATGCTAAGTTAGCCAAAATTTATACAAGATATTCTGGTCACATGACCAAGATGGCTGCCATGCCCATATATGGTAAAAACCCTTTAAAAATCTTCTACTCCAGAACCAGAAGGCCGGTGACCTTGGGACTTGGCACGTAGCATTGTGGATGTAGAGCCTACCAATTTTGTTCAAATGATGATCCTAAGTTGACCTTGACCTACTTAACGTCAAGGTCAAATTTGCCTCCTAATGCACTTAAATGGGATTTTTTTTGAATACTGTTGAAGCCTTAGTCATTATTCTCACTTGATATGTTAAACCTAATGAGACAATGGTTTTAAATAAGTTTCAAAGGTCAAGGTTGACCTTTAACTTTTTTTTCAGCAAAGGTCGCTCATATTGGAGTCCCATCAACACATTAAAACATAGTTTCCTCAGAAACCACTAGGCCAATTGAACTCAAATTTCATATGAAGACTCCTTATGATAGGTTAGCCAAAATTTATACCAATTGTACTGGTCACATGACCAAGACGGCCACCATGCCCATATATGGTAAAAACCCTTTAAATATCTTCTTCTCTGGAACCAAAAGGCCAATGGCCTTGGGACTTGGTATGTAGCATTGGGGATGTGGGCCCAAATGATGAATCTAGGTTGACCTTGACGTACATTATGGTAAGGTCAAATTTGATTCCTAATGCATTTATATTGGAAAAATCTTGAAATGTTCATTTTTCTATAACTGTTTAGGCCGAAATCATAATACTTGCAACCTAATGAGACAATGGTTTTATATAAGTACCAAATGTCAAGCTGACCTGTGACCTTTTATCCAAGGCCACTTTTTTGGACTGCCACATACCTATCTAAATATCTTTTCCTCAGAAATCACTGGGCTGTTTGATGGAGTTTTCATTAGTTTGTTTTAGGCCACTTGACCTAAATGGCCGCAACCCCCATAAAACGAAATATGTTACATTGTAAGCTGTAGTTGATCTTGACCTATTTTAACATTATTAAGAAGATCAGGTGAGCAATTCAGGACCGTCAGGTCCTCTAGTTTAAGATAGTGATCTTAAATTTGGTGTGTGTATGTATCTTGGGATGACAAAGTGTTGCATACCATAAAAGGGTCACTGTGACCTTGAACTTGACCTCTGACTAAGTTTCTAGAAACTGCATTGAGTCAGTCTGATGCATATCTCCTCTATCATTTGATGTAGGGATCCCAAACTTGGGGTGTTGATTCCTCTTTGGATGGCAGAGTGGTGCATGCCAATTTGGGTCACTTTGACCTTTACATTGACTTCTGGCCTCATTTATAGGTTTTTCGTGTCTACATCATATCTCCTATATTACAGTTATTTTTTCGCAAATGTGTCTTATGCCAGATCAATTCCTTTGGGGGAATTCGTCATGTGTTTGTGACATTTCTTGTTTCAAGACAAATTTTGCCTTATTTAAGACTACTGTAACATGTGTAATGAATGGAACAAATGGAACAAGCAAAACAATTCAACAAGTTCCACTGATACAATAAAATTGAATAGAAAGTTAATAGACGGAATTTGACAGAACATAACAACATTGTTGTCTAACTCCTACGAATGTGCTCTGATTGGTAATGTAGGCCCCAAAAGGAAGCATGATTAGACTGACAATACAATATGGCGATAAGCAGGTAAAATTGAGCTTTTTGACCACTCATTTGTACCCTCATAAGTAATTGCAGTTAGCAACATGAAACTTGTTTCATATGTAAATTTTGGATTTCTCAGCCAGAACTGCTCGTCGTATGACTCACAGCCCTTCATAATTTGCATGCTCAATTGGCCATAAATTTGTTGAATCGAGTCACTTTAATAAAACAATGCAATTTTGCATCTATGAAACGTAATCCAGTACGATAAAGCACTTTAAATCACTTTGATATAATCATCCTAACAACCTACAAAGTATTTACCTGTATGTTACTAATTTGTATGCTAATGTCCTTATTTAATTTTCAAGTGTAATCATACATGTAAAAAGCCACATAAGCCTCTCCCAAATACTTTTTACTTTGTGTGTGCGTGTGTGCGTGCGTGCGTGTATGTATGTGTGTGTGTGCAAATTCTCTGAAGCAATGGGTCAACTGAAGCAAAATCTCATGTGGCACCTCCCTTGGATAAGGGAAAAGATGGAAAGCTTTAGGTCATTTGTTGTTAATCACTATTGTCAACTCCTGGGGATGGGGGGCATTTAGCAGGGATTTTACCACGAATTTGGCCCTGCAGTGCAGGTCTTTAAAAATTGAAAATTTTAAAGCCCCGCTAAGTCCGAGGGGGTGGGGAACACAAATGACTGGTACATTAGACATCGATGTGGAAAAAATATTTCATGATCAACTTCAACGTTAGAATAGTGCTGGACTTGAGGAGCAAACCTGTGATAGCCTGTTCACCAGTCAGATACACACTTATTCATACGCGCATTGGTGCATGCGCACACACTCATTATATGCACCGACTTGCATGAGCTTCCATTTCTTGCTGATGCGATAAGTATCCAAATCTTGAGGCTAGGTCTATTTAATTTTGTTTGAAAAAGTGTCTCACCGCACACAATGTTGCTCAGCGAAGGCTTAATTACATAAAACTTTGATGACACATTGGTGTATGTCAGCACAAAATGAAGGCTCTACCAATGCTGTTAACAGGTTGTGAAAAGAGCACCAAGGGAAATGTTAACAGCAGTTTTTTTTTTAAAAAATGTGTTTGGGGAATACAACGTCTTGTTTATGACTAAATCTAACGTCCATTTTTAAAGCTATACCCTTTGAAAATTTGTGAGAAAATGTGAATTTGCTGCAGTCAAGCAACAAAAGTGCAGATCAGACTGTGGATCAATGTAGACAAAACAGTGCATATATATGTTATTCACTCTGTAGAAATTAGAACAGATAAGCTGATCTCCAGCGAAAGAGCTACATGCATTTAGGGGCTTTTTGGCCCCCCTTTTAGGCTAAAATATAAAAAAATGTTTTTCAGCAATTTGTTCTTATTTGTTTATTAAAAAATAACCAAAGTGTAAAAGTCTCAAATTACTTTGACTTTGACCGTTGCTATGGTAACAAAAATGGCCGCCAAAATAGGCTGACAATAACAAATTGGCCATTTTGGAGCAAATTTGAGACATTTGACAGAGAAATTAACATAGAGCACATGCAAATACCAAAAAGATATTTTAACAGAAGATGGAAATTACCACAGCAAACAACATATTATAAGGATTTTTTTGCTAATAAGCTGAGCTGACATCTATTTTTTTAATCGGTCTCCAAAAGCCTTACATTTGGTCCAAAATGGCAATTTCCCTATTTTAAGCCTATTTTGTCGACCATTTTTGTTACCATAGCAATGGTACATATGGTACGTATGCTGACAATGATGATAGTGGGCGTTAAATTATTTATTTTGAAATAAATTTTATTTGAATTTTATAACGTTGATAACCGTTGAGGAAAACATATTATGTTTTTAGATGAACAAAATGATTATTATCTTTTTTTTTATCTAATTAGTGTTTAACTGTAACAAAAGGCATCGTTTCACATGACCATCGTGTAGCACGTCTAAATAATACTTTAAATTGTGGTTTAATGCTCATTATGATATAATACTTGGGTTCAAAGTTCCCCACCTACTAATGTTTAATGTAAAATTTAATGCTAGTTTGCTTATAAATGGACATATCAAATAAATTTAATGCCAACAGGAAGTTGTAACTCATATGAATTAATTGCCCAAGATTGTTTTTAACTTTTGGTGTAACTAACAATCAG
The DNA here is from genome assembly GCA_964019695.1 of Loripinus fragilis. NCBI lineage: Eukaryota > Metazoa > Mollusca > Bivalvia > Lucinida > Lucinidae > Loripinus > Loripinus fragilis. The sequence goes on from OZ026528.1 coordinate 21,171,872, forward strand.
GTTGCTATGGTATCTATCCAAAATATTGTTACCTTAACAATGACAAAATAACTCCGGTAGTATGCATACTTTGATATAAATACCTTTTTCATTAATGTTTTGTCATTGATGTGAGATGCTAATGGATGTGTGATATTTTGTTGTCTCTAATTCTTAGCTAAACCTGGATAAAAGCATGGTTGCTATGGTAATTGGGTCATTTTATTCATATGGAAGCTTAAATGTGTCAATATTTATAAGATAATTGCAAACAAATTGTCTAAATATTACTTTACATAACTTATAGATATCTTATATAAACTATAGTATTGCAGACTAACTATTGTAAACATTGGAAAGGTAGTAGTAGAAATTCTAAATAGTCTTGGCCTAAATTTAGTTACTTGGTACCCCACCCCCTTATACACCATATGAAACCCTTGTATATGTATATAGTTTTCCTCAAATAAAATATTCTTTATATATTATAGACAATGTACTGTTACAAAGATATTTGTTTTTCGTAGATTATAATTTGGTGTTGATGTTAAAACATCCTTGTTGCTATGGTAACTGATGGAAAACTTTGCATGATCATGCCTTAGCAGCCACACAAGCTCGAAAAAAAAATAGATGTTTTTTTATTATTATTGTTATTTGCAAGGTTTCCATAATCATTTTTTTTGGATAGATTGGAAACCCACCACACCACCTAAGCGTTCTGTCACCTTGAATTAAGATGTTACAAACTCAGGTTTGACATTAAAAAGAAGTTTTTCTGCATCTTCCGGGCACCAATTTACTTCACACATCGGTTTAAAAGGTATAATACGTGGAAACTTCGCCCAAAATGGCAGATTTAGAAAAATGATAGCAAGTGATGTTTCTATGAGATGAATGTGAGAAGACTTGATTTTGCTTTAATTGATTTACAGCCAAATTGGACAGAAAATATTTTATTGATTTGTAACCAAGAAGGAAAGAAAACAAACTGTCAAACATCCATTTGTTCTTGAAACAATGAAAGGCTTTCAGATCAAATTATGCATGTAACCTGAGATACGTGGTCATCTTAAAGTAAACATCATTTTGGATAGTTACCATAGCGGCCATAATGTAAGGAGAATAAGTGTTTTTTTCTTGTCAGTTTATTGATATCAATAAGAACTTCCTTTTATTACACAAAGTGTTTAAATTGTGCGCTTATAAGACAAATAGCCATTTGTTATATGCCTGTTTTGAAAAAATGGTCACATCGTGGCATGGACTGTACGCCTGTCAGTAAACAAACTTGATGATATTTCATGGAAATGTATATTATGTAGGTCAAGACAATGTGTCCCACACAGAAATGACTGTTCCTCCTTTCTTAATTGCAGAGTTCCCTTTGAATATTGTAAAAGATACCTTGTACCCAACATAACTCAGTTACAGTCATTTATAGATCTTAATGAAATTATTGAATGTGTATAGGGGTCAAGACAAAGTGTTGCATACAATAATGGTTACTTAACATGTTTTTCATTTCAGAGGTATGGCCTTTTTGGTTGTTTAATGCTTATTTTGTGTCGTTTTCATTCTTGCACACCCCATAATTCGAAAAACCACTTGTGATATCTTCATGAAGTTTTTTTTTAGAAATGTGTATAAGGTAAATACAATGTGTCTTGCGCAAGAATGATTGTTCCCTCATTTTAATTTTCCAAGTTTTCCCCCAAGGATTTTGAGATATTTGGTAGTTATTAAGGTAACATTATTTTAGATAGTTACCATCACCAGATTGTTAGCTACACCAAAATTTAAGATTTTTTTCTGGGCAATTTATACATATAAATTAGAACCTCCCGTTATCATAAAATGTGTTTGAAATGTCGAATTTTAAGAATATAGCATTTAATTTTACATTAAACAATAGTGGAGTGGGTACTTTGATCCTTAATATTATATATCTCTATGAGCATTAAACCACAATTTAAATTATTATTTAGAATTGCTACATCATGGTTGTGTGAAATGGCATTTTTGTTACAGATAATCACTTCTTAGATAAAGTACAAAAGACAACCATCATTTAGTTCATTTAAAAACATATTTATTTCTTCGACAGATCGTAACAGTTAAATTTCTTTAATAAATAAAATATGTTTGATGACAAGAAAACTATAAACTTATACAAGGGTTTCCATATGTTGTATAAGTGGGTAAGGTAACAGGTATCTAAATTTAAGGTAAAAACTGGATAGATTTCCTGTTTCTACCCTTTCTATGTTTACGATAGTAATTTGGCAATAATGTAGTTTATATATGATATTTTTAAGTTATTTTAAGTAATTAATATATCGTTTGTTTGGTAAATTTCTAGTTTGAATATGGAAACTTATTTAGCTTCCATCGGAATGAAATGACCAAATGCCATCACAACTATGCTTAATTGAAGTTTAACTAAGAATGGGAGAGAAGAAAATGACACACATCTATTTGCTCCTCAAACCAATGACATAACATAAATGAAAAAGGTATTAATATCAAGTTATGCATGATACTGGTGATATTAGGTCATGTTAAGGTAACATTATTTGGATAGTTACCATAGCAACCAGATTGTTAGTTACACCAAAATTTAAAAAAAATAATCCTGGGCAATTTATTCATATCAATTAGAACTTCCTGTTGTCATAAAATTTGTTTGAAATGTCCAGTTTTAAGTAACTTTTGCAACATTGCCTCTTGGGTAGGGCAGTCCAAATATTGTAATTTTTTAGCTAAAATATTGCTGAATAATGCTTAAAATAGAAAATCGTGGTTGCCATGGAAACGGAAATGAAAAATTGAAAAAAGTTATGCATTTTTGTTCATCTCCCGACAGAAGTTAAAAAATGGGCTCAATATTAACAAAATCTATTTTTCTATTTCCAAGCCATAATGGAGGCTGTCTGATGCTCTCAGATAATGGCTCTTTTAAAACTCGTTTAACGGTCAAGTGAATTTGGTACTTATTGCATTGACGAGTACTCTTAAAATAGGCTATCATAATGAGAAGTTTCTTTTACGCACCAAAACATATAGACAATTATTAAAACAGATGATAAATAGGTCATATTCTCAGAATTCAGTCTGTCCCAAACTTGTTTTGAAAAAGCAAGTATTTCGAAAAATCGATGTTCGAGTTTGCGAGGTTTTACTGTATTTGATTTGAAAACAGATAGAGAAAAGGATTTTAAAATTTTAAAATATGGTTAGTATGAAAATCATATAAGTGTTGGTCCTTTTCTCGATTTGCAGGTTCTTACTCTGACTGTAACACAGACTGTAGGATCAGTTGGTGATGGTACTCAAGTCGCACTTAATAAAGCAGATGTTATATGATGGTCCATTTCTTGATTTGCAGGTTCCTACTCTGACTGTAACACAGACGATAGGATCGGTTGGTGATGATACTTAAGCTGCACTTGATATAGCAGATGTTATATGTTGGTCCATTTCTTGATTCGCAGGTCCCTACTCTGACTGTAACACAGACGGTAGGATCTATTGGTGATGATACTCAAGCCGCACTTGATATAGCAGCTGATATATGATGGTCCATTTCTTGATTTTCAGGTTCCTACTCTGACTGTAACACTGACGGTATGATCATTTGGTGATGGTACTCAAGCCACACTTGATATTGCAGATGTTATATGATGGTCCATTTCTTGATTTGCAGGTTCATACTCTGACTGAAACACAGACGGTAGGATCAGTTGTTGACGGTACTCAAGTATAGCACTTGATATTGCAGATGTTATATGATGGTCCATTTCTTGATTTGCAAGTTCCTACTCTGACTGTAACACAGACGGTAGGATCAGTTGTTGACGGTACTCAAGTAGCACTTGATATTGCAGATGTTATATGATGGTCCATTTCTTGATTTTCAGGTCCCTACTCTGACTGTAACACAGACGGTTGGATAAGTTGGTGAAGGTACTCAAGCCACACTTAATATAGCAGATGGTATATGCATGATGGTCCATATCTTGATTTTCAGGTTCCTACTCTGACTGTAACACAGAGGGTAGCATCAGTTGGTGATGATACTTAAGCCACACTTAATATAGCAGATGTTATATGTTGGTCCATTTCTTGATTTGCAGGTTCCTACTCTGGCTGTAACACAGACGGTAGCATCAGTTGGTGATGGTACTCAAGCCGCACTTGATATAGCAGATGTTATATGTTGGTCCATTTCTTGATTCTCAGGTCCCTACTCTGACTGTAACACAGACAGTAGGATCTGTTGGTGATGATACTCAAGCCGCACTTGATATAGCAGATGTTATATGTTGGTCCATTTCTTGATTTGCAGGTCCCTACTCTGACTGTAACACAGACGGTAGTATCAGTTGGTGATGGTACTCAAGCCGCACTTGATATTGCAGATGTTATATGATGGTCCATTTCTTGATTTTCAGGTTCCTACTCTGACTGTAACACAGACGGTAGCATCAGTTGGTGACGGTACTCAAGCCACACTTGATATTGCAGATGTTATATGATGGTCCATTTCTTGATTTGCAGGTTCCTACTCTGACTGTAACACAGACGGTAGGATCAGTTGGTGATGGTGCTCAAGCCGCACTTGATATAGCAGATGTTATATGATGGTCCATTTCTTGATTTGCAGGTTCCTACTCTGACTGTAACACAGACGGTAGGATCTGTTGGTGATGATACTCAAGTAGCACTTGATATAGCAGATGTTATATGATGGTCCATATCTTGATTTGCAGGTTCCTACTCTGACTGTAACACAGACGGTAGGATCAGTTGGTGAAGGTACTCAAGCCACACTTGATATAGCAGATGTTATATGTTTGTCCATTTCTTGATTTTCAGGTCCCTACTCTGACTGTAACACAGACGGTTGGATAAGTTGGTGAAGGTACTCAAGCCACACTTAATATAGCAGATGTTATATGTTTGTCCATTTCTTGATTTTCAGGTTCCTACTCTGACTGTAACACAGACAGTAGGATCAGTTGGTGATGGTACTCAAGCCGCACTTGATATAGCAGATGTCATATGATGGTCCATTTCTTGATTTTCAGGTTCCTACTCTGACTGTAACACTGACGGTAGGATCAGTTGGTGATGGTACTCAAGCCACACTTGATATTGCAGATGTTATATGATGGTCCATTTCTTGATTTTCAGGTCCCTACTCTGTCTGCAACACAGACGGTTGGATAAGTTGGTGAAGGTACTCAAGCCACACTTGATATAGCAGATGTTATATGATTGTCCATTTCTTGATTTGCAGGTTCCTACTCTGACTGTAACACAGACGGTAGTATCAGTTCGTGATGGTACTCAAGCCTATCTTGATATAGCAGATGTTATATGATGGTCCATTTCTTGATTTTCAGGTTCCTACTCTGACTGTAACACAGACGGCAGGATCAGTTCATGATGGTACTCAAGCCACGCTTGATATAGCAGATGTTATATGATGGTCCATTTCTTGATTTTCAGGTCCCTACTCTGACTGTAACACAGACGGTTGGATAAGTTGGTGAAGGTACTCAAGCCACACTTGATATAGCAGATGTTATATGTTGGTCCATTTCTTGATTTTCAGGTTCCTACTCTGACTGTAACACAGACAGTAGGATCAGTTGGTGATGGTACTCAAGCCGCACTTGATATAGCAGATGTCATATGATGGTCCATTTCTTGATTTTCAGGTTCCTACTCTGACTGTAACACTGACGGTAGGATCAGTTGGTGATGGTACTCAAGCCACACTTGATATAGCAGATGTTATATGTTGGTCCATTTCTTGATTTGCAGGTCCCTACTCTGACTGTAACACAGACGGTAGGATCGGTTTGTGATGATACTCAAGCTGCACTTGATATCGCAGATGTTATATGATGGTCCATTTCTTGATTTTCAGGTTCCTACTCTGACTGTAACACAGACAGTAGGATCAGTTGGTGATGGTACTCAAGCCGCACTTGATATAGCTGATGTCATATGATGGTCCATTTCTTGATTTTCAGGTTCCTACTCTGACTGTAACACAGACAGTAGGATCAGTTGGTGATGGTACTCAAGCCGCACTTGATATAGCAGATGTTATATGATGGTCCATTTCTTGATTTTCAGGTTCCTACTCTGACTGTAACACAGACAGTAGGATCAGTTGGTGATGGTACTCAAGCCGCACTTGATATAGCTGATGTCATATGATGGTCCATTTCTTGATTTTCAGGTTCCTACTCTGACTGTAACACAGACAGTAGGATCAGTTGGTGATGGTACTCAAGCCGCACTTGATATAGCTGATGTCATATGATGGTCCATTTCTTGATTTGCAGGTTCCTACTCTGACTGTAACACAGACGGTAGTATCAGTTGGTGATGGTACTCAAGTAGCACTTGATATAGCAGATGTTATATGATGGTCCATTTCTTGATTTACAGGTTCCTACTCTGACTGTAACACAGACGGTAGGATCAGTTGGTGATGGTACTCAAGCCACACTTGATATAGCAGATGTTATATGATGGTCCATTTCTTGATTTTCAGGTCCCTACTCTGACTGTAACACAGACGGTAGTATCAGTTGGTGATGGTACGCAAGCCGCACTTGATATAGCAGATGTTATATGTTGGTCCATTTCTTGATTTGCAGGTCCCTACTCTGACTGTAACACAGACGGTAGGATCAGTTGGTGATGGTACTCAAGCCGCACTTGATATTGCAGATGTTATATGATGGTCCATTTCTTGATTTTCAGGTTCCTACTCTGACTGTAACACAGACGGTAGCATCAGTTGGTGATGGTACTCAAGCCGCACTTGATATAGCAAATGTTATATGATGGTCCATTTCTTGATTTGCAGGTCCCTACTCTGACTGTAACACAGACGGTAGGATCAGTTGGTGATGGTACTCAAGCCGCTTTCGATATAGCAGATGTTATATGATGGTCCATTTCTTGATTTTCAGGTTCCTACTATGACTGTAACACAGACGGTAGGATCAGTTGGTGATGGTACTCAAGCCGCACTTGATATAGCAGATGTTATATGATGGTCCATTTCTTGATTTTCAGGTCCCTACTCTGACTGTAACACAGACGGTAGGATCAGTTGCTGATGGTACTCAAGTAGCACTTGATATAGCAGATGTTATATGATGGTCCATTTCTTGATTTGCAGGTCCCTACTCTGACTGTAACACAGACGGTAGGATCAGTTGGTGAAGGTACTCAAGCCTAACTTGATATAGCAGATGTTATATGATGGTCCATTTCTTGATTTGCAGGTTCCTACTCTGACTGTAACACAGACGGTAGTATCAGTTGGTGATGGTACTCAAGCCTAACTTGATATAGCAGATGTTATATGATGGTCCATTTCTTGATTTTCAGGTTCCTACTCTGACTGTAACACAGACGGTAGTATCAGTTGGTGATGGTACTCAAGCCGCACTTGATATAGCAGATGTCATATGATGGTCCATATCTTGATTTGCAGGTTCCTACTCTGACTGTAACACAGACTGTAGGATCAGTTGCAGACGGTTCTCAAGCGGCACTTGATATAGCAGATGTTATATGATGGTCCATTTCTTGATTTGCAGGTTCCTACTCTGACTGTAACACAGACGGTAGTATCAGTTGGTGACGGTTCTCAAGTAGCACTTGATATAGCAGATGTTAAATGATGGTCCATTTCTTGATTTGCAGGTTCCTACTCTGACTGTAGCACAGACGGTAGGATCAGTTGGTGATGGTACTCAAGCCGCACTTGATATAGCAGATGTTAAATGATGGTCCATTTCTTGATTTGCAGGTTCCTACTCTGACTGTTACACAGACGGTAGTATCAGTTGGTGATGGTACTCAAGCCGCACTTGATATAGCAGGTGTTATATGATGGTCCATTTCTTGATTTGCAGGTTCCTACTCTGACTGTAACACAGATGGTAGGATCAGTTGGTGACGGTACTCTAGTAGCACTTGATATAGCAGATGTTATATGATGGTCCATTTCTTGATTTGCAAGTTCCTACTCTGACTGTAACACAGACAGTAGGATCAGTTGTTGACGGTACTCAAGCCGCACTTGATATAGGAGATGTTATATGATGGTCCATTTCTTGATTTGCAGGTTCCTGCTCTGACTTTAACACAGACGGTAGGATCAGTTGGTGACGGTACTCAAGTAGCACTTGATATAGCAGATGTTATATGATGGTCCATTTCTTGATTTGCAGGTTCATACTCTGACTGTAACATAGACAGTAGTATCAGTTGGTGATGGTACTCAAGCCGCACTTGATATAGCAGGTGTTATATGATGGTCCATTTCTGATTTGAAGGTTCATACTCTGACTGTAACACAGACGGTAGGATCAGTTGGTGACGGTACTCAAGTAGCACTTGATATAGCAGATGTTATATGATGGTTCATTTCTTGATTTGCAGGTTCCTACTCTGACTGCAACACAGACAGGATTATCAGTTGGTGATTGTACTCAAGCCGCAAATCTTTTATGTTTTTGTTCTGTCTTGTGTTTGCTATGTCTCTGTGCGCGTTTGTTTATATGTGCTTTGTGGTCACCTGCTGGGAAAGGGCTGACCTCTTGGCTCTCGTCTGTGGTGTCTGCTGTGAGATTGTCACTTTCCCATTGGTATCCTGGGTCAGGTGTGGTACTTGATTGTATCGATTCCTGATCTTTGTACCCTTACCTACTTTTATAGAAGACGTATATGATGGTTCATTTCTTGATTTGCAGGTTCCTACTCTGACTGTAACACAGATGGTAGGATCAGTTGGTGATGGTACTCAAACCTCACTTGATATAGCAGATGTTAAATGATGGTCCATTTCTTGATTTGCAATTTCCTACTCTGACTGTAACACAGACGGTAGTATCAGTTGGTGATGGTACTCAAGCCGCACTTGATATAGCAGATGTTATATGATGGTCCATTTCTTGACTTGCAGGTTCCTACTCTGACTGTAACACAGACAATAACATCAGTTGGTGATGGTACTCAAGCCGCACTTAATATAGCAGGTGTTATATGATGGTCCATTTCTTGATTTGCAGGTTCCTGCTCCGACTGTAACACAGACGGTAGGATCAGTTGGTGACGGTACTCAAGTAGCACTTGATATAGCAGATGTTATATGATGGTTCATTTCTTGATTTGCAGGTTCCTACTCTAACTGTAACACAGACAGTAGCATCAGTTGGTGATAGTACTCAAGCCGCACTTGATATAGCGGATGTTATATGATGGTCCATTTCTTGATTTGCAGGTTCCTACTCTGACTGTAACACAGACAATAACATCAGTTCGTGATGGTACTGAAGCCGCACTTGATATAGCAGATGTTATATGATGTCCTATTTCTTGATTTGCAGGTTCCTGCCTTGACTGTAACACAGACAGTAGGATCAGTTGGTGATGGTACTCAAACCGCACTCGATATAGCTGATGTTATATGATGGTCCATTTCTTGATTTGCAATTTCCTACTCTGACTGTAACACAGACGGTAGTATCAGTTGGTGATGGTACTCAAGCCGCACTTGATATAGCTGATGTTATATGATGGTCCATTTCTTGATTTGCAGGTTCCTACTCTAACTGTAACACAGACAGTAGCATCAGTTGGTGATGGTACTCAAGCCACACTTGATATAGCAGGTGTTATATGATGGTCCATTTCTTGATTTTCAGGTTCCTACTCTGACTGTAACACAGACGGTAGGATCAGTTGGTGATGGTACTCAAGCCGCACTTGATATAGCTGATGTTATATGATGGTCCATTTCTTGATTTTCAGGTTCCTACTCTGACTGTAACACAGACGGTAGTATCAGTTGGTGATGGTACTCAAGCCGCACATGATATAGCAGATGTTATATGATGGTCCATTTCTTGATTTTCAGGTTCCTACTCTGACTGTAACACAGACGGTAGTATCAGTTGGTGATGGTACTCAAGCCGCACTTGATATAGCAGATGTTATATGATGGTCCATTTCTTGATTTTCAGGTTCCTACTCTGACTGTAACACAGACGGTAGTATCAGTTGGCGATGGTACTCAAGCCGCACTTGATATAGCAGATGTTATATGATGGTCCATTTCTTGATTTTCAGGTTCCTACTCTGACTGTAACACAGACGGTAGGATCAGTTGGTGATGGTACTCAAGCCGCACTTGATATAGCTGATGTTATATGATGGTCCATTTCTTGATTTTCAGGTTCCTACTCTGACTGTAACACAGACGGTAGTATCAGTTGGTGATTGTACTCAAGCCGAACTTGATATAGCAGATGTTATATGATGGTCCATTTCTTGATTTGCAGGTTCCTACTCTGACTGTCACACAGATGGTAGGATCAGTTGGTGACATTACTCAAGCAGCACTTGATATAGCTGATGTTAATTGATGGTCCATTTCTTGATTTGCAGTTTCCTACTCTGACTGTAACACAGACGGTAGTATCATTTGGTGATGGTACTCATGCCGCACTTAATATAGCAGGTGTTATATGATGGTCCATTTCTTGATTTGCAGGTTCCTGCTCCGACTGTAACACAGACGGTAGGATCAGTTGGTGACGGTACTCAAGTAGCACTTGATATAGCAGATGTTATATGATGGTTCATTTCTTGATTTGCAGGTTCCTACTCTAACTGTAACACAGACAGTAGCATCAGTTGGTGATAGTACTCAAGCCGCACTTGATATAGCGGATGTTATATGATGGTCCATTTCTTGATTTGCAGGTTCCTACTCTGACTGTAACACAGACAATAACATCAGTTCGTGATGGTACTCAAGCCGCACTTGATATAGCAGATGTTATATGATGTCCTATTTCTTGATTTGCAGGTTCCTGCCTTGACTGTAACACAGACAGTAGGATCAGTTGGTGATGGTACTCAAACCGCACTCGATATAGCTGATGTTATATGATGGTCCATTTCTTGATTTGCAATTTCCTACTCTGACTGTAACACAGACGGTAGTATCAGTTGGTGATGGTACTCAAGCCGCACTTGATATAGCTGATGTTATATGATGGTCCATTTCTTGATTTGCAGGTTCCTACTCTAACTGTAACACAGACAGTAGCATCAGTTGGTGATGGTACTCAAGCCACACTTGATATAGCAGGTGTTATATGATGGTCCATTTCTTGATTTTCAGGTTCCTACTCTGACTGTAACACAGACGGTAGGATCAGTTGGTGATGGTACTCAAGCCGCACTTGATATAGCTGATGTTATATGATGGTCCATTTCTTGATTTTCAGGTTCCTACTCTGACTGTAACACAGACGGTAGTATCAGTTGGTGATGGTACTCAAGCCGCACATGATATAGCAGATGTTATATGATGGTCCATTTCTTGATTTTCAGGTTCCTACTCTGACTGTAACACAGACGGTAGTATCAGTTGGTGATGGTACTCAAGCCGCACTTGATATAGCAGATGTTATATGATGGTCCATTTCTTGATTTTCAGGTTCCTACTCTGACTGTAACACAGACGGTAGTATCAGTTGGTGATGGTACTCAAGCCGCACTTGATATAGCAGATGTTATATGATGGTCCATTTCTTGATTTTCAGGTTCCTACTCTGACTGTAACACAGACGGTAGGATCAGTTGGTGATGGTACTCAAGCCGCACTTGATATAGCTGATGTTATATGATGGTCCATTTCTTGATTTTCAGGTTCCTACTCTGACTGTAACACAGACGGTAGTATCAGTTGGTGATTGTACTCAAGCCGAACTTGATATAGCAGATGTTATATGATGGTCCATTTCTTGATTTGCAGGTTCCTACTCTGACTGTCACACAGATGGTAGGATCAGTTGGTGACATTACTCAAGCAGCACTTGATATAGCTGATGTTAATTGATGGTCCATTTCTTGATTTGCAGGTTCCTACTCTGACTGTAACACAGACGGTAGTATCATTTGGTGATGGTACTCATGCCGCACTTGATATAGCAGATGTTATATGATGGTCCATTTCTTGATTTGCAGGTTCCTACTCTGACTGTAACACAGACGGTAGGATCAATTGGTGCTTGTAATCAAGCCGCACTTGATATAGCAGATGTTATATGATGGTCCATTTCTTGATTTACAGGTTCCTACTCTGACTGTAACACAGACGGTAGCATCAGTTGGTGATGGTACTCAAGTCGCACTTGATATAGCTGATGTTATATGATGGTCCATTTCTTGATTTGCAGGTTCCTACTCTGACTGTAACACAGACGGTAGCATCAGTTGGTGATGGTACTCAAGGCGCACTTGATATAGCTGATGTTATATGATGGTCCATTTCTTGATTTACAGGTTCCTACTCTGACTGTAACACAGACTGTAGGATCAATTGGTGCTTGTAATCAAGCCGCACTTGATATAGCAGATGTTATATGATGGTCCATTTCTTGATTTACAGGTTCCTACTCTGACTGTAACACAGACGGTAGCATCAGTTGGTGATGGTACTCAAGCCACACTTGATATAGCAGATGTTATATGATGGTCCATTTCTTGATTTGCAGGTTCCTACTCTGACTGTAACACAGACGGTAGTATCAGTTGGTGATGGTACTCAAGCCACACTTGATATAGCTGATGTTAATTGATGGTCCATTTCTTGATTTTCAGGTTCCTACTCTGACTGTAACACAGACGGTAGTATCAGTTGGTGATGGTACTCAAGCCGCACATGATATAGCAGATGTTATATGATGGTCCATTTCTTGATTTTCAGGTTCCTACTCTGACTGTAACACAGACGGTAGGATCAGTTGGTGATGGTACTCAAGCCGCACTTGATATAGCTGATGTTATATGATGGTCCATTTCTTGATTTTCAGGTTCCTACTCTGACTGTAACACAGACGGTAGTATCAGTTGGTGATGGTACTCAAGCCGCACATGATATAGCAGATGTTATATGATGGTCCATTTCTTGATTTTCAGGTTCCTACTCTGACTGTAACACAGACGGTAGTATCAGTTGGTGATGGTACTCAAGCCGCACTTGATATAGCAGATGTTATATGATGGTCCATTTCTTGATTTTCAGGTTCCTACTCTGACTGTAACACAGACGGTAGTATCAGTTGGTGATGGTACTCAAGCCGCACTTGATATAGCAGATGTTATATGATGGTCCATTTCTTGATTTTCAGGTTCCTACTCTGACTGTAACACAGACGGTAGGATCAGTTGGTGATGGTACTCAAGCCGCACTTGATATAGCTGATGTTATATGATGGTCCATTTCTTGATTTTCAGGTTCCTACTCTGACTGTAACACAGACGCTAGTATCAGTTGGTGATTGTACTCAAGCCGAACTTGATATAGCAGATGTTATATGATGGTCCATTTCTTGATTTGCAGGTTCCTACTCTGACTGTCACACAGATGGTAGGATCAGTTGGTGACATTACTCAAGCAGCACTTGATATAGCTGATGTTAATTGATGGTCCATTTCTTGATTTGCAGGTTCCTACTCTGACTGTAACACAGACGGTAGTATCATTTGGTGATGGTACTCATGCCGCACTTGATATAGCAGATGTTATATGATGGTCCATTTCTTGATTTGCAGGTTCCTACTCTGACTGTAACACAGACGGTAGGATCAATTGGTGCTTGTAATCAAGCCGCACTTGATATAGCAGATGTTATATGATGGTCCATTTCTTGATTTACAGGTTCCTACTCTGACTGTAACACAGACGGTAGCATCAGTTGGTGATGGTACTCAAGTCGCACTTGATATAGCTGATGTTATATGATGGTCCATTTCTTGATTTGCAGGTTCCTACTCTGACTGTAACACAGACGGTAGCATCAGTTGGTGATGGTACTCAAGGCGCACTTGATATAGCTGATGTTATATGATGGTCCATTTCTTGATTTACAGGTTCCTACTCTGACTGTAACACAGACTGTAGGATCAATTGGTGCTTGTAATCAAGCCGCACTTGATATAGCAGATGTTATATGATGGTCCATTTCTTGATTTACAGGTTCCTACTCTGACTGTAACACAGACGGTAGCATCAGTTGGTGATGGTACTCAAGCCACACTTGATATAGCAGATGTTATATGATGGTCCATTTCTTGATTTGCAGGTTCCTACTCTGACTGTAACACAGACGGTAGTATCAGTTGGTGATGGTACTCAAGCCACACTTGATATAGCTGATGTTAATTGATGGTCCATTTCTTGATTTGCAGGTTCCTACTCTGACTGTAACACAGACGGTAGTATCATTTGGTGATGGTACTCATGCCGCACTTGATATAGCAGATGTTATATGATGGTCCATTTCTTGATTTGCAGGTTCCTACTCTGACTGTAACACAGACAGTAGCATCAGTTGGTGATGGTACTCAAGCCGCACTTGATATAGCAGATGTTATATGATGGTCCATTTCTTGATTTGCAGGTTCCTACTCTGACTGTAACACAGACGGTAGGATCAATTGGTGCTTGTAATCAAGCCGCACTTGATATAGCAGATGTTATATGATGGTCCATTTCTTGATTTACAGGTTCCTACTCTGACTGTAACACAGACGGTAGCATCATTTGGTGATGGTACTCAAGCCACACTTGATATAGCTGATGTTATATGATGGTCCATTTCTTGATTTACAGGTTCCTACTCTGACTGTAACACAGACTGTAGCATCAGTTGGTGATGGTACTCAAGCCACACTTGATATAGCAGATGTTATATGATGGTCCATTTCTCGATTTGCAGGTTCCTACTCTGACTGTAACACAGACGGTAGTATCAGTTGGTGATGGTACTCAAGTCGCACTTGATATAGCAGATGTTATATGATGGTCCATTTCTTGATTTGCAGGTTCCTACTCTGACTGTAACACAGACGGTAGCATCAGTTGGTGACGGTACTCAAGCTGCACTTGATATAGCAGATGTTATTTGGGCCTCGACGCGAGAAAACCTGTCTTCAGAGGTTTGCGAACAACACAAGCGCAGACCAGCCTGCGCATCTGCGCAGTCTGATCAGCGCCTATGTTATTCGCTATTAGGAAAGTATTATATGTACCTTGCTACATGTGAAATTTCAATTCTCTAGCTAGTCTCTGTAGCTGAGGAGACTGGTTTGAAACTCGCTTTGTCAGAAAACTCCGACAGGTTTTCTGACGACGAGGCCCATATGATGGTCATTTTCTTGATTTTCAGGTTCCTGCTCTGACTGTAACACAGACGGTGCCATCAGTTGGTGACGGTACTCAAGCCGCACTTGATATAGCAGATGTTACATGTGCTGACGGTGATGATAGTGGGCGTATGACAGTCACTGTAGACGACACGACAAATTTCGAAATTACTGGGGGTAAGCAAATATATGAGCCGTGACATGTGATTACCAACAATGTGGCATTTTGACAAGTGTAGACTCAGACGAGCCTGTACAGCCTTCTTTTAAGCTTAGAAACTCCAAATGATGTTCATTCAGTAGCTTAACAGTCATAGAATATCTAAACGACTAGCAAAGGCTCTGATCAGACTGCGCGTATGCGCAGGCTGTTCTGAGGCTTTGCTGGTCGCACATGCCACTGTTGGAAATCTCATGTCACGGCTCATATGGGCCTCGTCACGAGAAAACCTGTCTTCGGGGGTTTGCGAACAACATAGGCGCAGACCAGCCTGCTTATTCGCGCAGTCTGATCAGCGCCTTTGTTATTCGTTTTTTGGAAAGTATCATATATAGACTTGCTATGAGCGAAATTTAAATTTTCTAGCTAGTCTCTGTAGCTGATGTAGCTGGTTTTAATCTCACTTTGTCGAAAACCCCAAAGACAGGTTTTCTGGCGTCGCAGCCCATATTATGCCACATCCCATGATGAAAAACAAAACAATCAGCTGTGTATTCACTCGCCTGCCACCAGCGAATTTGTCGTCTGATAATACTTGCAAATGGTTTGACCAAAATCAGGTCTGATCTGGATCCAAACTGTTAGACACCTGAAAGAATTTTCAAAAAATAGTTGATTTTGAAATCAAATCAGCAGATGGGAAAAGTTACAGTAAAAACATGTAAAATTTCCCAGTAGGCAAAGAGATAAGGACACTATGCTACTAGACATTTTACATGTTATCAATACTGTGCATGCAGTTTGTTTTATGCAAGACCTATCCATTTATAAACTTAAAAGATATACTAATACTACCATGCCAATTTTTTCACAAAATAATTTGGCGTTTTAGCGATTTTGGCAGATTTTCTAGACAACGCTTAAACTATCAAGCAAAATAATTGTAATTTTCAACCAGCTGCTTTCATTTAGCTTTAATAATAACCATTAACTTCAAAGATTTAGAAAATGTGCCAAGTTCATCCTTGTATATTTGTTCATCCTCCAAAAAAAATTGCCTTATAGTCTAATCTTTTCCTTCATGAATACTCATGCTAGGTTCTACCCACAATGAATAATTTATGTACATAAATTTTCATGTTGGTGCAAAAATAAAGAAGTTACTTGTCAGATCCACTAGTGTAGGATCATATATATCATATTCCTTTAAGCAATCAGAATAGACCTGGATCAGGCTGCTCTTACAGCATTAAAAGTGGCATTAATTATACCCCCCCCCCCCCGCAAACTTTGTGGAGGGTATACTGTTTTCATGTTGTCTGTCTGTGCGTCAGTCCATCCGTAATATTTTGTTTCTTTAATATCTTGAAGAGTCAGTGCTGGAACTTCATCAAACATTGAAAATACATTCATATACAGTGAGCCTATTTAGTTACGCACCACTTATAAAATGTATTATTTCTCGGAAAAGAAATATGATATTTTATTCTGAGACTACCAGGGTAAAGCGCATCTATATTTGCATTAGACTTTGAAATTTCATTGTGATCAGATCATAAACGAATGAGAAAATAGATCTTGAAGGACACTTCCCTCAAAACACCATTTCACCGTGCATTATTTCGAATGAAACTTCGATCACATTGCACTTTTTTCAGGGTCGGATTTCTGTTATGCCAGAGATGAGAGCCGATTTATTCTTGGCAATATCTAAGACTGGAATGTGTTTATTAACTTCATCATTTATAAACGTTTTACTATTTTGGTTCCCAGCTGGCCAAGGTTTGAAAACAGTTGGTTTTAATAATTTCTTTTAAAGTTATTTAAATTTCGTATGATTCTGAGTAAACCAGTTATCAAAACTTTTTAATGCGCCGGCTATTCGTAGAAAGCGGAAGGGCATTAAGCGTTGCCCATGTCCGTCCGTCCGTCCGTCCGTGTGTGCGTCCGTGCGTCCTTCCGTTCGTCCATCATTTAGGTAGGTACTTTGTGAGCGCAACTCCTCCTACAATTTTTTCCCAATCCTTTTGAAACTTTACAGGTGTTTTTGTCAAGGACTGAAGATGTGCATGACATTTGGATATAACCCTCAGATTAATTTTTTGTTACTTTTTTCACAGTTTGAACTTAGTCAATTTTGGGCTCAACTACTACTGAAGCTTATGGCCATTAGGTACCTTGTGAGCGCAACTCCTCCTACAATTTTATCCCAATCCTTTTGAAATTTTACTGTTGTTTTTGTCAAGGACTGAAGATGTGCAAGACATTTGGATATAACCCTCAGATCAATTTTTGTTACTTTTTTCACAGTTTGAACTTAGTCATTTTTGGGCTAAATTACTACAGAAGCTTATGGACATTAGGTACCTTGTGAGCGCAACTCCTCCTACAATTTTATCCCAATCCTTTTGAAACTTTACTGGTGTTTTTTGTCAAGGACTGAAGACGTGCATGACATTTGGATATAACCCTCAGATCATTTTTTGTCACTTTTTTCACAGTTTGAACTTAGTCATTTTTGGGTTTAATTACTACAGAAGCTTATGGACATTAGATACCTTGTGAGCACAAATCCTCCTACAATTTTACTAAATCCTTTTTAAACTTTACAGTTGTTTTGTCAAGAACGGAATATATGCTTTACATTTGCATATAATCTTCAGATTAATTTTTTATAATTTTTTCGCAGTTTTTATAATTTTTTCGCAGTTTGAACTTAGTCGTTTTTGGCTCGACTACTACAGAAGCTTATTGTATACCCAATGTTTAATTGCATGTGAAATAAAAACAATAGGCGGGGGCATCCGTGTCCCATGGACACCTTTTCTAGTCTTTTATAATTTCATTTTAAACAACCATGTATCCACCGTTTATTTTCGTAAAAAAATAATGTATGTATTGGCGTCATGGTTTCGATGTTAGTGATGACGTCACTACTACCAAGGCTATAAGACGTGTCAATGATAAGGTGTTTTAGTGTTTTGATACTTCTATGTCAACAAGTGACTCATAACAAACCCTGTTTGATTATTTTAAACGACGTAAATATGACGTCAAAACGAGCATATCTTCAAAAAGTAACAGTGTTACTTAATTCAACGACCGAAAAAGGGGATTTTACTTGAATAAAATAATTGTTTTTGGTGTTTTTCTGTCACAACGATCACCATGGATAATTCCTAGCGCAAAATGCAAATAGAAAATATAGACGTTCAGGTAAAATAAATGCACGTGCATTTTTGTCAAAATTGCTTTTGACGTAGCTGAATGTTTTGCATGAGTGATTCTGATATTTTTTTAGGTTATCAAACAGATAAAATGTCAATTAGTAAAGTACCATAGAGAATGTTCGATTCCAGCACTTTTGTCAAAAAATGTGGGCCCTGAAAAAGTGGTGCGTAACTAAAGTGGCTCACTGTACATGTATACAAGACAAAACTTTAAACAAAAAAGTAAGGGCTAGGGGCTAATTCTGTTAGAGTTATTTCCCTTTGTAGTTCTAAATGGCTTTTTTATATAGATGGTTATGCTTATGCTATTATAGTCCATACATGGGCCAATCAACTTCTACAACAGCTTTCAATGGAGCAATTTGATATTATGATCATACTCACTTACTATTTTTCCCTATTGTGGCTTTCGTATATGCACAGATAGTGCCTTAGTGGTCTGATCAACTCCTACCTGATTCAGCAATTTGATAATTTGCCTTTACAATGTAGACACATTGAACATATGCATGAAAGAGTTTGGTTTAAAAAAATATGTTTTTAACAAAATGACAGCTATGTGAACTTAAACAATTTTTCCCTAATATGGTTTTTGTATATGCATAGATAGTGCCTTTATGGGCTGATCAACTCCTACCACAGCTTTTTATTCAGTAATTTGATACTTTGCTTGTACAATGTAGACATATTGAGCATATGCATGAAGGAGTTTGGTTCCAAAAAATAGTTTTTGACAAAATTGCAGCTCTGAGAACTTAGACAATTATTCACTAATATGGCTTTCGTATATGCATAGATAGTACTTTCATGGGCCAATCAACTTCTACCACAGCTTTTGAATTAGCAATTTGATACTTTGCCTATACAATGTAGATACGTTAAATATATGCATGAAGGAGTTTGGTTTAAAAAAAAGATTTTTGACAAAATGACAGCTATGAGAACGTAGAAATTTTTCACTAATATGGCTTTTGTATATACATAGATAGTGCCTTCATGGGTGGATCAACTCCTACCACAGCTTTTGATAGAGTAATTTGATACTTTACTTTCACAATGTAGACACATTGAACATATGCATGGAGAAGTTTGGTTCCAAAAAAATTTTTTGGCAAAAGACAGCTATGAGACAATTTTTCCGATATATAAGCTTTGGACTTCAGACTCTATGATAGTTCCGACTTAAAGACTTATCTATTGATGAGATGGTAGGGGCCTGATGCTTTGGCTGTTTGTCGGGCCCACCGGGGTTTACCTGTTGGATTTCTTTTGCTCCGGTATTCAGTTTAATTTACTGTTGAGTCCTTATCCTTGCTTTATCTCCTTGTTATATCTTGATTTATATGTTTTAGGAGATGATGCATTGATAAGTTAGGGGTCTTTCATGCAAACCAAATATCTATGTGTCTTGATCCACATCTGAATTAAGGGTGAGGTTGGCGCCGTTAAAACGGTTTTAGCCCTCCAGTAAAATATTTTACTGACCGTTCCAAGGCGGTACTTCTTTTGTGGATCTTTTATGTTTTTGTTCTGTCTTGTGTTTGCTATGTTTTGTGCGCGTCTGTTTATATGTGCTTCGTGGTCACCTGCTGGGAAAGGGCTGACCTCTTGGCTCTCGTTTGTGGTGTCTTCTGTGAGTTTGTCACTTTCCCATTGGTATCCTGGGTCAGGTGTGGTACTTGATTGTATCGATTCCTGATCTTTGCAACCTTACTTACTTTGATAAATGAACTTACAGGTGTGAATATTTTTGTGTATTTTATCTTAACAAATGTTCCAGTTTGCCAGTTTAAAGATCATTTTCACAGATTCTACTGAAATCTTGTTTTCAAAACTAAGGTTTGCTGGTTTGAACTATCACTTGCCAAAACTAAGTTTTTCACTGGCCATTACTGTACGGAGGTATCTAATAAGCATTGCTTATTGACTTTTTCATTTTCTTTGGTTTATTTTACAGCATATAAGATAGACTGGATCCAGTCCTTAAAACAATTTTTCATCAATGTGTCATATCATATACGTGTAGTCAGTCTTACCCTGATGGCTCTGTTTCAAGGACTGGTTCAACTCGTACTATACCAACCAACTTTCTGGTTGGTAATTAATCACTCCCTGCTGGCAGTCAAGTCAGAAATGAACATTTTTATTGCAGAGTTTATTTATTTAATTGGAATCAAATACCATAGCTGATAAGCGTCATAAACCAATTGTGTATTTTCTTCTACAAGAACATACAAGGCAGAGAGAAAACCATCTCACATTTTTTAAAAAAGTCTTTCAGTGCCAAACAGTTTGAACCCAGATCAGGCGCAATATTTTGTCGGGCCTGATCTGGGTCAAATCAGTTTGCATAGGTTAACAGCAGAAGATCCTAGTGGCAATTTTGCAAGCCTTTTTCTTAAAGTTGCTTCTACTACTACTTCTACTACTACTACTACTACTACTACTACTACAACTACTACTACTACTACTACTACTACTACTACTACTACAACCACTACTACTACTTCTACTACTACTACTACTACTACTACTACTGGTGCTGCTGTTGCTACTACCACTACTTTTACTACTACTACTTATACTACTACTACTTATACTACTACTACTACTACTACTACTACTACTACTACTACTACTACTACTACTACAACAACTGCTGTTGCTACTACTGCTCCTACTGCTACTCTTATTATACCCCCCGCAAACTTTGTTTGTAGGAGGTATACTGTTTTCACGTTGTCCGTCCGTCCGTGCGTCCGTGTGTCCGTCCGTCCGTCCGTCTGTCCGTAACGTTTTGTTTCCTAAATAACTGGAAGAGTCATTGCAGGATTTTCATCAAACCTTGCAAACATGTTCATATATGCAAGACAAATACTTAAGACAAAAAAGTAAGGACTAGGGGCCAATTCTATTTGAGTTATTTCCCTTTGTAGTTCTAAATGGCTTTTAATATAGGGCTTTATGCTTATTCTATTATAGGCCATTGCTGGATTTTCATCAAACCTTGCAAACATGTTCATATATGCAAGACAAATACTTTAGACAAAAAAGTAAGGGCTAGGGGCCAATTCTATTTGAGTTATTTCCCTTTGTAGTTCTAAATGGCTTTTAATATAGGGCTTTATGCTTATTCTATTATAGGCCATACACGGGCCGATCAACTCCTACCACAGCTTTTTATGGAACAATTTGATACTTTGCCTATACAATGTAGACACAATGAACATATGCATGAAGGAGTTTGGTTCAGAAAAAATAATTTTTGACTAAATGACAGCTGTGAGAACTTAGACCAATCTCCCTTCTTGGGCTTTTGTATATGCAGAGATGGTGCCATCATGGGCCAATCAACTCCTACTACAGCTTTTGATGGAACAATTTGATACTTTGCCAATACAATGTAGACACATTGAACATATGCATTAAGGAGTTTGGTTCACAAAAAATAATTTTGACAAAATGACAGCTGTGAGAACTTAGACAATTATTCCCTAATATGGCTTTTGTATATGCATTGATAGTGCCTTTATGGGCCAATCAACTCCTACCACAGCTTTTGATAGAGCAATTTGATACTTTGTCAACACAATGTAGACACAATGAACATATGCATGAAGGAGTTTATAATTCTTGTTGAACTTAGACAATTATTCCCTTATATGGCTTTTGTATATGCATGGATAGTGCCTTTATGGGCCAATCAACTCCTACCACAGCTCTTGATGGAGCAATTTGATACTTTGCCGATACAATGTAGACACATTGAACATATGCATGAAGGAGTTTATAATTTTTGTTTGCACAGGTTCTACTGAAATCTTCTTTTCAAAACTAAGGTCTTCTTGTTCGAACTATAACTTGCCAAGTTTTTTCACTGACTCTTACTGTGCGGGGGTATCTAATAAGCATTGCTTATTGACTTTTTTCATTACTACTGCTGCTGCTGCTGTTGCCACTACTACTATTTCTACTACTACTGCTGTTGCTACTACTACTACTACCACTGTTATTTTTACTCCTACTACTTCTACTGCTGTTGTTGCTATTACTACTACTACTACTACCACCACCACTACTACTACTACTACTACTACTACTACTACTACTACTACTACTACTGCTGCTGCTACTACTGCTGCTGTTGCTACTGCTACTAGTACTACTACTACTACAACTACCGCTACTATTACTACTTCTACTTCTTCTTCTCCTCCTCCTCCTACTACTACTACTACTACTACTACTACTACTACTACTACTACTACTACTACTACTACTACTACTACTACTACTACCACCACTACTACTACTACTACTACTACTACTACTACTACTACTACTACTACTATAACTTCTACTACTGCTGCTGCTGTGCTACTACTACTACTGCTGCTTCTACTACTACAGTTATTTTTACTACTACTACTACTATTACTACTACTGCTATTGTTGCTACTACTACTACTACTGCTGCTACTACTATTGCTGTTGCTACTATTACTACTACTGCTGCTGTTGCTACTACTACTACTACTTCTACTACTACTACTACTACTACTACTACTACTGCTGCTGCTGCTGTTGCTACTACTACTGCTGCTTATACTACTACTGCTGCTGCTGCTACTACTACTACTACTACTACTTCAGCTGCTACTACTGCTGCTGTTACTACTACTACTACTGCTACTACTACTACTACTACTACTACTACTACTACTACTACTACTACTACTACTACTACTACTACTGCTTTTGCTAATACTACTAGTACTACTGCTACTACTACTACTACTACTGCTGCTGCTTTTGCTACTACTACTACTACTACTACTACTACTACTACAACTACTACTACTACTATTGCTGCTGCTGTTGCTGTTGCTACTACTAGTACTGCTCTGCTGCTGATTCTGTTGCTACTACTACCACTACAGCTACTACTATTACTACTACTGCTGCTGCTGCTGTACTTGCTGTTCTACTACTACTAATAATTATAATACTACTACTGATATTTTTACTACTACCACTACTACTACTACTACTACTACTACTACGTCTACTACTACTACTACTTCTACTACTACTTATCTTCTACAACTACTTTTATTGCTGCTGCTGTTGCTACTACTACTACTACTACTACTACTACTACTACTACTACTACTACTACTACTACTACTACTACTACTACTACTTTTACTACTACTACTGCTGCTGCTGTTGCTTCTACTACTACTACTACTACTACTACTACTACTACTACTACTACTACTACTACTTCTACCACCACTACTTTTACTACTACAACTACTACTTCTACTGCTGCTGGTCCTACTTCTACTTCTACTTCTACTACTACTACTACTACTACTACTACTGCTACTACTACCACTGCTGCTGCTATTTCTACTACTGCTACTACTACTACTACTACTACTACTACTACTACTACTACTACTACTACCACTACTACTACTACTACTACTACTACTACTACTACTACTACTACTACTACTACTACTACTTCTTCTACAGATGTTGTTGATGTTGCTACTTCTGCTACTACTACTACTACTACTACTACTACTACTTCTACTACTACTTCTACTACTACTACTACTACTACTACTACTAATACTACTACTACTACTACTAGTTCTACTGCTGCTAAAGCAGTATTAAATGGACAAAATGTGTTCTCTATCATTCACTCTGAACCTGTTATGTAAACATTCATAGTGAGAAGAAATCATTTAAGAGGTTTGCTAGATCAGATAAGGACCATTAAAAACAAACACATGTCAATCAACTCTGGAATACTTTTGATTAGACTGGCACCACCTCGTTTGTTACAATGCCAGTTGAACCAGGCCTTAAAACAGAGCCATCAGAGTAAGACTGGTTACGCGTATATGATATGACACATTGATGAAAATTGTTTTAAGGACTGGCGCCAGTCTACATATAAGATAGCAGTAGTATTCAATGGTTACTTTTACAGCATATAATGTGGTAGTAATATTCTGTGTTAACTCTTACAGCATATAAAATAGCAGTAAAAATCTGTTGTTACTTGTACAACTTTTAAAAATAGTGAGTATGATCAGGAAATTCCACAATCACAAACTGCAGACAAACTCATGGCATCGCGAGGAAGAGCCACAACAATCATGAGACACAAGGAAGACAAGCAAAGCAAAGCCACCAGCTCTCTCTTCCCCATCGAGATGATTGCAAAACTAGAATGGACACAAATTAACGCACAGCAAAACATAGAACAACTACAGAATCCCACAGTGGGAGCAACAATCAACAACGAATCAACCACATCAGAACTTCGGCCTTAGAACAGACAGCAGCCAAAGCCTCTGGGGGGGGGGGGGGGCTGAAATGCATTTTACTGTTACCAAATCTTCTTTAAAGTAGCAGAACTATTTATTGGTTACTTTTACAGTGTATTAAGTGGCAGTAATACTCTTTAGTTGCCTTTATAGCATACAAAGTGGCAATAATGTTCTTTGATTATTTTACAGCATATAGATTGTGAGTAGTATTCTTTAGTTGTATTTACAGCATATAAAGTTGCAGTAATATTATTCGGTTAGTTTTAGAGCATTTAAATTGGCAACAATATTGCTTAGGAACTTTTACAACATATAAAGTGGCAGTTATATTCTTGGGTTAGTTTTACAGCATATAAAGCGGCAGCAATATTGCTTATTAACTGTTACAGCATATAAAGTGGCAGTAATATTCTTTTGTTCCTTTTACAGCATATATTGTGGCAATAATAATATTATTCCATTATTTTTACAGCATATAAAGTGTCAATTAAAGCTGGTGTTACACTTTTATCGTCATAAAAAATAAGGTATGATATTCCATAGGGGTTGTCTGCCAGCAGACAATTCTCATGAAATATCATGCCTTATTTATTATTTTTGAAAAAAGGGGCAAAGCTTGAAGTAGTATTCTTTAGTTACTTTTACAGCATACATTGTGGCAATAATAATATTATTCGATTATTTTTACAGCATATAAAGTGTCAGTTAAAGCTGGTGTAACACTTTTATCGTCAGCCAGTCCTCTTACCCCGACAGTGACGTGTGATGATGGAAACAACGTTGTTACTGATACCTCAATTAGCCTTATTGTAACAAATGCGGTAAGTTTTGTTTGACTTTATTCTGGCAGTTACACAATCTCAAAACAGACTTAAAATTGAGACAGTGTCTATAGTATAAATCATACAAATATTGTATTCTTCAAATCATCTCAAAATCATATCAAAATCACACCAGAATCATAGAAATGTGATCCATAAATATGACAAAAGTAGGAATTCCTAATTTGGTATGTGGATACATCTTGGGATTGTGGAGTGTTGCGTACCATTTCAGGTCACTGTGACCTTGATCTTAACCTCTGACCTAGTTTTTGGAATAATCGAGTCCGGAGCATATCTCTTATATTATTTGAGGCAGGAATCTCAAATTTTGTGTGTGGATGAATCTTGGAATGACAAAGTGTCCCGTACCATAATTGGGTCACTGTGACCTTGAACTTGACCTCTGACCTAGTTTCTAGAAACTGCAATGAGTCTGGTGCATATCTCCTATATTCTTAGAGATAGGAATTCCAGATTTGGTGTGTAAATATATTTTGGGATGACAGAGTGTCACATATTATTTTCGGGTCACTTTGACCTTGACCTCTGACCTAGTTTTAAGAATTATTGCGGCCGGAGCCTATCTCCTATATTCTTTGAGGTAGGAATTCTAAATTCGGTTTGTGGATACATCTTGGGATGGCGGTGTGTTGTGTACCATTTTGTGGTCACTGTGACCTTGACCTTTGACCTAGTTTTAGAATAATCGTGCCCAGAGCATATCCCTTATATTATTTGAGGTAGGAATCTCAAATTTGATATGTGAATGCATCTTGTGATGACGAAGTGTTGCGTACCTTAATTAGGTCACTGTGACCTTGAACTTGACCTCTGACGTAGTTTCTAGAGACTGCATTGAGTCTGGTGCATATCTCCTATATTCTTAGAGATAGTGTCACATATCATTTTGGGTCACTGTGACCTTGACCTAGTTTTAAGAATTATTGTGCCCGGAGCATATCTCTTATATTCTTTGCGGTAGGAATTCCAAATTTGGTGTGTGGATGCATCTTGGGATGGCGGAGTATTGTTTACCATTTTCGGGTCACTGTGACCTTGACCTAACCTAGTTTTTTAGAATAATCTTGTCTGGAACATATCTCTTATATTATTTGAGGTAGGAATCTGAAATTTGGTATGTGGATGCATCTTGGGATGACGAAGTGCTGTGTACTGCAATTGGGTCACTGTGACTTTGAACTTGACCTCTGACCTAATTTTTAGAAACTGCATTGAGTCTGGTGCATATCTCCTATATTATTTGATGTAGGAATCCCAAATTTGGGGTGTTTATTTCTCTTGGGGTGGCAGAGTGGTGCATATCATTTTGGGTCACTTTGACCTTGACTTTGACTTCTGGCCTCATTTCTAGGTTTTTCCTGTCTGGAGCATATCTCCTATATTACAGCTAACTTTTCTTAAATGTGTCTCATGCTAGACTAATTCCTTTTGGGGCATTTGTCACGTATTTTTAGGGCCCTGCCAACATTTGTTGGCAGAGCAAAATGTTGGCGGAGTTCTATTGTAAAGTCTTGTCCATCCATCCATCTGTCCATCCATTGTCATACCTGGTCACTCTAATTTAGTCATTTTTAATCAGATTTTTTCAAAAATTTAATGTATGGTTTGCTTCTATCAAACTCTCATTCAAGTTTGAATACGTGTTTATTCAGACAATTGATAACCAAGATGGCCGACAAAATGGCCGCCACCTATCAGTGCCCGCTGTCTTGGTCACTCTTAGTCATTTTTTGATCGGATTTCTTCAAAAAAAATTTTATGGATTGCTTTCATCAAACTCTCTTTAAAGTTCGGATACGGGTTTTGTCCAACAAATGATAACCAACATGGTCTACAAAATGGCCGGAGCCTATCAGGTCACTCTAACTTAATTTTTAATTGAATTTCTTCCAAATTTCATATATGGCTTGCTTCCATCTAATTCTCTTTCAAGTTGGGATATGGGTTTTTTCCAACGAACGTTAACCTAGATGGCCCACAAAATGGCCCCCACCTCTCAGTTTGCACTTGTGGACACACAACCTTAGTCATTTATTACCTGATTGCTTCCAAATTTCATATATGAATTACTTTTATCAAAGTCTAGCCCAAATTCGAATACAGGCTTTGTCAGATAACCAAGATGGCCCCCAAAACGGCCGCCACCTTAGGTTTGCACTTGTAGACAATCTAAGAAAAATGGACTACTACCATCAACTATTGTTCATGTCTGAATATGGGTTTTGTCTGATGAACGATAATAAAGATTGTCACAAAAAGGGATATCCCCTTTACACTGCAGGGCATTATGCGGGGCCCTTTGTCGTAGTCCTACTGTTCTAGTCGTATTTCTCAACTGAAACATATGTTGTGGGTACATAGAAGAACCGTCTCAATGAGACGATTCTTTTGAGGACCTCAACACATGCTAAAACAGATGAGTAAGAAAATATTCACAATTTTATGTTCAAAAATGTTGTTTATCTAGATCTGTGTAAAAGGGTTAGTTAATCTCTCTTTGTTTTGTTTTCTTTTAGAAACCAGTTCTTACTGGACCAGCAACATCAGATCCTCTGTTGGATAGCACTACAGGCGCCAATACACCTGCTGGGGTTTTCTTAGGCAAATTTACTTGTGATGACATAGACCCTGTTACTCTCGTTCTGAACCCACCGGTGGCGGGATATGAAGTTCGACCAGTGGCAGCCACAGACCCTGCAGGTAAGTTTCATACAGCAGTGTAACTAGAATCACAGGGTCATGCGTGGATCCAGAGGGGGGCAGGGTGTCTGGACCCCCCGGGAAATCGCAAAGCTATAGGTTGCTTATCAAAATGGGTCTTGATCCTCTGAAAAATCACAATGTTAAATCAATGTTGGGCCCTCATCAGTCCACCAGCGATATGCCATCTTGTGGGCTTATGATGGCCCGTTTTTAGTGTGATATGAAATCTCTCGCCTCCCCTCATAAACTTATAAGAAAAAATAAAAAATGTCAGAGTTGGATCCCCTCATGACAAAACTTTCTGGGTCTGTGCATGAGGTCCAGTCCAGTCTGTATAATATGCTACAAAGTAATAAGTTTATTTTATAATTTATTATTTTATAGTTAACTGAGCTGGCATATTGTTAAGCCAGACTGTCTCCTGTGACTAGACGGTGGTTTTCAGGGGCATTACTAGTCTATAACTAGCAGTCTAGCCAGTATCAAGTCGGGGTAACATGCAGGTAAGTCACTATCAGGGGTGTGACAAGAAGCTTAATAACTTTCAGATCACATTCTGCAGATATGTCACAAGTCTATTTATTATCAGGAATGTTAGTGGCAGGCTAGTTGCTTTCTTTAATATGCACAGATCAAGAGGGGAGACAGGGGTCTGGACCCCCATGTCACACGTCTAGTTTTGATCAGGAGTTTAAGTGGCAGGCTAGTTGCTTTCCTATGCAGCAGATCCAGAGGGGGGACAGGGGGGTCTGTACCTCCCACCCCTCCCCCATGTCACAAGTCTAGTTATGATCTGGAGTGTAAGTGGCAGGCTAGTTGCTTTCCTATGCAGCAGATCCAGAGGGGGGACAGGGGGGTCTGTACCTCCCTCCCCTCCCCCCTGTCACAAGTCTAGTTATGATCTGGAGTGTAAGTGGCAGGTTAGTTGCGTTCCTATGCAGCAGATCCAGAGGGGGGAACAGGGGGTCTGGACCCCCTCCCCCATGTCACAAGTCTAGTTATGATCAGGAGTGTAAGAGGCAGGCTAGTTGCTTTCCTATGCACACATCCAGAGGGGGGGGGGACAGGGGGTCTGGACCCCTCACCTCCCCCAAATCACAAGTCATATTTATGTAAAATTATGTATATTTAATTTGTGTGTGTATACGTTTTATGACCAGTGGCTGGCTAGTTGCTTTGCTTTGCACATATCCAGAGGGAGGGGGCAGGGGGTCTAGTTATGATCAGGAGTGTTAGTGTCAGGCTAGTTGTTTTAACTATGCACAGATCCAGAGGGGGGTCTCAACCCCCCTCCCCCTCCCTCCATGTCACAAGTCTAGTTCTGATCAGGAGTTTAAGATGCAGGCTAGTATCTTTCCTTTGCACAGATCCAGAGGGAGGGAGACAGGGGGTCTGGACCCCTTCTCCACCCTTTGTCACAAGTTTAGTTATGATCAGGGGTGTTAGTGGCAGGCTAGTTGCTTTCCTATGCACAGATCCAGAGGGAGGGGGACAGGAGGTCTGGACCTCCCTCTCCCCATGTCACATGTATAGTTATGATCAGGAGTGTTAGTGGCAGGCTAGTTGCTTTCCTATGAACTGATCCAGAAGGGGGACAGGGGGTCTGGACCCCCCCCCCCTGAAAAATCACAAAGCTACAGCCGTCCTAAGCAATACTGGTCTTGATCTCCCGGAAAATAACAAAACTACCAAGCCAGCATTCATTTATATGGTATTTTACTGTCGGACCAATGATGGCCCACTTTTAGTGGTATTTGAATCCTCTCTCCTTTCATCAACTGCAATAAAAACTTGTGGGAGTTAAGTTGGATCCCCTCGGACAAAACTTTCTGGATCTGCGCATGTTTCTGGTGCATGATTAGCCAGATATTAATTTTATGGGCATAACAAAAAGATGAATGAATCACTATCAAGCGCCTGACTAGCAGGTTGAAATCACTTTTATCCGCATAGCTATAGCATGCTAGTTTATACCAGGGACATAACTAGCAGATATGTCACTATCAGGGTGTGACTATCAAGTTATCACTAGTAGAGTTGCCCGGTGCGCTGCATACGAATAACAATATGTAAAAGGAAAGGTATAACAACACCGTACTGAAACATGTAAGCAATAGGTGAGGATGGGTATTAATGATAGGTTGCAGGAGAATTTTGACCTGCAAAAGCTAATACTCTATAACGTCTCAAGCTTTGATATACAAAAGTGATGCACAATCAACTAATGCAGCGTATATTTAATTTATGTGTGTATACGCTTTATGTTCCAGTTAACTTTTTTCAGTCATGTGCAATTGGCTGCTTGTTGCACGTGTCCGCATGCAGCCAATCATTGCGCTTTATTTTGAGTCTGATAATGAACTAAAGTTTTATAACCTCGAGGCCAGATCAGAGTGTGTAGCCATGCAGTCTGGTCAGAGTCTTAAATGGTTACTCACGAGAAGGCAAGGATCTAGTCTTTCTTTAGGCAGAAGACTAAGACTGTGATCAGACATTCACAGATTGAAAATGCTATGCCAACTTGTACCAAATGCTAGAACCCACATGGGGGGATCGAGAAAATGCTTTCAGAGGGTTCCAACTATTACGTTTTTTATCCCCTGACGAAGTCGAAGGGATATAGTTTGGGCATCGTCCATCCGTATGTTAGTCCGTCTACACTTGTTGTCTGTCTGGAACCATATCTTAGTACCTATTGGTCAGATTTGGTTCATTCTTAGTACAAATAATAAGTACATGGATTCTCCATATCCTATAAGTTTGGTCAAAATCGACCACTTAACACTTGAGTTATTGCCCTTGTTTTAGTATAGGCAATTATAAGGCAAAACCTATATTAGCTTTTTTGTGTGATGATCTTCACATTTCATCAAAGCTATTATATTTAACAACTTCTCTCTTTAGACCATGATTGCCAAGTGCCTGTATATAAGCATGGCAGGGTCAAAGTTTTACCACACCCCCCTTTGACCCCCACCTAAGGGGTCAAAGGTCAAATATTTAAATTTGGAATAACCAGGGCAATTGTCAATATTTTTGCTGAAATTTGCATGCGGGCAGAGCAGCAATAGATATGAAACATATCAAACGGGATTTCTGTTTGAAGGCCTGGGTCCAAGCCCCTGGGGGGGGACTTAGGGGTGGGGCCGAGGCCAAATTAAACGTTTTCAGAATATGGTTATGTTGCATAACAAATTAAAGCTGACGACGCTGGCAGCAACATGGTAGCAAATATTTTGCCCACAGACACACCCTTGACCTAGGGGTAGGGGTCAAAAGGTCAAACTATTTTTTTTTCTGAAAGTAGTCATGTTGCATATCAAATTAAAGCTGACGATGCAGGCAGCAACATGGTAGCAAATAGTTTGCCCGCAGACACACCCTCGACCTAAGGGGTGGGGTCAAAAGGTCAAACTATATCTTTTTCTGAAAGTAGTCAGGTTGCATATAAAATTAATAGTCTAATCAGTATAACTGATAAGGTTGAACTAATTGCAACAGAATTTTTTCAGCAATCCTGGAACTGTTTGGGTTATCTTGAGCACTATTCTAAAAGTTGCAAGTGCTATCTTGTGGGGAAGTATATATATTTTCGACTTTAAAATGATCACTTTTATGCTTAAAGCGGCCATTCAAGATTATTGTTTATTCATTGGGACACTTTTTCTGCTGTTGTTTTAAGTCATTTATGCTTTGAGTATAGACTTTTTTTATTATATGAGTATTACACATGATTAAAAACCATATCAAACCATATCAAATGAGCCGAAATGTTAAAAATCAGGGGCTGAATTACCCCACCCACCATATTACACTCATATTAAGATTAGAAACAGAATAGTTCTGTTTACTTTTCTATTACAACATATACATATTATTTTAACGGTGTTGAGGTTTTGTGATTTGACTTAATGACTTAACAACATACCATATGGTATGACAGTTATATACGTTACTTACTTTAAAATTTATAACTATTTAATGCAGTACTTTTATTAGACCATAGGCTGCCAAAAGACCTCTAAGGAATGAGGTTTGTAGACTGCAATTTTCTAATACCACATTATACTAGTCACATATTAAAGTATTTTAGCTTTTAAGGGGTTGAGGCGTTACCCTGCAATAGCAACATTCACTACGTTACCCTAAAATAATAAGAATTCCTATAGTGTTATTATATCAAAGTATTCATTATTCTTACATATCAATATTATCTTTTAATTGAAAGCAAATGACTAGCAACATGATTTAGCTAATTTAGGCACCTGCTATTACAGTTATACATGTTACTGTCTATTAAATCAATATTTTAATTGCAATAACAGCACTATATGAGTTTACACTACTAATGTATGCAAATTACTGTCATTGGAGTGCCCAGTATTTAGAGAAATGATGAATATTATATTATTTGACTTACTCTAATAAACCCCAACAAAACATTACTGATTAAAAGGAATAAACTTGAACCTAAATCACATAAAACGCCATTTCAAGTCAAAGTGTTTATCAAAAAAATGTAAACAGCATTTTTAGAAACTACTTATATTTATGATCAAATTATATTTCTTAAATGCTTATATATGATATCTTTTTATCTCTCTGTAATGTTTGTGTTTCCTTCTTTATATATATTAATTGATATATAAAAGACATTTTTCACTGACTACAGCTTAAGTTAGATGAAACTTTGATATAAAGCAATTGTAGTTGCTTTGTAAGCCGCCAAAAAACATATGATCATATCTTATCAGCTATTGACTACAAAACTATATTGATAACATTCGGGGACAAACGCTAACTCAAAACTCCTAAAACTACCTTTGTCATTTCAAACAAAGGTCAAAATTGAGAAATGAAACATAAAAGCAGACATTAATCCTTTTAATATTGAAACAAACTGTTTTTATTGTAATGGTTACTGTCCCACACGTGGCACACGCATACCTATTTATATGGTTATAATCACTTTATTTCCTCTGGAAGCATATCCAGTTTGGTGAAGAAAGAATACAATTTATCTTACGTTTGTTTAAACATTTAACTTTTCCATCTAGCATTCTGAAAGAACATTGTAATATCTATTTGACATTAGCTACTTGAATGTCATCAGATCTAATTCAACCTGACAATTCTGACTGTTAAGTCTTATAGGTTCAAATTCGTTTCGTAAATAACAATCAAATTGTTTCCTTGGATATGATCATATCACATAAGACCATTACCATTAAGTAAAGTAAGAAAACCCACCATTATACCTGATTTTCCCCATTTTAGGGAAATGTTTTCTTCTAAATAAAATCATCTCCTTATAAAGTGTTATTAAATAGGCAAATGATCAGAAATACTTAGTTGGCGATTATTTGTAGTTTCATTAATTAAACAATGAAAGTTACATGTATGCTGAAAATAAACTAAAATCAGTGTAAAAGCTTAAAACAAGTAATGTGTCACCATCTGCAGTATACAATTTGATTTTGAGACAGTCTCTTTAAAATAACTGCTTACAGACACATATAATGCATACTATCTAATGTAACATATATCAAATTTTATTCTACCAACTCTTAGATGATTGATTCTTTCTGGAATGTTAGCAAAGAAAATTGTTTGCTACCACCTCCATTGAAACATTTAGTAATCAGCAGCTTCTTTTTCGTGAATTGACCTAGATATCCAAGGAACTATCCTGCGTCATGTTACTAACTATGTTTGTATAATGTGAACAACAGTAAACAGGATACGCAAAAAATATTTTTAAATAACTGATTAGCTTTCGTTCAAATAAACTTAGTTTTTTGTTGTTGCTTTTTTTTCCAGATAATATTACAAAAATTTACATACTCCATATATTAGCTTTTCAGGCCCAATTGTAAACTGTCTTAAACATTTCGGACAAAGGTAGGTTCTTATGTTATATTTTATACAATTTGATATGCTACTTTGATATACTTGACAATAAATGGGACTGTATTCTTCTACTGTTACTAAAAAAACTATTTTTTTCTTTGTAATGAGTTTTAACATCTTTATCTTTGGACAAATCAAGATATATATTTTGTAGATAAAAACGATCATATATTTACTATTTCACAAATTAAATACATTAAACTGATAATTATTTTAGGACAAACTAGTATCTTGTTTTAAATTTAAAACGAAAACAGTTTTAAATGAAATAAAATACCATATGACCTATAAGATAAGGTATTTAGTAATATATGTAACAAGACATAAAGTTTGTAATGTGCGTTACATATTGCCAGACAAGCAACAAAATTACACTTTACACCAGAATGAAACAATATTATGTATAGCTTTTCACTCTTGTTTATCCATTAGATGCTCACCTACGGGTTTTAAAATTTAATAGATAGCATAACATGATAACTTTCAATCTGAAAAGGTTCTTACCATATTTAACATTTTATTCGGGATAATCATATTCAACAGCTTATAATTCTTAAAGTATTTATGATAGAAACAAGCTGTTTGCAGTTTTGAAATAGTCAGTTAATTGTCGTTTAGGAATGAGGTTAGTTAAAAGCTAAATACTCATTATAATGTTAATCCAATGAAACTATTGAACAAATTTTTAATGATTTCATAAGGTGTAGTTGGAAATGTAACGTAAATGTCTTAAATAACATAAAGGTGTGTTTCTGGAATTAAACAATTTATTTTGATACTTGTTTAGGCCCCAAAACAAGCTGTTGGCAGTAAAGAACAACTGTATACATCATTTTTTTTCAAATGTTGCAATTTTGTCTTAAAAGTAAAAAAATGGGGTTGTGTATATAAAGCATCCTCCTGAAAAACTGTGACCACAATTTGATCGCACAGTGTCTCTAGAAATTCTGTAGAAGGTTAGTCTTAACTCATGAAGTCAAACCTTTTCTGGCAGGAAAATTGTGCCAATCCAATTTTCAAATATTTAGCTCCTTGACTTGTATTCTGATTGATAATCTGATTTTTAAATATTTGGACATCAATAGAATAGATGTGAGCTTAAATTTTAATAAGGCTACATACTTTCATAAAGATTATTCTCTCCCTGCTACTGATTTTCAGTTACTGATGACAATATGTGGTGTTCACTAAGAAACGGTAAACCACTTATGGAACGGAGCAATGATAACTGACCATCATGGTATGATTGAAAACAAAAAAAAATGTTGAAAGCAACATCGTGCAATCACAACAACAGCAACTACAACTTGTATATTTATTGTTAGAGTCACTATATAGGAGTATCAGTTTGTTATGAATGTTCGAATAATACTAATATATTGTAATAGAAACGTAAACAGACCTATTGTGTTTCTAATCTTAATATATTGGTGGGTGGGGTAATTCAACCCCTGAATTTTCACATTTTGGCTCATTTATATGATATCATATGGGTTTCATCATGTGTAATACTCAATAATAATCAAAACAAATCTATAATCAAAGCCCAAAGGATTTAAAACAGCCACAGAAGAAGTGTCCCATTGAATAAAAATAATCTTCAATTACCACTTTAAGCTTAAAAGTGATCATTTTTAAGTTGAAAATATGAACGCTTACCCACAAGATAGGACTTGCAACTTTTAGTATGTGATCAAAGACATATTAATGCAGCAAATAAAACTAATGGCATTTCTGTTGCAATTAGTTCTAGGTTAGCCTATTTTTGAAGCCCCACCGATTAGTCTATAAAGGGAATTGAGCACAGAGCACCATGAAAGCAAATATGCTGTCATTACACACACCAACGACCTTCTTAAAGTGGTCATGTTGCATATCAAATTAAAGTGGAAGAAGTGTAGACCTACATGCAAGGTAACACTTTGAATTTACACACACTCTTGACCTCTGGGGTTGGGTTTAAAGGTTCGATATTGAAATTGTGCAGATGGAAGTATATTTTTTTTATTAAACTAAGCACTAAAACATACTTGACAGGCGTTTGTTATGATCTGAATGATACTGAAGGTAAACTAAGGGTTAGATAAATGGAATTTTTGTTTTGTGATTTACATGTTTCTCACAAATAATCCTTCGTCGGGGGATATAAATTCGTCGAATTTGTCTTGTTTTTATCATCAAAGGGAGGTTCCAATTATTACTATAAGTGGACCATCATTGGCCCACCAGCAATACGCAATTGAAATGGCGCTTCGCTTACGCGACAATGATTGCCTAACATTATATGTTGGCTTAGTAGCTTTGTGATTTTTCAGGGGATCCGACCCACTCCAACAAAGAAACAATATATTTTAATGATTTTACAGGGGGGGGGGTCTGGACCCCCTATCCCGCCCCTGGATCTGCGCATGACCCACTCATTTCATATGGAATTTAGATCATCTATATAGAATGTAATTCAGTGGTTTGCAAAGTACTCATTCAAGTACACAGTCAGTTCTAATATCCTCTCTCTCTTTTTTATTTACAGAGTTTGATATTTATACTTCGAGCAGTGCGACAGAAGACCAAATTGACGCAAATGACCCTCCACAAGATTTGAATGTAGAGTGTAGTGACGGAATAAACCCAGCTGAATCGCTAACTTTCAGCATTGATATTCAAGATACGGTACATATAATGTCCTACATTTTTATCCCCACGCTTTTTTAAAAGTGAAGGAGATATTGTTATCCACTCCATCCGTCCATCTGTCTGTCCATCCTCCTAAACCATTGGACAAAATCCAACTGAATTTTGAGTGTGAGTTACTTACATGAATGGGGTATACATCAGTACGAAATCGAACTGAATTTTGAGTGTAGGTTGCTAAAATGAATGGGGCATTCATCAGTACAGTTTTTTACTCTGTCTCCCGGGGCCCTGGGGTGGGGTCAAAAGTTCAAATTTCATTTAATTTCAATTAAAAAGTAAATTTCAATGATTTTTATACCAAACTTTGTGTGTGTTCTAACAAATAAAGATATTAAACATATCAAACAGGATGTTCATTCTGTCGCCTGTTTCAAGTTCAGAGTTACCTGCCTTTGAGCATCGTAAATAATGGTGTCTCCAATCATTATGCTCGCTCTCGGGTGATCAATCGTTGCCCATTGGGCTACTTATTTCATTCAGTTTTCATGATTTGATAAAATCAAAGAACTACCTAGCCAGTATTCAGTATGGGGCCAACATCAGCCTACCAATGAAACGTTATTTGGGCCTCATCACGAGAAAACCTGTCTTTGATGGTTTGCGAACAGAAAAGGCGCAGACCAGCCTGCCCATCCACGCAGACTGATCAGCGCCTTTTTTTTCGGTTTTTGGAAAGTATCATATCTAAACTTGCCAAAGGTGAAATTTCAATTTTCTAGCTAGCCCTGTAGCTGAGGAAACTGGTTTGAACTCGCTTTGTTGGAACCCCAAAAGACAGGTTTTCTCGCAACGAGGCCCATTTAATCTTCATCTTCATGCTACAGGACTGGAATGTAACTTTGACCACGGTGATATAAATGGCATTTCCTGGATGAGACCCGCTTTTGCTTACTGGGTATATGTTTGACATGGACCCCCATTACAAAACTTCCTTGATCTCAGTATTACATGAGTATAATGGTATTTATCATATGAAATCGAGTCTTGGAGTGAAATAATACTGTGCTTTAAAATGGATTTAAAGAATTTTGTTCCATGATGCCCATAACGTCACATATATTTGGCAACATAGCTAATTATCCACACCAAAAACGTGATTACAAAATGCTATTAACGTCATATGATAAATAGAATCTAACATTCGTGCTCCTGTTTTATTTGATTAATTTAAGCTGCAGCGAAAAGTAACAAAATGGTTGACAAGCCTCACATTTTATCACTTTTCCCCCAACTCATTTAAAAAATTCAATAAAACAGGAGCACTCATAAAAGATTCTCTACTTTCTCTTATTCAGGACTTTCTGGAAGCCTTATTCGTGTTGTTTTTTCCAATATAAGTTATTTAGTGGTGAGCACTAAATAAAGAACAATCTGTCATAACTCGTAATGCCAAATGGTGATACTCGTAGCAGAGTTTTCTATCCAACCCTCACACTCATGTTAAATATTCCAGGCCTCCAGATAAGAGTGCGTACTGAAAAATTAACTTTCTTATTTCTCAACCAAAACGTATGTTCTGGGTACTCAAAAGAACCGTCTCAATGAGACGGTTCTTTTGAGCATCCAAAACACATGTTTAAATTGGTTGGTAAGGAAATAAACAGAATTTTAGGTGCACAAACGATCCTTATCTGGGCCTACACTTTATGTCAAGTGTTTCTCTGGCTTGACTGTACGATGTTCTATTTCAGCCACATGTATTGACAGATCCTACAACACCATTTGTTGGTCTCTCTGATGACAGATCAGATGAAAAGGTTGGGGAGTTTACTATCACAGATGGAGATGATGACATAACTTGTGTCATTGATCCAGCCCAGGTGGAAGAGAAGAAAGCATTTGAAATCCGTAAAGTTGGCGGAACTCCTCAAAGTAAGAACAGTAGAATCTGTCTTAAGACTGTTCCAATAGATAACTGTGGGAAATTCCATAAGGGCGTAAATGGGTTTATCGCATGCCTTGAAGATTGTTTTGAATTGAAATTAGCTAATTTTGACAACTTGAGATGTGTATAAATAAAGAATACTAGGTGAGTGTCTTTTGATATTGAGTGTAACAGGCAAGGCTTTGAGAACGCTTGTTGACATCGTGAGGCTTGCTGAGCGATTCAAAATGCGTTCTCAACTTGATAAACTTGATATCAAAAGAAGCAAACCTCAGGCCTCGAAATATCTTAAGATATGCACTTGCCCTGCATCACAAAAGATCTTCGCATGTATGGGAAACATTTAATTTTCACTAGAAATATCAAAATTTTCACTTGCCCTGCAGCCGGGGGCAGTCGTAAATACGAGCGGACGAGTGCTTTTTTCGAGCCCTGAACCTGCTATTCTATTTATCAGTTTACCCACTGATTCACTCTTCACACTAGCGATTGTGACGTAATTCTCGATTTTTATGTTTATTCAGCGTCATTAGCGACATCATTCAAAAAGTGCAAGTCATCATGACCTGATGAAGGCGCACGCGAAGAGATAGGCAATGTTTATCAGACAACGTGCAGCAATGCAGTCAATATGAGCAGTAACTGATAAAAGCAAATACCAGTCCAAATAATTAAAGCTGTAAAAGTTAAAGAATAATATAATTGAGCAGTGACACGAGATTTCCAACAATGTGGTATGTGCGACCAGCAAAGCCTCAGACCAGCCTGCGCATACACGCAGTCTGATCAGAGTCTTTGCTTGTCGCTTGAATATTCTATGACTGTTAAGCTACTGACTGAACATCATTATGAGTCTCTAAGCTTAGAAGGAGGCTGCACAGGCTCGTCTGAGACTATACTTGTCAAAATGCTACATTGTTGGAAATCACATGTCATGGCTCAATTATTTCCTTTTAATGAATAAGCAATTATTTTAATGAGAGTGAATAGTGGGCTTGATATTTAGTAATTAGTGAATATCAATCGTAACTGCCTCAGCCAATTCTGTGGAATTCCAAGGAATCAGACAACGGATGTACATTGAGGATCTACTTTGATAACACAGGTGTTAACGTGATGCTGACGTAACATAATGTGACGCTGACGTCACAGAAACCATGTCAACACAATAAGAAGTGTGATTGCAGCAAACGAACGGCTTAAATGAAGTTTATGTTTTTTAATAAAATATCGCTATAGCGATATTTTATTGAAAACACATAAACTTCATTTATTCTGATGATTCAACTTTTTGGATAATCAGAATATTCGATTTTAAAAGAGCTGAAACCACATGCAACAGAACTAGTTTTCCATACGCCAGTTCAGGCTAACAAAATGGAACTTTTTGGTACATAGTACTACGTGTATTGCTCCTTACATACACCCGAGCCATGATTCGATTCTCGAATTGTGGTGGACTTTCCTGAATGAGTGAATATCAGACCAGACCCTCACTTGTAACAGCTGTGCTCTGATGAAGCCAGTTGATCATAAACCACACTGCTTTACATCCATAATTAAGAAATAGATATGCTCTAGCAGTGAATTGTTGTATAATAATTCAGTGTTCGGAGGTCAGTTGTAAAGAAGATCAAATAACAAGCGCACAGCGGGGATGATTTATCTTCGTACAACTGACTGACAAACAGTGAATTATTACTCAACAATTCACGCACTAGAGCTGATCTATTTCAATTCTAACACACAATAAACAACAAAAACACATTTGAAGTCTTCAGCTTCTTCCAACTTACCGCCATTACACTGAGGAAATCCTGCCAATAATTGGACTGTGTCGCATACGTTTACATGTACTTGTAACGTCTTTCAAGCTTGAAAACGACGTTACACTTTCTAAAATCATGACTGACGTCATTTTGCCCTAACAAATGGCTTAAGCCAGCGTGCGTTCTCCTCGCTCTTTCAAAACTGTGAATTATTGTTTGATATATCACGTTTCTGTAGCATTGACTCTATAGGCGAGGTGTGTTAGAATCTATCCTTATTAGCTCTTTACCAGACCACTTAGCGCAGTGGGTAACATGTTTGACTAGATCTAGGGGTCACAAAAGCAAGAAAAAAGGCAAAGATCAGAAATCAATACAATCAAGCACCACAATTGACCCAGGACACCATATTTGAAAGTAACAATTACACAATATACCATCACACACAAGAGAGCCAAGAGGTCAGCACATTCCCAGCAGGTGAACACTAGGCTACAATGAACTGACAAGAAAATACTACAAACATGAAACAAAAACAATGATCCACAAAAGAAGCACCGCCTTCGAATTGTCAATACAAATCTCCTTTACTGGAGGGCTTTAAT
This sequence comes from Loripinus fragilis, assembly GCA_964019695.1. Taxonomy (NCBI): domain Eukaryota; kingdom Metazoa; phylum Mollusca; class Bivalvia; order Lucinida; family Lucinidae; genus Loripinus; species Loripinus fragilis. The sequence goes on from OZ026528.1 coordinate 21,213,266, forward strand.
TAGTTTTACAGAGTTAACCTCATCCTTAGTTCAGATGTGGATCAACACACATAGGTGTTTGGTTTGTATGAAATACCCCTTACGTATCCATGAATTATCTCCTAGAACATATAAATCAAGATATAAAAAGGAGATGAAGCAAAGATAATAACGCAACAGCACTTAAAACTGAATACCTGGGCAAAAAAATTCAACAGTTAAACCCCGGTGGGCCTGACAACAGGCAAAGCATCAGGCCCCAACCAATTCATCTATAGATAAGTCTTTAAGTAGGAATGGTAATATAGTCTGAAGCCAGACCCACTAGCCTGTAATTAAAGAGGAAAGCAAAGTTGCCAACCTTGATTGGGTTGACCACCAAAAAAGTGATATATTTCATTTCTTAACAGAAACATGTGTTGTGGATACTCAAAAGAACCGTCTCAATGAGACAGTTATATTGAGCTGCCAAAATATTTGTTAAAAATTGATGATTATGATTTTTTTCACAATTTTACACTCACATTTTTTGTTTATTTAAACCTGTATAAGCATGCAAAACTCTAATACTAAATATTTTTATTAAAATACTCAGTATGTGCATACGGGAGCAAGTATACGCAGTCTACGCGCATGCGTTATAAAAATAGTAACAGTCAAGGGGGCTCACCTAATGTGGTAAAAGTGATTTTCCATACCTAAAGGAACTGCTCTTAAAGGAAAGAATCCGCTCCCTCTGGGAGCAAACACTTTCTTTTATATGAAGTTCCCTTATTGGAAAGGGACGCAACTGAAGAGAAGCCTTGCTTGATACCGTAGTCACCCTTTGATGTGTGTAGCTTTTTCAGCGTTCCGGCTACACCATTGGGTTCAATATGTAATGTTCTGCCTTAATCATGATTTCAGAATTTGAAGTATACCTTAAAGCCTCCCCAATCATTAAATCTCAACAGGAAGTGCCATCGTACGACCTAAACATACACTGCGATGATGTTGATAATGCCAACCCAACCGTTATTGTAAACCAGATTGTCAACATGACAAATGCTGTAAGTATCAAACCCTTCTGTTATAGGATGCCTTATTGTTAACATTAAATGAGTAAGGTATCCCACCAAACTTTTATAGGATACCTGATTGTCCACATTAAAAAAGAAAGAAGTGCACCCTGCTGTTACAGGACACCAGATTTGGTTTCTGAAAATATCTGTAAGTAAAGAACCCTACTGTTATAGTATACCAAATTGTTAAATAGTGTACCTTACTGTTATAGAATACCAGAAAAGTAAGAGTGCGTGGCTGAGGAGATCCAGACTCTCGATATGCATAGCTTCTTGGCAAAAAATGCATAAATAAACAGAAACATACCCAACTAGTTTCAACCAGTAGTTACCGATTTCATCAGATGATTATGTTCCTAAGTAAATTGGAGTTTCTCACCCACTCTCCTTCTGTTATAGGATACCAGATTGTTAACATTTTTTTTTGTTGGTATTGTACCTTACTGTTGTAGGATACCAGATTTTTAACATGAAAAATACTGTAAGTAGCAAACACTATTGTTATACGACTCCTATAAAAGACCTCATCTGATAAGCTCAAACTAGCTATCATGAGTTCCGATAGATCTTGATGTATAATAGGGATGAGCTAAATTTAGCCCAGGACAGGTTAACATGACGATTTTGCAGTGCTGACAGACAGCTAAAAATAGATTAAGCTAAATTTAGTCCTGAGCAGGGTAACATAAAGTCGTTTCACTGCTGCCGGACACCTTAAAATAGATATTGGAAAAACCAAACCCAAGAGATAGCATGATTATTATGTACATTTTAATGGTCATGTTTTGAATTAAATATTTTAGCCGTGACATGAGATTTCCAACAATGTGGCATGTGCAACCAGCAAAGCCTCAGATCAGCCTGCGCATATGCCTAGTCTGATCAGAGCCTTTGCTTAGCAGTCGCTTGTATCTTCTTTAACTGTTAAGCTACTGTCCCTATATCATTTGGAATTTCTAAGCTTAAAATGAGGCAGCACAGGTTTATATGAGTCTACACTTGTCAAAATGCCATATTGTTGGAAATAACATGTCGTGGCTCGTTTGCTTATTTAATTAGAACAATAATTTAAAAAAGGCAATTCTTATGTATGTCTCAGAAGAGTTTCTGAAATTTACAAAGCAATTTTTAATCATCTTTTTATATTGCACTCTGGTTTGAGTGAATTTATTAATATGAAAAGACTTGATAGAAAAGAGAAACAGTGTCACCTAAAAAATAATTGGTGAATTATTTTTTGGTTAACATCAGGATTAGTCAACCCTCAAAAGTGATGTTCACTTCCACTTCACCTCAGTGAGTATCACTATTCGCAGGTTTACAAATCTGCTATTAACCTCAACAGAATGTATCAATTGTATACTTTTATGGGACCCAGAATTTTAACATATAATAAGTTAAGTAGTGAACCAAACTGTTATAGGATACCAGATTGTTTACATAAAGTAGCATACAATACTGTTACAGAATACCAGACTGTTAACATAAATGAGCCGCGGCATGAGATATCCAACAATTTGACATTTTGTCAAGTGTATACTCGGACGAGCCTATGCAGTCTTCTTTTAAGCTTAGAAACTCCAAATGGTGTTCACTGCTCTCTGACAGCTAAAAACTAGATATTGGAAGATAGTAATATTTCTTATGTATAATTTAAAGATCTCTATTTTAATTGGGAATTTGTTTATTTTATGAGAACAATTATTTAGACACGATGTCATATGATAAATAGATGATCTTACATGAGTGCTCATGTTTTATTGAATTTATTAGACAAGTTTGGGAAAAAAAATAAAATGTTAGGCTTGCAGAGCATTTTATCTTTTTTACGCAACAAGTTTAATAAATCCAATGTTACGAATGTTAGAATCTATTAATCATATGACACTAAGAATACTTCGAAACCTTATTTCTGGTGTAAAAAGTTATAATTTTGTCATTATTTACGCAATGTTGCTATGGATGTCATAACATCTACCGTAAACCTGTAAACCACTAGTGGTTTATTGGTTTTATTGCATGGTGTTATATCACTCTCAGACACAATGTCATCTGTTAATTTGTGTTTATATATGTAGCTGTTTCTGCAAAGAATTTACTAATACGATAAATGTTCTAAATATTTCAAACACTAGATACATGGTCCTGGGAAAACATCTAAAGGGTGTTGAGAAAGTTCTTTCCGCTGTTATATAGGAAATGATGCTGAAAAATTGCAATTGCATTTTCCATAAGCCTATTACTCCTTGTGATACTCTATTAGCATTTGTCATCCTGTCTGACATCGAAAGTCTTCACAAAATTATATTTATTTGGGGTAGTGTATTTCAATCGTTCTGGGAAAAACCTTATATTTTCAAAGAAATGTGACATTTTTCTTTTGGATGGCTGTTTACAGCCTTGCAGCTTAGTAATTGTACTAAAGGCTAATATAAGATGAATAAAACTCCATTAAGGGTTTCTTAACAAATAAGGAAATATTCTTATCCCTATAGACATTGCATGACAATTGTTCTTTGTCATATACCCCCATTTTGCTCCTCCAGTCCAAAAAATTTAGAATGGAACTTAATTTTGAAGATCAAATTTTCCATGACAAAATATCTATTAAACATCCCGTTGTTTATTTCTTATAAAGTGTGTCGACTTTAAAGAATTCCAGTTATATTTATGTCATAAGGACACATTATTAATAAAATAATAGGAACATAATTTTATTGTGGAATGAACTTTCATAACACCCTTTAGACAAATGGTACAGGCCACAATCATACTGGTTCTAACGAAGCAGTTAGACCAGGCCTTGAGGTTGTAAAACTTTAGTGCAGTCTCAGACTCAAAATAAAGTGCAATGATTGGCTGCTTGTGGACATGTGTCCGCAAGCAACCAATCATTGCGCTTTATTTTGAGTCTGCAAATGAACTCAAGTTTTATAACCTCGAGGCCTGGTTCTTCTCTGCTATTCAGACAATTATTTTGTGAATTCTAGCCCTGATAACTGAACTTTTATTTGCGATTAGTAAGAAAAAAAATATTCAAAATATGAGAACATTTACTGTACCTGTCTATTTTACAGCCGCCAAAATTCAAAGACCTATCTTGGCCACCTATTGTTTTGGAAGAAAATCACCATAAGACTGTGTCGACGTTATTATTTACTGTAACAGCAACTGACACAACTAAACTGGACTGTTATCTATCAGAGCCTAAAAATGCTCCAGGAATCATAGGCGTACTTGACCAATCAGGGGCACCCCCTGATACAGGTATATCCATGGGCTGATCCTGAGAGGGTACCATCTGTACTTGTAAAATAACAAGTCGTTATACTGTAAAATTTGGAAATTTTTGCAAGAATTTCACTTTCGCAAATAGCATTAAAGACATATTTGCGACATTAAATTTTGCGACTACAGCATGATTTACTTTATATCAGCAATCTGCAGAATGATTTTGCCATTTTGTGAGAGTTTTATTTTCATTATACTTTGCATATGCGGAGTTTTGTGGAAATAAAATCCTCGCGAAAATTTCTGAATTTACATGTGGTTTCCTTAAATATGCTGGTATGAACCCCTTTCAGAATCAATTAGACCTCTCCAGGGAGATTCATACGCCCCTCTGTGAAATATACAGAGGATCTTACATGGATGCTCCCCTTGTTGCAGATATAGAGGATCTTACATGAGTGCTCCTCTTGTTGCAGATATAGAGGATCTTACATAAGTGTTCACCTTGTTGCAGATAAATATGATCTTACATGAGTGCTCATTGAATTGATTAAACGAGTTGATGATAAGAGATAAAATACGAGGCTTGCTGAGCTTTATATAAAAATCCCCCATCCCTAACCCACCATTTACATGACACATCAACGGCTTCTCCAAACACAGATACATCTATTAGAAGTAATTCATTGAATTATATGTGTTAGAACAACATCAGCACCTAGGGTAGTGAGATATATAACAGCCCCATCCCTAAACCCACCATTTACATGACACATCAACGGCTCCTCCAACACAGATTCATTAGACTTCGAGCTAAAAAAAGGTCCTGCTTCCCCCCCCCCTAGGGAATTTTGCAGACATATCCTATCTTGAAGAAAATTTCAAGCCGCATCTTTTTGGGTTGTAAAATATATAACGGCGCCCATCCCTAAGCCAACCATTTACACGACACATCAACGGCTCCTCCAAACACAGTAACATCTATTAGAAGTACTTCATTGAATTCTATGTGTTAGAACAACAACAGAACCTAAGATCCCCCATCCCCCAAAAAGTGAATTTGACAGACCCACCCTTTACATGACACATCGACGGCTCCTCCAATCACAGGTACATCTATTAGCAGTACTTCATTGAATTCTATGTGTTAGAACAACAACTGAACCTTAGATCCCTATCCCTGAAAAAGTGAATATGACAGACCCACCCTTTACATGACACATCGACGGCTCCTCCAATCACAGGTACATCTATTAGAAGAACTTCATTGAATTCTATGTGTTAGAACAACAACTGAACCTTAGATCCCTATCCCTGAAAAAGTGAATATGACAGACCCACCCTTTACATGACACATCGACGGCTCCTCCAATCACAGGTACATCTATTAGAAGAACTTCATTGAATTCTATGTGTTAGAACAACAACTGAACCTTAGATCCCCCATCCCCGAAAAAGTGAATATGACAGACCCACCCTTTACATGACACATCTATTAGAAGTACTTCAATGAATTTGATGTGTTAGAACAACAACCGAATCTAGGGTGGTAAAATATATATAAGAAAACCATCTCCGGCTCACCTTCCAGTCTGTTATTAATAGACTTTTCCCTAACTGTAAAGGCGGTAATATTCATATCTGTGCATGGTTCGACTATTTCATCTGCTAATCAAGGGAAATCAGGTTCTATTTATAATTTGGTGAATAATTAATAAGTTGCTTGGGCCCCACAAACGTGCGTGCATCTCATGAAAGTCCTAACCATATACACACTGAACTCACATTTATTAACCCTTAAAGCGCATAATCACAAAAAGAATGTTTTTGTTTACCACTAAAATATGTGAAGACTCAAAGACAAACAGTGCGGACCCAGATCAAACTGCACCTAAAGGAGCAGTCTGATCTGGGTCCACAATGTTTGCCTCTATGCTTATGTTAAATAGACATTTTCAGATGCAGTTATTTTGCTGGCGTTTTAAGGACTAAATAATGTGTTTTGCGTCTATACTGAGATACTGGCGCAAGATGATAGACTATGATACAGTTACTTTTGAATAAAAACACACCTCATTTTCAGCTTTTATACCATTGCCTAAAGTTGACCAGTCCTAATTACGCATTCATGAGGCGCCGCCTTTACAGTAAGCAAAAAATCAAAGAATGTCTATTCTTAGATGATGATTTTGTTGTTATTTCATTGCATTTTTTGCTGCTGTCATGATTATGGGTAGAATTTTGCATTCGCGGATCCAGGAATTTTCATCAGGAGGGGTGGGGGGGGGGGCAGGCCAAACTGACAGAAAAAAAGCTCTGACGTTTTTATTTTTGTTTTTCTAATACTCAACTTATTTTACATTGGGGATTCAATGGTTATCTTAAAGAAAACTATAATTTTCGAAGATTCCAGGGGTCCAACATTTTTCAGGCGTGGTCCAACTTTTTCCAGGGGACCCAATTGTTTATTCCTATAGAACTTGAACGTTTCCGCTTTGGTACATAAAAGTAAACCCAGGTCTCATCAGAAGTAACTAGGCTATCAAAAGTCCTTTTGCTATATTCTGGTTACGTTTGAGCAGTTTTTTGGCCACTGCAACCCGGGTCCTCTTTTGCTCATTTGTCAGCAAATGAGGTATCCATCGTGCATTAATTTTCTTAAGTTTCAGATGCTTCTTCAAAATGTCATGAACTTAATTGTGGTAGCAACATTTTTGTGAACCAGGCTAACTGTCTCACAGTAAATCTGGCATCTTTTTCAGCACATTTCGGATTTTTTTTTTGATTTTACGATTGGTCGTAGTTGCAGGACGACCAGTGCAAAAAGCATCTTTAAGTTGCTGCAGTCCTCTCTTTAATGGGTCGTGAGAAAACCTGTCTTCGGGGTTTCCGACAATGATAGTTTAAAACTAGTCTCTTCCGCTACAGAGACTAGCTAGAAAATTGAAATTTCACTCGTAGCAAGTCTAGATATGATACTTCTCGATAAGTGAAAAACAAAGGCGCTGATCAGTCTGCGCGGATGCGCAGGCTGATCTGTGCCTGTGTTGTTCACAAACCCCCGAAGACAGGTTTTCATGTGTCGATGCCCAAATTTAGCCACCGACCTTTAAACAGTGCTGAAAGACATTTGGCCCAACCCATAAATATCGCACACCTTTCTATGAATATCTGTAGCTTTCAATCCAAGCTGCGACCTACCTGTTATAAAGGCCCTATTTCGAGCACATTTTCAGCTCTTTTTCCCAGGCATTTTGTATGCAGTCTAACGAGTAGACTTTTGAATAACCTCTATTGAACTAAGGTCGGTGAAGTTATGAGAGAGATATTTTGCTATGTTATGCATAAGTGGTCATTTAATTGACACGTGGTGTCTTTTATCATGGTTTGCACCCTTAGCGTGAGATAAAGCTGAACTTGCATTATTTTTCGAACGCCGCTAGTATGTTGTTCTAAAGAACCGTTTCAATAAGAAGTTTCTTTTGAGTACCAAAAATATGTTAAAAATGATGGGTAAGAAAATATTTACAATTATATGTCGAAAATGTCCCTGATAACTTTGTAAACAGAACAAGACGTCACTGTCATTCTTGGCTGGCAGGACAGTAGTAAAGGTTTGCTGTTTTTGTTATTTCAGTGCTCCGTATTTATGTGCAAGGAGACCCATGGTACAACGTTGAACCTGGGCCAAAGGTAATTCCTGTTGGCGTTACGTGTCATGACTTAGAAACCGTGATCAGAAAGACTCTCACAGTTCGAGTCAATAACAGTGTAAGTATAGTTAATAAAGAGCATTTAACTCTTCTTCGTTTAACCCTTTATGTCCTAATGGATTCTCCCTTCTCGTTTGATATCATAAACTTGGGATGGTCCATTGTATAATTTGTGGGGTGACCAGGGTTCAAGCAGGGCCCTGACAGTAGGGAGAAGTGAAAATTAGGAAGAAGTTACAGTCAGGTAGGGAGAAGTTATAGCGCAAAATTACGGCATTTTCTGCCGGTTTAGAAGCAAATTAGCCATTACACATACTATTGCCATTAAATAAAATGAGAAATACGATGCAGTGGTAGTAGATTATCACCACAGCTTGAGTTTGTGTGGTAAAAGAATGAAAATGATTCTCCCTAAACAAGATTTTTTAGGGAGACTCCCACTTAGGGTGAAATAGGGTGAATTATCGGCCCCTATGGCGACTATTTCGCCCTAGTCGTCCCCTAGCTTATTCCCTGGTCACATGTTACATTTCCAAATAAAATTGCATGTACTTCGTTTTTGTCTGGCCAAAAGTGTTGACCCTAATGAAATGCCACATTATGCGGCATTTCATCTGGGTTTACACTGGTTTGCCAAAGACACACTTTGGAATCACAAGTATACATAGGGTTAAAGCTAGACTAACATCAGTCGTGAATAGAGTAGAATAATAAAGTATTTGAGAAAAATGGTAAATGTTGTAAAAAGATATCATTATGAATAAAAAAAATCTTATCTCATCAGATTTTTTGTTAACCCTTAATGCGCCAATGGCAACAAAAGTCTTCTGCTTTTCTCGTCTGCTGAAATAATTAAAAAGCCTCTATGGCAAACAGTGTGGACCCAGAGCAGACTGCTGTTCTGGGTCCACACTGTTTGCTTCTATACTTAATTTGTTCTGGGTCCACACTGTTTGCTTCTATACTTAATTTGTCATTAATGATAGGCGATCATTGGCAGCAGACGACTTCAGCAGACGACATTTTCAGATGCATTTTTTTCTTGGCACTTTAAGGGTTAAGGTAGCCTACCCAAAAGCCTCCTCTGTTAGTACCCTTTGTATACTATTTGATTCTTCCTCATGGTTTGATACAATAAGCTTGGGATAGTCTATTGTACATATCTAGGGGTATCAGGTATAGAGGATCTTACATGAGTGCTCATGTTTAATTGAATTTATTAAATGAGTTGGGGAAAAGAGATAAAATGCAAGGCTTGCTGAGCATTTTATCACTTTTTCGCAACGAGTTTAATAAATTCAATAATACAGGACCACGAATATTAGATTCTATTTTTCACATGACATTTGAAAATACTTAAAAACTGCTTTTTTGGTTTGAAAACCTCAAGATTGTCCCTTATTTTATGCAACGTTATAATGGACGTCATTACGTTTCCCGACTAGTGGTTTATTGATTTTATTGCATGGCGTTGTATCACTCCCAGATGCGACGTCATGTGATAATATAATTCAAAAACATATTGTATTCTTTTCTTTAGTCTGAAGATCTTTACCTTTACAAACAGTGTAGACCCTGATGACTTAATAGGCTATTGTTTTATTAAACAAATAAGAAGAAATTGACGTAAATTAAGTTTTATTTTGGCCTCAATGGGGGATGGGGCAAAAAGCCACTTAATGCATGTACATGTAGCTCTGCATACTTCTATGTAAAATGCTTTCATTTACTCTTATGGACAAATATCAAATTTCATGAATGCTAGCTCAAAGCTATATGATTTATTGAAGAGTAAATAGGCTGTTTAATGTACCTAATATGTATTATATTGTCCCACTGTCAATTCAAAGAAATGAGACTACTCAAAAGCCACTTTAGAAATACCTTGCTGGGTTTAATAAATCAAATTACATCTATTTATAATCGTAGAAATAGGTATCGGACAAATTTTGAAGTAGCTTTTTAATTCTCACTGAACTTTGAATTTACAATTTACCAAAGCCATTAAATATCTGTTGTTAGGCTAAGCAAAGTAAAAACCAAGAAAGTCTGAATCTCAATTTGCTCTAATTTAAAGACTTGTCTTTGCATATCAGATAAGCCCCTCTGATGAGCTTTTAAGTATCTGTCATGCTTGGATAAGTCAAAAATCCATTTGAGCCAGTGCATGAGATTTACAACAATGTGGTATGTGCGACGAGCAAAGGCTCAGACCAGCCTGTGCATATGTGCTGTCTGATCAGAGCCTTTGCTCGTCGTTTGAATATTAAATGAGTGGTGAGCTACTGACCAAACATCTTTTGGAGGTTCTAAGCTTAAAAGGAGGCTGCACATGCTCATCTGAGACTACCCTTGTCAAAATGCCACATTGTTGAAAATCACATGTCACGGCTCATTTATGGGTGCCTCAGAGAGCTGAGTATGAAAGTAAGTAAGAGTGCAAAGATCAGGAATCGATACAATCAAGTACCACACCTGACCAAGGATACCAATGGGAACGTGACAAACTCACAGTTAGACACCACTTACGAGAGCCAAGAGGCCAGCCCTATCCCAACAGGTGACCACAAGGCACATATAAACAGACGCGCACAAAGGCATAGCAAACAGAAGACAAAAAAACATTAAAGATCCACAAAAGTATGGCCTTATCTTGGGAAATCTGAAAGTGATCTTTAACATAATATTGTTATCATTTTTTCTTTTAGAATTATCTTGTAATAAATTTCCATCTCTGAAATAATACTACGGTAATTATGTCCCCCACAACCAAAGGGAGGGGGGGCATATTATTTTTGGTGTGGATCCCTTCAGCGTTGGCGTCCACGTAGCTTCATTTCAGTGCGTTATCTTCTGAACCAGTTGATGGATTCTGACCAACCTTGCATAGATACATTGTTGGGTGGGCGGAGAGTTGATTAGATTTTGATGACCTTGACCTTATTGATAAGGTCACATTGGCACTTCCAAATGTCCAAAATATGGTTTCTGTGCGTTATTTTCTGAACCAGTAGATGGATTTTGACCAAACTTGCATAAATACATTGTTGGGAGGGCCGGAAGAGTTGATTAGATTTGGGTGAGCTTGACCTTATTTATAAGGTCACATTGGCACTTTGAAATGTCCAAAATATGGTTTGAGTGCTTTATTTTCTGAATCAGTGGATGAATTTTGACCAAACTTGCATAGATACATTTTTTGGAGGGCGGGAGGAGTTGATTAGACTTTGGTAATTTTTAAGGTCATCATTATATAAAGACTGTATTATTATAAGCTTTTGGGTCACTGTAAAGGCGGCAACTTATAGATGCGTTATAGGTACTGGTCTACCTTAGACATAGGTAAAAACTGAAAATGAGACATGGCTGTATTTGAAAGTAACTGTATCATCGTGTACCATAACACCTCAGTACAGACACGAAACATATTATTTAAGCCTTAAAACGCCTGAAAAATAACTGCATCTGAAAATGTCTGTTAATTGGTTAACATAAGCATGGAGGCGATCAGACTGCTCCTACAGGATCAGGATCTACACTGTTTGACGAAGAGGCTTCAAAAACATTTCAGCAGACGACAAAAGCATACCTCCTTTGTTGTATTGGCCCTCTAAGGGTTGATAAATGTGAGTGTCAGATTGTAAACGGTCACAATTTCCATTTAAAGCATTCAGACACTGGGTATCTTGTGAACGCAACTCCTCCTACAGTTTTACCTGGATGTTTTGAAATTGTGCGTGTGTCTTTGTCAATATCTGCCGATGTGCATGACGTTTGGCTGTAATCCTCATATTAATATTTGTTGCTTTCTTTGCAGTCGAACTTAGTCATTTTTTGGGTTTAAAGCATTTAAACACTTGATATCTTGTGAAGGCAACCCCTCCAACAGTTTTACCTGGATCTTTTTTATACTTTGCAGGTGTTTTGGTCAATGCCTGAAATTGTGCATAAAGTTTAGCTGAAATCCTCAGAATAAGTTTTGTCCACTTCTTTTGCATTTCAGACTTAGTCATTTTTGGGCTTAAAGCCGGTGTATCTTGTAAATTCAACTCCTAAAGTTAAACTTATCTTTTTGAAACTTTGCAGGTGTTTTGTCAAGGTCTGAAGATGTACATGACACTTGGCTGTAACCCTCATTTGTAGACAAACCAATTCTAGTTATTATTGTTATTATTATTATTATTATTATTATTATTATTACTATTATTATTATTATTATTATTATTATTCAGGGTTCGCACAGGCTTGAAAAGTACTTGAATTTAGAGGGCTTTCTTGTAAAGACATTGAAATTAAATCTGCCTTGAAAAGTACTAGAAAATCACTTAAAAGCCTACCTTTTCTACTATTTCCTTTAGGACTTAGCACTGTAGATAGAGAACTAAATAAGTATAAATTTGTTGTGCCTATATTTGGTGCAGCATATGCTGCATCAAATAAAGGCACAACAATTTTATACTAATATTCCAGTACTAATGTCTCCATTATCTTAGTCTAGAATTTCTGAAAAAAATAACACTGATCAGTATTTTCATTATTTTAAGTCCTTGAAAACTGTAAGAGAGGCTTTTAGAAGTCCTTGAATTTCACTCATACTTGCCTGTATGAACCCTGTTATTATCATTATTATTTGACAGCCTCCAGAAGTGACGAATCCAGGTGGAAGTGCAACGATTCCTGAGTATCGTGCCTCTAACACGTATAAACACATCAAACTAAAAAGGTTTGACAAGGAAGTTCAATGTACTTTAGACAATGATTATGGAGGTCTATTTGAAATCATCGGTAAGTAACTCAACCCCATTCAGGAATATCCACGCTAGGCTCCACCCACTATGAATTATTATATAAATAAACTTTCATGTTGGTTCACTAGTGTAGAATCAGATATATCATATTTCTATAAGCAAACAGAGTAGCTAGACCTGATCAGGCAGCTCTTACAAGAGCTGCCTGATCTGGGTCTGCTCTGTTTGCAAAAGTATTAAAAGGCGTCTCTATGAGGTTAAGGGTTAACTCATTTAACTAAATTGTATACATTTAGTTCAGGATGGTCCATTGTGTATTTTGAGAGGTCACAGGCTATAATTTCCAAAATGTATTATATTTCTTTCTCTGAAGATCAATTTTCTCTTAGAAAACAGTGCAGACCCTGGTGAAATGCTGCATTATGTGGCATTTCATCTGGGTCTTCACTGATTATCAAAGTATAGATATAGAGAGTTTATTAATTCTCTTTCATAATCTCATGCATATTGAAATGATAAGTATGGAAACAGTGATAACCTTGATGAAATGCTGCCTTAACCCTTAAAGCGCCACCTATAATTTGCAGCAGACGACAATCTCAAATTTTGCCGCCTTTTTGAAAATAACAAATAAGGTATGATATTTTATGAAAATCGTCTCATACCGTCTTTTTTTTGAAAATTATGAAAGAAGTTGCAAAATTTGTGGTCTGCTGCAGTTGTGATTGGCGCTTTAAGGAATAATTTAAAATTCCGTATCAAAATTCGGTTTACTTTTACTGACTTATATACTGTATTTACGAGGGGTGTTCAAGAAATACGCGGACAGATGCTGCCATTCCCTCAGTTTTTGACTGAAAGGCGTGTAACTTGCACATAATGATACTCAGAGAGTTCTGTATGTCCAGTGAAAATTTGATACATTTGACTTCAAGCATAATCAAACGTCCGTTGTTATGGTAACGTTGGGTCGTCACACCCTGCCCAACGTCATCCAACGTCTCGTTGACGTCGCGTTATCCCAGAGTGATTATTGATTGTTATTTCACATACCTTACCGTAATTTCTGTCTAAAGGCATTCGTCCTTTTCAAAGTACTCCCCTTTGAATGAAATGCGCTTTCTACACCTTTTAACCCATGAATAGAAACAGTTTTTGTATGCGGATAGCCCCAGACTGAACCGTTCTTTGCAAATCTGCAACATCGTCAAATTGTCGGTCTCACAGAATCTTCTTCAGTGTGGGGAACAAAAAGAAATCACGGGGCCAAATCAGGGCTGTAAGGAGGATGACCAAGCACTTCAATGGACTGTCTGTCGATCATATAGACGGATCCACGTCTCGTCTGCGGTCACAGTCCTATTGAGAAAATCTACCCCTTCTCCTTGGAATCGCTGAACAAAACGACGGCATGACTCCATCCTTTGAGTTTTCTGACACTCCTACAGCATTTTAGGGATCCATCTTGCGCATATATACAATCTCCTCATATTTAAATTATCGTGAATTATAGTATGTACTGTCCCAACACTACAGTCTACCCGCTGGCTAACTTCTCTAACCGTGATACATCTGTCTTTATCCAGGCGTTGTTTAATTTCCTGAAATTTCTACGACGTTATTGACGTCAGACGTCCGCTGCGCTGTTCGTCCATCACACTTTTGTATCCGTTTTCATACCCCAAGTACCACTTATGCAATGCCGTTCTCTTCATTGTAGCATCGCCGTATGCCTTGACCAACATTTCCATAGTTTCTTTTCTGTTTTTTTCCATTGAGAACACAGAATTTAATCGCTGTTCTCTGTTCGACACTCATTTTGATGCACCTTGTATAAACAAAATGGCCGCTAATGCTCAAATGACGTCATACGTTGATGTGACGTCACTGACGTCGTGCCAAGATTTGACGCCATACTGTGCTAAAGTTTGGAGACGATATTGGATCAGATGCAAGTGATAGAAGTCATTTTCGGAGGGACACACGTTTGCGTTTTGTTAAATTTTGGGCCGGGTGTTACGAGGTGGCGTTACCATAACAACCATACATTTATCATGCGTACAGATAATGTCAGTTAAGTTACACTCTCGGTACAGAATTCTTTGAGCATCATTATGTGCAAGTTTCGCGCTGTTCAGTCAAAACTGAGGTAATGGCAGCATCTGTCCGCGTATTTTTTGAACACCCCTCGTATGTACATTTACGAGAGATACAACAGTTCACATAGGTTTTCTGTTCTCATGCACCAGTGATATCACCTCAGTGCCTCTAAATATAGAATAATAGGTGAGTGTCTTTTGATATCAAGTTTACCAGGCAAGGCTTTGAGAACGCCTGTTGACACCGCGAGGCTCGCTGAGATATCAAAATACGCGAACTTGGTATTCTATTTATCAGTTAATTCATTGTTGAACACTCTTCAAACTAGCGATTATGACGTAATTTTTATTTTTGTGTTGATTCAGCGTCATTAGCGACATCATTCAAAAGTGCAACGTCATCATGACCTGATAAAGGTAACATGCTGTGAGATAGGAAACGTTTATTAGGTTATGTTGAAACAAAAAAATTCAGTAAATATAAGGGGTAACTGATAAAATCCGTATCAAGTACTGACTTGAATTATACTGTATATATGTACATGTACAAGAGATATTACTGTTCAAAGATATTGCTGTCTCAATATGAGGATGGACCCTATAAATGGGTCAATGGCCGGTTTTCAATTCAAATACATGCGAATTTCACAATTTAAATGGGCCATTTGAAATTAAGATGGGCCCTTAAGAAATTCTAATTGGCAGAAGAACCCTTAAAGGGAAAAGTCTCACTTATTTTCAAATGTGTTTATTATAAGGCTTACAGTATGGCAAGATAATCCCTCATTAAATGTTCGTGAATGCTCTTCAATTAACCTGTAATTAATTAATTTTGCTTGTTCATGGGGATCTGGCTTTTTTCAGGCCAATGAGCTCCACACTAGAAAACTGGAAGCACTTCCATCAGCTTACACACAACACGAACAAAGTTATATATCCTTGACAATGTAAAAAATAACAATGTTTCAGTATATTTCGATACCTGGCTGATATTGAATATTTATTTAAAAATATTACCCCTTAAAGCACTAATTATTACTATAGCAGACGACATATTTTGTAACAATTTTCTTCATTTTGGGTACAAAAAGATAGATTAAAATCAAAAGAAACTTATTGAAAAATAAAATACTTTTCTTTTGACAGTTGTAACATTCTAATTTACATTGATCTGACCGTTGATTGTAATTAAAACAGAATATCCATTATCCAATATTGAAATGAAGAAATTGACTGAAGGTGCTCCTTCAATCATTCAGCTGAGCTGTATAAAGAGGTAAACTCAGGTTAATGTGTCTGTGTGTGTGTGTGTTTTGCTGTAAGATGGCTGCTCCCGGATGTTTGCATAAAGCTGATGATAGTCCTGTAATTAACTTAGCAGATGAATAAATGATCTGTGAAAATTGAATCAGTACATAATGAAATATTTATTTTTGATTCAAGTAAAATGTTAAAAGTCTAGAACAAACACTTTAATGTGCACCAAAGAGCAAAACTATAATGATGATTTTGAATAATTTATGTATGCATCCCAGTCATTTCAAAGACGTTTTAGTTGTAAATGATAAATAAAATCTAACATACATGCTGCTGTTTTATTACCTGCGTCGCTTTAGCGAAGGCAGGTCTAGTAATGGGTCCACTCCTTCCGTCCTTCTGTCTGTCCCTCTGCAACACTTTTGGGGTACCTAGTTTGTGTAATGTGTAATGCCAAAAGTTTTCATTCCTGTTTATTCAAACTTTGCATAATGATTGTTAACATATTGAAGATGTGCACCTTTTATTTTGTGCACATTTTATGAATATTTTCTTTGAGGGGTGTTGAACCTAGATTTCTAGCTCACCAGAGCCGAAGGCTCAGGATGAGCTTATAGTATGGGACTCGAGCCGGCGTCCGTGCGTCTGTGAGTCCGTGCGTCCGTCCATGCGTCCATGCGTCCACACTTTCAAACATGAATATTTCTGAGACCAGCTGGCCGATCGTAATCAAATTTCATCTGGAGCATCATTGGGGGAGGGGATAGCCTGCCTAAGGTTTTGGGCCTGATCGGATCAGAACTCTGGTTTCCATGGCAACAGATAGCTCCCATAGGGTTATAATGGGGAAAACCTTGTGACCACTCTAGCTCCTTCATTTTTGATTGGATCTTCTTTATTCTTGCAGGTAACGAGAACAACCAGGGACTTATGAGTTAGCTGCCCTTGAGCGTCTGGAAAACTCCCCGTAGACTTATAATGGGAGAAATATTGTGACCACTCTAGTGCAGTCATTTTTAGATGGATCTTCTTCATTCTTGCAGGTAACAAGCCCTACCATAATGGCTTGGACGAGTTTGAATTTTGGCAAGATTCCATCACTGACTTCAGAGTTAGCTGCCCTTGAACGTCCGCAAAATTAATGAATAGTGTTGTGACCATTCTAGCTCCTTCATTTTTGATTGGATCTTCTTCATTCTTGCAGGCAACAAATAAACCCATAATATCTCGAATGGGTTCGAAATTCAGCAGGATCCCACCAGGGACTTATGAGTTACCTGCCCTGGAGCGTTTGGAAAAATCCCCAAAGACTTATTATGGGAGAAATGTTGTGACCACTCTAGTGCTTTCAATTTTAAATGGATCTTCCTCATTTTTGCATACAATAAGGACAACTATTAAAGCTTGGATGAGTTTGAATTTAAACAAGATTTCATTACTGACTTCGGAGTTATCTGCCCTTGAGTGTAGAAAAATTAATTAATAATGTTGCGACCACTCTAGCTCCTTCATTTTTAATTGGATTTTCATCATTTTTGCAGGCAACAAATTAACCCATAATATCTTGGATGGGTTCCAAATTCTGCAGGTTCCAACCAGGGACCTATGAGTTACCTGCCCTTGAGCGTTTGAAAAATCCCCATAGACTTATAATTGGAGAAATGTTGTGACCACTCTAGTGCTTTCAATTTTAAATGGATCTTCTTCATTCTTGCAGACAATAAGAACTACTATTAAAGCTTGGATGAGTTTGAATTTTGTCAAGATCCCATCACACATTTTGGAGTCATCTCCCCTTTAGCATCTTAAAAATTAATTAATAATGTTGCGACCACTCTAGCTCCTTCATTTTTGATTGGATCTTCTTCATTCTTGCAGGCAACAAGTAAATCCATAATATCTTGGATGGGCTTGAAATTCAGCAGGATCCCACCAGGGACTTATGAGTTACCTGCCCTTGAGTGTTTGGAAAAATCCCCATAGACTTATAATGGGAGAAATGTTGTGACCACTCTAGTGCAGTCATTTTTGGATGGATCTTCTTCATTCTTGCAGGTAACAAGCTCTACCATAATGGCTTGGACGAGTTTGAATTTTGGCAAGATTCCATCACTGACTTCAGAGTTAGCTGCCCTTGAACGTCCGCAAAATTAATGAATAGTGTTGTGACCATTCTAGCTCCTTCATTTTTGATTGGATCTTCTTCATTCTTGCAGGCAACAAATAAACCCATAATATCTCGGATGGGTTCGAAATTCAGCAGGATCCCACCAGGGACTTATGAGTTACCTGCCCTGGAGCGTTTGGAAAAATCCCCAAAGACTTATTATGGGAGAAATGTTGTGACCACTCTAGTGCTTTCAATTTTGAATGGATCTTCCTCATTTTTGCATACAATAAGGACAACTATTAAAGCTTGGATGAGTTTGAATTTAAACAAGATTTCATTACTGACTTCGGAGTTAGCTGCCCTTGAGTGTAGAAAAATTAATTAATAATGTTGCGACCACTCTAGCTCCTTCATTTTTAATTGGATTTTCATCATTTTTGCAGGCAACAAATTAACCCATAATATCTTGGATGGGTTCCAAATTCTGCAGGTTCCAACCAGGGACCTATGAGTTACCTGCCCTTGAGCGTTTGAAAAATCCCCATAGACTTATAATTGGAGAAATGTTGTGACCACTCTAGTGCTTTCAATTTTAAATGGATCTTCTTCATTCTTGCAGACAATAAGAACTACTATTAAAGCTTGGATGAGTTTGAATTTTGTCAAGATCCCATCACACATTTTGGAGTCATCTCCCCTTTAGCATCTTAAAAATTAATTAATAATGTTGCGACCACTCTAGCTCCTTCATTTTTGATTGGATCTTCTTCATTCTTGCAGGCAACAAGTAAATCCATAATATATTGGATGGGCTTGAAATTCAGCAGGATCCCACCAGTGACTTATGAGTTACCTGCCCTTGAGTGTTTGGAAAAATCCCCATAGACTTATAATGGGAGAAATGTTGTGACCACTCTAGTGCTTTCAATTTTGAATGGATATTCTCATTCTTACATACAATAAGAAAAACTATTAAAGCTTGGATGAGTTAGAATTTCAGCAAGATCACATCACACATTTTGGAGTTAGCTCCCCTTGAGCATCTAAAAAATTAATGAATAATGTTGTGACCACTCTAGCTCAATCATTTTCGATTCGATCTTCTTCATTCTTGCAGGCAACAAGTAAACTTATAATATCTTGGATGGGTTCGAAATTCAACAGGATCTGACCAGGGACTTATGAGTTACCTGCCCTTGAGCGTTCAGAAAAATCCCCATAGACTTACAATGGGAGAAATGTTGCAACCTTTCTAGTGCTTTCAATTTTGAATGGATCTTCTTTATTCTTGCATACAATAAGGACAACTATACTCAAACAAAAAAGAAACGTCCGATTTTCATGGCAACGTATCTTTCGGTCCAGTTAAGATGTTGAAACAAAAATAAAACCAAAAAGTTGATCAAACGTCAGACACACATAGAATGGTAATTATTTGATTTTATCTTCTGATCTTGGCGAGTTATTAAACCTAATGTGCACACAGCTCTTTTCATTATTAAAGGAAGTTAAACATCAAAACATGACACATTTTACGTTAAATGGTAACCAGAAGCGTCCGACGATGAAAAAACATCTAAAAATCCCAAGTCTGCTTATTGAACGAGTGAAATTGCAGTGCCAAATCTTTCATTTACGAAATTATCTAAAATTACCTCCCTTTGAATTAAACAAATAACAATTTAATAACTTTCAAATCTCATTAACATAACATCCCTTTGAGGTCGTTTTTGTTTTAATGTGTTGTGTCTGTTTATGACAATTACACAATAGAGAAAAACAAAAGCTATGGCCGATGTCAGGCATCAAAGGTTAATTAAATCTGTGTTTTATACCCCACCCCTTACTGCAAAATCATCAGAGAATCTCCATTATCAATTGTTTTGATTCTGATTAGTCTTAATTAATGTTCAAATGCTTGTGATGACGAAAAAACATCAAATTTGTTCGAGTTTGTTGATTATCAAACTGCTGGAGTAATAATGGATTTTCTGAGTGTTTTCACGCAAGCTCGTGATCGATGTTTTGTGACGTCAGAGTATGTTACAGACTAATGGATGTGGCCGTAAAAGCAATGCATACAACTAGCCAGCTTATCTACTAGAGAGTTTGTTCAGTGATGTTTAAATGTGCTTAAACGGTTCGGGATTATGACGGACACTCAAGCTATTGATCTTGTGACTTTTGATTTTAAGGGTACTTGTGTTCACAGCTTTGTCAGCGGCCACACTGATTATCAAATAGATTACTCTTAGTTGCAAACCATTTCCTAAAAACCAAAGTTTGTAAGGTGAAAATTTGAATGAAATGCATTTATACATTTGGTACTGACAGACATAAATGTCAAGCGGACATAACTTTTTTGTTTGAGTATATTAAAGCTTGGATGAGTTTGAATTTTGTCGAGATCCCTTCACCCATTTTGGAGTTAGCTCCCCTTGAGCATCTTAAAAATTGATGGATAATGTTGTGACCACTCTGGCCCCTTCATTTTTGATTGGATCTTCTTTATTTTTGCAGGTAACAAGGTCAACTATAAAAACTTAGATGGGTTCAAAATTTGGCCAGATCAGACCTGTGACTGTGGAGTGAGCTGCCCTTGAGCGTCTTAAAAAATCCCCATAGACTTATAATGGGAGAATTGTTGTGACCACTCTAGTGCTTCCATCTTTAATAGATCATATTCATTCCTGCAGATAAGAAGGACAACTATAAAAGCTTGGATGAGTTTGAATTCAGTCAAGATCCCATCACCTATTATGGAGTAAGCTGCCCTTGAGCATCTAAAAATTGATTGATAATGTTGTGACCACTCTAGCGCCTTCATTTTTATTGGATCTTCTTCATTCTTTCAGGTAACAAGGACAACAATAAAAGCTTGGATGAGTTTGATTTAAATTAGAACCAACTTAAGACTGTGGAGTTAACTTCCCTTGAGCATCATAAAAAATCTGCATAGACTTACAATGGGAGATCTGTTTGTGACACCCTAGCACCTTCATTTTGAGAATGGATCTTCCTCATTTGTAGGTGACAAGGACTTCCATAAAAGTTTGAATGAGTTTGATTTTCCACCACACCAATCCACCAGCTACAGAGTAAGCTGCCCTTGAGCATCTAAAATATAACTATATCATGTTGTGACCACTTTAGAACCTTCATTTTTCATTTGATTTTCTTCATCCCTTTAGGTTACCAGGACATACATAAAAGTATGGATGAGTATGAATTTCAGCAGATCCCATAACTGACTACGGAGTTAGCTGCCCTTGAGTATCTGAAAACTACACTTTCACCAGGTTTCCAATGCAATTTTTATTCAGATCTTTTTAATACTTGCGGATAGAACAGGCATAATATCTTATGTTTTTTAATTAATTACTGGTTACTGTTTCAAGTTCAGAGTTATCTGCCTTTGAGCATCGTTAATTATGGTGTCTCCAAATATTATGCTGGCTTCATGGTGAGCGATCGTTGCCCATTGGGCTACTTGTTTTCAGTCCTAAATGCTAAGATGGTGTCTGGTTTGTGAACAGTTTTCATTCTTTAATATTCAAACTTGACATAATGATTGTTCACACATTGAAGATGTGCACCTCCTATATTGTGCATTGGTAAATATTATCTCATCTTTGACGCATGTTGAAGTTAGACATATTTTTCCTTCCGAAATGCTTAGGTGGTGCCTAGTAACTCTGACAGTATTCATTCCTTTTTATTCAAACTTTGCATAATGATTGTTCACACTTTGAAGATGTACACCGCTTATTTTGTCGACATTTCACGAATATTTTTTTTTATTTTGCGGGGTCTTAAACTTAGACATTTTTTCTGTTCAAAATGCTTAGATGGTGTCTGGTTTGTGTAGTTGGTTACTCCAACTTAATATTCAAACTTTGCATAATGAATGTCCATACATTTAACATGTACACCTCCTATTTTGTGCACATTTGATAAATATTTTCTTATTTTTAGGGCTGTTGAACTTAGACATTTTTAAAGACAGACCATAATTGAGACCTATAGCCATACTGGACACACCATTATGCGCGTTCAACCTTTCTTTCCTAAATATTCATGCTAGGCTTCACCCACTATGAGAAATTATATAAATAAACTTTCTTGTTTGTACATAGAACAAAGAAATTACTTGTCAGTTTCACTAGTGTAGGATGAGATATATCATATTTCCATAACCAAATGGAGTAGATAAGAGCTGCTTGATCTGGGTCTGCTGATTGAAAAAGTGATATAAGGCGTCCCTATGAGGTAAAAGTTTATCAGAATGATTAGCACCAAAATCTTATATGCTGGCTTAACCTATAAAGCGCCAACTTTAATTTGCAGCGGACGCCAATTTCAAATTTTGCCGCTTTGTCAAAAATAAAAAATAAGACATGATATTTCATGAGAATCGTCTGCTGGCAGACGATTCTCATTAATCTCCCACCGCAAAGCGGAAGGGGGGTTATAGGAATGCCCTTTGTCTGTCAGTCAGTCTGTCCGTCAGTAACACTTTCTTGTCCGCTCCATATCTCCTGAACCCTTTGATCAATTTTCATGAAACTTCACTGATATGTGTCTCTTAGTAAGTCGGTGTGCAGAGCTAATAACCCAGCTACCTAGACTTAAGGTCAAGGTCACAGGTCAAGGTCAAAGGATTTACCCTTGAATTTCGTGTCAACTCCATATCTTCTGAACCCTTTGATCAATTTTCATAACACTTCACTCATATGTTCCTCTTAGTAAGATGGTGTGCAGAGCACATTATCCAGCTACCTAGACTCAAGGTCAAGGTCAAAGGTAAAGGTCAAAGGAGTTACCTTGAATTTTGTGTCCACTCTATATCTCCTGAACCTTTGAGGCTATTTTCATGATACTTCACTCAAATGTTCCTTTAAGTAAGACAGTGTGCAGAGCACATAACCCAGCTACCTAGACTCAATATCAAGGTCACAGGTCATGGTCAAAGGATTTACTATGGAATTTCGTGTCGGCTCCATATCTCCTGAACCCTTTGATTGATTTTCATTATACTTCACTCATATGTTCCTCTTTGTAAAACGGTATGCAGAGCACATGACCCAGGTACCTAGACTTAAGTTCAAGGTCACAGGTCAAGATCAAAGGATTTATCCTTGAATTTTGTGTCCGCTCCATATCTCCTAAACCCTTCAGGTGATTTTCATTAAATTTCATCCAAATATTCCTCTGAGTGAGATAATGTGCAGAACCTATGACTTGCCTACACAGGCTCAAGGTAAAGGTCACAATTCAAGGTCATGTGATTTACCCTTGAATTTGGTGTCTTCTCTATATCTACCAAACCGTTTGAACTAGTTTCATTATACTCCATTAAGATATTCCTCTTAGTACGACAGTGTGTAGAACCCATGACTCAGCTACAAAGACTCAAGGTCAAGGTCACAGTTCATGTTCAAAGGCTTTACCCTTGAATTTTGTGTCCGCTCCATATCTCCTGAACCCTATGAAAGATTTTTATCATTTTTTTTGGTCAAATGCTTATATCATTAAGGCAGTGTACAGAGCCCTTGACCCAACTACATAGACTATGGGTCAAGGCACACCTTGAATTTCTTGTCTGTTCAATATCTCAGTAACCTTTGAAAAATTCCATTTAATTTGATCAAATGTTTATCTGGATGTGATGGTATGTAGAACCAAGCCCTCTGTCGTGCCACTCCATCTACAACGAAATGTTACACATAAGTGACTGTTTACTTGTGGCGGGGGATCATAGCTGTCCTTCGACTGCATTCTTGTGAAATATCATATCTTATTTTTTCTGAAAATTAAGAAAGATGTTGCAAAATGTGTCGTCTGCCGCAGTCATGATTGGCGCTTTAAGGGTTAAATTGTTTCCCTATATTTTTTATTTCATGTTTGAAAATACCTATAGATATACAGCAAATACACCAATTCCTTCTGATTGGCGCTTTAAGGGTTTAATTGTTTCCCTATATTTTTTTTATTTCATGTTAGAAACTACCTATAGATATACAGCAAATACACCAATTCCTTCTGATTGGCGCTTTAAGGGTTTAATTGTTTCCCTATATTTTTATTTCATGTTAGATAATACTTATAGATAAACAGCAACTCCACCAATACCTTCTGACCCACCATCCTACCTACTTGAGGCTACATACCGGGATGCTGAATGGCGCTTTAAGGGTTTAATTGTTTCCCTATATTTTTATTTCATGTTAGATAATACCTATAGATATACAGCAACTCCACCAATACCTTCTGACCCACCATCCTACCTACTTGAGGCCACATACCGGGATGCTGAATGGCGCTTTAAGGGTTTAATTGTTTCCCTATATTTTTATTTCATGTTAGATAATACTATAGATAAACAGCAACTCCACCAATACCTTCTGACCCACCATCCTACCTACTTGAGGCTACATACCGGGATGCTGAATGGCGCTTTAAGGGTTTAATTGTTTCCCTATATTTTTATTTCATGTTAGATAATACCTATAGATATACAGCAACTCCACCAATACCTTCTGACCCACCATCCTACCTACTTGAGGCCACATGTGAGGATGCAGATGGTGCATCTACCACTGACACTTTCACAATCAATGTGGAAAATAAGGTAAATAAAGAATACTACAGTATTATATGACTTTTTTGTTACTGTAAAGGCGGCACCTAATGACTGCGTAATTAGGAGTTGTCAACCTTAGACATAGGTAAAAGCTGAAAATGAGGCGTGGTTTTATTCAAAATTAACTGTATCATCTTGCAACATTACCTCAGTTTTGACGCAAACACATTATTGAGTCCTTAAAACGCCAACAAAATAACTGCATTTGAAAATGTCTATGTAACATACGCGTAGAGGCAAACATTGTGGACCCAGATCAGGCTGCTCCTACAGGAGCAGTCTGATCTGGGTCCAGACTGTTTGTTTATGAGATTTTAAATATTTTAGTGGAGGACTAAAAAACATACATTTTGTGATTATGCGCTTTAAGGGTTAATAAATGTGAATTCAGTGTGTATATGGTTAGGATTTTCGTTAAATGCACTTACGGTTGCACAGCCCAAACAACTTTTTAATTCTTCCCCAATTTATAAATAGAACCTGATTTCCCTTTTATAGAAGATAAATTGGCCAAACTACGCCCAGATATGAATAATAAAGTTGCCGCCTTTACAGTAAGTGAAAAATCTATTAATAGTATCAAAGATGCAAAGTAATGAGGCAATTCTATTTTCTTATAAACAGGTACAGTAGGTAAAGCATTACTATTCACTACCATGCTTATGATATGCATTACATGATATGCAGAAATCTGAGGTAGTTAAAATATAACTGAACTCTTGGTCAATAATACAAGAGTGACAGTGACGAAATATCTTGTTTACAATTGCTTAGAAAAACACTAACTTGTCCTCTCCGCTTGCGTGAACGTGAATCGATAGATCATTTGTGTATTATTCCAATCCCTGATAAATAAGTAAACAAAACATGACATCACTGTCATTCTTGGCTGGCAGGACAGATTTTGAGCCTCTTTTGAAATCAGCTATTACAGACTCAGCTTTTGAGAAATAGAGGATCTTACATGAGTGCTCATGTTTTATTGAATTTATTGAATGAGTTTGGAAAAAGAGATAAATTCGAGGTTTGCCAAGCATTTTATCTCTTTTTCGCAACGAGTTTAATAAATTCAATAATACAAGAGCAAGAATGATAGATTCTATTTATGATATGACATTAAGATTACTTTGAAATCTCATTTCTGCTGTAAAAACGTTTTAATTTTGACATTATGTATGCAACGTTGTTATGGACGTAATAGCGTTTCCGGAAAATTGATAAACCACTAGTGGTTTACATATTTTATTGCATGGCGTTATTTTACTCCCAGACGCGACGTCATATGATAATGCATGTTAATTGCTCGACAGAGCCTCACACATCTACAGACATTCTCAAAGATTTGCCTTGTAAACGTGATATCAAAAAGGAGATTAATCAATTGAGCGCAACTGCGTATCAATTCAGCGCAGAAAATGCCATCAATTCAGCGCAGGATTTCTATAGAGTTCAGAAACCCTGCTCATCAATTGAACGCACATGTTTTGGCCAGTTACCTGTGGAGGTATCTTTATAAACCTTCCATTAGCCGTCTAGTTCTGTTTGCACATAAAAATAACCATTTCATTTTCAGTGTCATTTGCCAAGGGAAATGGTTCTCCTTTTCAAGTTTTTACTTCAAAGGCATTCAGGCATTCATGCAACTTATTTTTCTCCTGTTTCTGTACAGAGTCTGAGGTATGTTCTTTAAGTCTATTGGGAACAAACTTACTTCTGAAGACATTTTGACCAACTCTGTCCTAATCAAAGTTAGGTTGGCTTCTGAGTCAAATCATCAAGTATTTTATGGGGCACACAAGCTGATATTGCCCGCCCAGGCTTGCATTTACTACAGGTAAGCCCATAACAAAAGAATCATATAGGTGAGTGAACACTGAATCTGCGCTCAATCGATGAGTATGTTTTGCGCTCAATAGATGACATGGAAACAATTCATTGCGCTAAATTGATGATAAGCCATCAAAAAACACAAACCTGGTATTCTATTTATCACTCTCCTTAGGTTTCACTCTTCAAACTGGCGGTTATAAAGTAATTATCAATCTTTGTGTCGATTAAATTTCATTGATGTCATTCAAAGACATTGTACATAGGTGTGATTAAGGGATGTTGCCCTGTGATAGACGACGTTTATCTAGTCATTGTGCAATAAGGGCCACCTATAATTTGCAGTAGACGACAATTTCAATTTTTTTCGCTTTTTCCAAAATAACAAATAAGGCATGATTTCTTATGAGAATTGTCTGCCAGCAGACGATTCTCATGAAATATCATTCCTTAATTCTTTCAAAGATTAAAAAAGATGTGGCAAAATTTGTCTTCTGCTGCAGTAGTAATTGGCGCTTTAACGATTAATATGAGAGGTAGTTGATAACTCATTTTATCATATGATGTTACTGTTAATCAGCGGATACCATTGTGTCATAAATACTTTTATGACTACACGCTATATAACACGTTTGGCGGGAAAACGTATTGTCATGATGATGTCCGTTACAACAATGCAGATTTTCATTAAAATAAACAAACTTTTAAGGTGATGAAATCGCATTTAAAAGGTCAGATGATAAACAGAATCTTACACTCGTGATCATGTCAGATTGAATTTATTAAACTGGCCAATAGCTGGTTTCATAAACTTCATATGAAATTATCAATCATGTTAGATCCTCTTTAAAACCACATAAACTATATTTGTGGAGGTTATGCTTTTTTAAATGTGTTTGCCTGCATGCATACGTCAGTCCGTAGCATCTATGTCTTACACATCAAAGGCAGGGGGAACATATTGTTTTTTTGGTGCAGATCCTGTCAGCATCAGCATCTGTGTAACTTCATTTCTATGCGTTATCTTTTGAACCAGTCGATGGGTTTTGACCAAACTTGCATAGATAATTTTTTGGAGGGCAGAACAAGCTGATTACATTTTTTTTCATTGGCAATTGGAAATGTCTAAAATAGTGTTCCATTGCTTTCATCTGAACCGTTGGATTGAATTTCAGCAAACTTGCATAGATTCATTGTATGGGAATGTGAGGGTAGGATAGAAAAATCCGTCCCGAGGATCACCGTTTGGCATCGCTAGGCTTGCGGAGTGATGACAAACAGTGATCCCGAGGGACAGATTTTGTATCCAATTCTCACACGAATAATAGATTATTTTTCTTGCTCACCACTATTTTTTATTTTAAGATAAGCTTTCAGAAAATCCCTGAATACCCGAAGATGCACTCGTACATGATGACGTCCCTTACACAACAATGACGTCACTTGACGACCATGTGCATGAGTTCCAATACAA
The DNA here is from genome assembly GCA_964019695.1 of Loripinus fragilis. Classification (NCBI taxonomy): domain Eukaryota; kingdom Metazoa; phylum Mollusca; class Bivalvia; order Lucinida; family Lucinidae; genus Loripinus; species Loripinus fragilis. The sequence continues at coordinate 21,241,408 of OZ026528.1, forward strand.
CCAATGTAGCCCTCACGGGACAGCCTGGATAAGAAAGCCTGGGTAAGATAAGGTTTTCTAACCCAGGGTATAATCTAAGATATCCTTATCCGGTTTGCAAGAAAGGGTGTTCTTGCACACAGATATTTTATCCTGGAATGGAAAATCTTCTCTAACCCATGAAATCTTACCCAGTCTATCACGTGAGGGATGAGCATTGGTTGTATTGGAACTCACGCATATGGTCGCCAAGTGACGTCATTGTTATGTAAAAGTGACGTCATCATGTCACGTGAACATCTCAGCATATGCAGCAACTTTTGGGGGTGTTTTCAAACAGAAATATGTGATATTTAATGGTGAGCTTGAAAAAATCCATTATGGTGTGAGGCTGGGATCGAAAAATCCGTCGCGAGGAACATGAGACTTGCCCATCCTTTTCCATCCTCAAACTCATGATGTGTTCTTATATTATATCACTGCCAGAGGAGATGTTATGTGATTAATAGGGTTATATTATTCCCAGATGTATTTCTAAGATTGGTATATATTATGTTGATTTTTTAATCTTTTTATGCTTAATAATTTTCGATCTCCTTAGTAACCAAGTCAGAAGCACAGTTGGTAGTGAGTCCGGCTGCAGAACCAGGGTTGGCTAGTTCAATCTTGGCCCAGTCCAATACTTTTATCGAGAAAGATCATGAAAGAAATTCTATGGTCATTCTCCTCCTACAGCTGATTCAAAATCAGGTTTTTGTCAGATACGAGCGAAAATATGTGCACAAAGTACTGGTTAACTCCTTAATCAAGCTTGCTGGGGGGAAAACAGTTAGGTGAGCTGACTATCATGAGAGGACCATAGATGTTGACAGAGACGTAAAATCTTAAACCAAACAGAACCAATCTCTTAGATTGCTAGCGGATAATCTATTGCAGGGGCCAAAGATAACGCTTAGACATTCTGGCGGATCTGTACTTGAGCAGGAAACTGCATTTACTCCTGTTGGATTTATAGAAGCTAATGAGCCAATGGATAGCTGTGTTTGTACGCAGATGTCTGGTACACCAGCATTTGAATGCCACATGGACCCACTTACAAATGGTAAGTTAAGCAACTGTTTGGTACACCAGCATTTGAATGCCACATGGACCTACTTACAAATGGTAAGTTACGCAACTGTCTGGTACACCAGCATTTGAATGCCACATGGACCCATTTACAAATGCCAAGTTATGCAACTGTCTGGTACATCAGCATTTGAAATCAACATGGACCCACTTACAAATGGTTACCTCAACCCCATCCGGACCATTGGAAAATTCCTACTGGAATGCATTCAGGAAAGTCAGACGCAATTGGAGAATCAAATCATGGCTCGGTGTATGTATGAAGCATTACGTGTAGTACTATGTACCAAAAAGCTCCATTTTGTTAGCCGGAACTGGCATATGGAAAATTAGTTCTGTAGCATGTGGGTTCAGCTTTATTAACATCTATTATTTTGATTATCTGAAAGTTTAATCAGCAGAATAAATGAAGTTTATGTTTTTTCAATAAATATAGCGATATTTTATTGAAAAAAATATAAACTTCATTTAAGCAGTTTGTTTTGCTGCAATCACACTTGTTATTGTGTTAACACTGTTTCTGTGATGTCAGCATTACGTTATAAAACGTCAGCGTCACGTTATCACCCGTGTTATCAAAGTAGATCCTCGGTGTACATCCGTGGTCTGATTCCACGGAATTTTGCGGAATTGGCCGAGGCAAATCAGATTGACTAGAGTGGTGAGCCCTTAGGTTGGGATTTTCCTGTCCCCACTAGACACCAATGATGGCTTCTATTTATTCCACATACCCTTATTGGCCAGTGGGAAAGATAAAAATGAACAGCCCCATGCCATTCACATGCTGGCCAAAGGTCAATTGGTGACCTTGTTGTAATGTTAAAATAGCGCCATCATATCGCATCCCAGTGTATTCATGATTTTCTGGAAATCTTTTCAATGGTTTATCCGATAAAATTAAGGTATTTAGTGATGAGCAAATAAAATAATCCATTATTTTTGTGGGGATGGAATAGTAAATTTCGCCCCTCGTGTTCACCATTTGTCATCACTTGGCAAGCCTTGTGATGCCAATTGATGATCCTCAGGACAGATTTTGCTATTCTCACACTCATGATGGATTCTTATAATCCTACACATAGTACAGTTACATTAAGACGTTATCTACCTTCCTGTAAATTTTCGTGAAGGGGTGTGTATCGAAAAATAAAACACACAATTCTTTACCATGAGTTTTGTAAGAATAATTAATTTTCCAAATTTGCATAATCATCATTAATCAGATAGTGGGTTAAGCCAGGGTCTTTCTACATAGACTCTCAGTACAAACTATGGGATTCTCCTCTCAACACTATAATGCAGGGTTTACAGTAAACATTTTTTCATGCGCATCTCAACTGAGCTTGAAGTTTATCATGTTCATAAATGTTAAAATGTCAACAGCTGATGCTTGAATGCCATTTAAACATTCATTTTCATAACAAATACAACCTCTGATGGTTTGAATGAAAACAGTCATTTTTTGCATTTTAAATTTATGTGCAATTAAAATGTCATGCAGGTAAGTAGAACATGAAACAGTTTTATAACCTTGGTGTAATATTTCATGCTTTTACAGAATGGGGTGTGTATTACAAGGGAGGAGAGCTGTTGGACTGGGACGTACAGAACTTTTATAAAATCAAAGTGAAATGTACAGACACCTCAACACCAGGCAAAGAGGGACCTGAGAGAGAAATGCATGTACATGTGATAAAAAATGAGCCTCCTGTTTATAACGTACCAGGTATATAGAGAATACTGGGTGAGTGTCTTTTGATATCAAGTTTACCAGGCAAGGCTTTGAGAACGCTTGTTGACATCACGAGGCTTGCCGAGCGATTCAACATGCATTCTCAAAACCAAGCCTGGTAAACTTGATATTAAAAGACGCGAACCTGGTATTCTATTTATCAGTTTACCCATTGTTGAACACTCTTCAAACTAGTGATTATGACGTATTTTTTGATGTTTGTTTCCATTAAGGGTCATTAGCGACGTCATTAAAAAGTGCAACGTCATCATGACCTGATAAAGATAACATGCCGTGAGATAGGAAACGTTTACTAGGTCATGTTGAAACAATTTAGTTAATATTAGGGGTGACTGATAAAACACACATAGAGGATCTTACATGAGTGCTCATGTTTTATTGAATTTATTAAACAAGTTGGGGAAAAGTGATAAAATGCGAGGCTTGCCTGCATTTTATCTCTTTTTCGCAACGAGTATAATAAATTCAATAATACGAGAGCAGGAATGTTAGATTCTAATTATCATATGACAAATACTTTGAAATCTCATTTCTGGCGTTAAAACGTTACCATTTTGCCATCATGTACGCAACGTTGTTATGGACGTTTCCCGTAAATCTATAAACCACTAGTGGTTTATCAATTTTATTGCATTGCGTTATTTCACTCCCAGACGCAACGTCATATGATAAGGAACAATTTTCTAGCTAGTTTCTATAGTAAAGCAGGCTGGTTTGAATCTTGCCTTGTCAAAAACCTGGAAAACAGTTTATTTTCGGTGTTGAGGCCCAGATAGTCCCTGCAGCTTAGCAGACATACCCAGCAGGTACACAACCTTAAAACAACGTTGTTTCAACATCAATACAAAGTATCGGCGTTTATATGATGTTGTTATGAGTTCATGTGCTGCTGGGTAAATGTTTGAGCTTTAATTGGTTGCAGACCCCCCAACACAGATTTTCATGCAATGAGGTGCATAATTGACAAGAAATTTAATCCTTGCTATGATGAATATTTTATATATGAGCCTCGACGCAAGAAAACCTGTGTTCAGAGCTTTGCAAACAACAAAGGCGCAGACCAGCCTGCGCATCCGCGCAGTCTTATTAGCACCTTTGTAATTCAATTCTTGGAAAGCACCATACCTAAGCTTACCACAAGTGAACTCTCTATTTTCTAGCTAGTCTCTGTAGCTGGGGAGACTTGTTTGAGTCTCACTTTGTCCAAAGATTTTCTTGCGACAAGTCCCAAATATTGTGAGATATTGGCCGGGGTTAGAAATGCTTCCTCCCACCTTGAGCTATGTCCACTTATGGAAGAATATAACAGTGTTAGAAAGATGCTATGTGATCCAGGGAAATATAGAAATGTCTCCCTCTTTCACATAATTAGTGAGAGATAGGTTGTAAGCTCATGTAAGCATGTTATATGACTGGAGAGAATCCTGTCTCCTGATTTGCCCAATTTGTCTTCGTAAATCCCCTTTGTCTACCTGAAAACTGGTCTAAACAGGTCTAGAACGTGGTATAGGATGCAAACTAGCTCAAACTAGTTTCCAGAAGTTAATACATTTGACATTTCTGCAATATTATCCCCTACAGAAATAAAAATAGCATGATGAGTATGAAACTAGCATAGGCTACATGAAATTGACATGGGTTGATGTTTCACCTACCAACAGGTGAAATAAAGACTTTAATGTACTTAAACAACAGTTTTGTTTTCTATTGTTAGTTCATCTTTCTTTGTTTGAATGTACAAAATGTAAAAAAAAATGTTTTATGATTTAATTTTAGATTCCACATTCAGAGAATTTATATAGATTTCAAAATACAAAATACTACTTTCAAATAGTTTAATAACAGTTGCTAAAACTTGAGAGAAAAGTCCTAAGGTTGAACATGCCTTCAACAACAAAAATGAAAGTAGGAAAATTTCATTCATAGTTTAAAAATTCATCTAACAAAACAGTTATTGACTTCATTTTCAGTAGACATGAGGATTTATCTACTCTTAAAAGTGATACTCACCTCAGCCTTGCAGCTTCAGTCAATATCACTTTTTTGGGTAGATAAATCCTCATGTCTACTTCACTGAAGTCAATAATTGTATATCATCATATGAATTCTCGCGTCTCCGATTGAAATAACGCCTTGCAATAAGATAGATAAAGTACAAGTTGTGATAATATTTTGGGGAAAGGTCGTGACGTCCATAACAACGTTGTGTACATAATGACAAAATTATGACGTTTTTACGCCAGAAATGATATTTCATAGTAATCTTATTGTAATATGATTAACCGAATCTAACATTCCTGCTCATGTTTATTGAATTGATCAAACTCGTTGCAAAAAAGAGATAAAATTTCCCAGCAAGCCTCACATTTTATCTCTTTTCCTATAGGCCAGTCATTTTAGCCAATGTTTGGGTCAAACCTACCACTAATTGCTACAGAAACGAAAAGTGCATTTTTGAAATATATAATCCTAAATGCGTCTCAGAAAAAAAGTCCTCAAATGTTGCATGATGGGAAATATAAAAAATTTTGATATGAGTCAGGCACCTAAAATCCGCAAAAATGTGTGTTACTATTGGTAAATAAACATAGTTGGCATATACAAGACACTTCAGTACCTAGCAATATGCAGTTCATGAACAACAGAATACAAGAACTTTAAGAAGGCTTATTTTATGTGGTGTATCATATCTTCTATAAAAGTGGCTAACCAAATATCAGCGGGTGGGTAGGATTACCCCACCCACTCATTTCAATGGTACTGTAATCAACCAACTTCAGATTTGTATGATTGGAAACTCTAGCTATTTACAATAAAGAATAAATTTATATATAACATTACTGCTATGGATATGAAGCCACAATCATTTTGAAAAAAGAAACTTCATCACTCTAAATGAGCCAGACAAACATTACGCAAACATGCCCGTGCCATATACTGCAATATTTTACGGCTGTAAAAATGATAATTTTTAGATAGTTTTCTTATTTTTGCTCAAAACATAGATTGTGGGTACACTCTGAGGCGGTTCTAATAAGTACCCCCAATCTATGTTTTAGATAAGAGAAACTATATACCCGTGTAAACCCCAGTTATACTATATGAGCCGTGACATGAGAAAACCGGATTTTCACATATGCGAAAACAAAGCCACAGATCAGTTGTGCAGTAACTGGGTCAGTTTATGTCCATTCTACCTACAGTTATACTCCCCCGTTGAAAAGAACAAAAACTATGCCAATATTCCATCTAATTACAGAAAAATAAAGCAAAAACACCAGGTGGAAAATTTTGTCAAAAAATGCTGTCCGCATATCGAAAAGTTCAAGAGAAAATAACGTGAACAGGTGTACTTAAAGTCGATTTTTTGTGTTTCTTATTTATGCGGCAGTACTTTAACAAGAACCCTGGATATTATTAAAAAAACATTTTTGACGAACTACTACCGTGTTCGTTGGCCAAGCCAATTCTTATTGTAGGGCTTACGTTGATTTTATCTTATTTCTATCATTGATCATTCCAGTGAGCAAACAGTGAAACCCTGATCAGGCGCCGAGCGATGGAGAGCTCTCCAGCGTTTGATCAAACTCTGCACTGTTTGGTTATGTCCTTAAATATGACGCTTTAGGTTATGTGCGGAGCTATTGAGATGGGGACAGGATCTTCCAAAATAGCCTAGTGTTTATTATTTTCTGTTATTCATTTGATTTCATTTTTAGGAAATCATTATTCTCTGACATTTCAATTTTGGCTCTTTATTAATGGTAATCAACATTAAACCCCAATATGCCGTTCGCAAAATTTATTGTGATCCGTTTTCCCATGTAATGGATCGATGTCAGTATACACGACAGTTGCAGCAACAGCGAATTAGTTTTAATACATGAAGCATGCACAATAGCCTTTACTAAACTGGGCGGAGCGAATATGATTGCGCGTGTGCAGTGGCCGCTATGTCTACCTTTTCCACACGTCCACCTTTTCTATGTTACAACAGCCCTCATTTGTGGGCACCTCCGATCCTAGTTCTCAGTTTCCTCCGCCATGTGAATGTAGTAACATCCGGTGCGGTTTCGTATGGTAGCGTAATCTGTTTATATGTTTAACAAGTCATAGTTCTACAAAAAATGGCTAGCTGAAGTTTAGGCCTATATTATCGTATTTTTCTTGCACACTGTATTTTTTTGTTGTTGTTTTTTATTGTATTTCTTTCTGTCCTCTCAGTGTTGTCCAGGTTCATTTGTCATAATTTCTGGTAATTAACATCTAAGTGTTATTACATCATAATCTTTTCTCGATTTTTCGCACGACAACCAAGTGCCAGTAGGTACAGTGGTAGCAAACTATTAAGACTTCCCCCTGTCTTGGGCAAACCTGTTGTCTTAGCCATGGGGCTGTACTTTTGACAGGTTCCTTTTAGAAAGATCATATGTTGCTCTGTTCTAGAAGTATAATAATGAACACCTTAAGATGTTAATAAAGTTAATAAAGGTATCCTGATGGTATATATCATTAGTGTTGCATTCAGCAGACTTACAAATGGGATTGTATGATAGATCAGACAGGCCAGATAAGCATTAATTTCCCTCTACCAATTGGCATAGTGGTCACCATCATTAGATAAGGCAAAATGCACAACAGTTCATCAGAAAAAGAAAATTGTATACAGGGCACTAGTGTCCAAAATTCCCGATATTCAAAACTTTGGTACTAATTGTGCTCCTCTTGTTGCAGATTTGTTTTTGTTTTGTTATGAGAGAGACTTTATGTTTTCTCTGTTAGACAATAATCAAACTGATATTATTGAAGCTTTTGACTCCACCTCCAGATATTTAGATGACTTACTTAATATTGATAATCCTTACTTTGAACAAATGGTAGGTCAGATATATCCTACTGAATTTGAGTTAAATAAGGCTAATTCTTCTGATACTGAAGCTCCGTTTTTGGACTTGAACTTGTCAATAACAAAAGGCATAGCTTCTTCTAAAATTTATGATAAACGGGATGATTTTAATTTTGAAATAGTAAAATTCCCATTTCTTGATGGAGATGTTCCTTGCTCCACTTCCTATGGTGTATATATTTCTCGGCTTATTCGTTTTGCTAGAGTGTGTTGTAATGTTGATGACTTCAACAACAGAAACTTATTTTTAACTGCTTAGTTATTAAAACAAGGTTATAGATATCATGAAATTCGAAAAGCATTTTCTAAATTCTAACACAGACACTCAGAATTAATTGTTAAATACAACATTGGGTTAAAAACTCTTCTGCAACAAGGCATATCAGAACCTATATTTATGGTGATTGAGTTTATAAATTCAAACGAATTGTTCGAAAATCTAATTTTAGTGATCAATTCAAAAAGATTGTAAAACGTTATATGAGGGTTAGATATAACTTGATTATCATGCGACAGTCTGCATGCCTGGTTTTAAACCCAATCACAGTTTATAGCTATGGTTTCCTCTTTAATTGCACGACAGTGGGTCAGGCCTCAGACTCTATGGCGGCTCTGACGTAAAGCTTTAATCGGTGGGTTGATGCCTGATGCTTATCTGTAGCTGGATCCACCGTGGCTCAACTTGAAGATTTCTTTAGCTCTGACTATCTGTGAGTCATGAGCCTTTTTCATTGCTTCATCATGGTGTGTTAATTTGTGTTTTTCCACGATGATACATTGCATTAGTTAGAAGGCTTCCATGCGAGCTGAACATTTCTTGTACTTCAACAACAGCAGAATCTAGGGCGAAGATTTGATACCAGTAAAATGCATTAAGCCCCCCGTTGGCTTAGGCTGCTGTCTGTTCTAAGGCGGTGGTTCTGTTGTTGTTGACTTTTTGTTTAATGTTACTCCCATTGTGGGAGTCTGTAATTGTTCTATGTTTTGTTGTACATTACTTTATGTCAATTCTAGTATTGCAATCATCTTGCTGGGGAAGAGAGAGCTGGTTGCTTTGATTAATTTGTGTTCCTGGTGTCTCGTGATGATTGAGTGGCTCTTCCTTGCGGTGTCATGGGGTTGTCTGTGGTTTGTGATTGTGGTATTTCCTGATTATACTTACTATTTTAGTATAGGGAAGTATTGACCACTGTTCCCACGATGGAGGTAGCTTTATACAGAGCAGTAATGACCACTGTTCCCACCACAGAGGCAGTTTTATACAGAGCAGTAATGGACACTGTTCCCACCATGGAGGTAGCTTTATACAGGGCAGTAATGTCCACTGTTCCCTACAGGGAGGCAGTTTTATACACGGCAGTACTGACCACTGTTCCCCAGAGGGAGGTAGCTTTATTCAAAGCAGTAATGGCCACTGTTCCCACCACGAAGGTAGTTTTATTTAGAGCAGTAATGCCGTCTAATTATTTATTAGAGACATCTAACAACTGATTCTTTCTTTCTATTTTCAAGATGAAAAACGAATCTTCTTTAATTAAAAATCTTCTTCAGAAGTGAGATCAGAAGTGAGATCAAGCTGTAAACTTGATCCTTGCCATGTTTTTCGTAGAAATGCTTCGAAAATCGCCCAAAACGCTTTGTACAAGTATATTCAATTTCATGATGACACTAATGTGCTTCCGTACTTTTAAAATTCGAGCGTAACATATTTTAATAATATGAATAACAAAAAAAATATTCCTGCAATTTAACATATATTTCATATTTTCTTTCTGATTGCTATGATTCGTGACGATTTCTATGTGATATAAGATAAAATAATAAAAGTGGTGCGAGAATTATAGCCACGAAAATATGTGACACCAGGGAATATTGAGCTTAGTTTTTTCTTACAAACGCATTGGAGCGTAAGTTGCCTTGGGGCGATGATCAAAAATACATGGATCGGCAAAAAAACTACTCAAAGATAATTACCTGTGTGTAATGGTCAGAGGAAAACTGCGACAAAGATTTTATTCGAGTCGTCTATACAACCGGAAGCGTTTTCTAGGGAGAGAAAGTACAATCTACGGTGGACTTACAGGACCGCCGCAGAAAGTGTTATATGAGGAGTTGATTAAGGTATTATAATATCGTTTCCTTTCAGATATTTTGTGAGGACTTTTAGTATGTTGTAGATGACATAAGAAACTTTCGCTCAGGCACAAAAAAGTTTCTGTAGCAATTAGTGGTACCCCAAAAGCTATTATGACTGGCCTACTAAACTTGTTTAATAAATTCAATTAAACATGAGCACTCATGTAAGTTCCTCTATACATATCAATATGTTGCTGGATTATTGAGCCTCTAGACGATATTCAATGGATAGACATATTGGCCCTCAGGCCCCAAGGTTATAAAACTTTTTCTGAGCTCGAAATTTCAACGGCTCATAAATACTAAAATACGGACAAATAAAAGAAGTTTCTTGATTAAAGTCTCTCAGATGTATTTATCATGCTAATAAATGTTAAAATGCCAACAATCGTTGGCATTTTAACATTTATTAGCAGGATAAATTTCGTGCTCAGCTTAGTTGAACATGAAAACTTTTATAACCTCAAGGCCAGAACTTAACATTCTTCAACATGTAACATGTAATGGTAAACCAATAGCAACAGTCTATTAATTTAAGATAAATCTTTTTCAGATCTGGAATGTGAAAACAATTATGTCCGAAAATTTATCAGGGTAATGCATCAAATTGTAGGGATAGCTGTTACTGTCGCACCTAGAACAAGGGTAAACTTGTAGGGCTGTGCATTGCATGGGGTTTAGCTGCGCATGCAAGCCTCATATCAGAGTTTTCTAATTAGGTTTAATCAGCTGCGAAGGCAGTTTTAGAGTGTCAAACAATGTTATAGAAGTGCCTACCATGACCATTATCTGTTGAAATATGGGTTTGTGCCTGGCATTGGGGTTAACTTTGGCTGCTTTGTCAGACAGGACAATAGGCTTTGAAGGATCTTTTCAGTTTTCATACCAGAGTTTGACACAATACCCAAAGAATTTTTCTGACATAAAATTTTACCACATTCTTAGTCTGAAATACATTACGATTTAGATTAATTTGCTGATATAAGTGGTTAATTGATATTAAAGTTGACATAATATTATTCTAAGATAAGATGTCAGGTGATAATACACAGGTGGGCATCACTGGAGCTACCCTGAAATCACTTTCATGTCAATGAGTTCAAACTTCACATCCGGGACCTTTCGCAGGTAGTGGCATCATCACAGAAAAGGTAAACAATGGTAATTACTCTCGCTTGTTTTAATTTTTTGGAAAAGAATGAGCAAACCATGTATAAATTTGGCAATGCTATTCCATTTAAAATTGATTTACCTTTCCAAACAGGCCAAACGTTGAGAAAAGCTTTGTTTTGAGATGAGGACCATAACCAAATCGAACCCAGAACAAGACTTCTCCATTTCTATGTCAACACAAAGAAAGTATGCACATTTTTTTCAGTTTAAGCTTAGGATTAGAGCATTTAGCACATGATGGCTTGTTCATAAGACCACTTATTCACCCCTCTAATTTAAAACACTCAAAACGTTCATGTACTATGAAGAAATGATGCCAAAATTTGCAAGCACGGTAGATCCTTTGCCATCACGCTATAGTTGTAATGTCACCTTCTAGTTCCATCTAGTCTACCACACCTACTTTTGTTCATGTTTTCTGTCCTGATGCCACTACCGTGAAAGGTCTCGGATGTGACGATGGAACAAATTTATGTCAGCTCGATTTAGTGGTAGTTCCAAAGATGCCCACCTGTGATATGGCTTATCAGCAGTGCATATAAAAAGGTATTACTGTGTTTCCAGGACTTAAGTGACCCCTGTTTTTTGCTAATTATTCTTTAATAGTGATTTTAATTGAAAAAAAAATTAAGTGAAATGAATTTAGATATAGACCACGTAATTGAATAAATTTTTTCCACACAAATATGAGTTATTGTATAGGCTGGGATTAGATGGAATTTTGGTGAGTTTTTGCTGCTCCTCTTTGAATTAGTCCCCAAGTGAACCTGACAATGTAAATAAAACATGGCTTATACAGGTCAGTGGAGGTAATTCGTCATTCCCACAGATAAGACTGCGTAACAGAAAATTATTTTTCCTATTTCTCAACCAAATAATATTTGGTGAGTACTCAAAACAACCATCTCTATGGTACGGTTCTTTTGAGCGCCCTAAACACGCGTTTAAACTAATGAAACCAGTCGCAGCCTCACGCTAAAATTGCTTAACTGGACCAATCTTCATGCATTAGTCTATGATTTACTGCTTATACTGACTTATAAACTTCACTGTACATCTAAGACCGATGCATTAAAATGGCCTGTGTTCAAAAAACGATTCAAGTAATAGTATTGTCTAAACCTTAAATGCTGGGTTGTTACTCTGCTGAATTTTCTTTCAAGATAATTATTTCTAAAAATATGTCTTTCAGGAATACAAGTAGGTTTTCAAACAGTATGGTTCCAGATAGTGACGAATATTTTACCCTGAACTTGGCTTTGCCTGTTGACAAAGTTATCAGCAAAATATCTTAAGCAGGCAAAAATTTGATTTTTTTTTAAGTTTAATGTATATCCCCAATTCGCTATTTCTCGTCAACTGTCTAACTTGCTTGAATTGTCGTCATAAACTCTTTACTTATTAGTGCCGTCTGCTGATGACCTTCGCAAACAATTTGGACCCAGATCAGGCCCGAGGGGAATGATCTCGATCAAAACTGCTTAACACTCTACTGATATTCCTGAAAGAATTTTTTAGAAAAAAACAAAACAACAACAACAAACAAACTGATTTTGACAAAAATATCAGCAGACGACAAAACCATGACAAATTACCTCGTAGGTAAAAAAAGACAATGAATTGAAATGGAAGGTGCTACATGTAAATGCAGGTTTTGTGCTTAAGCCTGATATTTGCTTGTTTTCAATACGGCACAGTCTAGGACCCATATAGACTTTTACAAATCGTGTGTTCGTGTGTGTGTTTGTGTCAAAATGATGACGAGTAATGTGTGCGGAATAGATTTTCGTTGAATCAGAAGATGTAGATAGTCCTGTAGGCTAGTATATATCATCAAAGCAATGCAAATATACCACATGTATCTATAGAGGTACACATGGGTATATTCACAGGGAAAAACAACTAAGTTATTCTTTTCTGCAGGGGATTTGGGCTTCATTTACAAATAAGGGCCTCTCCCAAAAAAAGGTTTAAGTTACGCGATGTTCATTTAAATCAACATGCTAAGTGTCGTTCTTCTAAGTTCAATTTAAATCTGTTTAAAAAAAGAAAAACGGGGATCACTTATACCTTGGAAACACATTAGTTACTGAATTATATTAAACTAAAACAATGTTTTAAGTATAACATACAAAGAAAAAGGGTACTAAAGGGTCGTGGGATTGAGCCTCACCGGCGTCACTGCGTTGTGTCCTTGAGCAAGAACATTAATCCTAGCTTAGTACTGGTTCAACCCAGGAAGACCCATCCCTTTATAACTGAAAGATTGTTGATGGGACGTAAAAAATCAAATCAAACCAACAAACAAAGAAAACAAATTTTTTAAAAGGATATAATTGAAATAGTCCATAAGCATGGTATTTCATCTGAAACAAGTTTATAACTTTGACCCTTTCTGTACTGATCGATTCTTCCTTATGGTTTAATAATAATAAACTTGGGATAGCCAAGTGTACATGTCTAGGGGTGTCCGGTTATAATCTAAAAAGATAAAGTAATTTTTGTCTGAAGATCTTTATTACCTTATTTATCAGTGTTGACCATGATGAAATGACGCATCATGCTGCATTTCATCTGTGTCATCACTGTTTGCCAATGAACCTGTTTATGGGTTTCCAGTAAATAAAGGGCTCATCTGAGTCGTGTATCAGGGTTCAAACTGGGCCCTGACAGTAGAGAAGTAACTTCTCCTTCAAGGAAAATAAGGGAGAAGTGACAGTCAGATAGGGAGAAGTTCATAGCATAAAATTACGACATTTTCTGTCAGTTTAAAATCAATCACATACTACTTCCATAAAATGGAAGGAGAAATATGATGTAGTGGCACAACAACTTGCATTTTGTGATGAAAAAATGAAATTGTGCCTCCCTAAAAATATTTTTAGGGAGACTCCCCAGAGTTCGCATAAGCTTAAAAAGTATTTGAATATACAATACTGTCTTGAAAAATCCTTGAAAATAAAATTTGCCTTGAAAAGTACTTGAAAAGCACTCAAAGGCCTTGACAAGTCCTTGAATTTTACCATTTACAGGCAGATTCAACAGTGTTTTAGAAAACCTAAATCAGTATAAAATTGTGGTGCCTTTATTTGGTGCAGCATATGCTGCACCAAATGAAGGCACAAGAATTTTATACTAATTATCTTAAACTAAGATCTTTAGTTATGGACTCTAGCGTTTTTAAGAAGTAGAATTTTAACGCAAAAATCAGTATTTTTCCTAAGTTTTCAGACCTTGAAAAGAGTAGAAAAGTCTTTGAGAAGTCCTTAAAAAGTCCTTGAATTTTACACAATCTTGCCTGTATGAACCCTGTTCCCACTACTCCCTGGGTCCCATTTAGGGCAAAATTACGGCCCCTAGGGCGACTATTTCGCCCTAGTCGCCCCCTAGGTTATTCCATGCATGTATTGAATATAAGGGCCTCATATGTATTATGAAACTAGTAACATATCTTTTCTCTTCAAAGACATATGGAAAATAACAAAAGTAGAGCACAATGCCAAGGCAACAATGGCTGGGGATATATTATACCAGGTAGATGCGACTGACCCAGAAGGAGACGCTATTGAGTATGAGATTCTTTCATGTGTATGTGAATGGATGCATACAACATGTGACGACATATACTACATAGAAACAGGTACGTTAACAGCATCATTGATCGGAAACTCCATTCAATATGAGATAGTTTTAGGTAATGTATCATTTTCATCATGTCCCTTCCACATAGAAACAGGTATGTTACCAGCATCATTGATAGGAAATACCATTGAGTATCAGATAGTTTCCTGCCAGCCATCAATATCAGGTCCCTACTACATAGATCCATGTTAGACAGGTGTTTTCAGAGACATTTTTTCATGTGTGGGCACTTTTGGGGCATAAGGTGCCACTAGGCTTATCAATATAAGCAAACGCTCCCGAACTGATTTTGCCCTGTTGCCCAAATGGGAAACCCCGAATAAGGTCACAATAGGAGGTCAAAGTTCACCAAGTGCATTATATTGTGGTGAGTTTAATTAGCAAATTTTGTATTTATATTTATTTCGCAAAATAAAAGGCAAATTAGTTTATTGAACACAGCCAACATTCCTTGAATAAATGCGTCCAATATACAAAGCATACTGACCCTACACAATGTCACAGAGGGGTCAAAAGGTCACTAAGTATATATAAAATTCGTGATTTTATACATATAAAATAATGCTTTGGATTGACATTGGTGGAATTCGTTGTACCTTGTCTGATCGATATCAGTGACTTTATTTTAATTGGTATATCATTTGTTTCAATTCTTATGACCTCATAAAAGATCATTATGAGGGTCAAGGGTCATCAAGTGCGATTTCAGAATCATCATCTAAGTGTTATTACGAATTTATTTACATTTTTTTGGATACAACCTACCTGGGCTTTTAAACAGCAACCAGTTGATCTTATTTTAGAGGCTAATGCTCTCATTTGAAATGTACATATTATCAGGGTCAAAGGTCACAAGGTGCATGTGTGACCAGGTCCCTATTTTTTAAAGCACTCTATGCAACTTTTGCATATATAGTTTTAACCGGAATCTGACCGTAAAATATATTGAATGTCATTTATAGATATACAACTGAAAACTGATATCTTTCATCTCATATAATACAAGGGATGTTCGAAATGATTAGCTTATTGACTTATATCTCGATATCCATGTGGGGCCTGATAAAACCAATATATAACTATCTCAGTTTATTCAAGGTCTACACAACGGTGTATAAATGAACATGTTAGATTAAATGTAAGGCATGAAATTTGCCATATTAATACACGCAGTCATTGACCACTGTAGTAAAAATGTTTGGTAGAAGCGTCAACCAGAAATATGAAATATGGGCTTACATCAAAGCTCGCTCAAAACTTGGTTGTTCTTTGAAGCAGCTAATGACTGAACTTTCTACTACTTAAGAACCTTCTTGTGTGTCTTAAGACACAGTTAGGCGCTGGAAAAATAAATTTGAATCTGGTGTAGAGTCCATCAAAAATGCACCCAAATCAGGTAGTCCAAAATTTGCATCTCGTAAAGAAATCTATACTACTAAATAAACGAATTACCTTATAAACTGAAAAATCGAGGTCATTTTCATGCTTGATTTCTTTACTGTTACTTTAAGATATTGCTTTCATTGATAATCTCGGTTAGGATGAGTTTTCATTTAGCATAGATTTAGAGAATTTTGGAATTAAGTGTGTTTTCTAAAAGAACTGCGCCCTCTGGCGAATGTTTCTATATTTAGTGTATGTCACGTTCATGGTCACGCGTCACTATTTTTAGATCGATTGGGTTTCCAATACAAACTGAATGGAGATGACCGAAGCGTTCCGAATTTTTGTGTATATGTCATATGTATATGTGTATTATGCTGTGTCAAGTCGGCCATATTATAAACAACAATGGGGAAAACGCCGCCAAACTCGCCAAAGAAAAAAAGATATGGCTGTAATTTTAAATAATCCCTTATCAAAACTGATTATTAGTCGCGGTAATCATCACACCTTTCTTCGACACGCGCTTAATAATCCTAAGTGTCAAGGTCGCTGCGCATAATGTACTGTTTACATCGATTGGCTTGGTCGTACCACTTATATCACGGTAGGCAATGACGCTATCAAATATTATTAGTAAAAGGCGCCTCGCTGAAGTTTTTCTGTGATTTTCTTGACGAGAAGAAATAAACATAACCGCATTTACAAGTATCAGCTTTTGTAAAAAGAAAATAAAAAAAAAATCGTCGGTTCCGGGTCATTTCGGCCCATGGTCATTTCGGCCCAATAATCCCTTTTTGGTTCTTAGAAAAAAATAAATCTCACTCCTAAAAAATTTGGTAAAATTGGTCCGCGCGGTAAATGCGAGCAGAAAATAACCATTTTAAGGGCGTCACGCGCAATCTCACTCTTTAAGATTTCA
Source organism: Loripinus fragilis (assembly GCA_964019695.1). Classification (NCBI taxonomy): domain Eukaryota; kingdom Metazoa; phylum Mollusca; class Bivalvia; order Lucinida; family Lucinidae; genus Loripinus; species Loripinus fragilis. The sequence continues at coordinate 21,258,430 of OZ026528.1, forward strand.
AAAAGTTGACAGGTATGCAAATAACGAAGTAAGAACTACACCAAAATCACCACCTTAGAACGGTCAGGTGCAAGCTACTGGTGAGGGCTTGAGGTTGAATTTGTTTTTAGCTCACCTTAGCAGCATATGTCAGCTTATAGGTAGGATGCCCATGGTCCGTTGTCGTCAACAATTTCAAACATCTTCTTCTCGGAAACCATTTGACCAATCAAAGACAAATTTTATGTGGAGCCTCTTTGGGTAGGGGGAACGAAAGTTTGTTTGTTGCATCTGGGTCACATGACCAAGATGGCCGCCACGCCCATATATGGTAAAAACCCTTCAAAAATCTTCTTCCCCGGAACTGGTGAACCAATTTCCACGAAACTTGGTATGTAGCAGTGGTGACTCTGCCCATCATACTTTGTTCAAATGATGACCTACGGTTGACCTTGACCAATTTTACAACAAGGTCAAATTTGTTAACTTAGGCTTTTCTACAGGAAAAAGTGAAAGCTGTTGATTTTTTCACAAATATTTCAGCCTCTGACCTGAAACCAACTGAAATAATGAAGAATTGTGAGTATTGAAGGCCGAGGTCATTTCTTGACCTTGGCTAAAGGTCATTTACGTATATGAAAATTAAAACTGGCTTTTCTCGGAAATTGATGGGCCAATCAAACCCAAATTTTATATGTTAGCTTTCAGGTACAAGCAGGGTTCCAGTTTGAGGGCAAATCGCCGAAATACTTCGCCCCAGACCGCTCCGTTTCGCCTATAATGGTCGTAAAAAGGGAAGTGTATTTCGGCATATGGAGGCGCGGTGGCTCAGTGGTAGAGCGTCGGACTCGGGACCTAGAGGCCCCGAGTTCGAACCCCACGACCGCTGTGTAGTGTCCTTGAGAAAGGCACTTTCACCTTCCCAAAGTACTAATAATACCCAGGAAGAAGTGACTCCGTCTCAACATGACTGAAAAATTGTTTACCGGGACGTAAAACACCAATCAATCCAAACCATTTCGGCATCAGTGTTCCTTTTCAGGCCATTTTGGGGGGCGAAATTCGGCCCCACTCCCAAAGGCGAAACACCTCCTTTTTCCCAATTGGCACAGTAAAATTCCCAATCAGAAGTTGGAAGAAAAATAAGGAGAAAAAGTTTGTTTTTTAACCACGAAAAGTAACGACATTTCCAGGTTTGCCTTTGAAGAAGATAATTTGGTATACAAAAATTTCCTTAAATATTGTATTTCTTTGCATTTTGAGTGTGAAAACCACTCATTTATTGGTTTGGGCAGCTACCACTTAAAAAATTGCAGACTAATTTTTCCGACATTGTCCCTATTTTTGGACAGTACCAGTAACCAACACAACACTAAACTATAATAATCAGCAGACCTTAGTATAAACTTAAATTGACACTAGCTTTAAACAAGTACAGACTTTTGGGGGGGGGGGATCACAAAACAGTAACAAAACAAACAGAACTTCTATAAAATAGTTAATTACTACCATTGATGGCAACTAGAGTTATGAAAGTTCAAGACACCTTTCTCTGACTCACGCTCAATAATCCTAAGTTTCAAGGTCGCTAAACAGCTTACTTTGATAGGCTTGGTCGTACCACTTGACGCAGTAGGCAATGACGCTATCAATAAAATCTGTTTAAAAAAAGTGCATTGTTCAGAAATAAGAACCTGGATTTGAGCGATTTTTGGCATTGTTTGGAGGAAAACAAATATAGTAAAAGTCACCTCGCTGAAGATTTTTAGTGATTTTCAAGATGAGAAGATATAAGCATAATCATGTTTACAAGTATCAGCTTTTGTAAAAAAAATTAAAACTCGCCGGTTTCGGGTCATTTCGGCCCATACCTATTTGGGCCCATGGTCATTTCGGCGACTAGAATCGCCAATACAAGTTTCAGATTTCATAAAGCTGTGAAAAATTAACACACATGAAAGGGGGATACAAGTTTCAGCTTTTTTAAATGCAAAATAAAGGTAAATTGACAATCATGAAATATTTCCGCGCTTGCGTGGGCTCTTTTCTAGTCGTTTCAAAAATAAAGGAAATCATTGAAGGAGATACCAGATTTACAGTTCGTGATATTGCACGAAAAGTAGGCATATGACTATCAACGGTTGACCTTATTTTGAAGAAGCATTTGAAAGTCCGAAAGATTTTTGCTAGATGGGTGCCACATCTGTTGACTGATGAGCAAAACAGACAACGGGTTAAAGTGGCCAAAAAGCTGCTTCAAATGTTTCACACTTGTAACAAAAAGCAGTTTGCCAATGTCGTCACAAGTGATGAAAACTGGGTCTATTAATTTGAGCCAGTCTGAAAGTTTAGCAATAAAATCTGGGCCTCTAAACATAGCAGACGCCCAATAATTGCCAAGCGGTTTTTGAGTGCAAGAAAGTTTTGTATGCAATTTTCTTCTCTGATGAAGGAGTCTCAATAAAAGTGCCAATGAAAAAGGTAAAAAAAATCATCACAGTTAAGCACTACAAAGACATAGTACTGGAAAAGCCGAAAATATATTATCAGCAACGACGCCCTGTCACTGGTTTTAAACATATCCGTCTTCTACATGGCAATGTCCCTGCTCTTGCCTCCGAAATAGTTACGGCGTTTTTGAAGAAAGAAAAAGTAACTGTTTTGCCTCACCTCCCGTATTCCATAGATCTTGCCCTATGTGATTTCTTTATGTTTCCGAAATTGAAATAATTCCTTGCTGGGCGGAAATACTAGTCCTGACTGGCTCTTGGATCTGGCATTCATCAGTACCTTATTATTGTGCCTGTGACGCCTTCAGAAAGTGGATACATCAGTTGAAGCTTTGCATTTCTAGCCTTGGAGAGTTCTTTGATGGCATGGAATGAGCACTTTTGGGCTAACTTGAAATTTGAAGTCTCCAGAAAGAAATAAGCAATTCTTTTCAAACATCCCTCGTAGTAACCTATTAATAAGTGTCCTTCTTTACAACTCATCCTCATTATCTGGCTCTTCCACTACATTCAGTGGATTGCCACATGTAATAGAACCACAGCCGCAAGACGGAAGAAATTGATATTACTAGGATTAGATCTACATTTGCAGTCTTGTTACACACCCTTTGCAGCTGCATTGCAACTGCATTGCAACAACTGCGTACATACTTAGATATAGGTTCTTACAGCAACAGCTTTGGTTTCAATTGGTTGCTGTAGGGGTATCGCTACCATGCACAAGTTTCTGGATCAATGTGCTCTGGGGATGGAACTGTAACATTTAACTATATAGTTGTCTGATAATGGGCTTGTATTATATGTAGTTAAATGCACCAGATGTAGAAGGAAACCTACCTGGGTCTTTATTAAACAAAAACACTCACATTTAGTCAACATTTGTGATCCGATTGATGGGTCAAGCATTTTACAGACTACTGTTTCATTTGTTAAACCTGTCGGATACTGCTTCTTTTCGTAAATTCTTGGATACATGATACATGTATATAACATATACTCAGACTCTGAAATATGCATGGTAGTTTTATTCAGAACTGACTTAAGATTCTTGGCTTCCTGGTGGTTTATCAACACTTTTCTTTAGAAGTTAGACTATTTCTCTGGGGCTGATTTCAAGGGAAAAATTTAAAGCGGCTCACGTGGATTCAAATGTGAAACAAGCTGTTATTCCCCTAGTATTAGAGGTTCGATTGTGGAATGCAGACATGGAACTTGAAAAACAAGTTCTGTGATATTTAACTCTCTTTTCTTGTGCAATTAAGGTGTTTGAGCTTTGAGGTCTACCAATCTCATTTCTGCATTTCCAAGACAGCTTTATATTACATTCAAAAATGTTAGAATGAATTACAAAGACTTTTATTATGTGCTTTTTGCGAAAAAGTGATAACTATCACAAATGTACATAACCAATCCAGGTGTACATACATACAGACGAACAGACAGCTGTGTTTTTGATCGCAGATGATAAAATTTCAACGATTTATCTAACTAGACAACAGTAATTCAGTTATCTGAAATTATTTGCAGCAACATGCCAGTGTCTTTGATGTTTAAGTACTGTGTTTAATGCATTATACATCATTTTGCACCTATTGACCTTTGACCTCATATATTGACCTTAATAATGATATTTGGTTTGGGCAACAGGCTAAAAATGAAAGAGGACATGTCCCTTAGTAACTTAGGCACTGTTGCCCTTCATGCCGCAAAAGTGCCCACAAACGTGTTTTCTAGCACTCTTACTTGCATTTTAACGCTACACTATGTTAGTTACTAGAATCATTGATAGGAAATACCATTGAGTTTAAGATAGTTCCATGTCACTGATCAATATCATGTTCCCACTACATAGACCCATGTAAATTACCAACATTATGGTAGGAAACAACACTGAGTATGAGATAGTTCTGTGCCAGCCATCAATATCATGTCCCTACTAAACAGACACAGGTAAGTTACCAGCATCATTGATAGGGATCAATAGTGAGTATGAGATGGTTTCCTGCCAGCCATCAGTATCATGTCCCTACTACATAGATACAGGTGAGTTACCAGCATCAATGATAGGGAACAATAGTGAGTATGAGATGGTTTCCTGCCAGCCATCAATATCATGTCCCTACTACATAGATACAGGTAAGTTACCAGCATCATTGATAGGAAACAACAGTGAGTATAATTAAAGAGACAGTAGCATTACTCAGAGTATAGATATCCCTCTGTATTCTTTAATTTGTCTACTGTAATTTCCTTGACCGTTATTAAAAGAGACAGTGACATTACTCAGAGTATAAATACCCCACTATGTCCTTTAATTTGTCTGGCTATTTTTAAAAGAGACAGTAGCAGTACTCAGAGTTTTGTTACCCCACAGTGTTCTTTTATTTGTCTGTTGTAAATTCCTTGACCCTTATTAAAAGAGACAGATGCATTACTCAGAGTATAGATATCCCACTATGTTCTTAATTTTTTCTACTGTAAATCAATGGCCCTTAACTAAAGAGACAGTAGCATTACTCAGAGTATTGATACTCCTCTGTGTTCTGTGCTCTTTAATTTGTCTACTGTAAATTCCTTGACCCTTACTAAAAGAGACAGTAGCATTACTCAGAGTATAGATATCCCACTGTGTTCTTTAATTTGTCTGCTGTAAATTCCTTGACCCTCTATAAGAGACAGTTGCATTACTCAGAGTATAGATATCCCACTGTGTTCATTAATTTGTCTACTGTAAATTCCTTGACCCTTATTCAAAGAAACTGTGGCATTACTCAGAGTATAAATACCCCACTGTGTTCTTTAAACTGTCTACTGTAAATTCCTTGACCCTTATTAAAAGAGACTGTAGCTTTACTCAGAGTAAAGATACCCCACTGTGTTCTTTAATTTGTCTACTGTAAATTCCGTGACCCTTATTAAAAGAGACAGATGCTTTACTCAGAGTATAGATACCCCACTGTGTTCTTTAATTTGTCTACTGTAAATCAATGGCCCTTATTAAAAAAGAGTGTAGCATTACTCAGAGTCAAGATATCTTTCAGTGTTCTTTAATTTGTCTACTGTAAAATCCTTGACCCGTACTAAAAGTGACAGATGCATTACTCAGAGTATTGATACTCCTCTGTGTTCTGTGCTCTTTAATTTGTCTACTGTAAATTCCTTGACCCTTACTAAAAGAGACAGTTGCATTACTCAGAGTATAGATATCCCACTGTGTTCTTTAATTTGTCTACTGTAAATTTCTTGACCCTCTATAAGAGACAATAGCATTACTCAGACAATAGGTATCCCACTGTGTTCTTTAATTTGTCTACTGTAAATTCCTTGACCCTTATTCAAAGAGACTGTGGCATTACTCAGAGTATAAATACCTCACTGTGTTCTTTAAACTGTCTACTGTAAAGGACCTCTGACACTTTGATAGGGCATCTGCCTATTTTTCAGATGGTTCCCAAATTTTCCCTATGCATAAAATATCGCTGGTATTCTTTTGAATAGGACGTTCGATGTACTAGGAATGAATTAAGGTAATAATTAGACAGGCAGATTCCTACAACAAAACAGGAGACGCTACCAAAGGGGGTAGGGGTTGCAAAATTTGACTTCACCAAAACATTTAGAAATCAATTATTTTCACGTGTAAGGGCATCATATTATCAATCCTCGATTACAAATCACAGTGAAAGTATTTTAAAGTCCAAAATCATGAGCATTTTAATGATTATTTTTTGTTGTTGTTTTCTCTATCTGATTTGTTAAGAAATATTTTGAAGTGCTACTGTAGTCCATATTCAACCTTGTTGACAATGTATTTACCTGGTGCAATATTATGCAGCAATGTACTGTAACCATTCATCCATGCATAAAGTACACCTAGTCAATGGCCATGTAGTTTATGTGTATTGGATAGATACAGTATATGTGCAAAGTAATCTACCAGCTGAATTTAGTAAAAGGACAATTTTCATAATCTAAAGAAAAATATGCTAAAACGTTGTAATATTTCATGACTAATGGGTTATGAAAAGGAAGCTCACTTGTACTTATCATTTCATTATACTGGAAAAAAGATTTTCAAGAGAGCACACCAAAAATCCAAATGCTAAAGATCGGGCTCGCCAAAACATCACATTTTGGGCTGTGGGATATCATTCCCCCCAAGTCCCAGCTAGCTTTTCACATATATTATGTAAAATTTGAAAACACACTTACGTTGAAAAGGATTAGTTGGGACTCGGGGGGGAATGATGTTTTAAAAAAAAATCTATTTCCTATATGTATAATACAAAAAGTGACCATTTTAGCCCCAAAATAAAGCCATACATTTATAGAAATAGGAAATAAAATGCAAAATCATACAATATAGATCAACAGCGAGCTTATATATGAAGATGGAAGCATTTGATCGACTAATAATAGGCAGCCATACACTGTGATTCCAATTACCACCGTCAGAGGTCCTTCCTTTACCCTTATTAAAAGAGACTGTAGCATTATTCAGAGTAAAGATACCCCACTGTGTTCTTTAATTTGTCTACTGTAAATTCCTTGACCATTATTAAAAGAGACAGATGCTTTACTCAGAGTATAGATACATCACTATGTTCTTTAATTTGTCTTCTGTAAATCAATGGCCCCTATTAAAAGAGACTGTAGCATTCTCAGAGTCAAGATACCTTTCAGTGTTCTTTAATTTGTCTACTGTAAATTCCTTGACCCTTACTAAAAGTGACAGATGCATTACTCAGAGTAAAGATACCCCACTATGTTCTTTAATTTGTCTACTGTAAATTCCTTGACCCTTATTAAAAGAGACAGATGCTTTACTCAGAGTATAGATACCACACTATGTTCTTTAATTTGTCTACTGTAAATCAATGGCCCTTATTAAAAGAGACTGTAGCATTACTCAGAGTAAAGATACCCCACAGTGTTCTTTAATTTGTCTACTGTAAATTCCTTGACCCTTACTAAAAGTGACAGATGCATTACTCAGAGTATTGATACTCCTCTGTGTTCTTTAATTTGTCTACTGTAAATTCAGAAATTTTCAGGAGGGTTTTATTTTTGAAAAGTTTTGTAAAAATGAAACCCCAGCGCAAAATGGCAAAATCACTCCATGGTCAATTGATGTAGGTAAATTATTCCCTAGTCGTAAATTTATAAAGTGGCAAATATGTCGTTTGACGCTATTCACGAAAAGACAATTCTTGCAAAAATTTTGGAATGGAAGTTTTGTTAATATCAAAACCTCACAAAATGACAAAATTACTCTGTGGTTAATTGATGTAGGTAAATCATGCCATATTCATGATTTTTTAAAGTGGCAAATATATAGAGAATACTAGGTGATTGTCTTTTGATATCAAGTTTACCAGGCAAGGCTTTGAGAACGCTTGTTGACATCGCAAGGCTTGCTGAGCGATTCAACATGGGTTCTCAAAGCCGAGCCTGGTAAACTTGATATATCAAAAGACGCAAACCTGGTATTCTATTTATCAGTTTACCCGTTGTTGAACACTCTTCAAACTAGCAATTATGACGTAATTTTTTTATTTTTTTGTTGATTCAGCATCATTAGCGACAGCATCCAAAAAGTGCAACGTCATCATGACCTGATAAAGGTAACATGCCGTGAGATAGGAAACGTTTATTAGGTTAAGTTGAAACAATGCACTTGATATTAGGGGTGACTGATAAGTCATTTTACACTGTCTTGGAAAATAATATTCTTGCAATTTTTTAAAAATTACAGTTTATTTTCAAGTAATGATCCTGTGCATGTTCTCTTTCAGATGGGACAGTTAGGTCAAATGTAGACCTTGCCACAGTCGTTGGTCCCCATTTACTGAACATTCGTGCAAAAGATAAATATAACCCTGATGCAGAGCCAATGAGATTATATATAACTTTAAAAGGTAATTCACTTTTCTGAGAACTACACTTTAGCTCTTTGTCCTCTTGTGTTTTCTGCTGATAACCTTTGTAAACTGTTTGGACTTTTTTCAAAATTATCATTTAACTTTTATCAAAAAAAATTTAGGAACCTAATTGGAGTGTCATCCTGTTTAGGTTCAGTTCAGGAAGACATTCTGTCCGTCCTGATCTAGGTCCAAATTGCTAGCAAAATGAATCAGCAGACACCAAAAGGAAGGAACGAGTAAATTTTAAGTGAGCATTTTATGTCTTGTACTGATTTTATAATGCGGTTACTAGTGTCATATGTGGTATTATCATATGACATCGCGTCTGGGAGTGAAATAACGCCATGCAATAAAATCTGTAAACCAATAGTGGTTTATTGATTTTCGGGAAACGAAATGAGGTCCATAACAATATTGCGTACATAATGACAAAATTATAATGTTTGTACGCAAGAAATGAGATTTTAAAGTAATCTTAATTTCATATGATAAATAGAATCTTACATTCGTGCTCTTGTGTTATTGAATTTATTAAACTCGTTGCGAAAAAGAGATAAAATGCTTGGCAAGCCTCGCATTTTATCTCTTTTCCCCAACTCTTTTAATAAATTCAATAAAACATATGCACTCATGTAAGATCCGCTATTTCTTTCTCTGTCAGTGGAGACTGAACTTAAGGTTACACCCTTATCATTTGCGTGGCACCTATTACACAGGTTACACACATGCGTAATAAAAATAGTAACATTCAATGCAGGTCACTTAATGCGATGAAAGTGATTTTCCATACTATTAGGAAATGCCCTCTGGGTGCAAGTTCTTTCCTTTAAAGGCATTTATTACTGTCCAATAGAGATCATTAAAGTATTAACTGATAAGGGGCAGTTTCAATATCTCACAAATTTAAAGGGGCCTCAAGTGGGGAATTACCTGTATACCACACAATTTCTTTTACTAAGATAAAGATCAATATTTTATCATAAATTACCTAATCCCTTCATGGGACCACTTTATTGCCCCTGTAGAGAAGTCATTATCACCTCATTATGAATGTCCTTTTGATTTGTCCAGTATGACCCCTAAAGAGAGTCATAATGAGTGGTACCAGCATTATTGCTATTTTTTTTTGTGTCTTTAAAGGCATATGTTTCTGTCCAATAGAGATCATTAATGGATTAACAGATAAGGGATTGTTTCAATATCTCAAAAAATTAAAAGGGTCTCAAGAGGGGACTTACCTGTATACAACACAACACAATTTCTTTCACTAAGATAAAGATCAATAATTTATCAGAAAATACCTCATCCCTTCATGAGACCACTTTATTGCCCTAGTAAGGAAGTTATAATCACCTCATAATGATTGTCCTTTAATCTAACCAGTATGATCCCTGGAGAGAGAGTAATACCACTATTATTGCTCAAAATTGTACCCCTTTAAAAGAAGTTTCCATTATGAAAAGGGACGCAATTGAAGAGAATCATTGCTTGATCCAGTAGTCTCCCTTTGATGTGCGTAACTTTTTCAGCATAATTGCTACGCCATAAATTATGTGCATGCTGATGTCAGGCCTTCAGATAAAAGTGCGTATTGGAAAACTATATTCTTTATTTTTCATCCGAAATATATTTTGTGGGTACTCAAAAGAACCGCCTCAATGAGACGATTCTTTTAGCACCCAAAACACATGTATAAATATATGGGTAAGAAAATAATCATCATTTTACGCTCATGAAATTCCTTATCTGGATCTATGAATTGATGTGCACTACAAGTGCATTATCTGGATCTATGAATTGATGTGCACTACAAGTGCATTATCTGGATCTATGAATTGATGTGCACTACAAGTGCACAAATTTACTGCCGTTTTGGCGCAAATATGGTGTACAACATCATGTATACAGGTTCAGTTTCCACTGTATAATACATATGAGCAGCGTTGTGTGATTTCCAACAATGTGACATTTTGACAAGTGTAAACTCAGAAGAACCTGTGAAGCCTCCTTTTAATCTTAGATCAGGTCTCGAAATATCTTAAAATATGCACTTGCCCTGCATCACAAAAGCTATTAGGATATATGGGGAAAAATTCAATTTGTACTAGAAATATCAAAAGTTTCACTTGCCCTGCAACCTGAAGCACTCTTAAATACGAACGGACGAGTGTTTTTTCGAGGCCTGCTTAGATACTGCAAATGATTTTTAGTCAGTAGCTTAACAGTCATTGTATATTCAAGCGACTAGCAAAGGTTCTGATCAGACTGCCCATATGTATAGGCTGGTCTAAACCTTTGCTGGTTGCACATACATGTACCACAGTTGGAAATCTCAGGTTGCGGTTCATATACCCACTGTCCTGCCAGCCAAGAGTAACGGTGACTTAATGTTTAGTTTACAAATTTATCAGGGTCTTATAATCGGTATATCACTTGTGATTTAATCATATCCTCAGGATGGAATTAATACACAAGTGATCTATCGTTTCTCATTAGCTCAAAAGTAGTGTGCATGTTACTGTTTCACTTAGCAATTGTAAACAAAGTATTACGTCACTGTCACTCTTGGCTAGCAGAATAGTAGTTTGCTTTTGCTATAATGCCCCTTCCTCTCAGACCCCTAATGACAGGTTTCCATGCGTTGAGGCTCATAGTGGTATATGTTATTCAGGTAGCCTTAATTGTTAGAAAAAGTAGTAGTAACATTTTATTTCTGTTGTTGAATGCACTGGCTTATTCTGATTCAACCCAGGAAGACCTGTCCCGACATAACTGAAATATTGTTGACTGGGACATTAAGAATCAAATCAGCCAAACAATCAAACAAGAGCATATTCTTTCAAATGGATAACCCAAGAGCTTCTACAATTTGCAGCAGATGACAATTTCAAATTTTGCTGCTTTTGTATAAATAACAAATAAGGCTTGATATTTCATGAGAATCGTCTGCTGGAATACCTCATTTTTAGCTTACCTGAACCAAAGGCTCAAGGTGTGGTATTATGATCAGTCTTTTTCCCGTGTCCATCAGGCATCCGTGGTACGTTAACCTTTTTCTTTAAATGACATCTTCTCCTGAACCACTTGTCCAAATTTGAAATAACTTTACAGGAATGTTGTTCCCAAAGATTCCCTCTTTCAAAATTGAATAAATGGTTCTGCTCCACTAATAAGCTCCAAATAAGAAATCTTTTAAACAACATCCTCCTGAACCACTGGTCAAAGTTCAAAATTATTTCACAGAATTGTTCCTCATGATGCCTTCTACCAACATTTTACAAATGGTTCTGCTCAGCCAAACAAAGAGGTTGCCAGAGTTCTAGATAGGAAACGGGTCCAGATTCAGAATAATTTCACAGAATTGTTCCTCTTTATGCCCTATACCAAAATTGCACAAACTGGTTCACTCCACAAAAGAAAAGGGCTGCCAACGCTCCAGATAAGAACGATCTTTAAACAACATCTCCTGAACCACTGACCCAGTTCAAAAGAATTGTTCCTCAATGCCTTCTTCGATAATTACACAAACGGTTCCGCTCCCTGGAACAAAGGGGCTACTAGAGCTCTAGATTCAAAATTTCTTTTAATGACATTTCCTCCTGAATCAACGGTCCTAATATAAAATCACTTTACAGAATTGTTTCTCATGATGGCTGCTACCATATTTGCACAAACAGTTTCGCTAGGCTTAATACAGGGGTTGCCAAAGCTCTAGATTAGAAATATCTTTAAATGATATCTTATCCTGAACCACTGGTCCAAACTTAAGTAATTTCACAGAAATTTTCCTCATGATGCCCTTTACCAAAATTGCACAAACGGTTTTGCTCCGCCTCAAAAAGTGTTGCCAGAAATCTAGAAATATTGTCAAATGAAATCTCCTAAACCACTGGTCTAAAATAAAATAGTTTCACAAAAATGGTCCTCATGTTGCCCTCTACTTAAATTGATCAGAAGGTTCAGCTTGACTAAACATCATGACTAAGAGGGCTAAAAACAGAAATATCTTTTAAATCATATCTCCTTAGCCACATGCCAATACATGATCTACTCATATGCCTGGACTCAGGCCCTAGGGCCCTCTTGTTTTCAAAAACTAGGAATGTCGCAAAATTTGTCGTCTGCTGCAGTTGTGATGGGTGGAATTTTGAAATACGCACTAAACCCCATAATAAATCAATACCAAGCGCCTACTTGATTTTCAGGAGATCAGGTAAATGTATGAGGAATATTAAATATTGCACAAACATGGACGAAACAAAATAACAAATTTTCTTTAATGCGGAATTTTTCTCTTTATTTTTGCTTTAACAATCGGTGATGTGCTGACTTTGAGGACACTGCGGCGGTGCTTGAGATTTTTTTTTTTGGCCTATGTGACATTTGACTCAAAGTTTACCCCAGACATGTGGGCTGGTATTCCCTCAGAAAAGAAGAGAACAAGCAATGGCACAGAATCATTTCAAGCTCACTTTAACATAAATAGAGAATACTAGGTGAGTGTCTTTTGATATCAAGTTTACCAGGCAAGGCTTTGAGAATGCCTGTTGACATTGCGAGGCTTGCCGAGCAATTCAACATGCGTTCTCAAAGCCGAGCCTGGTAAACTTGATATCAAAAGACGCGAACCTGGTATTCTATTTATCAGTTTACCCATTGTTGAACGCTCCTCAAACTAGCGATTATGACGTAATTTTTGATGTTTGGGCTGATTCAGCGTCATTAGCGACGTCATTCAAAAAGTGCAACGTCATCATGACCTGATAAAGGTAACATGCCGTGAGATAGGAAACGTTTATTAGGTCATGTTGAAACAATTCAGTTAATATTAGGGGTGACTGATAAAGGATCTTACATGAGTGCTCATGTTTTATTGAATTTATTAAACGAGTTGGGGAAAAGGGATAAAATGCGAGGCTTGCCGAGCATTTTATCTCTTTTTCGCAACGAGTTTAACAAATTCAATAATACAAGAGCACGAATGTTAGATTCTATTTATCATATGACAAATACTTTGAAATCTGATTTCTGGCGTAAAAACGTTATGATTTTGTCATTATGTACGCAACGTTGTTATGGACGTCATTACGTTTCCCGAAAATCGATAAACCACTAGTGGTTTACAGATTTTATTGCATGGCGTTATTTCACTCCCAGACGCGACGTCATATGATAAAAACAGTTCTACGCATCTCAGCCAACCATTTTCATATTTAATGAGTTGAATCTACTGTTAAGACTTTCATCTACCTTAATTACCCCTAATTAATTTTGAATGAGACGTGAATAAGGTGTGCAAATGATATGCAGAATCGTGTGCAAATGAAGGAATCAAAGTGCGCAAAAGATATACTGAAGTGCGCAAATGAAAAGCGCTGAAAGCAAATGCATTGATCAACCTGCGTGCGTATGCAGGTACATCAAGGTATTAACTTACCTGCATTAACATCATACAAATAGCTTTTTATTAAAACTCTCTGCGTGTATAGCTTAAGTATAGACATAAGTGGCAGATATCTTACTTAAATAAAACGTGAATGACGTGACAAAAATTGAGTACACGTGAATATTTACTTTTCTGACCAGAATTGTCTGACCAGGTTTAATTCTAGCGTATTGAGGGGTGAATCAGGGGTGAATCTGTACCCGATGTTCAATATATACTTGGTCATACTATCGTGCCAACCAAGAGTGACAGTGACGTCGTGTTTTGTTTACAATTGTTAAGTAAAACATTAACTTGTACACTCCACTTGAGCTAACGAGGATCGATAGATCACTTGTGTATTAATCCTATCCTGCGGATAGGATTAATACACAAGTGATCTATCGATTATAAGTCCCTAAACACTTTGTAAACAAAACATGATGTCACTGTCACTCTTGGCTGGCACGACAGTACAAATATACTGATCAATGATAAGCATGTTTTGGTGAATGCCAATTGGCTACATCTGTAGCCATACACGTAACTGACCGTGCCACGTTATCCGCTACAGCTAAACCTACGAAATACATAGAGGATCTTACACGAGTGCTCATGTTTTATTGAATTTATTAAACGAGTTGGGGAAAAGAGATAAAATGCGAGGCTTGCCGAGCATTTTATCTCTTTTTCGCAACGAGTTTAATAAATTCAATAATACAAGAGCACGAATGTTAGATTCTATTTATCATATGACAAATACTTTGAAATCTCATTTCTGGCGTAAACACGTTATACTTTTGTCATTATGATCGCAACTTTGTTATGGACGTCATAACATTTCCCGTAAATCTATAAACCACTAGTGGTTTATCGATTTTATTGCATGGCGTTATTTCACTCCCAAACGCGACGTCATATGATAAAGGATCATTATAGCATAAACTCTTAATTTGATAACCACCTTAAGTTTAACTAAGTTCTTTGCTATTCCTTGGGAAGTCATGCTTTTCATGTTGTATGCTGACTTTTTTTAAATTTCTTTCAGGAGCGCTACTAGAGTGTCAAACAACTTTGATCTAGATCTGTACTGGTGTTCTGTGGGCCCTGATCTGTACCCAAACTGTTTTCAAAGATTATAAGCAGGAGACAAAAATCGTTGCATGCAAGGAAAAAATTAAATTTTTGTTTTTAACCCTTTGTTTTCGGGAAACTCCATAAAGATCCTTTGGCAATTAGTGAAGACCCATATGGAATGCAGCATTAACACTTTTTGTAAAGGTAAAAAGATTTTCAGACAAAGGATACAATAGATTTTGAAAATTATATCCTGACACTCCTAGATATGTACAGTGGTCTATCCCAAGTTTATTGTACCCAGCCAAGGGTATTGTACCCCACCAGAAGGAAGAGTCCATAAATATACAAAATAAATTCTTTTATCATATGACGTCGCGTCTGGGAGTGAAATAACGCCATGCAATAAAATCTGTAAACCACTAGTGGTTTATCGATTTACGGGAAACGTTATTACGTCCATAACAACGTTGCATACATAATGACGCAATTATAACGTTTTTAACGCCAGAAATGATATTTCAAAGTAATCTTTATGTCATATGATAAATAGAATCTAACATTCGTGCTCTTGTATTATTGAATTTATTTAACTCGTTGCGAAAAAGAGATAAAATGCTCGGCAAGCCTCGCATTTTATCTCTTTTCCCCAACTCATTTAATAAATTCAATAAAACATGAGCACTCATGTAAGATCCTCTATGTGTCTTATCTTCCAGGCAACAATATTGTGCCTGAGTGGACACAGCCACCTGATACTGTTGGAGTTCTGGAGGATAAACTTGTAGGTCATGAGGTCTATAAGTTTAAAAATAAATATGACTACACTGAGTATGATGCTGACGATACGATCACCGTTAGTTGTGATTTCTA
This sequence comes from Loripinus fragilis, assembly GCA_964019695.1. Taxonomy (NCBI): domain Eukaryota; kingdom Metazoa; phylum Mollusca; class Bivalvia; order Lucinida; family Lucinidae; genus Loripinus; species Loripinus fragilis. Next base: position 21,274,218 of record OZ026528.1, read on the forward strand.
TGGTAGCGGAGGTGATTATTTTGAATGTGTTGGTAAGTAAATTTACGCATAGTTATATATGCCCATATTTAATGAAGACAGGGATTTTCTTAGCTCACCTGATCCGACGGCTCAAGGTGAGCTATTGTGATCGTTCGTGTGTCCGTCTTTCATCAACTTTTTGTTTAAATGACACCTCCTGAACCACTGATCCAAATTTCAAAGTACTTCACATGAATGTTCCCCATGACACCCTCTTTCAAAATTGCATAAATGGTTCCACTCCACTGAACAGGAGGGCCATCAGAGCTCCAGATAAGGAATCTGTTAAACCACTTCACCTCCTGAATCATTGGCAAAAATTCAAACAAATTTAACAGAATTGGTTCTCATAATGGCCTTTACCAAAATTGCATAAGATTTTTTGTCTTCAAAATTCCAAATTCGCTCTCCGTGGCGTAATCATCGAATTTGATCATGCCAGTATGAAAAGATAGAATGAGCCAGTGCATGAGATTTCCAACAATGTGGTATGTGCGACCAGCAAATCCTCAGATCAGCCTGTGCATATGCGAGTCTGATCAGAGCTTTTGCTAGCCCCATGAGTATCCTATGATTGTTAAGCTACTGACTGAACACCATTTGGAGTTTCTAAGCTTACAAGGAGGCTGAAGAGGCTCGTCCGAGTCTACACACGTCAAAATGCCACATTGTTGGAAATCTCATGCACCAGCTCAATCTGATAAAAGATAGATAGATATTGGTTTGGCGTTGTAGTCCTTTTGTCCATCTTCAGCCATAACAAGGTAACCAATGGATGTAATTGCGTGAAATTTATAGATCTACTGAATATTTTTTAAAATGGTGTGATGTGTATTTTCAAAATTTCAGGTATTAGATGCAAATAGAACCTGCAGAAACGATCATAATTAAATCAAATGTCCCTTTTCCATAAAACAAGAAATATCTTTTAAAAGATATTAAGCTGCATTTTAATTTTTGAATTTGTTTTTATATCTATTGCTGATTGTTCCACAGGGTCATCCGACTTAGGAAAGTATAGCTGATACTCTTACAATGCAGACATTCCCATTGTTATATTATTGCAATGGGATTTAAACTACAAAACCCTAATAGGATCAGGATGGACAAAAATATGGAAAGGAGTAGTGGGCAACGAAATACATAGGAAATGCGCCACAACGCCAAAAACGCATAGAAAAGCCAAAAAAGCGTAGTTACCTGAATCTTTATGTGTAGTAAGGCAAATGAAGGCATTACAAAGCCTCGTGTTTTTTTTCATTGAAATGCCTATTAAAAGGCGTTATTACGTCTTTTGAAAGTCCTAATTACACCATTTTTGCTTTAGTATGCTTAAATGGCTGTATTACGCATTTTTCACGTTTATACGCCTTTTAAAATGTGTTGTTAAGCCTTTCGAAAGGCAGAGTTATGCCTTTTTGCGTTATAGCATAACTGATTTCTTATGCCTTGCTGTACCTTCTATGGCGTTACTACCCTTTTCATTAGACTTTTAAACCAATACAGAACACTAGTACAAACTCACTATTTTGGTGCAATTTAACATCAAAAGAACGACCGCTTTAAATATAACTGAAGTCTTGCAAACTATGTTAAAATGATTTGCAGATGCCATTTTAACCAATGATTTGAAAATATTGGATTTCACATAGGGGTAAGAACGTTTTACTGAAAATTATGAATTTTCTTTTGTTGTGTTTGTTTTGCAAAACTTCTTTCCACGTGCCTACTCCTTCTAAATTTAAAATATCAAGTGAGTTTGACCAGGATACATGAGTGATCATGATTTTTAGTGAAATTATTAAACGAGTTGAGGAAAAGCGATAAAATGCTCGGCAAGCCTCGCATTTTATTGCTTTTTCGCAACGAGTTTAATAAATTAAATATTACAGTAGCGTGGATCTTAGAATCTATCATATGACATTAAGACTACTTTGAAATCTCATTTCTGGCGTAAAAAAAATAAGATTTTGTAATTATTACGTAACGTTATTATGGACGTCATAACGTTTCTGAAAACCTGTAAACGACTAGTGGTCTATCGATTTTATTGCATGGCGTTATTTCACTCTCGAACGCGACGTCATATGATAAATGCAGAACACTTACATGTACAACCACACAAACAACAGAAAGAACACAATAATTAACCCCTGCCTACATGAGGGTCTGGATGGGGGTCTGGTAATCACTATTCATTAAAAATTTAGCCCATTATTCACCTCATTAAAATTTTGGGTTATTCATTAAAATATGACCAATTATACATTAAAAGTAAGAAAGGTGGCCAAAAATCTGATTATTTCACTATTCATAATTTTTTCTTCAATTCATCAAAAAATAGGATTATTCATTATTTTATAGGTCCTCATTATTCACTATTCATTATTTTTTGGCTCATTATTCACTATTTATTATAAAAAGGCCATTATTCACTAATCGTTATACCCTATCCAGACCCTCTTACATGTATATTCGTGCTAAACTCCACCCACTATAAATAATTATATAAATAAACTTTCATGTTGGATCATGAAACAAAGAAACTTGTGTATCATATTTGTATCATATTTCTTTTTGAAATTATAAGTAAATGCTTTAACTCATTCTTTTATGAATTTTCATGCTAGGTTCCATCCACTATGAATAATTGTATAAACATACTATCATGTTGGAACATGTAACAAAGAAATCACTTTTCATTTCCACTAGTGTAAGATAAGATATATCATATTTCCATAAGCAAACAAAGTAGACCCTGATCTTATAAGAGCTGCTTGATCTGTGTCTGCTCTGTGTGCAAAGGCATTAAAAAGTGTATCATGCGCGGATCTAGAAAGTTTTTAAGAGAGGGTCCAAATTTGATAAAGTTTTTTTTTAGTTGATAAGGGGATAGCTGATCCAAATACCACTATAAATGGGCCAACATAGGCCCCCCAGCGAAACGCCATTGAACTATGGCGTTTCGCTGGCAAGCCGATGATGGCCCAACATTGAATGCTGACTTGGTAGCTTTGTGATTTCTCAGGGAATCCGGACCAGTATTGCCAAGAAACCCTATATTTTTGTGGGTTTTTTTTTTTTTTGGGGGGGGGGGGGGTTCTGGACCCCTGTCCTCCCCCTCTTGATCCGCCCATGTGTCTCAATGAGATTAAGAGTTTAAAGGGCATAGTGTTTATTTGAGTTGACTCTCATCCTGTCAATGTCTTTTGTCCTGAAAATGTTAGCAATTATAATGTTTGCTGCGTAGTTTTTTTTAACTCTTTGCCTGCCAGCTTCCAATTTGGTCATGACTGCTGCTGATCTTTGCAAACACGTTGGAACCAGATCAGGTCTGACGGAATGTCAGACTTGATCTGGATCCAAACTGTGTGACACTCTGATAGCTGTGTTCCTTAAAAAATTAAAAACAGTTAATTTGAAAAAAATAATATCTTCAGACACCCAAATAAAGTGATGAAAAATTACCCAGCATGCAACGAGCTAAATGTACTACAGATGGGCTTAAATGTGAGAAATTCTGTCTCCAGTGTTTGTGAACAAACAGTCACAGAACAATCCGCAGTCTGATCAGCGCCTTTGTTATTTGCTTATTGGAAAGTATTATATCTACACCTGCTACTAGCGAAATTTAAACTTTCTATGTAGTTCTTGTAGTTGAGCAGGTCTTTTTGGATGTGAGCTTTTATTTAACCTCGGACACAATAAACACGGACTAGTCACTTGCATACAGGTAAATGTATATATTGGAAATACGTTGTCGTGGCTCAACAGTGGCTGAGCTTTCAAAACGATTAAATAATCATATCTCCGTTATTTCTCTGCATATCTTTGAATTTTCTTCAAAAAAATGGTTCAATATACTAGTTGGCCATCCAGAGCCTGAAAAAAAAATCTGTTGGCATTTTTGAGTACATTTTGGCATCCATGCTCAAAGTGTATCTTGATGTGTTTTAAGAAGGATAGGGGTAGATGCCAAGTCTGGAAATGCCCCAAAGTCCCAGAATTAGGTCAAAGGTCAAGTGAGTGCAAATTCTTGTATATACGTCAGATTTTAGCGTTTTTATCAATTAGCTATCCAAAATTATGATTCAAAGTAATGCAAAATCTCTTTTGGATAATACAGCCATGCTATATAAACAAACATCATCATCAAGGCATGATGTGTGTTTGGATCAAAGGTCATTTAGGTGCAAAATCGGTGAAATTTGTAGCAATATTTTATTTATATAGGGGCAAAATTCAAATTTTAAGCTCCCTTCTATCCTAATGGAATATTTTTTTACTGCTATCCTGCTAGGTGTGTGTCTATCGTGTTTGGTAAGCGATGATTTACCATGTTTCCCGCGATCAAATATTCACAATAGGCATGTAAAAGACGTTACTGTATAAAATCAATTTAAATGTAATATAACTAAGAATAACTATTTCATTTTAAAAGAAATATTTTTTTTGCTTAATGCTTTGTATGAATACCTCATTTTATGCAATTATCTATTCTTTTATACATAAGATGTGTTTAAGTTGTTACCTACGTTACATTTTACCATCTGATATTGAGTCATTTCTCAAAGGTATATGTTCCTAGCTACAGCTTTCATGAAGGACTTGGCCATGATCTCATGCTTATAGGACTATAATATATTTCTTTTCTCAATTCACACATTTGTTGTGTTTGTTCTCATCTATGAGTAATTTAAAACACTGTTTACAGGGTCACTACCTGCTAATTGCACATACTAAGCAAAGCTTCATGAAAGCACAAAGACCAAGCCTCCTTTCATTGAACATTAGGCGTGTTGAATCTTTGATAGAATATCGTATATACCATATACAGGATGGAATATTTCCTCACATTGGTCTTCTCATCAGCCTGTTAGCAGATGGTAACATACATAACATAAAGCTAATATACAGGTGCATTTCTAATAATGACCATCCAGTGAAAACATTGTCAACTTTTTGTGGGGTATATCGTGGAAATAGCCCTGACATTAAGGGTAATCCTACATATAACTTTTAACATTTAATTGTAGGGGTATCCTTTCATTTGCACATAATAATGAAATAATATTGATTCAAAAGCAGCATTTCTTTGAAATTAGGCTGCTTGTGTAAACGCATTCATCCATATATAGAAGCAATATAGATATAATATTAAAGGTAACCTCTAATTTTAAGATACCATAAAATATGTATCTATGTCTTTCACAGAGCAACTTTTTATACATTGTAATTGTTTCAGTGTCGATACATTCAATTCTAAGTACCATTATTAAACATATTTTGCTTATTATTTTTTGCAATGATGATAGAGATCAAATGCTATGAGGTTATTGGCATGTGTTTCTTTATGTTATTCTTTTTAACTGTAAAATGCCAATGCAAGTTCTACACCAAATTAAATTTCCCCATGACTCCTTGGGAACACAGGCATTCACCATATCGGAGCACCTGATGATTTGATTGTGTTCATAGTTTTCCATCAGTTTAGGGTCATTTCTTAGTATTTAGAGTAAATGTGTCCTGAAATGGTTATCTAGTATGTACATTTACTAGCATAATCGGTTTAACATCTCTGATTTGCTTGATGTATATAAGATCCTAAGGTAGTTAAATCGCCTGTTCTAGTGTAGAATCTATCTGTTAACCATGACAATTTGTTAAAACAGGGATTTATTGCATATAAGGTTGGTGACTTACAAAATGGTATCTACTGCTTGTAGATACAAGTGCAATATATCAGATTGGATAGCACTTGTAACTGGTAACATACTCGAAATGTGTAGTTTTAATATGGCATTACTCTTGAAATAAAACTGAACTATTTTCCTTTCACTATATACAAGACAGTCCTCAAACAGTGTTAGTCTTCACAAATATCTACAAGGATATAGGTACAAGAGTGCGCAAGTGTATGCTTAAATTGCTTTCTGCAAGCTGTTGTCAGCAATGTTGTTCACATTTTCGATGGTTTTGCATATATATTTAAGACTATCACAATAAGCCTAATTTAGTAAACCTTCTAAAACCAACAAACAGACCATAACTCACTTTTCATAGGACATATATAAAACATGTACAAGGGTAACAAATAACTCAACAAAATTAAATAGTGCATAAACAAATCTAAAAACAAACTATCTTGTGAATAAGAAAAGCAAAGAAATCAGCTGCATGTGACACTACTTTTTCAACATTCAGTTTATTCTGTGAGTTTCAGAGATGCAAACCATACTTGTGAATTTTGGGAGTCATGTTTATGTTTTATGCTTAAGAATAAACCAGTCAACTGATCTTTAAAATAAAGCAGCACTAGCGTTCGAATGATTTGTTGTTTATGTTACCATGAAATATGTTCAGATGTTTTACAAGACTGCTACATGGCTCAGGTAACCTTATCTCAACCAACCTTAGTCTAAGATAATTAACAAGCAGAATAGTTTCTATCAGAATTGCTACAGAATATAATAAGATAATCATCATTACAATATGATATGACATCTAGTTCAACAAAACATAGAATATTTTAATGGAGACAGATGATAAATTAATTTTATAATGTAATTGTCAACAGTGAAAAGTTAAAGTTAAAAGAATTCAGCATACAAGGAAAATATTTAATACTAGATCTATGTAACATCCTATATTTGGACACAAACCTTGCTGGTTCTGTACTACCATGTTATATTTGCAATCTTCAAAACCCTATACCTGCTATAGAAGACACTCAACACTACCACTGCCTTAATTCCTGCCTTGCCACTAGATGTATGAAATATTGCTATGCTATTTTAAATAAATTATTGATATTAAGTCAATATTTAAATCATGATGTAGGTTGCATGTTTATCGTTATGTACCATTGCAAGAAATCTGAAAACTGCAATATGAATGTAAAAGTACCAAGCAAATTACAAAAGGTAATCGAGTAAGACCTTCACATATTGCAGACCAACCCATAGCACTCTTTTAAATTAAGTCTTATATAGAATAAAATGTGTGTAGTATATGTAAGCGAATTGTGGAGAGCAGAAAATTTTATATAAGCCTAACAACAATTTACTACCTTTATCCATTTAGGCACCTTTTGTTACCTACGTTACCTCATTAATATATGTGCAGCAATTTAAGATCCATTGTTGTTAATATAGTTATAATTTGATTTCATTATAAAAGATATTTTGCCAATTCATATGCAATGTAAATAATAGAAAAATGAATCTGTAAGCAGCTATGCGTTAAATGCTGGAGCCAGTACAAATTACTTACTAATTAGCATATATAAAAAAATTACTTTATTTCACTCCATTGCAAGATAAAAGTTATAAACAACTTCAAATATATGAAAATGAACATTTTTAATTAGAATATAGATCAAAATCATGTATATTTCAGGTCAGGTATCATGGTTTATTCTAATACATGTAATTTATGAAGTCATTATCTTCAATTTAGTATAAAATGTAACATAAGTATCGCTGACGAGCAGAAATACATATCACAGATGTATGCAATTGATTTTTATGTCTAATTTAAACATTTAGTGCTTCAACTGTTTCACTAATATTATTAAAATAAATCAGCATTAGCCTTGTATTGTGTGCACTGTTATTTTCAATGTCAGTAGGGTAACGTTGATTAAAGGTGATTTATAGAAAAATGACCACTGAAAAATTATCAAATTATGGATTTCAAAGGCCACAAGACATGTCCAAAACTGAAAATAGTTTTACTTTCTGAGAGATGCAGCAAACTCTCAAAGTAGCCCATATATATATATCAGTTTAGCCGAATTGAGGGAGAATTTCCGTCAGAATTGCACAAACTTACGATGTTTGTCTTTGTAAAATCCATAAAAGGATGCTTCCAAAGAGGTTCCTTTAATGATAAACATGTTAACTTAAGCTTTCTGAAAGACTTCTACCCTTTTTAGAGTTTAGAAAACATCTTGTTGTTGGACCAGAGAAAAAAAGAAACCCAGTTTGTAAAAATGTTCCGATTATTGCACTTGATGACCTTTGACCCCATTTTAAAGTCGACATATGAACATTTAGTTATAAAAAACATTTTCTTAATGTGTTTCAGACTTATAACTATAAGCATACAAAATTTGGCTTGAAATGAAATATGTTTACATATAAAAAGATAAAGTTGTTTTACAGAAGTACGTATTTTCTCATTTTTGCACTCAATGACCTTTGACCTAATTTCTGGCCTTCATATGCAAATTCAGACTTGGCATTCACCCCTATGGCTTTGTACACATGCTAAATATTATGTTAAAAGTGGTCTAACAAATGTACTCAAAAATGCCAACAAAACCAAAAATATGCATCTTTTTTCGATTCGGATTGCCAACTATACTATCTTTAAGACTGTGTTGTAATATTTATTGAATGCTTATCTGTCTTTATGAACATCAGCAAGACACCTATGTACCCTTTTTAGCTTTTTTCGGCACTTTTAGCCAAACATCGTCAGAAATCAACATAAAAAGATGAGAAAACTTCAATTCTTTTTACTATAACTCGTAATATTTCAGCTTGGCATACCGGGAGTAACCTCTTAAAATCTCGTGTATGTTCAGAATCAATTTATTGGCTGTAGTACGTTGAAATAGCGCTAAAATAAAGCCTCGACAACATAACTTTGTATTTTTGCCAGTGACCAGTTCGTTCATACTGGGTCCAAGATTAAACCCAAAGACGTACAGGTTTTACTTGCACGCTGCATAAAGTCAAATACATCATTTTATAGGGGTTTGAGTGACAACCCAGTAGAATACAGGACGGAAATTCTGTACTAATTGTATCAATATGTTTACCATGCGCGGATCAAGACAGTTTTGACATAGGGGGTCCAACTTTGACAAGGTTTTTCTTGATGAGGGGAGGAAGGATCCAAATAGAACTAGAACCAGTATTGATAAGAAACCATATAGTTTTGTTAATTTTCAGGGGGGTCCGGACCCCCTGCCCCCCCCTCTGGATCCGCACATGTATATGACACTACATCAGTATAATAATTATTATAGATGGTGCAATCAGAGTGAAGGCAGCTCTAGACTATGAAACTCAACTACCCTCATACACAGTTGACGTGACATTGAATGATGGGTACAATGATTCAGTGACACGCCCATTTACAATTCGAGTCCTGAACGTCAACGAGCCGCCAGAATGGAACGCTAATCCTACCTCATTAACCTATAATGAGGGAAAAGTAAGTATTATATGAACTTTGGGTACTGTAAAGGCGGCACCTCATGAATGCGTCAACATTAGACATAGGTAAAAGCTGAAAATGAGGCGTGGTGTTATTCAAAAGTAAGTGAATTATCTTGCACCATAGCCTCAGTCACATTATTTAGTTCTTAAAACGCCAGCAAAATAACTGCATCTGAAAATGTCTATTTAACATAAGCATAGAGGCAAACATTGTGGAGCAGTCTGATCAGGAGCAGTCTAATCTGGGTCCACACTGTTTTTCTATGAGGCTTCAAATATTCTAGTGGACGACAAAAAAACACATACATTATGTGATTATGCGCTTTGAGGGTTAATAAATGTGAGTTCAGTGTGTGTACGTATAGGATTTTCACGAAATGCACGCACGTTTGCACGGCACAAACAACTTATTAATTCTTCACCAAATTATAAAAATATCCTGATTTCCTTTGTTTAGCAGATGAAATCGCCCAAACACGCCAAGCTATGAATATTAAAGTTGCCGCCTTTACAGTAAGTGACAGGTCTATTAATAGGACTAAACATATTTGAGCCAGGATCCAGGGGTAAAAGTTGGCAAGTTTGTACATCCAAGATTTATATCAGACTGTGCATCTTAGCAATGTGGACAGAGTTTTAATTTTCTGCAAAAAGTAATGGTGTATCCTTGGCTACCCCCAAAATGCTCATAGAAGACTATTCACGCATGTAAGCACAAGCTGATCTGATATGCAAAACCAGTTTAAGCCCTCAAGAAAAAGTATTTTACTGGCCGTTTTAAGGTGTTGCTTCTTTTCAATTTATGTTTTTGTGTTTGCCATGCTTTCTTGTCTGTTCATTGTAGCCTTGTGGTCACCTGCTAGGAAAGGGCTGACCTCTTGGTCCTACTTTTGGCACTCTTGTGTATGATGTTTTATTGTGTTTTTGTCACTTTCCCATGTGGTGTCCTGGGTCAGGTGTGGTGCTTAATTGTATCAATTCCTGGTCTTTGACTTCTTTTTTACTTTGATAGACACACATTTCAATTTTCATGATTCACATATATGCCATAACCTCAGATAGTCAATTTGTGAGATCATTGAAAAGCTCAAGTGAGATTTCACATAAATCTTAGATTTTTCTTACACTGCGCTGTTCTTTGTCGTAAGAAGTAATTATAAATTTTATAAAATTAGAAAGGTGTGAATGCTGCATGATGAACTCTTTAAGCTCTTCACGACCCATGAACATTCTAGGAGGATGTGGGTGGGGTGGGTGGGCGGGTGGATCGGTGGGTGAGTAGGTAGGTACTTAGTAGGTAAACAATTCATAGTGGAATGCAAACAGTGTATAACTTGTATTTTCGCTTACTGTAAAGGCGGCAGCTTTAATATTCATATCTGGGCGTGGTTTGGCTATTTCATCTGCTAAGGAAGGGGAATCAGGTTTTATTTGTAATTTGGTAAAGTGTTAAACAGCTTTTTGGGCCGCGCAAACGTGCATGCATTTCATGAAAATCCTACCAGTATACACACTGAACTCACATTCATTAACCCTTAAAGCGCATAATCACAACATGTATGTTTTGTCGTCCACCAAACCATTTTTAGATAAACAGTGTGAATCCAGATCAGACTGCTCCTACAGGAGCAGTCTGATTTGGATCCACAATGTTTGCCTCCCTGCTTATGTTAAATAGACATTTTCAGATGCAATTATTTTGCTGGCGTTTTAAGGACTAAATAATGACTGAGGTTGTGGCACAAGATGATACAGTTACTTTTGAATTAAATCACCCTCCTATTCAGCTTTTACCTATGCCTAAGGGTGACTAGTCCTAAGTACGCATTCATGAGATGCCGCCTTTACAGTAAGCGAAAAGTCAAGTAATATACATAGGTCAGAAATCACTGTTGTAGATCAACAGCGAACAAACGAGATATGAGCACAGGGGTTCTTAAGTTGCACAGTACACATAATAATGAGCCGCGGCATGAGATTTCCAACAATTTAACATTTTGACATGCGTAGACTCAGACGACCCTATGCAGCCTCCTTTTAGTTTAGAAACTCAAAATGCTGTTCGATCAGTAGCTTAACATTCATCGAACACTCAAGCGACTAGCAAAGGCTCAGATTAGACTGCGCGTATGCGCAGGCTGATCTGAGGCTTTGCTGGTCGCACATACCACATTGTTGGAAATCTTATGCCGCGGCTCAAATGTCTTAGCAGAATATACTGATCAGCTGGCTTCTAGCCTCCACTTTTCCAGTACTATGAGAGTCTGGATGGGGTAAAGTGATTAGTGAAAATAATGGCCATTTTTTATAATGAATAGTGAATAATGAGCCAAAAAAATAATGAATAGTGAATAATGAGGGTCGAACAATTAATGAATAATCCTATTTTGTTAACGTATAGAAGAAAAAAATAATGAATAGTGAATAATCAGATTTCTTTGCCACCTTTCTTACTTTCAATTAATAACCCAAAACTTTAATGAGATGAATAATGGGCTAAATTTTTAATGAATAGTGAATACCAGACCCCCCATCCAGACCCTAATATGAGCCGCAACATGTGATTTCCAACAATTTGACATTTTGACAAGTGTAGACTCAGACGAGCCTGTGCAGCCTCCTATTAAGCTTAGAAACTCCAGATGGTGTTCAGTCAGTAGCTTAACAATCATTGAACACTCAAGCAACTAGCAAAGGCTCTGATTAGACTGCGCGTATGCGCAGGCTGATCTGAGGCTTTGCTGGTTATACCACATTGTTGGAAATCTCATGTTGCGGCTTATATGTCTTAGCAGAGTATACTGATCACGAGTTTAATAAATTCAATAATACAGGAGCAAGAATTGTTAGATTTTATTTATCATATGTCCTTAAGAATACTTTGAAATATTATTTCTGCCGTAAAAAGGTAATTTTTTTGTCATTTTGTACGCAACGTTTGTTATGGACGTCATAACGTTTCCTGAAAATATGTAAACCACTATTATCGATTTTATTGCACAGCATTATATCACTCCTAGACGTGATGTCATATGATAAAAGGTGGTAATATTTGGAAAAAAAATTGGATCTGTGCGCATATCAGGTGAAAGCAGCACTAAGTACTGTAAATTCGGAATTTTTCGCGAGCGTTTTATTTTCGCGAAAATTCGTATATGGGAAGTTTTGTGAAAATAAAATCCTCGCCAAATGAAGAAATCATTATGTCGTTTACTGATATAGGTAAATCATACCCTTGTCGTGAATTTTAAAGTTGTAAATATGTCTTTAAGTGCTATTCGCGAAAATAAAATTATCGTGAAAATTTCGGATTTACAGTAGAAAGAAAGGCAAACACCAGGAACAGCATTTATATGTTAGACATACATCTACAACATGTGTGGATCAAGAGAGGGGACAGGGCCCCCCCTGGAAAATCACAAGTTATATGGGTTTCTATAAGGAATAAGCAACTGGACCCCCCTGGAAAAAGTTGGACCCCCCCCCCCCCCCCCCCCGTGGAAAATGTTGGACCCCCTCTAGAACCTTGAAAAATGATAGTTTCTTTGAAATAAACCATTTTACGTCTGTAAATTAAGCTGAGGACTAAAAAAAAACGTCAGAACAGTTTTTTGTCAGGTTAACCTGGACCCCCCCCCTGACGAAAATTCCTGGATCTGCGCATGCAGGTGGTCCAGACCCCCCCCCCCCCCCCACCTCTCAAGAATATAGCGTTTCTTAGCAATATTGGTCCGGAACGCCTGTAAAACCACAAAGCTACAGGCCAACATTCAGTGTTGGGCCACCATCGGCCCGCAAGCAAAACACCATTTTAATGGTGTTTCGATGGCAGACCTATAATGGCCCACTTATTGTGGTAATTGTATCCTCTCTCCCCTGATCAACTAAAAATAATCATAAAAAAAGTTGGACCCCCTCTGAAAAAGCTTGCTGGATCCCGGCATGTACAAGAAGTGGAAAAATAAGTAAATAATTGGCCATGGTCAGGCCCCCGATTCCGTTAAAGGCCTGATTCAATTAACTTATGGAACGTTACAGGGTACAAAATATAAATGACTATTTAAAATTATGTGCTGTATCAGGTAATAAAAACATGGATTTCCAGCAATGTGGTAGGTGCGACCATCAAAGTCTCAGATCGTCCAACTCATATGCACTCTGATCAAAGCCTTTGCTAGTCGTGTGAATAGTCTACAACTGTAAAGCTACTGGCTGAACATCATTTAGAATTTCTAAGCATACAAGGAGGCTGCACAGGCTCGTATGAGTCTACACTTGTCAAAATGCCACATTGTTGACAACCACATGAGCCGTGGCATGAGATTTCCAACAATGTGGTATGTGTGACCAGCAAAGGATCAGACCAGCCTGCGCATACATGTAGTCTGATCAGAGTCTTTATAGTCGCATGATAACTCTATGAATATTTAGCTGCTGATGCTGACCGAACATCATGTGGGGTTTCTAAGCCTAAAAGGAGGCTGCACAGGTTTATCTGAGTATATTCATGTCAAAATGCCAAATTGTTGGAAATCTCATGCCGCGGCTCACATGTCGTGGCTCACTTGAACTGATTCTTCATGTCTTTTGCAGGGTGGAGATTTGGTTGGTTGTCCGAATTTTGATGTCACAGACCCAGATGGAAACAAGGTTGAGTTAACAATGAGTTGCCCTACAGGAAAAGGCATATTCCACCTCGACCAGGAAGATAATTGTATATACATGACTGCAGAATGGGATCTTGATGACAGGAGTAAATCACCCAGACCAGTGTTGGAGACAATACCATGTAAAGTCACGGCTACTGACCCTGGTCATCTATTTGCTGATGTAGATGTAAGTTGAGTAGAATTATATGGGCCCCGACGCGAGAAAACCTGTCTTCGGGGTTTCCGACATAGCGAGATTCAAACCAGCCTGCTCAGCTACAGAGACTAGCTAGAAAATTAACCAATCGCTTGTATTAAGCCAGGATATGATACTTTTCAATAAGCGAATAACAAAGGCGCTGATCAGACTTCCCGTATGCGCAGGCTGGCCTGCCCCTTTGTTGTTCGCAAACCATCGCAGACAGATTTTCTTGCGGCGAGGCCCATATCAGCTTTTACATGCAGAAAGGACTTGGCATATTTTGGGAACAACAAATGCGCAGACCAGCCTGCGCATCGGCGCAGTCTGATCAGTGCCTTTGTTATTCGCTTGTTGGAAAGTATCATATCCAAACTTGCTACAAGCGAAATTTCACTATTCTTGCTAGTCTCTGTAGCTAAGGAGGCTGATTTGAATCTGACTTTGTAGGAAACCCCAACGAAAGGTTTTCTTTACATGCGCAGATCCAGAACCTGGGATATGGGGGGCTGTAATATTTAGGAATAAAACCCTTTGTACACCCCTAAATAGGTACTTTGGTGACAATGAAGACCAAGATAAAATATGCATAATGCTGCATTTCATTTTGATCTGCACTGTTTGTAAAGGGAGAAAATATCTTCAAACAAAAGAATACAATATAATTTTTTTATTATAGCCTGACATGCCCAGTATTCTAGGGTTCCCACGAGCTCTGGAAATCATGGAAACCTGGAAAATTACAGATAAAAGTTCCATGCATGGAAAAATCATGGAAATTAAAAAACCTGAATAATCATGGAGAAAGCATGGAATTTTGTGAAATAATTTGATGAAACTTCCAGTATCCAGAAAACTAGTAGTCAGACACAAAAGTTTTGTGTGTCTTGCAGCTAGTTTTCTGGCTACTGGTGGTTTCAAGTTTTAATTATTTCAAAATGCGTGCATAGTCTAACAAGCATGCTTTCTTTAAATACATTGCTGTTCTGCATCCATGCTCTGCATGGTGAAGATGCCGCTAAAAGGGGAGGTTGGAGGCTGTGTATTAAATATTCATGGAAATTACATTGTTGATCATGGAAAATCACGGAAAATTCATGGAATTGTGTTTTTAATGTCTGTGGGAACCCTGTATGTACAATAAACTATCACAAGTTTATTCTATCAAACAAGAAGGAGGATCCCATTAGGCCAGAATATTTTATTAGTTGATTTACAAACCTACTTCTGTAATTTTCAAGAAGTAGAAATAAAATAAAATTTAAATTCTAAAATTATTATTTATTTTATCCACCGACTCTAAGTAAGAAAGAGGGCAAAGATCAGGAATCGATACAATCAAGCACTACGCCTGACCCAGGATACCAATGGGAAAGTGCCAACGTCACAATTAGACATCACAAACATCATAATCTAAGTATTATTTGTTTTGTTGAAAAAAATATTTTTTTAAGGTTCTGTCTGATTTTTGAGAGTGAAACTGTTCAAAGTGAAAGTCCTACGCAGATTTTCAGGAAAATTAGGAAGTTTTTAAATATTTGATACAGACTTGGCTTATTTTACTAGCTTTACTGTTTTGTTCTGGAGATATTAATAAAAAATGCTCTGAAAATGACCAGTCAACTGGTCATTTTCAGAGCTTTTTTATTTTTTTGCGTCCATCCGATCCTAAATCTGAAAAAAATCCCGTAAATCAACTAAAAACATATTCTGGCCTTAGTATAAGAGGTGTTTCATGTTTATTTGAACAAATTTGAAAATGCCGTTACTCATTTATTTCTCATTATATTTGGTAATAATTTATTTCCAACGGTTAGTCTGATCTCTAGGAATACGCAGTCATCAAATAACCAGTTCTAATTTTTATTTACTGGTTTGAAACAGTCTCTTAAGATAGTAGTCAAATTTTAAGCGTTTAAAAATACTGTCTGAAACTAAATGTACTCAATCTTTCTCGAATAATTTCTCTAAAAGATATGAAGTTTTTCTCTTGGAAACTTTTATATATTGTACATAAATAATTTAAGTGTGTTCTGCTAGAAAATAAAGCATTCCAGCTTGATATTTACTTTTTGGAAGCGACTTGAACATCAAATTTTAGGGTTTACAGTTTCCATAGCAACACTAAATTGTATGCAAAATGCTCAATTGCAATATTTGATGATCAGTTTTATCAGCGATAGATACTTAAAATATCAAAGAAATTGAGTCGGTTGTGAGTTTTGATAATTTGTTCTCTAAAACTGTTCCAAGACACATTTTATACATGAGATACCCATTTGGGCACTTGTATGGAAGAACTTATTAAGCCCAGTTTCCAAGCAAAAACAGGCACATATAAGCTGTGTCTCATTTGAAAAATAGACTGAGTGTTCCTCTAAACTTAAAGAAAATCTCACACTTAAATACGCATTTTCTTAGAAGATACACCGGTTTTAGCTCTTAAAATCAGTAAAAGGGGGGATGGGATGTATTAAGGGCAGCCGTGTTATTAATATGCTTTAGATTGCCATCTTGTCTACTTGGCAATACCAGGGACATGTCCGTTATGCATGAAAAAGCAAAATGTGTTTGTATTATTTATATGCAACCGCAAAAATTGAAATTCAAATTTGTTCAAATACACATAAAACAGGTCTCGTATATAGGGTTAAATTTACAGAATGCAACTTTTGTTTAATTTGATTCCTTAAGTCCAAGTCAACAATTTTTCAGTTATGTCTGAAATGATCTTTCTTGGTTGAACTTACTAAGTAATTACTAAGCAAGGATAAATGAGTCTTGCTCAAAGACCCAACACAGTGACGCTGGTGAGGCTTGAACCTGCAACCCCTCAATCTTAAGTCAAGCACTCTGCCTCTGAGCCTCTGAGCGCCCAGAAGTTCTTCAAACCCAAACCGATTCGGCTTTGGGGTCGACAAGATGTCGTGAGGCTGCAACCCACAACCCCTCGATCTCTCTAACCTCACTACACAGTTTCAGCTTTAGAGTCGATAAAATGCTGTGAGGCTCAAACCCACAACCCCTTAATCACCAGTCAAGCAATCTACCACTGGGCTACCACACTCCCATCGTAGGCATCTGAAGTTCTCTAAACACACTACACAGTTTAAGCTTTGAGGGTTCACAAGAAACATGTATTCATATTATATGACTTTTTGGGTACTGCAAAGGCGGCACCTCATGAATGCGTAATTAGGACTGGTCAACCTTAGAAATTAGTAAAAGCTGAAAGGCGTGCTTTTATTCAAAAGTAACTGTATCACCTTGCGCCATTACCTCAGCCAAATTATTTAGTTCTTAAAACGCCAGCAAAATAACTGCATCTGAAAATGTCTAATTAACATAGGCATACAGGCAAACATCGTGGACCCAGATCAGACTGCTCCCACAGGAGCAGTCTGATCTGGGTCCACACTGTTTGTCTTTGAGGCTTCAAATATTTTAGTGGAGGACAAAAACATACATTTTGTGATTATGCGCTTTAAGGGTTAATTAATGTGAGTTCAGTGTGTATACGGTTAAGATTTTAATGAAATGCACACACATTTGCACGGCCCAAACAACTCAATAATTCTTCACCAAATTATAAATAGAACCTGATTTCCCTTTTTAGCAGATAAAATGGCAGAACAACTCCCAGATATGAATATTAAAGTTGCCCCCTTTACAGTAAGCCAAACTAATACTACATCAAACTTTCAATTTATATTTTTTCATACTTAAACATAGAGGAATGCTAACCTCATAGATGCTTCCAAACCTCGCTCAAAAGTCACTCAAAAGTTAATACCTGATATCTTCACATGACATCACACGCATTTGCACGGCCCAAACAACTCAATAATTCTTCACCAAATTATAAATAGAACCTGATTTCCCTTTTTAGCAGATGAAATGGCAGAACAACTCCCAGATATGAATATTAAAGTTGCCCCCTTTACAGTAAGCCAAACTAATACTACATCAAACTTTCAATTTATATTTTTTCATACTTAAACATAGAGGAATGCTAACCTCATAGATGCTTCCAAACCTTGCTCAAAAGTCACTCAAAAGTTAATACCTGATATCTTCACATGACATCACGTCTAGGTGTGATATAATTTCATGCAATCAAATGGCTAAGCCACTAGTTGTTTACAGATTTTCAGGAACTTTTAATGATGTGATTATCACGTTTTACGGCAGAAATGAGATTTCAAAGTGATCTTAGTCATATGATATATCATATAACATTTGTGCTCTTGTATTATTAAATTTATTAAACTCGTTATGAAGAAAGAGATAAAATGCTTGGCAAGCCTTGCATTTTATCGTTTTTCCCAAACTCATTTAATACTAGCCTTACCGGCGTCACTGTGTTGTGTCATTAAGCAAGATCATTAATCCTAGCTTAGTACTGGTTCAACCTGGGAAGACATGTCCTTTTATAACTGAATGATTTTGATGGGACGTAAAGAATCAAATAGCACATTAATAACAGCTTTAACCATAAGTTTTATCTATCTAGAAATAGTGGGTCAAGCAACTGCCTTAAAGGTGCTTGAGATGAATAATTATTTTTTTCTCTGGCCCTCATAAAGCATTTGTTTGTGTTAGATAATCTTTTACAGCAGTCACTATGAATATTGATGGTTTCTCTGGAAAACCTTTCAGTTCAGTACCATAATAGGGCCTTGACGCGAGAAAACCTGTCTTTGGGGTTTTGCGATCAACACATGCACAGACCAGCCTGCGCATTGGCGCAGTCTGAACAGCCCCTTTGAAATTCGCTTTTTGGAAAGTATCATATCTAAACTTGCAACGAGCAAAATTTTAATTGTCTAGCTAGTCTCTGTGGCTGAGAAGACTGCTTTGAGTCTTGCTTTGTCGGAAACCCCAAAGACAGGTTTTCTCAAGACGAGGCCCATGTGATCTAGATGTTTTCCTGGTTCTGTCAGGGTTTCCACAAGCTCTGGAAATCATGGAAAATCTGGTACATCACTAAAAAAAGTTCCATGCATTGGAAAAATCATGGAATTTGAAAAAACCTGAATAATCATGGAAAAATCATGAAATTTTGTGAAATAATTTGACGAAACCACCAGTAGCCAGAAAACTAGTTCTGGGGCACTTGTGTGTCCGACAAAGTGTCCGACAGCCAGTTTTTCTGTCTACTGGTGGTTTCAAGTTTTAATTAAATCAAAATTTATGCATTGTCTGTCTACAAGCATGCCGTTCTTGCTGCATTCCGCATTTATGGTCAGCGTGGTGAAGATGTTGCTAAAAAGGGAGGTTGGAGGCCGTGCATAAGTCATGGAAATTACATTGCTGATCATGGAAAATCATGGGAAAATGATGGAATTGAGTTTTTGAATTTCAGTGGGAGCCCTGTTCTGTGTGTTTTACGCCAGAATTTTTTTATTAATTGATTTACGAACCCTCCTACTGTAATTTTTGAGAAAGTAGGAAAAAAAATATTTTTTAGTTTATCCTCTGACTCTAAATATTATTTGTTTTGATGAAAGAAAAATGATATATTTTTGAGGTTCTGTTTGTGTATTTTTGAGAGTGACACTGTTAAAAGTGATTGTCCTATAAAACAGGAAAATCATGGAATATTTAAAGATTTAATACAGACTGTTGGTCAAATACTGTTTGTTCTAGAGAGATTTAAAAAAGCTCTGAAAATGAAAAAAAACTAAAAGAAGCTCTGAAAATGACCAGTTCACTGATCATTTTCAGAGCTTTTTTATTTATTTATTTTTTCGTCCCCACAACCCTAAATCTGAAAGAAATTCCCATAAATCAACTAATAAAAAAATTCTGGCCTTAATAGATGTGAAAAATGTAATTACACTTCACAGTCGTTGAGAATGTTATCTTCCTCATTTATTAAACAAATGATTTGGTAGCTCTGACCTGTTAATAGCATAAGTAATATACATGTTGATTTGCTAACTGTAGAAAAATAAGCTTGAATCCAAAAGATTTTATATATTCCAAACCACAATCTGGGTGTTGATGAATACCTTGGTAAACTAAGCTCCTTTCTTTAATTTCCTTATTAAAAAGTGTGATCCATAATCTAAGTCTCCTTCAGATAACACATGGAAAACACTACCCAAAGCACTATGTATATATACCTCTTCATTATATACCTGTAAATGATACAACTTTTGAACTGTCTGTTTTCTGGCCATCTGATAGTCAGTCTGATTAACAAAATGAGGTTTTCTGATTCCATATTATTATCCTTTAAATTGAGATTAACGTTGGTTATCTGTTTTTGCGGCAACATTATGTAAAGTTAATTTCAAGCATGGAACCAGAGATGGAATCATGATGCTGTAATGTAAGAAACGAAACTTGAAGGCATAAGTTCTCGCAATTTTTTTCTAAATTAAAGACCAAAACAATGTATAAAATCAAAAAAATGACAGAAAACATGTTATTATGATAGCAACTTGATCTGGGGTACAGTATCACGTCTCGGGGATTAGCCCATATCATCGGATCACCCTCAATGCTTCAAGTCCTGTGTGATCTGATGATATGAGCTAATCCACTTGGAGAGAAACAGAACGCCAGATCAAGGTACTATATTATAATAATATGTATATACTTGATTCTTTGAGATAAACTGAACAAAAAAGGTATAACACTATCTGCAGAGGGCTTTAGTAGTTCATTTATTTTGAACTGGAAAAGACAAAACATCGTAATTTCAAGAAAACTATCATAGTGTCAAACAAATTGGACCCAGATCGGAGTGTAAGCCATTTGCAAAGGATATCAGCAGATGACAAAGCCGCAACTATCATAGACTCTTATTTTATGCTTTCTATAGTTTGAAATTACCATTGAAGAAATAAATGACAACCCACCCATATTGAATCAGGACATGTATGCGGAACTATCAAAGACTCTTATTTTATACTTTCTATAGTTTGAATTTACCATTGAAGAAATAAATGACAACCCACCCATATTGAATCAAAGTAACTATCAAAGACTCTTATTTTATGCTTTCTATAGTTTGAATTCATCATTGAAGAAATAAATGACAACCCACCCATATTGAATCAGGACATGTATGCGGAACTATCAAATACTCTTATTTTATGCTTTCTATAGTTTGAGATTAACATTGAAGAAATAAATGACAACCCACCCGAATTGAATCAGGACATGTATGCGGTATGTGTCCCGGTGGGTTCTTCAGGGACAGATCTACTTACTGCCACGGCCACAGATGAGGATGTACAGGCGAAGCACAGACAACAAAAGTGGACGTTAGCTGGTGGTGGGCCTTTCAGCGTGGATGAAAATGGCGTGATTACTGCAGGAGACGTCTCATCTTATGGGGACAAGGGTTATTTTCCTCTGGAGCTCATGGTCTCTGGTAAGGCTGTTTTAAATATGAGCCGTGACATGTTATTTCCAACAAGGTGGCATTTTTCTCGCCAACTTATCGCTCAAGACAAGCTGTTCCATAGGCAAAACTCTGTATGGAATTTCCTCATCCCATCCACGTGACCTGCTTATCCCATCCACATGACCTGCTTATCCCATCCGCGCGACTTCAAATTATAACTATTTAGGATGTTTTCAGAGCAATTCACGCCTAAATATAATGTAGAAATATCTGAATGGCAATATTTAGTGCGTCCGCCATTTTCGCATTGTTGGCTGACGTTTAAAACATTTCTGACGTCACTAAAATGCAACAACAATGTGACACACGTTATTGACCCAGTTTGCCGCCACGACGTCTTTGTCAATAGATACTGATACCAAAGTTAGTTTCAAACCCCAATAAAAACAAAACCGACGCTTGAATTGCTATTTCGCTTCCGTTTTTAGGTGCTAAACTATGTTAACACCCTTTTCTGCATCTGGAAAATTCGTTGGTAAACTTATTTTTAACATTGGAACATACGCAAAAAATCTAAACAAATATGCGGATCTGACAGAATTCATATAAAACCTTAAAAAGTCAAAAAGTGGGGGAGAAAAAGTATCCATCATGATGTATTGTTGTGGGACAAGAAAATCCCACCCTGGGACCTGAATAATTTCGTCAGAAACTCTGCAGAGCCTCGTTTCTGACGAATTATTCTGGTCCTTGGGTGGGATTTCCTTGTCCCACAACAATACATATAAAGGATACTCTTATTCACTGTGGATGAAAATGGCGTGATAACTGAAGGAGGCGTCTCATCTTATGGGGGAACCATTATTTTCCTCTGGAGCTCATGGTCTCTGGTAAGGCCAGATTTTTTTTATTAGTTGATTAACGGGATTTTTTTCAGATCTAGGGTCGGGGGGACAAAAAAATAAAATAAAAAAGCTCTGAAAATGACCAGTTGACTGGTCATTTTCAGAGCTTTTTTTTCAGACCTTTTTTTTTTTTGTTAATATCTCCAGAAAAACAGTAAAACTAGTAAGGTAATCTTTAAATATTGCATCGTTTTCCTAAAAATCTGGACAGAACAATCACTTTTAACAGTGTCACTCTCAAAAATGCACAGACAGAACCTCACAAAATATCATTTTTTTTCAACCAAACAATTAATATTTAGAGTCGGCAGATAAAATAAAAAAAAATTTTTTAGAAATTAAATTTTATTTTTTCCTACTTTCAGGAAAATTACAGTAGGAAGGTTCGTAAATCAACTAACAAAAAATTCTGGCCTAAGGCTGTTTTAAATATGAGCCGCAATGTGCGATTCCCAAGAAGGTGGCATTTTGACAAGTTTCCTCAGAAGAGCATGTGCAGCCTCTATTTAAGCTTGGAAACTCCAAATGATGTTGGGTCAGAAGCTAAACAGTCACAGAATATTCAAGTGACAAGGAAAGGCTCTGGTCAGACTGCGTGTATCAGACTGTGCTAATGCCAAGGCTGATCTGAACCCTTGCTGGTCGCAAATATCTTATTGTTTGAAATCTCATGCTGCCGCTCATATTATTTTACTCATAAGTGGTGATGGATCTTTCAGCATTACCAAGAAGGTATGATTACACAGGGTTTGCACAGGCTTGAAAGGACTTGAATATACAGGACTGTCTTGAAAAGTTCTTAAAAATGAAATTTGCCTTGAAAAGTACTTGAAAACCCTTCACCAAATTTTATATATGCATTTATATTTACAAGATCTACGTTTAGATTTACACACATCATTTTTCGCATAATTGTACGAGAGTTATGGCTTGATTTACTCCAAAATTTCGTTGCCACTCAATATCTTGAGAACAAATGGAGAGATTTTTATGAAACTTTATATACCATTTATACTGAAAAGATCTGTATTAAGATTTTAAGCTGTCATTTTTCGCAAATTTGATAGAGAGTTATGGCCCTTGATCGATGTCAGAACCACATTACCACTTAATATCCTGAGACGCTCCAGCCTTTTACTGCATGCAAGGCACTGCAGCTGGGCTTTTAATCAGATACTCTGACAATCTAGTTACTCTTAAATCATTGTCTGCTGGTATTGTCTGCTGATAACCTTCGCATACAGTTTGGACCCAGATTAGGCCTGATAAAATTCTTGGCCTGATCTTGACTTGAACTGTTTAACACTCTGAAATAAGTTTTCAATGTTGATTATTTTGTTTTTTTGTTTGTTTGTTTTGTTGCTTTACGTCCCAAGTCAACAGCTATGGTCATTGCGGGACGGTCAGTTCACCTAACCACACTTTTTCCTGGGCAGGCTTGAACAAGCGGTTAACCAGTAATTCGTGCACATACTTTCGCTTGTAACTGACAACAACCCTTCTTGAATGAATCAGTGGAAGGGGGAGAATTACCGTAGAAATCATTTCATGATCAATCTCCACGAAAGTATGGGACCGGACCGGGATCGAACTCGAGACCCCTGGATCTGCAGCCAGATACGCATCTGTAGCCAGACACGTTACCGACTGCGCTACGCGGCCCGGCATAAAATGTTGATTATGAAAAAATCAGCTGGCGAAAAAAAAACATTCAAAATTACACAGGATGCAAAGAGTTTATTCAATTGTATATCATTTTATAGATGGTAAATACACCGACGTAGCCAGGGTTGACGTCACAATTTGTGAACCACCTCCACCAATGCCGCCTGTTGTGGTTCCACCAAATACCAATAACAATGCTGGTACAGTTGTATCATCCAACGACACACTCTTCTGGCTTATTCCTGCTCTATTGCTCCTGGCTTTGATGGGTGGCCTGTTAGCCTTTCTGGCCTACAGGTGTTACAGAAATGGACAATGGTAAGTGACATACATGTAGGTTTAGATAAACAAACAATTTTAGCGTAAAATTGTAAATATTTTCTTACCCATAATTTTTAGCATATATTTTGTGTGCTCAAAAGAACCGTCTCATTGAGACAGTTCTTTTGAGTACCCACAACATATGTTTTGGTTGAAAAATAAGAAAATTATTTTTCTGGTACGCACTCTTGACTAAAGTCCTGAAGTGATCAATGCACACAGGCTCTGTTGCTCCTATCTTTGATAGGCAGCTTGGTAAAATCAGGACTTTAGTTAAGAATGCGTAGCAAAACATATGTTAAAACTGATGGTTAAGTAAATAATTAGAATTGTACGCTCAAAATTTTTTGTTTATCTAAACCTATTGTAAAATCCTGTCCTATAGGTGTTATAGTACAGGACATTGTTAAGTTGTTAGTACAGTCCCCCTCTCGTACTCTTGGCTTTGATAGGTGGGCTTTTAGCCTTTCTGTCCTACAGGTAATACAGAAATGGACAATAGTAAGTGATAAGTACAGACAGACCCTGTTCAGGGTTCCCACAAGCTCTGGAAATCATGGAAAACCTGGAAAATTACCAAAAAAGTTCCATGCATAGAAAAATCATGGAATTAAAAAAAAACTTAATAATCATGGAAAACTCATGGAATTTTGTGAAATAATTTGATGAAACCACCAGTAGCCAGAAAACTAGCTGTCAGACACACAAAACTTGTGTGTCTGACAGCTAGTTTTCTGACTACTGTTGGTTTCAACTATTTATTGTTTCAAAATGCATGTGCGGTCTACAAGCATGCTTATTTAAATACATTACTGTTGCTGCATTCCATATTTATCTCAGCGTGGTGAAGATGCCGTTAAAAGGGGAGGTTGGAGGCCATGCATTAAAAAGTCATGGAAATTACATTGTTGATCATGGAAAATCATGGAATTGGGTTTTTGAATTTCTGTGGGAATCCTGCCTGTTACTCCTTGTGTTGATGGGCAGCCTAGTATCCTGTCCTACAGGTGTGTTATAGAAGTGATCAAAACACGCAGATCCTGTTAATCCTAGTGTTGATGGGCAGCCTAGAATCCTGTCCTACAGGTGTAATAGAAATGGACAATGTTAAGTGATAAGTACACACAGGCCCTGTTACTACTGGTGTTGATGGGCAACCTAGAATTCTGTCCTACAGGTGTTATAGAAATTAACAGTGGTGAGTGATCAATACACACAAGCCCTGTTACTACTGGTGTTGATGGGCAGCCTAGGATCCTGTCCTACAGGTGTTCTTGATATGGACAATGGTAAAGGATAAGTACAGAAGACCCTGTTACTCCTTGTGTTGATGGGCAGCCTAGAATCCTGTCTTACAGGTGTTACAGAAATTGAAAATGGTAAGTGATAAGTACACACAGGCCCTGTTACTACTGGTGTTGATGGGCAACCTAGAATTCTGTATTACAGGTGTTATAGAAATTGACAATGGTAAAGGATAAGAACAGAAGACCCTGTTACTCCTTGTGTTGATGGGCAGCCAAGAATCCTGTCCTACAGGTGTTATAAAAATTTACAGTGGTTAGTGATAAGTACACACAGGCCCCGTTACTCCAAGTGTTGATGGGCAGCCTAGAATCCTGTTCTACAGGTGTTATAGAACTGGACGATTGGAAGTGATCAATACACACAGGCCCTGTTCCTCCTTGTGGTGATGGGCAGCCTAGAACCCTGTCCTACAGGTGTTACAGAAAAGGACAATGGTAAGTGATCAATACACACAGGCCCTGTTACTACTGGTGTTGATGGGCAGCCTAGAATCATGTCCTACAGGTGTTACAGAAATGTACAATGGTATGCAATTAGTACAGACAGATCCTGTAAATCCTAGTGATGATAGGCAGCCTAGAATCCTGTTCTACAGGTATTATAGAAATGAACAATGGTAAGTGATCAATACACACAGGCCCTGTTACCACTGGTGTTGATAAGGAGCTTGATAGAGAATTCTGTCTTACAGGCGTTTTAGAAATGGACACTGATAAAACGATCAGTGTAGACAGGTTCTGTTACTCCTTGCGTTGATGGGCAGCCTAGAAGCCTGTCCTACAGGTGTTATAGAAAATGACAATGGTCAGAGATCAATAGACACAGGCCCTGTTACTACTGGTGTTGATGGGCAGCCTAGGATCCTCTCCTACAGGTGTTATAGATATTGACAATGGTAAGTGATAAGTATAGACAGGTCCTGTTACTACTGGTGTTGATGGGCAGCCTAGAATCCTGTCCTACAGGTGTTATAGAAATTGACAATGGTAAGTGATCAATATACACACAGACCCTGTTACTCCTAGTGTTCATGGGCAGCCTAGAATCCTGTCCTACAGGTGTTATAGAAATTGACAATATTTAGTGATCAATATACACACAGACCCTGTTACTCCTAGTGTTGATGGACTGCTTAAAATCCTGTCCTAGAGGTGTTACAGAAATTGACAATGGTAAGTGATCAATACACAGGCCCTGTTACTACTGGTGTTGATGGGCAGCCGAGAATCCTGTCTAACAGGTATTATAGAAATTGACAATGGAAAGTGATAAGTACACACAGGCCCTGTTACTCCTTGTGTTGATGTGCAACCTAGAATCCTGTCCTACAGGTGTCATAGAGTTTGACAATGGAAAGTGATCAATACACACAGGCCCTGTTACTTCTGGTGTTGATGGGCCGCCTGATAGAATCCTGTAGAAATGGACAATGGAAATAGATCAGTAAATACAAGTTCTGTTACGTCTTGTATCGCGTGGTGGCCTGGTATAATCCTGTCCAACAGGTGTAATGGAAATCTCATTCACTTAACCAAGTATTTTGCATGTTACCCAATAACCTTTTTATTAGGGTAAAGTCAGGTTTATTGGGACAGAAAGCTAAATTCGGACAGCAACCCTGTTTGTTTCATATTTCAAATATTAGAATAAAAATAGATTAACTAAGCAAACAGTGAAAATCCTGATGAGATGGCTCATAAGGAGCCGTCTCATCTGGAGTTACACTGTTTGCAAATATATGTCCGAATTTACTTGATGTCGGAATTGAACCGACTTTACCCTAGTTTTTTATCTTTCTAATAACCTTATTTGCTAAAATTTATTGGTGTATCAAAAAAAATATGGCAGGATAATACATTAGATTTATTTTTTTTATTAAATAACTCTATTTCCATGCAGTAAATTTTCAGGATTATTCCTGAATTCAGAAAGTCAGCCAAAAAATGCTTAATTGACAGTTTACAGTAGTTTTGTCTGAATTCACCAATAACACCAACATATTATTATCTATCTTAAAGCTGCATAGTCTGTAACTCTTGATCTTCAAATTTTAGAAATAAAGTTTCTATTTTTCAAGAATACAGTAAAATACTCAAACTCAGGTAATGATTTTACCCTTTTTCTAAATCTTAGCAAATAATCACAATCAAAACAACAGCATTTATGTTAAAAATCCACTGTCTAGATTTATTGGAGGGACGTAAATAATTATTAAATGGAGGAAAAAACACCTGTTTTTATAAGATAATTCACTTTTCTATGCAGTTTTCAGCTGTACTGAACATACTTATTGTGAAAGCATAACTTAATCCTATTTTTACAAATGATTTAAAAAGATTTTTTTCGAAAAATGTTCATAGTTACAGATCTAGTCTCTTTAAGACAATTGACCATTTAAACTTGAAATTGTTAACTGTTTGTAATCATGCTGCAAGTTTAATGATTTTAATTTCTAAATTCAGAATTTGAAAATACATGACTTTATATTTATTTCAGTAAATGCTGCCACAGAAGTGGTGCAGCAAGACGAAGCAGGCCAGGAGGTAAGCCAACAGTTCTTTTTATCACTAAAAAGAAAGTAGTATTTATCATATATATCTCTGTACTGCAATGCTCTTGCAATTTATAAATATGAGGTCTACTTGTTGCTTTGTGATATGACATTGCAATGCAGGTGCATGAAGTACATGGTTGTTAAAGGGATAAATATTTGAGCAATAATACTGGTACCACTCATTATGACTCTCCAGGGGTCATTCTGGTCAGATCAAAAGAACAGTCATAATGAGGTGATTATGACTTCCTTACTGGGGCAATAAAGTGGTCCCATAAAGAGATTAGGTAATTTATGATAAAATATTGATCTTTATCTTAGTGAATGAAATTGAGTTGTATACAGGTAAGTCCCCTCTTGAGGCCCCATCAATTTTGTGAGATACTGAAACTGTCCCTTATCAGTTAATCCTTTAATGATCTCTATTGGACAGTGATCTATGTCTTTAAGTGACAAAATAAAAATGCACTTACGTCATGTCATGCACATAATTTTAATGCGTTGTACAAGTTTGTGCATGGCTGCTATGTGATGGTATTTCAATACATATATGTAAAGAATGTTTGCCAAATACCTATCATGTAGAGCGAGGTGATTGAAGTGTTGCGGTTTCAACAAAGTAAGTAAGGTTGCAAAGATCAGGAATCGATACAATCAAGTACCACACCTGACCCAGGATACCAATGGGAAAGTGACAAACTCACAGAAGACACCACAAACGAGAGCCAAGAGGTCAGCCCTTTCCCAGCAGGTGACCACGAAGCACATATAAACAGACACGCACAAAACATAGCAAACACAAGACAGAACAAAAACATAAAAGAAGGCTCATACATGCAAGTTTGTGTAAAATTCAAGGACTTTTCAAGGACTTTTAAATATTTTTCTACTGTTTTCAAGGACTGAAAACTTATGAAAAATACTGATTTACATGTTAAAATTTTCTGCAGAAATGATAGATTGCATTAAAAAGACATTACTTTAAGAAAATAAGTATATAATTGTGGTGCCTTTATCTGGTGCAGCAAAGTGGTGCAGCCTTTGCTGCACCAAATAAAGGCACAACAATTTTATATTGATTTAGGTCTCCAAAGACAGTGTTGAATCCTGTAAATGGTAAAATTCAAGAACTTTTCAAGGTATTTGAGTGTTTTTCAAGTACTTTTCAATGCAAATTTAATTTTCTTAGAACTTTTCAAGACAGTCCTGTATATTCAAGTACTTTGCAAGCATGTGCGAACCCTGTTCAAGCCTCACCCAGCTGCCTTGTGTCCTTGAGCAAGATGCTTAGTATTGGGCCAATCCATGGAGACTTGTCATGATATGACTGGAAAACTGTTGACTGGGATGTAAAAAATCAAAACAAACAAACAAACAAGTTACCTATCAAGCAAATAGCTTATATAACTTATCGCCATTCTTATATTAGATTTTTTTGTAGTAACTGTTATCATTATACTAAAATGTAAAGGGGCAAGCATATAGCCTTTTTTAATTCTTTCTTTGCTAGAGGGTACTTTGTCGTCTGCTGATGTGATAACCTTTGCAAACAGTTTGGACCCAGATCAGGATTGACAAAATGTCGGTCCTGATCTTGATCCAAATGTTTTACCACTCTGATAGTGTTCCCGAATATTTTTTTTTTCAATTTAATTTTAAAAAATAGCAGACAACAGCAACAACAACAACAACAACAACAGGAAAAATACCCATCAAGCTAAGTGTTTAAATGCCCACTCTGGTAGATCCAGTGAGGCTAAATATATATACAAATGGGTCCAATCGTTTCTCTACATATATACTTTGTATAAACAAAAGCTGACAGCTCTGGCTAGACTATGTGTATGCACAATCCTGTCCAAACCTTGGCAGCTCATGGATATAATAAGTACCAAAATCTTGTTTCAATGCAATTGAGACTTGTAGAGGGGTTTAATGGATACAGGATATTTGCAATTTTACTTCCAGGGATATAGGATACTGAGTTCAATATTTTGGTTACTTTCAGGGATAGGGAGCGCAGTGGCTCAGTGGTAGAGTGCTTGACTCGAGACCGAGGGGCCGTAGGTTCGAGCCTTACCTGTGTCACTGCCTTGTGGTCCTTGAGCAAGACACATTAATCCTAGCTTAGTACTGGTTCAGCCCAGGAAGATCAGTCCCTGTTTAACTGAAAGATTGTTGATGTGACGTAAAGAATCAAATCAAACAAAACAAACAAACAAACTTTCAGCGATATTGAATATTTAGGAAAATTAATTATGGGGATATTTGTCAGTTTATAAGGTATACTTGCCTGATATTTGGTACCCCCCTATACAAGCCTCACAATTGAGCCTTGTGTAGCAAAAGGTACAAATTAGCATTCTATCCAATCAAAGACTATGAATAGCCTATGCAACCATGCAGCATAATCAATGTCCTTGATTGGTGCTAAATGGGTATAGCCAAGGATCCAACTTTTCTTAAGGTGGAAACAAAGATGATGTTCAGTTGTGCAGACTGGTTTGAATCTTACCTGTACACATGTGCCAACTTGTTCCTTATGTTGAATACCTGCTCATATCAGTCATATGGGCCTCGGCGTACATCTGGGCAGTCTCATCAGCACCTTTGTTATTTGCTGATTGGTTAGTATCATATGAACCATGACATAAGATTTCCAACAATGTAGTATGTGTATTCTATGAGTGTTAAGCTACTGACTTAACATCATTTGCAGTTTCTAAGCTTAAAAGAAGGCTGCACAGGCTCGTCTTAGTCTACACTTGTCAAAATCCCACATTGTTGAAAATCACATATGGCGGCTCATATCCAAACTTGCTACAAGAAAAGTTTCATATTTTAGGTAGTCTGTTAGCTGAGCAGGTAGGTTTGATATGAGCCGCGACATGTGATTTGCAACAATGTGGCATTTTGACAAGTGTAGACTCAGATGAGCCTGTGCAGCCTCCTTTTAAGCCTAAACGCTCTAAATGATGTTCAGTCAGTAGCTTAACTGTCATAGAATATTCAAGCTTCTAGCAATGGCTCTGATCAGACTGCCAGCACATACCACATTGTTGGAAATCTCATATCGCAGCTCAATTATGACCTTGTCATTTGCCCTAAAGTAGGTTTTCTTGCGAAGTGGCCTATATAGCCACCTATCTTGAGTGATCTATCTTTGATTTTTGTTTCAGTCATTGAAAAGCAACAAAAACCACCACGAACACCCCCAAGGTCGCCTCCAAGGTCACCGCCCCGCAGAAGGTCTCCATCACCACCACCACCACCTCCTCCACCCCCTCCAGGAGCTCTACCAGGGATAGAAATACCCATGACATAGTAAGATTTATTTTTGTATATTTATAACTGTAGGAATAACACCAATCGCAAATCGTCGGTCTGGAGTCAAAAACTTGTATGTTTGATTTTAACATTTTTTCAGGAGAGACAAAAATCTGAATAACTTTTACTAGGAGTGTCCTATATTGCTGAAAGTCAGACAGGATTATATTTAGTAACATCTAAATTCACTATTATTGGTGTTTTGAACTTCCAATAAAGATTTATTGGTCATTATGAAGAGTTTCTCTTGAGGTACGTCATTTTGACCACTTTTTTGGTGAAAAAATATCCAGTTATGACATTTTGAGCATCTTTTTCATGGCAAATCCTCATATCACGGTAAAATGAGCACCAAAATAATGAATTCTTGCTTAAATACGATATTTTTTATCGTGATGCGTTTTAAAAGGTTTTTATTGGTCTAGAGCCAGGAGAATTTGACAGAATGTGCGTCATAGGTTTGGTATTACCGTGTTGACAAAAAGTCAATTTGGTAAAAATCAGTGTTACGAGTGTTTGACGCCGGACCGACAAAATGAGACTCTGACTCTGAAAGGGCTGACCTTTTGGCTCTTGTTTGTGATGTCTAATTGTGCAGTCACTTTCCAATTGTTATCCTGGGTCAGGTGTGGTGCTTGATTGTATCGATTCCTGATCTTTGCCCTTTTTCTTACTTTCAACATGAGGAAAATAACAATGTGGCTGTGCATCATAAGAAGATTCCGATCAGCCTTCTGTACATTCAAAAAATTTTATGAGGGTTTTATTTTCGCGAAACTTTGCATATTGACAACCTACATGAACTTTCTGTTTTGTGGAGTTCGTAGACTTGCTTTAAGATGAATATTTTTATTAAAGTGAGATTTTTTCACTGGGCCTACTGCCTCGAACAGTGATGGGCCATATTATGAAATCATGGGACAATGACCCAGACCCACTATAAATCTGAAGGCCTGACCATCTCTCTCTCTCTCTCTCTCTCTCTCTCTCTCTCTCTCTCTCTCTCTCTCTCTCAGAGATCCCTTTTTTGGCATAATATTATTAAGAATTCATCACACAATGTTGTCACTGACGTAATTACATAATGTTACAAAATATGTTAACAACTAGTGGTTTATTGATTTAAACACAACATAAAGAGTTATTGTTCTTAAACATTGCACAGAGGCGATCCCAGAGGCGGGACAGGGTGTCTGGACCCCATCTGAAAAATAAAAAAAAATATAGGGTTTCTTAGCAATGATGGTCCGGATCCCCGGAAAAATCACAAAGCTACAAAGCCAGCATCCAGCATTCAATGTTGAGCAATCATTTGCCCGCCACCAATGCCATTTAAATGATGTTATGCTGGTGGGCCAATGATGACCCATTTATAGTGGTATTTGCATCCTATATCCCCTCATCAAAATGTCAAATTTGGGCTCCCTCTGACAAAAATTTCTGGGTCCGCGCATGTTGCACTTGTCTGCATTTAGATCTATCTGTCTATATAATTTTTGCCAAGGATTCATCTGAACATTAAAGCTGACTACAAAATGGATGACATCCATTTTGTAGTCAGCTTTAATGCTTAGATGCATCCTTGCCAACCGATGTTTTCTTAAGTAAGTCAATATATGCAGCAGACAACTTAAGGGGACAAAATTTTTCAGATTCATATTTTGGGCGTTTTAGAGGTTAAAAGGTTATGGAGTTAAGCTTTTCAGGAGATATATAATATTCAAAAAATGAAATAGGACAATGACTCTAAACATGAAATAGCTATATATAATGATCCAAAAATGAAATAGGACAATTGCTCTAAACATGAAATAGGTTATGGCTCAAAATTTGCACTGATCAACTCCTTATTACGATCTATCTGCCAATGAAGTTTCCAGTCAGTGAGCAATTATGCTCCCAAAAGAAGCTATAGATCTTAAGATGAACAAAGGGCAATAACTAAATAATAACAGTATGTAAGGCTATATTTCTTGTGCACTGCACATCTATCTTATCAAAAAGTTACTTTGAGATATGTTTAAGGCCTGAAGACTCGTTACACTCTGGACATAGGTTACAGACCATTCGATTAGTAACATGGCAATAAATAAAACAAACAGTAAGGAGGGTAATGCATCATGTGTAATTTCGCTCCTCATTACAATTGATCTGCCTATGAATATTCAAGTCATTATGTTTAAGGGTTAAAGAAGTTACACTCCGGACAAAGGTGCTTGATGGATTGCTGCACACATTAAAGGATGACCAGTTGTAGGGCAGGGGGTATTAAAAAGCTATGTGCATTTGAGGGCTGTTTATAAGCCCCATCTCAATCCAGAAATGCTTTTTACATACAGTATTCTTAATGCTTTTATTCTCAGATTTTTTGTGTTCACTGTGGAAGCCCAGGTCTCTTTGTATTCACTGTTGCTTGAAGCAGTTAACCCTTTCCTTGTTGGCTGCAACTTTTGTCATCTGCTGATAATTAACCTTTGCAAATAGTCTGGACCCAGATGAGGATCTTCAGAATGTTGGTCCTGATCTTGTCGCAAACCGTTTTAAACTCTGAAAATGTGTTTTTGAAAAGAATATGTGACAGAATCTTCATATTTTCAAGCAACAATAAAAAAATAACACTCACGGCAATACTCCTGCAGTGTGTGTTGGTGTACTGTTCGTTTTTTACTACATGGGCCCGGTCCCAGCCCAGCATCTACTGTTTACCTAAAAATAATCCAGCATATTAGGCATACCGAAAAATACTTGAAATTTTAGTATAACATACCCTCACTTAAATCCATTTTGTACATTGACCTTAACCCATTTAAGCCAAATGGAATTTAACACTCCAATCAATTGGACCAGTCAGTTTCGGTTTTAAGGGTTGTTGGGTGGTATTTTTCATTAAAAAATGATAGAAAATACTGTAAGCAATTAGTGGAGATCCTGATCAGCCACAATATTCTACAGCGTGTGATCTGGGTCTGCTTTGTTTACCTATGTCCCACAAAAAAGACACTAGGCTAATATGGGTTAACAAGACCTTAAAAACATAGTAAAATGCAAACTAAGAGAGTCCAATTTAGTTGTGACTTAAAAAAAATATCCACAAAGTCCCCATACCCAAATATGTATTCATTCATTTTAAAAATTCCTAGTAAAATCAAAATTAAAAATGTTGAATCCCAAAATATCAGCCAAGTCTATGTTAATATAAAATATCAGAGTACTCCACCTGGGGCATTACTCACTAAAATAATTATCACAATAGATTATATCGGCTTGTCACTATTTTTTCTATGTTAGATAACCTTCTGTAAATGTTCTCTTTCCAGCAACTATGCAAGAAATGCGGGACATAATGTAGTGACAGGTTAAACCGCCACAACATACCTTTCCTCTGGCATGACTACTGGACTGCAACCAACTTTGAGCTCATGTTTTATATAATAAAACTTGCCATAGCTTGTTTATGTGTTTGCCTTAATTTGCCTCATTACCTTGAAATGAAAATAAGCCAGCTTGATAGATTTGGGTGTTTATTTGCATATGTAACTTGAGATGAGAGCAGCTGTCTTTAGGTTCTGATCAGGCCTTGAGGTTATAAAACTTGAGTTCATTCTCAGACTAAAGAATAATGCGGACACGTGTCCGCAAGCAGCCAATCATTGCGCTTTATTTTGAGTCTGAGTATGAACTCAAGTTTTGACTAGCTTCAATGTTGAACTTGTATGGTCTTTAGATAAAAGTGCCTAAAACTTACATACTTATTTCTCAACTAAAACATATGTTGTGGGTACTCAAAAGAACCATCGCAATGAGACAGTTCTATTGAGTAATTATTTTGTTTGATTTGATTTTTTACATCCCATCAACAATTTTTTAGCTATGTGGGATGGATCTTCCAAGGTTGAACCAGCACTAAGCTAGGATTAATTAGTGCTCCAGGACACAAAACAGTGCACCGGTGAGTCTCAAACCCACGGCCTCTCTGTCTAGAGTCAAGCACTCTACCACTGAACAACAGCACTACCATTGAGTAATTATCCAAAACATATGTTAAAACTGATGGGTAAGATTTTTTAACAATTTTATACAAGTAAAATTTGCCGGGCCGCGTAGCGCAGTCGGTAACGTGTCTGGCTAAAGATGCATGTCTGATTGCAGATCCAGGGGTCGCGAGTTCGATCCCGGTCTAGTCCCATACTTTCGTGGAGATTGATCATGAATGATTTCTATGGTCATTCTCCTCCCTTCCGCTGATTCATTCAAGAAGGGTTGTTGTCAGTTACAAGCAAAAGTACGTGAACGAATTACTGGTTAACCGCTTGTTCAAGCCTGCCCAGGAAAAAGTGTGGTTAGGTGAAATGACCGTCCCGCAATGACCATAGCTGTTGACTTGGGACGTAAAGCAACAAAACAAACAAACAAACAAGTAAAATTGTTTATCAAAACCGGAGAGCAAGGTTGACTATTTTAACTTTTCATGTTAGGAAAAACAAAGGCATTGAGCAGACTGTACAAATGTGCAGTCTGGTCTGCATTTTTGTTAAAAATCAAGTTAAAACAATTATGTAAATTTATGTATTTATTTATGTAATTTATTTGTTATATTTAAATTTGTAATTTTCCTTTTCAGTTGCATTTTCTAAAAAACCACTGGTCACAGTGGAAGCTTTCCTAGATGCTAAAAATGCTTTATTCTTCTGAAATTTTGCATTGTATTAGCTCTTCTGAGCCAAAGGCTCAAGGTACTATTTATTGTGGTCATTCTTTGTCTGTCATCTGTAATCTTTTTCTTTAAACTTGGGCGCTGGTCCAACTTTAAAATAATTGACATAAATGTTCCATAATGCCTCAACCATACTTGCCTAAATGTTTCAGCTTCACCGAGCATACGTCTTTTAAACGAAATTTCCTCCTGAACTTCTAGTCCAAATTAAAATTATATCACAGAATTGCTCTGCATGATACCTACTACCTAAATTGCACAAATAATTCTGCTCCATTGAACAAAAGGGCTTCCAGTATAGCTAAGAAATATCTTTAAACAATATCTTCTCCTGAACCCCTGGCCTAATTTCAAAATTAATTCACAAAACTGCTCCTCATGATGCCTTCTAGTGAAATTGCGCACAAATGGATCTGCTTCACTAAACAAAGGGGCCTCCAAGCTCTAGATAAAAATGTCTCCTAAACCACTTGTATAAATTAAAAAATAAATCGACAGAATTGTTCCCTAAATGCCTTCTACAAAAATTGCAAAAACGGTTCAGCTCTACCAAACAAAAGGGTTTACCAGAGCTAAAGATGATAATGTCCTTAGTAAGTAAGTAGGTAATGACTTTATTTATCGAGAGTTACAACAATTGGCACATATCTTTTTAAACAAAATTTCCTGCACCACTGGTCCAAATTTAATATAGTTTTACATAAACGTTCCTAATGATATCTTCTGCCAAAATTGCCCAACTGGTTTTGCTTCGCTGTTAGAAAAAAGCTCTAAATTAACATCTTTAAACTGCATTAATGATTCCGCTCCACTGAGCTTGATTGCCACCAGAGCTCTAAATAAGAAATCTTTTTAAAGACATCTTCTGCTGAATTGCTTGGTCAAAGTCAAAATGATTTCACAGAAACGATGTCCCCTACCAAAACTGATCAGAAGCGTTAGATGAACAATATGGCTACCAGAGTTGAAAAAAAAAAATTTTGAATCGTATCTCTTTAGTCACAGGCAAAAACATCATATGCTGATGAAACAGGATTCAGGTGAGCAATACAGGGCCCTAGGGACCTCCTATTGTAGACTTAGTTCTGCTTAATGTATTTCTTAAAAATTGACAAAATGAGTATACCATTGCTTACAGAATGTTGATTAATTCTGCTATTAGAAAGATGTGCTACTAAGTAGATGAGCAACTAACTATACACCAGGCCGTAGAGCACAGCTGGTAGCAAAAAGTGAGTATGATCAAGAAATACCACAATCACACACTGCAGACCAACCCATGGCACCATGAGGAAGAGTCACAGAACATTAACAGTAACAAGACAATAAAAGCAAAGTAACCAGCTCTCTCTTCCTCTTTGAGATGATTGAAAATCTAGAAAGGACACAAAGTAATTCACAACAAAACTAAGACAAACACAGAACCCCCACACCCAATGGGAAACACACCAACAGAGTCTGACTACAGATACATGTCTGACTGCAGGCCCAGGGGTGGGGAGTTCAATCTGAGCCCAGTCCCTTACTTTCGCGGAGATTTATCATTAAATTATTTATTTGTGCATTCTCTTCCCTTCTGTATATTCAAGAAGGCTGATCCAAGAAGAGTTGTTTTCAGTTACAAGTGCAAGTTTGTGCATGAAGTACTGGTTAACAGCTTAGTCAAGCACGCCCTGGCAAAAGTGTGGTAAGGTGAAATGAACGTCCCACATGACCATATCTGTTAACTGGGATGTAAAGAATCAAACCAATCAAAACTAAGTAAGGACTGATGCCATTCTTCGGTTATAACACTTATTTCATGCTTAACTGAACTAAACTTGAAATTGAGCTGCAACTTGAATTTTCCAACAATGCCGTATGTGCGACCAGCAAAGGGGCAGACCAGTCTGCGCATATGCGCAGTCTGATCAGAGCCTTTGCTAGGCACTTGAATATTCTTTGAGTGTTAATATACTGACGGAACATCATTTGGAGTTTCTAAGCTTAATCGGAGGCTGTACAGGCTCGTCTGAGTCGACACTTGTCAAAATACCACATTGTTGGAAATCTCATGCTGCGGCTCAACTTATCTTGTCCATAAATGTTGAACTATTTGCATTTTGCTAGCAGGAAACATGCAAGTTTTTAAGCAGGCTAATAGAGAATACTAGGTAAGTGTATTTTGATATCAAGTTTACCAGGTAAGGCTTCGAGTATGCTTGCAGACATCGGGAGACTTGCCTCGCAATGTCAACAAGCCTTCTCAAAGGGGAGCCTGGTAAACTTGATATCAAAAGACGCGAACCTGGTATTGTATTTATCAGCTTACCATGTTGATCACTCTTCAAACTAACCAATATGACGTAATGATCGGTTTTTATGTCGATTCAGCGTCATTGGCGGCGGCATTCAAAAAGTGCAACGTCATCATGAGCTGATAGAGGCACATGCCATGAGATAGATACCGTTTATCAGGCAACGTGCAACACTGCATTTAATATGAGAGGTTACGGATAAATATTTTTTCCACATTTTGTTTTTATGAGCAGTTGAATGATCATGCTCAGTTGAACTGGAATGAAAAACGTTTTCTTACCTTGCAGCCTGTTCATCTCCGTAAAGCTTGGAAGAAAAGTCTATTATCAAATTTTTAACGTATAATGCAATTTCTGATCAGGATCTTCTGTTTGAATTCAGACTGTTCTATATAAAATTGGGGAAAATGAAAAATATACCACCTAACACCTTAAAATGGAAAATTGGGCTTTTCCTTCTGATTAGGGTTGTTAAGTTCATTGGGCTTAAATAGGTTTAAATTATTATACAATGTCATCATTTGTTAAATTTACGTTTCTGCGATAAAATTATGGTGAAATTTTGAAATATCTTGGGCATTTGGAAAGTATGTAGCTTGGTAATTTATCTTGGTAACCAATTAACAAACCCATTCATGTTTGGTATCATTTTAAATGGCGATATTCCTCAATGTTATGACTCATATTTCATGAGGACATGAAATATATTATTGTGAAAACTGTTTGTATATTGGAAAAAGCAAAATTTTAATGGAATAGGTAACGTTTTACCTTTTGAAAAGTGTGCAAAACATTAACAATATTTGATGAAATTAGATTATCTTGCACCATTCAGTAGGCCGCCATCTTGCAAAGTCATTACACAAGTAATGACCAAGTTTGATGTCTCTTATGACTAAATACCAGAGGTGAGTACAATAATGCGAGAGCTGGCTGAGCGCTCGTTGATTGGTACCTATCTTTATTCTTAATGTCTATAGCCTGGCATCAGTACAACGAGCGCTTGAAAGCGCTTGCATTGTTGAACTCGCCTCAGAATAGCAATACCAAGCAAAGCAATGTGTGTGTGTATTTTTACAACTTAATGGGCCTAATCGCGAGAAAACTTGTCTTACGGGTTTCCAACAAAGCGAGTCTCAAACCAGTCTCCTCAGCTATAGAGACTAGCTAGAAAATTAAAATTTCACCTGTAGCATGTAAATATATGATACTATAACAAAGGCGCTGATCGGACTGCGCGGATGCGCAGCCTGGTCTGCGCCTGTGTTGTTCACCAAACCCTGAAGACAGGTTTTCTCATGTCAAGGCCAAAATATAGCATGTCACAATGCGCATATTCTGAAAATATATAACCAACAGTAGTTTTAACATACGCTTCGTTGGTATTTTGCTCAAGTATGCTTTGTTCGCTTTGCATTGAAACCATAAAATATTTAAAAACCAGAACAAAGGGAAGATAAATCTTAAAATCTACATATGGTGTAGAATTATGTAGCTCTGAGTTGACATTCTAGCTCATTAAATTAAAACAAAACAGGTTTGAACAAAAGAGTAAGAATACATTGAGTGTTGAAAACAATCAATTTTGAAGTTGACCTCTTTGAAAGTTTTAACATTTCTCTATTACTCAACGTTTTCAGAATATAAAGGCTTAACTCATGCAAGCAATACTCACATAGAATAATTTAACAAATGTTAAGTTGGCACCAAATCAGTAATTTGTTAAATCCTGATTGTATATAAGTTCCCAAGTGTCTCTTTGATTTTTTCCAAATATTTGCTGAAAATTTCCACCAGTGTATTAATCCCAACTCACTTCAAGCATGCGCTGCACGTGTACGTCAAGTCCTTTTTAGGCAAAAATCAAAACATCAAATAAATAGCCATTGAATATCTTGTTTCCAAAAATGTATTGTTAGATAGCGTTTTATCAACACATTGTCAGGTTATGATGCCATGCTACGAACTTCCAAATGCTCCTTATACATAGTATGTATCTCAGATAGTGTTATCAAATGGTCTATAAAAATTGTTGTTTGATCAGACATTTTATTTTGTTAATATCACATGACGTCCCTTCTGGGAGTGTTGTAACGTCATGCAATAAAATTGATCAATACTAATGGTTAACAGATTTAGTAACGTCCATTCTATTAATGGTGCAAAAAGGACGTCAAAATTTTGATTTTTTACTAAAAACGATTTTAAGTATCTATAATGTCATGTGATAAAAAGAATCTAACATTCATGCTCCTGTATATATCAGTTTATTAAAGACGTTGCAAAAAAAAGAGATAAATGCTGGGCAAGCTTCACATTTGATCTCTTCCTCAACTCAATAATGAACTCAGTAAAATATTAGCACTTATGTTAGATCCTCTATATCTATTATAATTGTTGTTGTTTCAATCAATTAGAATCAATAAATAAGTAATAGTCACACAGTGTGGCTACTGTAATAGTCTGTCAGTGTTGATATTGTAGCAGTCTATCAGAATTGATGTTACAGTCTACCAAACTTGTAAATAGAATCTGAATTTCTGTGATATGCTTCTGTGATATTTTTAAATTTTGCAATAAAACTATTTATCTCAAGTGTTGTTATTGTAATACTTCCAAATTATTGATGAAGCAGTATAATATATGGCTTTTTGGGTACTGTAAATGCAGCACCACATGAATGCGTAAATAAGACTGGTCTACCTTAGACATAGGTAAAAGCTGAAAGTAAGGCGTGGTTTTATATCATCTTGCGCCATAGCCTCAGTATAGACGCAAAACAAATTATTTAGTTCTTAAAATGCTAACAAAATAACTGCACCTGAAAATGTTTATTTTACATAAGCATATAGGCAAACATTGTGGATCCAAGATCAGACTGCTCCTACAGGATCTGGGTCCACACTGTTTGTCTATGAGGCTTTAAATATTAAGTGGACGGCAAAAAACATACATTTTGTGAATATGCACCTTATGGGTTAATAAATGCGAGTTCTGTGTGTATATGGTATAAGGTAAGGATTTTCATGAAATGCACGCACGTTTGCGCGGCCCAAACAACTTATTATTTTGTCACCAAATTATAAATAGAACCTGATTTCCCTTGTTTAGCACATGAAATAGCTGAACCACGCCCAGATATGAATATTAAAGTTGTCACTTTACAGCAGGCGAAATGTCTATTAATACCAGAGATTTCAAGATTACCTGAGCAAGTTGGTGGTGAGCAATTGTGAGAATGTGTGGTCCATCATCTGTCAATGTGTGTCTTCAACAATTGCTCTAATGGACATCTCCTAAACTAAGGGCTGGATTTTAATCAAACTTATCTAGCTGGGCCCACCGCGGCTCAACTTGATATTTTCTTTAGCTCTGACTATCTGTGAGTCATGAGCCTTTTTTTTGTTTCATCATAGTGTGATTAGAGTGTTTCTCCATGATGATATATTACAATAGTTGGAAGGCTTCCATGCAATCTGAACATTTCTTGTAATTCAACAACAGTAGAATCTAGGGCAAAGATTTGGGGCCAGTAAAATGCATTTAAGCCCCCCCCCCCTACCCCTGGCTTAGGCTGCTGTCTGTTCTAAGGCGGTGGTTCTGTTGTTGTTGGCTTGTTATTTATTGTTAGTCCCATTGTGGTAGTCTGTGATTGTTCTGTTTAGGTGTACGTTACTTTATGTCCATTCTAGTTTTGCAAGCATCTTGATGGGGAAAAGAAAGCTGGTTGCCTTGCTTGCTTTATCTTCCTGGTGTCTGGTGGTTGTTGTGTGGCTCTTCCTCGCGGAGCTATGGGTTTGTCTGCAGTTTGTGATTGTGGTATTTCCTGATAATACTCACTTACTATTTCTGTTCCTGTGTGTCTTCCAAAGGTTCTACAGAAGCAGGGTTTTCCCCCTACTCTTAGATTTCTCTTAATTTATTTTCTCTGTATAAATCATTGACAGTGTTAGTTGAACTGATTTCACGCGCAGTAGCTGTTTGAAATTCTGCATTATGTTTCTTAGTATTCTTGCAGCTGTCTTGCGACATAAAATTATCGTCAGAAGCTCCATTTGCTTTGTATGAAACCATATGGGCCTTGACGCAAGAAAACCTTTTTGAGGGGTTAGCAAACAACAAAGGCACAGACCAGCCTGCGCATCAGCGCAGTCTGATCAGCACCCTTGTTATTTGCTTATTGGAAAGTATGATATCTAAACTTGCTACACGCAAAAAATCAATTTTCTTGCTAATCTCTAGCTGAGGAGACTGGTTTGAATCTCACTTTGTCCTAAACCCCGAAGACAGGTTTTCTCCCGACGGGCCCGTATGTCAATTGTGCAGTCATCTATAACCAGCCTGCCTTGCATCTCTCGCGAGGCATCCAAAGCACAACGAAAATGAATACGTCAAAAATTCTCTTTGCAATTCTTAAGACGTTTTGAGGCTGCCTCACAAAATTCCCCAATTTAGTGGTAGACATGGAACATGGACAGCTACCCCAATGATCTTAAACAATAGAAAACTAAAAATATGGCTGCTGTTCGTCGTGAGAAGACTCCGATCAGCTTTGGCAAGACTTCATTGTTGGCAATTAGAAAGCGTAGGTCATGAGTTACCCTCTTAGCGCATAGTGAATACTCTGATCAGACTGTGATTATGCCCAGGTTGCTGGGCACACACTCATTTTCTTAGTGGTTTATTGATTTTGCTAGAAACAGGGGACAGAATTGTGGTAAGATGATATGGCACCCTACTGTTTGAATGGGGTGGAATAACAGATTTTGTCAATTTAGCCCAACGTTAAATGCGTTATTCTTCTATTCGGCAATTTTTTTGGTCAAAATTCGCTAATCATTACATTTTCGCCAAAATCGCTAATCAGTAGCATCGCTCATTCCGCTAATCAGTAAATTTATACTTAAAAATCGCTAATCGTTAAATTTTAGGGCAATTATTCGCTAATCCTTAATATAGGGGGCATATTTCGCTAATCAGTAAACACCAAACCCTCATATAACGTTATGTAATAAAATCATAAAATCACTATTATTACATATACTTATTCTTATAGCGGATCCAGGACCCCTTATGCTGGGGGTACTTGATAGATGCACAAACAGCAAATATATATTACAGACACTAATAGCGCAAATCTGTTTACATATAGAAACTGTGTCCAATAGAAGCAAGCAACTCAAATAGCCTATACGGTTCCATTGAACATTGGCCTTTTATTTCAGAGAAGATATTTTTTTATTTTGTTTAAAAAAGCAAATGTCTTTGGCATGTGATCAATTTGGACCCCAGGTATTTAATTGCCAGTATTTACGTATAGAAAACACTAGTCTTTGCTACATAAAAGTATTAGCCATGAACAGAATATTTTTTTAGTTTTTCCTATATGATTATGGAAGTTATTATAGCCTAATGATTATAGGTATTTGATAATTTGGACCGAGAAGCATGGTTGGCAGTATTTTGGTATAGGACTACAAGCTGTGAGTAAAATGGTTTCAATGAAGAAGATTTGCGTTTCCACATTTTTAAGTCAGTGAAAGCTAATGACTCCCGGGGCAATGCTATTAAAGAAATGAGGAGCATGGATGGCAGGCTTTATGTAGGGGACTACAAGACTTAAACCTATAAGCTCTACGTCTTGTCGTTTCAGAGATTAAGATTGTTAAGTGTTTTCCATTATAAGGCTGTGGGAGCTATATGCCAGAGTTCCAATCTAATAACCCCAAAACCACATGCAACCTTTTCCTTCCCTGACCTGATGATTCTTGATATTTTATTTGCCTAAAATTGGTCCGATGACATACTTCTTTGAAAACGTGAACAGAAGATGACAACCGTTGGTATACTAATACCACACACAAACATTAGGTTGGTTAACTGTACCAAAGCGTCTTCTATACAACAAGGCAATACTTACCTATAAAGCCCTAAATAATCTGACACCTTCGTACATCTCAAATTTGTTAACGCCTTTATCAGAAAAACATTCGTTT
This sequence comes from Loripinus fragilis, assembly GCA_964019695.1. Classification (NCBI taxonomy): domain Eukaryota; kingdom Metazoa; phylum Mollusca; class Bivalvia; order Lucinida; family Lucinidae; genus Loripinus; species Loripinus fragilis. Next base: position 21,318,764 of record OZ026528.1, read on the forward strand.
TCTCTAAGGTCATCCGAAAATGGACTTTTGTGCATACCGAGGTCACGTTCTGCACTATATGACCGCTCTTTCTCCCACTCTGCGTCAAAAATATGGAATTCCTTACCGCAGGACATACGGACAAAAAGCTCCTTAAACGCATTTAAAACCTGCCTAAGAAACTATGTTTGAAAATCAGCTTTTCCTACAGTATTTGATCCATATATTTTCCTGCCTCACCAATTATACCACAGATAAAGCAAAATATAAAACTACAATTATTTAGCTATTAGCTGGTACAACAGAATGCACTCTGTCGTGACGGCGCCGAATCAACGCAGCTGTTGTTGCAGCGACGTTGGTGTGAAGTCGTCTACAGAGCGCATTGCGAGGAACGACGCCTTTTTAAAAATTCTATATAACAAAAGAACATCCTATTATTTAAGTATGTGTACGCTCTAACCCAGCATGAGCGATCAAATGGTCAGAGCACTGATAGCACAGACTGTACTGACTGACCTAACTGTCGTACATTCTTATAGATTATATAACGCACTTATCACGTGCAGTATCACGTGCGACTGCATATCTAATAGCTGACGTCTAGACAACCTAGCGGTAGAATACCTATGTACAGGTAATCTATTTCAGCTCCAGATAAATCAAAGCGACATGTGTATTTATCTGATAACCACACGAACAAAATATTTTCACGTCGTATATTCTTTTTAACGAAGCAAACTTTTTTATGAAACAAATTTACCAAGAAATGTGATAGAGAAATATTATACATGGGTTGATGTGCAATTCTTAATTTTAGTCAGTTCCCTTCTCTTTTTTAATGTTTCTAGAGATTTTATTCTTAGTTTCGTGTCTTATAATCTTATACGTGGTAACATGTTTTATCGCATCCTCATCTATTTTAATTGTGCGATATGCACATGACATAATGTATATTGTATTTTTATTAATTATTGTTTTGTATATATGTGTATATATGTCATAGAGGGCCACTTGGTAGACTGGCTAAACTAGCTAAAGGTGCACCCCTCTGGAAATATTGTATAAATAACACAAGTTTTCGGGTCAGGTGATTTCACAATATTTTTATTCAATAGGGTCCTCGTTTCGATTATTGCTGAGTTGATAGAAGGAGGTGAAGGTAGTGAATTAGAACAGTCAGACTCCAACAATTGGTCCCCCATAATGCCCTCAGTGATCGTTCATTGGACAAAACCCACATTCAGATATACACAATATTTTGATGAAAGTAGTCCATATAAATATGAAGAAATTTGGTGATAAATGACCAAGTAAGAATGGCCATTTGAGCAACCATCTTGGTTATACTCCATCAGAAAATCAGCCCCAGTTGATCTTGGGAAAGAGTTTGATGAAAGTAATCCATAAATGTAAATTGGAAGAAGTTGGGTGATAAATAACTAAATTACAGTTTCCATAAGTGCAAACCAACAGGAGACAGCCATTTTGGCTGCCATCTTGTTATCATTCATCCCACAAGACTTCTATTCAGAGTTGGTGAGAGTTTGACAATAGTAATTCGTGCTTGAAATTTGGAAGAAATATGGTGATAAATAACTAAGTTAGAGCATCCACAAGTGCAAACTGACCAAAGGCAGCCGTTTTGGCGACCATCTTGTTTATGGTAAATCAGACAAAACCCATATTTCAACTTGGGCGAGAATATGATAAAAGTAATTAGTATGTGAAATTTGGAAGAAATAAAGTGATAAATGACTAAGTTAGAGAGTCGACAAGTGCAAACTAATTGGTAACGGCCATGTTTGCAGCCATCTTGGTTATCCTACAAAGCCAATATTCGAACTTTGGTGAGACTTTGATACAAGTAATCCATATATGAAATTTGGAAACAATCAGGTAATAAATGACTACAGCAGAGTGTCCACAAAAGCAAACTGATAGGTGGTGGCAATTTTTGTTGGCCATCTTTGTTAATATTGTTCGTTGGACAAAACACATATATAAACATGAACCAGAGTTTGATGGAAGCAATTGATATATGAAATCTGGAATAAATTGGGTAATAAACGACTTATGTAGATTGTCCACACATACAAACTGATTGGCCGCGGCCATTTTGTCAGCCATCTTGGTTATCGTTCGTCTGACAAAACCTCTATTTGAACTTGAACCATAGTTTGATGGAAGTAATCCAAATATGACATTGAAATACAATCAAAAATGACTAACTTAGAACGACCACAACAGCGGAACAGATAGGTGGTGGCCATTTTGATTATCAGTCGTCGGTCAAAACTCATATTTAAACATGAGCAAAATTTGATGGAAGCAATCCATATATGTAATTTGGAAAAAAGGTAATAAATGACTTATGTAGAGTGTCCACAAGTGCAAACTGATAGACAGTGGCCATTTTGTTGGCCATCTTCATTACCATTTGTTAGAGTGACCACAACAGGGGACAGACAGACAGTGGGACAAACAAGCTGAAAACATTCGTTGGCGGGGTTCTAAACATTTCTTAATGCACTCATCTACAATTGTATGATTGTTAGACACAAAAGGGTCTCTGCAGAGGAAGTTTGAAAATCTAGAGTGCTCACAAGATTTTCCCCACTATAACTCTATGGGAGCTATCTGTTGCCATGGACACCAGAGTTCTAATCTGACCTGACCCAAAACCTAATGCAGTCAATCGCCTACCCCAATAATGCTTTAGATGGAATTTGATTATGGTCGGCCAGCTGGTATCAGAGATATTCATGTCTGAAAGTGTGAACAGATGGATGGACAGACGCTGGCTCAAGTCACATCTCATAAGTTCACCAAGAGCCTTTGGCTCAGGTGAGCTAATTACACAAAATAAGCACTAAAAACATTAAAGGGCCTTAACGCAGAAACAGAAATGAAAACGTAATTGTATGTGACACTTTGTCTTGATCTGATATACATTCCTATAAAGTATCATGAAGATATCAAAAACAATTACCGAGTCATGTGTTTTACAAGAATTTTCAGGGGGGATTATCAAAGGGGCATAACTTAGAAACTAAGACAGGGGGACAATCTGCCTTGCGCGCGACACATCATCTTTACCTAATACACATTCCTATGAAATTACATGAAGATATTATTTATAGTGAGTGAACTATGGAGTGTACAAAAATGAAAATTACACAAAATAAGCATGAAAAACACAATCAAAGGGCCATAACTCTTAAAAAAGAAAGAAAAAACATCCATAATTGTATAAGACACATTGTCTTGACCTGATATACATTCCTATACAGTTTCATGTAGATATTCCAAAGGGTAATTGAGTTATGAGGCGTACAATAATTATTTTTGGGGGGTGGGTGTAAAAAATAATCAAAGGGATATACCTCAGAAACTAATAAAGGGGAGCAATCATCCTTTTAGGGATCATGTCGTCTTGACCTAAATCACATTCTTATAAAATTTTATCAAGATATCCCGAGCAGTAACCTAGTTGTACAATAATGAAAAAAACACAAAATAAGCATAAATACAATCAAATGGTCATAACTCTGAAACGGAAAAATGAAAAGTAACCATAATTATATGTGATACATCGTCTTGACCTGATACTCATTCCTATAAAGTTTTATGAGGATTTATATAAAGGTATTGAGGCTACTTCAACACTCGCAATAAATTTTTAACTCAGAAACTTCTTAAACAAGGCTATCGGTATCATAAACTTCGCAAAACTTTTTCAAAATTTTATAGAAGATACTATGATTTGATTTCTAAATTCCAAGTTGGACTTAAATCTCTCTTGCGCCAAGGACTTTCCGAACCTGATTTCTATGGCGACTTGGTGTATAAATTGTAGAGGATTGTTGGTTCTAATAATTTTTCAGCGCAGTTCATTAAAATAATTTCCCATGATAAAAAGATTGGCTATAACATTAATTTATTGCAACAGACTGCATGCTTGGTAGTCACCCAATCACGGTTGGCAACTTTGCTTTCCTATTTAATTGCACGCCGGTGGGTCGACTTCAGACTCTATGATGGTTCCGACTTAAAGACTTATCTATTGATGAGATGGTAGGGGCCTGATGCTTTGGCTGTTTGTCGGGCCTACCGGGGTTTACCTGTTGGATTTCTTTTGCTCCGGTATTCGGTTTTATTTACTGTTGAGTCCTTATCTTTGCTTTATCTCCTTGTGATATCTTGATTTATATGTTTTAGGAGATGATGCATTGATAAGTTAGGGGTCTTTCATGCAAACCAAATATCATTGTGTCTTGATCCACATCTGAATTAAGGGTGAGGTTGGCGCCGTTAAACTGGTTTAAGCCCTTCATTAAAATATTTTACTGACCGTTCCAAGGCGGTACTTCTTTTGTGGATCTTTTATGTTTTTGTTCTGTCTTGTGTTTGCTATGTCTTTGTGCACGTTTGTTTATATGTGCTTTGAGGTCACCTGCTGGGAAAGGGCTGACCTCTTGGCTCTCGTTTGTGGTGTCTGCTGTGAGTTTGTCACTTTCCCATTGGTATCCTGGGTCAGGTGTGGTACTTGATTGTATCGATTCCTGATCTTTGCACCCTAACTTACTTTTACAAGATTTTTTTATGATTTTCAAAAGGATATAACCCATTCCTATAAAGTTTTATGAGGACTTATATAAAGTATACATTTCCATAAAATATCATGAAGATATCAAGAAGACTGTTTATGGATGAATAGTCAGACAGACAGATGGATGGATGGGCGGACAGTGAAATGCCATAATGAGTGTGCTTAATATTAACACCCTCCATCAAAATGTGTAAGAGGAATTTGTGGCATGAGTTGTAAGACAGATTGTAAATCTAACCGACCCTGACCTTTAACTCCAAGGGCATAAAAGTGACCTGGAATTTTCGTTGGGATCTACAGATTACCACATGCAACCATTGTGGCAAATAAAACACCCCCTGTAAAAGAAATGAAAGAGGAGGTTCCCTCGGGGGAGGGGGGTAACTTGGGGATAATTTTGGTAGGGGTGTACGAGCCAGTTTTTTTAAATCTACTCCAATCAAATACTTGGTCTTCGAAAAAAATAACCTAACATAAGGTCTTCTGTTTGTCGATTGGCAAATGAAGTTCAATGTGGCCAAATGTCACTGAAGATATGAGAGTGACTCGGTCATAGATTGACTCAGCATCAGCATCACAAACAAATTCTCTTTGATTATTCCCTTCACAACCAAACTTTTGAAAACGTTCAGTCAGCAAAATATCTTGGTATAACCATCTCTGATAATATGGATTGGGGTAAACACATTTCAGAAATTTCATCCATAGCAACTAAGACACTCTGTTTCCTTCTCAGGATTTTGGCTTTTGCAACTAGGAGTACTAAGGAAGTTGCATACAAAACTTTGATTAGGCCTTAACTAGAGTATGCAGCACCTATTTGGAGCCCTTACTCAAAACCTCAGATTAATCAGGTAGAAAAAGTTCAGAGAAAAGCAGCCTGCTGGACCTGCAGGAGATGGCGACACACAAGTAGTGTCAGTGAGATGCTCGATGTGCGTGAGTGCCATCTCTTGAGCCCGTAAGGGATCTGTCCTCCCTGCTCCTCTTTCATAAGATACATTGTGGTGCTGTGTCTATAGAAAAAGACAAGTACATGACCCCTGCTCACATTTTGAAATCAACCAGATCATCACACAGTGTCCGATATTGTATATACCAGACATACAGTGATGGCCTGAAGAACTTTTTTTCCGCGGACTATTCCACGGTGGAATAATTTTTCTCCTTCCTTGGTCAATTCCCAGTCCACTGAGGAGTTAAGGGCACTCCTAAATTAGTAAAAAGAAGCACAGCCAACAGGTTTTATTTGATTTGTTCTCCTAAATTTTGAATTTGCACTCCAGGCGTAATGATTGGTATCAATTGAGCCAGTGTCTAAAGAAAAAAGAATGGGGAGTCAGGTGGTAGAGGGAGGGGCAGGGGGTAGGGGAGCTTAAAAAAGTCTGATATTTAGTCCCAAAACAAGATGGCGGAGCACTGCCTACATGGGTGCATATATTTGTATCACTTGATTTATTGTGGAGTACTCCAAAGTGTCCAGTTTTACTTGTTTAAGGTGGTTGTTCTGGCATATGCTGGGTACTCTAAAATTGCTGATCAAGTCCGCCCCAATACACTGTACTATTGCCAGTAATTAAGTCATATGCATTGTGCCTCTCCGACCTTTAATCCGCTAATGTTGTCTGCTGATAAACAAAAAATTAAGCAAGCAGTTTAGACCCAGGTCAGGTTTAACACATTGTTGGGCCTGATCTGGATTCAAACGGTTATTGTTTAAAGGAGGCACCGTTTGTTTGACTGCACATGTCAAAACAAACCTACTAATTATTCCTTAAGACAAAGTAGGAATCAAACTGTTTGTCATTCTGTTGGTATTACTGAATTTGTTTTGAAGAAGTTAAATCATGAAGAATCAGCAGACAACACAAAATGCTAAAATCATATTACCTCTCTTTTTTTATACAAAAACTAAAGTAGGCAAATGTTTTATTTTTATTAGCTGATATTAATAATATTAGTTTTATTACTATGCCAAAGCAAATTCAGAAAAAAAACACAACAATATCAAACAGTTTGGATCCTGATTCTGTAATCTGTACCTGAACCTCCATTCATGGAGAACAGCGTAACATGTGCGGGTAACAATCTTCTTGGTTAAAGTATATATACATTAAAAATTATATTAAATGGTAGAGGGCAGCAAAGATCCACCATCCGTTGTTAGTTAAAATAAGCCCACCACACAAACATAAATACAGTTCTTTAAAACCCGAGATATAGGGCCTGATCTGGATCTAAACTCTTTGCAAAGTGAATAAGGAGATGGCACAAGCAGGGGGCCCTAACAGGTGTAGCTTACTGTGAATACAGGTATATGGGCAATATAATGTGAAAAACTGTCCTTGGGTTTGTGACCAAGTAAATCTAAAATACAGTTTACCAGCTTGCTTCATACAACATGCAGTAACTGAGCTGGATCCATACCATATACAAAATAAATGTGAATAAATGTAGAAAATACTTTGCCATTGAATAAAGTCCTCTCAAGATGAATACCCTGCAGAAAAATTCCCATGGGGAAAAATTCCTGCGGGGATATATCCCCTCTGGGATATTTCCCCATTGGGAAAATCAAAATATTATATAATATACTAGAACAAACTCAAATGTGTCAAACTTATTGAAAGAGTGAACCTAAGCTTGATTTTAGATCCTTAAACAGATGTTTTAAAGAATCCCCACGGGGATTTGTTCTCCAAAAATCCCTGTGTGGAAAAATCCCTGCAGGGAAAAATGAAAAATTGCTATTACTGGTGGACATTCATTTTTACACGCCATTAAAATGAGATCTTGTCATATTTGAGTAAAAAGATGAACTTTAGAATTTTCTAAAATCTCCGCGGGGAAATTTTTCGCATGGGGAAAATCCCCGTGGGGAAATATTTTCGCACGGGGATTTTGACCTTTGTTGTGGAATAATTTCTAGGTCATTACAGGTTTTAAGCCAAAAACCTATAGAATTTCCTCAGTATGGTCTATTCTACTGGAAATAAGGCACTTTAGCTTTCTATGTCAGCTAAAAGTACTAGGTCATTTTGCCTAAAACTGGTTTGGCAAAAAAAAATCCGGTGGCACTTCTATTCATATACTTGATCGAACAAAATGTTTACATAATCATTTACTGTTCTTTGACTGTCTATACCCTATTTGCTGTCTGTAAATACAGTTTACAAATAAATATTACAATTTTGGTTTCTGAGCTGAATATCTGAGCAAAACTATGAGTATTTTCAAACATGGATGCCAGAAAGCCAGATCATTCATCTATCAATGATGAAAAACTGGGTCAGTCATGTACTTTTCCTTAGAAAAAGGGGCTTATCGTATACCTATCAGCGCTGAAAAGGGGGGCTATTCGGGCCGCACATACGTACTATGTCATATATAGGTAGTAATCTCCCCAGGAGGTTCCTTTACGAGCTGTAGACAGTGGCCTTGATCCTTGACTCCAATGTTATATTAGCGATTTGAATGAATCAAAGACAAATTTTGAGGTAAAATTTTACCTTGACCTTTTACCCCAAGGTAAAAGTGGTGATATGTAACATTCATTGTAATCTACACACAAATGAACACCATCTATTAAAAACGAAAGAGGAACTGGCGTTACGGAATGACATATTCTTAACATATTTGACCTGGACTCCAAGGCCATAGCACTGATCTGGAACTTCTATTGTTACCTACACCCCTTAGGCATACACTGAGCAAAATTTATAATTATTGGTCACCTTTCATTTTTGCGTTAGTTTTGAAATGAACTAATCAGGTTCTATTCTGTTTTGGCTATCTTGTTCAAATAAAATAAAATGCATACAACAGTTTTTGCACAAGCTACTAATGAATTTCAAATATCTCGAAAAATATGATATTTGAAAAATAAATGCGTAAAAAATCTACTTTAGTCAAAATTTCAACAGTTTGGGTTTTTTTTTTAAATTGACTAGACCAGTTTATTACCAACTGCACTTAAATTTGATATAAACTTCACTAAAAACCATTTTTCTTCCAAAAAGCATATTTTTGCATCTTTAACCAAAATAACGTGGATTGAAAGACAACTTTTCTGAAAGACTGCTAACTTTTGCCCATTAAACTGCACATATGTAGGCAAAAAAAAATCAATTTTACTAGTGCTTGATCAGAAATAATGAGTTTAGAAAGTGACCAATTAGAAATTTAGTTACGTGTACATGATTCCAAGTATGAACACCATCGGTAAAATAAATGAAAGAGGGCTTTGCATTTCAAACCCCAGAGAGGTTTTAAGTATATGTAACATTGAGCTTTGACTCCAAGTTCATGTTGGTAAACTTTCGTTATAATCTACATACTATAAGTGACCCATGCGCTGTATATGATCACCATGCATCAAGCAAAAGGCGCCTAGGGCCCTGGATCGCTCAACTGAATTCTGCCCCATGAAGAGGTGATGTATTGGCATGTGACTAAAAAGAAGTCATTTAAAGATTTTTATTATTATTTTTAGCCCTAGTAGCCATGTTGTTCAGTCGAGCAGCCCCTTTGTTTGATGGTGCGCAACCATTTGTGCAATTTTGGTAAAGGGTATCATGAGGAACAATTCTGTGAAATTATTTTGAATTTGGACCAGTGGTTTAGGAGCCGATGTCGTTAAAAACATTTTATCTAGAGGTCTGGCAGCCCCTGTGTTCGCTGGAGCGGACCCATTAGTGCAGTTTTGGTGGAGGGTATCACGAGATACAATTGTAAAATTATATTGGATTTGGACCAGTATGTGGTTCACAGGGAAATCTTGTTTAAAATATTTCCTATCTAGATTTCTGGCGGCCCTAATGTTCCACGGTGCAGAACCATTTAAGCAATTGTGGTAGAAGACCTTATGGGGAATATTCACGTGAAATTATTTTAAATTTGGACCAGTGGTTCAGGTGTAGATGTCGTTTAAATATAAGGTTTTCGGACAACGGATGCATTACTGACGAAGACCTATAACAATAGCTCACCTTGAGCCTTCGGTTCAGGTGTGCTAAAAATGAAAGAAGAGTTCACGCTACAAGCTGTAAGACAGATTTTAAGAATAGTTGACCTTGACCTTAGACTTCAAGGTCATTTCTATATTCCAATATTTTTGTTTTAATTTACACACGATATGTAATAAATGTGTTGAATATGAACACCATTTGACTCCAGATCATATCGGTTTATTGAAACCTTTTGCATAGTATAGGTATATGACCCATATTCTTACGTAGAATTTCCAAATCGAATATTGAAATGACGATTTTTCAACTTTAACCTTTGCTATAACGGTCTTCACCATAAATTAACAGCGGGCCTGCCTGATTCTATTCCAAAAGAGAAAATGATTAATTTCACTGGAAATGGTATTTATGTATCCGAATGGTTCGTGGTACATGCAAAACAATGGAAGAGTTTTAAAGGTGGGTGTCATTACCTAAGACACAAAGAATGCTTAGCAATAATCTGTATAAATAAAAACTTGGTGGCCTTGACATTATACATAACGAACCAATAAGTTTTGCAAGTACACCTGCTTACTCTATAAATAGAAATAATAAAAAGAACAATGCTTTTAAAAAGAATCCTAATTTTCAGCACTATTTCTTAACATTAGTATAACTAAACACATGTGCAAGAACAAAACACAAACGACACAATAAACATATGCATTACGTTTATAGAAAACATAACTGAAGCAAATTTTATTTTAGAAAATCAAGGAACTCTTCAACTTTGCAAACGCAAAAAGACTCGTCAATTAGAAGAGAAAGTCCTGTAAATTATACTCTCATCTCAAATTGATTTAAACCTGCTTTGAACTTGGTAATAATGAAGAAGATTTTTACATGCAATCAAACATAGACTGTTTCTAGTTTGCATGCAAAACACGTGCCAACGTCAATTGTAATGTCTTTTAGATGACACATTAATAGTTCGTTCAAGTTGGTGCTAAAAGTCAACCATAAACCAACAGCTGTTCGCCATATGCGTTGTATATACATGACAAAACTCATACATTTGGAATTTCTACTTTCTGAGTGTACAACGAAAGAGTTGTTCTTATCCTAAATTAATACGTTTAAATAAAAATATCGTTGTTCCTCGTAAATTAGCAAATAACACATCTTTGACCATTGATCATAAACTCAATTCTTGTCTCTATAAAACTAAATCGTCATTGTGGACAATAGAGATCCTGCAACCCTTCAAAAGTACACTGATAACGCTGATAGATCAGTCCTGGTCCCGAGGTTATAAATTTTTCATACTCAGCTCAAATGAGCATGATATTTCAACTGATATCAGAAATTTGAATACTGAAATACTAAAATTTTCCAACTTTTAACCCTCTCAAATAGTGCATTTATCCGCTTATACATGTTATATAAGGCAAACGTTTGCTGACAGTTAACACATGTGAGCAGGATAAATTTCATGCTCATTTGAGTTCAGCTTGAAAAAGTTTTATAGTCAGAGGCTGGAAGATGCCTTTTTGAAGTTCGGCACTAAAACGAGTCCATCGATCTTTCCCTTCTTCTTTACTTTGAAGGCGCTGTATTACGCGGAAAACGAGTATACTCTTCATCACAAATTAATCAGATATGAGCCATGGCATGAGATTTCCAACAATTTGGTATGTGCGACCAGCAAAGGCTCAGACCAGCCTGCGCATACGCGCAGTCTGATCAGAGCCTTTGCTAGTCGCTTGAGTATTCTTTGATTGTTAAGCTACTGACTGAACGCCATTTGGAGCTTCTAAGCTAAAAAGGAGACTGCAGAGGCTCGTCCGAGTCTACACTTGTCAAAATGTCAAATTGTTGGAAATCTCATGCACTGGCTCATATCAAAGATTTAGTATCAATATATAGGTCCAATTATAAAGGTAAATCTTATTATCTTCTTAACCATCAATTTGCAAAAAGTTTTGGGGTGCTCAAAAGAATCGTCTCTGAGATTAAAGATGCAAATGATTCTGTTAGCATGTGCTTCTATTTGGTGAAAATCCTCCCAATATCTGATCAGTTTAATATAATTATGTTCGATAATATGCATGTTAAGAATAAGCCTTCTAATTTAGGGCATAAAAATACTAATTATCGGGACACAGTCACTGGGGGGAAAATATTTTACCTTAAAGATTCAGTATTTCGTTTATTTGTAAAGTAAATTTAATAATGAGTGTTTGTGCTAAAAGTTTTTATTTACATGTATTAATTTCTTACCATAAGGTGCTTCAAAATACAAAAGTGCTCAATTTAATATGCATTTTACATACGTATAAGCTTTTGTACATGACTATTTTGTTACACATTTTTAATATAAAAAAAGTTGCCTAACTTGACGAATCGTTTTCAAACTGAGAGAATACAGTCAGCGTGAGCTTCACTCACTCGACAGACCTATATATTATAGGTTTGTCATCTCTTAATAGTATTGCAAGCAACAGCAATGCCTCAGTCAACAAATAATTATATAATCATTGAGTAATAGTTAACAAGTTTATAGTATCACAAAAACGAACTGTTCTGCACAATACGTGAATTAACTGCCAATGACGAATGGAATAACTACATAGGATTGTACAAAATGACGAAATAGGGCATACATAGCAAAATGGCATATAAATGATGACATGTAAACCAAATACTGTTGGACTTGTCTGATAGGTCTCGTAAATTAGAAAATATCTATATGTTTACCAAGAATTGCTGATCAATAAGGATTGCTGATCAAATTTTGCGCTTAACGTTTCCCTTTAAAGCAAAGGTCAATACAGCACTTGTAATTTCTGAAGATTCTATGAAAACATTATCAGCTTAAAAGCAAATGTCTCGCAAATGATAACGCTTTTTCCGTTTTGAAAATATGAAAAGCGTCTCCTGGTGTATTTTTACTATCAAGAGCATGAGATCAAATATTCAATGATTAGTTTATATGGCATAAAACACATCTTATAAAGACAAATTAAAGTTATATCTAATGTAATTTGAGTTTATTGCTTGGACTCGTAAATTTGTTGAATTTGACGACAAAGCAGATGATGTAAAAACAAAAAGCATGAAAGAAAGCTGTTATTTTGTCTTTTAAGGTCACTGCCCATAGCAATAACCGTACCTCTAAATCATCAAGGGAGGTAACACTTGGTAGCGTTCGATTATGACAAAGTGTGATTTTACGCAACTATTATATGTTTTCTACAGAGAGTAATGCCCGTTACACTGCACGTTGGTAATCTGAAAGCGATTGATATCACATTAAAAATGCAAACAAAATTTTTAGTATAATGAACAACAAAAATTGGCATTCTTTACGGATACTAAACGATGGACGCTCAGCTATGTGAGAAGAGGAAAAACAGTCAGTGTAATGGAACACGCATTATACCAGGGAAATGTCAGTCGACTTTTCGCGGTTTTTGACAGTCCACAACAACAATAATGATATAACTACTTGTATATAGATCTATATATGATTTTCTGGTTTTATTTTACTTGCATTAAAATTTCACCAAGACAGACTATCTCGTCACGTTCTCTAGCGTCTACTTTGAACCTGACGTGCGCTAATGACGTCACTTGCTCTTATGACGTCATTATGCGTAAACGACAAGTATTGATATTGACGTTGACGTTGAGAGTCTCTCGCTTTAGCTTGCGTCCTAAACAATTTGCCTTATGTCAAATTTGTTCCAATATTTAACTACAAGGGCTATCTTGGACTAAGGTTGACCCAAGTATAGTCGTGAGTCTATCTTATAGTAGGCCTACTCTAAATTTACTTCAAGGTACGCGAGGAATTCTGCCATCGGGGTCTGCAAACAACAAAGGCATAGACCAGCTTGCGCATCCGCGCAGTCTTATCAGCGCCTTTGCTATTCACAAATGAATAGTATCGCATTTAAACTTGCTCCAAGCGAGACTTCACTATTTCTATCTAGTCTCTGTGGCTGAGAAGGCTGGTTTTTGGTATGATCTAATCGGAAACCATGAAGACAGGTTTTGTCGCATCGATGCTCATATATGCATTTATATTCATGTTAATGCGGACCCAATCCACAAACCTGTTTCATGTGATATGCACATAGAAATATCTAGTCCCTCTAGACTACTCGTGGCCAATTCCGCCCCTGACCAACGCCGACGGGATCCGTACCAAATATAATACCCCCTCTCCCTCCGCGCCACTGAATACCCCCTTCAGTAGCGGGAAGGCTGTGGGCATAAAAAGAACCTTTTGCATATAAATGCGGGTCCAACCAAAGCATAGGTACGTTATAGGTACTCAGTGAGACGGTTCTTTTGAGCACCCAAAGCAAATATAAAAATAATGAGCAATAAAATATTTACAATTTCACGCTAAAATCTTTGCTAAGCTCCAAGTTTACTCTACATTGGACATGTTTCAACCGAAAGATGTCCGTCAAGGGATATATAGATCTAATAGAAATAAACCTCCTCTGGTCAAGTGTTAAGGTCTGGCCTTGCTTCGCGATCAGATATTAGTATGGCGCCCGAGGCCGCAACAAAGATTTAAAAACATTTCAAATTTTTTTGATGAGTACATGTAGTATATGCATCGATCAATTGAAGCGATGCATATTAAAACAGCACATTTTTCACCTAAATTAAACAGTTAGAGTTACCCTGTGACCTTGAAAAACGGAAAATGTCCCCAAAACATTGCATCTCTATCCTAATGATGTATCTATGCAAATTTGGTCAAAATATATCGACTAGGTGTTCAGACAAAATGCAGATAAGTTTCTATTTACTGTGGGTGGGGTATTTTGGTATCGTTTTTGGTATTGAAAAGTCTTCTCATATATGCATATAAATGTTCCAAGTATTTGGATTACATATAGTTTCATTTGGCAGTCCACAGTGAGGTATTTCAATCAAAAGTGTTTGGTTCGTAAGGTTTTTTAAAACATGCTTAGAAATAAGAAAAGCCTGCTTAGTTCATTATTTTGCAGTTTAGGGGGTAGGGATAATTATTTAAGAAATAGATCAGCTCCAGCAGTAAATTGTTGAGTAATAATTCACTGTTTGGGGGTCAGTTGTAAAGAAGATCAAATCACGAGCGCGCAGCGCGAGTGATTTATCTTCGTACAACTGACCGACAAACAGTGAAATATTATTCAACAATTCACGCACTTGAGCTGATCTATTTCGATTCTAACACACAATAAACGACGAAAACACATTTGAAGTCTACAGCTTCTTCCAACTTTCCGCCATTGCACTGAAGAACTCCCGCCAATACTTAGACTGCGTCGCATACGTTTACATGTAATTGTAGCGTCTTTCAAGTGTAAAAACGACGTTACACCGTCTAACGCCATGAATGACGTCCTTTTTCAATGACGTCAGCTATCACACACTTTAGCTGTGAATTGTTGTCCGATAAATCACAGTTTGTTACCGTTGGCTCTATAGGCGAGATGTGTTAGAATTGGTAATATCTTACTAATTGGACGGTGATTTTTTTTAAATTCTGTCATAATGCATCTTATATAATTATCACTTACCTAAAAAAATATTAGAAAAAATTATTGTTTTAAAGTATGTTTAAATATTGAATTATCAGTCAGTAATTGCTGAAAACGAATGCATAAATATCGGTGAATGCTGGTTTGAAAGCGTGATGTGAAGAAAAATACTTGTATAGCTGCAAAAGAATGGTTTGAGAAAAAGTTCTTAATTATTAATGGCATCGCATGCTTGTTTGAAATAACGAATTTAAAATATAAAAGTGAGTTACAGAATATTTTACTTGTCTTAATGAGTTTCCAAAAAGCTGCGTAAAAAAGCCAACATAGGTCATATAATGAAGAGCTGTAACTTTTGAACTGGACGGTAAATTTTCTTTAAAATGCGTTTTTTTTCTTATAATATGCTGTACTACAGAATATAAAAAAAAATGAAAAAAAATCTATTTTTTGGGGAAAAAAATCGCCCAGGTGTGGGCAGTGACCTTAAATAGGAAAGCACCAAGTTCTTCAAAATTATGAGTTTAATTTCTTCCATACTCAAGTAAGTAAGGGTGCAAAGATCAGGAATCGATACAATCAAGTACAACACCTGACCCAGGATACCAATGGGAAAGTGACAAACTCACAGTTATACACCACAAACGAGAGTAAAGAGGTCAGCCCTTTCCCAGCAGGTGACCACAAGGCATAAATAAACAAATAAACAGACGCGCACAAAGGCATAACAAACACAAGACAGAAAAAACAAAAGATCCACAAAAGAAGTACCGCCTTGAACGGTCAGTAAACTATTTTACTGTAGGGCTTTAATCAGTTTCAGGGCGCCAACCTCGCCCTTAATTCTGATGTGGACCAGGACACATTTGGGAAAGTGACAAAACACAACAAACACGACAGCCAAGAGGTCAGCCCTTTCCCAGCAGGTGACGACAAGGCTACAAGGAACAACCACAACAGCACAACACACACCAACATGAAGCATAACTAACAAAACCGATCAACAAAAGAAGCACCGCCTTGGAACGGTCAGTAAGAAAATTTCACTGGAGGGCTTAAACCGGTTTCACGGAACCAACCTCACCCTTAAGGCTTAATTCAGATGTGGATCAAGACACGTTTGGTTTGCATGAAAGACCCCTAACTTATCAATGCATCATCTCCCAGAACATATAAATCAAATATACTATGCACAATAAGTTTAGCAATTGTTTTGTACGGGTGAGACCATCCACATCAGATCTCAAGTTTCATTTACTGTCATGAAGATACAAGCGGCGAATATCTGACAAGAATTTCCATTTAAAACAATACCGAATTACCAAACGCAGCGGCCATGCTAAAGTGACGTTAAATTTTAAGACTAGCGGATAACGTGTGTATTTCTGATCATTGGGGGAAGCCAAAAACATTTTCAAGCGATTGTTTGGTCACTGAAAACCAAAAACGCATAGCAAATGTTACAATATTCTGAACTTTCTCATTGAAAGAAAGGACCATTTTCACAATTTGACGTTTTATTAATGTGTTTATGTTATCGCCTTTAAACGGTTTCTTTTTTTTTCTTGAGCCACATTGACAAGTTAAACTGTTAGATGCCTTCCAACACATTCAGACAAATAATGTTGAATGAAACATCTTCATGGCTATAGAGCACAAGCCGAAAGATAAAATCTAACGTCACCGTTATCTCGCAAATGCGTCGCACCATTTTCCAGCAGCTTGAAGTTTTAATTAACCATAAGATTAGTTAAGATGACCCCTTGGCTATTTTTCGTGCCATATATTTTGTAGAAACATTGCTGAACGTTTATGAAACATCAAAATGACCATTCTGTCGAATGGTCTCATTTATTAGTTTTGAACGAATGTAGTTGATGTGCTATTGGTCTTGAAAGGCTGGCGACATCAATAGGCAATTCTACGTGAGAATGGGTCATATACGTCCTTGATCATTTAAAGGGTCTATCCGTATTTCAAGACCTTTATTGTAATATACACTCCATAGACAATTATTGTGTTAAATATGAACACCCTTCATGACAAAATCAAAGAGGAGCTGTAAGACAAAGTTTAGTATATTTGACGTTGACCTTTGACTCCAAGATCACATCAGTGATCTGAATAGTTCGTTGTAATCTACACGCAATAGGCAATCATTGTGTCAAATATTAACATCCTCAGTCAAAAAATGAAGGAAGAGTTCTCGTTGCATGCAAAATCGACTAACACACAGACAGACAAGACAGACAGACGGACAGGACTGATTACTCTTTTCAATACGCTGGGATATAAAGAGGAGTCTGCATTACAAGCTGTTCGACAGATTTTATGCATTTCAGACCTAGACCTATGTCTCTTAGGTGAAACCTTCATATTATGTTCATTATATTCAATTCACAGATATGACCTTGGAGTCAAAGGTCAAGGTCACATATACTTAAAACCTGTCTCTCTCTGGTCTGAAAAGCGACCTATTATTTCATGTTTTTAAACCTATAAATTTCAAATTTGGCACAATAATTGCCTACATAAGAAAGTTCCAGATTAGTGCTATGACTTGGGTCAATGTCAAATGTGTTTTAAATATGTGTTTTGGCTAGGAATACGGATATGACCAAGGTCAACTATTTTTATAATTCGTCTTAGGGTTCATGACGCGAACTCTTTGTTCATTTTTAAGGAGAGTGTTTATATTTAGCATAACTATTGCCTATGGTGTGTGGATTACAACCGGACGTTTTCAATCAACCGATATGACCTTAGAGTTAAAGGTCAGGGTCACATATACTTAATATACTGTCTTTGGCTCATTACTCAAACAGCTCTTTCATTTTTTGACTGATGGTTTTCATATTTGGCACAATGGTTGCCTATGGCGTGTAGAGTACAACGGAGATCTCGAAATTACGAATATCACCTTAGATCCAAAGGCCAAGGTCAAATAAACTTGAAATATGTAGCATGTCTGCAACATGAACTCCTTTTCAATTTTTATGAAAGGTGTTCATGTCACAGAGGTGAACTTTGTGATTATTTTGCTTAACGCAAAAATTACCTTTTCTCCTTCAGTGCCACCGTGAGTAGTGTTGATATTTACTTAAATCATACCAAGCGTGGGAAAAACTGGTTTAACCTGTCTTGCATTGTTTTCTTATGGAGTACCTTGAAACTGAGCTGTTCTATTTTATCGTCCAATCAGTAGCCGTTTTAGTTAGACATAAGGATGTAAGATGATGGGTGATTGGTTGCTAACGAACACACCTCTTTTAACTTACTTAGCGCATGCGCCTAACCTCACAAATACATATGCGCGCTACATTTGGAAAAGGCATTCTCATTTTTGCAGTTAGATCGACTCCATCGATCTACAGGCTGTAGAACATATATCTATATTAGTTTATTTATTATTCCTTCACGGAAATGATATGGAAACATTATTATTAGCAGGTATGTGAATTTATATTCTTTTTATCATACAGATCACAGATTGTCGTTTCTGATGAAAACACTAAAGGGAGGTTTTCGCCAGGAACTACATTCTGTACATTTCCTGTGACGTAGTTCACAATATTTCTGTATGACGTATTTACGCAAATTACAAATTGCTTTAGATTTGTTCTGTCTTTCTGAAATAGGCATGGTTATCGTTTTGATCTTTAGGGACATTGCAAATGGAGGAATTAGTAAATTGAGCTAACGCATAAAATGTAAGTTAAATGCAAAAGGTGTGGTTTTAATATTTTAATCTCTTTGTATATAATTTTATCACTGCAAAATACCCATGTCTAAAAATAGACATGACATGCTCAGCATGACATGCTCAGGTACCAAACGAATTATCGTATTTGCAGTCATTTGCAAGTATATCCGTTGTCCGTGTCCGATTGTCTGTCTGTCTGTCTGTGTTGTAAATATGTATTGCATACGGGTGCAATGTATTCCGTTGTCCGTGTCTGTTCATTTGTCTGTCTGTGTTGTCTGTACTGTTTCATTGTTTGTTTTGTATTTTAGGACACCCTTTTTATTTACATCTGTAAAATAAACCTATAACAACATCTGTCGTTGAGATTCCTGGCTAAACGAATCCATACCCTGCGACAAATTGGCGCCCAACGTGGTTTTATCATCTCATTGACAAGGGTGTTCTGCTGACTGACCTTCATCTACAACCATGCTTCATCATATAATATAGATCATCAAACCTCCAGCCATGTTCCGTTATGTCTTCATGTATTCATCTACGTATCAGCTGCTGTGTTTGTGATTTTATAATTTCATATATAAAAATGGCCATATTTTGTGTTGCAAGCTTGCATATTCATTTTTAAAAAAATCTGATCAGTAATTATTATGTCGATAACTACCTATACATATTCAAAGATGGAGCAAACCGCAAGAATGAGAATCGTCGGATAGCCTCCAGCTGATCCGGATCCCTCCACTATTTGGTACCCTATATGTGACACTGGTCTTGCAGTGAAGTTACTGTGATAATTTTTTTTTCGTGTATTTTACATTGTGTGGATTCTGTATTTATTTGCTAGGTGCACCTGTACTCTGCTTGCTATGAAAAATTAATTTATTTCTCGCAGCAAGCCAGAGTAAACTTTATATGTGAATATTGTTTGATTCGAAAAGATTAATTTGATTTTCGGACCATACCATTTCATATATTTGCATATATATATATATAAACTCTCATTTGAGAATAGTCTGTGATATTTCATATTTAGTGATCGGTAAATGTTGTCATTCTTACACCTATAATGAAATTGCATATTTATTAATATTGGCAATCTGTTTGGCTTGATTTGTGAATTTTGCCAAATTATTTCTGTGTATTTATTGTCTATTTGACTGGCAAAATCAGTGAACTTTGCCAAAATAATATTGACAATGCTATAGCAAGAGTGAAAACATTTTTACTGATATTCATAGTGGTTATATGTTGTCATCTGTGATAGCTTTGTGAATCATGTGCACTAGAACTAACCACTAATACTTGTTTACAGGTTCCAGAATGGGTGCAGATGAATATATGTGTTTCTTTTAATTATGTATGTAGCATAGGGGTCAGTTTCTAATTTCAAATTTTTGTTATTCAGGGAATTAATAAGGTGAGAAATTTAAAAGACCTTACTGGTGCAATGACAGATACCTTAAGTTACAGTAAGAAGATGAGATAAGGTAGGAGATTTGATTTTCCCCAAAAATAATTTCTCCCTCATTTGTTTTTTTTTTCCCATATTCAATTTTTTCCCCAATTTTTCCCCTCATTTCTCCTTTTTTTGGTGATTGTTTTGGACCATCAACAATTTAATTTGATCAGTTATTTTGTGCATATGAGTCTTTCCCAGTTAGAAAAATATTTAAGGGAGAACCCTGTTATTGCCCCTACAACTCCACAAAAACGGACAGTTATTTTAGTTAGTGGTAGTAAAGGGAATTATTTGAAACGTCACATTAGCCGTATTCACCCAGAGAAAAATATCATTTTTGAATCAAAGGGTGGCCGTAATTCTAAGCAAGCCGTAGATTTAATAGCTGCTAATGTTCAGAATTATAGGCGGAAATACGGCAACATTTTGTTAATTTTGTGGACTGGCACATGTGACTTGACTTCGAAAGTTGGCCAAAATAGATATGGCAGAAAAATTATTGTTGATTTAAATACTGTACAAGTGAGGATATTGTTCACCAATACAATAAGTTTTTTGAGATTTGCTCTTCTTATGGTGACAGTGTTAAAGGCCTAATTTTAGAGTGTCCTTATTACTCAATTTCAATTTGGAATAGTGTACAAGGTCACCCTAACCCCAGTATTTTTGACAAGCACAATTTGATTTTACACCATAAGATCAATGAATTAAATCAAAATATCAAAGAGCTTAACTCAACCTATGGTGTACAGGCCCCTAGATTTAGTTGTGACATGATCAAAACTAGAAAATTAAAAAAGAGTTACCCCACCAAAACTGTCTCTTATAGCCTTTTAAAAGATGGTATCCACCCTGGTGTGACTCTGTCACAGTATTGGATCCGGCGCATAGTTATAGCCGTTATTTTTAAATACTGTTACTAGTTTTAAAATATGTTTTCAGGTACAGTACTTGTGCATTTTCATTGACAGAGAGACTTGTGAATATTTTTTTTTGGTGTCTGCATACTAAGTGTTTTGTGTTATATAATTGTTTGAAATTGCAATTTATGAGGAGTTGTCAATTTTTAGGTGCATGTTTTTAGCAATTGAGCTGCCACATGTACTTGAACTTGATTTCTCTTCAATAAAGGATAGGTTCATTGTGTTGCAGTGTGGTTTGTCTGGAACAATTGTTTTTAGCAATTGAGCTGCCACTTTTGTCCAGATAAGAATTACTCTGCAGCACTGGAACTTTTCAAACTTAGTAATATTGATTACAGTGATCAGATAGTTTTTTTTTGTATATGTGAATGGAATGCTACAGGGTGATATGATTTAAGTATATGTTTTTAGTAATTGAGCTGCCACATATACTTAGTCATTTTTGTTACTTTGTAGTACTTCCATGAAACATATGTACTTTTTGTGAATAGTATAGTGGTATTCATATGGTGAAATCTCTCTGTTTGTGAGTGGTGCTATATATTATATATTAGTGTTTGACAATTGTCAATTAGCTTGTCCTTTTCTAAGCCCCAATCATTAAGTATGGCTTCCAAGGATAGCTCTATGGATGATATGGTGAAAGCTGTGTCATCCAACCCAGCTTACAAGGTCCTCACTAAAGAGGAATATGACATTTTAATGTCAAAACATGCTGGGGGAAGTCCCAAAAAGGCTGACCCCAAAGTGTTGACTAGCACACCAGATGCTAAAAAGGTTCAGTTTGAGGGTGCTGGGTCCAAGTTATTATCTTTTATAAATAAAGGCCAAGCACCATCACCTGTCCCTAGATTTACTTTTAATAATACTTTGCCTCATAACACTTCATATGTCCCCAGTCCCTATGTCCCCAAATTGCCCACATTTAGTGGTTCTGAAGAACCCCAAAAAGGGGAGACAACATATGAAGTGTGGAGTCTTGAGGTTAAATGCCTCCAGAGTTCTAGTGTACTGCCAGAACCAATTCTGTTGCAGTCCATTAGGAATTCACTAAAGGGTAGTGCTAGAAGCCTTTTAGTGCCTTTAGGGCAAAATGCCACAGTGGCTGACATTTTAGCCAAGTTAGATGGTTTTTATGCAAATGTCAGCTCTAGTGAAACCCTGATTCAGTCATTTTACAGTGACTATCAGAAAGAGGCTGAATCAGTGGTTTCTTTTGCTTCAAGAATTGAGCAGACCCTATCAAGGGCAGTTAAGTCTGGCCATATTGATGGCATTGCTAAAGATGCAATGCTGAGGAGTAAATTCTGGACTGGTTTAAAAAGCCAGTCTTTGAAAAACTCAACAAGGCATCTTTACGATACCATTAAAGACTTCCCGTCACTTTTACGTGAAATACGTAAAGTTGATCAGGAAGAAAATAGTTTTAAACAAACTAAAAAACCATCTGCCCAGCAGCAACAATGTAATCAGGTTACTTCTGATTCAGAAAATAATACAGATGTATTATTAAAGAGCATGAAAGAGCTCATGAGTAGGATGGAGAAAATGGAAGAAAGGCTTGACCAGCAGACAAAGCAGAGTTCTGAGTCTGTTGGACAGTCCAATTTTCCTGACTCCTACTCCTATTCTAATCAGTATGTTCCACGAGGCCGTGGACGTGCTGGTTATAGAAGTAACTTTCAGAGGGGTGGTATGGTAGGGGCTATCAAGGTAGCTCAAACCATAACAACCACAATTCTAATAACAGTTACAATAATGCTCACCAGAATAATTATTCTCAAAGAGGCAATAGAGGTGGTGGTGGTTCTTGGCGTGGTCACCGTGGTGGTTCTAACGGCCGTGGTACTAACCATGGTGAAAATGCTGGGAACCATTTAAACTTCTAACTTCTCCAGTTGATGGGCAAACTGGGGAAGTATCATCAAAGGACTTTGAGAAAAGCCCAATTCATAATTGTACAAATGTTAAGCAATCAAGTTTGCTTGAACGGATGATTGGTTCTTCCAATGAGGACAATATTTTAATATGTGGTGTTAATACACTTGGTTTGTTGGACTCAGTTTCTAGAATAACCTCAATTTCAGAGGCCTTCTATGAAACCTTAGACCCCAAACCTACTTTACATAGTATAACTGAATTTGGATTGTCAGTTACTTGTGCTAATGGCACAGAATTGCCCTATAAAGGTTATATAGAGGCAGATATTGTAGTTCCTTCATTAGGAAATACAACATATAAAGCCCCTGTTTTAGTAGTTGAAAATACTGACTACAATCGTCGTGTCCCTGTGATCATTGGAACCAATGTCATTCGTTTGTGCAAGCAAGCTTCAAATGATTCAAGTGAATCAAACATTCCTGCTGAGTGGCAAGTTGCTTTTGACAGCATGTGTAATGAAATTTTACCGGTGAAAACCACCAACAATTTTAGTATTAAAGTTGCGCCTGGTGAGGTTAAAACTTTATCAGGTTTTGTCAGAAATACAAAATCATTTCAAACTGCTGTCACTGAGCCTATAGATACATCTTTGTCTGCGGGTTTAACAATCTGCCCCAGAGTTGTATCTTTGGGATCGTCCGGTTCTACCGCACGCATTCCAGTCCGTGTGTGTAATTTATCTACACGAGTAATAGAGATTCCTCCAAGATCTCTATTATGTTCAATAAATGGTGTAGATGTTGTTGATTCATGGACTCCTGATTCTTCAGTGAAGAAGCAGGAGCCCAAGGTCACAAAATTAGAGGATCTTGGCGTGAAGGTAGAAACGGACAATCTTACACAAGATCAAGTGAGAAAAGCTAAAGATGTCCTTGGCAGTTGGTCTCATATATTTTCTACCGGTCCTACTGACTTAGGTAGAACTGATTTAGTTGAGCATGAAATCAAGCTCACTGATGACACTCCATTTAAGGAGCCTTATAGACGTATTCCGCCAGGCCTTTATGAGGAAGTCAGACAGCATTTGAAGGAAATGATTGAGGCTGGAGCAATTCAGCCATCAAAAAGTCCTTTTTCTTCGAATGTTGTACTGGTCCGAAAAAAGGATGGCAGTTTGCGTTTCTGCATAGACTTCAGAAAACTAAATGGCCGAACTGTCAAGGATGCCTATACATTACCTCGCATCGATGACACTATGGATACTCTCCTCGGTGCGAAGTATTTCTCAAAATTAGACTTGCGCAGTGGTTACTGGCAAGTGGAGATGAAAGAGGAGGACAAAGAGAAGACTGCTTTTACCGTAGGTAATTTAGGCTTCTACGAATGTAACAGGATGGCTTTTGGCTTGACCAATGCTCCTGCTACATTCCAGCGCCTAATGGAACGGTGTATGGGTGAGATGAATTTAAAAGAGTGCCTCATCTTTTTAGATGATATTTTAATTTTCTCTGAGTCCTTCGATGAGCATTTATCACGCTTGGATGCTGTTTTCAGCCGACTGCATAAACATGGCTTAAAATTGAAAGCATCCAAGTGTGAATTTTTTAAGTCTAGCGTGACCTACTTAGGCCACGTAGTGTCCGAAAAAGGAATTGAAACGGACCCTGAAAAAATTGCTGCTCTTACAACTTGGCCAGAACCTCAGACGGTGAAAGACCTGCGATCATTTTTGGGTTTTACAGGCTATTATAGGCGTTTTGTCAAAGACTACGCAAAGATAGCCAAACCTTTAAATGATCTGTTGGTTGGACATCATGCTGGTGTTTCTGTCCAAGGTAAAAAGAAGAAAAAGAAGAGAAGTTCAATTCCTTGGATATGGGGTCCTGCTCAACAAAGTGCATTTGATACACTGAAGGAGAAATTGTCCTCTCCTCCAGTGCTAGCATATGCAGATTTTAGCAAACCTTTTATTTTACATACAGATGCATCTATAGAAGGGCTAGGAGCCGTTCTATATCAAGAACATGATGGCCTTGAAAAAGTTGTTGCATATGGCAGCAGGGGTTTGCGCAAAGCAGAACGGAATTATCCAGCCCACAAACTGGAATTTTTATGTCTCAAATGGGCTGTCACCGACAAGTTCCATGATTATCTGTATGGAAACACATTTTCTGTTTATACAGATAACAACCCCTTAACATATGTTTTAACTTCGGCCAAATTAGATGCCACAGGTCATAGGTGGTTAGCTGCGTTAGGTTCATATGATTTTAAATTAATATATAGATCAGGTAAATCTAACGCAGATGCTGATGGTCTCTCTAGGCGTCCCCCGCAAGATGTGGAATTATTTCCAGATGTGGTTAAGGCAGTGTGCCAAGCATACTTGGTTGAAAGAGAGTCTTGTCCCTTGGTTGAAACCTTGATTGTTTCAAACGCTGTAACTCTTGTAGATCCGCCAACACCGGATCTACTGGACTCAACATCTTTACAGAATGTTGATTGGTCAAAAGAGCAAGTGGCTGACTCTACTTTAGCCAGGGTTGTTGAGCTGGTTAAGTTGAAATTCTGTCCAGACAAAAGTAGTCTCCATTCCTCCATTTTCGAAGCATCATTTTGAAACAGTTGCATGATGATTTAGGCCATCAAGGTAGAGACCGCACTCTTTCTTTAGTGCGCTCTAGATTTTATTGGCCTGGTCTAGAAAATGATGTTGAAGAAAAGATAAAAAATTGTGGCCGTTGTATTAGGCGAAAAACTCCGGTGAAGCCTAGTGCAGAATTAGTCAACATAACCAGTTCACAACCAATGGAATTGTTATGTATAGATTTTTTGTCTTTGGAAAGGTCCAAGGGTGGGCATGAACATATTTTAGTTGTGACCGACCATTTTACCCGTTATGCCCAGGCCTTTCCAACTAGAAACCAGTTGGCTAAGACTACAGCCAAAATACTTTTTGAAAACTTTGTTGTTCACTATGGTTTTCCGGCTAGGATCCATAGTGATCAGGGAAGAAATTTTGAAAGTAGCCTTATTAAGGAATTGTGTAGTCTTGCGGGTGTGCATAAATCCCGGACCACTCCATATCACCCTATGGGAAATGGAATGGTCGAGAGATTTAACCAGACCCTTTTAAAAATGCTGGGTACCCTAGAAGATCACCAGAAACAAGACTGGAAGTCATATGTAGCCCCTTTAGTCCATGCCTATAATGCTACCCGTCATGATAGCACTGGTTTTTCCCCATTCTTTTTAATGTTTGGGAGACATCCCAGGCTGGCTATAGATGCTTATCTGGGTCTGAATTCTTCACAGGATTCAGAATGTACATCCAGAGAGCACTATGCCAGTAAGTTAAAGAAACGATTGGACTTTGCCTACAAGGTAGCTTCAAAAGAAGCAAATAAAAATGCTACAAGGCATAAGTCCAATTATGACGGTAAGGTCAGAGAAGCAACCCTTGGTGTAGGGGACAGAGTCCTTATTAGAAAGGTGGGCTTAAAAGGTAAAAATAAGTTGGCAGATAGGTGGGATAAGCATTCATATATTGTAATTGAAGTGCCAAATGAAGGTGTACCTGTGTATAGGGTTCAGCGTGAATCGGGTGATTCAACGGTGAAAACTTTACACAGGAACATGTTGCTTCCTTTTTCTGCCATACCTAGCAGTTTAGATCTTGGCCTATTTTATGACAGTCCCCATAGTAAACCTAGCAAACCAGCAGCCCCTGTACATAGCCAATCAAAACCTGTCCAAAACCTGAATTTGAGTCTGACTCTTCTGAATCAGAAACAGAAGAATTATTTTACCCAAGATATATGCTTCCTCTTAAAAGGAAACACAGTTCAAATATCAATGGGTCGAAATCAGTTTCTTCAAATAAAGAAAAGTCTCATGTGTCAGTTCATGGAGATACTTTTAATGGTTCAGGAGATTTTAATAGATCTGATAGTTCAGTTGGTTTTAATAGGTCAGATAGCGCAGGTGGTTTTAATTCAAGTGCAGGTGGTGGTTTTGCTAGTGCAGATGTAGGTACCACTGGCAGTTCCAGAGATCTCAGTGGAGGTAATGTAGGTAGTGGAGATAATGTACCTACTCCACAGTTACCTAGACGTACAGGTAGGGTACGGCAAGCGCCAAACCGGTATGGCGAGTGGGTAAATACTCAGCAAGTTTCAAACCCCGAAACACAGATTTGGTATGTTTAGGTATAGGTATTAGTTTTCATAAATATCAGAGGAGAATGTCACAGATAGGAAGAATATCTTCCAATATTATTATTATGCATATATGATATGTTTTCCCAAACATATATAAAAATGCATATATATATTATATTTTCTCCTGCTTTGATTGTCTCATACATATAGTATATTTCTCTTATTGAGAGCGACCCCTCAAATTAATACATGTCTTTATTTTTGGATGTTCTGAAGTTATATATAACATTTTCACAATTCACTAGTAAAGTAGAATTGTTTGTTGATAAATGTGAAACTTCTGTAGGTTAAAATTAACCTAAATGCATCATATTTGTACATGATTGTGATTGCTGAGGTGGTCTGTGTTTATTAAAAAGTTTTTCAAATGTTTGGAAATGTCAGGAGACATTTTTTTTCAAAGCAGGGGAGAATGTCACAGAGGTGAACTTTGTGATTATTTTGCTTAACGCAAAAATTACCTTTTCTCCTTCAGTGCCACCGTGAGTAGTGTTGATATTTACTTAAATCATACCAAGCGTGGGAAAAACTGGTTTAACCTGTCTTGCATTGTTTTCTTATGGAGTACCTTGAAACTGAGCTGTTCTATTTTATCGTCCAATCAGTAGCCGTTTTAGTTAGACATAAGGATGTAAGATAATGGGTGATTGGTTGCTAACGAACACACCTCTTTTAACTTACTTAGCGCATGCGCCTAACCTCACAAATACATATGCGCGCGACATTTGGAAAAGGCATTCTCATTTTTGCAGTTAGATCGACTCCATCGATCTACAGGCTGTAGAACATATATCTATATTAGTTTATTTATTATTCCTTCACGGAAATGATATGGAAACATTATTATTAGCAGGTATGTGAATTTATATTCTTTTTATCATACAGATCACAGATTGTCGTTTCTGATGAAAACACTAAAGGGAGGTTTTCGCCAGGAACTACATTCTGTACATTTCCTGTGACGTAGTTCACAATATTTCTGTATGACGTATTTACGCAAATTACAAATTGCTTTAGATTTGTTCTGTCTTTCTGAAATAGGCATGGTTATCGTTTTGATCTTTATGGACATTGCAAATGGAGGAATTAGTAAATTGAGCTAACGCATAAAATGTAAGTTAAATGCAAAAGGTGTGGTTTTAATATTTTAATCTCTTTGTATATAATTTTATCACTGCAAAATACCCATGTCTAAAAATAGACATGACATGCTCAGCATGACATGCTCAGGTACCAAACGAATTATCGTATTTGCAGTCATTTGCAAGTATATCCGTTGTCCGTGTCCGATTGTCTGTCTGTCTGTCTGTCTGTGTTGTAAATATGTATTGCATACGGGTGCAATGTATTCCGTTGTCCGTGTCTGTTCATTTGTCTGTCTGTGTTGTCTGTACTGTTTCATTGTTTGTTTTGTATTTTAGGACACCCTTTTTATTTACATCTGTAAAATAAACCTATAACAACATCTGTCGTTGAGATTCCTGGCTAAACGAATCCATACCCTGCGACATTCATATTTAGCAATCTGATTGCTAATGATATGTTTGTTTGATTTGATTCTTTATGTCCGAGTCAACAATTTTTCAGTTATATGTTGGGACGGGTCTTCCTGGGTTGAACAAGTACTAAGCAAGGATGAATGTCTTACGGTGAGGTTCGGACCCGCATACCCAGCGTCTCGAGTCAAGCACTATACCACTTGGCCACTACGCTCCCTACTTATCACACCCAGGGAGCGGAAGTGACTGGACAATTGCGAGTGAACGGCAAAGTACGGCACTTGCAATGTTGTACATTGGAGGATCAGTCACTTGCTCTCAAAAGAAAACAAAGGGTGCATAAATATGTTAACACAGCAGCCATTTGTGTGTATGTCATAAATTTATTTATACTCACGTAAGTACCCAGATAATTTTCCTGTAAATAGGTAATATTAAAACTGATATTTGTCATCGTTCTCTTAAAAATAATGACACTGATCAATCCATTGATGCTTCGTTTCAATGAGATCACTTTGTAAAGTTGGGATGAAATATAGCACAAGAATAAAGTTTATACGTTCTTCTTATTTTTCTACCTTCTTCAATTACATATCATGTTTATTCTTGAATGAAAGTTGCTGAAAGGGTGTTAACTGGAATAATATGTTACGACTTGTGATGCCACTTTTTACATCATGTGAACGGGCACTAGACAGTAGACTGAACGGGTGCTTGTGATCTAGGCTGTCTATATTGAACGGGCACTTGTCATCATTAACACATGTAGTTGAAATGATTATTGCTATATTTTGGTAAAAGTTTGTTATTCCAAACAACTAATAGTCTTGATATCATTAATATTACATGCTTTGAAGTAAATATAAACAAAAAAGTGTTAATGGTCAGTTTCAGCATGAATTCCTTTAATGCTGGTTTGTTTTAGTAATGCACCTTGATAGGAGACAAAGTATACTTTTGCCTGCCTGGTATTAAAGTGAAATCGGCAGTGTGTACAGCTTTTGATTTCCAAACTTGACTATCATCCTTTAAATGAGATGGTCATTAATTTTTTTGTTTTACATACTCTGCTTATCATTGATTTTAGCAGGACAGTTATCAATTGCTGGAGGATACTTATGGACTTTAAATACTTAAAGTAAGGCTGCAGAGGGGCGAAAATCGTGATTAGGATAAATAGCCATCCTTCAATGTCCACAGCATTAAGCCCTGGACATAAAACAACTAAACAAATAGACAAAATATGCATGATTTGGCTATTTTTGGTCGTAATGTTGCAATTTCATCTTTATGCAGTGTGCATTTATACCGTTTTGTGTAAACATTATGGGACACGATCAGACTGCTTCTTTATGGTAATTTGGGAACAGCCTAATCATGGTTAATAGTGTGAGCTTCCATATGATCAAGTGCAATTGGATATATTATATGCAGCAGATGTGAAAACAGACAACAGTATAGGACGAAATATAAACAGGATGATTTTTTCCTTAATAATTTAAAATTACCTTTCCTTATATTTTATAAAAAAAAATGTAAACGTTAAACCCATATCAGTGTATCAGTGAGACAGCTCTTAATATCAACAACAAATCTTTCTCTAAGAAAAAATGAACCTTATTCGAATTGTTGTCTGTCCTCACAGCTGCTGATACACTTTCTAATTCTATACTGCAAACGATATGGGCTCATAAAAGCCTTCCAAAATAAAAGTTATTGACCATAGAAGCTGCCCCCTCTCTTGAGGGATTTTTGTCACTTTGATTTTCTGAAACTACAATATATATGGCACAGAATAAGGTATGTTAGCCATCAGAGAAAAGTCACATTATTATCTAACATCAAACTTATATATGTTACCCAAAACATATTCAATAATATTTTGGTGTCCATGTTAAGGTACTCTTAGGCATAGTTAAATATTTTTTAAGCTTGTATGTGCCCTCTTTATTGCAGGATGGCTTTTAAAAGTGTTTTGATCAAGCAGAAGTGTGTTACTTACATTACTTCATGTTACATACGTTATATTTGTGAACTACACTATATAAATTATTGAATCATTCTTAATATCTTTATTTGATAAACTTTGATGCATATTTAAGTTCACAATACCATGCCCCTCACAGGCATTTTACTGCAAATGCAAAACTGCAAACAGTTAGATTCATTCACAGGATTATAAGAGTTATAAGCTGCTGAGTGTTATGACAATAAATAGAATGTTTATAAAGTAAAGACCTTTTCATTGAAACTGAGCACACACAATCATATCTGTAAGCCTTTAGACACTTTAAATAATATGAACATTCTACTAATAAAGAATAGTGTAGGGCGATATATAACATTTTCTAGTGTATATTATCAGTATGTTGTTTGTTTATGTTATGTGTATATTACTTACTTTTTATCACATTCTATTTAATGCATAGTACTTGCTATAAAGACTACATCATGAAACGTTTAAATCTATTAAAATCTAATTTTTGCACTAAATATATATAGCTACTACCTTGTATTAAATAGAATTTTATATGTATTATTAAAAGCCATTATCAATCCACATTTATCTTTGGAAAACATAATGGTTTTGTTTTTAACTTTTTTAAAATAACAACACTTTATTTGTTTGCTCAAGGTTAATAGGTTATAATATCAAAATAAAGTGGATATGATAAAATTCAAGTAACAGCTGAATAAAGACAATTCCTATGTTCTGTCAATTTTTAAGGTAACATATATAATGATTTAAAACATATGATATGGTCCTATGTGTGTCCAAAATGTCATAAATAATAAAACTTTAGCCTGTAATGCGAAGATACGTTGAATTAAGATTGCTGTAATATTTATTTGAATTGATTGATTAATTTAAGGTTTAATATCCCAGTACATGCCAGGGCTCCTCACAGAGGAAGGGAGAAAGAACAGAAGATTATGATAGACTAAATGGCCCCTCAAAAAACTAAGTTTGTCTCATGTGAAACAAATCTCATCATGCCAACATGCCAAATATGATGAGCCATCTCTCTGAAAGCTGTGACAGAGATATCACCTTTCTTTACTCATAAAACTGTAAAATTTGGTGTCTTTATTAGATGCAATTATACTGCAAGTCATTTGCGTTCATTTAAAAAATACATGTAAGAATTAGAACTAATTTGATATCGCTTTAAACTTCCGATATTTTAAGGTAACGTAGTAAACTTCAATATTGCAGAGTATCTATTGAAGAGCTAACATATATTTTTGTGGATTATATAAATAATTTGTAGAAGACCATAATGGACAAAGCCTCAGAGGTCTTTTGACAGCGAATGCTCTAGTGATATCACTGTACTAAATATTAGTAAATTTGAAATTAGGCAACGTATCTAACAGTACTATTATAGATGAAGATTGTTTTATTGCATACTGTTTCTGTTGGATGAATTTATTTAAGAGCGTTCAATGCGTTCAAGAGAGCATGGTGATTAATAAGAATTAGATCTGACTTTTATTTGCACAATAGGATTTGAGAACTATTATAGGGTAACAA
Source organism: Loripinus fragilis (assembly GCA_964019695.1). NCBI lineage: Eukaryota > Metazoa > Mollusca > Bivalvia > Lucinida > Lucinidae > Loripinus > Loripinus fragilis. The sequence goes on from OZ026528.1 coordinate 21,351,070, forward strand.
AGTTAAGATGGTTGTAACAAAGTAAAACCCAATCTGCTAGAAACTAACATGAGCCATTTTGCATCTTATATTCTTATATACATCTGATGCAGTTTTAGAAAATCGAAGTGTATAAAATATCCCCGCAATGGGGAAGGGTTTCCATTAGCAGAATTTTAATGTTACATTCCTTACTATTTGCATTATGGTTTCAAGATAAGCATGCTACTCAAGTATAATAGTCTGTTGATAATCACTCTATTAACATGGCTGCTTAATATATTTGTGTATGTTTTTAAACCTCATAACTTTATTCTATGCTTTTTAGCAAAAACGTATCTTTGTTATTGTTGAAAATTTATGAAGTGGTAGCCATTTTCTAATGCCTAAACATTCTAAATGGTAGGGAGCTGGTATTTGCAGTTTAATTGTCTTTGTAGCAGCATCAAAAATTAGGTCAAGTAAACAGTAATAAACATTTCAGGAGATTCAACAGGCATAAATATTTCCCAGAAATAGGGTAGTAATGAAAAATGTAACACATGTACATACGCAATACTATGTTACAATATTACATGACACTTGTCAGAGGGTAACATTTTTTTAAGTGTAAGACATTGGGCTCCATGGAAATCAGAGTCAGCAAAATTACCCCTGTGTGTGTGTGGTACGGGTGGGGGAAGGGGTTGGATCAGACCCATATCTATCCCATGGCCTATTAGTCTTGATATCATTCAGGAACGAGCTTCCTATTAATTTTAATGAATGAAATTTGGGTCAGCTTATGGCATTTTGAAATGAGATTTTAGTTACTCTTTAAGGATCAATGTTTGGTTACATATAATCAAAAGTAGCCTGTCGTGTGGATGAATATATGCAGCAATCGATAAAATATGAAAAAATGAAATATGGGTCAGCATAATATGACATTTTCGAATGAGATTTAAGCTGCTCTTTAATGTTTTGAAAAATAGCCTGTAGTGTGGGTGAATATATGCAGCAGTCGATAAAGGCAGACAGCATTTTAGAACAAACGTTTCTTGACAGGGTAAGGTAAAATATTGGCACTGGTATGCATAAAATGAGAAAAATTATATAGCCCTCAGTATACAAGTGACCGTTCAGTAAAGTCGCAGTTGTCATGTACAATCCGTAAGGGAACGGCAGCAAGTGACTGAACGGTGTCATGCTTCCGCGTGTGTCATGTTTTCGCCATTTGCCATGCTCTGGTTTTGTTTTGACAAAAATTATATGTGTTTTCTTAAACTACTAATATTAGAAGAGTAAAACTTCTAATGACAGTGAATTTGCGTTTTATGCACGTTTGTTTCATGTTTGAAAATCCGAAAATTAATCACCCGTTGTTGATAAACAAGTGATTAGAGTTCAAATTCACTGAACATGGACAATGAAATAGGATTTCAATCCAGCCAGAAAGTAACTCACAAATATAACTTACCTTCTATACCCAAAACACGCATATGCTGGGTTTTTTCGTGAAAGAAAAAGAAGTTTGTTTAGGGTGTAAATGAATAATCAATACCGCAAGTGACCAACCGTCCAATGTACAGCATCGCAAGTGCTGTTACTTGTCGTACACTCGCAATTGTCTGGTCACTTCCGCTCCCTGGGTGTGCTTATGGTGTGGTGATTTAAACGAATGTTACAATTCGCCGATATGATATTAGAGTTAAAGGTTAAGGTCATACATGCATTTTGACAGAGGGTGTTCATATTTGGCAAAACCATTGCCTATGGAGTGCAGATTACAACGAATTCGCTACTATATGACCTAGGATTCATATGGCAAAGTCAAATATGTTTAAATCTGTCTTTCGACTTAAAACGCAAACTACTTATGCCTTTTTGAGGCCCTGGAAGGGGGGTCCCAGTATCCCATATCCCTTTAATTTTTTTGAAAAAATATCTCATAACCCTAAAAACGAGGGCTGATCAGAAAGTTTGCGGAAAATGCAATTAAATCGCATTGCTTTTATCGATTGCAATGAAAATTCATAGATATAAAGTACCATTCATAGCAAGTTGACTGAAATTAAAATTTAGAAAAACTGACGTCAGACAAATGAGCACGAGGCGCCACTGTTACGTCACTTCGCTGGAACCTGCCCATGTGTAACCCTGGGTTGCTGGGTTACCCAACTCGTAGTTGTGTTTGAATTGATTGATATTTTAACGGAAAGTAATTTTCCGTCATTCTTTGAACATACTATGAGGGATGTAATTCTGCTGTGCTATTTATTCAAATCAATATGTTTCAGTCAGAAGGGCAGGCCTAAAATGCGTCATTTTCCGAGTTTTTGTAAATTTTAAATAAAAAAAACTTTTTTTTTTGTCAGTGTTCATCACAATAATTATAATATTGGGCTTAACTGTCAATATTAGATCTACTGAACTGCAAAAGTTTTTTTTTCGAAAATGTTAATAGTTTATTTTAAAGAAGTCACATGTCAAAACAGGCATAGGATTCACAGAAGTTGAATGCTTTGCCTTTTGACAGTACTGTTATTCGTTTCGATTTAGAACATCATCCGTTTAGATATAAATCTTTGAAACTTTGCATAGAAGATGAGAGAATATGCCGTTAAATATGCATGGGGCGCAATATGAGCTTTCACAGCATAACACAATTTTACAAAACGTTGAAGTTTAATTGTTTGTGTTGAAAAACGTCAAAATGCAACGTAAAATGGGTCGTTTTGCGCTTTATAGCGTTGCCTTGACGACAACTTTACGCACGTAGACGACTAACAACAAGCAGTTTGTAACAGATCAACTTCATATGTGTTGCAGTATTATGTGCTGCAATTTCAGCTCTATTGATCAAACGATGTAGAAATGGCAACTATTTTCCGCGAACTTTCTGATCACCCCTCGTAAATATGGCAAATATCGCCAAAATTCAGAAAGCATTGTATTCCCATATTCCTAAAATTGATCCAAGTATCCCGTATCCCTTTAAATATTTATAAAAGTATCCTGTATCCCTTTAAGTTTGGCCAATACCCCTGTATCCCTGAAAACCCTTCCAGTGCCTCTTTGTTAAGCCCACAACTTTGAAAAAGTTAAAGGAGCATATTGCTTGTACGTCCGTCTGTTTGTCCATTTGTCCGTCCGTCCGTTCGTTTTTTGTGTCGTTCAAAGAAATTAAAGTTATGGTTTTGAATTTTCATAAATGGATTCCTCATCCAAAAATATCTGAACCCGTAATTATTTAGTATGAATTATCTCCCACTGTGGAGTTATGCCCCTTTTAAAGGGTCAGAATAAAAGTTTGTAATCAAGATAGTGATAGAGACTACTTACCTAAGTATAGGTCAGTTGATCACCAAAAGACACGTTCGAACTGTAAGGCTGTAAAGATGCGAGAGAAGGATTCCCGCCTTCAAGGTACCACGTGTCTGTGCTGCATGTTTCCGTGGTTACATCATCCAACTCCCAAGGACTGTTCGCATGTATGACGTCCGGCGGCTGCAACACTCTATCCATTCCATAAAAAGAGCTAATATGTCGATAATAAAATTACATGAATAGTATATGTATCTTAATATATAAGTAACAAGATTTAATGGAAGATTGGAATCATTAATTAACATGGTATTCATTTCTTACTTAAGTTTAAAACTTAGTTGTATGTACTGACATGGAGGAATGGATTATGACTTACAGTATTATTGAGAAATTGTTATTTGAGAGCTATGTTAAAAGTACCATAATACTGTATTGACCTTGACATTGCATTACAAGACAGACAATGCAACGGACAGTGCAACAGAGATCAAACATACTGGACAGCAGATAATATATTATACAAAAAGTGAGTATATAAACAACATGGCGACATTAGTGGGTAGTCGATGAAATATCGGTGGATATAAATTGGGAAATTTTAAATGTTGATTAGAGACGTGCATTGTTCATACCTCTAGGAAATGTTACTTTAGTCTTGGTGAAACATATTCTGAAGAAAACGTGACAATTATATGAAGAGAAAATATCTTAGTTGTCAGTGTAGACCCTGATTAGATGTTGCATTCCACGGTACCTCGTCAGGATTTATACTGCCAGGGTATTTTTCAGGGTATATATGTTAAGCGCAAAGTGAGAATCGGTACGATTCCGGATTTGTACCTGTGCTGGTTGATTCAAACCCCTGTCACATGTAAATGTGCGATTACAGAATCGTGCGTTTGGAGAAAAATTGTTGTCGTTTTTGGAGTTTATCTAAGATTGGCCGATTACAACGCTCTTGAAATTTTAATCTTTATCGAAAGGGCGAGCAGTGAAAGTAAGTCGCAAGAGCCTTCTCTCATACGCATGTATACCCTTTAAAAGTGCCACAGCCTAACCCAAAGTGCTTGCTTTGAATTCAAATAAACGCAAATATAATCTCGATCTATTTTTCAAAATAGTGCCAAACTGATGCTGTCGAACTCTAGGTTACATGTCATTTATAGAGAATCATAGAGATAGTTAATCGCGTTTTTGTAATTTTTGCATTATCACTATTTAACATGCCATTCTTTACACATTCATAATTTTAATTCTTTTACAGATATGGATCTGAAATTTTCAGACAGAACTTGTCTCTGATATTGTAAAATATGACAATAAGACTTTACATGTCTAAGCGTTTTGAAAAAACCATAATGGGGTAGAGAATATGGACAGGTTTAGGGGTAAGTGTGCATATACATGCCTGGTTGTTTACATTAATTATAATCTACTCATAATTAGCTGTACAATCGTCACTAATTTATCCTTCTTAATAAATAAAACAAGAAAATATTCATGACTGGAAAGCTTCCTTCGTTTTTCAAGAAAACTATTGGGGTGATGCTAAACTTGTGTCAGACTGTATATATATATATATATATATATATATATATATATATATATATATATATATAAAATAAAAAGTCCGATTTCAATAATATAACTTTATTTTCTTCTGTTCTACCGGTTTCACTGTTTTCAGATCATCAGGAACTATTCAAATATATATATAAACTCTCTGCAGAGCACTTTAACCAGGTATCATGTAATTATTCGCTTTCCAGCTTCCATATAGTTTAATTACTTCATATAGATAGATGTTATACTGTAGGAAACAACCCTTGTTCTGTTGTTGTCTTTCCTTTAGAACACACAATTGAACGGTCACAGCAACAAGGTACTTTAGTCTACTTTTGGGCAAATTTGAGTTAGCCTTTTTTTTCATGTATAAAAACCATTTCCGCACTCCCTTTGGCCATCAAATTATTATAAAAAGTTGGAATAAATAGGTATGTATCATTTTCACAAAGACCCTAAGTCCAAAATTGTGATGTTTTTTGCATAAAAGGGCCTAAAATCATATTTTTTTACAGATTTATTTCAAAAGTTTTAGTGCCTTATAATCATTATTATCACACATTGAGCCTCAAATAGCAACATTTCGCTTGCTAGACATTATTTCCTGCCAAGTGGAATCGCTAAGTGGAAACTAATTTTATACAACATAAAACCTAGACTATGGACTTAGGACCTTTGTGTCATTGAAATCTGTTCATATTTATGCAATTTGCGTTAATCAACTGTTTTATCCAGGTTTTTGCTGTTGTACTCGTAAGAAATAAGCTTTCCACACACTATCATGCACTCTTATTAGTATTGATGGACTGTCATAAGCTTTCTGTATGCAATTTTTAAGTTTTATGAAATTTGGAGTTAGGTCCCTTGTTGCAGAAACGAAATCGTTAATATGACGTTTTTCTCACTTTAAGCAGTAAAATCATTGCAACATCTCCTGTAATCACTATTTTCAAACATATATTGTTCATTTTTGCAAGGGAAATCTACATATTTAGAGAGTTGCCAAAAATTGTGTTTTCGCGTTTTTCTCGAAATAATGAAATATGGACTCAAGTACCTTGTTGCAGTGACCCCTTCAATTAAACATGGTGTCAGAAGTCTTCTATTGTATTAAAATACAAAGTACAATTACACAGAGAACTTTTTTACTTGTTGAAATTCTTGTGGTGAATTTACTTTGTCAGATGAAAAATGGAGTTAGCAGGAGTTCCAGCACCAAGCATGGACTGGAGTAATGTGAATCTTCTTGAAGCATTCAAGAAATTCCGTCAGCATGCTGAGCTGATCTTTGCAGGAGCATTAAGGGATAAAGGTCCTGAAGTACATTGTACATACCTTCTGTTATGGGTTGGTGTGAAAGGGCGTGAAATATATAACCACCTGACATTAAAAAACGACCAGACTAAGGACGATTCAGAGATTTGCAATGTGTTTCAGACGCATGTGAACAAAAGTCCAATCCAGTTTTTGCAAGATACAAGATAATTCAGCAATTTATAAAACGATTGGAGGTTTTGTGCAAGGACTGTTCATTTGATGCTACATATGCAAATGATATGATCAGAGACCAGATGGTTTTGGGTATCAAATCGCAGGGCCTGCGCAAGAAGCTTCTAACAGTTGGTGCGGATCTGACACCACAAAAAGCCATCCAGGTTTGTCAGACATATAAGTATGCACAGGAACAGCTCAAAACAATGTCAACCATTGATTCTAACATGGGCGCAGCAACCGCTGCAGTCAATGACGTCCATCAGCGACGACAGGGCTCTTTTCAGAGCATGAAGTCAAAGTGTTGGATACCTAGGGGACCAGCCAGTGGCCCTCATATGAAGTCAAACAGTGTGAAGAGCTTGTGTAGAGGCGAGACAGGACAGAAGCTGTGCAGCAGTTGTGACAAGAAACACGTTAAAGACAAATGCCCTGCAAAGGGTAAACAATGCTACACTTGCAAAAAGCTGAACCATTTTAGTACGTGTTGTAGATATAAGAATGTGAATAACGTTGAGATATCAGAGGATTATTCAGATAATGAATTCTTCATTGATAGTGTAGAATCAAGGATTAACAATGGTCACGTTTTTGCAGAAATGGAAGTAGGTCCTTCGAAGCATAGGATCACTTTTAAGGTTGACACTGGAAGTCAGGTAAACATCTTGCCTTATTATGCTTTTCAACAACTTGTTGTTAAAACTGCACTCAATCCACCACACACTAAGCTTTCAGCCTATAATGGCAATCCTCTGCACTCTTTGGGCAAACTTACGCTACAATACACGCATCAAGGGTTAAACCGCACTGGAAAGGCTGAGTTCCATATAGTAGACACACATTCGACGCCACTTTTTGGGTTTCAATCATCTATTGAGTTCCATCGGGTAAAGGTCACATACGCTGTAGAAACTAAACAGCCACAGGATCATATGACAAAAACTTTAGTCTTAAAAGACTACACACAAGCTTTTAAGGAACTAGGTTCCATCACAGATGAGCATAAGAATCGCCTTAAGCCTGACGCCATACCCTCGGTTTGCCGGCCGCATAAAATACCCGTTGCATTGAAAGATCGGTGCAAGGCTGAAGAAAAGGGGGGTCATTCAAAAAGTATGTGAGCCGACTAACGGGGTCAATTCAATGGTACTTGTAGAGAAAAAAAATCAGGGAAATTGAGGATCTGTCTGGTTCCACATGACCTTAACAAATGTGTTCAGCGTCCACATTACGCTGTCAAGACTTTAGATGATGCTCATTCCATACTAAATGGCGAACAAATTTTCACAAAACGTGAGGGTCATACCACTTCCGCATATTGGAATGTTAAGCTGTCTGATGAAAGTTCTTATTTGACTACATTCAACACCTGTTTTGGAAAGTCAGGTATTTGAAGCTCCATTTTGGTTTGATCTGTTGTATGAATATTTTCAACAAAAAAGGACAAGTCATTTGAAAACCTCCCTGGTGTTGTTGTTATTGTAGATGCTATCTTGTTTTTTGGTAAACTAGAGAAAAACATGATTCTAATCTCAGAGCTGCTTTGCAAAAATCTCTAGATAAGGATATCAGGCTCAATGAGGAAAAACTGGAGGTGGGGCTGGTTAAGATCAGCTACTTTTGACATGTTCTGTCAGCTGATGGTCTCCTCCCAGATCCCATGACAATTTCGGCGATCAAGAACATGCATCCTCCAGAAAATCCGTCAGAACTTGATACTTGGTTTGGAATGTTAAATTATCTGGGGCGATTCTGCCATAGATAGATTGAGAGAGGTCATGAATCCACTTCGTGAACTTCTGGGAAAATCGGTGGAATTTTACTGGGGTAAGCCTCAGGAAGAGGCCTTTACCAAGGTTAAAGAGATAATTACACAAGAACCGGGTCAGGTTTTAAGTTACTATGATCCAGCGAAGTTGCTGACCTTGCAGACTGACAGCAGTAGGTCAGGTCTTTGGGCTACACTTTTGCAAGAGGGAAAGCCAATCGCTTATGCATCCAAGTCACTCACATCAAGTGAAAAGAACTATGCACAAATTGAGCTCGAGTGCCTCAGTAGCTGGGTCCAATTAAAACGATAGATCACCAATGGTGTTATGGTAGAAAAGTGATTGTGAAAACGGATCATTTGAACTTGATTCCCGTCTTCAAAAAAACCTCTGTACTTAGCACCAGCTCGCTTGCAGTGCATGCTTATTCAAATGCAACGCTATGACATTGAAGTCAGGATCCGTGCTGGCCAGAAACATGCGAGTGCCAGAAGCCACTGCCTTAGAATATTCCTAGCAGAAAGAGACTTTCCTTTTGCATACTGACATTTTTCTACTAACGTTAGTATCAAAGCTGACATTCCATTTTGATTTTATCACAGTTTATCGCCATAATTCTTCTTCTTTGTTTCTTAGAGTTCGTCCACTGATTTGTCGGACCACCTGGATAAGCCGGTAAAAGGGGGACAATGGATATAATGTTCTAAAAACTAAAGTCACAAACACCAGTGTACACTGTACAATATATCACACGGTGAGAAAACAATTGAAAAGTTTACAAACACCACCACAAGAAGTTCTATGTACAACACTGAGCTTTTACAGTTAGTTTAATGGCTCGAGAGATTGGATAGATTTGCACAGCCGTTTATGTGAGGGCCAATCTGATCTCTGGCAGTCTTTACTACAATAACTGAAGCTTTTACAGCCTGCATAGTGACGTAACTCTGTCTGACTTCCACTTTTCAGACAGCGCGCACACTCTATGTCCGAATCTTCACAGTCTTTTAACAAACTACTGGAATGCTCAACTGCAGCCTCTGCAGACAGTTTATTTAAATCCGACTGAAAATGGGCTATGCCAACAGTTTCCCTTTTACTGGTTAAATATCTGTATTGATGAGAAACAGCAGATGTACGATCCACGCAACTGGAAATCTCTGGCTGTCTGACAACAGTGACCTGTGGACTGGCTACCGTCTCTGCTTCTTGCAGCTGGTATGACTGAGAAACATCAGATGTACGATCCAATCCGCCGGAGTTCTCTGGCTGGCTGACCACACGGACCTGTGTGCTGCCTACCGTCTCTGCTTCTAGCTGCTTGTAGTGCTCGGCGAGATTCTCAGCGCTAAGCTGTCTGGCAACTTCCATATGTTTCTAGTATCTCTTCCGCCTGGCACGATTCCTTCTTACTTGAGATGGGGGTTGAGATGGGGGTTTCTTCTTTAACTTTGGCTGTCCTAATTTTTCATCGGAAGAGTTTTTAATTTTCTTATCCGTATGTTTGTTAGAAGCACGAGTTGAAGGTTTGTTCTTTCTACGCTTCGGTTTTCTATTTAGCAGCTTTTCTTTTGAAGAACCTTCTTTCTTGTCCTGATGAGGGTAGCAGATCAACTCGGCCTGAAGTCAAGGCGGACCCTGAGTCAACTCGGCCCTTGGTCAACTCAGCCTGAGTCAACTCGGCCCGGTGTATTTTCAGAACGTATATGGTATATGTTCTGTTTTCTGTACATGTATAATCACCCAGACTAAATCAAAGATAAGCATTAAACAGTTGCAATTAAGCTCATTATTTATTAAATTGGTGGGGGATGAACTTGCCACTTGATTGTCATGAACCAGGTTACCAAATGAAAGTCTTCACACTTTGTCAATCACTGACCCCCATATCTTACAAACAAGGCAATTATCGTTTTCTGACCATTGAATTAGTAAACGGCAATTGATCAAAGCAGGGTTTAATACCGCTGATTTATTCAATCTTTTTTTAAATAAAAGAATAAGACTAAGCGACGCTAATATATATATATATTTCTTGTCCGCCTCTCCTAAAATTCTACTTTGAATGTTGTCTATCAGAGGCTATATTTTTTTTGTTTCTACCGTTATGAAGCCAGACCCTTTGGGTGAAACAAGATTGACAGACCAGCAAAATAGATAGAACCAAACATTATTCCCTCAAACTTTTTCTGAACATTTTTATATATAAAACACGTCTATTACTTGTATCCCTTATGAAAATAGCGGGGAAAAGAGTTGGCAATATAGGATATAACTGGGCCGAGTTTACCCGGGCCGACTTGAGTCAGGCCGACTTTACTCGAGGCCGAGTTGACCCGCATTCCTGATGAGAAGCGGTTTGTCGACTCTACTGGTGTTAGTACACAATTACAGTCTTCCCGTTTGGTAGCCCACGAAAACAGTACCTTTAGAAATTTAGCACTTGCCGTTTCTGGGCCCTTTATGGCGCAAATGGGTGCTTTATTCGACTTTAAATGTACATGTGATTCAATATTGGTCTATGTTTGTCAGGCTGATGCAGAAAAATGCATCTTTGTGTGGACTATTTTGTCACAGACTCCCCGGCGCACTCCCCAGGTAACGTCTGACGCGGGTCGGATTTCAGCCCGGATTTTTTGACTGTTCCCCAAAGAACGGAGAATGCTGAGAAAACGAGATTATCAAGGTAGGCTGTCTTTTCACTTTTTTGATAGGTGAATGACAGATCTTGCCACTCACAGACAGAAAAAAGTCCAAGCAATGTCCTGGAAAAATTTGCAGATGCCCGAATTCTGCCTTTTTTACATGGAGTTGAATGGGACCGATTAATTGTGCACCGAACCCTACTAAGTAAAAATCATGATTGTGTTCCGTTTCGCGGAAGTAACGTTCCTTCCGGTGTTTAGCTATACCGCTTAACGGTACCCGATTCGGAACAGGAAGGTTCGTTCGTAAAAGATTATTGTTCTAACTTTATTGCGTTTAATTTATCCTTTTAACTGATGAAAAGATGTAAACATTTTCATTGTTATTTGATTTAATAGTAAATACCGAAAACAAACAAGGAACACGCAGGACACGTTAAGGAGATCTAGGCCAAATATCCAGATTATATTCGCCACCAAAAAGTTCGTACCTGTAATTTTCTGCCGTTAGCATTTTCTGTCTTTTAAAAAAGTCCTGGGCCCAAATCATATGAGAAAAAAAAAATAGGATTTACTGATGAACAATGCCAATCATCATTTTACCATGCTGGGGATCAAAGTAGTCTCAGAGTTTTAACAAAGTACTGTATACTATGCACCAGTCATTTGCAACCACGTCCCCCCCCCCCACCCCGCCGAGAGGGCAGGGCTCAAGTGCCATGATTTTATCTTCGAGGTGTCCCTGTAGTGCCTTGGATATGCCAGGCATTTGATTCCTGCCAAAACAGCAGGGGAAATAGCGGTTTTACCGGGATATAGTGCGGTGTTTTGACAGGATATTTGCCGGGATTTGAAGTATTCCGAGATGTGAGATTTCAATATGGCGGAAAGACAACAAATCGAGAGAGTAAGTTGAAGAAGTGTTTTATTCAAGAATGGTCGGTCAAAACCACCCCTGGTAAAAACCAGCGGTTTTAACCGGTTAAAATCGCCCTGGTCAATATGCAAAAAAGTGGTCAATACTGGTCAATACGAATCTGAATGGTCGATTGAAAATTCTGAGGGGCTTTTTTGTGGTGGATTGAGATATTTGTACAGGTTTCATGCTCTATCTATTGAAAAAAGAAAAAAAATACTGTTTTGTCCTTGCCAAGGGCACTTTTCATGGTGAGAGTTCCATCTCGAGACCTTAGCACTTAGTACTGCATTACAATCCATGCACCTAACACTAGTTTTTCTTGCATTATCAAAGGCAGAATAGAATAACCATACAGGGTTTTTGCTGAATTTTGAGACAATAACTTTTATTAGTTTATGACACTTGGTTAATTATTAACTGATAACGGCAGATAACTGAATGACCACACTTTCACACCTCTATATACACACAGATGCCACTGAATTAGCCAATACATTTTAAGCTCAGTGATTGGATAGGTGTTATAAACTGGACACACCTTCTTCAGTCTGAGAGACATGCCCGGTATTTTGACAGTTTTGTTTGTTCTAGGGTAATGAAAGTATAAAAATTACTCCTTTATATATCTGATTTATTGTTCAACATTAAGTGTTTTCTTTATAATTTTCATACCTTTGAAGCCAAACCAATTTGAATTTTAACTTATACAGCATCTTTTATTTGTACATGATGACCTCTTTAATGATCAATTTGAAGTATTGATTTTTTTACTTTCTCTCATTTTAAAATAAGTCCTTGATTTAAGTATTTTTTTTATTTCTATGAAAAAAGCAAGTTTTAAAATTTATTTATTTTCATTACTTGAATTTGCTTTTTTTTTATTAATGGTTAATAGAAAATAAGTTCAAGACTGTTAGTCTGAAGTTCTGAACTGAAAGTTGTGGTAATGATTTGGACTGAAGATCTAAAACTATTGACATTTCATTTTTGTTTATTTTATGGCTTATTAATTATTAATACTTTTATTTAAAGCAAAATCAACTAAAAAAACAACAACACATTTTCAGTTAAATCTCAGTGAGTTATCATATATTAAACTACTTTAAGTCTTTATAGAGTTCAGAAAAAACAGAGGATAAATAATGCCAAATTTCTTCACATCAACCAATCTTTTTCAATCGACCAATTGACCACCAATCGACCAGTAATGACCGGTTAAAAACAGTAATGACCACTGGTCTGGTCAATATGCATACTGACCGGTGATTTGCCAACCTTGGTTTTATTCTGGCTGTTTACGTGATTTAGAATGACAAATAATCAATTTCTATTATGAATGAATGTCCATTTAGAATAGATTGCAGTCATGTCGAGTTTTATATCAGTTGCCACGCTTCGGATTGAAAAAATTCGAGGTGAACAAACGAAAGTCACCAGATTCCGCGACTTTATTTTTTTAAAAATTTTATCAGTACGACTTTGTAGTAGGTTTATTGCAGGGGATTTTGAGGTTTCCTCAATGCCCATAAATAAGGAAGTAATTCTGCGGGGGCGGGGACTTTTAGCAGGGATTTGACCAAACCAAGTCCCTGCAGTACAGGGATTTTACCTGGGCTTTGCCTATGGAAAAATCAATATCCCTGCTATTCCCCGGCCCTCGGGGGGATGTGGTTGCAAATGACTGGTTCATTATCTAGTCCTTCCATTATTCAAGAAGGTGTGATAAATGACACTCACCTCATAATTAATGAAAATGGTTCTTCAGTTGATGAGGCACATAGACAGCAAATTAATTCAAACTTTAATATTGTTATGGAAACCAAGGCAAAATGTGTATACACAAATGCTGATCAACTACGAAATAAAATGAATGAACTAGATATTTTGATTAGCCAAGAGAATCCATATTTCATATTTGTTACTGAAGTATTGCCAAAATCAACTATATATTCAGAAGTCTCGTGTTTATCAGTATTATATAACATTAATGGATATATGAAGCTTTTCCTAGTCAAGATGGTGGGAGAGGAGTAATGATTTATGCAAGGACAGGCTTAAATGTATAGATCTGTAAATGAACAATTGAATTCGCTTAATCATGACGCATCGTGGTGCAACTGGAAATGTGACAATTTGAAAATCATTGTTGGATCTGTGTCTTTACAACTTTTTTACTTAAACGTTTTGTCCGCAATACTTTCGTCTGCTGGTAAGTTTTGCATACAGTTTAGACCCAGATTGGGCCCAACAAAATCCTGTGACAAAAGATGGGGCCTGATCTGGATCCAAACTGTTTCATGTTCAAAAGATTTGAAAAATAAAATCAGCAGAAGCCTGGAGAATTACCCAGTATGCACTTGAAATATTCATTTCAAGGTCGCAAACCTATATAATATTACTCAACGGAGGTAACCATGCAGCAATGGATACCCTTTAAGGGATGATATGTAAATTTTCAAGGGAGCTAATCTCTCTCTCTCTCTTAAAGGGAGGTAATCAATTAAATGAACATTACTGAAACCTATAAATATTATAAACCATTATCGGTGTGCCATATCATTACCAGAAGCTGTGGTAATGTTCTGGCAATGTTCGCAGCTGCTTCACCGAAAGTTTTTCATGAATATTCATTATGAAAAGTCATTACTGAAGCATCACCAGAAGCCATAATTGAAGCGAAGACTTTCCTGTATGTTAGCCAGAGGATAGCCATAATCAAATAAGGAGCTCATTTGCATGGTTAATGTCTACCTTTACCTTGCAGCAAGCTTGTGGCAGCCTTATTGTAGCTCAGGGGTAAGGTTCACCAGAGACCTGTTTTTTCGCTAATTAAGGGCTAGCTGTTCTTATAAATCATTTGCTTATGGAATAATGTGTTCAAGTCAAGATTTTTAAGCCCTTACATTTCATAATCAGAACTTTACATTTTAGTTATAAAATATCATTAATCAGTCCTTGCGATTAAGACATCTTTCAAGTTAACTTTTTTTATTTGTTTGTTTTGTTGCCTTACTATTATAAAGCAGCCGATAAACTTTATTTTTAGATAAAAAAAATAATTATTTTGTCCTTTACTTGATTGAGTGGCTGCTTAAGGAATGTACATGTATTACAGTATTGACAACCTACATGTACATTCCGTTTTGTGGGGTTCGAGACTTTATTTTTATAAAAGTGAGATTTTTTCACAACTAAAAAGGATGGGTCCACTGGGCCCACTGCCTTGGAAAGTGATGGGCCGTATTTTGAAATCATGGAACAATGACCCGGGTCCACCATAAATGGGAAGGCCTGCAAACACTGCTGTTGTAAATGGTGTTGACTGGTTGGGCCTTTAGATAAAGTTGCATAGATGAAAATTAGTTTTCTTATTTCTCAACCAAAACATATATTGTGGGTACTAAAAAGAACTGTATCTCAATGAGACGGTTCTTTTGAGCATCAAAAATAAATGTTAACACTGCATGATGGAAAGGAAAAAACATTGTTTTAATATCCTCATGCACCATAAGAGTGTGTACCAGTAATTGAAAATTATTTTTCTTATTTCTCAGCTAAAAACGTATGTTGCGGGTACTCAAAAGAACCGTCTCAATGAGACGATTCTTTTGAGCACCCAAAACAAATGTTAAAACTGAAGAGTAAGAAAATATTCACAATTTTTCGCCCAAATTTTTTTACAGAATAATGGCAGGTCCAGGACAACACTATAATCCCATGGCCTCTCGAGGTCCACTGACAGCACCACAGATGATGGCAGCACAGCCCTCAATGGGCGGCTTTATCCCACCAGCTTCCCAGATGACCTCAGGGCCAGGTCCAGGCCCCGGTATCCAGCATCAGCAGTCTTTTCCTGGTCCGGGTCCGAGTTCTGCCACCATGCAGCACAACCAGCCACATATGGTGTCCCCAACAAAACAAGTAAACACGGTCTCGCTGTGTAAACGAGGCCAGGAGACCAACCAAGAGCTTGTGAATAAAGTGTTAGAAGTTTTTAGGCAGTTTAAACAGATGCAGGTGAAGTATGCTATGATCAACTCATATAATCCCTTTACATTTCAAAAGTACACAACAGCGGATACATGATATTGTATTACAAGAACAAGATTTTCTTCTATTCTTAATAAAAAATTAGTTCTGAATTGGATTTTTACAAAAACATTTACAAAATTCAAACGTATGCACATTACGTAAATAGTATACTAGTGTCGTCTGTTGATAACTTTTGCAAACAGTTTGGACCCAGATCAGGCCCCAAAAAATGTCGGGTCTGACTGATCTGGATCCAAACTGTTTTACACACTGATGGTATTCCTGAATTTTTTGAAAAAGATTATTTTGAAACAAATCAGCAGACAACAAAATGCATGAAAAATCACACATCATGCAAAGGGTTAAATCCACTAACTGTAGGGTAAACCTCATATAGGTGTGGGAGATTGAATATGGATTTTCACCAAACTTGCAAAGATACATTGTTGGGAGCAGGGGAATAGTAGATTAGATTTTGGTGACCTTGACTTAATTTCAAGGTCAACCCTGCAATTGAATTGTCCAAATTATGGTTTCTGTGCATTATCTTATGAATTTTGATCAAACTCGCATAGATACATTGCTGGGAGAAGGGAAATTGATGATTAGATTTTGGTGACCTTGGCCTAATTTTCAAGGTCACACCAGCACTTTGAAATGTCATATTTTGACCAAAATAGGGTCTTTGTATGATACATGTATCTCTTGATTGGAAAAATATATTCTAGCTAAACTTAATGCATTGCATCATTGTGACAAAATGTAGAGTTGATATAATTTTGGTGACCTTGACCTAACTTTCAAAGTCACCTCATTTCATGGTCATCATCCTTGAAAGAACTGTAAATTCAGCCTTTTCTGAGCTCTGTCTTCTGAACCAAAGGTTTTTTTCTGCACCAAACTTGCATAGATACATGTTATTTTTTTTGAGACAGGAAAGAGTGAATTAGATTTAAATGACCTTGACCTTATATTGACGGAAACAACAGCACTTTGTAATTTCAAAGTTTGACCAAAATTGTGTTTGTGCATGCTATCCCTTGAAATAATTAATGGAACATCGTGACAAAATAAATAGCAGTAAGCAATCTTTTTTTTTATTTGATTTATGTCCCAATCAACAATTTTTCAGTTATGTCGGGAAGGGTCTTCCTGGGTTGAACCAGTACTAAGCAAGGATAAATGTAAATTGTTCAAGGACACAACACAGTGACGCCAGTGAGGCGCAAACCCTCTCGGCCCCTTGCTCTCAACACAAAAGTGTTCGATTGCGCACATAATTGAGCCGTGATATGAGATTTCCAACATGTGGTATGTGCCACCAGCAAAGGCTCAGACCAGCCTGCGCATACACACAGTCTGATCATAACCTTTGCCAGTCGCTTGAATATTCTATGACTGTTCAGCTACTGACCAAACATCATTTAGAGTTTCTAAGCTTAAAAGGAGGCTGCGTAGGCTCGTCTGAGTCTACACATGTCAAAATACCACATTGTTGGAAATCACATGTCGCGGCTCAAATATATCTTGCTCAAGCCTTCAAGGACACAACACAGTGGCGACGGTGAGGCTCAAACCCTTGGCCCCCTGCTCTTGACACAAAAGTGTTTGATTGCACACACATATCGGTAGGCCACAGTATCACACATTTTGTTCTATTTTTAGCTTCCAAATGGAACCAATAACCAGATGTACCAAGAGAAAAGGGCAAAAGTAGAAGAAGGGCTGAAACAGCTGAACAATACTTTCAAATATCTTCGGGTGATGTATGAGAAAGTTAGCGAGCTGGTGCCGGAACCAGATGATCCGGCTGAGGAGGTAGATAGAAGTTTGTTTACATGTAGACCTTACGATATCATAAGTTTAGATAAACCAGGGATAAAGGTAGGGGGCAACTAGGGCGAAATAGTCACCCTAGGAGCCAAAATTTTGCCCTAAATCAGACCCAGAGAGAAGTTGGAGTCTCCTAAAAAAATATATATATATATTTTTATGCCCCCAAAGGAACTTTGGGAGGCATAGCCATATAGTAATCGCACTGTCCATCCGTCCATCTGTCCCGCTTTGTGTCCGGTGCATATCTCCTATATTCTTTGAGGTAAGAATTCCAAATTTTGTGTGTGGATGCATTTTGGGATGGCGGAGTGTCGCTTACCAGTTTCGGGTCACTGTGACCTTGACCTTGACCTCTGACTTAGTTTTTATAGTAATCACAATGTCCGTCCGTCTGTTCCTCTGTCTCGCTTCGTGTCCGATGCATATCTCCTTTATTCTTTGAGGTAGGAATTCCAAATTTGATTTGTGGATGCATCTTGGGAAGTCCTAGTGTCGCGTACCATTTTCAGGTCACTGTGGCCTTGACCTCTGACCTAGTTTTTAGAAAAATCGTGTCCGGAGCATATCTCTTATATTATTTGAGGTATGAATTTTAAATTTGGTGTGTGGATGCATCTTGAGATGAGGAAGTGTCGCGTACCATAATTGGGTCACTGTGACCTTGAACTTGACCTCTGACTAGTTTCTAGAAACTGCATTGAGTCTGGTGCATATTCCAATATTTTTTGAGATAGGAATTCCAAATTTGGTGTGTAAATGCATATTGGGATGACAGAGTGTCATAAATCATTTTCGGGTCACTGTGGCCTTGACCTCTGACCTAGTTTTAAGTATTATTAAGTATGGAGCATATCTCTTATATTCTTTGAGGTAGGAAGTCCAAATTTGGAGTGTAAGTGCATCATGTGATGGCGGAGTTTCACATACCATTTTCAGGTCACTGTGACCTTGACCTCTGACCTAGTTTTTAGAATAATAGTGTCCGGAGCATATCTCTTATATTATTTGAGATAGGCATCTCAAATTTGGTGTGTGAATGCATCTTGGGATGAAGAAGAGTCCCATACCTTAAATGGGTCACTGTGACCTTGAACTTGACCTCTGACCTAGTTTCTAGAAACTGCATTGAGTTTTGTGTATATCTCCTATATTCTTTTGAGATATGAATTCCAAATTTTGTGTGTAAATGCATCTTGGAATGGCGGAGTGTCACAAACCTTTTAAGGGTCACTGTGACCTTGACCTCTGACCTAGTTTTTAGAATAATCATGTCCGGAGCATATCTCTAATATTATTTGAGCTAGGAGTCTCAAATTTGTGTCATGATGCATCTTGGGATGAGGAAGTGTAGCAAACCGTAATTGGGTCACTGTGACCTTGAAGTTGACCTCTGACCTAGTTTTTAGAATCATTGTGTCCCGAGAACATCTCTTATATTATTTGAGGTAGGAATCTCATATTTGATGTGCAGCGCCCTAGATAAGCTTTTGGGTCAATTGGGTATTTACGCAACCTGGTTATCCTCAATTGCGAACTTGCAAAAACAATTGCGTATTTTCATATTTTTTTACGCCACGATTTTTTTTCTGTGATTTTACCTTTTCTTATTGCTAAAACCATCGGGAATGTGCTTGCATATTTATTCACTCCCATCGTCTGCTTTTCTAAAGTATCAAACTCCCGGATTTTATTGTACCTGAAGCAAATCTCATCCCCTTGTTGCCATTCGAGCGTGTATACTTTGCAAAGTTTCACTTTCATCTAAGATAGTGTTTTTTCGCGAAATACTGGACTGGGCACCGATATTTTCATAAAACTGGAGTATATTGTGCGCTCGCTAGTAAAAATAAAATCAATACCCAACTGGCATTTATTTATTAGCCGAATGGAAATGAAATGGACCAAATGGTACGCAATGACATCGCATGTAATTGCATATCGATCCTTAGTATTGCTTTTCGGTACGCACACATTTAATCTTAATTGCTTTTTTGATGATTTTAATTGCGTATTTATGCAAATACGCTGCTTATCTAGGGTGCTGGATGTGTGAATGCATCTTGGGATGACAAAGTGTCGCATACCACAATTAGGTCACTATGACCTTGAACTTGACCTCTGACCTAGTTTCTTGAAACTGCATTGAGTCTGGTGCATATCTCCTATTTTCTTAAAGGTAGGAATTCCAAATTTGGTGTTTAAATATATCTTGAGATGACAGTGTGTCACATACCATTTCGAGTCACTGTGACTTTGACCTCTGACCTAGTTTTAAGAATTATTTTGTTCGGAGCATATCTCTTATATTCTTTGAGGTAGGAATTCCAAATTTGGTGTGTATATGCATCTTGGGATGGGGGAATGTCATTTACCATTTTTGGGTCACTGTGACCTCTGACCTAGTTTTAATAATAATTGTGTCAGGAGCATATCTCTTATATTATTTGAGATAGGAATCTAAATTTCGGTGTGTGAATGCATCTTGGGATGGTGGAGTGTCTTGTACCATTTATGGGTCACTGTGACCTTGATCTCTGACCTAGTTTTTAGAAAAATTGTATCCAGAGCATATCTCTTATATTATCAAAGGTAGGGATCACAAATTTGATGTGTGGATGCAACTTTTGATGGAGGAGTGTCACATACCATTTTGGGTCACTTTGTTAAAATTTTAGAATATGTTTTATAGGTAATCATAATGTTTTTCTATCCTCATTATATTTAAGGCACAAAATCACTAATTTTAGACAAAAAAAATTGCAAAAAATTTTAATTTTGGGCTAAAAGTCACTAATCAAATACAATTATGGCAAAAAAATGCTAGATTCTGCAATACTTTTGACCTGCAATAAGCAATAATTGTCTTGAAACCCAATTTTGCTCTTTTTGAGAGTGGCCATTTTACACAGATTTTACTGGATTCTAATAAATATCATATGAACATAATGTATTAAGATAGAGCCATGACAGGAGATTTCCAACAGTTTCAAAATGCCACATTTTTTGGAAACCACATGTCAGGGCTCATATATGGATCACTTGTGTTACATTGCATCATGCCATAACATTAATGTTTGACCATGAAGCCCAGTGCTAGGCTGAGTATTCAAACATCTCCAGGGGGACCTAGCAAGAGTTAATGTAATGACAAAAGCATGTGTGATCTTTATTCTTGCTAATTTGACCAGATTCTGTCCAAAATCTTTATTCTTGCAAATTTGACCAGATTCTGTCCAAAATCTGCCTGAAAATGTCCATAGAACAGTAAGAACACTTAAATATCCATTTTCATTCACTGGATATCTCTAAACGAAATTTTGTCAACTGTAAAATTTCAAATGTCATAACTGTGCACAAATTCTCACAAACAAAAGCATCAATGAAATGATTAGTCTAGGCTGCATTCCCCCTGCAACACTTTCCAGTGTGGTCATTCAAACATAGAAATTTTCAAAGCCAAATTTAAGCACTGTCAAACCCATATTCAAACAACATGTGAATCCCATGATTTGACAATGAATTTAAGCTTATCCAACAATGGCTTCAATTAGCTTGCCCATAGGTATTTATGCCAGAGTATTTATTTGATCATATCAGCCGCGTCATGAGATTTCCAACAATGTTGTATGTGCAACCAGCAAAGGCTCAGATCAGCCTGCGCATACGCGCAGTCTGATCAGAGCCTTTGCTAGTCGCTTGAATATTCTAGGACTGTTAACCTACTGACCGAACATCGTTTGGAGTTTCTAAGCTTCAAAGGAGGCTACACACGCTCGTCCGAGTCTACACTTGTCGAAATGCCACTTTGTTGGAAATCTCATGTCACGGCTCAATTATCATTTGATTTATTCCAAAAGGTCCTCATCCATGTGAAAGGGGAACCAGGGGAAGGAAAGAACACCAACACAGATGCTTATAGACATGTGTCAGAAGAACACACACAAGTCATTGAGGTAAGAAGGGGCTCAACTATTTCCTTGCTTGCAGGTACTTTTGTCTTTTAAAAAATAGATCCGCTCTAGCTGTGAGTAATAATTCACTGTTTGGAGGTCAGTTGTAGAAGACCAGATCATGAGCGTGTAGAGGGAGTATTTTATCTTCATACAACTGACCGACAAACATTGAATAATTACTCAACAATTCACATGTAGTAGAGCTGATCTATTTTGATTCTAACACACAATAAACAACAAAAACAAGCTTCTTTCAACTTTCAGCCATTGTACTGAGGAAATCCCTCAATAGTTGGACTGTGTAGGTTGTATACGTTTACATGTATTAATAACGTCTTTCAAGCGTAAAAATGACATCACACCGTCTAACGGCATGACCGACATCATTTTGCAGTAACAAATGACGTCAGCTAGCACTCTTTTCCTCGCACTTTCAAAATTGTTAAATTATTGTTTAATATATCCCATTTTTTTAGCATTGACTAATAGGCGAGTTGTGTTAGAATTAAGAAATAGATCAGCTCTTGTAGTGAATTGTTGTATAATAATTCACTGTTTGGAGGTCAGTAGTAAAGAAGATCAAATCATGAGCATGCAGCGCGAGTGATTTAACTTTATACACCTGACGGACAAATAGTGAATTATTAATCAACAGTTCACGCACTAGAGCTGATCTATTTTGATTCTGACACACAGTAAACAACAAAAACACATTTGAAGTCTTCAGCTTCTTCCAACTTTCGGCCATTGCACTGAAGATATCCTGCCAATAGTTGGACTGTGTCGCATATGTTTACATGAATATGTAGCGTCTTTCAAGTGTAAAAACGACGTTACTCCGTCTAACGCCACGACTGACATCATTTTTGCAGTAACCATTGACGTCAGCTAGTGCAGGCTTTTCGCTTTCAAAACTGTGACTATATGGTTTGATATAACACTTTTTTTTAGGATGCAAACAGTTTTGACCTAAAATCAAGAAGACAGACAGAATGCCAGTCATGATATGGGCCTCGATGAGAGAAAACCTTTCTTTGGGGTTTCTGAAAAAGCGAGACTCAAACTATCTCGTCTGCCGAACTCCACTGGGACTCAAATTACCTCATTTAATTGTCTCCTCAGCTACAGAGACTAGCTAGAATAGTGAAATTTTGCTCAAAGCAAGTTAAGATATGATACTTTCCAGTAAGCGAATAATAAAGGCACTGAGCAGTCTGCGCCTTTGTTGTTCGCAACCCTCGGGACAGGTTTTCTTGCGTCGAGGCCCATATGAATTCAAGCTGTTTGTCACTATGCTTCCGGCGACTGAAAAAAATACTTAACATGCAGAGTTATATTCACCATGTCAAATGCTGTCATCGTTGCATTGGACAGTTATAAATTATCAGGTGACTTGAGTGACAATCTGGGCATGGTTCAGAAACATCTGTTGAAAGCAATATGGCAGAAATGGCATCAACCAAACAAAAATACAGTCGACTCTCGTTAACTCAACTATGCATTACTCAATACTATCACTTATCTCGGCCGGGCCGCGTAGCGCAGTCGGTAACGTGTCTGGCTACAGATGCGTGTCTGACTGCAGATCCAGGGGTCGCGAGTTCGATCCCGGTCCGGTCCCATACTTTCGTGGAGATTGATCATGAAATGATTTCTATGGTCATTCTCCTCCCTTCCGCTGATTCATTCAAGAAGGGTTGTTGTCAGTTACAAGAGAAAGTATGTGCACGAATTACTGGTTAACCGCTTGTTCAAGCCTGCCCAGAAAAAAGTGTGGTTAGGTGAACTGACCGTCCCGCAATGACCATAGCTGTTGACTTGGGACGTAAAGCAACAAAACCAACCAACCAACAAAATCACTTATCTCGACTCGGTCCCAGCATTTTCCCCTGTATATTATTGCAATTTCACAACGTTTATCTTGACAAGGGCTAAGTCAATAAAACTGATAACTTGTTACGAAAAAACTGGTCCCGCTGATCAATTTTAGTGTACGGTAAACGTTCTAAAAGTTCGAACACTAAAAAATAAAATTTTTTTCCGCTGTTCGTAATTTTAGAAATTACGTTTCAGAAAAAATGCTAGTGTTCGTAATTTTAGAATGTGGTCTTTATCACGAGCAAAAACGCTATATATGCATGTAAAAATGTGGTAGAAACGTGTAGAAAACACGGCGATATGATTCTGCGCTATCTACTTATTAAAACCGCCGCTAAATTCTTGCGGACTGAGTCAGTAAAATGTCCAGCGCTTGCGGTAATTGCCAAGTCGAGAGCCAGGCACGTGCATGTTATGTTACTCAATGTACTTACAAGTCGTAAAAGTCCACTTATTTAATTATTCGATAAGCCTGGTCTCCTATGTTCACTCGTCTCGGACTACCGATGAATCGCTACACTTTCGTTTACTTCAGAAAACCAAAACGCTTTCGCGTGCAAATGCCGACTTCGACTTCAAGACAGTCACTCAAGGACATCTCGTACGATCAGAATTTTTTTGCAAAGATCTGCAGACGAAACTTTGAAATCTCAGAATTAAAAAATGACGAAATTCAGAAAGAACACACACACACACACACACACACACACACACACACACACACACACACACACACACACACACACACACACACACACACACACACACACACACACACACACACCTCGATCCGCCGATGCACTTTGATTTTCCCGAAAGGATGTACATGCACCAGTCTCCCTCTCTCTCTCTCTCTCTCTCTCTCTCTTTTCATTTGCAAAAACGGTTTGGATCCAGATCAGACCCAAATGGAATTCAGGAAAGAATGTTTCGCCAATTTAAAAAAAAAAATTGCGCATGCGATAGAAAGTAAGCAGTGTCGTACAAATGCCGATGCGCACGATAGGATGCGGTTTCAATATATCTCAATAAGTGTATACATTGGCTGGTCCCATGGGCGGATCCAGAGGGGGGTTAGGTGGTCCGGACCCCCACCCCTGAAAGATCACAAAAATATAGAATTTCTTAGCAAGACTGGACCGGATCCCCTGAAATTCTCCAAATTCTCAAAGCTACGAAGCCAGCGTTCAACGTTGGGCCATCATCGGCACGCCAGCGAAACGCCATTTTCGCTGGCGGGCCAATGATGGCCCGCTTTTAGTGATATTTGGATCATCTCTCCCCTAAAAAGACAAAGACAAAACTTTCTGGATCCGCGCATGGGTCCTCATCGGAAGCGTTGTGACAAGATTGATTTGTCGACCCAAAATTGTGTTTCAGATTCTAAGAGACCGAGCCAAAACAAAAGATTCGTGTGCAAGCACCATGCAGTCTCTCTCTCTCTCTCTCTCTCTTTACGACCTGCTATCAAAGTTTGTGAACCTGCTCGATTGAAAAACTGTCGAAGGACATTTCATTACAACATGCGAAAAGACTCAGATGAGTCTGTGCAAATGTGCATTCACTACTCAAAGTTGGGGAGTAGATAAAGTATGTCAAGCATCACCGCTTTTATGTTGAATGGTCACGACTCAAACTACAACATGGGAAAAGGCCCTTTTGTATAATAAGCAAACTTAGCAAATTTACTCGATTGTTTAACGCTGTGGTTTGTATGGCTTTTTAAAAAGTTATAACATCTACTGTTTGCAAATGTTTAATTTTAACGGACAAGAAGATGACAAGGCAGCGAATGACGTAAGTCCTTCATGGTGAACATAAGCTTAGATGGGCGTTTTCTCACGGTAATTGTAACTCCTAATCCCTCTCTCTCTCTCTCTCTCAACTTCTATTTACATTTACAAACAGTTCGGATCCAGATCAGATCCGAATGAAATTTAGGAAATAATGTTTCGTCAATTCAATTTAAACATTTGGGCATGCGATAGAAAGCATGCAAAGCATCAATGCTGTCGACTTGCAAAAGCTGATGCGCACGAGAAGCATCTTGAAGTATCATTTTCAGTACCGATACGTAGTATTTTTCGAGATAACAAGAACAAGCGCTAGTCTCTCTCTCTCTCTCTCTCTCTCTCTCTCTCTCTCTCTCTCTCTCTCTCTCACCTGCTTTTCAAAGTTTGCAGATAGTTTGGATCCAGAAGACCTCCGACATCTTGCCAAACCAAGTTAGGGGCAAACAGGCATACCAAGAATTAATCTAGTAAGCGAACAACCGACTTTGCGTCCGATGCCTGGAAAGAATATAATTTCTCATATTGGCTTCGAGCCGATGCGTACGATACGCTGGGTGCATTCATATCTCAAAGAAAAGCAAAAATTCAAACAAGTAGTACCACAAATCTAGTTTTTCATGCATGCAGTGCACCGTTTCATGCTCGAGTTCATTGAAATTGTTATTTTATTATTCATGCGAACCCATGAAAAGGAGACACAGCTAGGCAATCATGTTTAGTGTGCTAAGTCCGCTTTCATGCGTCAAGCCCACCGCGTGCTACCCGAGTCTTAAAACAACAACAACACGTGGCCTGATAGTCGGCTTCTTTGATCTCAAACATGTCCGTAAACCATTACCCTGTCTGATACTATAAGCAGTGCCGAACCCAGGGTGGGGGCCTGGGAGAGACCCCCCAAAGAGGCTGTGACAAACTAATTTAGAAGACAGTTTTGGCCCAGATCTGGCCCGACAAAATGTTTAATGTTTTCGTCTAGAAACAAAGGCGCTGTAAGACTGTGCGGTGCGCAGGCTGATCTTAGCATGTAACAAAGTCGGGGTACATGCATCTACAGACGTGTGGTAAATAAAGCGAATTCTGAGATGTCACGATCATCTCAAGGGCTTTACTTTACTGTTTTAAATTCAAAGCCACTTAGTGGGGCTATATTACCCGAAATTAAGACACGCACCTTCAGCTTCATTCCTTCAATGTGTATGTGGGCAGTTAAGGCGCTGGCGATTTTCCGCGGATGCGCAGGCTCGTCTGAGCCTTCGCTGCTCGCATATGCGATATGTACCATTATCTCATGAACTGGCTTATTTCATGAAAATAAATATCATATGTAAATATTGAATTCATCAAGATGCAGAATCGTGCTACAATCAATTTATATCTTGGCGCATGTATGTGCGTCTGTGCGAACATTATCCCGGTAATGCGCTCGTAGGACCGTCCATGTGCAGTTTCATGAGGACAGCAAGACACGCCGCGATCGGCTCAACAGTTTGTAAAAGTGTTCCATTAAAATGATTTTGAGGAATTTGATGTTTTTGATTGATAGGAATAGCCATTATTACACGTACCTAGAAACCGCCGACAAGTATTTTAAACACAACGTACGTAGATGTCTAGATTTTTTTTGTCCACTTTAAACTTTGTTAGTGAGCGAGACCCTGACGAGATTGTGCAAACGCACATGCTCTCCTGAGCCTTCGCTGATCACATCTGTCGTAAGTACCAGCAGGGTCTGGGGCTCCGCGCAAGTTGATTTCATGCTCGGGTCCGAGCTATGTTCAAGAAAAGAGCACACGCATAGGATGATAGAAGGCAGATTCGGAAACTATATTGCCGAACTGGGAAATTCTTTAAAATGGTTAAAAGAGAGGAATAATGGGTGGATACATGGACTCAAGCAGTTCAGAATCGTTGCAGGAACTTGTCCGTGCATTAAGTTCGTCAATGCCGGTGACCTTGAACAATGTAAAACGTATAACGTCGCGCGCTGGCATGCGAAATAGAATGTCACGTGACAGATTACCCATCTAAGTAGAATGGGACCTTCTAAATGTCGCTACCGCTCACGTGCTGTACGGTAGAAGTATACCGAACACAGATGGGACAAACAGATAAACGGACATCGATTTTCCGCCGAAAATAACGTGTGTTCGTAATTTTAGAAATTCACTTTTCCAAAAAATGGCAGTGTTCGATTTTTTAGGATGTTTTAAAAATTATTTTCGGCGATAATTTTAGGTGTTCGTAATTTTAGAGTGTTCGAAATTTTAGAACATTTACCGTATTTTACAACGCTTAACTCGATTCCATTTCATTAGAAAACAACAGTCATGATTGTCAATGTATTAAACTTACCTTTTTATCCTTTCATTGTTAATTATTATCCCCATTTTTTGATCAATAAACAACCTGACTAGATCCACGTGTGTGTCACATGCAGTTGTAAATTAGTTAAGAAATAGATCAGCTCCAGCAGTGAATTGTTGAGTAATAATTCACTGTTTAGAGGTCAGTTGTAAAGAAGATTGCAGCGTGAGTGATTTATCTTCGTACAACTTACAGACAAACAGTGAATTATTACTCAACAATTCACGCACTGGAGCTGATCTATTTCGATTCTAACACTCATTAAACGACGAAAACACATTCGAAGTCTTCAGCTTCTTCCAACTTTCCGCCATTGCAATGAAGAACTCCCGCCAATACTTAGACTACGTCGCATACGTTAACATGTAATTGTAACGTCTTTCAAGCGTAAAAACGACGTTACACCGTCTAACGGCATGAATGACGTCATTTTCCAGTGACGTCAGCTATCACACACTTTTGCGGTGAATTATTGTCCGATATATCACAGTTTGTTACCGTTGGCTCTATAGGCGAGGTGTGTTAGAATGTGTTGTAAAATTACATAATTGACTGTGGTCGGCGAACTCTATTGATCTATTGTGTACAACTTCAAAGCGGGTACATGTACAAGTGACACTTTGAGCTAATGTGTCATATTTGAGCAGTCTCTTGAGTATTAAGCCTGTTCGATGACTGCTCGTTTTAAATAAGGCCAAAGAATTTAAAAAAATTGTTTCTCTGGCCATTTTTTTTAAAAAAAAAGCAGATGGAGTTTTTTATTCAGGCACTGGACAGTTGTGCGTGTAAGGCTATTTTTGGCCATCCAAGAAGCCGACGAAAATTAAAATGTGCATGTACATTGGGGCTTAAAATATGACGAGGTACGAAAGGGTTAAATCTGTGACCGCAGGACCATTTACTGATAGTTACTTAGAACTGTAAATGCTATGTTTATTTTGTCTTAGAAAGTGAGAAAAAAGGCATAATGTCGGGATTGCAGTGGTACCTGAGAAACAGATCTATTTTCCTCTTTTATATTCTTTCTTTTTATTTCAATTCCTAATGTCAAATCTCACAGTTCATTAATGTAGTTTAATAGCTCCCGAATAAGGATCTATTAATGGACGATTTGAACGTGATTTTTTCGCCCAAAAATAGTGTCTATACGTGATGATTTTGTTGCCTCAAACTACTGATAACTTGACATATTTTGCTCAGTCCCTTGGAATTCGAGGTATCGAGAGAAGACTGTATAGGGAGCACAGTGGCTCAGTGGTAGAGTGCTTGACTCGAGACCCAGAGGCTGTGGGTTCCAATCTCACTGGCGTCACTGCGTTGTGTCCCTGAGCAAGACACATTAATCCTTGCTTAGCAATGGTTCAACCGAGGAAGACTCGCCCCTACATAACTGAAAGATTGTTGATGGGACGTAAAGAATCAAATCAAACAAAAAAAAAATAGCTGAATCAAATATTACAGTAGATTTGGAAACTTTCGCTGGGGTTTTATTTTCGCAAATTTAAAGTAAATACCCCCACGAAATGACAAAATCACTTGGTCGATGACTGATGTAGGTAAATCATGCCCTAGTGACATCATTGTAATATTGAAATGACGTTACCATGTCACATCTCAGCGAATTCAGGATTTTCTGGAAGCTTTTTTCACGTTCTTTCTAATATAAAATGCTGTACTTTAACTTAGTGGTGTCAGAGCAAGAAAAAGAATCACCATTCGTGTTAGGATGCGATAGAAAAATCCGTCCCTCGCTATTACTGTTTGTCATCACTTGGCAAGACTAGTGATGCCTATCGGCGATGCTTGGGATTGATTTTTCTATCCCATCCTCACACTTATGATAGATCCTTATTACCACACGACATTGCATCTGGGAGTGTGTAACACATTCACTTAAAGCAGGGCTCACCCTGCCATTAGCCATTGTAGCCATTTGCTACTAAAAATGTAGAGTGGCTACAAATATAAGTCATTGGCTAAAAGTGCAGTCTAGGTGGTTCAAAAATTAAATATTTGCGAAAAAGTGTATTTTGATCAGCTTTTGGATTTTTCAATATTGCTTTTATTATTCCTTCACAATTTTTATTGTGCCATATTTTACTCTTTGGATGCGGGATTTTTTCAATACCATCAGGGTGTCAAACCGTTTCGATCCAGATCAGGCCCAACACTTTGTCAGGCCTGATCTGGGTCCAAACTGTTTGCAAAGGCTATCAGCAGACAACAAAAGTCCCCCCCCCCAAACGGGCAAAGAGTTAAATACAAAACAACTAACTTGTTTATACTACTTTCTGGCTAAAGTTAATTTCATTTGCTCCAACTTTTTCCATTTGGCTAAAGTGTTGTCTACAATAAATTCTGAGCCAGAGTAAGCCCTGAAAGGTTATGAAATTGAGGTTCTAGCAGCATCACATATTCATGGCAAAGTCTTTACTTTTTCATGCCAAAAACGTGGTTTCAAAGTTTTAGTGCCATATGATTGATATAATCAAACATTTGTGCTCCTGTAATTATAGCCCGCCACACTTTAGTGGCGAGGTATTATGTTATACCCTTCGGTGTCTGTCCGTCTGTCCCTCCGTGCTCACCATTTCAGATCGATAACTTGAGTTTTTATTCACGGAATTTTTTCAAATTTTGCATACATATTGTTATCGGGGATGAGTGGTATGGGATTGTTAATGGGCAAAATCCGTCCATTTTCAACGGAGTTACTGCCCTTTTTCGTATTGGAAAAATGGTTTCTGGCCTGTTATTCCTTTACTGTTCATGATATCTGAATGAAACTTCACAGATATGTTGCACATCAAAGGTTACATATTGTGACTAAGGACCGTCACTCTGACCTTCCCAGTTTGTGAGTTATCCGCCCTTGATAGGTCTGAAAAAAGGTTTTTGACCTATTGTTCCTTTACTATATGGAATATCTGAATATAACTTCACAGATATGTTTCACATCAAAGGTAACATATTGTGACTAAGAACCGTCACTCTTACCTTTCCCGTTTGTGAGTTATCCGCCCTTGATTGAATTAAAAAATGTTTTTTACCCGTAGTTCCTTTACTATGTGGAATATTTAAATGAAACTTTACAGATATGTTTCACATCAAAGGTTACATACTGTGACAAAGAACCATCACTCTTACCTTTCCAGTTCATGAGTTATCTGCCCTTGATTGATCTGAAAAATGGTTTTTGACCTGTAGTTCATTTACTATATGGAATATCTGAATGAAACTTCACAGATATGTTGACCATCAACGGTTACATATTGTGGGTAAGGATCGTCACTCTTACCTTTCCAGATTGTGAGTTATCCATCCTTGATTGATCTGAGAATTGGTTTTTGACCTGTAGTTCATTTCATCCGTCCGTGCTTATGACCATCAAAGGTTACATATTGTGGGTAAGGATCGTCACTCTTACCTTTCCAGATTGTGAGTTATCCACCCTTGATTGATCTGAGAATTGGTTTTTGACCTGTAGTTCATTTCATCCGTCCGTGCTCACTGTTTCCGATCGATAACTTGAGTATTTATGCACAGAATTTTTTCAAATTTTGCATACATATTGTTATTGGGGATGAGTGGTATGGGATTGTTAATGGGCAAAATCCGACCATTTTCGATGGAGTTACTGCCTTTTCTCCCTTTAAAAAATGGTTTCTGGCCTGTTTTTCTTTTACTGTTTATGATATCTGAATGAAACTTCACAGATATGTTGAACAGCAAAGGTTACATATTACAACGAAGGACCGTCACTCTTACCTTTCCAGTTCATGAGTTATCTGCCCTTGATTAATCTTGTCTATCTCAGTTCTGTTGCTATTTAGGCATTATATATCTCACAAAATAACTTTTGGTGCCCCCAGCAGTGGCGGGGTATTATGCAGTGCTTGCTGTGCTTTTATTTTTGAATTTGTTAACTCTTATCCTGCTACAATTTTTTTGTCCTGAAAATGTCTGCTTTTACGTCCGCTGCATCTATTCAAGATCAATCCAGACTAGATTTTTTCATGAAAGCTAATAATATGAACCCTGATCAGACTGCTCCCCAAAGGAGCAGTCTGATCTGGATCCATATTCTTGGCAATATAGGCTACCTAAGAGCATAATCAGATGAGAGAGCAGAAGACAAAAGTCATGACTGGCAGGTTAAGAGTCGAACTTGTTGCAAAAAAAACAACATCAGATGAAGTGCTCAGCATAGCCTCACATTTTATATCTTTACCTCAACTTCTTCAATAAATTCAATAAAACATGCACACTCCTGTAAGATCCACTGGGCCCTGACAGTAGAGAGAAGTGACTTCTCCCTCCAGGAAAATTAGGGAGAAGTGACAGTCAGATAGGGAGAAGTTGATAACGCAAAATTACAACATTTTCTGTCAGGTTAAAAACAATGTCATATTATTGCCATTAAATGGAAGGAGAAATACGATTCAGTGGGGCCACAGCTTGCGTTTGTGGTGAAAGGAAGAAAATGGGTCTTCCTAAAAACATGAAAAAAAAAATGTTTGTTTTTTTTATTTTTTTTTTTGGAAGACTCCCACTTCTCCCTGTGTGACAGGGTCCCATTTAGGGAGAAATTTCGGCCTCTAGGGTGCTCTAGTAGCCCCCTAGCATATAAGCTCCCTGTAAGTTTTGTTTTGTTTTTATTTTTCAGCAAATACAGCAGAGAAATCAACAGATCAAAGAAATAATTGACACAATACGAACTATAATGTGGGAGATAAATACTATGATTGTGATGAGAAAGACGTGAAATTTCTTGGAGGGTAAAATTGTGAATATTTTCTTATCAGTCACTTTTAACATTTGTTTTGGGTGCCCAAAAGAACCGTCTCATTGAGACGGTTCTTTTAAGTACCCACACCACAAATATGTTTTGGTTGAGAAATAAGAAAATTAAAATTTTAATTACACACTCTTATCTGGAGGTCTGGAAACTCATTGACAAGTGCTGTAAAATACATTGACAAGTGGATCTTGCTACCTATTACAGAAACTTTCCTATGAAAAGTCTGTAGTGTTCATAACTCATTTCATACTTTGCTACTTTCAAGAGCTGTTTTGTCTTCAGTGAAGAGAATGACGTGAAAAAATGAAACTTGTTGACAAGTTTTATAATCAGGGGACATAAATATTTCAATATTGTACTTGTCTTGCAGGACGAGTGATTTACAATTTTCACTTGTCCTGCAAACACTATGTCATGCACTTTTTCTTTAAAAGTGTATGCAATAAAGAACATAAGGCAGTAATATATAATACAACTTCCTCGAGTTATTCTTCCCAAAGCACTCGTCCTGTAGGATGAGTGCTTTGGGAAGAATTACTCGTCCTTTCTAGATTCCACTCGTAATTATGAGCGGACGAGTGGAATTTTTGTCCCCTGATAATTATATTATTTGTTGACGGGTGCTCTTGTTACGTATAACAGTCACTTTTCTGTGAAAACTCTGTAATGTTCATAAATCATCTCATATTTTACTCATTTCTAGGAAAGACAAAGACATGAAAATGATTGTTGTCAAGTGATGTCAAATTCATTGACAGGTGCTTATGTTACCCTTTACGGCAACTCATCTGTGATAAGCCAATAGTTCTTGTTAAACCATAGGTTCAGATGAACAAAACAGTACCTTAATTAGCATGCATATTTGCATATTTACAAAAAAAAAAAAGCAATTAAAATGATCTGCCAGGGTAACAGACAGCAAAACAAATCCAGTATACCCAATACAATCAAATACTCATGGGTACTGGATTTTATCACTTTCATTTTTAGCTCAGAGTGACTAAATGTACACAGTCAACTGACTGGTTTTCAGCATATATTCAATATGATCTGAGAGAATAAAGTCAGTTCTGAGCAAAAATAATGTTCATAGCAGCAGTTACGAGGATCATCTAATAAATATAGGGAATTTTCCTTATAATACAAGAGTTCATACCAGTAAGACATGGCAAATGTAATCATTAGGTGGCATTACTTGTTGGGCATGCAGCAACATATCCAAAACTTTGTTGGAAAGTGAGTTAGCTTGTTGCTTAGCAACGAAAAAGAGATACTAAAGCTAACCTGGCCAGATATTCCTTATACAATAATTTCATGCTAAGGAAACACAGTCTGGCATATAATAATTATCATGTATCTGAACATGCTTTGTCATTTAATCTGTAATAGTTTAATTGTTCTCAATGTTACATATAAAATATGGTCATTACCAAGCACAAGTTAGTCATGGTTGCCTAGCAACCAGGCAATTGTGAAAAAATGGACTGGTTGATAAGTCTATATTTTACTGTTGCTAAGCAACAATGGACACATTTGATACATGTTTTTTAACGATACCGTTTTAAACTATAGAATATATTTGATAATTTTAGGGCGATTTAAAACTTTTATACCAACCAACAAAAATTTAAGGGCTAATTCATGACCCATACCCCTATTTCTGATTCAACAATTTTTCATTTTTGTCGCTTTTTTACTCTAAATGTCCTTGCAAATTTGACATTTTTCAAAAGAATTCAATGGATTTTACAGAATAATTACCTTATTTGGTAGTTTATAGAACAGATTCCTTTTTGAACTGATCTGTACATTTCAGTAACCATGGCAACCATTTTAAGGCATCTGGCCAGGTCAGCTTTAAGTACCTGTTTACGTTGCTAAGCAACAAGCCATATCATATTCCGTCAAATTTTTGGATATGTTGTTGCATGCACAAGTTATGCCACCTTATGGTTATATTTTGGGCCAGTGCATGAGATTTCCAACAATTTATTATGTGCGACCAGCAAAGGCTCAGACCAGCCTGCACATACGCGCAGTCTGATCAGAGCCTTTGCTAGTCGCTGGAGTATTTTATGAGTGTTAAGCTACTGACTGAACATTTGGCGTTTCGAAGCTTAAAAGGAGACTGCACAGGCTCGTCTGAGTCTACACTTGTCAAAATGTCAAATTGTTGGAAATCTCATGCCGCGGCTGATTTGTAATGTTTAAATGGTACAAACTCTTGCAGTATAAGGAAATTCCCCCTATTTAATGGATGACCCTCGTACAATAAATGTATTGATTGGGAAGTAAAGTTTCTTACATTTACAAAAATACCCAATTGAAAAACCAAAATATCCAAATATTTTGGATATCCCCCCCCCCCCCCCCCCTGTTATTAGCAGTGCTAGCGAAGCAGGAAACCAGGCCATGGAATAGACCGTAAATAGTCAAAACTATTGCCTGGGCAATAGCTCAGCTACTCATGACATAGCAAGAAATAGACAATTACTCCGTATACAGAGGGTTGAGTAATAAACTTTATTATACCCCCGGTACGAAGTATATAGGGGGTATATAGTTTTTGCCTTTTCTGTAATTATGTTTGTCTGTCTGTCTGTCTGTTTGTTTGTCTGTAAACTTTTTTTTTCTGTCAAAGATTTCTCAGCAACTACTTGACTTAGGGCTCTGAAATTTGGTACAAAGCTTGGTAGTGATGAGTTGTACTGTGTAACAAAAAAACAGCCACATTTTCCTTATCAGTCCCTTTATTTCTTCATTTTTCTTTCTCTCCAATGATGAAAATTTTATTTTTTTTTTCTGTCAAAGATTTCTCAGCAACTACTTGACTTAGGGCTCTGAAATTTGGTACAAAGCTTGGTAGTGATGAGTTGTACTGTGTAAGAAAAAAACAGCCACATTTTCCTTATCAGTCCCTTTATTTCTTCATTTTTCTTTCTCTCCAATGATGATTTTTTTTTTCTGTCAAAGATTTCTGAGCAACTACTTGACTTAGGGCTCTGAAATTTGGTACAAAGCTTGATAGTGATGAGTGGTACTGTGTAACAAAAAAACAGCCACATTTTCCTTATCTGTCCCTTTATTTCTTCATTTTTCTTTCTCTCCAATGATGAAAATTTTATTTTTTTTCTGTCAAAGATTTCTCAGCAACTACTTGACTTAGGGCTCTGAAATTTGGTACAAAGCTTGGTAGTGATGAGTTGTACTGTGTAACCATAAAACAGCCACATTTTCCTCATCAGTCCCTTTATTTCTTCATTTTTCTTTCTCTCCAATGATGAAATTTTTTTTCTGTCAAAGATTTCTCAGCAGGGCTCTGAAATTTTGTACAAAGCTTGGTAGTGATGAGTTGTACTGTGTAGCAAAATAACAGCCACATTTTCTTTATCAGTCCCTTTATTTCTTCATTTTTCTTTCTCTCCAATGATGATTTTTTTTGTGTCAAATATTTCTCAGCAACTACTTGACTTAGGACTCTGAAATTTGGTACAAAGCTTGGTAGTGATGAGTTGTACTGTGTAGCAAAATAACAGCCACATTTTCTATATCAGTCCCTTTATTTCTTCATTTTTCTTTCTCTCCAATGATGAATTTTTTTTTTCTGTCAAATATTTCCCAGCAACTACTTGACTTAGGGCTCTGAAATTTGGTACAAAGCTTTGTAGTGATGAGTTGTACTGTGTAACAAAAAAAAAAACAGCCACATTTTCCTTATCAGTCCCTTTATTTCTTCATTTTCCTTTCTCTCCAATGTACACTTTCAGGTAGACAAAGTGTATTGTTGTCGCAGATTTCTCAGCTCCCATTGGAGCCAGTGTTTTCAAATTTTGTGTACACTTTCAGGTAGACAAAGTGTATTGTGTACATGAAAATAAAGATACTAATTCTCATTTTCCTTTTTCAAATTTTCATTTCTGATTGCATCAATTTCTGGTCGTCTTTTACTTACCTTTCACTTTTTGTTGCCTACAGTTCGTTAGCTAATGTGACAGTTTGCGGTTCAATTTCACAAGCTAATGCTGTTTCCTACAGGATGGATCAATTTATACAAATACACTAATTTGAAAAATTTACGGCATTTCATTGAAGAAATTAGCAAATACGCAAGAATAACAATTCCAAAGATCATAGATATGTTTCATTGCATTAGCATTTACCATCATGACTTTACCTTGGATGTAAAGCATCTACATCTACTCATACAAAACACAAAGATTAGCATTTGATTGGTCTCTTGGAATATGTTTGAACTCTTGGCCTAGCAGTACATCAATCAGATAATGATTTATACATCCTACCTACAATCTGTTTTCTCATTTCAGGTGCTGCTGATGTTCTAGGGGAACAGCTGACCCATTTCATAAATTCTTCTAATGACAAACTGTGGTGTCTGTTTTTACTGTATTTATTGATAGAATGACTGCATGATGTTCAAAAGAGTAGTAACTTTTTTGTTAAATGCATAGGACATTCAACAAAAATCTGTATCCACGGAAAGGTCTTTACTAAAACATTATAACTACTTTGGAGCATCAACTTTATGCTCCCAAAATAAGAAATATGTTTTACAGGAATTGTGCTTGGTCAGCACTGTTTGCCTACACCTACATGTCTAAAGATAAGAATTACAATAATTTTAATATTCAATAGTTATAGGTTAAATGGTGGCATTCTACAATATAAATATGGTAGACACAGACATCATGCAGCTACATGTTTAGTGGAGTCAGTTTGTCATTAGACAGATTCTGCCTTTCCTCTGCACCAGGTCTTGTGCTCATAAAGAAGAAAGGCAAAAGAATTTCGTTAATATTATGATATGGGTCAGCAGTATTTTCTTTTTAGAACTAAAACTTTTCGGATATAAATGATAAGATTATGGCGAGACGAAAAAAATCAGTTGATCAAAAAATGCGTGAACGCAGACAACGGTTACAGAGGCAACATTCAGACAAGACAGTTCCTCATGGGAATGATAATGAGAAAGACAGTGCAGCTGATCAAACTTTATTAGTTGAAATTTCAAGGACACATAATAGACAGCATACTGTAGAAAATGAAAATGCAGATAATAATTCTGAAGAACAATTACAGATAGAAAAGTGTATCGTTTCTGACTTCAGTGGAGAAAACTGTGATAGAAATACCAATGGAAAGGATGTAAAAAAAACCCTAAAAGTTTCTTGTGACATAAAAGTAAATAGTGGAAACAGTTTTGCGGACAGTTCCTTATCTTCATATGAAGCTCATGTGAATAATAATGAGGTAGAACATTTGTTTACAAATATACCAGTAAGTAACATGTCTGAATGTAATGAATTTGATCCAGACTATAACACTAACTGCTCAACAACACTATTGACTAAGCTTAAAGAATGGACAGGAGCTATTTATCATCCAAGTGTTCATGAAATTCATGATTTTGACAAACATTTTAGGAGCTGGTGTTACAAAGAAGGGCAAGACATATCATCAGGGAGTTTAACTAGACATTGCTCCAATATACTAAAATGCAGTGAAAACAGAGAATGTTACACTTCTTCCAAAAAAGCTGATGTCAACAAGTTTGTTTCCATAAAAGATTCAAGCATGGTAGACAATACTTTGGATGTACAGAGAGACAATAGATCTGAAAGTTTTTTAGGCCCAAACACAACGCCCGGGCAAAGAGCTGCTATAAATATGGTAGATGATACATACATTCCAGATGATGTAATTATGGAAGCTTTTAACATAATGCGAAGACATTCACCACACCTAGCTCCATACATTGGACAATTGCCACCAGCAGCTCAACATCTTCTGAGAAATTCAAATGAGGCTGCATTGCTTCCTTATATACCTCAAGACAAGTTTAGTGTAAATATTCACCACATTGATAGCCACTGGATAACATCAGTGTTTAGACCTCAGAATAAAACTGTTTACATATATGACTCATTAAGAAGATCTGACAGAATAAACAGAATAAAAAAAGACCTAACAATTTTATATGGAAACAATCTAAATATTCAGTACCCAAATGTAACACAGCAACAAAACATGCCAGATTGTGGTGCGTTTGCAGTGGCTTATGCATTCAGTGTTTTGCTGGGTATACCACCTGAAACGCAGGAATACGATGTTAACTCAATGAGAACTCATTTAAAGACAATCCTAAACAGTGGTCAGATGATTCCATTTCCAGTTTCAATTGAAAGTAACTGTATAGCAGATTATTCTTCCACTCAGACAAAACTGTTAAGTAAAAAGCAAAGACTATTGGAATCAGCAAAACCACTATTGCATAATACTACAATCATGAACAAAAAGATTATCAAGAGAAGGGAATATATTAAAGCTTACATGTGTAAATCAAGAAGTGAAGAATCCACACAGAAAAGAAAAGACAGAAATCAAAAAGACAAAATTCATAAGCAAACTTTGAGATGTAAAGAAACTGCACAGCAAAGACAAGACAGAAATCAGAATAGTAAAGTACATATGCAGACTTTGAGATACAAAGAAACTGCACAGCAAAGACAAGACAGAAATCAGAATAGTAAAGTACATATGCAGACTTTGAGATACAAAGAAACTGCACAGCAAAGACAAGACAGAAATCAGAAAGACAAAATTCATAAGCAGACTTTGAGATACAAAGAAACTGCACAGCAAAGACAAGACAGAAATCTGAAAGACAAAGTTCATAAGCTGACTTTGAGATACAAAGAAACTGCACAGCAAAGACAATACAGAAATCAGAAAGACAAAATTCATAAGCAGACTTTGAGATGTAAAGAAACTGCACAGCAAATACAAGACAGAAATCAGAAAGACAAAGTTCATAAGCAAACTATGAGGTGTAAAGAAACTGCACAGCAAAGACAAGACAGAATTAAAAAAAGTAAGATTTGTATGAAAATGTCACGAAGTAAAGAACCTGTTGAAAAGAAACAAAAGAGGAATAATAAAGCCAAGAGATATTTGGAAGAGTTAATAGGAAAAGAAACACCAGCAGAGAGATTAAACCGCAGAATGAAAACCAAAGCATGGGTAAAAAAGTACAGACATAACCAAAAATCGGATGATAGAAACAAAGTTAAGCATAAAGATAAAGAACATAAACGGTACATACAAAAGCTACGCCTGGAACAAAAAGTCTACAGTAATGCATGTGAGACTTTTAAAAGACTTGCTAGAGCTGGTCCAAAATATGTATGTACAGTTTGCAGAAGATTGTTGTACAAACAGAGCGTAAAAAACATTTCCAGCAAGACATTCTCTAAAACTTCTAAAGACTTATTAAAACTTTGTTTCTCTGGAAAAGTAAGCTCATATGTATGTTCTACATGCTCCAGACATCTGTCTTCAGGCAGGCTACCACCAATGTCAGTAGCAAACAAAATGTTACTCCAGCCAATCCCAGAGTGTTTACATGATCTAACAGAGCTAGAGGAAAGACTTGTCGCTCAGCGAATACCTTTCATGAAGATCATGAATTTGCCAAAAGGAAAACAGAAGGCAATTATTGGACAAGTTGTAAATGTTCCAGTAGATACAGCTGAAACAGTAGCTGCTCTTCCAAGAACTGCTAATTCATCTGGATTTATACCACTAAAACTGAAACGTAAACAGTCATATACTGGACATGTATTATATCAAATGGTCAGACCTCACGTAGTGGAAGCAGCATTAAGATATCTGGTAGATCACAATAAGCTTTATCAGAACATTTTGTTAAACGAAGAATGGCAGAAAGATTTCC
This sequence comes from Loripinus fragilis, assembly GCA_964019695.1. Lineage (NCBI taxonomy): Eukaryota > Metazoa > Mollusca > Bivalvia > Lucinida > Lucinidae > Loripinus > Loripinus fragilis. The sequence continues at coordinate 21,391,152 of OZ026528.1, forward strand.
AAAACGAAGATGAAGAGTTGTGGAGTGCACTTGTAGAGCCACATGAAGAAAACGAACATGAATCAAGTACCCCAGAAGTAAATGATAATGATACATTGACTCCAAGAACTACAAGTAATGAAGAAGAATTAAATAGTGCTCAGGAAATAAGTGAAGTAGCTGTGAATAATACTGTCATAAGTGAATCTGCTCCAAATGGTATCCAGGAAGAAGACTCTTTGCGTGGTTTACAATACAATACATGCATACAACCTGATGATCTTGCTAATTATCTTGGGAATGAAGTTTTCTCAGTAGCACCGGGTGAAGGAAGATTACCTTTGATGGTTGGGAATGATGTAAATAATGAGGTGCTAACATTCCCTACACTTTTTCCAGATGGAAAAATTGGATTTGATGTCCACAGATTACCAAAATTAACTCTGAGAAAATATTTTCAAGCCAGGTTGTTGTCAGAAGACACTAGGTTCGCGAGAAACACAGAATATCTGTTTTATGCACAGTATTTAACAGAGCAGAAGCAGATATCAGATAGTATCAATATTGCCCTAAGAAAAGCGAAATTGTCAGTAATTGAAGAAGACAAAGTGACAGCAGGAACTTTGAAAAACACTGACAGACTCAAACAGATAATACTACAGGATCAAGGACAGAGATTCATGCAGAATGTAAGAGGGTCACCTGCATATTGTAAGAAACTTTTGTCAGATCTTCTTGCAATGATTAGACAGCTAGGGTCTTTTACATTTTTTCTGACACTTTCAGCAGCAGACTTAAGATGGCCAGAAACAATCTCTGTTATAGCTTCTCAGTACAATGTAACATTAACAGAAGAAGATGTTAAGAATATGTCCTGGGAGGAACGTTGTCATTGGATCAGAAGGAATCCTGTAACAGCTGCACGACAATTTGATTACAGAGTTCAACTGTTTGTAAGACATATTCTTGGCAGTGGTGTAATTGGAGAAATTGATGATTACTTGTACAGAGTAGAGTTTCAAAAAAGAGGATCCCCACATATCCACATGGTGATATGGATAAAAGATGCGCCCAAGTATGCATCTGATTCAGACAGAGAAATAGCTGAATTTGTTGACACACATATTTCATGCAGTCTTCCTGATGAAAATGATGAACTGAGGGAAAAAGTGAATGAGGTGCAAAGGCATGTCCATTCAAACGCCTGTAAGAAGAAGGGAAAAACATGTAGATTTTCATTTCCCAGACCTCCTTCCTGCAGAACTATAGTATGTAGAGGTCCCTCTGAAAATGCTTCTGAAAAAGCATCAGATGACCAGACAAGGAATGACTCACCAGATAAACAAGACAGACTACAAAGTAGTACTCAAAAGAATCAGCACCAAAACATGACTGTGAATCGTCTGCAACAGCAGAGTAAGAAACAAGAAGGAACAAATGACCACCTACATAGAAAAGATAAGGATGAAAATAAGGCATGCAGCAAGAAGAGTGACAGCTTAGTGACCCACCATAAGAAATCTAAGATTCAAACTGAAACCAATCATGTAAAAGAGACATTGGACAATCTAAATCATCAGAACAACAATCCTGCGATGTCTATTAGTCATAGTTTAGGAACACACAAGGAACCCGTGTCAAAGAATAAGTTAAGAAATGATCATGAAGAAAAAATGGACCAAAATCAAAACCGCGCAAATCTTAGAGCTAATTACTCAAAAAGTCAGCTTCAATCAAATCCTGAAAGTGATGCTAAATCTGATAAAACTGTTCAGAACAGGATATATGAAAAAAATAAAGTTCAAGAGCAGCCAAGTGCACAAGAAAATCTAACTCATGCAGAAGATGAGCCAATACAAGACCAACCAGATGATCCGACAGTGAGCCAGAATGCAGAAAAACAAAAACATGTTTTGAATATGATGTTTGAAGCCATGTTTAAGCTAGATATAACACATGATACCACTGTAGAAGATATTCTCATAGTTGCAGGACTTTCCCAGGAAGATTATGAGCAATCCTTGACAAATAGCAAATCGTCAAACGGTATCATACTAAAGAGAAGACCATGTGAACGCTTCATAAACAATTATAATCCAAAGATCTTACTGGTGTGGGGAGCAAACATGGATATTCAGTATGTTTCAGATCCCTATGCTTGTGTAATGTATATTTCCTCGTATGTAACCAAGCCAGAACATGAGATGAGTGCACTACTAGAGCAAACAAGCAAGCAGGCTGCCGATTGTGATATAAGGCAACAGTTACGAAAGATAGGTACTAAGTTCTTAGCAAGCCGAGAGGTGTCTGCTCAAGAAGCTGTATATAGAGTTTTGTCACTTCCTTTGTCAAGTTCAAGCAGAGAAGTAATCCATGTTTCAACAGACCCACCCAGTGAACGTCTCCATCTCTTGAAACCAATGTCTTTCATTAAAACACTGGACGATGATGATGAAGATATCTATCAGATTGGTTTAGTGGAGCGATATATGAAAAGGCCTGCAAATTTGAATCATCTGTGTCTTGCTGAATTTGCCTCATCCTACAGAGTAGATTATAAGAAGACTGCTGATGAGAGACAAGATGTATTGAATGAGAATGACAGCAATGAAAAAACTATCAACCTTCAAGATGGTCTTGGTGTCATGAGGAAAAGGACCAGACCTGCTGTCATTCGAACATTCAAACATTCTGTGAAACATAAACCCGAGAAGTATTACCATAGTATGCTCATGCTGTATTACCCTTGGAGAAGAGAAGAATCATTTCTTGAGTATGGGGATGGCAGCTTTGAAGCAATGTATCATAATGTGCAACAAATTATTTCAGATAATATGTCAAAGTTTGAAAAGCATGCTGAAATTGTAGAAGCAGCAGTGCAAAACTTGGAAGATTTTGGCCCACCAGAAGATGCCTGGGCTGAGATAGCTGCAGAATCAGAACATGACAGAGAGAAACAGCGAGTGGAAGGGTCCAGACAAGCAGAGGAATTTGCATACATTGACCCTGAAGTTCACTCAGAAGCATCTCATGCTGCAAGAGGAGGAGAAAATTTGCTTCAGACAACGCAGGCCTGGATTATGGAGGATGTTGATTATCATAGATTGATCCAAAGTCTGAACTTGGAACAAAGACAAGTTTTTTCAGAACTGTACAAATGGTTTTTTGATGTCATCACCAGCAGAAAAACAGGGAAAGTTCCAGAACCTATACGAACATTCATAAGTGGCTGTGCGGGGACTGGGAAAAGCCATTTAATCAAAGCAATTTATCAAGCAGCTATCAAAACATTAAGACCAGAAGCAGAAAACCCTGATGATACAGTCTGTCTTTTAACAGCGCCAACAAGTCCAGCTGCATACAATATCAATGGCCAGACACTACATTCAGCCTTCAGCTTGCCTCTCCATGGACTAGACCCATCAATTTCTCAATCAAGACTGTCTAGACTTAGAAATAAACTGTGTAGTCTAAACCTTTTGATAATTGATGAGATATCAATGGTTGGGTCAGATATGTTGTTTATCATCCACAAGAGATTATCTGAAATCAATGGAACAACCAATAAGTTATTTGGAGGGGTCTCTGTGTTAGCTTTTGGTGATTTAAGTCAACTACCACCAGTGGGACATTTCGCCTTCTACAAACTACCTAAAAGCAAAATGGCAAAACTTTATGGGACTGTCTGGAATGACTTTAATGGCTTTGAACTCACTGAGATCATGAGGCAGCAAGAAGATCAAGATTTTGCAAAATTGCTTACACGTGTGCGCAAGAAAGAAATTACAGATGAAGACAAAAAGCAGCTTGAAAGTAGAGTAATCAGTAAATCTGACCCAGATTATCCAAGTGATGCTGTTCATGCCTTTGCTACAAATGCTCTCGCAGATGCTTATAATGCAGAAAAACTCAGCCAACTTCGAAGTCCAGTCTATCAGATTAAGTCAGAAGATACAAGAAAAGAGATCAACACCAGTACAATGTCCATAGACATTCCAGAAGATAGAAAAACGTGTGCTTTGAAAGAAACTATACAGCTAGCGATAGGTGCAAAGGTGATGATTACGAAAAATGTCTGTACAAAAGATGGTCTAGTCAATGGCATGATGGGTACTGTAGTTGGGTTTCACCCTCTTCCTAGTCCTACTGACACAGACTTCAGACCAGTGTTCATTCTTGTCCAACTAGATGACCCCAAGGCAGGACATGCTGCCCGAAAGAAATACAGATCTGTACTTACAGACTGCCCTGATGCTACACCTATTGTCAGAGAAGAAGTAAAATTTAAGGTTGGAAAGTATGGAGTAGCAGAGGTAGCACGAAGACAATTCCCGCTGAGTTTATCATGGGCATGTACAATTCATAAAGTGCAAGGTCGTACTTTGCCAAAGATTGTTGTATCATGTGAAGGCTTCTTCCGACCAGGAATGTTCTATGTTGCAGTGAGTCGTGTGAAGTCAGTGAACTGCCTCTACTTTACGTCACTAGATTTTAGCAAGATAATTGCCAACTCAGAAGCCACAGAAGCTCTTGACACTATGCTATCTACAAGACCCCTGTCACCAATGCCAATATGGTTGAGTGATATGCATAGTTTAGTAATTAGCTACTTAAATGTGAACTCTCTTGTTGCACACAAAGACAACTTGAAATGCCATCAAATATTGAACTCAAGTGATATCATAACTGTAACTGAGACATGGTTGCATCCTAACTATCAAAGCCTCACCAGTATAGATGGATTTACATTGGTGCGTGCAGACAGGGCACTATGTTACTCAGAAGGGCAGTTGTCAAAGCAAACTGCTTCTTTCCAAAGACATGGAGGTGTAGCTTCTTATATTAAGAATCAGTCTACAATACTGGAATCATCTCATCTTGTAATGGATATTGAGTACTTGAGAATAGTGGTACAAATTCCAGATGGATCTATGATCAATATTATAACAGTATATAGACCACCATCACAGAACCTGGCAGAATTCTTAGGCTCACTGCAGAGAGTATTAGCAGCTGAAGTGGACAATGTAGTTACAACTATTGTGTGTGGTGACTTTAATGTCGATGGATTAGGTTCGACTGAACAACAGCTGTTTCAGAAGTTTAAACAGTATGACTTCCTGCAGATTGTACAAGAGCCAACTCATATTCAGGGAGCATGTTTAGACCATGTCTATGTAAGAAGACCAGAAGCGCTGAATTATAGAGTGGTGCCTGTAAGTTTCTCACCACACGCTGCAATCCAGCTGCAGTATTATTCTCTATGATGGATAAACAATGATTCAGATGCTGAGGAAAATAAAATTGAAGTTCAATGTTGGACAAATTAACTCTTTGGGTCCATTTATAGTGTTTGGGGTATACAAAACTAAAGATAACAAATGAAGGACAAATATTATCTAGGATTGACTATAAATTCTAAAGGACTGTGGTTCATTAACCATTTGTTCACCAGAAGACCAACACCTACTGGTTTTACTGAAGATCATTTCTGTGGATGCTGCCTTGCTACTTTAAAGTAAGTGACTAAGGCAAAAATATAGCTGTTGATGATGATAAGAGGAAAATAATTAGCATAATCAAAAGTGGTATCTAGATGAAATATTCTTTCAATGTTCTCAAGCAAGGTAAAATAGTTGGCGGTGTTTTTTTTTGTTTTTTTTTAAATTATTCCGCTTTGTTGTTGCTTTTGGAGTTTATGAAGCTGTAATATAGCCTCCACATTGTGCATGAAGTCAAATATTGCAACATAAAAGCAAATTTAAAATGGTAATACAAAGAAATCCACCACAAAACCTGTCTATGTTTTCCCCCCGTGCAGTCATGTACCAATTTTTTGTTGAAAATAATGAAATGAATCTGCACCAGAATTTTCTTTATAGATTTTACTTTCAGCCTAGTATGCAGTGCATAAACACAGTGTTTATGCTGTGACTATATCTTCACTCTCACAGTTTTCTCTTCTCTGAAAGTGTTACATTCTCTGATGGCTACCGCCGGGGGTATGTGAGCTTTGCTCACTTCTTGCTATATTTATTATAAATTCTATAAATAAACATCTCCTGATTGGCCCAGATGCATATACACTCGAGTCAATATAAATACATGTCACATGGGATGTGGGTTTTCCCATTCAATATTAGTTACTAGAAATAGACTGCACAGAAACTTTTCATAACAGGTGTGCTTTCAGCATGAAACTTGATTTGCTGCAAATACATTCAGTGAGTGACAGCAGCACGAAATTCACAAGACTTGGTGTTTCATCACTTAGACTTTGCTGTTGAATATTGTAATATAAGCAGAACTATTAAATAAACTAATGAATTCTTCCTTCTGGATTGATGCAATAATCTTGGAATGGTCCATTGTTTAATTCAAGGGGTCACAGGTTTTAATTTCTAAATATATTGCAGTTTTTTTTCTCTGAATCTCATTTTATGTCTTAGCAAACAGTGTAGACCCTCATGAAATGCCACATTATGTGAGATTTAATCTGGGTCTTCTCTGTCTGCAGTTGTAATTACAAATAAATTATGCGTTCATTCCTCTTTTAACAGAGTGAAATCAGTTAGTCATCAAGTAAACAAAGAAATTTGAGACTGTCCAAGACAAAGTCCATGGCCAAGATTTTGTTGTTGCCGTTGTTGCTTTTTTGTTTAGAGAAATTATTTACAGTCAGACATAAGTTAAGCATCACCCAAACATTATTTCAGAGACGTTTTTCATGTACAAATTTCTTCAGAAGAACAACCTCAAGGTTTCCTACCTCACATAATATAAGAGATATGCTCCAGACACGGTTATTCTAAAAACTAGGTCAGAGGTCAAGGTCACAGTGACCGGAAAATGGTACGCGACACTACGCCATCCCAAGATGTATCCACATACCAAATTTGGAATCCCTACCTCAAAGAATCTAGGAGATATGCACCGGACACGAAGTGGGACGGACTGACGGACACACAGAAGGACGGACAGTGCAATTACTATATGCCTCCCAAAGTTCCTTTGGGGGCATAAAAACCAAACCAAGTTGTATGAGTAAAGACTGTTGTAAATGTCTTGTCAAAGGACTCGATAAACAACATTAAAACTTGAATGGCACCGCTAATTTTCTGATGTTCAAATTAAGCACACCTGGGTGGTGTTGCATTGTCAAGGTCAATCTACACATCAACAATGGCCACCTCCACGCTATATCTAATTGGTGATTACCAGCAACAATAGATTATACTGGACTGAGTTAAAGGCTATTGTTCGATGTCTGAAGGTTAATTACTTTGTTTGACATTCATATTTGTTAATTTTTTTGACAAACACAAATTTTACTTCGACACAAAAAGTGGTAAAGAAGCCGAAAACTAATTTTCGGGAATGCAAACCACTTTGATATAGCCGAGATTTCATGATAACCAAGTTCGACATAAACAGGTTTGAAATACAAAGCAATATAGGGGAAATGATCAGAAATGGATGATCATTTCGACATATGCCATGTATTTGAGATAAGTTTGACATAGCAAAATTTACCTGTATTAACCAAGTTGAGGAAAAGATATAAAATGGGAGGCTATGCTGAGCACTTAACTAAAGTTCAACCCTTAACATGCCAGTCATTAATTTTGTCGTCTGCTCTCTCATCTGATTATGCTCTTAGGTAGCCTATATTGCCAAAAATATGGATCCAGATCAGACTGCTCCTTTGGGGAGCAGTCTGATCAGGGTTCATATTATTGGCTTTCATGAAAAAATCTAGTCTGAATCGCACTTGAATTTAGCAGCAGACATAAAAAACAGACATTTTCAGGACAAAAAAAATATAGCAGGATAAGAGTAAATCAATTCAAAAATTACAGGAGCACAAATGTTTGATTATATCAATCATATGGCACTAAAACTTTGAAACCACAATTTTGGCATGAAAAAGTAAAAAAGGTTTTTCCATAATTGTGTAATGCTGTCATGACCTCAATTACATAACCTTTCAGGGCTTACTCTGGCTCAGAATTTGTTGTAGCCAACACTTTAGTCAAATGGAAAAACATTGGAGCCAAATGAAATTAACTTAAGCCAGAAAGCAGTATCAACAAGTTGTTTTGTATTTAACTCTTTGCCCGCTAGGGGCGACTTTTGTTGTCTGCTGATAGCCTTTGCAAACAGTTTGGACCCAGATCAGGCCCAACAAAGTGTCGGACCTGATCTGGATCCAAACGGTTTGACACCCTGATGGTATTGAAAAATTCCAGCACTCAATGAGTAAAATATGGCACAATAAAAAATTGTGAAGGAATAATAAAAGCAATATTGGAAAATCCAAAAGCTGATCAAAATACACTTTTTCGCAAAGATTTAATTTTTGAACTACCTAGACTGCACTTTTAGCCAATGACTTATATTTGTAGTCACTCTACATCTTTAGTAGCAAATGGCTACAATGGCAAATGGCTACAAGGAAAGCCCTGCCTTTAGTGAATGTGTTATACACTCCCAGATGCAATGTCATGAGGTAATAAGTTTGTTTGATTTTATTCTTTACGTCCCATCAACAATCTTTCAGTTATAGAGGGACAGGTCTTCCTGTGTTGAACCAGTTCTAAGCTAGGATTAATGTTCGTGTTCAAGGACACAACGCAGTGACGCCAGTGAGGCTCGAACCCGCGGCCCTTAGGTCTTGAGTCAAGCACTCTACCACTGAGCCACTGCGCTCCCTATGTGGTAATAAGGATTCATCATGAGTGTCAGGGTGGGATAGAAAAATCCATCCCGAGGATCGCCGATTGGCATCATTGCTGAGTGATGACAAACAGTGATAGCGAGGAACAGATTTTTCTATCCCACCCTCACAAGAATAGTGATTTCTTTTTCTTGCTCACCACTAAATACCGCATTTTACATTAGAAAAAAATGTGAAAAAGCTTCCAGAAAATCCTGAACTCGCTGAGATTGAACATGGTTATGTCATTTCAACATTACAATGACGTCACTAGGGCATGATTTACCTACATCGGTAAACGGCAAAGTGATTTTTCCATTTCATGAGCGAAAATTTCCGAATTTACAGTAATATTTGATTCAGCTATTTTGTTTTTTCTTCTCTGTGTTTATCTTCACATCCCATCAACAATCTTTCAGTTATGTAGGTATGGGTCTTCCTCGGTTGAACCAATACTAAGCAATTTTGATTTCACACTCTTACCTTGTTATGGAAAATGTGTTGTTAGATAAACTGAGCCTAGCATATTTGCCTGCTAATGGACACCACCTAGAAAACAATCCTACATGAGAGTGGTGGTTCTGTGGTAGAAAGGGTTTGCACAGGCTTGAAAAGTACTTGAATATACAGGACTTTCTTGAATATCCTTGAAAATTAAATTTGCCTTGAAAAGTACTGGAAAAACACTCAAAGGCCTTGAAAAGTGCTTGAATTTTACCATTTACAGGAGGATTCAACACTGTCTATGGAGATCTGAATCCGCATAAAATTGCGGTGCCTTTATTTGGTGCAGCATATGCTGGAACCAAATAAAGGCACCACAATTTGATACTAATTTTCTAAAACTAATATCTTTAGTAATGCAGTCTAGCATTTCCGAAGTAGAACTTTAATGTGTAAATCAGTATTTTCATAAGTTTTCTGTCCTTGAAAACAGTTAGTAAGTCTTCTAAAAGTCCTGGAAAAGTCCTTGAATTTTACACAAACTTGCCTGTATGAACCTTGGTAGAGTGTTAGACTTTAGATTGAAGGTTCTCTGGTATGCAACTCATCTGAGGCACTGGGACCAGGTTGTGTCCTTGATTGAGCAAGACACTTTAAAATTATCCTCTGCTTTATAGTACTGGTTCAACTCAGAAAGACAGGAAATCATCCCGACAATGGGACATGACTGAAAAATTGTTGACTGGGATGTTAAGCATTAACACAACCAAATTGACTGTAATTGGACTTAAAGTAGTAACACAAGCAAAATGATTTGTTTTTACTCTACTCACTATTTCATCCAGAGCCATTTATCAGGAAAAAACATACACTCTAAATTGACCAACATAGTCACTCTTCTACCAATTTTTTTAAAGTCAATAGACATGGGTGAAATTTTTCAGGATTATTCCTGAATTCAGGATTTTGAGGCTGACTTTCCATAGAAAGTCAGCCTCCAAATACTGAATTTAGCAGTTTTATTATAGTTTCTCTGATTTATTTCCAATTTATCTAAAGACCACTGACCATTTGAACTTGTAATTTTTAATGTTTCATAGGCATACTGCAAGTTTTAAGATTTGAATTTCTAAAGTTCAGGAGTTTTCGAATTTTAAACTTTCGCCCATGAATATACAAGTTTGGTAAATGGTAAATGTTCTAAAATTTTAAACTCTAGTTGCCTGCCAAAAGAAGCCAAACCAAACAGCCAGACCCAGATCAGACTGCTTCTGAAGAAGCAGTCTGATCAGGATATTTCCTGTTTGCTATTCTGAAAAGCATTTAATGAATTCCAGTCCTGTAAACCAAACATTATATTTGAGAACAGAAAGAGAAAAGTGGTTGAAATTTTTGAACATTTAGGCCGACCTTAAAAATGTTGGTTTGCCGTGCTCCTACCTACCTAACCAAAACAGGCCCTACCCCAAAAAATTTATTGCCTTTCTGAGATTTTTTTTTCTCTAATTATGTCAACAGACCCGTCTTTAAAATCATTAAAAGCTGTATTTTAATAGAAGAAAGGTTACAGAGACTGTTATTATATGCACTCTTACCTTATATACAGCATTTGTAGACCTCTAAAAGTAATAGTAAGAAGGGGTAATAAAATTATGCTGAATTTTTAAAAAAAAGAAAAAAAAAGACCTAACTACTTTCCCAAACTGAAATTGATGGGTCGGAGCATGGCAAACAAATATATTTTTAAGGATGGCCTTACCATACAGAATGGTTGAACAGTGACAATGTAGTACATTGTCTTTAGATTAACTGAAATTTAATCAATGGAAAGTCTGCGTCATATTCCTGAATTCAGAATGAATCCTGAAAACTTTCACCGGGGCAAGAAATCTATTGTTCTTAGCAGCTTGTATCTCACAGCAACAGGAGATGAGTAGAGCACAAAAATTGTCTCCCTTACATTATAATAGCAATCTTTTGCAAGTTCTGTCCTATTGCTGACAAAAAGTTCACAGAAATTGTCTCCCTTACACCATAATGCAGCAATATGTTCCGTTCTCGAGGAAGCAAACTCTGTCCCACAGCAACAGGAGACAAAGATGTTCATACAAGTTGTCTCCCTTAAACTATAATTCATTGCCGCCTGTAGAGCAAACTTTGTCCCAAAGGAACAGGAGACTGAAATAGCTTCAAATATGTTGTCTCCCTTGCATCATAGTTTACATTGGAATCAGTTGTCCTTAAGTGATGTCATCTTTCTTTCAATCTTTTGACAAATGTCACTTCGTCTCTGTTGCGTATATCATACCTGCAATTGACAAACAAGCAAAATCACATATAGCTGTAGCTCCCATTATGCAGTTACGCACATGTGTAACAAAAATACTACACATTAAAGAGAATAACACCATGGGCGGATCCAGAAAGTTTTGTCAGAGGGTGTCCAACTTTTTTTTTAGTTTGATGAGGGGAGGAAGGATCCAAATACCACTATTAGCAGGCCATCAACGGCCCACCAGCAAAATGCCATTTAAATGGCGTTTCGCTGGTGGGCAGATGATGGCTCAACATTGAATGCTCGATTGGTAGCTTTGTGATTTTGAGGGAATCGGGACCAGTAATGCTAATGAACCCTATATTTTCGTAATTTTCCAGGGGGGTCAGGAACCCCTGCCCCCCCTCTGGATCTGCACATGTACACTAACATGAAAGTAGTGTTTTTCTAGATCATAAAGGACTGCTCTTAAAGGAAAGAATTTGTTCCCTCTGGGAACAAATTCTTTCCTTTAAGAGAAGTCCCCATTTTGAAAATGGAAGCAATTGCGTAACTATTTCAGTGTCCTGGCTACGCCCGTGCCACATGATAAATATAACTTAGCCAGCCAATTCATGAGATTTTGGTCCTTATTACATATAGGTAAAGCAGGCCTCTGTTTAAGAGTGCATAATCAAAAAAACAGCTTTCCCATTTTTTAACCAAAACATATGTTGTGGGTACTCAATGAGACGGTTCTTTTGAGCACCAATAGCAAATGTTTAAAAGGATGTGTAAGAAATTTGTTTATCATATGACGTTACTGTTATTCAGTGGATAACGTCATGTCATAAATAATGTAATGACCACATGTTACATAACACTTGTGGCGGGAACAAGTAACGTCATGACAACATCAGTTACATCATTGCAAATTTTCATGGAAACAAACTAACTTTGAAGGCGATAAAATCACATTTAAAAGGTCATATGATAAACATATTCTAACACGTGTGATCATTTCATATTAAATTGATTAAACTCGCCAAAGGCTTGGTTAATAAATTTCATATGAAATGGTCACTCGTGTAAGATCCTCTATTTATGTTTATCTGGAGGACTGGAGTTAAACCATTATTCGAATGTGCCAGCAGTGAAGACTCTGAAGGCTGTCTGCACTTTCAATTCTGTAAAGAATATCAGTTGACAACAAAGTCTAGGCTAACAGGCAACAAAGTCCATTAGACAGGAAAACCATCACCAGTTTAAGTTTGAACATTATGCACGAGTTTAGATAAACAAAATTTTTGAGCGTAAAATTGTAAATATTTTCTTACCCATCAGTTTCAACTTATGTTTTTGGTGCTCAAAAGAATCGTCTCATTGAGACGGTTCTTTTGAGTACCCACAACATATGTTTTGGTTGAGAAATAAGAAAAATATTTTTTGGTAGGCACTCTTAACTAAAGTCCTGGTTATGACAAATGTGTATTGTCTATAAGATATGGGCCTTGTTGTGAGAATTCAAGGTTTCTGCCCAGATCCTACCCAAACCAGCCTGCTCAGCTACAGAGACTAGCTAGAAAATTAAAATTTCACTCGTAATATATGATACTTTCCAATAAGCGTATAACAAACTCACTTATCAGACTGTGCAGATTCACATGCTGGTCAATGTCTTTGCTGTTTGTAAACCCTGAAGACCGCATCATGGCCCATATAGTCTGGATATTGGTTTTGGACCAAGAAAAAAGTAAAAACCTAGACAGAGTTGCTTTTCTTTTTCTTGCCACTTTGTAATCTTTTGGCTCGTGCACCTGTGAGGTTAGGTGACATGTCATAATTCAATGTGACATCAAGTCAGCCAGGAAAAGTAAATATCTAGCCATCTCAACATGATCATAGCTGTTGACAGGTATGTAAAAGATCACATCCAGATAAGAGTGAATATTATAAAGAATTCAACCAAGAAATATGTTGAGGGTATTCAAAAGAACCATCTCAGTGAGAAGGTTCTTTTGAACACCCTTAACGTGTTTAAGCTTACGGAAAAGCAGATAATCATAATGTATTGCTCAAATCCTATGCTCATCTGGACCTATGAAAAACGAATCTTATTTCAGAACAAGACGTACTCTTTTAACTTCTTGTTGTTATCTGTTAGTTTATGTCCTTCAAAATATAACCAGTATCGCTTCCAAACATATCTCCTGAAAAATACATAGAGGTGGTTTCATACAGGCATTGCTCAAGGCTATGTAAATTTAAACCTTAATGTGCCAATCACAACAAAAGTCGTCTGTTTTTCTCTTCTGCTGAAATGTTTAAGAAGACTATGGCAAACAATGTAGATCCATATCAGACTGCTCCTATAGGAGCAGTCTGTCTGGGTCCACGCTGTTTGCTTCTATACTTAATTTGTCAGTAATGTTAGGCAATTTTTGCAGCAGACGACTTCAGCAGACGACATTTTCCGATGCATTTTTTTCTTGGCGTTTTAGGGGTTAACTGTCCCAATTGGTCTTTTTCTCAAGATTCATCTTGCTACTGGTAACCATGTAAGTCCGTATCACTTGTATAACACTTGGGTAGATGGGTCACCCATCTAGGAGTTTTCTCTAGACCTCTACACAAAACTATAAAGTGGCAACTATGCCAGAAACTAGACTGTCACAACCAGTAGCTTCGCAGTTCGGTGAACAGACCTGTCACCAGCTTCCCAGTGCTGTAGCAGTGGTCCAGCAGAAGAGTGCTACTATTTCTGAAATTCATGTTACACCCGTGGAGCATACAACCTATTAGTCAGTAGGGTACAGGTAGAGGTCTTGGGACTGCCGAAAATGTCTGATTTGGTGAATGGAAGGGCATCATACCATAAAACTTGGCTACAAATATACAATTTACAAATGGCAGTCTTAACAATTGAGATCTGCTCTCTGTGTATCTAGCCAGTTACCTGGAAGGGGCGCAATTATGTGCGAAATGCTCCTGCAAGGTAATCAAAAACATGATGATGGATTTGTTTGATTTGATTATGTCCCAAGCAACAATTTTTCAGTTATGTTGTGACGGGTCTTCCTGGGTTGAACCAGTACTAAGCAGGGATTAATGCAGGGTTCCCACAAGCTCTGGAAATCATTGAAAACCTGGAAAATCCCCAAAAGAAGGTCCATGCATGGAAAAATCATGGAATTTGAAAAAACCTGAATAATCATGGAAAAATCATGGAATTTTGTGAAATAATTTGATGAATCCACCAGTAGCCAGAAATCTAGCTGTCAGACACACAAAATGTGTGTGTCTGACAGCTAGTTTTCTGGCTTCGGATGGTTTCAAGTTTTAATTATTTCAAAACGCATGCATGTCCTACAAGCATGCTTATCTAAATACATTACTGTTGCTGCATTCTGTATTTATGCTCAGTGTAGTGAAGATGGCGCTAAAAGGGAAGGTTAGAGGCCATGCATTAAATAGTCATGGAAATTACACTGTTGATCATGGAAAATCATGGAAATATCATGGAATTGTGCTTTTGAATTTCTGTGGGAACCTTGTTAATGTGACTTGCTCAAGGACACAACACAGTGACCCCGTTGAGGCTCAAAACTGCAACCCCTCAGTCTCAAGTTAAGCACTCTACCACTGAGCCACTGGGCTCCCGGGTGGTTGGATACATAGAGTGTCTTCTGATGATGAATATGCTAAACACTAACAGTTCTATAAATTTGGTTGTATTTTTTCCAAGTGGCGCTATAAAAAGGGGCAATAACTATGGCACTTAAGTTAATAAGTATGCTGTATACTAACATTAAGATTTCCCTACCAAATTTCAGTTGAATATGTTTAAATTGTGTAAAATAGTAAACTGACTAAGTTTAATTTTTTTTAATTCTGTTTGTTCATGTGTTGTTTTAAGTACTGTAAATTCGGAAATTTTCTTCGTGAATATATATGTGAAGTTTTGTGAAAATAAAATCCTCGCAAAAAGGCGAAATCACTCTTTCAACTACTGATATAGGTGAATCATATTCATTTCACGAAACTTTCCGGTCGAAAGTATTCTTTTAATGCTATTTGCGAAATTAAAATTCTCGCAAAAATTTAAGGATTTACAGTAGGGCTATAAAAGCTCTGGATCTGGATTTATCCATATACAGCACAATGAAACAAGTTTACTATCTACCAAAGGGGTATGTGCATTAAGGAGCTATTTTGACCCCCTCTAGAGCCAAAAACTGAAAATTGCTTTTCACCGATTTCTTTTGATTGGTTTATTAGAAGAATAACTGTGTAAAATTTTAGCATTTATTTCAATTTTACTGTTGCTATGGTAACAAAAATGGCCGACAAAATAGGCGTAAAACGTGGCCATTTTCGACCAAATTTAAGGCTTTTGGAGACTGATTTTTTAAGAATTATATATCAGCACAGCAAAATACCAAAAAATCCTTTCAATATGTTGTGTGCCGTGGTTGATTGCCATGCATCTTTTGTTAAAATATTTTTTTTGGTATTTGCTTGTGCTCTATGTTAATTTCTCTGTCAAACCTCTCAATTTTGCTCAAAAATGGTCAATTTCCTATTTTCAGCCCATTTTGGCAGCCATTTTCGTTACCATAGCAACAGTAAAAGTCAAAGTAATTTGATACAACTACACTAAAATGATTATTGTTCTAATAAACTAATAAAAACAAATTGGTGAAAAACAATTTTTATATTTTAGCCTAAAGGCCCCTTTATGCACATAGCTCTTTCAGCTAAATGGGATGAAGACTGAAGGAAGATTTACAATAGTTGACATTCCATCAAAACCTTTCTTTTACACACAGGTTATCAGATAGTAAAATGGATTTATTCAAATTTTTGGATAAGCTTGGTTAAGAGATAAGGTGTCTTAATATTTAGGGTAAAAATGGTGATATATAAGGACCTCAGATTCTGAGAGCTTTAACTCTTTCCTTCATGAATATTCATGTTGGCTCTACCCACTATGAATAATTATATAAATAAATTTTCAGGTTTGTACATAGGAAAAAGAAATTACTTGACTTTATAACTTCACAAAACTAAGCCGCCGGGCCGCGTAGCGCAGTCGGTAACGTGTCTGGCTACAGATGCGTGTCTGACTGCAGATCCAGGGGTCGCGAGTTCGATCCCGGTCCGGTCCCATATTTTCGTGGAGATTGATCATGAAATGATTTCTACGATCATTCTCCTCCTTCCGCTGATTCATTCAAGAAGGGTTGTTGTCAGTTACAAGTGAAAGTATGTGCACGAATTACTGGTTAACCGCTTGTTCAAGCCTGCCCAGGAAAAAAGTGTGGTTAGGTGAACTGACCGTCCCACAATGACCATAGCTGTTGACTTGGGACGTAAAGCAACACAACAAACAAAACAAAACAAAACTAAGCCAACGTTTCAAGTTCAAAATTTCCAAAGTCATGAACTTAAGAAATTCATCAAAAAACATACAGTATGCCAACAGATTGTCAACATTTATAATTACATAATAAGATTAAAATAATTTAGACAAGCTTTTAAATTCTGCCTAATTCAGTACATGTATTTTGCTTTGTGACTTTCTTTGGAAAGTCGGCCTCAAAAATAACTTTCTGTTTTCACACCATGTGTTTCATAATGTCAAGATAAGGGGAAAATATTGAGCAAATTCTTTTTTCTTTTCATCTCCCCCTGGGTTAATTTTTCATGCTTTTTTGTCGTCTGCTGATTTTTTTAAATCAACTTTATCGAAAAAATCTTTCAGGAATAGCATCAGAGTGTCAAACAGTTTTAATCCTGATCAGGCCCGATCTGGGTCCTAACTGTTTGCAAAAGTTATCAGCAGACAACACTAGTAGGTAATGTTAATGAGTTAAACATATATTTTGGGTACTCTAACAGTGTTTCTGCAAGACCAGAATTTTTGGGGGTCATTGATGACCCCTTGTTTGAAAATTTGGGGGTCATTGGCAAATTTAGAGGGTCAGAACTTTTTTAATGTATAATTACTTTTTGTCTGAGCATGCGTCAATATTAAAGGTATTTGAAGAATGTCCCCTATCGTAAGATAAAAGTTCTCGAAATTCGGTGCATGTTTTACTATCAAAAGGCTTGTGATCGACGGCTTTCGTTACATTTTCTGTTTCATGGGAATTATTTAATGTTGTGTTGCTTGTAGTTAAAGCCCTATCCTCCAGAGGACAGGAAATAAAAGCGTCTGCTCACCAATTTCATTACGGGTCAGCCATTGTTGTTTAACAGTTGAGCGCTTTACCCATGCGCAGACGGTCAGTCTAAAAATAGACATGATGCATTGGTTTCATTTCTTTTAAAATCGTTGTCTTATATATTTTGGTGTATTGGAGCAAAGAAAACTTTCTTTTCTAGACTACTTTTTTCAAAATTTATGCTGCATAATGCCCCAAAATAGCAGCGAGAGCGAAACAAGAGAAAATTATTTGGAACGAAACCCCATCTGTGTGAATCGCAAATGACTTTTGACATGCGCAGTCGTCGTTTTTGAAATAAATCAGATACGTCATGGAAATACCCAGCAAAGATATTTGTGTGCAGGTCTATTTTCCACAGGTCACGAAAAACTCACAGACAAACTGTCAGTGCGTCAGCAGTCAATTTATTGCGTCAAAAACGCAAGAAACGCACTCTCGCGGAAACACTGCTCTAATAAACGAGGGTCTGGTTGGGGTATAATGATTAGTGAATAATGGCCCTTTTTTATAATGGATAGTGAATAATGAGCCAAAAAATAAGGAATAGTGACTAATGAGGGCCTAAAAATTAATGAATATTCTGATTTTTTTAATGAATTGAAGAAAAAACTAATGAATAGTGAATAATCAGATTCCTTTGCCACCTTTCTTACTTTAATGAATAATTGGTCTTATTTTAATGAATAACCCAAAGTTTTAATGAGATGAATAATGGGCTAAATTTTTACTGAGTAGTGCATACCAGACCCCCCATCCAGACCCTCATAAACTGTCTCATTAAGACAGTTCTTTTGAATACCCACAAGGTATGTTTTTATTTGTTTTGTTTGTTTTGTTGCTTTACGTCCCCAGTCAACAGCTGTGGTCATGGCGGGACGGTCAGTTCACCTAACCACACTGTTTCCTGGGCAAGCTTGAACAAGTTATTAACCAGTACTTCTTGCATATACTTTCGCTTGTAGCTGACAACAACCCTCCTTGAATGATTCAGCAGAAGGGAGGAGATTGCCCGTAGAAATTATTTCATGAGAATCAATCAATCTCCACGAAAGTATGGGAATGGGCCGGGGTTGAACTTGCGACCCCTGGATCAGCAGTCAGACACTCATCTGTAGCCAGACACGTTACCTACTGGGCTACACAGCCCGGTGTGTGTTTATATTGAAAAATAAGAAAATTATTTTATAAATGTTCCTGGAGGAATAAATAAGATACACAACCTACCAACTTAAATGTCTCTTTCCACCCTCTCTTGTCTGTTTTAAGATGAAATGTCTCTTTATAGCATGTTTAAGATCCAGCACTGTTGCCGTCTGAGTCACCACCACAGCTGCCAAAGACAAAAACCAAGTATATTAGGAAGCGCAGTGGCTCAGTGGTAGAGTGCTTGACTTGAGACTGAGGGGCTGCGGGTTCAAGCCTCACTGGCGTCACTGCATTGTGGTCCTTGAGCAAGACACATTTATCCTAGCTTAGTACTGGTTCAACCCAGAAAGACCCGTCCCTTTATAACTGAAAGATTGTTGATGGGACATAAAGAATCAAATCAAACAAAACCAAGTATATTAACCCTTAAAGCATCAATCACAACTGCAACTGACGACAAATTTTGCAACATCTTTCCGAATTTTCGAAAAAAATAAGGAATGATATTTCATGAGAATCGTCTGCCAGCAGACGATTCTCATGAAATATCACGCCTTATTTGTTATTTTTGAAAAAGCGGCAAAATTTGAAATTGTCGTCTGCTGCAAATTATAGATGGCGCTTTAAGAGTTAGTGTTTCACAAAAAAAAAACAATAGAATTTGTGATGGCAAAGCACTGTGCACTGGTCTATGAGCTAGTCCATAAGGCCAGAATTTTTTATTAGTTGATTTACGAACCCTCCTACTGTAATTTTCCGGAAAATAGAAAAAAAAAAAAAATTCTAAATTTTATTTTTTATTTTATCCGCTGACTCTAAACATTATTTGTTTCGTTGAAAAAAATAATATATTTTTGAGGTTCTGTTTGTGTACTTTCGAAAGTGCCACTGTTAAAAGTGATTGTCCTATGCAGGAAAATTATGAAACATTTAAAGATTTACTTTACAGACTGTTGGTTTATTATACAAGTTTTAATGTTTGATCTGGAGATATTTAAAAAAAAAAAGCTCTGACAATGACCAGTTGACTAGTCATTTTCAGAGCAATTTTTTTTTCGTTTTTTTTTTCAAGTAAAAATACTCAATTGAAAAACCAAAATACGCAAATCAATATTTATTAACTTAACCAGGACTCCAGATAAGAGTGTGTCATTGAAAAATATTTTCTTTACTTCTCAACCAAAACATATGTTGTTGGTACTCAAAAGAACCGTCTCAATGAGACGATTCTTCTGAGCACCCAAAACACATGTTTAAATTGATGGGTAAGAAAATAATTACAACTTTACCCTCATAAAATTTCCTTACCTGGACCTATAATACCCAAATGAATGAAAAAGGAGTGGGTAACATACCCAATTGTTCAAAAATTAAGGCACTGTCTGCTTAGGCTGGTTTAATCAAGGAAGGCAGGAAAATGTCCAAACATGACTTAAAAATTGTTGAATGGAACTTATAAAGTATCAACACAAACAAACAAATGTTTGAATGAGTAAAATGCATAATGGGCAGACATGAATAGTTTTTCATGAACATTTACCTTTTGAATTAACTTATGCAATACATGTACATTACCTACAGGTGATTGAACCCAAAGTGTTCATACATTCACAACCAACTAAAATGAAAATTACCTATTGAATGGACATACACAAATCAACATTATCTGTGGGCATCATTAAAACTTTGCAATGAACCCACGGTGTTCAAACTTTCATGAACATCTGAAAAATGAAATTCACCTCATGAATGAACTTATGCAAATTCCAATACAGTAAAACCTGTCTTAAGTGGCGACTCAAAAAGAATACCAAAATTGGTTTTCAAGACCGATTATCACTTAATGCAGGTCAAAAGTATTGCAGAATGCTCCAAAGGGGAGCATTCTGCAATACTTTCGACCTTCATTGAGGTACCATTTGTCATTAACATCCTTGTTTTATCTTTTTTTGAGTGGCCGCATAAGACAGGTTTTACTGTACAACATTCTCTGTGGGTGTTATGTCAACTTTGACTTGAACTCACGCTGTTCATACTTTCATGAACATCTGAAAAATGTAATTCACCTATAAAATGAACTTAAGCAATACAACATTCTCTGTGGGTTTCATGTTAACCCTTTACTCCAGACAAGCGCCTTTGGATGCCTTTGAAATGTAAGATTTTTGAAAATATTATGAAAAATGGAAAATTTGCTCCTGAGGAGCAAATGTTCCATTTTCCATAATATTTTCAAAACTATTGAAATGTAAAATATATTTTTTTGAAATATTTGAATTATTTATAGAAAATGATGCAATGTTCTAAATATAGCATATGGGGTAAAGGTTTTAGTTTGCAATGAACATGGTGTTCATACTTTCATGAACATCTAAAATGAAAATCATACACATGAAATGTTCTAAAATTTCGAACAGTTTTCTTTTTCTGTTCTGAAATACTTGTTGGTTTTCAGTACTGAAATTCACAAAATGCTTGTCAGAATAGCAAACAGGGAAGATCCTGATCAAGCTGCTTCTAAAGAAGTAGTCTGACCTGGGTCTGCACTGTTTTTCTTGGCCTTTTCAGGGGCAGGTACAGGATTTCTTGATTGAGGGTTCAATTTACAAAGGGGGTTCGATTTGTTAATTTTACCTGATTGTTTATTTTTCCAGATTTTTCTGAAAATTCTCCATGAAAATGAAATAATTTTGTTTGTTTGTTTTGTTGCTTTACGTCCCAAGTCAACAGCTATGGTCATTGCTGGACGGTCAGTTCTCCTAACCACACTTTTTCCTGGGCAAGCTTGAACAAGCAGTTAACCAGTACTTCGTGCACATACTTTCGCTTGTAACTGACAACAACCCTTCTTGAATGATTCAGCGGAAGGGAGGAGAATGACCGTAGAAATTATTTCATGATCAATCTCTACGAAAGTATGGGACCGGGCCGGGATCGAACTCGCGACCCCTGGATCTGCAGTCAGACTCGCATCTGTTGCCAGACACGTTACCGACCGCGCTACGCGGCCCGGTGAAATAATTTTGTCTCAAAGGGAGGTTCAAGCCAACCTCCTCAGGATCTGCCATTGCTTTTTGGCAGGCAACTAGTGTTCGAAATTTTAGAACATTTACCGTATTCTATGGACTTACGCAATACAATATTATCTGCTCTTCTAACATTTACTACCATGGCCTGTCCATACTCTAGAGCTATTTGTGAGTTGATTTCCTCTAACGTGATTTCTGTTGGCAAGTCACACAGGAGAGGATCAGTCTGCAAAAATAATATGGGCCTCAGCGTGACAAAACCCGTCTTCGGGATTCCCCACAATGTGAGACTCAAACCAGTCTCCTCAGCTGCAGAGACTAGCTGGAAAATTGGAATTTAGCTTGTAGCAAGTTAAGATATGATACTTTCAAAAAAGTGAATAAAAAAGGTGCTGATCAGACTGCGCGGATGTGCTGGCTGGTCTGTGCCTTTGTTGTTGCGTTGAGGGCCATATGCAAAACATTCAGAATTATGTCCCCTTACCTGTAGTACTAATCATACTTACAGAAATAATGTCTCATACTTACAGAAATAATGTCTCATACTTACAGAAATAATGTCTCATACTTACAGAAATAATGTCTGCTAGTGACTTCTTAGCGATATCCATAGCCTCAAGGTGTGTTAAGCTTGCTTCATCTTTCGTAATGCAACTCTCTGAAGAGGAAGTCAGTAATTCCGCTCTTTCAGCCATGTCCCTGAAATATAAATCTTATCAATGCTTTGTGTAGTATTATACCCCGCCACACTTTAGTGTCGGGGTATTATGTTATACCTTTCGGTGTCTGTCCGTCCGTCCGTGCTCACCATTTCCGATCGATAACTTGAGTATTTATTCACAGAATTTTTTCAAATTTTGCATACATATTGTTATCGGCGATGAGTGGTATGGGATTGTTAATGGGCAAAATCCGTCCATTTTTAATGGAGTTACTGCCCTTTTTCGTATTGGAAAAATGGTTTCTGGCCTGTTATTCCTTTACTGTTCATGATATCTGAATGAAACTTCACAGATATGTTGCACATCAAAGGTTACATATTGTGACTAAGGACCGTCACTCTGACCTTCCCAGTTTGTGAGTTATCCGCCCTTGATAGGTCTGAAAAAAGGTTTTTGACCTATTGTTCCTTTACTATATGAAGTATCTGAATATAACTTCACAGATATGTTTCACATCAAAGGTAACATATTGTGACTAAGAACCGTCACTCTTACCTTTCCTGTTTGTGAGTTGTCTGCCCTTGATTGAATTAAAAAATGTTTTTTACCCGTAGTTCCTTTGCTATTTGGAATATTTAAATGAAACTTTGCAGATATGTTTCACATCAAAGGTTACATACTGTGACAAAGAACCATCACTCTTACCTTTCCAGTTCATGAGTTATCTGCCCTTGATTGATCTGAAAAATGGTTTTTGACCTGTAGTTCATTTACTATATGGAATATCTGAATGAAACTTCACAGATATGTTGATCATCAAAGGTTACATATTGTGACTAAGGATCGTCACTCTTACCTTTCCAGATTGTGATTTATCCACCCTTGATTGATCTGAGAATTGGTTTTTGGCATGTAGTTTCTTTTACTATATGGAATATCTGAATGAAACTTCACAGATATGTTGAACATCAAAGGTTACATATTTTTAGTAAGGACTGTCACCCTCACCTTTCCAGTTCATGAATTATCTGCCCTTGATTGATCTGAAAAATGGTTTTTGACCTGTAGTTCATTTACTATATGGAGTATCTGAATGATACTTCACAGATATGTTGACCATCAAAGGTTACATATTGTAGGTAAGGATCGTCACTCTAACCTTTCCAGATTGTGAGTTATCCACCCTTGATTGATCTGAGAATTGGTTTTTGACCTGTAGTTCATTTCATCCGTCCATGCTCACTGTTTCCGATCGATAACTTGAGTATTTATGCACAGAATTTTTTCAAATTTTGCATACAAATTGTTATTGGGGATGAGTGGTATGGGATTGTTAATGGGCAAAATCTGACCATTTTCGATGGAGTTACTGCCCTTTCTCCCTTTAAAAAATGGTTTCTGGCCTGTTATTCTTTTACTGTTTATGATATCTGAATGAAACTTCACAGATATGTTGAACAGGAAAGGTTACATATTACAACGAAGGACCGTCACTCTTACCTTTCCAGTTCATGAGCTATCCGCCCTTGATTAATCTGGAAAATGTTTTTGACCTGTAGTTCCTTTACTATATGAAATATCTGAATGAAACTTCACAGATATGTTGACCATCAAAGGTTACATATTGTGACTAAGGACGTCATATCACTGTCTATCTCAGTTCTGTTGCTATTTAGGCATTATATATCTCACAAAATAACTTTTGGTGCCCCCAGCAGTGGCGGGGTATTATGCAGTGCTTGCGGTGCTTTTATTTACCATCTTTAACCAGGGCATTTTCTGCTCTTCTCTAGGGGCCGAATTTCGGCCCCATTCCCAATCGAAAATAGCCCCCTTTTTTTCCCAATACCATGTCTGTTTTTCCCAAATGAGAAAAGTTAAAAAATTTTTTTTTTTTTTCTAATTTTTTTTTAGAGACCACTACTACTAAGAAACAATGACCCATATCATAATGGTACTTGAACACTTGTGCTTAAGTGGTATCGGTGGCATTATGCAATCTAAAATAACTTGATTTTGAAGATATATTTTGCTACCTATGTTATGTTCTATGTTGCTAATTTATCCCAATTTTGCTGTTAAGTCGATCATTTTTTCCCAATTTTGGCCAGGGGCCTTTTCCCAAAATTGCTGGAAAAAGCCCTGTTAACTCTTTGCATGCTGGGTTACTTTTTGTGCCTTTGTTGTTGTCTGCTGATTTTTTTCAAAATTAACTTTTTCAAAAAATTCTTTCAGAACCACTATCAGAGTGTCAAATGGTTTGGATCCAGATCAGGACCAACAGAATGTTGGTCCTGATCTGAGTCCAAACTGTTTGCAAAGACTATCAGCAGATGACAGAAGTCGCTGCTTGCAAGGACGGAGTCGACCTTAGTCCAAAATTGTTTGCAAAGATTATCAGCAGACAACAGAAGTCGCTGCTTGAAAGAGTCTACCTTTAATAGTCACCTAAAAAGTGCACAAGTGCTGAAAATAAAATGGTGTTTGTTATCCTTTACCTACCCACTGTTTACCCCCATTATGGCCATACTCAAAAAATTATGTTGCATTTTCGTGAGAATTTTTTTTTATTGTTCGCAGCCGAAATGTCAGTTAGTTTCGTTTTTTTATCAAAGAACTTAGGTAGTTCAATGGACCTGCAAGTGCATCAATCTGGATCTGCCAGAAGCTTCGTTGACACAATGATTGCAATAATCAAGCATTCAAAATAAAAGGCTATGTTTAAAGTTATAGTTGTCCACTTTTAGGCCGTGTCTAGATAAGGCTTTGGACCAATGGGTATTTCACCCCTTACTTTTTAATTTAATGAGTATTTTACTCCCTACTTAAAATATCAAATTACACAAACTTAGTCCTAGAAGCATCAGTTCTGTTGCAAAGCCTTGAGAAATGACCCATTTTATTTGCATAAAAAGTTGATTGTATTAATTTATTAAGTACATGTTACATTTTTAGGAAAACTTCCAAGATCTATGATTGGTGTATATAACTAGGTGTTTTCTTACTGAGAATAAAAAAACACACCACATAAATTGAAACCTCAAACTGCAAACGGTACTTTTACAAGTTCAATTTAATTTTCAATGCTGATTTCCAAAAAAATTAATGCTGAAATACCCTTTACCCCCTCTTATCTGGAGCCATGTAAGGATCACTTTCTACAAAAAGGAAAATATACCTACTCAAGACTAAAATGCTGGGTAGGTAAAGGACAAACAAACATTTTTTTTTATTTAGGCCTAGCTGTGCTTGTAAGTTTTTGAATTCTATATAATCTCATTGGAAAACTTTGGATCTGCTGGCTGAAACAAACTGATCAGATCGGCACTTTTTCATCTACATGATATACCCATATTAAGCCTATTCATTCTACACTGACCCAAAATGAAAACTTTACATGGTATTCAAAAGTATATATTTTGATGATAAATTAAGTTAAGGGGTTAATTTTTTCGGTCATCGAATCTTCAATGCCTTATCGATGTCTCTGAAAAAATTATTGGACGAAAATCATAAATTGCATAATTTTTATGAATAATTCAGTTCAGAGGGGTCAAAATGAAAATTTCTAAAACCAATTTAAACAGTCACACAGATTTTGGAAACTAGAAATTACTGACTGCGTGCTTTAAGTGATGTTAAAAAAATCATCAGTAACCAGTGTGACCTCCATTTTTACGAATGCTAAGCAAAATACGTCGCCTCATTGAATTTACGTAACGTTGTATGAGCACGTTAGGGATACATATGTAATGCTAACAGAGGTGCATATTGGAGTCATTATATGCATCACTTTGATGATTGGACCTGACCCTCCGACCCAATTCATTCTATACGTGTTCTATGGGGCTCATGACCCGGCATGAAGCAGGCAAAGCAAGAGGTTGACGTTATATTTAGCATGGAATTATGTGGTTATTTACGTATTGTGTGGGGCCTTGCATTGCCATGCTGGAAAATGCCAGGTCCGTTACTTTGCACGAAACGACTATTTATCTTTTGTGCATGAACCCCATAAAGACGAGCAATAATGGTTGCCGTTTAAAACGCTTACGTGGATGAGTTAACGCGTTAACGCGATAAGGACGTAACGTCGTCACACGTGCGCGACCAGGTCTTTCACGAACTCTGACATACCCAGTTTTGTTGTACCGGTTCATAAGATAATGAATAGTCTGTCTAGAGCAGCCAAAATGATGCGCGATATCATTTACCGTAGACCTCGTCATGAGCACGCCAATAACTTGGTTTCTTTGATCTTTGGAAAGACGTGCCGTCACTAAATGGAAGCGTTTTGTAACAATAAATTGTTTTTTATTACCAGTACTCAGCTGCAAATGTTTTCTTGTCGGTTTTTAAGCTGTTAATGAACCACCTGTTCCTCAGCACGTGCAACGTAAGGATCACGTTTTTCAGGCGTTGACACTTGAGTAGACCTGGGATTTGAATAAAAATTGCATAATCGTTATCTGCGACAAAGTCTCGATAAGCATGCGTTAATCTTAGAACGACATGTATACTAACAAAACAGTAATTCAAAGAAATAAAGTGTAAAGTTTTCATTTTGGGTCAGTGTAGATACCTGCAAACAGGTACTTTGGCAAACAGTGAAACACTGCATAATGTCATCAGGTTCTACTCTATAAAGATAAAAAACAAATCTCCATGACAAATGCATCATAATTTAGAAATTTCTACTAAAGTGTGACCTCTTTAAAATTGCCAATTCCATACTAATTATTCTATCAACATGAAAGGAAAAATTTATCAGAATGAAAAGGGTTAATAATAAAATTTTCAATGATCACTCAGGACTTTAGTTATTAAGAGTGTGTAACGAAAAATTATTTTTCTTATTTCTCAACCAAAACATATGTTGTGGGTACTCAAAAGAACCGTCCCAATGAGACGGTTCTTTTGAGCACCCAAAACATATGTTAAAACTGATGGGTAAGACAATATTTACAATTTTACTCTGAAGTTTTTTGTTTATCTAAACCTGTGATCACTGGATTATTTGGAAATCCGAAGGACATAGTGTGAATAACCCATACCCATAACTGCAAAAGTAGTTTAAAGTACCTCTGTCTTCTTCCCCATAACATTTTTTCCTACTTGCGTGTAAATGTCCTAGATACAGATTGTCTTCTCTGAGCAGCCATTTGATTGTCATCTCCCTAATGGCCTTAATTAGGTTTCTCGACATCTCGGCCCCTAACAAACTCGGCCCCTGACAAACTCGGCCCCTGACAAACTCGGCCCCCACAAACTCGGCCCCTAGCAAACTCGGCCCCTAACCAACTCGGCCCCTATATAATATGTTATGTTTAACACATTTATATCTAAAAAGACTTTGACTACGTCCCTTTTATTTGTTATTACATTTAAATGGGCCTCATGACCAGAGAATAGACGCATGAAGATTTACACTGTTACAGTCTCAGAGCCGTTACTTTCATTTAAAGAAATCCAGTGTAAACCCTGATGAAAAGCCACAAAATATGGTTTCTCAAAAGGGAATGTGTCTCATTTTGGAAATAATAGACTAAATAAATCATGCGCATCAGCTTTATCCCAATAGGACGTAAAATCGGGCCACTAACAGCCCACCAGTGATACGCCATCCAAATAGCGCTTCACTGTCGAGCCGATAGTGGCCCGATTTTGGATGTTGACTGGAATAAAAGAAACAATTCATTTGTGCGTTTTAGTGCATTAATTGTGCTACTGTATGTGCATTATTTTCTTGTTGGTTGTTGTTTATATTGTAATAAAGGGATCATTCAGGACTATATTAGTTTTCTCTTAGACTTAACCTATTAAGTAACAGGAGCCTACGCACGATGAAAAACTTAAAATTAAACCAATCATCGATGAGACTACCGTAATTGGAAATAAATGTGTGTATTTAATAGAAGCAAGTCTAGATACGATATTTTCCAGTAAGCGAATAGCAAAGGTGCTGATCAGACTGCCGATGCACAGGCTGGTCTGCACCTTCGGATGTTCCAACCCCCCCCCCCCCCCCCCCCCCCCCCACACTTAGGTTTTCTCGAGCCGAGGCCCAATTTCTGCGAATTCCCAACATCGAGACTGCCCTGGGTTTCATGTAGAACGCTCATGCACGTTTGAGTAAACATACCTGAGTATTCGACTGAATCTTTCTTTCAAAAAGTGAACAGCGTCAACATCATAAAATGCATTTATATCCATCACAACACGCATTATCTTCATGCAGGGATTTTTTTGGTGTCCTCAGGGGCCAAAATTCGGCCCCTTTCCCAATGGGATTTAGGTGACTTTTTTTCCCAATTTGAAAAAAAAATCCCAATCTCAAAAAAAAAAAAAAATTTCACACACGCACGCACGCACGCACGCACGCACGCACGCACGCACGCACGCACGCACGCACGCACGCACGCACGACACACACACACACACACACACACACACACACACACACACACACACACACACACACACACACGCTACTTAATGACAATCTACTAGAATTGCATCCTATTTTCCTTCAATTTAATGGCAATAGTATGTGTAATAGCCAATTTGTTTTTAAACTGACCGAAAAATGCTGTTCTTGTTTGTTTAGAAAATTTCCTAATTTAGTGGTTTACCTCGCTAATTTTCTCAATATGAAAAGCCCTAGGGCCCTTCCCAAAAATGCAAAAAATCCCTGGCATGTGTTTTCAATGGGCACTAATGTTTTAACCGATGATTCACATGTATATTAAATGAAACTAGCCAGCCTCCTGAACCGTATTTCGGTTGGGGGCGAGTTTGTAGGGGTCGAATTTGGTCCCCGAATATATGGGGGCCGAGTTTGTTAGGGGCCGAGTTTGTCAGGGGCCGAGTTTGTTAGGGGCCGAGATGTCCCAGAATCCTTAATTATTATCTTTTTTTATGAAAACTAATTTACTGTTTACTGTTTACTGTTTCTGTAGGGAAATGAGGAGCCCTGGCGGCTCATGTTTCCCCCTCTGTAATCTTCTCAAAAACTCTGTGACTTCCGGTGTGATATTAAAAGTCAATATGAGTTTATTTGGATGCAAATTATTTTCTATATGTGTTAATAGATCTCAAAAGTGTCGAAATGTTCATTCACAAGGTGTTTATCTAATAATGTCTTGAAACTGGTAACTGTTTTAGCAGTAACAATTTCTTCTGTTAAGTTGTTCCAATGATCTACCACTCTATAACAAAAACTTTTCTGTCGCAATGATGTTAATGTTCTATGTTTAACCAATTTTTTACTGTGACCTCTTGTATTGTGGGTTCTGTCAGTATCAAGTGTGAAAAAATCTTCCCAGTTTATATCATAATGTCCATTCAATATCTTGAACACTTGAATTAGATCACCTCTTTTTCTTCTATATTTCAAAGTGGGCAAGTTTAACATTTTAAGTCGGTCAGTGTAATTTATGTTTATTAATTCTGGGACCAGCTTTGTTCCTCTCCTCTGAATGTTTTCAATCATTTGAATATGCTTCTTTAGACTTGGGTTCCAAACAGAATCTCCATAATCAATTATAGGCCTTATGATTGATTTATATATTATTAAGAAAGTGTCTCTATCCATATAAGAAAAAGTTTTTTTAACTAGGCCCAATAATCTGTTGGCTTTATTAACAATATTGTTTATATGAATATCAAATTTCATGTCATGTTGAAATGTTATTCCCAGGTCTTTCTCAGAATTTACCGTTGTTAGCTCATATATGTTTTCATTCTTATCCTTCATTTGATATGTGAAAGCTGGATTTCCTTTTCCAATATGTATGACCTTACACTTTTGAATGTTAAAAAAGAGCAACCATTTTGAGGCCCAAACACATAGTTCATATAGGTCATCTTGTATTTCTTCAAAATCTTTTAATTGTTTTAATTCTTTGAATAGTTTAGCATCATCGGCAAAAAGAACACAGTGGGATTTAACTTTTTGTGGTAAATCATTTATATATAATATAAATAGCACAGGGCCTAAGACAGACCCTTGTGGCACGCCCGGTGTAACTGAAGACCATTTGGAAGACTTCCCATTTAATGTAACTCTTTGCTTTCTGTTCGTTAAAAAGTCTTTGATCCATTTATGAATGTTTCCACCAATTAATTCCCAAGCATTTGATCTTTTTAATTAGTCTCTTGTGAGGCACAGAATCGAAAGCTTTTTGTATATCTAGATATATCATATCAACTGGATTACCGTTTTCTAATGAAGTGACTAATTTATCTAATACAGTTAACAACTGCAAAATACAACCTCTTTTTTCTCTAAATCCATATTGTTGGTTGATAATAATACTTTACAATTTTAACATGAATTCTAAGACTGGATCTATCTTTGAAAACATCATTGACCAACACATGATTGTGCACGTATACTTACCTATAAAGTTGACGTAAAGGATTTCAAATCGTTGTCTGTTTTACTTTGAAAGCCGAGTTTTTAAAACTTTAGCTAGCTAAAATCTTGTTTCTACTTTCGTTTTAAGCGCCTCAATTCATCAAAGGGAGGCGACTCAAAACAAAGCTGGTTAAAATAATGGGATTTATTTGTTTCATGCTCTTTACAATTATAGTGAATTTTAAAAGAAAAAAGTGTGTTTCATTCAATTTTGGTATATTAGTCGATATTTTGGTATTAGCGGGAATATTTCATTTTTGACTTTCGGGTTTGCGGCTAAACATTGACGTCATCAGGTCACACGGAAGAACACGTGAAATTTTTGTAAATTGTAAACAAAAACTCAAGACTAGAGAAGTGAGAAGAAAATTTGAATAAGAAGAAGAGATCACACATACTCGTAACTGTTACTTTTTTTATAAGTTTTATCTTACCCCATCGGTGCTAATTCTATCTGCTGATTCGATGTCTAATAGATCTCAGACCGAAAACAAAGTGAAACTAGGATTGTGTATCAAACAGAAAGTAGACTAATTTGATCAACATGCACTGCACCAGATCTAATTGTTCAATCTAGGTGGTTAAGTCTACTGAATAACTGATGATCGATTGATTTTAATTTTTAAACCTATTGCACGTCCCTTTAGACTAATTACCCATGGTTGACACATGTACAAATTAAAGCATTATAGACGATTATGTGTAGTAGAAGGCACTGTCTCCGGGTCCAGTACCGGACCCCTAGACTACGGAGCTACGGGTCCGGTATCGGACCCCAAGCCACGCCTATGAGGACTGTCTCGGGGTCCGGTCGTTTATGAAACAACTGCTCAACGAGTCTAGGGATACGGGATGCGTGTCCGTACCTGCACGTATGTAGTACCGTGGTGTAGGCTAATTTGGCGCACCTAAGAGTTTGAGCTGAATTTGCAAGTGTTAACTGGTCCACTAAGAATTATTCATTATATCTGAGTGAATAAAAATCATTTTTCAATAAAATGAGCAAAATTTCATAAATTGTTTTAAGCAAATGATAGAATAATAAGCGTCCAAAGTCAATAACCCCTTGTTTCAGGGTCGGGAGAAATGTCTGCTAATGTGGCGCACCCGTGTCTATTTTCGTGGTTGCCTTGAACAATAAATATTTTTGTTGAGTTTGATACACGTTTTTGGTTTGTACAATCAATGCAGCACATATTCTTGGCGGTTTTTTACCGACAC
The DNA here is from genome assembly GCA_964019695.1 of Loripinus fragilis. Classification (NCBI taxonomy): domain Eukaryota; kingdom Metazoa; phylum Mollusca; class Bivalvia; order Lucinida; family Lucinidae; genus Loripinus; species Loripinus fragilis. The sequence continues at coordinate 21,423,252 of OZ026528.1, forward strand.
TTGCAAAACAGCCTTCTAAATGCCAGATTTGTGGAGGAGGTGTCTTGGGATTTAATGAAAAACAGTTTTTTCTGATTATTTTGATATTTAATTTGGATTCACACTACAAAATGTTATTGTCATATACTTATTGATTTGTTTCATACTAATAAAACACAAAATGATGATTTAGAGATGTTCCTGGAATAATATTGGAGTGAGTCAAATTAGCAGATGCGCCAAATTAGACTACACAAGTGTAACAGTTATTTTACCAACAAAAACTCATGTTGAAGTTTCACTTTGCTGTGTCCGCCATCTTTGATCATCTGTATTTACTGTTACACTATTCAAACAAGTATAAGCTTATACAAAAGACAGTGCCGTAGTAGAAAGTGATACAGTCCTGAGTTTTAAAACTCAGTTGGATAAATTTTTGAGCGGAAGGCTATTCGATTTGGATCAGATTTATTAACCCGACCGGAAGCTCAAAACATTAATCAGGAAACTAAAGAAGAAGTAGACAAGCCTTGTAGGACTTACACTACAAAGCGCGGTATGAAGGTATATCGTGTATTTGCATGTGGTTGGATGGGACCCCACTGTTGCAGTCCATAGAAAAAAAGTATAAGGAAATGGGACAATAACAAACTACAGACACACCCATGCCACCATGAGGAAGAGATACAGACCACAGACAGCCACCCAGCGTGCACAACAAGTGAACAACATTGAATCAATGTCACATCTCAATGTTGAATTATTAGTTGGATTTATAAGTTAATATTGTCGGGATGTTGACATAGGCTGGAGTCCCAATGTTGATTCAATGTTGAATTAAGTCTCAACGTTGATTTATAGTTGCATGAGCTTGAAAGTTGTCCGGGTGTTGAAGTCTTAACATTAATTTTTAACATTGATTCCGAACATTGAATTAGGGATTTGAAAGTTGTCTGGACGTTGAAGTTTAACACAGCAGGCACATGAATCGATCAAGTGTGGATCCAGAGGGGGGGACAGGGGTCCGGACCCCCCTGGAAAATGACAAGTTATATGGGTTATATGGGTTTCTATAGGGAATAAGCAATTGGACCCCCCCTGGAAAAAGTTGGACCCCCCCCCCCCCCCCCCCCCCCTGGAAAATGTTGGAACCCCTCTGGGACCTTGAAAAATGATAGATTTCTTTGAAATTGACCATTTGACTTCAAAAACATTGTCAGATTGTCAGGGGTTTTTTTTGTCAGACTGACCTGGACCCACCCTGACGAAAATTCCTGGATCCGCGCATGATGATGTCGAACTTCAGTCAAGGTTTTCGCCAGAAAGTAGTATCAACAAAGGTGTTTTGTATTTAACTTTTTTCCTACTGGGGGCGACATTTGTTGTCTACTAATATCCTTTGCAAACAGTTTGGATCCAGATCAGGCCCAACAAAATGTCAGGCCTGATCTGGATCCAAATTGTTTGACACCCTGATGGTATTGAAAAAGTCCAGCATCCAGAGTAAAATGTGGCACAATGATAAAGTGTGAAGGAATAATAAAAGCAATTTTTGAAAATCCAAAAGCTGGTCAAAATTACGCTTTTTCGCAATTATGTAATTTTTGAACCACCTAGACTGTACTTTTAGCCAATGACTTATATTTGTAGCCACTCTACATTTTTAATAGCAAATGGCTACAATGACAATGGCTAATGGCAGGGCTCACAATGGCAGGATGAGCCCCGCATGGGGACATAAATTATCTGAATTTGCTTGTTTGTTACAGAGGCTGACCAAATATTTGTGGATTGGATTGGTGAACTTGCCGTACATATTTCTTAGCTTTTGATAGATATATTTCTTAACAATGGTGTGGATTATCGACGAGAACAATCTTGCTCTGTGCGCCATAGTAACTGTTGCTATGCAGTTTTCTTTCTTCATCGTGGCGTGCTCGTGTAAATTTGACAAGGTCACAGACTTTGCTGGTGGTACCAATTTTGTTGTCTTGGCTCTGCTAACATTCTTGATGGCACAGGTAAGTGGAATTTTCAACCAATTGGTCCAGATAAGAAATTTAAGAGGTAAAAAAAATTGCTTTGTTTTCTTATTAAGGACAAATGAAGAAATAAGTGTGTTTCAGGTAACAGGTCTGAAATTTTTTTCGTTGGGTAGGCACAAATATTTTTTTTGAATTATTTTTTTTCTGGAAAAAGATTTATGCATTTTGAAAAGCATTTTTCACAAAATCTCAAAAATCCTATGTTCACCAGTAAATTTAGTTAAGGACGGGTTACCCTAAACACATGTATTTTCTTTTATTTTACCTTAAATCTGTCTTTAGAAACTTAAGCTTTCAGTTCCAGAGTGCTCAAAAGAGCACCTCAAAGAGAATTTAAGATGATTCTTTTGAGTATCAAAATCTAAGAGATTTTCTGCCCTTCTCTATATAGGGCAGGGCTCGAAAATAGCATTCGTCCGCTCGTATTTACAACTGCCCCAGGCTGCAGGGCAAGTGAAAATTTTGATATTTCTAGTGAAAATTAAATGTTTCCCATACATGCCAAGATCTTTTGTGATGCAGGGCAAGTGCCTATTTTAAGATATTTCGAGGCCTGTAGGGGCCAGTTAATTCTGGCATTGCATTTTTTTGTATTTAGATGATGTAGGTTGAGCAGTTTACATTAATTTATCAATCATATGCATAGGTCCAGATAAGGAAAAATTTTAATTATTTTCTTACCCATTAATTATGTATTATGGGTGCTCAGAAGAACCCTCTCATTGAGACAGTTTTTTGTGTACCCACAACATATGTTTTGGATGAGAAATAAAGAAAATAAATGGATTTTGGTAGCATTATGTATTATGTAATGATGGCTGAGCAAAATCTTAGCTTTTTCATGCAAAAATGTGATTTTTTCACAGTAGTTTTATGATAAAAAGAATATAACATTAGTGCTCCTGTATTGTTCAATCTATGAAGCTTGTTGCGAAAAAGAGATAAATAGCTCCACGGCGCAAGCCTAACATTTTATCTCTTTTCCCCAACTCGATTAATAAATTCAATTAATCATTAGCACTCATGACATAAGATCCTCTATTAACCCTTAGTATTTGGGAAACCCCTAAACGAGTACTTTTGCAAACAGTGAAGATCTAAATGAAATGCAGCATAATAATATACACTGTTTGTAAAGGTAGAAAAAATGATCTTCAGCCAAAAGAGTACAATATGTTTTGAAAATTATAACCTAGCTAACACCCGTTGATATGTACAATGGACAATCCCAAGTTTGTTATATCAAAACCAGAAGGAAGAATCCATTAGTATACAAAGGGTCAATATGCAGGTAAAATTGCAAGAAAATTACAATCAATCAGCTTTTTGATGAACGTTGTTTACTCTTCATTGGAGAATAGTTCTTGCTGATTTAAACTTTTATCATTAGGAAAGTACCTAGAGATTTCTCCTTAACTTATGAAATTGCTCTGAAATTTGTATGAATTAATTCAGTGATAAATTTCAGTGAAATTTCACTGATTGATATATCAGTCAGTGAAATTTCACTGAATTTCAGTGCCCTGGTGATTTTCAGAAGGGATATATTTCACTCCTTAAATTATACAGGGTAGCTCATATGCCCAGGGGGGGTACTCTCATTTTTTCTGCATACGTAGGCTCGGACCCAGCATCTGCCCTTCACCCCCAAAAAAATATCAGGAATTTCAAGCACCCCAAAAAAAATATTTGAAATTTTAGCAACCCAAAAAAAATATCCCTAATTCTGTACCTTGACCTTAAGAAAAGACTTTAAAATGCATAGAAATGACCTCTAAATATAGTCCAATTTTGTGATGACCCCAAAAAAATATCCACAAAATTTTCATACCCCAAAAAATATTTATTTTTCTGAAAACCCAAAAAAATATCGAAATTCAAAATTTTGAACCTAAAAAAATGGACCGAGCCTACGTATGTATGAAAATATCAGAGAACCCCCCCCTGGGCTCATATGGTCTTATGATGTATTTTCAGACCTTTGCCACACGGCAGATCTTAGTGACTGTATGTATATGTGTTTGGGGTGCTAGGCTTTCTGGCTATCTTCTCTACAGAATTATCAAGATAGGAGAAGATAAGAGGTTTGATGATAAGAGGGAAAATGTGTTGAAGTTTGCAGGATTCTGGACTTTTCAGGTATTATACTGTTCTTACAATGTACCATAAACACTAGAATTTTTTAATAATAAAGTTACCTTTGCTCTTTAAAGGCTTTATAATTTTCAATGCTTTAGTTATCATCTGCTGACTTTTTTTAAAAGAGAACTTTTTTCAAAAAATTCTTTCAGGAACACTATCAAAGTGTCAAGGGATTAACTGTTTGGATCCAGATCAGGACCGACATTCTATATCATAGTAAAACTTAACAACTGAACGCTTATTGTATTAAGAAAATTTTGACAGTTATTCCCTAATTTGTTTATAAAATAATTCGGAAATTTGAGTTTTTGAGAAGCCATGCATGGTACATCTCAACTCCAAATAATCTAATTGATTGGGCCGCTGAAATACGAGGTCAATTTCGAGGACACCTTTAATGAGTGCTATTATCAGCCTATTATTTAATTTCGATTTAAATTCCAGGTTTTACTGATTGATAGAACAAATCAACCTTTGGTGAACATAACCTATTCTTGGCATACATTTTGTCAACAAAGCCTATTCCTGGCATAGGTTTTGTTCATAATCACTGTGGTGGCCACTTGATATGGTTCAGTGTTTAACATAAGTAAGCCTATTCCTGGCATACATTTTGTCAACAAATCCTATAACTGGCATATTTTGTATTGGTCACACTTACTATGCTGGCCACTTCGTAAAGTTCAACATAACCTATTCCTGACATACAATTTGTCAGTCAGTAAAACCTGGTATTTTCCGAATAAAAAGTAATTTCCGAAATTAATAAATAGACTGTTTATTCTATTTTTTGTGACAAAGCCCATATATCTGCCAGGACTGTATATTATAATTATGTTGTACCCTCATGGGCGTTAATGCCTACTGGAATTTTCAATAAAACATTTTTTCTGTTTCAGGCAATCTGGGTGTTCACAGTGAGTCTGTCAGTGATATTTATAAATGCTGAAGCAAGTGCTCTAGTCCAGCCCTGGTGGACGGCAATGGACATAGTAGGGTTGGTGCTATTTTGTCTTGGTCTATTAATAGAAGCAGTCTCAGACCAGCAGAAGTTCTCATTCAGAAATAATCCAGAAAACAAGGGAAAATGGTGTGACACAGGTATTATTAACCCTCAAGTGTACTATAAAAGGTTCTTCCTACTGGTTTGATACATTAAACTTGGAATAGTCCATTGTTTATAATAGGGATGTGACTGTGTCAGGTTATTATTTTACTAAAAGATTGTATTTTTTGTCTGAAGATCTTTTTTACCTTAACAAACAGTGTAGACCCTTATGAAATGCCGCATAATGCGGCATTTCATAAGGGTCTTCACTGTTTGTCAAAGTATCTGTTTAGGGGTTTCCTGGATACAAAGCTTTTGCCTACTGGGTAATGCTTTTTTGTCGTCAGCTGTTTATTTTTCAAGATCAGTTTTTTTGAAAAATTCTTTAAAGAATATACTAGGAGGGTCATCCAATAAATACAGGGAATTCCTTCGTAATGCGTACGATCAAAACATCGCTAATGCAATCATTAGGTGGCATAATGTTTTGTTTAAAAGTGAGGTTGATTGTCGCTTAGGAACAAAAATGTGATACTAAAGCAAACCTGGCCAGATTTTCCTCATACAAAAACCTAATGCTAAAGAAACCTTGTCTGACATTTAATTATTATTCATTAATCTAAGCAAAGATTGTTCTTTAATCAGTTATAGTTTAACTGTTCTCAATGTTACATATAAAATATGGTCATTAACAATTACAAGTTAGTCATGGTTGCCTAGCAACCAAGCAATTTTGGGAAATTGGACTATTTGTAAAGTCTATATTTATCTGTTGCTAGGCAACGATGGACACACATGATACACATTTTTTTAAGATTCTGTTTTAAAATATAGAATATATTCTATCATTTTAGGGTGATTTAAAACTTATAAACCAGCCAGCAATAATTTATGGACAAATTCATGACCCATACCCCCATTTCGGATTCCACAATTTTGCACTTTCGTCACTTTTGTACCTGTCAATTTGACATTTTTAAAATGAAGTCAATGAACTTTACAGAATAATTACCTTATGTTGTAGTTTATAGAATAGATTCTTTTTTGAACTGATCAGCCGATGCCAGTAACCATGGCAACCATTTTAAGGCATTCGCCAGGTAAGCTTTATGTACATGTTTGTGTTGCTAAGCAACCAGCAACATCACATTCCTTCAAATTTTTGGATATGTTGTTGCATGCATAACAAGTTATGCCACCTTATGGTTATATTTGTGGTGTTTAAATGGTTCAAACTCTAATATTATAAGGAAATTCCCCCTATTTATTGGATGACCCTCGTATCTGAGTGCCAAACACTTTGGACCCAGATCAGGCCCGACATTTTGTTGGGCCTGATCTGGGTTCAAATTGTTTGCAAAGGTTATCAGCAGATGACACTAGTAGGCAAAGAGTGAATCTTTCCTATACAAACTATACTAACAAGCCACCAGTTATAAGTGAAAATAAAAAAATTGCTTATCTTATTTCTCAGCCAAAATATGTTGTGGGCACTCAAAAGATCGATTTTAATACATGATGTAATATTACTCTCAGATGTGACGTCATGGTGATAAGCATTGTTTGTATTGATTAGTCTGGATCAGTATTTTTTGTCCATCAAGAGCACTTCTGAAATTGTCCTTTTGAAGAAATTTCTCGTTTGTTCTTAATTATAAATTACAGTAGGTTTATTAAAGAGTACTATAACTGCTATAGGACATTATTTTCACACTGGACATGATGGCATAGATTTGAAAACTTTCACTGTAATATTGGACAATGCACTTTAAGGCCAGATTTATTTTATTAGTTGATTTACGGGAATTTTCTTTCAGATTTACGGTTGGGAGGACGAAAAAAAAGAGAGAAAAAGCTCTGAAAATGACCAGTTGTTTTTTCTGTAGATATTAAAAAAAAAGCTCTGAGAAAAAAAAGCTCTGAAAATGATCAGTCAACTGGTCATTTTCAGAGCTTTTTTTTCTCAGAGCTTTTTTTTTTAATATCTCCAGGAAAAAACAGTAAAACTAGTAATAGTAAAGTAAACCAACAGTCTGTATTAAATCTTTAAATACATTTCACTATTTTTTCTAAAAGTCTGCACAGGACAATCACTTTTAACAGTGGCACTCTCCAAAAAATTTACAGACAGAACCTCAAAAATATAACTATTTTTTTCATCTAAACAAATTATTAATGTTTAGAGTCGGCGGATAAAATAAAAAAATAATTTTAGATTTTTTTTTTCTACTTTCCGGAAAAATTACAATAGGAGGGTTTGTAATTTTTATTTTTTTTTTGATTCTTAACGTCCCATCAACAATCTTTCAGTTATAAGGGACAGGTTTTCCTGGTTTGAACCAGTACTAAGCTAGGATTAATGTTCTTGCTCAAGGACACAACGCAGTGATGCCGGTGAGGCTCGAACCCGCGGCCCCTCGGTCTCGAGTCAAGCACTCTACCACTGAGCCACTGAGCTCCCATTAGGGTTTGTAAATCAACTAATAAAAAAAATTCTGGCTTAATTCTAGTGCTGTTCAAACACAGGCTTATACAGTCAAATCTCGGTTATCCGATCGTCAATTATCCGAAACTACTGGGTTATTAGAAGACGACGGACAGTCCCGACTTTTTTCTCTATTATCTATTGCAATAAAACTACCGATTATTCGAATTTCGATTGTCCGAAAAATTCAATTTTTCGAAGTGATTGTCGGTCCCGATGAAAGCAATTGCTATTAAAATACCTTTCAAGATTCGAAGTCCAAATGTCACGCATGATGATCATGTTTTCTTTGTTTGGTCGAGTTCGATTTAACACACCCGAGTGATTTAGCAAACAAAGTTGCAACAGGTAATTGACACCGGATTACGTGATCAATCGTTAAGTGAGTAAATGGTGTCTTTAATTAAGGTCGTCTGCAATGATGGCTTTGTTTGGTGTTTTTAAAATGTCTAACTAGGGGCATAAATGAGCTAAAATTGATTTTAATTTGATCCACTCTCATCCTTTGATTTATTCTTGACCACTGTATATTAAGCGAACACGCCAAGCGCAACGACTTTGAAGATCAAACAGGTTACAACAAAAACAACAATTTCGATAATAGACGAATATCACGGACATGTGCTTTGGGTGCTCAAAAGAACTGTATCATCGAAACTCTTCTTTTGAATGCATAAAACACAATTTTACAATTGAGGGAAAACAACCAAAACCTTGGTTTGGATGCTTAAAAGGACCCTCTCATGGAGATGGCTCTTTTTAACACCCAAATCGTATGTTTTCGCTGAAATAAAAGAAAAGTCACCAGTCCAAAAGCACACAAAGGTCCGCCAGCGATATGCCATCTCAATGGCCTATCGCTGGTGGGCCGTTAATGGCCCGACGTAGTGTGCTAGCTTGATGGAGATCTTATGACAGTAGGGCGATAAAAAGGAGACAATATTTCGTCAGTAAATATGGTTCGTCAATTTACATTTAACTTTTATTTCCATTGTTGTTATCGATGTTGTTACATGTATATAGTGTGTAAGCTCTGATTTTCTGTTCTTTTCTGCGTTCTTAGACCTGCAAAGCATAACCTCCAAGGAGCTCATTTTCTTCAATGCTGTGACAGATATTCCTATTACTTCACTTGAAGTTGCAAACTCTGGCAAAACAATGGTGTTCTATGAAAGCATCCGAGCTTTTCCAAAAATATCCGAAAACTTCCGATTTTGATCATTCGAACTACCGATTATTCGAAAGGATTCCTGGGGTCCCTGGCACTTCAAATAATCGAGGTTTGACTGTATACCATGTTCAACCTAAAAGGCATACATTTAAACACCTACAAGCAGGCCTCCAGATAAAAGTGTGTAAATAAAAGATCATTTTGTTATTATCAACCGAAACATATGTTGTGGGTACTCAAAAGAACCGTCTCTGTGTGAGACAGTTCTTGTGACCACCCAAAACATATGCTTACACTGATTGATAAGAAAATTATCACAATTTTATGCTCAAAAAGTAAATCACATTGATCAAGAAGTTCATAAAGCTATCACAGAATTTGTTTCAAGGCATGGATTTCTGTTTGATACAATAAAGTAATTACATTATTGGGCCTATCTATAAAGCCAGCATATATATTGGGCCTTGACGCTGGAAAACCTGTCATCGTGGGTTTGCGAACAACAAAGGTGCAGACCAGCCTGCGCTTAAGCGCAGTCTGATCAGTGCCTATGTTATTCCCTTTTTTGGAAAGTATCATATGTAATCTTGCTACAGGTGAAATTTCGATTTTCTAATCTCTGTAGCTGAGGAGACGGGTTTGAAACTAGCTTTGTTGGAAACCCCGAAGACAGGTTTCCTCGCGACGTGGCCCATATAGTCTCTGGCCACTTTCAACCCACCAGCGAAATGCCATTTACATGGCGTTTCTTAATAGCGTTTCACGTTGGACAGACGGTTGCCCACTTTTACATATGCTTTCAAAGACACTGTTTTTTTCCAGGTTTGTGGAAGATATCTAGACATCCCAACTATTTCGGAGAAATTCTTCTCTGGATAGGTATATTTATCATCAGCACTAGTGTTCTGTCCTATGGTCAATGGGCTGCCGTACTGTCCCCTATATTTATATCTGCCATCTTGTTGTTCCTTAGCGGGATACCTTTACTGGAGAAGAAAGCTGATGAGAGATACTTCAAGTAAGTATACAGGGTTTTTTTGTGTTTTCTCAGGGCCAGGGGACAAAAATTCCACTCGTCAGCTCGTAATTACGAGGGAAACCTAGAAAGGACTAGTAATTCTTCCCAAAGCACTCGTCCTACAGGACGAGTGCTTTAGCAGGAATAACTCAAGGAAGTTGTATTACATAATACTCCCTTATGTCCTTTATTGCATACACTTTTAAAGTACAAGTACATGACATTGTGTTTGCAGGACGAGTGAAAATTGTAAGTCACTCGTCCTGTAGGACAACTACAATATTGAACTATTTTTGTCCCCTGAGGGTATTCCCAATGGAATTTAGGTGCTTTTTCCCCCAATTTAGAAAAAGAATGGCAATCTTAAAGACAATCTTTTTTTATGGAGATTTGGATTTTCATTCATTCACTACACACACAAGCTACTTGGTGACAATCTTCTACCATTGCATCCAATTTATTAGATATGGGAGACTAAATATGAATGGGGTATAGGACAGGATATATTGTCATTTGATAAGACACATTCAGGTAGTTAGTTGAATATGTCGATAGGATATATAGAGGATCTTTCATGAGTGATCATGTTTTATTGAATTAATTAAACAAGTTGGGAAAAAGTGATAAAATGCGAGGCTTGCGGAGCATTTTATTGCTTTTTAGCAACGAGTTTAATAAATTCAATAATACAGGAGCATGAATGTAAGATTCTATTTATCATCAGCACTAGTGTTCTCTCCTATGGTCAATGGGCAGCTGTTCTGTCCCCCATATTTATATCTGCCATCTTGTTGTTCCTTAGCGGGATACCTTTACTGGAGAAGAAAGCTGATGAGAGATACTTCAAGTAAGTATATCATCATTTTGAGTTTATATAAAATCACAAAAGAGCAAGAAGCAGTGCATGTCTCACTGAAAAGCATTGCCTGAATTCTGAATTTTGCTCTCAAAAATGCCTTAAAATGGTAAACCTTCGTAAGGGCTATTCCAGGAATTCTATGCTGCTCTGTACCTTTATTTGCATACATCAGGCCTCCAGAAAAGAGTGTGTATTGGAAAACTATTTTCTTTATTTCTCATCCAAAACATATGTTTTGGGTACTCAAAAGAACCGTCTCAATGAGACAGTTCTTTTGAGCACCCAAAACACAAGTTTTAATTAATGATTAAGTAAATATTAACAACTTTAAGCTAATAAAATTTCCTTGTCTAGATCTATGATACATGTAAGAACAGGTATTCTCTAAAAAAATGAATTCAATTTTTGGAATGTTCATGGAATCATGAATACTTCAGGTCTCTTGCAAAATTAGTGAAGCCCAAAGGGTTTCACGTTAACTTTGCAAGAGACTTGAAGTATTCATGATTCCTTGAACATTCCAATAATTGAATTTATTACTTATATTTACATTTTATATTATCAGTCAGGTATCAATTTTCAATTTTCACCTAACTTGACTGGTTTTTCAGAAATTTTGAATTAAATCAGACATAACTGAGGGTTTGGAATAGCCAAAACGCCAAATTTACGCGCTTAATAACATGGGGATACATGTTCAATGTCACGCAAATGTCAGGAAACAAGCACCGTCATTGGATGGCGTTAAGGTAGTCCTGCTCAAATGGCGCGTATTTTGGTGTGGCTTAAATTGATTTGTTCATGAAGATATGAACAACTTCTCAAATGTAAAAGTTCATTTAAAGACTAGCAGTGGAAATGTAAATATATGATAATGCTCACATGTTCTCTGGACTTTAAATCATAGTCCAGATAAAAGAAAAAATTGAACGTAAAATTGTAAATGTATTCATACCCATCAGTTTAAACATATGTTTTGGGTGCCCAAAAGAACCGTCTCATTGAGACGGTTCTTTAGAGTACCCACAACATATGTTTTAGTTGAGACGTAAGAAAAATAGCTTTTTTTATTACACACTTATCTAGAGGCCCTGTAAAATGATGCTGTATATGTTGCTTTTCTTATTGTAGGAGTGAAGTTTACCGGGAATTCAAGAAGAGAACCAGTGTGCTCATTCCCCTGCCACCACCCTGTTACAGCTGTTTACCGCTTCCTGTGAAATGTCTATTCTGCTGCGAATTCCCACTGTACAATAATCTGAATGAAGAATCAGAGAAGATAAATGTAACCAAAGATATGGCAGATGGGAACGATCAGGTGTGAACATAGGTTTAGATAAACACAAATTTTCAGCGTAAAATTGTAAATATTTTCTTACCCATCAGTTTAAACATATGTTTTGGGTGCTCAAAAGAACCGTCTCATTGAGACGGTTCTTTTAAGTACCCACAACATATATTTTGGTTGAGAAATAAGAAAATTACATTTTCGTTTCACACTCTTAACTAAAGTCCTGTGTGAAAGATGGATCTGCGAGAAGACAAAAGAGGAGTTTAGAGCATGTTGACCAAAGCGCTCAAATAGGAGAAGCCAGTGCTAACAAAATGTTTCCCATATACATATTCAGCCTCAAAATCAGAATTCCAACAATACAGAGCATGTTGACCAAAGTGCTTAAATATGAAAAGCCGGTGCTAACAAAATGTTTCCCGTATACATATACAGCCTTAACATGAGAGTTCCAACAATGTGGTATGTGTGACTTGCAGAGGCTCAGACTAACCTGCACATAAGAGCAGTCTGATCAGAGCCTCTGCTAGTCACTTGAATATACAGTAGAACTTCAATGGCTTGAACTCTGATGGCTCATTCACCTGGGTTGGCTAGAACTATCATCATGGCCCTACAGGTCATTTTAGGCATAATCAACCCTGGATGGCTGGAACCATCCTTGACTAGAGCTATTTTTCATGGTCCCCAGCCTGTTCAAGCCATTGAAGTTCTACTGTATATTCTATGACTGTTAAGCTACTGACTGAACAGCATTTGGAATTTCTAAGCTTAAAAGGAGGCTGCACAGCTTGTCTGAGTCTACACTTGTCAAAATGCCACCTAGTTAGAAATACATGTCACTGCTTATATGTGACTGCTCAACTGCAGATCAGACTGCTCCTCTTAGGAGCAGTCTGATCTGCAGTTGAGCAGTCTGATTAAGGACTCAATCTTTGATGATCTTAATTGTATGTAAAGTGACCAAAGGACTCAAATAGGAAAAGCAAGTACAAACAAATGGAAAGCATGGGGACCAAAGAGCTCAAAATAGGAAAAAGTGGTGCTAACAAAATAGTTCCAAATAAAACTGCTCAATTTCACAGGTTCTGCATTTGAGCAGTCCAATTAGGGATTCTATCTTTTTTTTTAAATCTTTATTGCATTTAAAAAATTTGCAATTAAATTGGAAAGTGGAGATGATGAATTTATCTGCACTGAGGATATTTATGGCTTTGAGAATGGTCATGTTTCATACTTGGATATTTTGAGCATGGCTAGCAAAGTGCTTAAGGTGCATACGAAATAGTTCCAGACCTGACTGCCCCTATGCAGAAAAATGGTCTACAGATGAGCAGTCTTATTAGAGATTTTTATTTTGTTTGTAATGTTGCTTTACGTCCCAAGTCAACAGCTATGGTCACGGCGGGACAGTCAGTTAACCTAACCACACTTTTTCCTGGGCAAGCTTGAACAAGCTGTTAACCAGTACTTCATGCACATACTTCCGCTTGTAACTGACAATAACCCTTCTTGAATGATTCAGTGGAAGGGAGGAGAATGACGGTAGAAATTATTTCATGATCAATCTCCACGAAAGTTTGGGACCGGCCTGTGATCAAACTCGCGACCCCTGGATCTGCAGTCAGACTCACAGCTGTTGCCAGACACGTTACCAACTGTGCTACGCGGCCAGGTTAGAGACTGTGCCTTGATTTTCCTTTGCATTCAAAATTTTATGAATATTATGAAAAGCTGAGAGGATGAAAACCTGTATAAAAATACAAAATGTAGCTCAAGGAAATGATAATAACTGATGCAAACAAATATGAGCCGCGATGTGAGATTTCCAACATTGCGGTAAGTGCGACTAGCAAAGGCTCAGACCAGCCTGCGCAATCGCGCAGTCTGATCAGAGCCTTTGCTAGTCACTTGGGTATTATTTGACTGTTAAGCTACTTATTAACATAGTTTCTAAGCATATAAGGAGGTTGCACAGACTTGTCTGAGTATACACTTGTCAAAATACCACATTGTTGGAAATCACATTTCGCGGCTCATATGTTCCAGGTCAGACTGCTACTTTTGACCAGTCTGATCAGGGCTATAATTTTTGTTTCCTCTTTATTCAAACTGTTTTGAATGAAAAACAGAGAGGGTGAATTTTATAATTTACAAAGAAACAACTCAGGGAATAAATTATCTTATTTTTTGTGAGAATGGGGGATAGTATTTAAACTACCCAGAGGTTTCATGTCTAGCAGTCTTTTTGGTTTCTGCATGTATTGAATGGCTTAAGAGTCAAAATTACCCTTTACAATCTTTGTTCTAATAATGAATGCCCAAAGTGCAGTGTCATTTATTGCCAACAAACTATATTTCGGGGTGAAATTTTCGTTCTGTTTACAAATATTTTAAGAGGAGTGCATTGGCTCAGTTGGTAGAGTGTTAGACTCGGGGTCGAAGGTTTATGAGTTAGAGACACACTGGAGTCACTGTGATGTGTCTTAGAGCAAGACTCTTTATCTGCTGCTGAGAACTGGTTCAACCCAGGAAAAAAGGAAATCATCCCAACATGACTGAATGACATAAAGCATCAACACAAACATAGGTTCAGATAAGGATAGTTTGTGCAAATAAAATTGCATTTATTTCCTTGCCCATCAGTTTAAACATGTGTTTTGGGTGCTCAAAAGAACCGTCTCATTGAGACGGTTCTTTTGAGTACCCACAACATATGCTTTGGTTGAGAAATAAGAAAAATAATTTTTCAGTACGCACTCTTATCTGGAGGCCTGCAAATAAACAAAACAAATATTTTGTTGTTAAGAAAATTTTTATCATATGATGACACATCCTGTGTGAGAAGTTTAAGTTATGCAAGGACATCCACAACAAGGTCACATTTTCTTATCATGCTTATTGCAAAATAGTTTTCTTGACAAAAAATGTGATTTCAAAGTGATTGTAGTATTATATGTTAAATAGAATTTATCACATGATATCTTGTCTGGGATGCATACACTTCTAGAGCACAATGAGACAATGTGTCATGCACAAGAACCATAACTCTACTTTAGAGACTTTGGAGTTATTTCCCTTTCGTGTACGCTCTATAACTTGGTAACCGTTAGAGGTATTTCAACTTAACTTCATACGTTTGTAATGCACATCATACACAGGAACCATAACTCTTGCATGTTTATTTTTTTAAATTATTCCCCTTGTAACATAACTAAATGCAAATTATTGATTTTTTTTATTCCTAAAAAGGGAAGAGTCGGAGACATCTGTTTTTTTCGTGGAAAAACAGTTCTAGTTTTATTTCTCTTTTTTTTGACTTGTTATACAAGAGTTTTCATGTAAAATTCTCTATCTAACATTTGTACTCAATAATCATTGATTTTAATTGCTGTCTAGTTCTCAGACTGTTTGCAAAGGTTATCATCAGGGGACAAAATCACTCCTTGAAAGAGCTCAGCTCAACTCAAATTTATTTGCAAATCACATAACGTTTGACAATGAATACATGAAATTTGCCCATAAAAGGCAGAGAAAGAAAAACTATGTGACAAAATAAGAAAATCAAAAACAATAAATTTCTCATTTGGAAGTCGCCGGCACACCCGGAACTCCTTGGCTAACTCCAGGAATTATTACGGAATCAGCCAAAGAGGGTTGGAAATGAAAGAGTTAATAAAATCAACAATAATGAGCACTCATATTAGATCCTCTATTCAGTATGTGGTCATTCTTTCCTCATAAAAAAGGAGGGGCCTATTTAAGCTAGAGATGTTTTTTATGAGGGGGCGAATTTATGAGATATGGGCATTTTTATGAGAGGTGGACATTTATATGAAAGGTGGGCATTTATATGAAAGGTGGGCATTTATATGAGAGGTGGGCATTTATATGAAAAGTGTGCATTTATATGAAAAGTGGACATTTATATATGAAGTGTGCATATATATGAGAGGTTGGCATCTATATGACAGATGGGCATTTATATGGGAGCTGGGCATTTAGTAGAATATAGGGTGGGGTATTTTGAAACTTACCTCATGAATTTTGAAAATGGACAGATTTTCATCCCTGTTTGTGGTGATTGTCTATTTATATCCTAGAAGTGAGTAGGATGTTTATTTGTCACCCAGAAGAGAGAAAGAATATACTTATTGAGTGCTTGGTAATTTTCTTGATATTTTGTTGTATGCAGAATGTCAAAGAGTTTGTATCCAGATCAGGTCTGACATTTGTCTGGCCTGATCTGGATCCAAACTATTTAGAAAGGTAATCAGCAATTAAAACTAGCGGTTAAAGAGTTAAAAGGTATCCATTGTGCCAACACATTCTACCTTGACAACATCTTGGTGCTATTCCCTTGCCTTTGTAACACAACAAAGTTGACAGTTGTTTTATAAAGGTTTTTGCTGAACAAAATGTTCAATATTACTGATTTCTCTTTATTGTTTTATTAGATTATAAATACAGCATTTTCCCTTTATAATGGTATGTTATGGTTCCATATACCAGGTTATAATGAACCGTGTTATAAAGGGACATTTTTACAAAGGGATAATAGGAAAATGACCATGGAATGGTCATTTTTCCTATAATTCCTTTGTAAAAATTCAGGTTTAGGGAGCCACAACATGACCATGTAACAGGCATGTTATATCACAAATTGGTGTTATAGTAAGGTGTGTTATATAGGGACTATACTGTATTATTTCTTTTTATTGTTTTATAATGTTAGACCACAAATATATATTACTGTTGCACTGCTTAGAAGATAAAGACAGTAAATGAATCAGAGCACGAGATTATGATATCTATCACATTAACAAGCAGCCAACAGGTTAAGATAAACCCAAATTTTCAGCATACAGTTGTAAATATTTTCTTACCCATTATTTTTAGTGTATGTTTTGGATGCTCAAAAGAGCTGTCTCATCGAGACGGAGCTTTTGAGTACCCACAACATGTGTTTTGGTTGAGAAATAAGAAAAATGTTTTTCTTTTAAGCACCAACTTAAAGCCTGCAGCCAGCTCACGGATGAGCCTGCTCATACATGTAGTCTCACAAGAGCTTTTGATGCTGGCATATACAGAGATTGGAAGTAGACAAAATTGCACAAATGGTTCTGCTCCTCTGAACAAAAGGGCCACCAGAGCTCTAGATAAGAAATAACTTAAAATGACATCTCCTGACCCAGCGGTCAAAATTCAATATAATTTCACAGAAAATTTCCTCATGGTGCTCTCTATTAAAATTGAACAGAGATTGGAAGTAGACAAAATTGCACAAATGGTTCTGCTCCTCTGAACAAAAGGGCCACCAGAGTTCTAGACAAGAATTTTCTTTAAACAACATCTCCTGACCCACTGGTTCAAATTCAAAATAATTTCACAGAAATGTTCCTCATGATGCCCTCTACCAAAATTGCACAATTGGTTCTGCTCCGATGGACAAAGGGGTCGCCAGAGCTCCATATAAGAAATATCTTTAAACGACATCTCTTGAACCAGTGATCGAAATTCAAAATAATTTCACAGAAATGTTCCTCATGATGCCCGCTATTGTTCACCCAAGTGATACGTTCCAAAGTCTCTAGTGCTAGTCCATATATGTAAATTGATGATAAGCTAAAAAAAAATATATGTTACATTTAACCCTTTGTATACTTATAGATTTTTCCTTCTGGTTTGATACAATAAGCTTGGGATAGTCCATTGTACGTATCTAGGGGGTGTCACGTTTCAATTTTCAAAAAATATTGTATTCTTTTGTCTGAAGATCTTCTTTACCTTTACAAACAGTGTAGAACATGATGGAATGCAGCATTATGCTGCATTTCATCTGAGTCTTCACTGTTTGAAAAACACCGATGTAGGGGTTTTCTGTATACAAAGGGTTATTAATATTAGGTTATACTCTGTTAAATAATGTAATGTAACAATATACTGGTACACATATAAATCTGTATTCAAATGTACAATGTATACATGTAGACTAGATGTTTTTACACAGCTGAGCAAATCAGGTCCGGAGGTTATAAAAAAACATTTCATATGTTTAACTCAGCTGAGCATGAAATTTCAACTGCTCATAAAACCTAAATTACTAAAAACAAAGACCGTTCTAGCTATTATGCTGTCAGATGTTGAGCTGTAATATTTATCCTGCTAAATAAATGTTAAATGCCAACAATTGTTGACATTTTAACATTTATGAACATGATAAATTTCATGCTCAGTTTAGTTGAGCATGATAAAAAATTTATAACCTCGGGACCAGATGTTCCAAAGTTGGTCTTTTATATGATTATCAATCTGCTTTAATCAAAAACATTAGACGAGGCAGCTAAACTATTATATTCGGATGTTTCAAAGTTTATCCTTTATACATTTTTCTCTCTACCTCAAATACATTAAAATTTGATATCTGATAGAAGTTTGTCTTTTTTACATAGTTAATTCTTTAACCCCCAGAAAAAAACCTTATTATAAAGGTGAGCTTTTGTGATCAGTCTGTCAGGCATCGAAAGTGCTTAATTAAGGCTGAATTCTTTCAACATATGACGTTACCTCTAGGAGTGATATAACAGCATGTACTAAAATCGATAAACCACTAGTGGTTTAGAGATTTTGCTAACATTATGAAATGATGCTCATAACGTCGCTTATATTTGGCAAAACGTTGACGTTTCCACACCCAAAACACGATCACAAAATAATTTAACGTCATATTATAAATAGAATCTAACATTCGTGCCCTGTAATATATAATTAAACTTGTTGTGAAAAAGTAATGAAATGCCCAGCAAGCCTTGCGTTTTATCACTTTTCCCCAACTTGTTTGATAAATTCAATAAAACAGGAGCACTCAGGTAAGATCCTCTATATAGCTCACCTGAGCCAAAGACTCATAGAGAACTTTTGTGTGCATTGGATGTCCGTCAAATAGTCAACAATTGCCTCAGGGGACATCTCCTAAAGCTACGGAACATCTTTTTCCGAAGGGGAAAAGACTACCCAAGATGGCGGACCAGTGTTTTTATCGACCCAAGCTTATGACTATATATAACACATGCATCAGCCAAACTAGCCATGATAGCGAATGGATATAAAACAGAAGAAGACTAAAAACTGTTAAAACCAATTACATATCCTGTACACTCGAGAATTAGTACATCTGAAAACAAATGTATACAGCTGTTAACCCTTTGTATACTAATGAATTCTTCCTTCTGGTTTGATCTAACAAACTTAGGATAGTCCATTGTACATTTCTAGGGGTGTCAGGTAATAATTAAAAAATATTGTAATATTTTATCTGAAGATCTTTTTTACCTTTACAACTAATGTAGACCCTGATGAAATGCAGCATTATGCTACATTTCATCTGGTTCTTCACTATTTGCAAAATTACTCGTTTAGGGGTTACCCAAATACAAAAGAAGAGTATGTTATGTTCAAGACATTTTATGCATTTAGAGCAAAACCAATTTGTTGTGATTTAATGTGTAAAGTCAGGTTGGATGTCTTTAAAAAAATAACATTTTCAAATTATTTCCAGGTAAAGGGTCAGGTTTTCTAACAGTTTGTACCCTTATCAGGCCCGGTATTTTATCAGACCTGATCTTGGTCCAAAATGTTTGCAATGGTTATTGGCAGACAACATAGCAGGGATGTTTTTTTTGTCACTTTCTGTGGCAAAGTAAAGTTTTGGCCAGTCTGTTTACATTTTCATGATTTTTTCGACACCTTCCATTGACATTTTTCTGCACATAGTGGCATGAATTGTGCTGCACTATAAGTCCCAGCTACAAATTTTATGGCTAACAAAAGGAATCCTCAAAAACCAGACAAGAGATTTTAACACGGGTTTCAGGGTCTAGGGTTGAATTTAATTATATGTCATATTCTAAGCTCGATTACCAGAGCAGAAGGATCAATTAAGGTGAGCTATTGTGATTGATCTTCGTCTGGCGTATGATGTGTGGTGTGCGTAAACGTTTGCTTCAAACGAAATGGCATCCTCAACTACTGGTCTGAATTCAAAATAATCTCACATGAATGTTCACTATAATGGCCTCAGCGCAGTAGCTCAATGGTAGTACTTGACTCGAGATCGAGAGGCCGCAGGTCACTGCGTTGTGGTCCTTGAGCGAGACACATTTATCCTAGCTTAGTACTTGTTCAACCCAGGAAGACCAGTCCCTGTTTAACTGAAATATTGTTGATGGGACGTAAAGAATCAAATCAAAGCCTCTACTAAAATTGCACAAATGGTTCTGCTTTGCCGAACAAAATGGTTGGCAGAGCTAAAATTAGATAAATCTTTAAAAGACATCTCCTGAACCACTGGTCCAAATTTGAAATTATTTCACATGAATGTTCCCCATAATGCCTTCTACCAAAATTGCACAAATGGTTCCCCTCCACTGAACAATGCCTCCAGAACTGTAGATACAAAATATCTTTAAATGACATCTCCTCCTGAACCACAGATCCACTTTTAAATTAATATCACATGAATGTCCTCCATAATGCCCTGTACCTGGTTAACCAACATTGCACAAGAGGTTCTGCTCTGCAAAATGGCTGCTAGAGCTATCTATCTATCTTCGTATTCTGCCATACGCCCTCGCGGACATTTTAGGCAGTTGCGCGCTGTCGAGCAATGTTAGTAGAAAAAGAAAAAGAATAAAAGCATGATAGTTAAGGGGAATAAAAGATGATAGGTTAAAAACAGTGAAGATGAGATTAAAATCAGGTTAAAAACAACAGTGTCAGGATCTAGGGTTTTGAGTGTTGTAGTTTGCTCACAGCGACCTTAAAGGCTTCAAGGTCTTGCAAACTAACAACAGACTCTGGCAGGGCATTCCACTGGACTATAGCCAGTGGAAAGAATGAATACTTATAATAATTCCTGTTTGTATGGATCTGACGAAATGTCATTGAGTGACAGTAACGGGACACTCTAAAACTGGAAAAAAAACTTAAGATGACATCTCCTGGATAATTTCACAGAAATGTTGCTCATAATGCCCTCTACCAAAATTGCACTAATGGTTTTGTGCGACTGATTAAAATGGCTACCAGAGCTGAAAATAGATGTTAAACTATAAATATCATCTCCTTAACCAGCTGTCTAAATTCATGTAAACGCACCGATGGTTGCTACAACGAGCTGGTGGTGGCAATTTTCCACACTGGTGATGGCGTAAAAGGTAAAAAAAAAACTATACCTGTTGACTTTAGGATTTATTTATAAGTTTGCATTTATTTTGTTTGTCATGACACCTGGCACACAGACCATCGGTAACATTGCAGTTTATGACTCTGCCAAGCAATTGGTGATTTTATTCATAGTTGGGACTGCAAATCCAACACAGTTCGGTAGTTTTGCCGTGACAGGTGCTTTTTACTAGTGTAACTGCCTAAATTGAGGGAAATCTGCATGTCTAAGCACAGCTGTTGTCATATTCGCTTGAAATAACACCCAAAAACGATTATCACTTTGTTTTTTTCTGGGTAAACTAGCGAATGTTTTATTGAGGAATTTTATTACAAGCACTGGGAGCATTTTTGCTTGCGGCGCTCTCGCCGCAAGCATTTCTGTCGGAATAGTGATACCCTCTACCTGGTTTGTCTATTTATATAAACAAACTGTTAGCATAACGGTCGTGGTTCTGTCAACGGTGATAAAAACCGGGACTACCGCACAAATTGAATAGAATAGAATACGAGTAGCACCTCGCTCTTTGACGTGTATCTAGCGATTTTCAGTCATTTTTTTGCGATTTTCACACAGTTTTTTTTAGCGCATCCCATAAATCTGAAAGGACAAGTTGTATTTTTATATTTTTCAAAGACAAATTCATATTTTCAAGGATGATTTTACAAAATTCCAGGACAATTCCAGGACAAAAGGCACTTTTTTCCAGGACCAAGGCCAAATTTTTCCAGGTCTGTGCGAGCCTGTAAGAGCATGTCTCATATTATATGCCATATTAACCCTCAAATTCAATTTGTGGATATATGTTGTGGTCATGGAATGTCGCTCACTGTTTTCATCCACTGTGACCTTGATCTCAGGAGTCAGTCCTTGAAAAAATGCACCCACAGCAGATCGCCTATTTTATTTATGGTAGCATTCCATATTTGGTATGTAGATACATCTTGGACCCTGGAGAGTCACCAAATGTTTCCAGGTCACTGTGACCTTGACCTCTGGTTTCTGTTCTAGCAAGGTCGAGCTCAGAGCTTATCTGTATATAAGGACCTCGGACAGTCTTAATGAAGGATTGCCCATAAAAATGACCAGAGAAAAGTTTCAAAGAAAACGATATTTTTTTCTATGAAAAGATAGTGGGTTCAACCCTCGACTTATCCACAAAAGCAGCTTTCTCATTGGACAAGTACCAATTGAAAAATATGGGTTGAAAACTCTGTTTTTGCTATTCAACAAATAGAAAATAGAAAACGTTTTACTGAAGTGCTTTCCCCCCCGTGACCAAACTAATCCTTTTGCATACAGTTGTAGTTTTACATTTCACACATCATATCAAAACGGCATGATTGGTCACGGGGGGGGGGGGGAACGTTGTCGAAATGCTCAAAAACACTTTAGTATAAAAACTTATTAGAAACTTATTTTGTAAAAACCTGTAGGTAAAAATCAATTTGCAATGGCATGTATCAGGGCTTTAGTTATGAGTGCTTACAAAGTAATTAATTGTCTCATTTCTCAACCAAAACATATGTTTTGGGTACTCAAAAGAACCGTCTCAATGAGAGGGTTCTTTTAAGCACCACATTATAGATTAAATCTGATGTGTAAGAAAATTTTAACGCTTTTACGCTCAAAAACTGTGTTTATCTAGACTATGATTTATACAGTATGCAGATATGATACACCTCAGTGCACACAAACTGGTTGACTTGGAACATTACAGGTAATAGTCAAAAGTAATTGACAGCACACTTCTTTAGATGAAACAATGAAATCTTCTCAACCTGAATTTATGCAAACGCATCCCTTTCTTCTCAAGTTTTATGCTGCAAACATAACATTTACATGTACTTAGGTGAATACTCGACGAAACTTTGACTTTCTGTGAAATAAAATTTGGTCACAAAAAATACCCCCACCCCCTAAACCCTAGAGCCCTGGCATAATTATGCAATATTTTCAAAATATTTTTATTTTTCTAGGTGCACTAAATATAAGGGTTTGATTTAAGCACAAAACTATAGTTGTCAGTTATGCATTATCCTAGCCACAGGTTGTCAAAATTTGGGCAGATTGAATAGGAAACTGTCCGAGGTCCTTTGAGGTAGGAATCCTAATTTTGGTGTAAGGATATATTTTGGGATCATGGCGTGTCGCATACACTTCTGGGTCAATTTGACATGTAGCTTGTACATAAGCATGTATAAAAACACTGCAGATTTAGTTTTATAACTTTATTAATCATGCCACGATTGTCCAAACATGAACCATCTGGCACAATTGGAATGATATTGGCCCACTTCTAATCGAACTAAAGTTCCTACTAGAGATCTTACGCAATAGATGTGTGCGTACGTTTACACCTAAATGGCTACAGTTGCTCCCTTTTAATTAGTTGCCAAGTAAACAAAGTGAATAGCCCTGTATGCCCCACCTCAATTCTTCATCATAGACAAAAAGGGTGTGAATAAACTGCACAGACTACTCTAATTAACAATTACGAATAAGAGGGACCGCAAATAGAACACATCAAGGATTTATTTTGTAAAATAAAAACATTTTGACGCTATTGATAGATCTTGAACCCATCTTGCTAGATAGGTCTAGAGGAGGGAACCAGATAAGCTACTAGAGTAATGGTGCTCTGACCCACCATTGATCTTTAGCAGGTTCATGACGTCACTATAATAGCAACTATCGATGTTCGAATTGAACTTTAGTTACTATAGTAGGAACTAAACTTCGATTCGAAGTGGGCCATTATAATTGCCATCAGTAATCTATATAGAATTGCTACCAGTCTGATAATAAAAGTGGTCATTAATACACGTAAAATATTGTTATAATATTTCTTTCTTTTCCAAATGGTTATGTTCATTACTCTATAAATGTAATTGTCTGCAGTAGAGTTGTATGATTATCAGAATCAGCATATAGACTAGCAACAAATTAGGAATTTGTTTATATGGGAAACATGAAATGACTATTTGAAAAGTTTGAGGCCTTTGGGAAAGGCGATCAACTAAACAACACTCAGAGATCGTTATCAGGCTACAGGGACAGTTAAATATTGAGGCAGGTCTGGTTAACCAAAAATGACAACCTGACATTAAGACGGCAACTTACGTCAAGTGTATCAACGATATCTGCATCGAAGATATCCGTTCTGGCTGGCTAACGTCAGTTCCAGACAAATAATAGGGCTTCGAGGGTAATTTGTATCCAGGTTTTTAATAAAAATATTTTGAAAACAATTACTTTAAATCACGTCTGATTCCTAGACAAATTTCAATTTGCAACTTTTGAATCTATGGGTATTGCTATTCGATAGACTGTTGTCCTAAATAGTAAATGAGTATGATCAGGAAATACCACAATCACAAACTGCAGACAACCCCGTGGCACCGTGAGGAAGAGCCGCTCACTAACACTATTTATATTTTGGTATGGAATTAAAAACATGTTTTGCTGACGTGTTGATGTTCATTGTTGCCAAAACAAAAAGAAATTGATGCATTGAAAAAAGTAAAATTTTATTAATTTCATTTTTTTTTGCGTTTTTAAAGTCCTTCAGTGTATGTTACTAGGTGCCGCTTTAGATAACTGTTTGTGTTTTTCTTTTCCCAAAAGAGTATCTTACCCACCGACTCAATAACTATTGTTAATGTTCGTCTATGACGTGGTTTTAGTGCAGTGTAAACAATAACCAAATTTGGAGGTGTTCCCAACAAGGCCCACATGCTGTTTTTCAACTAGGCAAGCCCTCCTTTAAAAAGGAAAATTTATTTAAAGCATTGATACAACGCACAGATGGTTGCACAGAAGTACTGTGGTTGCTGTTGCAGACTCACCACAGCATTCGCTGTTCACATAACCGTTACAAAAATCGTCATTTCAGCCAGCACATGATACAGTGGATGGACAATGAGCATGGACTTCACGATGGACCGGTGTTTACAATCGATCGCTCATCAAAGTCACAGGGTCGATGCTGATTGGATTGTCAAATATAGGAGAGCAGCGCCTACCTGTGTTTGAAATTTTTGCAGAGTTCTATTTTTGGGTTTTGTGGTGACACAAAACCTGCATCTACAGATAGACATTTCAAACTGTCTCGGTTACATAATCGCTTGTCCGCAAATAGATTTAACTTTGCCCTGCTGCAGCTCATTACCCTTGCATACAATTGTAACAGATCAGTTTGTCCCGAAAGAAACGCAAAAAATTGTGGGCTTGCAACTATATCGAACCCAGAACATCTGTAACGGTCTGACTGGCGATGTTCTTAAAGTAGTCTTGATACTTTGTACATGACAAAAATGTGAAACTTATCTAGCATGCAAAGAGTGACTGGTTTCTGCAACAGTCAAACAATGTTTATCTGGAGTTTGAAAAGGCCGCTTTGATCTTATACCTCTAAAAACACCGATCATGACAAATTGCAATGTATACTTTTAGAATTTCAGGGAGAAAATATACCTTGATATTGCATATGAATCTTCTACCATCAGACAGTTCACATGGAATAACGTTCCTTATTTGATTTCTAAGACAAAAATGTTGTCTGTTTTTTTTTGTGGTTAGGTGATATAGTCCGTCCAGTTAAGAGAGACTGGGCGGTTCTTAGCAAAGACACACCCTTGGACATTTCCATTTAAAAATCAGTAATACAGAGTGTATTTATTCACCTGTGAAAATACCTATATACCTGTAGTATTTTAGACTATTGTGAGAAAAAGGCATCTCGAATTAGGATAACTAGTAGACTGACTATAGTCTAGATATATGCGCTCTGACAATGTTTCGAAATTTTAACTATTCAAATTATATACTGAATAATAAAATAAAATAAATGGTCTACAATGAAAAATTAATACTATAAATTGGTTAGCACACGAAATGATGGTTCTTATTACATCAGCGTGTGGCAAAGGCTCTGACGAGCCTGCATGTACGCATGACCTCGTCAAGGCTTTCGCTTCTCGCATAAACAATGTATGCAAGTTGAAGAAAACTCCAAACAACTTCGCTCTGGACACGCCAGAATGAGCATTTATTAGAGGCTTTTTCGGATATGCGGTAAGACCAAATCTCGTGTTTGTATGCCCTTTTCTCATGATTCAGATACTTAACCCTTGTCCCGTTCTAATTGGTGATTTATTATTGTATCAGGCTTAAAAATCAAAACAGTTTTGCCATAAAGACAAAATTTGAAGAAAGTGCAAACCTACCCTCCCCGAAAACTTTCACAACATATCTATCCCGGAAAATGAAATGCAGCAGGTCCCCAGCAGAAAACTAAAGATAAAGGTTTACCAGGCATGCTAACGTATAAAGTTGGTCGAACTTGTCGTCTGCGCTTCAGTTGGTTGAACGAGTAAAGCGTACATAGGCTATTACGCCCGATTTACTGTAGACTAATCTTATTTGACAGTGGATGACAGCGCTCTGACTGACATGCCCAGTTTCTGTTAGCTGGTCGCACTATAACTGTAAGCGGTAAGCGATGAAAGATCTTTCTACACAGACGCAGGAAAGAAGCAATTAAAATGGATACATGATGCAGCAGACAATTCACATGAAATGTCGTTCCTTATTTGGTTTCTATTAAAAGACAGTAACAAACTTTAAAAGTGTTGTTTGTTTCGTACGGTCAGCATTATTCCGTAAGAAATGTGTGATATTACTGCAAGGACAATCTTTCTACACAGACCCAGGAGAAAATTTATTGGATACATGATACGTTTATATGCTGCGGAATAAAACTGTGCACCAAGCTACACAACGCGGAGCCTGATATTTGTTATCTATGACACGCCAAAAGCATCTTTTTTCGGAGCACTGACACGTTACGTATACAGTGACCTTTCCGTTTACACAAGGTAGGAGTTGCTTTCCTAATATATGAATCCAATCAGGATCGACCACGTGACTTTGTGATGAGCTGCTGACAATCGTTGTGCTCGCGCTCGTGAATCGGTTTGTCCAAGATCGTGTGCCAACAGCTATATTTCGATACTGTGACGAAGGCTCAGGCAAGCCTGTGCAAATGTGCAGACTCCCAAGAGCCTTCGCTGCCAGCACAAGAGATCTTGATGCTTTTCGCATTGTCCAGTGACGTTGCCTGCGCAAATGTGCAGACTCACCAGAGTATTCGCTGCTTGCATGAATAGCACATAAATCGCCATTTTAGGCAGCACAAGATGTTGTACAGTGACGAATGCTAAGGTAAGCCTGTGCAAATGTGCAGACTCACCAGAGCCTACGCTGCTCGCACAAATTGGCATTCAATCGCCATTTGAGCCACCACATGAGAATTTTGATCTGTGGCGAAGGCTCAGACTAGACCAAGCAAATGTGCAGACTCGCCAAAGCCATCATTGTTGGCATGAATGACACCCACAATTAGTGAGTATGATCACAATTACAAACTGCAGACAAACCCATGGCACCGAGAGGAATAGCCACACAACAATCACGAGACACCAGGAAGACAAACTAAGCAAATCAATCAGCTCTCTCTCTTCCCCATCAAGGTGATGGCAACAAAAGAATTGACATAAAGTAACAAAATATAGAACAATTACAGAATCCTATAATGGGAGTAACCAATTTCAACAACGAATCAACAGCAACAGAACCACCGCCTTATAACAGACAGACAGCAGCCAAAGCCACTGGTGTGCTAAAATGCATTTTACTGGTACCAAATCTTCGCCCTATATTCTGCTGTTGTTGAAGCACCAAAAAAGTTAAGCTCGCATGGAGGCTTCTTAACTATTGTAATGTATCATAACGGACAGTCCATCTCATCAATATAAAAGTTTTGGGGCCAATCCGGAAAACAGGCGGAAACAGTATCAAAGTGCGAACAGGGCTAGCTCTGGAGCGTCTCTGGTGAGTCTGCACGTTTGCAGAGTCACGCTTGAGCCTTTATCAGTGTACAAAAACACAAAATCTATGCCTATTGACTGTATGTTTTCTTTATAAGCTAAGATTTATTTTACTTTTGATGACACTGGGCGCGCAAACCGTCAGTAACGTTGTAGTTTATGGCCCTGCCACGCAATTGGCGCTTTAATTCATGGTTTGACCGAAAATCCGACACAGTTGTGGAGTTTGACAGTGACAGGTGTTTTTTTCTATTGTGACTGCCTAACTTGAGGGAATTCTGCATGTATAAGCACAGCTGCAGCTATGTTATCATAGTCCCATGAAATAACATCCAAAATAGTATGATCAGGAAATACCACAATCACAAACTGGAGACAACCCCGTGGCACCGCGAGGAAGAGCCCCTCAACCATTACGAGACACCAGGAAGACAAATTAAGCAAAGCAACCAGCTCTCTCTTCCCAAAAAGATGATTGCAATACTAGAAAGGACATAAAGTAGCGAACAACAAAACATAGAACAATTACAAAAACGATTACTACTCTCTATTTTCTTCGATGCAGAGAAGGCTCTGTGGAGTCTGTACATTTGCACAGGCTCATCTGAGTCTTCTCACAGTACTGAAATAGCATGTGCTGGCTTAAATGGCGATTTGTGTACCGTTCATAAAAACAGTGAATGCTGTGTTGAGGCTGCACCAGTACCATGGCACATCTAGGCAACAATCAGTGCGTTGTATCAATCCGTCAAAAATTGCTCCCAGTGCGTTGTAATAAAATTCCTCAATAAAACGTTAGCTAATTTACTAAAAAAAAAATACAAAGTGGTGACCGATTTTTGGATGTTATTACATGTCAATATGATAGCAGCTGTGCTTAGACATGCATAGTCTCCTAAATTTAGGCAGTTACACTGGAAAAAAGCACCTGCTTTAAATCAAAATCTTTAACTGATATTATGGAGCTGTTTGACTATAAGAGCTTAATAAAGGAGGCCACACGTTTCAGAAAGGACTGCATTCCAACTCTGAACGATGTTATCTTGACAAATATAAGTAGTATAGGCTGTGTATTAAAAGTATAAATTTTTAACGGGAATAAGTGACTGTCATAATTTTATATCAACTGTTGTAAATTCTAACATACCCAAAGATGAAATGTCAAAATTTGAATATAGGAGTTTTAGAGACTTTAATCAGGATCAATTCATAATGGACTTGCAGGCCGTTGATTTCTCCTATGGTCACTCTGCCGTAGCAGATGCCAACACCGCCTATGATAAATTTGAACATCAAATTTCACAGGTTGTGGACAAGCATGCTCCAATTAAGCAGGCTTATCAGAGAAGAATGAAACTGCCATGTATGAACAGCAATCTGAAAAAAGCAATTTTTTTTAAAAAAGAAGTTTTTTAATGAATATAAAAAAATAGCAATAGTAAAACTTGGGAAAAATACAGGGCTCAGAGAAATTTAGTAAATAAAATTAAAAAAAAATCTGTAAGCACATACTTTCAAGAAAGATGTGTTGGTGGAACAAAATCAGATATTTTTTTGGAAAACTATTAAGCCATATCTATCCAAAAAGAACACCAGTGGACCAAGCAAGGTTATTCTGACTCAAAATAGTAAATTTAATGACCAAACAAAATGAGGTTAGTGAGATTTTTAATAGTTTTTTTTACAAATGTAGCTGATGATATAGGTAAAGGAGTGTCTTTTGATGAGGAAAATCACCCTAGTATATTTAAAATCAAGGAGAATATGAACCCGGAGCTGTCTTTTAACTTATCTGAAACTGAGGAACATAAAGTGGGGAAAATAATAGATAAATTATAAGTAAAAAAGGCCACTGGTGTAGACAAAATTTCTTGTAAAATCCTCAAAATAGCCAAGACTGCGCTCCAGAGCCCTCTGACAGGCCTGATAAATCTGTCTGTTCGAACTAGTACCTTTCCTGATAGCATTAAGCGGGCACAAGTGACCCCCCCCCCCCTTCATAAGAAAAATGATCCTATGGATAAGACCAATTATAGACCAGTAAGCATTCTTACGGTCACATCATAAATTTATAAAAATATTTTATCACATCCACTTAGTGCTTATTTCGAAAACACTTTTGATAAATATCTCCGTGCTTTCAGGAAGGGACAAGGCTATCAGACGGTTTTGTTGAGACTGTTGGAGGACTGGAGGACAGCCTTGGACAATAATGAATATGTCGTGGCTGTCTTGATGGATCTGTCCAAGGCATTTGACGGCTTACCGCATAAAATCCTCTTATCCAAGTTGTCTGCATATGGCTTATCCGATGAAGCAGTACTACTTTTAAAAAGATTTTTGTCGGATCGAAAGCAACGAATTAAACTAAATAATATTGTCAGCAGTTGGTCGGAAATAAAGAAAGGAGTTCCACAGGATTAAATTTTAGGTCCGTTACTTTTTAACGTTTTTATCAATGATATTGTTTACTTTATAGAACATGGAACTTTATATAATTATGCAGATGACAATACAATATTTTTAGCTCGCCAGATTTTAATAGATTAATTCAGGTTTTACAGAAAGAAAGTTCTACTCTTATAAACTGGTTCCGTATAAACTGTATGCAGGCAAACCCTGAAAAATTTCAGGCCATTGGAGTTGGGAAGAGGACCCATGACATGAATCTAACTATAAAAGTTTCTGATACTCAAATAAATTGTGAGGATGTAGTGAAATTGCTTGGTGTTGACATAGATTACCAACTAAATTTTGATCATCATATCAGTAATCTTTGTAGAAAAGCAGGTCAGTAGTTGAATGTCGTGAAGAGGTTGACTCCTTTTTTATCAAGACTATATAAACTTACAATTTTTCATACTTTTATATTATCTGATTTTAATTACTGCCCGCTTGTCTGGCATTTTTGCTCTGAAAGTAACTCTAAAAAATTGGAAAAAATTCATGAGCGTGCATTGAGATTGGTCTCCGATGATTATAAATCAACTTATGAAGGCTGACCTCTTGGCTCTCGTTTGTGGTGTCTGCTGTGAGTTTGTCACTTTTCCATTGGTGTCTGGGGTCAGGTGTGGTACTTGATTGTATCGATTCCTGGTCTTTGCACCCTTACTTACTTTTACTAAACAAAGCAAACATTCCTTTCTTGCATATTAAGAGAATACGAACAATGGCAGTGGAGACATTTCGCACCTAAACGATATGTCTCCCCCTGTATTGTCTGATCTGGTGAGGATAAGATACTGTTCTTCTAATAACTTTAGATACCAAAATGTTTTGCAGGTGCCGCAAGTTCGCACAACAAAATACGGTAAGAAAAGTTTCAGATTTGCAGCTGCCATCATGTGGAACAGCTTTCCAGATAATTTTAGACAAGTGAGCAGCTTCAATCAATTCAAAAATAGTAAGTGAGAATGATCAGGAAATACCACAATCACAAACTGCAGACAACCCCATGGCCCTGCGAGGAAGAGCCGCTCAACCACCACGAGACACCAGGAAGACAAATTAAGCAAAGCAACCAGCTCTCTCTTCCCCATCAAGATGATTGCAATACTAGAATGGACATAAAGTAACGTACAACAAAACATAGAACAATTACAGTCTCCCACAATGGGAGTAACAATAAACAAAAAGTCAACAACAACAACAGAACCACCGCCTTAGAATGGACAGCAGCCTAAGCCACCGGGGGGGGGCTTAAATACATTTTACTGGTACTAAATCTTCGCCCTAGATTCTGCTGTTGTTGAAGTACAAGAAATGTTCAGCTCGCATGGAGGCCATCTAACTAATGCAATGTTTCATCATGTCTCTAATTTCCAATTGGAGTGGTAAAGACTGCAAATGTAATTTATGTAGGTAGCTGTTCTGCAGGATGCCCAGCTGCCTGTCTGAGTTCAATCGCATGTTTGTTGTTGCGCTTTCTGTGTTGTTTCAGCTTTGTTTGTTTCATTTTTAGTTTAATGTTAATACATGATGGGGCAGTATTGGTACCAGCATGGATTGCTGGTCTCAATACTGCAACATGATGTCTTTTTGTGTTATAATATATATATATATATGTGCTTTTGTTTATTTTAGCTGGAATGCCCTAGTTTTAAGGATTCTGTATCTGTATAGTACGTTGAAGTAACCTATCCTGGCTTTTATTCAACGGCGTTGAGTGCACAAAAGTTAGTCTTTTTTTAGTCTATTAAGGTCCTGAATGATTCCACTGTATCACAATTCAGAATGTTGTCACTTAAAATATTCCAGTCATGGGTAGTTCTGACGAAGAAAGAGTTTCTAAATTGTTCTGTTTTAGCTGGTAACTGTTTAAAACACTGGTTGTTGTTGCAAACAGATCTTTCCACTATGTTTTTCTTAACAAAGTCTTTAAATTGTTTAGCCCGGATGGTACGTTTTGGTTTTTGAGCCCTTAAATAGTGATCAATATTTATAGCTGGTACGTGCCCTTTCACCACCTTGTACAAGAACGTCAGTCTCTGTTGATGATGCAAAACATTGGCTGTTTTAATGTCTGTGAAGCCCGAAGGGCTTCTCATAGACATTAAAAACAGCCAATGTTTTGCATCATCCAGGGCAAGCTAAAAATATGAATTTCAATCCTTATTTAATTGTAAAGTACTAATTTGCTTCTTTTAGCTAATGCTTAGTATGTATAAAGGCTTAATGCCTTAAGATAGCTAAAACTTAAGATGTTTATGTTTCAGATATACATTAATTTTTCGATCTTTTTTT
Organism: Loripinus fragilis; assembly: GCA_964019695.1. Classification (NCBI taxonomy): domain Eukaryota; kingdom Metazoa; phylum Mollusca; class Bivalvia; order Lucinida; family Lucinidae; genus Loripinus; species Loripinus fragilis. The sequence goes on from OZ026528.1 coordinate 21,456,146, forward strand.
TTAGGTTATCCCTTGTAATTATTGTCGAAACATTATCTTATCTTATATCTTATAATTGTATGTTAACTTATACACGGCCAAAAGCTCATTAGAGTCATGCCGTCTTAAAATATTTTTTTATCTATCTTATCTTACCTGCCATGGCAAAACTCCCGAACTGTGCTGGATTTGCAGTCCAAAACATGAATTAAATCACCAATTGCTTGGCAGAGCCATAAACTGCAATGTTAGCGATGGTCTGTGCGCCAGGTGTCATCACAAATAAAATAAATGCATGCCTATGAATAAATCATAAAGTCAACAGGTATAGATTTTTTACCTTTTACGCCATCACCAGTGCGGAAAATTGCCACCACAAGCTCGTTGTAGCAACCACCATTACGTTTACACTGACAGGTGTGCTGATGTATGAGGGTCTGGATGGGGGGTCTGATATTCACTATTAATTAAAAAATTAGCCCATTATTAATCTCATTAAAATTTTGGGTTTTTCATTAAAATAAGACCAATTATTCATTAAAGGTAAGAAAGGTGACAAAAAATCTGATTATTCACTATTCACTAAATTTTCTTCAATTCATTAAAAAATAGGATTATCCATTAATTTTTAGGCCCTCATTTTTCACTATTCATTATTTTTTTGGCTCATTATTCACTATTTATTATAAAAGGGGGTCATTATTCACTAATCATTATAACCCATCCAGACCCTCATGTATGGGTTAAATTGTGTGCTGCTATAAAAAGTGAGTATGATCAGAAAATGCCACAAATCACACACAGCAGGCCAACCCATTGCGCGAAGGAAGGGCCACAGTACACCAAAAGTCACAAGAGCCACAAGACACAAAGAAGACAAAGTAAAGCAACCAGCTCTCTTCCTCGTCAAGATGATTGCAAAACTAGAAAGGATAACAGAACAAGGACCAAAAACAGAGCACCAACAGTCCAATGACAGGAACACAAAACAATAAATCAACAACAACAGAACAGTCACCACCTTAGAACGGACAGCAGCCTAAGCCACTGGGGGCATTTTACTGCCCTAGATTCTTATAATTCTTATTCGTATAATTTTGACAATTAAAAAGATTGGCATTTTCAAACTGAAGATTTAAATTTGAATTTAGACCATATTTAAAAAAAAATACTCATAGGCCTACGACATCACAAAATGATGTATTGTGGGATAGAATCTATTATTAGTTTTCCAAGTCTGTTTTCGAAAATTCAAACGAAAACCCTGCCAGTATGCATAACTTTTTTTTATTTGTTGGATTTGAATGCGGATTTCAGCGTTTTGTTGCACGAAATAAGTTTTCAATTCATTTCCAAAACCTTTTCGTATGACCAACTTTTACCAAGAGTGTTTTATCTACGATCTTTGTATATGTCTATTTTTAAAATCATTTGCATATATACAATAACTCTGGTCCTATAGTTTCGTGAAGATTGATCATGAAATAATTTCTAAGGTCATTCTCCTTCTCCCGCTTGTCCATGTTCGCTCGACCCCCCCCCCTTTAAACATCCTATGAAAATGAAATAATTTAGTGAGACCAAATTATTTCATTTTCATGGGATAGTTAAGAAAATGAGATATAATCAGCAAAGCGAACCCCCTCACCGTTATATTCAAGAAATCCTGGATCCGCCCCTGGGCTTTATTCCCATTTTATGCAGTCTTCACTTTGCGTGATTGTAATATTGGTAGACGTTAGCGGTTGCATCAAACACAAACAGTGACCTATCTATCAAAAGACGCCGCTGGCCGCTATTTGTTTGAAAATCAAATCAAAACACACGTGGGTGTTATCAAACCACGTTGACAGGTCTACAGGCGTTGCTGAAAATTTGACGATCCAATCAGCATCGACCATGTGACGATTTCATCATTGTAACAAGAACAGCGTCTGACACACACACGCTGGGACTGACACACACGCTGGGATTAAATTGGCTCAGTTAAAAACCGCTATCGCGTGATGAAAATAAGGTAAATTACTTTGTCACTTTGACCATCACATAGACTAGCCAGATAGTAAAAGCCTGATTTCCTTCTTTGCTGACTAGGCCTTGTGCTCTCCGAGAACTGGAGACTGAAGCCATGCTTGTTTGTTTGATTTTGTTAGGGACGAGTCTTCCTGGGTTGGACAAGTGCTAAGCTCGGATGAATGTTCTTGCTCAAAGACACAACGCATTTACGCCTGTGAGGCTCGAACCCACGACCTCTCGGTCTCGAGTCAAGCACTCTACCACTGCGCGCCTTTGGCATCCTTGATATAAAACCACAAAATTCGTGTCTATAAACGGCATCATTTTTTTTCTTCAAAATTTTATGGAACATTCTGTATGCAAACAGTATAGATCCTGATCAGACCCCACATTCTGCATTATCTGATCTTGGACTGCACCAACTAAAAGGGCAATATAGGCCTATGCTGGTGAAGTCTGCCTACTCGTCTGCAAATGGATCCAAATTGCTTGAAGCTAATGGTAGAGTCCTTGATCAGATTCCGCAGTCTGATCTGGGTCTACACTGTTTGTCTATATGTCCCACAAAAAGATAATAGTCTTATGTTGGTTAACTGTCGTATGCAATAATGTTTGCATTATAAGCAAACAGGTTGAATCCTGATCAGGCCAAACTCCACTCTGATTGACTGTGGTACCTGATCTGGCATGTGCAGATCCAGAGGGGGGAGGGCAGGGGGTCCGGACCCCACCTGAAATATCACAAAAATAAAGGTTTTCTTAGCAATGCTGGTCCGGATCCCCTGAAAAATCACAAAGCTACCAAGCCAGCATTCAATGTTGGGCCATCATCGGGCCGCCAGCGAAACACCATTTAAATGGCGTTTTGCTTGCGAGCTGATGATGGCCCGCTTTTAGTGGTATTTTGATCAAATAAAAATAAAAAAACGTCAAAGTTGGACCCACTCTGACAAAACGTTCTGGATCTGCGCATGTCTGGTCTGCACATTTTTCGACACAGAATTGGTTAACTCTGCCTCCTACAGTGATAGCCTAGCTTTGCAAATAGAATGGGTCCTTAATCAGACAAGACAAAACTATGGGCCTGATCTGGATCCAATATGTTTGACGCTGTGGAGAACTCTAGGAAAAAGATGACCTTGAAAAAATCTGCAAACGACAAATATGAACGTATAATATTTATGCAAACAATATGCAAATGAGCAGAAGGTATTGGTAGACAATTAGTTAATATAGGTGGCCTTTAGGAAAGGTCAATACTGTACTTGCATTTTCGTTCATTTTTTATATCCACAAAGACTGTGGGTTCTGGTTCAAATTGAGCTGCCTCCATAAGGTGGTCCTAAAGAATACCAACACAATTCATGTTTTGAACAGAAATAAGAAATAGATGTGGTTACTCATTGGAACTGTCTCCATGAGTCAGTTCTAATGAGTTCCCACAATTCATTAATTTTTGTGCATAAATATTAAATAAAATCACAAAATGTTGTCAGTAAATTGAGAATATGTTCGCATATTTCATGAAATGGAATAAAAGCTCAAGAAAATATTATAATCAGGCTCTTAAGTTGTCTGCTTTCAGTAGACTATTCTGACAGTTTTGCACCGTTGTATACATGTACTTCATTTCATATGGCTTTGAGTTAGTTCAATTTTGGTTCATTCATTTTGACTGATTTATTTACAGATTTATTTTTAATCTTTTGCTTTTCAGCTTTGATTTTACTGATTTCTTCACTCTTCTTCTTTCTCTCTTCTACTTTTTTGGCTTTCAGTTCCTTTTTTAGTTGATCTTGTCTTTTTTCGTCTAGTACTTCTTTGCTAGTCAGAAGTCTGTGTGAAGTAACACGCTTTACTTTCATTTCTTTTGCAGGTTTTGTTGTTTCTGGGGAGCCAATGCTGAATAGTGCATCTAGTTCACGATTCCAGCAACTCTCTGGCCAAGAAGTTTCCTTCACACTTAGTGTTGCCGCTTCAGACGAGCTGTCATTTAGAGCAACCAAGACATTGGCTGCTTCTTGGTCAGACATAACATTCGGCATGACTGGGTCATTGTCAGATGATAGGGATAGACCTTCAGTACCATCTACATGAAGGCGTCCAACAATATTGCCCTCTGAATCGATGATATCCGGACAGAACTCCATCAACGGGATATTATTATCTCTTAGGGTCATTGGTGTGGATAATGTACCTTCCAAACACTCTTGAGCCGATGAGGGTAGATCTTCCACCTCCATTTCAGTTACAACAGATTCCTCATCATCTGGATCAGGGGACTCAATCGCATGTACAGCCCATTTCAGCGGATGGTCTTCTGGCGTAGAGCAGCTCTGGTTCAGTTTATCAAAAGCATCTGAAGCTGAAAAGGCTTTTACTGGAATGATCAGTGGATTCCAGTCATAGATACCTGTCGATTGGAAACCAGCCACAATATTGACTCTTGTGAATGATTTTACAAAAGCTTGATTTAGCAGCTTCGGAAAACTGACTTTATTCACTATCGCATTCACGCTGCTAGATGTATAGTCAGAACACACTGAATCATATTCACGCTGAAAAGGCCCAAAGACAGCTCTGTCCAGCGGGCATAAGTAATGGGTGGTGTGTGGCGGGAAGGTTAGAACAGTGATACCATTGGCGGAAGCAGCCTCTAATAAACTCAGTGATTCATGAGAGTGGTGGTTGTCCATGATTAAAATTTGGGGTCTTGCATCTCCACAGTGCTTAAGGAACAGTTCAGTGAACCACTGGTCACCAATTTCATCTGTCATATACGCATTTTTTTGATATGTCCACAAAGCGTCAGTTGGCCCTTCATGAACATTGTAAGACCTTAGGGAGCGGGTGGTTTTCCCTTTGACAATGATGAGGGGTGGCATCTTCTGACCTGCTGCATTGATACATGGAAGAAATGTAACAGTTTCTCTACTATTGGCTGTTCTACCTGGAATTGTTTTTGAGCCTTTTCTTGCCACGACATTGACCGGTTGATGTTCTAAGCACATGCTTGTTTCATCCATATTCCAGATAGATGAGGGATTAAGGGATGAAACTTGACCCTGCAAATCCTGGAAGTAGGCCCCAACAACTGTAGGGTTCATGGCCTTTGATCTTGTTGTGGACAATTTCTCCGGTCGCCTTAATGTCAGCTCAGGGTGACGAGCTTTTAGACCGGCCCACCATGCTTTCCCTGGTTTGCCATTTGTGAAACTGTTTTTTAGGCCCATAGTTTTACACAGAGTTCCTGCACGTGCAATCATGGTCCTTTTGGACAGCCCGAACCCCTGGTCAGCACGTGACATAGCCTTACCAACCATGGAGTCCTCCACTTCCTTTGGAAACACAGGATCCCTACCTGGCCTGGCATTTAGATCTATCCGCCCACTGACCCTGTCCCCCAATGTTGATCTGGGGACTCCATATTTCGATGCCGCCTCACGTATCGATGCTCCTGCCCTAACTGCCTCGACTGCCTCTATCATATTTTCAACTGGGTAGGTGCCCTTTAATCCTTTTGATACACGGGTCATGATGCTAAGTAAGCTAAGGAAATAACTATATATGCATATGAACTGAGGACAACTACTGGCTTCAAGGAGTTTGGAAGACTGATCCAGGCCTGGGAGGGTATCTCATGTAAATGTTCTATGTGTAAGTTTAATTTGTAGTTTTTGTTTTACCTGTCTAGTTCAGTTCCTCAGTTCAGTTGTGACTTTTACTTTTACTGTTCTGTTTACCTTTTCGTTTGTTTAGTTACTTTTTAAGTTATTTTAATTATTTAATTTAAGCTTCTTGCTAAACTTCCAAAGTGCCACTATAATCCATAGTTCTTATAATTTTATAAGCGTAATATTGGTATGATTTTTCTCACCACATTAAGCATGTGTTTTGGGTGCTCAAAAGAACCGTCTCAATGAGACGGCTCTTTTAAGTACCCACAACATATAATTTTCTCACCTATAGCATGTGTTTTGGGTGCTCAAAAGGACCGTCTCTTTTGAGTACCCACAACATATGTTTTGGATGAGAATTAAATGGAGAAAATGGTTTTCCAATGTGCGCTCTTATCTTGAGACCTGGCTAAAACTAAAGCTGTATTAATATGCAGCTGATAAGTCTGCTCTTCGCTGAGCTCATCTTTTGGTCTATCTGCGCCCTATCTAGGTTTCGTCTTTCGCCTAAGAGCCTTGAAACCAGCCAACATGGCGGTCAGGGTCTCTTGAGTCCCTTTTATCCCATCTTTTCGAGTTGCGTAAATTCCTTCCCCTAGATAGATCGCAAAGAAGGATCACTTTATTTGTATGCTCATAATATATAATTTTAACAATAGAAAAAATTATCAGTTTTATAAAATTTTATTTTATAAGAATTTATCGTACATATGATCTTAACTTATAAAAATCTATGCTACAGCAATGGAGATTTCTGTGATATTAACCCAAATTTCCTGTGATTTGTTATATGTTTATACTTGTACAGTCTTTCACTTTGTCGGTAAAATAGCCTTGATGGCTAATGTCCGATATGTTAAAATTGAATGCCGACTTTAAGAAACCCGAGGAGTGTAGTGGCTCAGTAGTAGAGTGCTTGACTCGAGAGTAAGGGGCTGTGGGTTCGAGCCTCACTGCATTGTGTCCATGAGCAAGACACATTATCTCTGCTTAGTACTGGTTCAACCCAAGAAGACCAGTCGAAACATGACATAAAAATTGTTGACTGGGATGTAAAATATCAAAACCAACAAGAAAATGGCGCGCAGTGGCATGATTGCTCCTTGCTTAGTACTGGTTCAACCTAGGAAGACCCGGCCCAACATAACTGAAAAAACGTTGACTGCATGGGACGTTAAGAATCAATCGAACAAAGCAACCATTTTCGGTAGCTCAGACGTAACCCATTTTATCAACGTCACAATTCATTCATGCAGGAAAACATAATTGGTAACACCTGCGCGACCAATGAACCAGTCATTTGTATCCCCGGCCCTATATATCTGGCTTTTAACTGATCAATGGAGACAACTTTGTGGTAAACCCCCTGTTAAATGCCCATGCCCCCGGGGACTGACGGAAATGACAGGTAAATGACCAAAATCATTTCTCTAATCTCATGGTCCATGGGTCCACATGAAAATTGTCTTCAGTTGGCCAACACACACTTTCATGTGGGGACCTTCAGCATTAAATGAGCCCTCCCCCCTCCCGGCTGTTTTAGTGGGAAACGCATTGGCGGGACCTACCGGAGAACAGATCCAGGAACATAAGCCCCGCTTATATGTCTTCGGGTTATCCCCGGCCCCAGGATGAGGAGGCCCGGAGATACAAATGACTGGTGAATAGTGATTTGGCGAGTGATACGTATGCGGGTATGAAATGTACCTCGTCGCGAGAAAACCTGTCTTCGGGGTTTCAGACATTTAGCGAGTTTAAACCAACCATTCTCCTCCGCTACAGAGACTAGCTAGAAAAATCAGATTTCACCTTAAACAAATTTACGTATGAAACTTTCTAAAAAGTGAATAACAAAGGTGCTGATCAGGCTGTGCAGATGTGCAGGCTGGTCTGTGCCTGTGTTGTTCGCAAACCTCCGAAGATAGGTTTTCTCGCGTTGAGGCCCATTAATACAGCAAGACTGATCATTTGTACATTCTCTTTATTCCAGTTGATAATCTCTCATACGTATCTCATCCACTATACCCAGAACTTCTTCAAACAGAAATGTGTACTCATCAAACTCACGGGCCCATTGCCTGACGAACAGCACAAGACTGGTTTCTTCATCAGACAGAGATGATGAAACAAAATGTTTAATCAAATATGTGGCAAGGAATGGATAAACTCTTGCAAGATCGCAGCATTTCATATAGAGTAGCGGAACCATCGGATCGTCAAAGAGATACTCGTCGTTGCATTTATTGAGCAGCTTTTCTTTCAACGCCGATTTTGAAACAGTGTTCGACTGCCCGGTCTCTCTTCTAGCTATTTGTGTTATAAGTGACATCGTTCTAGTATCAATGACAATCGTTAAGGCGAATACTGGCAATATTGGCCATAATATGAGCACCGCCATGAGGAAACCTGCTTCTCGAACAAATCTGCAGATCAGACAACACATCCACGCAGCCTGATCAGTGCCGTTGTTGTTAGCGGCATATATTGCCTAGATAGCTGACTTAGCAGGCATTTTCTTACTTTGACAGGCTTTCTTGTGACCATGGTGTTCATGTGCGAGATCAATTTGCAGAGATGTGTTTGAGCAGACAGATTTTCTCACTTTCGAAGGGCTGCGCACTGAAGGTACACGGTGATTTTAGACCACGTAGTGAAATATACTGACCCACACTTCCTTCAGGAATGTAACTTTAATCAATGTATGAGGTCCTGCAGTAATCATTGTACCGTTCAGGGATTATGGCAGACTTTCACCCAATCAAGTTATGAATAAAAGGGTGTGATTGACTGATGAAGTTCTACTTTCATTTTCATAAATAAGGGTTTTAATTTTGATAAAACTGCATTACAATGGATGAACCGATAAATATATATATATATATATATATATGAAATATCAAAGGTTCAGTTTGATTTTGGTATAGAAATGTGGTTCAATATATTAACGAGATGATTGGTACCGCTGCTAAAACACAAGAGATTAACACTAAAGTTTTTTTTCTGATGAGTACCATATATACAGTTTTAATATTTGAGATGCAAGTCGAAACAATCTAAAACATTGGACTGAAACCGCGAAATTGGGATTTGTTCGTATACTGGTCTTATTTATGTGTTAACTAGGGCTATAATACATGCACTATATTATTTAGTGTGCCGCACTGACTACAGTATGCGGTGGCATATCTGGCAAAACAACAACAGCAACAACAATTATAGCTGTCCGATCGTACCAGTCAGTCGAAAACTTAGAGTATGGTATCTTCGGACAGGTAAATTTTACATCATAATATGCTGGAAATTTTTGGCGAAAATTAATAAATTTCATGCACAGAAATGTACTTTTGACCGAAAGGATACATAAATTAAAGGTATGCAGCCGTTGTCTGTCTTATAATCGACTGTTCTGGAGCTCCTCGTCTCGTGAATTGTGTTTGTCGGAAGTTTGTTTTTGGCGCCGCTCTGGTGCCTGTTTACGTAATAGATTTTTAACCAATCAAAAAAGGGTTAACTAACAATGCAACGAAAACAAAGTTTATGTTTGCAAAATGAAATTTTATTGGTTGATTTAAATTGGTGATACTCGATCAATGTCACCGAGATGGAGTTACGTAAGGAAACGAAAACCAAAACGTCCGAAGATACCATGCTGTCCGAAGTTACCGGTAATGACCCTAGTAGTCTATTATATTATGTGCACGAAGTACCCTTAGTCAAGTTGCCCAGGAAAAATGTGGTTAGGTGAACTGACCGTCTCGACATGACCATAGCTATTGACTGAGACGTATTTATAATTGAGAGTCAAACCAAACCAAAAACGAGTGTTTAGGTCTGCTACGCCACTGAGGAAGATCAACGAACGCTTTCGAAAAGCTGTACTTGTTGCTAAAGGGGCGATAACGGTGATTTGTTTACAGTTTACATGCACCCGGCAAGTTTCTAGTTTGACAATTTAGCTTACTCAGGTAAGACTGGTATTTTATCAAGTTCAAAAAATTGTTAATATGTATTTTCTTAGTGTCTCAGAATGGTCGTTTTTCTTGTAGAAAAGACAAAGCTAGAATTTACAAGAAAGAGCCAGAGGTCAAAAATGAGAACACCCGTGCTAAAAGGCATCAAGTATTAGCTTTTCGTTTAGATAGAGGGCAAAGCTATTTTTATGGTCGCTCGGGGAATCCGTTTATAAGATATGTTTATATTGGATCAAAAATGAAAATCATAGCTCATGGACTTTTAGACCCTCCCGACGAAAAAAAGTAAACTCCGTTGCAAAACATCATGATCCGATTTTGATAGACTTTTTAAAATTGTTACTCGACAATCATGGCAATTTAACAGATACCTGGGCCGAAAAAGCTTTTAAAAGACTTCTTTTTGTATGATCAGTTTTTTTTACATTTTATGCCAGTATATAGGTCATCTGCCACTATTCTGAAATGCCAATGGGTCCCGAGACACCAGTAAGACAAACTAAGCAGAGCAACTCGCTCATTCTTCCATAAAGATGATTGCAAATCTATAATGGACACAATTTAGTAACGCACAACAAAACACAGAACAATTACAAATCCCACAATGGTATATTTTAAGATTTCAACAAGATGGTATATTTTTAAGCTTTTTAACGAGTCCCAGCAGAGTTTTATGTGTAGCCTATATTGTGTGATAGCACCTGAATATATAGCAGATGCCCTATAGCTAAGAAAAGTTCATATCTCTCAGATGATTAAAACGATGCAGGGATTTTCCTAGGACAGATTCGGGGCCGAATATCGGTCCCTTCCCAATTCAAATTGAGCCAAAACACCTCTCAAAATAGTGTACATCATTCCCAATTTCTTAGTTCTACAGTTTAGTGAATTTCACGAAAATTCGAACACAATTAGCAAAGTTACAGATGCATGAAAATTTGCATAAAATGTGAATGAAAACGTTGTCATTTTATGCAAATATTCATGATCTTTTTTTATGATAAGCAATAAAGCTTCACATATGTTAAGTCGTTACATAGCTTATCTATGGTTTTTAATCCATTAAATGATTGTCCAGTTCATTAAGACTGCGTGAAATTTTCCCAAATTTGATTGTCCAAATGCTTTTCTCCCAAAATTCAACAGGCCCCTGTCCCCGACTTCATCTCTGCGATATTTAAACAACAGAGGTATTCTCATCTTCGAACCGCGACCCCTATCCTCGCATATTTCTTTCACCGACAAATTCCATATACATTAAGAGCCGCGACATGTGAAATACAATAATTTGGTTGTGTACAAGAAGGCCCAGAGAGTCTAGACATCAGCTCAGATTGGTCAGACAGAGTATTCGCTGTCCTGTACGGACAGGGGCGTGGCTAGCCTAAAATTTAAAGTACGCATTTGTGGAACAGGCTGAATTAATTCAAAAAGGGAACATACGAGCGTCTCACCAGGGTCTGCGCTGTTTGTAAAGATAATCACACTTTTGGTGATGGTAGATTATGAAATTCGTATATGATCAGGCCCTAATTCAGTTTGCGTTAATTTGTGATAAATCATTAAAGGGTGCCTATGAGGATCATCACAAATTCTATCAAAATTGGATTAAGAGAGATATCTACACGTTTTGTACACATAATATCAAGAAACCATCAGAACTGTGATAGAATCTTCCCATATTTTAATCCAAATTTATGTGTACGCACTATATATACGGAAGCTCTGATCCATAGCTACACACTGAACGAAAAGTTAAGACTCCGATCAAACTGGGCGGATGCCCAGGCTGATCTGAGTATTTGGCTCTTCGCTCGGTGCACAATTCATTGGCATTTTTATTTCATGGCTCAAAATTTTATCTATGTCTTGATATGGGTAGCTTTCCGAAATTCTTCCTGCAAAGTTAGGAGAAACTTAGGTCTCTTTAGCTATCTATCTATCAATCTTCCGGTACGTCTTAAACCCCGTGGGGACATCAGACGGGTATTCCGGAATACCAAGTGCTGAGGGGATTAGTTGAAACATAGTGATAGAAAAGGTGGTGAGATGAGTTTGTACAGTGCGAGAAGGAGTGTTAGTGTAGATAAAAGGTAAAACCAGGAGCCGTAGGTTCAATGTGAGCTCAAATTTTGTATTGTAGAAATAGTAGGAAATGTGAATGCAGCGAAAATTAAAAGAATGACAAGAACGGCTAAACAAATTATCTACACAATAACGGTCATTTCAATGTGTCAATGCAAGCAACTGTGTATATGTTCGCCGTTTTCTATTCTGCATTCGCTAATATGGTTCGTTTGTATAACTCAGTAAAACAATTGGATAAATCTAGCGTTTGTTGACTTTTCCGCCATCTTGGTTAGTCCGCTCCGCTTCCGTCACGATGACAGCTATATTTGAAGAAGGCTATTTAGTGACCATTTTGCCAAATTGTTTTGAACGACCAGGATCCATAAATGTTTTTCATCTACCTGGGCCCGGAATTACAATGCCTCCTTAAAGATAAGTCAGACTTAAAGAGACTAAGTCTGCAACTATGAACATTTTCCGATTTTTATTTATTTTCTTTTTAAATCATTTGTAAAAGAAGAATTAAGTTACGCTTTCACAATAAATATGTTCAGTATAGCTGAAAACTGCACGGAAAAGTGAATTATCTTATAAAACCAGGTGTGTTTTTCTTGTTTTGGTAATTATTTGCGTCCCTCCAATAATTATAGACAGTTATGCATCGGTTTCATTTGCCTTACGACGAGTATACGATGCCCGTACGATGTCCAAATCACCGTTTCCGTGCGGCATCCGCAGGGAGACCTTGCGATCATCGTACGGATTTACGGGCATCGTGGCCTCTACGATTTTGTTTAACTCTGCACAATGACAAGTTTGAAAAAATCGTAAGCCCGTAGCCCGTAGACACGTCGCAGCAACATCGTACGATCCCCGTACGGGCACCGCACGGTGATCGTGAGGACCACGCACGATTTTAGATTGACATTTTGGACCAAAAATGATCGTAGACTCTTGCGGTAGTCGTAGGGAGCCCGCAAGGTCGCCGCACGATGCCCTTGCAGGGCCCATAAATCGTACGGACATCGGACGGACATCCTGCGGTAACCCCAAGGCGATGGTACAATGATCGTGCGGTCGCCCTGCGACCTGTCAACAATTTTAAGACGGGTATATATTGGTTATCATAAGCTGTTTGTTTCATTTCAATATTTGTCTTCAGGCCACCACTCAGAGTGACTCATTATGGACCTAGATCAGTTTTCTGATGGGCGGAGTTTAATCATGGCCCATAGAGTATGCTTCCATGATAACATTGTCTGAAGTGCAATTAAAAATATGCACCTAAAGTGAAATGCATACATAAAATGCTAGTTGGATAAGGTGTTTAATAAATAAGATTAGATTAATAAAAAGTCTAGATTTTTTTGTAATTAATAACTCTGTGATTTGAATTTAAGCATTACTACAAGGGAAAATATATATGAGTCTCGTAGTGAGAACATATGCCTAGGTCGAACATTGAAATCTGATTGTATGAATGAAATACAAATGTACTTTAATGAAAACGAATGGCAAATGTGCTGACCAGGCTGGTTGGAAGGAAGCGCAGTCTGGTCAGTACCTTTGTTGTTAGCATGCAACGACTTCATTTTTGCTCATGACGAAGATTTTATGTGTTGCTGGCCCGAGGTTGCTGCCCGTATAGTGCCTTTGAATGATAAATCTTAATAAAACCATTATAAGCGTTTTGGTCCACACTGTGTCTACGAGGAGATACAGTTAAAGCACCTTTGTATTTTTAATTAAAGTGATACTTTTCGAATTATAAAGTGTACTATAAATAAGGGGCTGTTACTGTTCGTTTGTATATCAGTTATATGTTCAGATGGGCCATATGGTAGACCGGCCGTCGAGCTGAATAGGCCACCCTCTTGAAATATTGTATAAGTAAATAAACGAATAAATAAATAAATAAATAAGAATAAATAAATAAATAATCTGTTATTTAAACTTTATGAAAACTGCAGAACTTAAAATTGACATTGAAATATACACAAAGTAACACGCTGTAAGGTATCATCAATGCCATACATTGGGACCATGTTCAACAAAAACACTAGCCTCTTCATAGCATGATTTGACATCTCATGACTTTGAAGCACGGTTCAAAAGTGCATAAAAAATGAACATGGATGGCCGTTTAAATCCATGCACATACTTACACGACAATTGCGCAGTCAGAGTATCGACTCCTTGCGACTTCCACAAGGTCATCGTACGGGCATCGTGCGATTTGTATAGGGAGGTCGTGAAGATAACACGATGACTGCACGACAACCTTGCGGTCGTCGTACGATGTCCGCAAGGTCTCTGTAAGGTTTTGTCCTATTTTGTCGCCGAAAGAAATCGTAAGGTTATCGTCAGCAATGTAACCACATACGTCGTAGCTTATAGCCGCCTACGATGCCGAAAAAATCGTAGGGAAAATCGTAGACAAATAAATCGTACGACGACCGTAGCAAATGTAACCGAGGCATTAATTTTAACGTAAATGCTGTTGTTTTGATACAGATAATTTGTTTAGATTGACGAAATTGGTAAAATGTATACCTGAATTTTAGTTTTTTAACTGTGTTCTTGAAAAATAGAAACATTAGTTCTAAAATTAAAAGATCAAAAGTTACAGACTATGCAGCTTTAAGTTAAGTATTGATATTTCAACATGCTATATTAAATGCTAAATAAATTGCCTGGATCGATGTGGTAATTGTGGTCAAAGATATCATTGTTATCTTCAGGAAAAAAAAACTATTTTGATTTTAATCAGTTTTAAACGTTATTTTGCGCCTCCTGAAAAATCAATACTTAGCTTAAGTCTTCCTTAACTCTATGGAGGCATTGTAATTCCGGGCCCAGATAAATCCATATGTATAATTAGTAATAGGTCTGAACTTAAAAAAATGTTGGTTTGCCGTGCTCCTACCTACCCACCTTAAACAGGCCCTTATCGCCTTTCTGAGGATTTTTTTTAATTCTTCTCTAATTCTGTTCACAAACCATTCTTTAAAACCATTAAAGGCTGTTTTTTAATTGAAGAAAGGTTACAGAGACTGTTATTATTTGCATTCTTACCGTGTATACAGCATTTGTAGACCTCTAAAAGTGATAGTGAGAAGGGATCATAAAATTATGCTGAATTTCTAAAAGAAGAGACCCACCTACGTACCCAAAGTGAATTTGATTGGTAAGAGCACGGCAAACAAATATATTTTAAGGATGACCTAGTATATTACATTGGACATTTGTAAAATAACCCATATTCATTTAAGAAATGAATTCGATTTTTTGGAAGGTTCATGGAACCATGAATACTTCGGGTCTCTTGCAAAGTTAACGTGAAGCCAATCATGAATACTTCGGGTCTCTTGCAAAGTAAGTAAGCTTCATTTACTTTGCAAAAGACCCGAAGTATTCATGTTTCCATGAACCTTCAAAAAATTGAATTTATTGCTTATATTTACATTTTATTCTAAATACCTAATATATGGAAATTATTTATAATTTAGGATATAAAACAATATTGTACTTAATATTTAATCGTATTAACGGTTTTGTTGGAGTGCAAAACGGAAAACCGGAGCAGCCAGTGTGAACACCGACAGCCAATGGAGCAAACAAGAAGCTTGTTTTGCACATGCAAACCAGGTGTGTCTCGCTGTCAATCACAACACCAGTGTCACATCTGGCGAATGAATTCGATGTTCGAAGCGAATTGCACGGGCAAGTGAGCTTGGCAGCTGTCAATCAAATTTTGTGTGGTTCATGAGGCTATGAACGGTTGCAAAATTCTAAAGATTCATTAAAGGCTTGCTTTGAAAATGTAAATATATATAGTTTCCCATTTGACTCCGTATATTATGCTTGAAGGTACATGTACAAGAAGTATTTGACTACAATGGCAGCCGCACAAAAGCTGAAGATTGTAATATTTCTCGGATCTACCAGAGAGGGTCGGCTAGGGGAAAGAGTCAGCAAGTTTGTCATGAACTCACTTCAGGAAAAATATGAACTGACATTGTTTGGTAAGTGTATGGGTATATTCGGACAGACAGCTAAATTCGGACAGCGACCTTGTTTTATTCATATTTCAAATATTGGAATAAAAAACAAATTAACTAAACAAACATTGAAAATCCTGATGAGCCGTCTCATCTGGATTTACACTGTTTGCAAATGTGTGTCCGAATTTACCTGATGTCCGAATTTACCCGACTTTACCCTATACAACAACAGGTACGAGGCGAGTTCAATAAGTTCGTAGAACTCTGTGTTTAACTCACAGAAGATGGTTTCAACATTATTTTCAATGTATTCCCCTTTTACTTCAATGCATAAATTTGGCAGCAGTTTATGACTTTGAAATAAAAGTCGTCTGTTTCGTCCCCAAACCAAGCCTCTGTAGCAGCCTTCAGCTCATCGTCCCGAAATAAGGGACTTCATTTCGATGATAATTAATTACTTGGGGCCTGAGGACTGCACTGTATGGCGGGTGATTTAACTGATGATGATGATGATTCTTTATTTTCCTCCATGGTATAGGAGAGCATTTTCAACAAACATATACACATATATGATAATGCTAACATATGTACAATTAATATAGAAATGACAAGATTGGAAAAGGTGAGAGTGAGCAATAGCTGGTAACAAAACAAAGGGACAGTTCAGCATATGCGTCCACATAGCTGAGCTGCACCTTCTTTGCCAGGAAGTGTCCAATTAAGGATCGGACTAATATTCGAATGAATTAGTTATTCTCTCGCAAAAGCACCATGCTACACATCCAGACGTCGCTATGTAGCTCGTTCAATGAGATCCTGAACCCATATGCTCTAATAGCATGTTTCATAACCCATATCAGTAGGACGAGCCCGAGTCCAGTTTTTGGGATGATAATTTTCAAATTAGTCTATTTTTTATATAATACTTTGTAAGCAAACAGTGGAGACCCTGATCAGACGCCGCGTTCTGCGGCGTCTGATTTGGGTCTTCAATGTTTGCATAATTATGTCCCACAAAAAGGACACTAGGCTTATATGGGATAATTACCAACGAAGGCTGCAACCTCTTTTAATTTTCAAGTTATTCTAACTTTTATATACCATTTTGTAAGCAAACAGTGGAGACCCTGATCAGACGCCGCGTTCTGCGGCGTCTGATTTGGGTCTTCACTGTTTGCATAATTATGTCCCACAAAAAGGACACTAGGCATATATGGGATAATTACCAACGAAGGCTGCAACCTCTTTTAAGCATATGAATAAAGCGTGCTATATAACAATAAAATGCTTCCTTATCTGCAATATCGATTACGTCAGCAATCAATTCATAACGTCCAAAGAAAACGTCAATTAGACGCTCGTGGTCGTAACTAGCTAATCGAAGGTATGCATCGACTCCATATTTATGCCAGAAGCCAAGCCACATTCTATGTCGAACACCTGCGTTTGCAGGACACCAGAGTACACAATGATCAACATATTTTGTTACAAGAGAACCACATGCCGAGCAGGTAATAATCGGTTGGTATTTACTGAACGTCAGTGCAATCATTTGCACCACAGATTTACAGGCAGTCAACATATATGGATGTTTTCTAGAAAGTTCCCAGAAGTAGCAGGGTTTTGATTCGGGATGGATAGTTTGAAAACGACAGACAGCTTCGTCAGCATTTGCTAACCCAACATTACTGACACATGCATCAGATAGTTTGTTTCTTATTATTTTTTCCAGGAATGTCTTGACTGAAAGGTACCAGAAGTGATATATTCAGACAATACATAGCCCAAATCATACTCTTCGAGAATCCGAAAAACATCCACAATAAAGCCTGTCCTCAATTGGTGAAATAAGTAATGGTTTATTAACCTATGCAGAAACAAACGTTTGACGGCAAAATGTGGATCTAATCTGCATAACTGACCAAGTAATGACGTCTTACGTTTTTCAATTTCAAACTGTACGTTGAGAGATCCTAGTAAATTAACTGTAATGTATGTTCTTGTATATCTACCTATTCCTTGCATAGTTTTTAAACATAAGCGATGAGATCTTTCTAATAATAACATATCTGTTTGGGACATATTTGACCAGAGTTCACAGCCATACAGGGCCTTGGGTAAAACGATCGTTTCATAAATACGTTTCCATGTAAGAGGATTAAGATCTTGTTCGCTAAAACTGGATGAGATAAGACCAAAGAATATTTTCCTTATCTGTGAGGATGCTTTAACAATATTCGCTTTCATGTCCATTTTCTTTGTACAAACAATCCCCAGATGAGTATATTTGTCCGTTTCAGACAGATTTGCATTGCCAAGTTTCCACTGCCTATTTGATCGCTTATATGCGGCGTCTGTTTCATTACACACGAGCACATTACATTTCAAGGCGTTGTATTCTAACCTCCATAGATGAAAATAATGGACACATATATCGATTAATATTTGTAATGCGATTTTGGTCAGTGCCTGTAATAGCATATCATCCGCTACAGTAGGACAACATACATTTATTGAACCAATCCTTAGCCCTATATTCGACATTGTTAGCTGATGTAGTAAGTCGTCGATGAAACACAAAAACCCAAAAGGGGAAATAACTCCTCCTTGACGAGATCCTCTCTTGATGTTGAACTGGTTAGATTTATGTCCCCTAAAAAGCACGTAGCTTGTCAGATTAGCGTGGAGGCTTACCAAGACTTTCCAGATATATAAGTCGATTCCTCTTTCATAGAATTTTAAGAGCAATCCGTCGTGCCATACTTTATCGAACGCCTTTTTTGCATCCAAAAAACATATATAAAGTTTACTATTATTTTCTTTAGCATATTGGACTGATTCGTTCACCAGAAACGATGTCATTGTGCATCCCATGCCCTTCTGAAAACCGCCTTGTAAAGGATGAAATGGTTTCTGGGAAGACATTATTCGCTTAAGCAATATACGTTCGTAGAGCTTTAGAACACAAGATGTAAGAGTTATTGCCCTATAGCTGTCAGGATCGTCTTTCCTTTTACTGCCACCTTTATATAAGGGTATAATAATTCCAACTTTCATACTCTCTGGAATATATGATTTAAGGAGCATACTATTGTAGAGGGTAACTAGTAGTTTTCTAAAGATATTTCCACTAAAACATATGTGTTCATTGTCAATTTCATCATTTCCACATGCCTTGCCTTTGCTTAGCTGACTAATAGCATTGTCTAGCTCGTGGAGCGTAACAGGCACAATATCATTTTCATCAATCGTCTGTTGCTTAAGTTCACCAACTCGCTCTGTAACATAGTTATAGTGTGTGGAATCAAAATTTTCATTTTCGCTATATGAATACAGTTCGCTGAAATAGCGTCCCCACTGATCGCATATTGTCTGTGAGTCCCTGAATACTTGTCCATTAAATTTAAGTTCGGCACCGACATTTGATGTAGAATTTTTCCGTCTGGTATTGACCAGTTTCCAGAAATATCGACTGTCAAGTCCAGCTGCATTATCAATTTCTTCATTTAATGATTTTAAATAGTTTTCAGAACAGTGTCTGTGGTACTGTCTAAAAATGCGTTTAGCTTCTTTGTACTGATTGTATGAAGAAAACGAATTACCACGAGGCCTACCGTGTGCTATCCACATTTTGCGCTTTTCTTGCATAGCTTTGTGTAAGTCCTTAAGTGATTGATCCCAGTAGGGCTTTAGATATTTGATAAATTCTGTAGAGCGAGGTAAGTGATCATCTGATGCAGATTTAACCATACATATCATATCAGAATAAAGAGAGTCAATGTCATTCTCCACCTGGGGGCTATTACTGTTTTGTGATCTACGTAAACATAAAGTATCTAAACAATCACGATATTTGCCAACCTCTTCCTGTTTTACCTTATACCACTTGACCCGGTTTCTGGACACGTCTGATACAGTCTGCTCGGCATGTGGTAATTCAATGTGCATAACAATGGGCCTATGTGTGGAGACATTCAATGCATCATCATCAAGTATTTTACATACGGATATTAAGTCTACTTTCTCAGATTGAATCAGCATATGGTCAATCATTGACGTATACTGACCACAATAAGAAACGAACGTAGACAAACTACCTGTACACATAGTCAGTGTATTTGCTATAGAAAAATTATTTCCTGACACAAATTGGTTTAAAAGATGACTGCGCCTATCATGGCGTTTTAGAAAACGCTGTCCATTGATGTGTGCATTGAAGTCTCCCATAACAACTAGGGTTCCTTTATCGAGATACATACTACATATATCTTGTAATTTAAACATATAGTTTTCAAATTCCTCAATGCAGTGATTTGCTGACGGAAGGTACACTTGAATAACATATAAAAAACAATTTTCTGTAATCTGATATTGCACGCCTATCATACGGTCATCGTCTATGTTTAATAGTGTAACACGTTTGTCTATACTGCGTTTCCAAAATAACGCTACACCACCTTTGCCAACCTTTCTCTTACTAGGTCTCTCTAAGTCAAAATCACTGACAGCTGCATACGTATAAGATTTATGAATAGAATCGAGAAAGTGCAGATTTTTCTTATAGAGCCAGTGCTCTGATACGCCACAAATGTCTATATCAAAACGTTTTAAGGCACTGCTTAGGTAAGAAGCACTTGACATGATACCAGAAGAGTTCCATGTCATGAACTTCATACAGCTAGAAGGAGGAAGGTTATTAAATGTTTGGTGTGCAGGGTCCATTAATATTTTATGAGATACGGAGTATATCTAATAGCTATGACTATTCTCGTAACAATAATCGTCATCCGTCACGTTAAACTGCTCTGGGTAGCTATTATTAATGTACTTATCATTTCTGCGATAACCGTTATCAGAGTCCCTATATCTCTGGCTGCGACTTTGAGTCAAATAGGTATTCTTATACATATTGTTAGTCAACCAAGGTCTGCACTTAACACCACGAGGCCAAAAGCCAGGCTCAGTAATCTTGAGACAATTTTCGGATACCTCCACATTAAGTCTTATAACAGCTCTTTCAGAGCGCTTGCTAGGCCAAATGTGTACCCAAGTCACTATTAAACCCTTGCTTTCTACATACTGAATGAGTTCTTCATGAGTAATCGAAGATCTGAAACCACCTACATAAAATCTTTTGGAACGTCTCCGTACATCCACATGGTTTTGCAACAAATTATAGTCCAGTTCATCTCTATCTGAGCACGTTGCTCGAGTAGCGGCGTGGCTCGATGCACCTGAATCCAATCCATGTGTGCGTGTATGAGCATGTTCTGATCGCGGATATGATACATGAGAATGGGCTCGCCCCAGTTCTGAGCCAGAAGATCGTTGGGTAGCTCCGTTCACACGTGTTGGGATAAAGCTTAGAGGTGTGCTAGGCACATATTGACTGTTGTTCGAAGATCTCAACGATGCTGTACCCTGAATTCGTCCTGCTGAGATAGCATCGGCATAAGTCTTAACACTATGTCCGTGGCTTTCATTCTCCATCCCAGGGTCACGATTTTGATTTACCGTCGGGTCACTGTTGGGTGGAACATGGCTTGATACGGTAAGCTCATTGGACGACAAAGATCCCATACTTTTATCTACACCTGAGTATCTTGTGCTAACTGAGGGGTTATGTCGCTTCGTGGTATTACTAGGCTCCATAGTCAGAGCTGAAGACTCCAAAACGCATTGTTTTTGTTGCTCTCGCGTTATTTCTTTCTCTTTAAATTTTAATCTTGAGAATAGATTAGTCTCATCAGATCTTAATAGAGCAGTGTTATCTGCTTTGTTTACATGCACAGTATGGTACGCCTCACACTCTGAGGCAACCTGTCCAGGGTTATCATTTGAGTCTCTTTTAGTTAAGTCTATACACGTAGGGAATTTGTCACTCTGTAATCGTTTATCAAGACGGTTGACTTTTTTCTCCATTTTACTGAACTTAGCTATACAATCTTCAACCTGCGAAATATTGATTGAAAATACAGGCTCGTCCCTAAGTGATTTGAAGTCTGATTTTATCTGCTTCATTCCCGATTTAATGCAAGCTAATCCATTGGATTTTTCATCCACTATGCGATCGATAGAAAGTGCATTAGCTGATATTAATGATCTAATCTCTTTGAGCTCTGATTCAGCCTCAGTAGTAACACGTTGGATGGAAGCGCGCACTGACTTAAGTTCAGACTGCATTTCAGTTTTAAGCATTTTGTTTTCTTGTTTTAATAACACTATATCAGCCAATGCATCGCTTACACTTTTTTTCAAGTTTTCCAAATCGCTAAAATTATATGCTTGAAACGACGTTTCAGGAGCTTGTGAACTAGATTTCTTACTTCGCGAGACATTGACTACCTCTTTCAAATCGTCCCATTCGGCTCCGTCAAGTACAAGTGAGAGACAATATAGATCTTGTGCTAGCTTATACTCAATGCTGTCTCCAGTTCTGGTCTGTATCCTTTTCTTAAGGGTTGCTCGCAAGCCGTATGGATAACCATCAGTATTTTGAATGCAGTTAAGTATCTCAATTCTAGCATCCTCCAAACGGTCCCTATCAGATAAAGATAGTTTTAATATTTCTGTTATATACAACTCTTTAGGAAGCGTTCTCACGAGGTGTATCAGATTATCAGCGTCCAGTGGATTACACTGTTCATGTTCCGTTTTCGGTTGTGCACCCTGAAATATGGATTCCTGCGTATTTTCCGCATTAATATTCAAGAAGATATCTTCAACATTATCCGCAGTTACATTGAGGGACTGTATATTGGAGACATTCACAAGAGAACCGCCATTATTGGCTAGAAATTCGTCACAAGCTACCTGTTTTAAGTGTGTTATATCATCATCATAATCATCATTTGCTAAGATAACGGGTTTCAAACTGCAAAGCATTGGTGACTCGGCCATTCTTGTATTTATATATGCCTCCACTCCATGACTGCGTACAGGGAACCATAAAACCGTTAGCAGAGATCCAGTATTCCGCGTCAGTCAAGCGTGACGGATCGAGCGACATGACCCGTAAGCCCATTGTTCACTTCCATTTTATACAGAAAAGCCTAATCAGGCCTTTAGGGCATGTTAGTGGGCATATGTACATATAATGTTTACATAGTGAGTTCGTTTGTTAGCAAAGCAGAAACAAAGAGATTCTTCAAATATAATAATTATAATGTCTTAGCTGTCAACAGTCTTTCCACATATAACTTATTCCATATCCATCATATATCTAACACAATTACACATTTATGATAACTTTAAACACACAAATAAAGTCATTTATTGTCTGCGAAGTCAACAACAACATTACTCGGTCACGTGATATTCAACTTCTCAAATTTTGTGTGGTTCATGAGGCTATGAACGGTTGCAAAATTCTAAAGATTCATTAAAGGCTTGCTTTGAAAATGTAAATATATATAGTTTCCCATTTGACTCCGTATATTATGCTTGAAGGTACATGTACAAGAAGTATTTGACTACAATGGCAGCCGCACAAAAGCTGAAGATTGTAATATTTCTCGGATCTACCAGAGAGGGTCGGCTAGGGGAAAGAGTCAGCAAGTTTGTCATGAACTCACTTCAGGAAAAATATGAACTGACATTGTTTGGTAAGTGTATGGGTATATTCGGACAGACAGCTAAATTCGGACAGCGACCTTGTTTTATTCATATTTCAAATATTGGAATAAAAAACAAATTAACTAAACAAACATTGAAAATCCTGATGAGCCGTCTCATCTGGATTTACACTGTTTGCAAATGTGTGTCCGAATTTACCTGATGTCCGAATTTACCCGACTTTACCCTATACAACAACAGGTACGAGGCGAGTTCAATAAGTTCGTAGAACTCTGTGTTTAACTCACAGAAGATGGTTTCAACATTATTTTCAATGTATTCCCCTTTTACTTCAATGCATAAATTTGGCAGCAGTTTATGACTTTGAAATAAAAGTCGTCTGTTTCGTCCCCAAACCAAGCCTCTGTAGCAGCCTTCAGCTCATCGTCCCGAAATAAGGGACTTCATTTCGATGATAATTAATTACTTGGGGCCTGAGGACTGCACTGTATGGCGGGTGATTTAACTGCTCGAACTTGCACTTGTGCAATTCTGGACTTGTGCACAGGGGCATTATCATGCAAAAGAATGACACCAGCGGTTGGCTTTCCCCTTCGTTTTTCTTAAATACCAACCCTTAATTGTTTTAATGCCATTGTGGTAGTATTCTCCAGTAACTGAAGTAAAAGTAGGCTGATAATCTCTCAATTTAATCCCTTTGGAGTCCATAAAAACATGTCCATTACCTAGCTGGCGATGGTTGGGTACGAAATTTCTTAGATGGAGGTGAGCCAGGGTACTTTCATTGCATTGACTCTTTTAGTACATGTACATGTATCCAGGCCCCAGTCGTGAAGCAAAGTTTCATCTCCTGTTACAAGTGTGAAAGTCTTCTAGGAGATGATGCATTTATCAGTTAAGGATCTTTCATGCAAACCAAACATCAATGTGTCTTGATCCACATCTGAATTAAGGTTGAGGTTGGTGCACCGTTAAACCGGTTAAAGCCCTCCAGTAAAATATTTTACTGACCGTTCCAAGGCGGTGCTTCTTTTGTGGATCATTTATGTTATTTCTGTCCTGTTTTGTTATGCACGTCTGTTTGTTGATGCCTTGTGGTCACCTGCTGGGAATGGGCTGACCTCTTGGCTCTTGTTTGTGATGTCTAATTGTGACGTTGTCACTTTCCAATTGGTATCCTGGGTCAGGTGTGGTGCTTGATGATGATCTTGCATGTTCAGGTTTCTGGGTACTCACCTGGCAGATACTTTTGACAATGTGGTCTAAATGTTTATGGATAATAATGTAAACACATTCATTAGAAGTTCGGAAACTTTGCATGCGCGGATCCAGAAAGTTTTTTCAGAGCGCGTTCAATTTTGACAACGTTTTTTTTTTTTAAGTTTGATGGAGGGGAAGAAGAGACCCAAATACCACTATTAGCGGGCCATCAACGTCCCGCCAGGGAATTTAAATGGCGTTTCGCTGGCGGCCCGATGATGGCCCAACATTGAATGCTGGATTGCTAGCTTTAAGATTTTAAGGGGATCCGGACCAGTATTGCTAAGGAACCCTATATTTTTGTAATTGTACAGGGGGCGGAGGGTGTCCGGACACCCTGCCCCCCCTGGATCCGCACATGCTTTGATTCGGCGAACGTTTAGCACTAACCTCTCAACATGGTCGATTATCCTGGCTGATGACATCAACAGGGCATTGGGTCATCTTCTAAGGAGTCTCGCCCCCGTTTAAATTCTGCTAACCACTTTGCCACTGTGGAAATAATTTGGGCTACTATCACCATACACATCAGCCATACACGGTCACCGATGTATTTCTTTGGCGTTTGCGCCGAACTCAGTATTCTGACTTCATGATGTGTATAGGGTTTTTTTTTCAATCACAATTTAAGAGCAAAAATGTACGTGCTGACTGCATGGCTGTTAATATTTAACTGACAAAGGTTTACTCTGCATTTTTTTAAAATCAAATATAAAAAAAGTCTTGAACTGTATAGAAAAATACCGAGTTCTACGAACTTATTGAACTCACCTCTATCTATCTAGGCGATCATATATGATCATTATCTGAGGTGAGTGTTTTAGAATTTTGAAAAAGAAATGTCGTAGCAATGTCTTGCACTTCCCGACTGACTTAATGAAACATTATGGAAAATGACATTGGTCTAAAAGGTAGTTAAGAGTGCGTAACAATTTTTTTTTTATCTTATTAATATGTTGTAGGTACTCAAGAGAACCGTCTCATTGAGACGGTTCTTTTGAGCACCTTAAACATGTTAAAATTATGGGTACCAGTAAGAAAATATTTACAACTGTACGCTGAAACAACTTGTTTATCTAAACCTAAGGCCGCTAACTCATTCATTTCAGATCCTGTAGAGATGCAGTTCCCTATGTTACAGAAACCTCTTCACTTTTATCCCGACAAGACAAAAGCTCCACCAGAGCTCGTGAAAGCTAATGACACATTGAAGGTTGCTGACGCGTTCCTGTTTATTTCCTGCGAGTATAACCACTGTATCCCGCCAGCTTTACTAAACTTGGTGGATCATTTCCCAGGCAGCAGTTTCAGTTGGCGACCGAGTGGATTGATCACATACTCCCCAGGTAAAAACATAATTGAGCCGTGACATGAGATTTCCAACAATATGTTCTGTTCTGTTCTGGTATGTGCGACCTGCAAAGCCTCAGATCAGCCTGGGCATACGCGCAGTCTGATCAGAGCCTTTGCGGGTCACTTGAATATTCTACGAGTGCTAAGCTACTGACTGAACATAATTTGGAGTTTCTAAGCTTAAGAGGAGACTGCATAGACTCGTCTGAGTCTACATTTGTCAAAATGCCACATTGTTGGAAATCACATGTCATGGCTCATATAGAATTATTTTTAAGCAGTCACGTCGTGTTATGGTTGCTCAAAAGAACGTCTCAATAGTACCTTCTCATGGAGACGGTTCTTTGGAGTACCCACAACATATGTTTTGGTTAAGAGATAAGAAAATTAATTTGGTATGTAAAACACCTATGGTCAGCTCTACTAAACTTGGTGGATCATTTCCCAGGCAGCAGCTTCAGTTGGCGACCTAGTGGATTGATCACTTACTCCCCAGGTAAAGATGCGCGGATCCAGAAAATTTTGTCAGAGGGGCTCTAACTTTGACAAGGTTTTTTTTTTTTATGAGGGGTTGGAGGATCCAAATACCACTATAAGCGTGCCATCATCATTTAAATGGCGTTTCGCTTGCATGCTGGTGATAGCCCAACATTGAATGCTGGCTCAGTAGCTTTGTGATTTTTCAGGTGATCTAGACCAGAATGGCTAAGAAACCCTATATTTTTGTGATATTTTTTTTTGGGGTGGGGGGGGGTCCGGACCTTCTGTCCCCCCTCTGGATCCGCACATGGTTAATACATAGAACTGCGAATATTTTCTCAATCACTCAAAACTTATGGTATGGGTGATCAAAAGAACCGTCTCATACATATGTTTTGGTTAAGAGATAAAAATAATTTGGAATTACCCATTTGGATGCATGGAAACCACTTTATCCAGTCAGCTCTAGTAAACTTGGTAGATCTTTTCACAGGTAAATTGTGGCAGCCTTAGTTGGCATAAGAACTCGTACTCCCCTTATTGATAATCTTTATGCCCCTAAAGGAACTGAAATTGCACTGTCCGCCCGTCCCGCTTCGTGCCCGGTGCATATCTCTTAAATTCTTTGAGGTTGGAATGTGTATGCATCTTGGGATGTGGGGGTTTCGCGTACCATTTTCAGGTCACGGTGACCTATACCTCTGGCCTAGTTTTAAGAATAATCGTGTCTGCAGCATATCTCATATTATTTGAGGTAGGAATCCCAAATTTGGTGTGTGGATGCATCTTGAGATGGCAAAGTGTCGCGTACCATCCTTGAGTCACTGTGACGTTGATATCTGACCTAGTTTCTAGAATAGGCATTGAGTCTGGTGCATATCTCCTATATATTCTTTACATACATTATTCGGTTATTGTGTCGTTGTGCCGCGGTCCCTGCGCACGAGGCATATATAGCACGCACGGCACACCCACTTTTATGCACCCACTTTGGCTTCAAAAAATGAATTCGGGCTGTATCCCGCCCTTATCCTACGCCTATCTGCGTTAAGTAAAGGTGTGGGGCATTAATTAGGTTGAATTTTGGAAATGCTCTAAAACAGGTTTCATTCTTGTGGGGATTGGCGTGACAATTTCGTCTACACAGTGTCACCCCCACTGTTCCTGAAAGTGTAAGTTTTTATTCCGCCTGGAAGGGCAAGGAGTTTTGTTATTATTTGTTTATGTTTTCCGCTTTGAGGTAGGAATTCTAATATATACTATAATGCATTCAGTGTTTACTGTCGTGAGTTGGCTCCCGGTATTGTTTGTTTAACAGATGACAGGGCCCAGGGCGACGACAGTAAACATTGGGCTAACAGTAGTATACTAAGGGTTAATAAGGTTAAGCACTCAACAACAAAAGCTTGCAAAATTACCAAAAGGCATTATCTGGAATTATGGGTGAATTCACCTTTCCTAAAAACCACGCCAATTTTAACTTTTTGTTTACTAGTGTCATATGTTGATAACATTTGAAAAGAGTTTGACACTCTGATAGTGCTCCTGAAAGAATTTGTTGAAAACAAATAATTTTGAAAACTGTCAGCAGACGACAACAAAAGTATGTATAATTACCTGGCATGCAAAGAGTTAACTGGATCTATGGGTTAATAGCTAGACGTCACGTTTCCGAACCATGTCCAGGGCCCGGTCCAGGGGCAGACTTGATTTAGCTGTTCTCTTTACTCCTTCCACTCCGAACAGGCAGAACAGAAATCAAGTGCGCTGGAACACCTGTGCTGGCGTACGCGGAGTACTCATTCTTCCAAGGTGGTGCAGACAGAACAGCCACGTGACCTGTTCCAAAATAAAATGGCGGAGCACTGCCTACACTGTACTGAGATATTTTTCAGTCTTTGTCGATAGGTTCTGATAATTAATCATATCGAAAAAATATTGTCATTAGTAAAAGGGATTGAAAACACATGTATTTTGTCATTCTTTTTCTTCTTCTTGGCAATCGAATTGTGTTATTTTTTCACAATTCAAACAGTAATCGCTTGATTTACTCCGGAGTACTCCAAAGTGCCCAGTTTTGCTTGTTTTAGATGACTGTTCTGGCGTACTCCGCGTACTGTAAAATTGCTAAATCAAGTCCGCCCCAGATTGTCACTCAAGTCACCTGATAGTGTATAACAGCCCAATCCGACATAGCATGTGACTACTCCCACAATCAAAATCGCACAATATTGCTCAATCTCCCACAAATAATCCGAGTTAGTGGATTCAACTCTTTGCATGCTGGGTAATTTTTCATGCTTTATGTCGTCTGCAAATTTTTTTAAATCTTATTTTTCGAAAATACCATCAGTGTCAAGTAATTCGGACATTTTGTCGGACCTGATCTAGGTCCAAACTATTTGCAAAGGTTATTAGCAGACAACACTACTGTCGTGCCAACCAAGAGTGACAGTGACGTAATACGTTGTTTTCAATTGCTAAGTAAAACATTAACTTGTGTTGTTTGTCAAAATTGACCCGAGACATATGAATATTCAATGACCTTTTACTCAGTCTTCGTGAATCTTCGTAAAAAGTGCGCTTTAGATTGTTGTAGAATTACTAATCCGATTGAAATTAATCGCAATTCCCCGATAGCCTAGTGGATAATCTAGTGTTTTTAGCACTCAAAAGAAGTGGGTTCGAGTCCAGTAGCATTTAAGTATTTTTTTCGATTTGCTGGTTTCTTTTGTCTTTATTCTTGATTTTGTGCACAACTGGATACATTTATTTGAATTTGGCATGCGTTTATGTAACAAATACAGCACCGTGAATAATTTCAATAAGCCTTCAAGTGATTAATTGCTTGCACGCTGAATATTTTTTAGACTTTTGTTATCATCTGCTGAGTTTTAATCAAAATTAACTTTTTCAAATAGTCTTACAGGAACACTATCAGAGTGTCAAATGGTCTGTATCCAGATCAGAACCGACGTTCTGTTGGTACTGAACTGGGCCAAAACTATTTGCAAATAATTTCAGCTGACAAGGAAAGAGTCGAGGACTTAGGGAATAATGAATCCGAAAGTGGCTAAATACAAATGCAAGATGTAAAGCTCACCACAAAATGACGTAAAATATACGAACAGTATTAACTTAAAAAAGAAAGCAAGTTGACAATTATAAAAAAAATCCTTCCAAGTTTCGATCCAGGGGCCAATTTCATCAACGAGTTTATGACGTGTTTTTGTCTTAAAACATCGCACGAAGTTCGTACGTTAAAAATCGGGTTTCATCAAATTATTGAACTCTGCGAACTTCTTACTATTTGTCGTATATTTAAGACACATATTAAGGTGTCGCAGCTGACATCTTTGTCTTAAATATTACTAACTTACTACTTAGCTACCAAGGCTGCTGCATTTCACAAAAAAAGAGCAAAAAATCGACAAAGGTTTAAATGCCTTGAAAGTACTGCAATCAAGACCACCCTATACATACTATATGGTTTAGCAAAACGAGAAAATAAGAGCACCTTTCCTTGGTGCTTATGAGTTTTTTTTATTTATCCAAGTAACCTCTCCCACCCCTTCCGCTTACACGCTGTAAACTGTCACCAATTGATTTGCCTATGGCCATCGCCAGAAGCTGAATTTATGCATAACCATCACTTCTATGGGAAGGGACCAACACGATATTTTGTACTTTTTCACGTGTCACCATTGCTTAATCATCCTAATGTACACATTCAAATGTACGGGTTTGACATGACTGCCAGGGGCGACAAGGATGGGCTCGAGGGGGCTTTCGTCAAACAACCATACGTTCTACATTCGATAAAGTTTCAAAACGTAAGTCTTTGTATGAGTATGTATATGTGGGAGCTGTTCACAAGAGTTTTCAGTAGAACTTTACATTCTCAATGAAGGGACATACATCCGGGTTAGCACAATCTCAGTCCCAACCGTATTACAAGCTACATTCTAGATTTTCGAAAACTTCGACTTGTTATCCCCATTTTGTGGGACGTTGGCAAACAGTACAGATCCAGATCCGACGCCACATAACCAAGGTGGCGTCGGATCAGGTTCTCCGCTGTTGTTCGCTATAAATTTGAATAAAAAACAACACCAAAAACAACACCCCAAAAGTGGTTATGAGCTCGTCCAAAGGATTAAAATGGGAAACTCAATTCGACATGTATGGGTAAACATAAAGTGTGAAAACAGTAATTTTCGGGACACAGTTTCATGAAACATAACATGTACCATTTTTGTTATGAATACAATATGATCTATCTCTTTTATGTTCAAATGATAATAGTATGTCCCGCTTTAGGGATCTGTAATTGAGCATTTCATCAATCAAGCAAATAGAAGTTACTTCGATATTCGATATTCAAATTGAGAAGTTAGTTCGATATTCGAGATTCAAGATTCAAATTGAGAAGTTAGTTCGATATTCGATTTTCGAGATTCAATTTAGTTATTCGGACTGTAACTATTTTTCATGCTATTATGCTCAAAACCCTTCCTTGGCATCCAGAAAATTACCGCATACCAAGTGTTCAATATCAAAACTGTCTTTAATGCGCGATTTTGAATATCAAATTACAAATTCGATATTCGTAATTCGATATTCAAACTACCGCTGTTTTTCATCTTATTAGGGTCAAAAACCTTCTTTGGCATTCGGAAAGTTACCGAATATCACGTTTGTAATATCAAAACTAACTTTAAATGCACGATTTTGAATATCGAAGTACCAACCGATATTCGATATTCGAAATGCCGCTGTTTTTCATCTAATTAGGGCCAAAAACATTCTTTAGCATTTGGAAAGTTACCGAATATTAAGATTTTAATATCAAAACTAACTTTTAATGCACGATTTTGAATATCAAATTACCAATGCAATATTCGTAATTCGATATTCGAACGGCCGCATATATTTATGGAAACCTATAGAACATGTGATTTTCCAAGGGGATGGAGATCCGGACCCCTGCCTTCATTCGGATCCGCACATGCTTCTTTTTTAAAACTTTCTTCACATACCTACGCATTTTCCATTCTGCGTTAAACCACTTTACACGCCTTTATGAAGTCCGCACGTGACCAATCACATGATATTTGGAGACTGGAGTTAGGCAAAGTTAAAAATACGACGTTTTTAGTGAAACGCAAATTTTTGTTCTTACGAACAATTTAAGATGTTTTGATGAAACTGACGTACGCACTTCTCAGAAAACAACGTACGCACAATTTAAGATATATCGTACGAACTTTATTGATGAAATTGGCCCCAGGTATGCTTGATTTGTAAGTAGTCAACTAACCACTAGGCTATCACACCATTTGCATTAACGAATTGACATTATCTTCATATTCTCTGTAAAAGCGTGACCAATGTCGGAGTACTCCACGAAAACGCACGAATATCACGAAGATTTTGGCGAAAAATAATCACTCTAAGGTCAATTTTGGTAGACTATACACTCCACTTGAGCTAATGCGAATCGATAGATCACTTGAGTATGTATACATAAGTGATCTATCGATTCTAAGTCCCTGATAACTTTGTAAACAAAACATGACGTAACTGTCACTCTTGGCTGGCAGGACAGTAGTTGCCAATATGTGAATTACCTCTCCTTTTGTTTCAGGTATCTATGGTGGTATGAGAAGTGCCATGCAGCTGAGAGCGTTGACGGGGGAGTTAGGATGTATCAGTGTGTGGGTTTATTATCTCCCCTTTTGTTTCAGGTATCTATGGTGGTATGAGAAGTGCCATGCAGCTGAGAGCGTTGACGGGGGAGATAGGCTGTAGCAGTATGTGTGTTTATTATCTCCCCTTTTGTTTCAGGTATCTATGGTGGTATGAGAAGTGCCATGCAGCTGAGAGCGTTGACGGGGGAGATAGGATGTATCAGTGTGTGGGTTTATTATCTCCCCTTTTGTTTCAGGTATCTATGGTGGTATGAGAAGTGCCATGCAGCTGAGAGCGCTGACGGGGGAGATAGGATGTATCAGTGTGTGGGTTTATTATCTCCCCTTTTGTTTCAGGTATCTATGGTGGTATGAGAAGTGCAATGTAGCTGAGAGGGTTGACAGGGGAGATAGGCTGTATCAGTTTCTTAACTGGACATGATGTTTTAATTATCTCCCCTTTTGTTTCAGCTTGACAGGGGAAATAGAATGTATCAGTGTGTGGGTTTATTATCTCCCCTTTTGTTTCAGGTATCTATGGTGGTATGAGAAGTGCAATGCAGCTGAGAGGGTTGACAGGGGAGATAGGCTGTATCAGTTTCTTAACTGGACATGATGTTTTAATTATCTCCCCTTTTGTTTCAGCTTGACAGGGGAAATAGAATGTATCAGTATGTGTGTTTATTATCTCCCCTTTTGTTTCAGGTATCTATGGTGGTATGAGAAGCGCCATGCAGCTGAGAGCGTTGACGGGGGAGATAGGATGTATCAGCGTGTCTAATATATTCGGAATACCTCAGGTGCATCAGAGTATTGATGAGAACGGTAAACCTCTCAACGATCACATGGCATCGGGGCTCCAGAAACTTATGGTTCAACTAGACTGGAACGCTAAGGCTATGAAATATATGAGGGAAATGGAAGGGATCCCTAAATAAATAGTTTATGTTAGGTCAAATATAAAAATAAGTGTGTTTGTGGTAACGGATATGACAATTTTTGTTAGGGTAGGTAATATTTTTATCTGACAAAATAATAATTTTATGCATTTTGAAAGGCATTTTGCCTTTCAAAATGCATATGATTATATTTTTTTTCCAGAAAACCTGAAAATAAATCTAGATAGGGCGGGGTTATCCTAAACACAGATGTTTTTTATTTGGCCTCATTGTAAAATTATGGATTGTCAGCCTTTATGTGGAGATAATCCACGAACCTTAGTTAGTGGATTATCTCCTATACAGGTGAACAGCCATTTTGCATTTGTCGTTTTATACCACCCACAAAGGTTGAGACCTTGCATGATACGAGATATTTCATGATAAAATTGACAATGGTTTCAGGGGCAGATCCAGGATTTCTTGAAAGGGGGGTCACATGTATACAGGTGTGGGGGTTGGCTTTGCTGATTTTATCTAATTTTTTAAATATCCCATGATAATGAAATTATTTGGTCCCACTGAGACCAAATTATTTCATTCTCATAGGATATTTAAAAACAGGGGGCGTGGAGGGGGGTACCAGAGAACCCCCTGAACACCCTCTGGATCTGCCACTGGGATTTATAAAAATGTTAAGTGTATTGCCCCTAGATTTGTCCCCCCTTTATCCAACAAATGTGAGGTTTTATCATCCGTATTTTTCTAGTTCCAAAGGTCCAGATAAGGGAAATTTTAAACAACAAAAAATCAGTAAATTCTTATCCATAAGTTTAAAAATTGTTCCCTATTTGAGATGGTTCTTCTGAATATCCACAGCAAAAATATGGGTGAGACATATGAAAAATATATTTTTTCATTATCCCCCCTTATCTTGAGACTTGGATTCTGTTCATTTGTTTATGTTGAGTTTTAGCAGAATAAGGCCTTCTGATAAGAGTTGATAATTGAAAATTATTTTAATTATTTCTTAAGCAAAATATATGTTTTGGGTGCTCAAAAGAACCGTCTCCATGAGACGGTTCTTTTGAGCTCCAATACCACATGCTTCAAATGATGGGTGAGACAAAAATTTCACTTTTACACTCAAAAAGTTTTCATATCTGGACCTGATGCATTTGCTACCATGAGGGCTCTAACGAATCTACACTTAAGTAAAGTCTTGCCAGAGCATTCACTTTTTGTGCATATAAATACAGAAGGAAATGAAGGCTCAGATCAAAACGATTTCCATGCTATAAATGGATGAACGTTTAAGGAATAGTCTTACATTTTTGTTAATAACAAGTCCTGTATCTTTTAATGTGTATGTTCAATATGTAGTTCTAATTAGGTGTATACTGTGAGCTATGAAAGTTTGAGGTTCTACAGTCTCTTGCTATAAGGCCAAATAAAAATATACATGTGTTTAGGGTAACCAGACCCTACCTAAATTTGAAATTAAAACCTAAATTTAATCTAAAAAATCAAGATTTTTTTTTCAGGTTTTTTGGTAAAAAATATAATTTTATGCATTTTCAAAGGCAAAATTGCCTTTCAAAATGCATAAAATTGCATT
The DNA here is from genome assembly GCA_964019695.1 of Loripinus fragilis. NCBI lineage: Eukaryota > Metazoa > Mollusca > Bivalvia > Lucinida > Lucinidae > Loripinus > Loripinus fragilis. Next base: position 21,490,717 of record OZ026528.1, read on the forward strand.
TTTTGAGAAAAAAAAAATGAAAAAAATATGTGTGCCTACCCTAGCTAAAATTTTCAGACCGGTTACCCGAAACACACTTATCTTTTTATTTGGCCTAAATATTTTTTGTCTTCTCAGCAGTTCAGGAACAACTGTATATAGTAAGAGTTTATATACACTTACTGTATATTAATAAAACATAACAATTTTTCACTGGACGCCAACAACAACTATACAACAGCAACATGTTAACACTTTTCTCGCCAGTCATGACTTGCGATGTCTGTTTCTCTCATCCACTTATGCAGCTTATATTGCAAACAATATGGTCCCAGATCAGACTACTAAGGAGGTAGTCTGATCAGAGTTTATAGTGTTTGCTCCCATATTAAAAATCTAGTCTGAAGTGCACTTGAATATATGCACCATACATAGTATGCATACATTTTCAGGACAAGAAATGTTGGTAGGATAAGGGCTGCATTTTACCCGTCTCAACTTAACTGAAAAATTGTCGACTTGAAGGTAAAGACTCAAATCAAACAAAAATCAAGTGATTTCAGCATGTGCTGTCATTGGTTTAGCCGCGGCATGTGATTTCAAACAATTGTGGCATTTTGACAAGTGCAGACCCAGACGAGACTGTGCAGCCTCCTTTAAGCTAAGAAACTCCAAATGATGTTCAGTCAGTAGCATAACAGTAGAATATTCAAGTCTGATTAGAGTGCGCATATGAGCAGGCTGATCTGAGGCTTTGTTGGTCGCACAAACCACATTGTTGTAAATCTCATGTCACGGCTCACTATTGTACATACCTAATCATTTGCTTCATCACCAGGTAAGGCCAAAAAAAAAAAAGAATAAGTGTGTTTCGGGTAACGGGTCTGAAAATTTTAGATAGGGTAGGCACACATTAATTTTTTCTGGAAAAATAAAACTTTATGCATTTTCAAAATATCTGTAATATTTTAGGTTTTGCCAGTAAATTTAGGTAGGGTCGGGTTACCCAAAAGTTAAAACACAGGTGTTTTTTTATTTGGCCTAACATTCAATTCAGCCTTCTAAACTACAGTGACTTTTTGCATGTAGCAAATTAAGCAATTATACATTTCAGATACAAATAACAAAGGTGCTGATCAGACCGCGTGTATGCCAGTCTGTTCAACCCCTGTGTTGTTCTCATGCATCAAAATCACGGTTTAATCTGTCGTAGGCCTAGCTCTCAATACTGAAAATTCAGAAATTTTCTCGAGGGTTTTATTTAAATGCAAATCCTTGTTATAATGAGGTGTGTTATAAAGGGACTGCGCTGTCATAAGATGTATGGACCATGTTATAAGTGAAGCATGTTATAAAGGAACAATTTAACAAAGGTATTATAGATAAATGACGATCTTATTAACATTTTCCTATAATTCCTTTTTTCGAAATTCCTATCCATGGTAATACAATGACCTAGTAATATCCAACTCCATGTTATAATGAGGTACGTTATAAAACGGCTGCATATTATAAGATGTATGGACATTGTTATATAAGTGAAGCATGTTATTGATGAACAATTTAACAAAGGAATTATAGGAAAATGACCATTTGATGGTCATTTTCCTATAATTCCTTTGTGAAATTCCATGGTAATACAATGACCTAGTTATATCCAAATCCTGGTTATGGTGAAGTGTGTTTTAAAGCGACTGCACTGTAATAAAATGTATGGACCATGTTATAAGTGAAGCATGTTATAAAGGAACAATTTAACAAAGGAATTACATGTACATGAAAATGACCATTTTCATGGCCAATTTCCTATAGTTCTTTTGTGAAATTCCATGTTAATACAATGACCACGTTATATCTAAAGTGTTGTTATAATGGGGTGTGTTATAAAGGGACTGAACTGCAAAAAGATGCATTATAATCAAAATGTAAATATAAGAGGTACGTTTTGTTTTTCTGGGGTTCATGGAGCTATCAACGACACAGGCTTAGCTCAATGAGAACTCAACTCCTGTCGGACATAGCTTCACTTTGAACTGAACCTATGGCATTAAAACTTTCATGAACATCGGAGAAGCAAAATGTATTTTCCATAGGTTAACCACATCATATAGGCGGCAATCGAAAACGTTAATACTACTGACAAGGGTAGATAAAAAATCCTTGGAAACAGAGTTTTCGATTGTCATTTGTCGCCAGACTGGCGACAAATGGCAATCAAAAACACTGCTTCTATCAATTTTTTTATCAGTGTTTGTCAATAATGTTAAGAGTGATTTTGATTGCGGCCTATCCCGTGTGTTAACTGTAATCACACTGGTAAATGTATGCCTAAAGAACTATAGAATTAGATCATTTTTAAGTCTTTGGCTTGCACTTGGCGATTTATGTAAGCATTTAGGAAAAGATTCGAGTACCGATCTTCCAGATCGGTACTCGAATCTATTCCTAAATGCTTACATAAATCGCCATTCACATACTGAATACTTAAAAATGATTTAAGTCTATAGTCCTTTAGGCATACGGCATGTTTTTCTATATAGTATTAACACCAATATATGCCACTTCCTGTCTATGTAGTACCGGCAATACGCGTAAATACCACTTAATCGACGTATACATTTACCAGCGTGGTAATACAAGGGATATTTCTAAAATTATATGGTGATGTTTGCAAAAAAGTATCGTCATGATTCTTATGGGTGCTGTTTACATTCATCTCTTTGTATGTTGTGTAATTTTTCATGTTTTTCATGTTGTCTGCTGCGTTTTTTCAAAACTGACTTTTTTTTTGAAAAAAAAATCAAGAGAACCATCAGAGTATTAAAGGGCTACATTTGGATTTTGACGTACGGTCAATCCTGATCTGTGTCCAAACTTTTTGCAAAGGTTATCAGCAGACAACAAAAGTTGCTACTAGTAAGGAGAGAGTTAAAACCTTTTCCAATGTAGACAATAAATGAGCCATGACACATGATTTCCAACAAGGTGGCATTTTGTGTAGTGTAGGCTCAGATGAGCTTGTGCAGCCTAATATTAAACTTAGGAACTGAAAATGATATTCGGTCAGCAGCTCATCAGTCATAGAATATTCAAGCGACTACCAAAGGCTCTGGTCAGACTGCACGTATGTGCAGGCTGATCTGAGGCTTTGCTGGTCGCACAGACCATATTTTTGGAAATCTCATGTTGCGGCTCAAATGTTGTCTGCTGTGTCATCTGCTGCTGTTCTTCAGGTGATTTAATTGCAAACGGTATGGACCATCCGGAGCAGGTTGGTCAAGGTTTTCAGTGTTTGCTTCATAATTGACATAGTCTGTAGTGCATGTAAGCAATCAGACAAAATAAGTAGTCTTATAATTCAAGGACAAAGGTATTGTCAGCTTAAAGGCTACATCATTGTTCTATTAATAGCATTATTATTATACATGTAGATCTGAAACCTGCAGCAATTTGTTATTTTTTTCTATACATTAAAATTAGTTTATTTGTTGGTGGAGTTTATTTGATCAATACCCTGCAATATATACTGAACAATATGTGAATTTAATATCTGATTTCTCTCGAGACATTGATTTTTATAATGTGTCTTTAGGCTCCCAGATACGAGCGTGTTACTGAAAATTATTATATTATTATAATCAACCAAAACATATGTTGTGAAAATCGCCTCAATGAGATGTTTTTTTGGAGCACCCGAAACACATGTTTAAACCGATGGAAAAGAAAATAATCACAATTTTTACGCGTAAAACATTTGCACAAATGGCCCTATGGTCTTGTGTGTCTGCATAGGAAGTAAATAAAATCGGTGGCTATGTTTGAACTCAGGAGGAGTCAAATTTTCAAAAACAATATTTTGAGATGTGCTTAATTTGGCATTAACTTTGCTTAAGTGATGAGCCAAGATGCATGAACCATTTTCTTGACTTTAATCAGACACTATCACTAAACCGTTTAAATAACACAAACGTCTGTGATGAGCTTGGCTTGGAATACTGCACTAAAGTCTTTAGTCCATGTAAAACATACTTTCGCCCAATGCCAGGGGGCGGATCCAGGAATTTATTCATATGTATAAAAGTGTGGGTTTATCTTATTTTCCTTAAATATCCCATGACAATGCAATAATTTGGTCTCACTGAGACCAAATTATTGCATTTTCATAGGATATTTGAATATGGGGGCGGGGACAGGGTTCAAGTGGACCCCCTCTGGAACCCCCACTGAATGCATTGAAGATTCATGGACAAAGAAAAGTGGTATGTAGGCAGCGGATCAAATCCAACCAATATCAACTTCATATGACAGAGAAGCCTTCCCTGTCCGAAGAGATACAAATAAGATCCATAACTAAACTCATTGAAATGGGTCAGATTATTAACCCATTTATGGCTAATGGGATGTCCTACCCTTATCAATGGGATCAGTCCATTTCCGTTTGAAGGGTTGCTGAGTGTCTTTTTCATATTTTATTCAAATTTTAATAGAACCTTCTGTAGGCAAATATCGGAGAGCCTGATCAAACAGCGCATTCTGCGACGTCTGATCTGGTTCCGCACTGTTTGCCGATGTTCCACAAAGAGTAAACTAGGATTTAATTGGCTAATAGGTAAAGAAATGCCCCATTTGCAAAGGCGATAATTCTATTCAGAGAGATAAAAACAATGAAAGCTGCATGTCTTGCCAGCAATAGAAAAACCTAACGATGTTCGAAGATATCTTTTTATAGTTAAAATCTTTCTGATAATGTATGGAACGTTTCTTTCTTTGTTCAGAATAAATAATGTGACATCAAATGTTGCAAGTTCAGACCCCCGTCTATCCATACATTAGCTTGTTTGTTTGTCTTTTACATTGACTTTTTGTATAATGGAAGCTCCTAAACTGGTACTTTGGCAAACAGTGATGATCCAGATGAAATGCCACATAATGCATCATTTCATCAGGGTCAGTATTGTTTGCTAATGAAAAATCGATCTTCAGAGAAAAACAAATTTTAGCTCACCAGAGGCGAATGCTCAGGGTGAGCTTATAGTATGGGACTCGAGCCGGCGTCCGTCCGTCCACACTTTCAAACATGAATATCTCTAAGACCATCTGGCCGTAATCATATATCATCTGGAGCATCATTTGGGTTGGGGATTGACTGCATTAGGTTTTGGGCTAGATCGGATCAGAACCCTGGTTTTCATGGAAACAAATAGCTCCCATAGGGTTATAATGGGGGAAAGCATTGTGACCACTCTAGCTCCTTCATTTTTGATTGGTTCTTCTTTATTCTTGCAGGTAACGAGGACAACCATAAAATCTTGAATGGGCTCGAAATTGGGCAGTATAAGTTAGCTGTCCTTGAGAGTTTGGGAAAATCCCATAAACTTATAATGGGAGAAACGTTGTTACCAATCTAGGGCCTTCGTATTCCAATGGATCTTCTTCATTTGTTGCAGGTAACAAGGTCAACCATAAAAGTTTGGATGGGTTTAAATTTCGGCAAGATTCCATCACTGACTTCGGAGTCAGCTGCCATTGAGCGTCTGCAAAATCAACGAATAATGTGGCCACTCTAGCGCCTTCATTTTTGATTGGATCTTCTTCATTCTTGCAGGCAACAAGGACACTCATAAAATCTCAGATGGGTTCGAAACTTGGCAGGATCCGATCGGGACTTATGAGTTACCTGCCCTTGAGCGTCTGAAAAACCCCCATAGACTTACAATGGGAGAAATTATGTGACCTCTCTAGTGCTTTCAATTTTGAATGGATCTTCTTTTTTTTTTATTTTATTTTTTAATCTCCCCGTAACATGATGTGCAGAGGGTCGGGGAGGGCCATCCTTCTGTTCACATCTTACAAAAATTTTAAACAGTTTTATGTTATTCGTTCTCACGCCTTTCATTCTTCAGTGTATGTACATATATGTATATTAATACGGTATGAGTAATATTAAAATTGAGCCACAGCATGTTGACATTTTTGCAACTGCAGACCCGGACGAGCCCCCGCAGCCCCCCTTTAAGCTTTGAAACTGCAAATGGTGTTCAATCAGTAGCTTAACAATCATAGAATACTCAAAGCAACCAGCAATGGCTCCGATCAGACCGCACATATGCGCAGGCTGATCTGAGGCGTTGCTGGTCACACATGAATGAAAATTGGTGGATAATGTTGTGACCACTCTAGCGCCCTCATTTTTGATTGAATCTTTTTCATTCTTGCAGGTAACAAGGTCAACCATAAAAGCTTAGATGGGTTCGAAATTCGGCCAGATCAGACCTTGGACTGTGTAGTTAGATGCCCTTAAGCGTCTTAAAAATCCCCATAGACTTATAATGGGGAGAAATGTTGTGACCACTCTAGTGCTTTCATTTTTGAATAGATCATATTCATTCTTGCAGATAAGTTATAGAGACAACTATAAGAGCTTGGATGAGTTTGAATTCCGTCAAGATCCCATCACCTATTTTGGAGTTAGCTGCCCTTGAGCATCTTAAAAATTGATAAATAATGTTGTGACCACTCTAGCGCCTTCATTTTTGATTGTCACTCTTTTTCCGTCGGTGTCATCGGTGGCGTCACACTTTTGGTTTCCGATCAATAACTTTCGTAGGGATGCATCAATTTCATTCAAAATTTACAGAAGGGTTCAGCATCATTAAATACCGGTCAATTTTGAATCATCGGCAAAAGTTTGACTGAGTTATGGCCCTTTTGTACACGCCCGTTTTGAAACAAAACCCATCGTATTATGGCATGCCGCTGTGTCGTCCGTCCATTCGTAAACAGTTTTCAAGATAGCTTCAAGATATTTTATGGAAATGTATATTAGGTCAAGACAAAGTGTCCCACACAGGAAAGATTGTTCCCCCTTTCTTAGTTTCTGAGTAATGCCCCTTTGAAACTCGTAAAAAAATATTGTACGCGCCATAACTCAGTAAACGTTATATATATATATATATATATATATATATATATATATATATATATATATATATATATATATATATATATATATATATATATATATATATATATATATATATATATATATATATATATATATATCTTCATGAAACTTAAAAGGACTGTGTATCAGGTCAAGACGATGTCTCGCATATACTTATGGCTACTTTCCGTTACAGAGTTATGGCCCTTTGATTGTTTTGATGTTATTTTATGTAATTTTCATTCTTGTACACGCCACAACTCTGTTACTGTTTGAGATATCTTCATGAAATTTATAGGAATGTGAATTAGGCAAAGATAATGTGTCGCGTACAAGAATGATTGGTGCCCCTTTATTAGTTTCTGAGTAATGCCCCTTTGATTTTTTAACATTTTCCCTAAACGTCTTGTACGCCCCATAAATCAGTAACCGTTTGGGATATCTTCATGAAACTTTATAGGAATGTTTATAATTTCAAGACGATGTGTCGTGTGCAATTACGGTTGCTTTCGCTTTCTTTGTTACAGAGTTATGTTCCTTCTGTTTTTATGCTTATTTTGTGGGATTTACAATCTTGTTCACCCCATAACTCACTCACTGTTCACATTTTCATGATGTGAATAAGGTAAAAACGATATGTCGCATGCAAAAAAGGTTGTTCCCCCTAGTTATGCTTCTTTGATTGTAACCGTTATATGTCTTCATGAAACTTTATAGGAAAGTTTAATAGGTCAAGAAGACGTGTCACATACAATTATGATTACTTTGCATTATTTTGTTTCAGAGTAATGGTCCTGTGGTTGTTTTTTGATGTTGCTTATTTTGTGTAATTTTCATTCTTGTACACCCATAACTCGGTTATCGTTTGGGATATCTTCATGAAATTTTATAGTAATGTGTATTCGGAAAAGACAATGTGTCGCCTGCAAGAATGATTGCCCCCCCCCCCATATTGAGTTTCGATGTTATGCTCCTTTGATTATGTTTTCTATTTGTTTTCATTTTTGTACGCCCCATAACTCAGTAACCATTTGAGAAATCTCCCTAAAAGTTTATACTTGTGTGTTTAAGGTCAAGATGACGTGTCGCTTACAATTATGGTTGATTTCTGTTTCAGGGTTATGGCCCGCTGTGTTTTTATGCTTTTTTGTATAATTTACGTTCTTGTACGTGCCACACTCACTCAGAATTTAGTCAGGACGATTTGTCAGGCACAAGAATGAATATTCCTCCTTTCTAAATTTGAAGTGATGCCCCCACTGCCTTAGCAAACGGGCGTATATTGCGCCGCATTTAAAGGGATGTATCAATTTATTTCAAAAGTTTACAGAAAGGTTAAGCATCATTAAATACAGGTCAATATAGAATTTTGAATTATTGGCATAATTTTGACCGAGTTATGGCCCTATATTGCCTTTTATGCGTAATGAACTTCGCATTTCCCTAAAGCTATTATATTAGAAAACTTCTTACTATAGGCCATGATTGCCCATTACCTGTAGATAAGCATGGCAGTGACAAAAAGTTACCCCCCCCCCTTAAGCGGGGTCAAAAGTAAAATATATTTAATTTTCGCAACAACTAAGTCTGTTGTCAATATATTTTTTACCGAAATTTTCATGCATATAGAGGTACAATAGATATGAAATACATCAAACGTGATTTGAGTTCAAAGGCCTAGGTCCGATCCCCTGGGTGGACCTAAGGGATGGGGCGGATGAAAAAGTTCAACTTTTCAAAATATGGTCATGTTGCATATCAAATTAAAGAGAATGGAGCATACAACACCATACAAACACATATTCTGTCCTTACACACACCATCGGCCCCTTTGGGTTGGGAGCAAAGGGTCATTTTTTCTGAAAATAGTCATGTTGCATATCATATTAAATGGAATGGGGCATAGAGCACAACGCACGCACATATCCTGTTCTTGCACACACCCTCCGCCCCTGAGATGGGCTCAAAACTTTTATTTTACTAAAAGTCATGTTCCATATCAAAATAATGTTAATTTAGCATAGAGCACCATCCAAGCGCATGTTCTGTACTAACACACACCCTTGGCCCCTGGGGTGGGGTCAACTTTTTTTCTGAATGTTGTCTTTATATTTAAATGGAAAGAGGTACAGACCAACATAGAGACACACACTTTGACCTTAATACATACACTCTTGACCTCTGGGTCAGGTTGAAAGGTCAGGTATTGAAATTGTACAGATAAGCATATTTTTTCATTGAACTAAGCACTAAAATAGTTGACAGGCTTTTAATTATGATCTGTATGATACCTTATAATACAGATAACTTAAAATAGGGGTTGGAGAAATGGGATTTATGTTTTGTAATTTACACGTTTCTCAAAACTGACCATTCCTCACACCTTGGATAAAAAAATGATGAATTTGCCTTGACTTCGGTTTTGGACTCTCTGAATTCTAGTTTCAACAAGACAGATTCGTCGAATTTATATCCCTCCTGGACGAAGGGTTACTTAAAGCTGCATAGTCTGTAACTTTTGATCTTCTAATTTTAAAAATAATGTTTTTATTTTTTAAGAACACAGTAAAAATACTCAAATACAGGTAAACATTTTACCATTTTTGTAAATCTTTACAAGTTATCACTATCAAAACAACTGCATTTATATAAAAATTCAACGGTCTAGAATTATTGGAGGGACGCAAATAATTACCAACAAGAGAAATAAACACCTATTTAATAAGATAATTCACTTTTACATGCAGTTTTCAGCTCTACTGAACATTTTTATAGTGAAACCATAGCTTAATTCTACTTTTACAAATGATTTAAAAAGAAAATATTTTTTTTCGAAAAATGTTCATAGTTACAGAGTATGCAGCTTTAAGAGAAACGTAAATCACAAAACAAATCCCATGTATCTAGACCTTAAGTTCACATTGGATATCATTCTGATCATAACAAAAGCATGCCAAGTATGTATTAGTGCTTTAATAGATTAATAATATATATACATGTACTTATTTGCACAATTTCAATATCTCACCTTTCAACCCAACCCCAGAGGTCAGGAGTGTGTGTAATGTTTTAGCTTGCATGTTGGTCTGCACTTCTTTCACTTTAATTTGATATGCGACATTCCACTTGATATCTGACATTGTGACCCAACGCCAGGGGTTGAGGATGTGTGTAAGGACAGATAATTGCTTTCATGGTGCTCTATGCTCAATCCCTTTAATTTGATATGTAAGATGAATACTTTCAAGAAATCTATGTTCTGACCTTTTGACCCACCCCGAGGTCCAGGGTGTGTCTGTTTGCAAAATATTTACTACCATGTTTCTGCATGCGTCTTCAGCTTTAATTTGATATGCAACATGACCATATGCTGAAAAAGTTCAATTTTGGCCTTGGTCCAGCCCCTAACATGGGTGGGCATCAGCGGAACTGCCGAAATCACGTTAACGTGATTTGTTCCTTCGTCACATCCGGGACCTTTCACGGTAGTGGCATCGTCACGGAAAAGCCAAACAAAGGTTAGTTATCTCGCTTGTTTTGATTTTTTGTAAAAGAATGAGCTATGTAAAAATCCGGCAATGCTATCTATGTAGATATGATTTACATTGCTAAACAGGCCAAACGCTATGTTGAAAAAAGCTTTGCTTTGAGATGAGAACCGTAACCAAATCGAACCCAGAACCGGATTTCTTCAGTTTTATGTCAAAACGATGAAAGTATGCAGATGTTTGCCAGTTTTAGCTCAGAACAAGTGCATTTTACACATGACATGTACATGCTAGCCCTTATTCGTCTTTCGGAAGTAAAAAAATCGAACCGCATATGGGACAATATTAGCTGTTATCGGTTTTATCCGCCCGATTAATTCCCTTGAATATTGACCACTCCCGCAACTTACCTGTTGAAATATGTGGCATCAATTACACAGAAAAGTATGCAACCCTTTAAATAAATTATTAATAACTAACTTATTATTAAGCTGCCATTATTTTATAAGTTATCAAAAGAAAATTTAATGTTTTATCTTTATAATGATATAAACAAATACGAAATAACTTAATATTTAGTTTTGTCAAATTGTTCGTCTTTTTGACTGGTAAAATCCCATTCCTTTCTATGTAAACTGACTGCAAATGCCCTTGGTGAGCCTTTTATGACCCCAAAATAATCATGTTCTGACATTTTCTTGATGTTTTATAAGTTATAAAAGGTATCTCGATCACCCAACGATATCAATCATATAAGTTTCACAGAAATAAAATAAATTTTAGGTCTGTCATTTTTAGGTTAAAAATTGAGTTTAAGCGCCTTCTTGAAAGGGCGAAGAAAATGTCTAAGTTCTCATCGTTTGTGTCTATTATGTTTCCGCACTATTCAATATGCCGATAATGTCGAGAAACCTAACATCATTTTTAAATAGAAATTTAAGGGGAAAACTTAGCTGAATGGGAGACAAGATAATGAAAAAAAATCTTAAAGGAAATTGTTAGAAAATATAATTACCATAACTTATCACACTGAAATAAAAATCATTTTATTACAAGTTGCTTCAATTTATTTTTTATTTTAAATATAACAATTATTATTTTTATAATAATAATACTTATTATTATTATTATTATTATTATTATTATTATTATTATTATTAATGCCTAAATTTATTCGAAGACTTTCATCTGGCAGTATATTCGGATAGGCGGCAATCGAATACACTTATATAATCGGCGAACGAAGATCAAATATTTAGAACCAGAGTTTTCGATTGCCAATCGTGGCCCGAATGGTTACAAATGGCAATTTAAAACACTGTTTCTATCCGTTTTTGATCCGCGTCTGTCGATTGTTACGAGCGTTTTCGATTGCCACCTATTCGGTGTGAGAGGTGAGAAACGATTTTGAGACGTTCATAACGGGATATGCGATAATCCTAGGTGTCAGATAATCCCTCGGGCTAAGGTCTTATCTCGGTCATAAAATACTGATTTTACGGTTTTTACCGAATAAACGACTCTGTATAAAGTGTCCTGTGTGGAAGCCTTGGCATTCTACTAAGAGCTTATGCATAAATAAAATGGTGTGTATCAGATACCCAGGCTGATCACAGTGTTCGTGCTCTGTACACCCTTCTTACTAGTTTTGTCATGCGGCGTCTCGTCAGGGTCTTTACTGTTCAGTATAACAACCTTTTTCGGTCATACTACCAAAACTGTCACTTCATGGGTAGATGCTCAGACTGCGCAAATGGCGTCGTTTGAAATTCTACTAATGTTTAGGCTTTGCAATTACAGTAAAAGACATGCATATATTATGACGAAGAGTACTAAAAATGAAGCAAAATCAACAGTGTAGATCCAGATACTTTATGACAAGATGTCTCTCTGTGCCTGCATTTTGTATTAATTGAACATTTAAATAAATTGTAAACTAATAATTAAGTTTTAAGTGATGCCATTTAATTCTTCCGGAGACGAGCAGCAAAGGTTCGGGTGAAATGGCACGTCAGGCCTGATCCATTGCTGTTTGCGTTCCATATCTCTCAGTTAAATATTCCCAAAATACACAGATTTAAACAAATCTCTTCACACCGAGCTGATCGGGACCAGTAAGAACCAGAACTGACCAAAAACAATTTATAATTTCAACCGTAAACAGCAATGGGACTGATCAGACTGCGCTGATAATTTACTATGCGCATATGTTGTTCCGAGAATTCATGTCAGGTAGCATCTGAGCAGTGAACACAAGAAACTGCGATGAGCATGTTATATATGCACAGACTGGCCTGCTCCATTAATGTTCGCTGTTGGAGAGCTGAAACATAAAATCATGCAGTCGTTTTATGATGTGGTCATCTTTTTGACACAGCGGGAACTCAGTGGGAGTTCGCTCATCTGCGTTAAAAGTGTGAAAATAGTTGATAAGGATTTGGCCTAAAGCGACTATTCTCATTATTTTGACTGCATTATAATCCTGTATTATGTGTTTTAACTTCAAGCGAGGACGCTGATCAGACCCTTTTTGTCAAAATCAATGTCCTTTTCCTCGGACCCAGTCCGAGTCTTTACAGATGTCGGCTGATTTTATTTTTGAAATATTTCACGGATGACCCAGGAAATGCCAATTTCCTTAGTCCGATACTGACGCACTATATACGTATGATTAAGTACTACTACGGATGCAATACGGAAAGCTACGGACCAATACGGATTGCCACGAATGATGCCGGATTGTATCCGTGGCTAATCCGGCGTCCAGTCCGTGAATGTGTGACCTGGGCATTAGCGTTAGGAAATATTGCCAAAATATTGACGACCGGACCCAGGCTAGGTCTGACCTGCTCAAACTCTTCTGGTACACGTTTTATGATGTGGTCATCTTCACGTTGACACAGCGGGAACTCAGTGGGAGTTCGCTCATCTGTGTTTAAAGCTGATAAGGATCTGTCCTAAAGCACTTTGGTGCATTTTTCTGTCTGCATTATATTTCTGTATTATATTTTGTAACTTGAAGCGAAGACGCTGATCAGACATTTTTGCCAAACTTAATGTTCTTTACCTCGGACCAGTGACGTATTCTTATATAGGTAACTGGTCGGACCCAGTCCGAGTCTTTACAGATGTCAGCTGATTTTATTTTCGAAAAATGTACCGTTTGGATCCAGATAAGAACCTAGCATGTACTCGAAGAACTGTCTCAGTGAGACGGTTCTTTTGAGCGCCCAAAGCGAATGTTAAAACGATGGATAAAATATTCACAATAATATGCTGGATTTTTTCCTTATTATCTAGACCTCGAAATAGAATGGAGATATTAGGTATATCGGCTCGAGTCTAGACCTATGATTCTATACCGAGAGAAGACTCAGATCAGGTTTTGCATCAACATTACTGATACGGGTAAACGTGAAAAAAATGTTACATTTTGAAATACGTTATCGAGATATGCCTTTTTGTTCTGTTTTGTTTTGATATAAAAAGAACATTCAGATTAAAGAACGTTCTGCTGCATGATCACTCGAAACGATAATTCTTTAATTATAATTGCTGTCGTTAACACAGGTGTCATTTTCTTAATCTTGTTTTATAACGAACCCCTTTGACTCACTGGGATAAATAAATACGCTTCAGTTATTGATTAAAAAAGAAGAAACTGAAAAAAAAAATGACCAGACCAAATAAGCATATTCGGCCAAAATAAAAGTGGTCCTGCTAAAACCTCTTTCGGACTAAAAAGTGGTCATGGCCAACCGACCGTACCACCGCCGACGGCTTTGTTTGGTGACGCTGTGTTATTTCTAAATCAGTGCGGATGCGCAGGCTGGTCTGCGCCTTTGTCGTTTGCAACCCCCTAGACAGTTTTTCTCACGTCGTATTAACGTACTCAAGTGCTGTTTTAAGACTCAATTCAGAACATACGAATAGTGGACATACATGGTGTATTACATTTTAAGATGAAAAACCCATTAGTTGGGCATGCATACTCCAATTTGAAACAAATTTTATGAGCACATTTTATATTACATAAATGAAAAATCCATCCAACAATTCTGATAAAATATTCAGATGGTATAATTGGGTACCCTCTCAGTACCAATACTGAACAGCAATATCATCGATGCAAGACGAATACCATCGATACCTGGACTCAGATACAATCGATTTCGCGATATAGTGACCACGGTGTAAGGGGGACAATTGACTTATCGATTATTTAGGTGATCAAGAACCACAACTGCCTGTTAAGTCAGGCCATAGTTCTATTTGATCATGTTCTATGAAGGAATAAATGCCAAAGTTTTCAGGCGCAGTATCCTCTTCGCCATAGTTGTAACGTCACGCTGAAGTTCCTTCGAGTATACTATATCCACGGGTGGACATCAGTGGAACTATCGCGAAATCGCATTAATGTAAATGTGTTCCTTTGTCGCATCCAGGACCTTTCCCGGTAGTGGCATCGTCACGGAAAAGCCAAACAAAGGCAGGTAAGTTGGCTTGTTGCGATTTTTTGTTAAAGAATGAGCTAACTATGTAATAATCCGGCAATTCTATTCCATGTAGATATGATTTACCTTGCTAAACAGGCCAAACGCGATGTTGTAAAAAGCTTTGCTTTGAGATGAGAACCGTAACCAAATTGAACCCAGAACCGGATGTCAAAACGAAGAAAGTATGCAGATATTTTGCCAGTTTTAGCTCGGAACAAGAGCATTTCACACATGGTTTGTACATTACATGCCAGCCCTTATTCCTCCTTCAGACGTAAATAAATCGAACCGAGAACCCAGAACTGGATTTCTTCAGTTTTATGTCAAAACGAAGAAAGTATGCAGATATTTTGCCAGTTTTAGCTCAGAACAAGAGCATTTCACACATGGTATGTACATGCTAGCCCTTATTCGTCCTTCGGACGTAAATAAATCGAACCGATCATGTTCTATGCAGGAATAAATGCCAAAGTTTTCAGGCGCAGTATCGCCATCGCGGTAGTTGTAAGGTCACGCTCTAGTCATTTGAGTATAACATGTCAGTACATGCAGGCGCGGAGAGAAACGTGTGTAATATTGTACTATCTACTGAAACACCCCCAGCCTTTTGCGCATATGCGCTACAGATGTAAGTATCAGGTCTCATCTACCGGCCCAAATATACTTGAAGTGTATATCATTTATCAGCATGTATATATGTGTCAGTACATGAAAGTTCTGGTGAAACTTTAAAAATGCGCAAGCTAATCTGAGTCGTGGCACATGCAATAAGTGACAAAATCTCGTGTACTGGCACATATGATGATGATGATGATGATGATGAGTTGGAGTTTAACGACGCATCAACCCTATTGGGTCATTAGCGTCATCAAGGTTAGGTAAGAGAAGTATTTCTGAACATTAAAACTATAATAAATTAGCTAAAATATTAACAATTTAACATATCAAATATGAGTATATCCAAGACGATAAAATAGTAACCATTTTACAGCGAAGATCACGTACAATATCTGACAACTACATAGGCTAATCAGATGACTATACGTGTTCTTCTCCTGCAAAAAAAAGGAAATGATATGCAGAAAACAAGTTAAACTAGAGGACCTGAAGGTCCTGAGGCGCTCACCTGATCTCCTTAGTAATGTTAAAATAGGTCAAGGTCAACTACAGCTTATTATGGAACAAATTTCGTTTTACCATATATGGAGTTGCAGCCATTTTGGTCAAGTGACCTAAACAATCTAATGAATAATCCATCAAACAGCCCAGAGAAAAAAGATGTTTAGATAGGTGTGTGGCAGTCCAAATGAGTGGCCTTGGATAAAAGGTCTCAGGTCAGCTTGACAGTTGGTACTTAATATAAAATCATTGTCTAAATAGGTTTAACTATTATGAATTCAGCTTTAACAGTTATCGAAAATGAATATTTCAAGATTTTCTCCATATAAATGCATTAGGAATCAAATTTGACCTTGCCATAAAGTAAGTCAAAGTCAACCTAGATTCATCATTTGTGCAAACCTGGTAGGGCCCACATCCCCAATGCTACATACCAAGTCCCAAAGCCAATGGCCTTTTGGTTCCAGAGAAGAAGACATTTTAAAGAGTTTTACCATATATGGGCGTGGTGGCCATTTTAGTCATGTGACCATAACAATTTGCATAAGTTTTGACTAGCCAATCAAAAGGAGTTGTCATATGAACAGGTTTCAATTGGCTAAGTGGTTTCTGAGAAAACTATGTTTGAATATGTTGATGGGACTCCAATGAGCGACCTTGGCTGAAAGGTCAAATGTCAACCTTGACCTTTGAAACTTATTTATAGGCACTAGATTGAACATATCAAGTGAGAATAATTTCTTTAGCTTCAACAGTATTAAAAAAATCAACTTTTCAAAAAAATTCCCATTCAAATGCATTAGGAAGCAAATTTGACCTTGACGTTAAGTAGATCAAGGTCATCTTGGGATCATCATTTGAACAAACTTGGTAGGCCCCACATTCCAAATGCTACATACCAAGTCTCAAGGTCACTGGCCTACTGGTTCTGGATAAAAAGATTCTTAAAAGGTTTTTACCATATATGGGCATGGCGGCCATCTTTGTCATGTGACCAAAATATTTCATATAAATTTTGCTTTACTTATCATAAGGAGTCTTCACATGAAATTTGAGTTCAAATGGGCCAATGGTTTGTGAAAAAACTATGTTTTAATATATTGATGGGACTCCAATATGAGCGACCTTGATTGAAAGGTCAAAGGTCAACCTTGACCTTTAAAACTTATTTATAGACACTATATTGAACATATCAAGTGAGAATAATGACTTTGGCTTCAACAGTATTCAAAAAATCAATTTATCAAAAGTTTTCCCATTCAAATGCATCAGGAAGCAAATTTGACCTTGATGTTAAGTAGGTCAAGGTCAACCTAGAATCACTTTTTTGAACAAACTTGGTAGGCCCCACATCCCCAATGCTACATACCAAGTCTCAAGGTCACTGGCCTTCTGGTTCTGGAGAAGAAGATTTTTAAAAGGTTTTTACCATATATGGGCATGGCGGCCATCTTTGTCATGTGACCAAAATAGTTTGTAAAAATTTTAGATAACTTATCATAAGGAGTCTTCACATGAAATTTGAGTTCAATTGGACCAATGGTTTGTGAAAAAAACTATGTTTTAATATATTGATGGTTTGTTTGTTTGGTGCTTAACGACGCATCAACCCTTGTGGGTCATTAGCGTCAGACGGTATTAACTAAACATGATGAGGATGGAAAAAGTTAAAAATTTATAAGATAAAATAAAAGGAATGGTGATGATGAGTTTGTTTTATGAAAATAAGTTGCAATACGATTGTTGACAGGAGAGACCACGTACAATATCTGACAGTTTCAAAGAGCTATTCAGATAACTGTACATGTTCTTTAACTGAACAGAATACAACATAATATAATCTGTATTATGGTCTGATACAAATGTAAAACAAAACATGATTTTAAAAACAGCAATTAGATTTTGTTAAAAAGATTTATTTGTCTTAAAAATGTCATAATACTATCAATATGTATATCTTGAAATAATTCTTTCATGTTATTAACATGGAAGCAATTATTTCTTACTTGTGCAAAATCGCCACATTCCAAAAGGAAGTGACGTACAGTGAAAGGTGCGTCGCAACCAACACATTGAGGATGCTCTTCACCTTGTAGTAAGTATGAATGAGTGACTCTTGTATGACCTAAGCGGAGTTGAGCTAATACTACTTCTTCTCTTCTAATGTTTCGAACAACCGATTGATATTCACCAATAGTTGGTTTGATGTCAAGAAGTTTATTACCAATGCTGTTATTCCATGAAGTTTGCCATTCTTCCAAGATATATTTATTGATAGAGGGCTTAAAATTGGAAAATGGAATTTTAAAAGAAGTTGGTTCTAATGAAAGCGATGTTTTTGCTTGCTTATCTACCATCTCATTCCCTTGGATACCTATATGACTAGGAATCCAACAGAGAACAATTTCTTTATAAGTTAAAAGCTCATGACATTTTTCTAAAAGTTTCTGAATCTGTGGATTCTTTGAACTGGTATGGTTCATTGCTTTCAATACAGAGAGCGAGTCAGAAAATATAATAAATTTATTGTTTGCATCACAAGTGCTAATGAAATCTAAAGCTAGATCAACTGCTTTGGCTTCAGCAGTGAAAATTGATGAATCGTCAGGTATACGTTGCATATTACTATGGTTGTCTGATATAACAGCACAACCAACCTTTGAGTCTTCCTTTGACCCATCAGTATAAATTTGTTGGTAATTCTTATAACGACTTTGCATTTTTCTGAAATCATATTTTAATATGTGTGTATTTGATTCAGATGGGTTAGCAGCAAGTCTTATAGCATATTGCAAAGAGAGTTTCTCTCTTCGTGAATATAGTGATGGTTCATCTGCTTCCACATGGAGACTAGCAACAGGAGAAGTTCTAAAAGCCACTAAAGCTAATCTAAGTCCTTGGTTATGTATAGGATCAAGCATTTGAAGATATGATTTTCGTGCAGAGCCATATATGATATAGCCATAGTCTAATTTTGACCGGACTAGAGACCGATACAGCTTTAGAAGTGTAGTTCGGTCTGCACCCCAAGAAGTATGGGAAAGCACTTTTAAAAGATTCAATGCTTTTAAACATTTAGCTTTGAGATATTTAATATGGGGTATAAAACTGAGTTTTCTATCAAATAAAATGCCAAGGAATTTAGATTCCTCAACAACTGGAATAGGTGATCCATATAAATGTAAAACCGGTTCATCACGTTGCTTGCGCAACTGACAGAAATGTACACACTGTGTTTTTGATTTGGAAAACTTAAAGCCATTGCTTGTTGCCCAATTTTCAATCTTATTCAAATTTTGTTGTAGTTGACGTTCAATTGTTGCCATGCTTTTCGAGCGATAACAGATACAGAAGTCGTCAACGTATAATGAGCAATCAGTAAGATTACCTAAACATTTCACAATATCATTAATTTTGATACTAAAAAGTGTTGTAGATAGCACACCCCCTTGAGGTACACCTTGCTCCTGGTCATAATAGTCAGACAGAGAGGAGCCAACTCGGACTTGCATGGCGCAGTCTGCAAGGAAGTTTTCAATGAATGTAGGAAGTCTACCTCTTAATCCTAGTTTGTGGATATCTTTTAAAATGCCATATCTCCACGTGGTATCATAAGCTTTTTCCAAATCAAAAAACACAGCAACTACATGTTCCTTTTTAATAAAGGCATCACGTATGAAGGTTTCCAATCTAACTAAATTATCAGTTGTACTGCGGTTAGATCAGAAACCAGACTGAAACCGCGATATATGATTATTGGATTCTAAAAACCAAGTAAGTCTTTTATTTATCATTCTTTCAAGTGTTTTACATAGACAACTTGTTAAAGCTATAGGTCTATAATTATTAGGTTCCGCAGGATCTTTCCCAGGTTTGGGAATTGGGATTATGGTTGCTAAGGTCCAATCTTCTGGAAGTCCAAATGTAATTAAATATATTCAAAAGGGTTTCAAGAGAATTCTCTGGGAGATGTTTAAGCATTTGATAGTGGATCTCGTCAGGACCCGTGGCTGAGTCATGTGATAGTTGAATAGCTTCAACTAATTCATCTAAATTAAAATCTTTGTTATAAATTTCATTCTTTTGTGATTTAAAATTCAATTTAACTTTCTCTTGTTCAGTTTTAATCTTTCTGAAGGATTCAGAGTACTTGAATGATGATGAATTGTGACAAAAAGTTTCTCCTAAAGTGTCAGCAATGTCTGTTTTTGAAGTTGCTTTGCTGTCAGTACCCCCCATGTTTAAATGTGTGTAACTGGGGGATTTGTTTTTTCCAGAGATTTTTCTTATCATATCCCAAACCTTTTTAATAGGTGTTTTATGATTGATTTTCGAAACATAAGATCTCCATGACTTACGTTTCGAAAGTTTAATTGTTCTACGGGCTTTAGCTCTAAATACTTTAACGTCATTCAAGTTGTTGGAATTTGGAGATTTTTTAAATTTAGGAGCTTGTTTACGTTGTTAAATTGCCTCTTTACAGTCGTCGTTGTACCATGGATTACTTTTAGTTGGATATGTCGAGGTTTGAGGAATACATTCTTTAGATACAGACCAATTATAATCAAGAAAGAGTGATGGGTGACAGAAGGAAAGATCAATAGAGGAAAAGGACTTTGCACTTGTAGAAAGATAAGTGTATGATTTATCATTCATAATACATATATCATTTTTTGTTAAGAAATTTTCGATAAGCTCACCTCTGGAATCATTGTTTTTACCACCCCAGAGGATATTGTGACCATTGAAGTCACCTAATATGATATAAGGAGAAGGAAGTTGTTGTAATAAACTGTCCAGGTGTTGAGAATTAAGAGAAAATGATGGGGGAATATATACAGAACATATGGTTATTTCTTTGTCAAGAGTGACAGATACTGCAGTTGCTTGTAGTTCTGTTTGTAAATCAATCTTTCTTTGTGGGAAAGATGATTTTACAAACACCGAGGCACCACCAGAGGGCCTCAGACAATCAGTATGAACATAGTTATATATATCAAAACCTTTTAATGAGATGTTATCATCTGGTTTAAGAAATGTCTCTTGAAAACAAAATACAGATGGATTATATTCGGAAATCAATAGAGATACTTCATTAAAATTAGGTTTCAAACCTCGACAATTCCATTGAATAATTTTATGTTTAAAATCCATACTTGAAAATAATATTAAAAGAGATACTAAAATAATGGTTAGATTGACACCTTCCATTGTTTAAGTTGTTGGTAATCGTGAAAGTGTGCCTTTAGGGAGGTGATCACTGGAGGAAGAGTCTGTGAAAACCACAGAATCATCGTCCATGTCATCTTCCTCATCATCCTTTTTAAACACAGAAAATGGATTCTTCTGAGCTAGTATTGCTTTTTCAGCTTCTTCTTTATCTTTCTGTGCTTTTTCTTTGATATATTGTTGTCGTCTTTCATCTTTTTGTTGTTTTTTGAGTTTGTCTTTCTCTTCTTTTTTCTTCTTCTCTTCATCTTTCCTAATCATCTCCAGGGTTGCTGGCTTAAGGGTTTGCCCTGGACGAGATGGATTACCCTTTTCTTGGGGTTTTCCTTTAGAGGGTTCTTGTTGTTTTTCTTGCGTTTGTTTTTTTAAATATTCTGCAAAACTGTCGTCCGTCTGTGTGCTGTTGTTATGAGTTTCTGTAGATTTGTTGCAAGTGCCTGGTTTCACAGCACTTGCATATGTCCTAGCTTGGTAAAATTGTTCGAATTGCTTACGAGCTTCTGGAAATGACAAGTTATTTTCACATTTTATTTTAAGGGTTTTTCTCTCTTTCTCCCATTGTGGGCAATCTTTTGAGTTAGCAGAATGATCACCTGAGCAGTTGGCACACTTGGCAGGTCTTTGACACTGGCCAGATGCGCAATGTTCAGGCATACTGCAGTTGACGCATATCGCTTGTCTGCCACACTTATTTTCGTGGTGGCCAAACACTTGACATTTATAACATCTAAGTGGATTTGGGATATACACGTCAACTTTTGCTTGAATAAAGCCTATTTTGACATTTGCTGGTAGAACTGGTGAGTCGAAAGTAAAAACAAAAGTGTTGGTTGGTTTGAGTACTCCATCACGGTGAACATTAATTCTACGTACATCTGTAACACCTTGTTCACCCATGAACTCAAGAATATGTTCGCAGCTCTGCTTGCTTAAGGCAGGGCAGCGAACAATACCCTTTGATGTGTTCAAGGATTTATGGGGTGTTACAGTACATTTCAATCCACAAAATGTTTTCATTTTCAGAAGATTTGTTTCATGGGGTTGTTTTGTACACTGTATTAGTAAATCACCAGATCGTAAGTTTTTGATGCTCTTAGGCTCACCTGCTATACTCATGATTGCTTTTTCTATCAGAAAAGGAGAAAGAAGAGAAATATCCTTTCCCTCTACTTCTGAATGAATGATTAGAAATCTAGGTACATAAGGTTTCTTTGGTACAGAAGACTTAGATTGAGATTGAGAAGCTGTTAATGATTCATCAGAATCTGTGTCTGTAATCGGTGCGTGGCGTTTTCTAGATTTTGTAGCCATGTGTGTTTGGTTTTAAGATTCAGCCTCCATGCTCCCCACCCACCGTGGAGTCCAACAAGGGAGCACTTTAATGGAGTGGTTTTCCGACCTCCCGTGCTAGGGTTACATAGAAGTTATACTTGCACAAATAAAATCTGCGCAATTGACCCGTTAAGCCACTGCCTTCCAGGAATATTTTATAAAAGAAAGAATATATAAGATAATGGACACGTGGTTGGCATCAGAACGATACTATAGAACGAAGATATAAGAAGTATTTTTTTTTTACATTTTCAGCTTCCTGGGGCTTAGCATGACAAGACCGATTAGAAACACCGGGCCGTGTTTCCCCTCGGGTCTACCCCGTCAAAGAGGCCAAAGAGACGTGTTGAGTCATACAGAATTTTATACGCCCATATTCTGTATGCTCTCAGTCTTCCAGGCCATCCCCTTCGAGTTACCGAGAAAGCCACCCACGGTGAACAAGTGGGACTCTACTCTTGGCACTCCCGGACGGGGACAAGTATTACAATCAATATCGTCCCCAAATGTGAAGTGTGCCCCAGAGACCACAGCAAGGTGGTAGAGTCACTCCAGGGAATATATATTGATGGGACCACAATATGAGTAACCTTGGCTGAAAGGGCAAAGGTCAACCTTGACCTTTGAAACTTATTTATAGCCATTGTCTCATTAGTTTTAACATATCAAGCAAGAATAATCACTTTGGCTTCAACAGAATTCAAAAAATCAACTTTTCAAAAAATTTCCCATTCAAATGCATTAGGAAGCAAACTTGACCTTGACGTTAAGTAGGTCAAGGTCAACCTAGGATCATTATTTGAACAAACTTGGTAGGCCCAACACCCACAATGCTACATACCAAGTCCCAAGGTCATCGGCCTTCTGGTTCTGGAGAAGAAGATTTTTAAAGGGTTTTTACCATATATGGGCATGGCGGCCATCTTGGTCATGTGACCAGGACCATTTGAACAAACTTTCGTTCCCGCGTCCTAAGAAGTCTCCATTTGAAATTTGAGTTTAATTGGCCCAGTGGTTTCAGAGGAGAAGATGTTTGAAAATGTTGACGGACGGACGACAGACGACGGACGGACGACGGAGTGACTGGTATACTATTAGCTCACCCATGAGCCTTCGGCTCAGGTGAGCTAAAAATAAATAGTTCAAAGGAAAATAGCTACAATTTGTTAAAAAGATTAATCTCTTTTAAGAATAAGAAGATATTATCAATAGGTACATCATTAAACAATTGTTTAATTGTATCAACATGAAAATATTTGTTTCTTATATGGGAAAAATCACCACATTCAAGTTTTTGTTTGTTTTGATTTTATTCTTTACGTCCACTCAACAATCTTTCAGTTATGCGGGACGGTTCTTCCTGGGTTTAACCAGTACTAAGCTAGGATAAATGTGTCTTGCTCAAGGACCACAACGCAGTGACGCCGGCGAGGCTCGAACCCGCTACCCTTCGGTCTCGAGTCAAGCACTCTACCACTGAGCCACTGCGCCCCCACCACATTCAAGTAGAAAATGGCGGACTGTAAAGAGTGTATCACATCCAAAACAATACGGTGGCTCCTCTCGTTTTAAAAGATATGAGTGTGTGATCCTTGTATGACCAATACGTAAACGAGCAAGGACAACTTCTTCTTGTCTGACATTTCGTACTACTGGTTGAGATTGTCCAATGACAGGTTTAATCTCAAAGTGTTTATTACCAACACTGTTATTCCATAAAATTTGCCATTTGTTTAAAATGTATCTATTGATAAAAGATTTAAAATTTGCATAGGGTATTGAAAAGTTTGTAGGGTGTAAATTCAATGAATCTTTTGCTTTTTGATCCACATTTTCATTGCCAGCAATGCCAATGTGGCTAGGGATCCAACAGTAAACTATTTCATTAAATTCTGATAATTCATGATGTTTTTCAAGTAATTTTTGAATTTGGGGATTTTTTGAAGACGTATGATCTAAAGATTTTAAAACTGAAAGGGAGTCTGAAAATATAACAAATTTATTAATAGTTTCACAATCGGCAATAAAGTCTAATGCTAAATCAATAGCTTTTGCTTCTGCTGTAAAAATTGAAGACCCATCTGGAATTCGCATAGTTTCAGAGTAGTCGTCAGATACTACTGCGCATCCTACTTTCATATCATCTTTTGAACCATCTGTATAAATATGCTTATAGTCCATGTAATGTGATTTTAGCTCTTGGAAATTAGATTTCATGATAATAGGACTGGTTTCTGACTTCTTACTAGAGTGTAAATCGAAGAGAAGTTTCGGTTTATTTATACACCATGCTGGAACATTTGGTGTAAAAGTTTTATCTATGTTTTTAAAGTTTATGTTTGCAGATTCCAGGACTGGTAAAGTTCTGACGCCAAAAGATTTAATAAAATTAGGTTTGCTTTCATATAGATCTGTGTATTTTGGCTGAAAGGTCACATCATGAGCTGGGTTTGAATTATTTTCAGCAATTCTAATAGTATATTGTAAAGAAAGTTTTTCTCTACGTGAATTTAAAGATGGCTCATCTGCCTCAACATAAAGACTTGCAGTAGGTGATGTTCTAAATGCCCCTAAGGCTAATCTAAGACCTTGATGATGGATAGGATCAAGCATAGCTAAATAAGATTTTCTTGCCGATCCATAAACAATGGATCCATAGTCTAGTTTTGAACGTATCAAAGATCGATATAATTGTAAGAGTGTTGTTCGATCTGCACCCCAAGTAGTGTGAGATAAAACTTTCAATATGTTCAAGGATTTAAGGCATTTTGCCTTCAAGTATTTAATATGCGGAATAAAACTCAGCTTTTTGTCAAATATCAAACCAAGATATTTGTATTCCTGTACAACAGGAATAGGCGATCCGTATAATGTAAGAACTGGATCATCATGTTGCTTTCGCAATTGACAGAAATGTACACACTGTGTTTTTGACTTGGAAAATTTAAAGCCATTATAAGTGGCCCAATGTTCTATCTTGTTTAAGTTTTGCTGTAGATGCCTTTCAATTGTTCGCATACTTTTTGATCGAAAGCAAATACAAAAATCATCAACATAGAGAGAGCAGTCTGTTAAATTATCTAGGCATTTAACAATATCATTGATTTTAATATTAAAAAGAGTTGTAGATAATACACCACCCTGTGGGAGCCCCTGCTCCTGATCATATAAATCAGAAAGAGTGGATCCCACCCTCACCTGCATTGTGCGATCAGCAAGGAAGCTTTCAATAAAAGTAGGTAGTCTACCTCTTAGTCCTAGTTTATGAATATCTTTCATTATGCCATATCTCCATGTGGTATCGTATGCTTTTTCCAAGTCAAAAAAGACAGCTACAACGTGTTCCTTTTTAACAAAGGCATCACGTATGAAAGTTTCCAATTTAACCAAATTATCATTTGTACTACGGCCAGCTCGGAAACCCGATTGATACCGTGATAAAAGATTGTTGGATTCTAAATACCAAATCAATCTTTTATTAATCATCCTTTCCAACGTTTTACAAAGACAACTTGTAAGAGCTATAGGTCTATAATTGGTTGGCTCTGCATGATCTTTCCCTGGTTTGGGTATAGGTATTACAGTGGCTTATCGCCAGTCTTCAGGAAAATCACCAGTAGTCCATATATGATTAAATATACCTAACAGAGCTAGGAGGGAACTCTCTGGGAGATGTTTAAGCATTTGATAATGTATTTCATTCGGTCCAGTTGCAGAATCATGTGATTGTTTAATTGCATCCAAAAGTTCATCAAAGTTAAAAAGATAATTATATTCCTCAGTATTTGCAGACTTGAAATTGAGTTTAATTTTTTCTTGTTCGTTTTTAACTTTTTGAAATTTTTCTGAGTAATTTCGTGAAGATGAGTTGTTTAGAAATGTTTCTCCTAAGGTTTCAGCTATATCAAATTTAGTTGTTGATTTTGTTTCTGCAACGGGATGGTTTAAATGGGTGTAACTGGGTGACTTTGTCTTGCCAGATATTTTTCTTATCATATCCCAAACTTTTTTTGATAGGGGTTTTGTGATTAATTTTTGAAACATAAGAACGCCATGACTTTCGTTTCGATATCTTAATTGTTCTGCGAGCCTTTGCTCTAAAAACTTTTACTTCATTTAAGTTGTCCTTCGTTGGATATTTTTTAAAATTATTTAGAGATTTTTTTCTTTGTTTAATAGCTTCTTTACATTCATCATTGTACCATGGATTACTTTTTGTTGGATTTGTCGAGGTTTTTGGTATACATTTAGTAGATATATCAATGAGAGAAGAGGTGAAATCAGACAAAGGGTCTGAAGAATCTTTGAAACTATCTAAATTAATTGTTTCAGTACATAAAGATTGAAATACTTCCCAATTAGCTTTATTTAGTTTCCACTTTGTTATTTTGTTAGTTTTGTTGCTTTACGTCCCAAGTCAACAGCTATGGTCATTGCGGGACGGTCAGTTCACCTAATCACACTTTTTCCTGGGCAGGCTTGAACAAGTGGTTAACCAGTAATTTGTGCACATACTTTCGCTTGTAACTGACAACAACCCTTCTTGAATGAATCAGCGGAAGGGAGGAGAATGACCGTAGAAATTATTTCATGATCAATCTCCAGGAAAGTATGGGACCGGGCCGGGATCGAACTCGCGACCCCTGGATCTGCAGTCAGACACGCATCTGTAGCCAGACACGTTACCGACTGCGCTACGCGGCCCGGTAGTTTCCACTTTGGATTATTATCTTCCACTGTGGAAGTATTACTTTCAATGAGGATAGGAATATGATCACTATGATGCTGATCGTTACAAACGGACCAGTTTAAGTCAAGAAAAATGGATGGATGACATAAGGAAAGATCTATAGAAGAGAAAGAACCTGTTGGATAGTGCATATAAGTGTATGATTTATCATTCATAAGACATATATCATTGTTTGTAATAATATTTTCAATTAGTTCACCTCTGGAATTATTTTCTTTACTACCCCAGAGAATATTATGACCATTAAAGTCACCTAATAATAAATATGGTGTAGGAAGTTGTTGAATAAGAGAATTAAGATGTTCAGATGTTAAAGAAAATGAAGGTTTTGTTTGTTTGTTTGGTGCTTAACGACGCATCAACCCTTGTGGGTCATTAGCGTCAAGCCGTATTAAACTAAACATGATGTGAATGGAAATAGTAAAAATTTGTATGATAAAATAAAAGAAATGATGATGATGAGTTTGTATAATGAAAATAAGTTATAATATGGTTGTTGACAGAAGAGACCACGCACAATATCTGACAGTTTCAAAGAGCTATTCAGATAACTGTACATGTTCTTTAACTGAACAGAATACAACATTAAAAAATCCGTATTATGGTCTGATACAAATGTAAAACAAGACATGATTTTAAAAACAGCAATTAGATTTTGTTAAAAAGATTTATTTGTCTTAAAAATGTCATAATACTATCAATATGTATATCTTGAAATAATTCTTTCATGTTATTAACATGGAAGCAATTATTTCTTACTTGTGCAAAATCGCCACATTCTAAAAGGAAGTGACGTACAGTGAATGGTGCGTCGCAACCAACACATTGTGGATGCTCTTCACCTTGTAGTAAGTATGAATGAGTGACTCTTGTATGACCTAAGCGGAGTCGAGCTAAAACTACTTCTTCTCTTCTAATGTTTCGAACAACTGATTGATATTCACCAATAGTTGGTTTGATGTCAAGAAGTTTATTACCAATGCTGTTATTCCATGAAGTTTGCCATTCTTCCAAGATATATTTATTGATAGATGGCTTAAAATTGGAAAATGGAATTTTAAAAGAAGTTGGTTCTAATGAAAGCGATGTTTTTGCTTGCTTATCTACCATCTCATTCCCTTGGATACCTATATGACTAGGAATCCAACAGAGAGCAATTTCTTTATAAGCTAAAAGCTCATGACATTTTTCTAAAAGTTTCTGAATCTGTGGATTCTTTGAACTGGTATGGTTCATTGCTTTCAATACAGAAAGCGAGTCAGAAAATATAATAAATTTATTGTTAGCATCACAAGTGCTAATGAAATCTAAAGCTAGATCAATTGCTTTGGCTTCTGCAGTGAAAATTGATGAATCGTCAGGTATACGTTGCATATTACTATGGTTGTCTGATATAACAGCACAACCAACCTTTGAGTCTTCCTTTGACCCATCAGTATAAATTTGTTGGTAATTCTTATAACGACTTTGCATTTTTCTGAAATCATCTTTTAATATGTGTGGATTTGATTCAGATTTTTTCCCGGAATGTAAATCAAAAAGTATTTCAGGTGGTTTCATACACCAAGCTGGAATATTTGGTGTAAAATGTTTTTCAATATTTTGTGGTTTGATATTGGCAGATTCTAAGAGTGGTGAAATTCTGATGCCAAATGATTTAATAGCTTTAGGTTTTTGTTCATATAAATTAACATAATTTGGTGGGAATGTAACTTCATGAGCAGGATTTGATGGGTTAGCAGCAAGTCTTATAGCATATTGCAAAGAGAGTTTCTCTCTTCGTGAGTATAGTGATGGTTCATCTGCTTCCACATAGAGACTAGCAACAGGAGAAGTTCTAAAAGCCCCTAAAGCTAATCTAAGTCCTTGGTTATGTATAGGATCAAGCATTTGAAGATATGATTTTCGTGCAGAGCCATATATAATACAGCCGTAGTCTAATTTTGACCGGACTAGAGACCGATACAGCTTGAGAAGTGTTGTTCGGTCTGCACCCCAAGAAGTATGGGAAAGCACTTTTAAAAGATTCAATGCTTTTAAACATTTAGCTTTGAGATATTTAATATGGGGTATAAAACTGAGTTTTCTATCAAATAAAATGCCAAGGAATTTAGATTCCTCAACAACTGGAATAGGTGATCCATATAAATTTAAAACTGGATCATCATGTTGCTTGCGCAACTGACAGAAATGTACACACTGTGTTTTTGATTTGGAAAACTTAAAACCATTGCTTGTTGCCCAATTTTCAATTTTATTTAAATTTTGTTGCAGTTGGCGTTCAATCGTCGCCATGCTTTTTGAGCGATAACAGATACAGAAGTCATCAACATATAATGAGCAATCAGTAAGATTACCTAAACATTTCACAATATCATTAATTTTGATGCTAAAAAGTGTTGTAGATAGAACGCCCCCCTGAGGCACACCCTGCTCCTGGTCATAATAGTCAGACAGAGAGGAGCCAACTCGGACTTGCATGGCGCGGTCTGCAAGGAAGTTTTCAATGAATGTAGGAAGTCTACCTCTTAATCCTAGTTTGTGGATATCTTTTAAAATGCCATATCTCCAAGTGGTATCATAAGCTTTTTCCAAATCAAAAAACACAGCAACTACATGTTCCTTTTTAATAAAGGCATCACGTATGAAGGTTTCCAATCTAACTAAATTATCAGTTGTACTGCGGTCAGTTCTGAAACCAGACTGGAACCGCGATATATGATTATTGGATTCTAAAAACCAAGTAAGTCTTTTATTTATCATTCTTTCAAGTGTTTTACAGAGACAACTTGTTAAAGCTATAGGTCTATAATTATTAGGTTCCGCAGGATCTTTTCCAGGTTTGGGAATTGGGATTATGGTTGCTAAGGTCCAATCTTCTGGAAATTTACCAGTAGTCCAAATGTAATTAAATATATTCAAAAGAGTTTCAAGAGAAGTATCTGGGAGATGTTTAAGCATTTGATAGTGGATCTGATCAGGACCCGTGGCTGAGTCATGCGATAGTTGAATAGCTTCAACTAATTCATCTAAATTAAAATCTTTGTTATAAATTTCATTATTTTGTGATTTAAAATTTAATTTTACTTTCTCTTGTTCGGTTTTAATCTTTCTGAAGGATTCAGAGTAATTGAATGATGATGAATTGTGACAAAATGTTTCTCCTAAAGTGTCAGCAATGTCTGTTTTTGAAGTTGCTTTGCTGTCAGTACCCACCATGTTTAGATGTGTGTAACTGGGGGATTTGTTTTTTCCAGAGATTTTTCTTATCATATCCCAAACTTTTTTAATAGGTGTTTTATGGTTGATTTTCGAAACATAAGATCTCCATGACTTACGTTTCGAAAGTTTAATTGTTCTACGGGCTTTAGCTCTAAATACTTTGATGTCATTGAAATTGTTGGTATTTGGAGATCTTTTGAATTTAGATAGAGCTTGCTTGCGCTGTTTAATTGCTTCTTTACAGTCGTCATTGTACCATGGATTACTTTTAGTTGGATTTGTCGAAGTTTGAGGAATACATTCTTTAGATATTTCGATAAGAGAAGAGGTAAAATCAGCTATAGGATCAGAAGATTCTTTGAAGTTTTCTGGCACCAATTTACCAGTGCACAGAGTATTAAATAGATCCCAGTTGGCTCTATTTAATTTCCACTTTGGATTGTGATCCTCAGTGGAATAAGTGTTCTGTTCAATGATGATAGGGAAGTGATCACTATTGTGTTGGTCTTCACATACAGACCAATTATAATCAAGAAACAGTGATGGATGACAGAAGGAAAGATCAATAGATGTAAAAGACTTTGTACTTGAGGAATGATAAGTGTAAGACTTATCATTCATAATACAAATGTCATTCTTTGTAATGAAATTTTCGATAAGTTCACCTCTGGAATCATTGTTTTGACCACCCCAGAGGATATTGTGACCATTGAAGTCACCTAATAAAATATAAGGAGAAGGAAGTTGTTGCAGTAAATTGTCCAAGTGTTGGGAGTTAAGAGAAAACGATGGAGGAATATATACAGAACATATGGTTATTTCTCTGTCTAGAGTGACAGAAACAGCAGTTGCTTGTAGTTCTGTTTGTAAATCAATCTTTCTTTGTGGGAAAGATGATTTTACAAATATTGAGGCACCACCAGAGGGCCTCAGACAATCAGTATGAACATAGTTATGTACATTAAAACCTTTTAATGATATGTTATCATCTGGTTTAAGAAATGTCTCTTGAAAACAAAATACAGACGGATTATATTCAGAAATCAATAATGATACTTCATTATAATTAGGTTTCAAACCTCGACAATTCCATTGTATTATTTTATGTTTAAAATCCATACTTGAAAATAATATTAAAAGGGGTAATAAAATAATGGTTAGATTGAAACCCTCCATTATTTAAGTTAATGGTAATCGTGACAGTGTGCCTTTAGGGAGGTGATCACTGGAAGATGGCTCTGTGAAAACCACAGACTCATCGTCCATGACCTCCTCGCCATCTTTTTCAGCAAACACAGAATATGGATTCTTTTCAGCTTGTTTTGCTTTTTCTGTTAGTTCTTTTTCTTTCTGTGCTTGTTCTTTGAGAAAGATCTGTTTTCTTTCTTCTTTTTGTTGTTTTTTCAATTTATCTTTCTCTTCCTTTCTCTTCTTCTCCTCATCCTTCTTTATCATTTCTAAGGTCCCCGCCTTAAGGGCTGGCCCAGGAGAGGAGTTACTTTTTCCTGGATGAGGAGATGAGTTACTTTTTCTTGGTGTACTCTCTTTCGTTTTCTCTGTTGCTTGTTGCTGTAAGTATTCGTTAAAGCTGTCGTCTGTTTGTGTACTTTTGTTGTCTGTTTGTGTAGATTTGTTGCAAGTGCCAGGTTTTACTGCACTTGCATAGGTTTTTGCTCCGTTAAATTGTTCAAACTGTTTTCGTGCTTCTGGGAATGAGATGTTCTGTTCACATTTAATTTTCAATATTTGTTTCTCTTTTTCCCACTGTGGGCATTCTTTAGAGTTTGCAGGGTGGTCACCTGAGCAGTTGACACATTTGGCAGGTTTATCACACTGGCCAGATGCGCAATGTTCAGGTTGAGCACAGTTGCAGCATACAGGGTGTCTACCACACTTGTTTTCGTGGTGACCGAACACTTGACAATTGTAACATCGAAGTGGATTCGGTATGTAGACATCTACTTTAACTTGAATAAATCCTATTTTTACAACTGTTGGTAAGATTGGTGTATTGAAGGTTAAAACAAATGTGTTGGTTGGTTTTAATATACCATCACGACGAACAGTGATTCTGCGAACATCTGTAACTCCCTGTTCACCCATGAACTCAATGATATGTTCGGTTGTCACTTTGCTCAAGGCAGGACAGCGAACAATACCCTTTGATGTGTTCAATGAGGAATGAGGTTTTACAGAGCATTTGAGGTTGCAGAAAGTCTTCATCTGTAGAAGAGTTTTTTCATGTGATTCCTTTGCACATTGAATTAATAAGTCACCAGATCTTAGTGTTTTAATGCTCTTTGGTTCTCCTGTCAAACTCATAATTGTTTTATGCACGAGAAACGGAGACAGGGAAGAAATGGTCTCTTCCTGCTCAGAATGTATTAATAAAAATCTAGGTACATAAGGTGTTCTTGTTGAGGTAGACGAACTTGACGAATTTGGTTTAGTTGGTTGAGACGCTGGGTACGAGTTTTCAGAGTCAGTATCTGAATTTGCTATGTGACGTTTTTTTGCTTTTTGTTTAGCCATGTAGTTTGTTTGTTTGATTCATCCTCCATGCTCTCCACCCACCGTGGAGCCCAACAAGGGAACACTTTAATGGAGTGGATTTCCGATCTCCAGTGCTAGAGATACATAGAAGGTATACTTGCACAAATAGAATCTGCACAATTGACCCGTTAAGCCACTGCCTTCCAGGATTATTTTATAAAAGAAAGAAAGTTTAAGATAATGGACACATGGTTGGCATCAGAACGATACTATAGAACGAAGATATAAGAAATATTTTTTTTTTACATTTTCAGAATCCTGGGGCTTAGCATGACAAAGCCGATTAGAAACACCGGGCCGTGTTTCCACCTCAGTCTACCCCGTCAAAGAGGCCAAAGAGACGTGTTGAGTCATACAGAATTTATAAACGTCCATATTCTGCATGCTCTCAGTCTTCCAGGCCATCCCCTTCGAGTTACGAGAAAGCCACCCACGGCAGACTGGTGGGTCCTACTCTTAGCACTCCCAGAGGAGACAATAATTACAATCAATATCGTCCCCTGTGTGAAGTGTGCCCCAGAGACCGCGACAAGGTGGTAGGGACTCTCCAGGGAGAAAATGAAGGTGGTATGTAAACAGAACATATGGTTATCTCTTTATCTAGAGTTACTGAAACAGCAGCCGCCTGTAACTCTGTAGACAAGTCTATATGCCGTTGAGGACAGGAAGATTTAACAAAGATAGAGGTACCTCCTGATGGTCTTTGACATTCAGAATTTATATGATTGTATACATTAAAACCTTTCAGAGTAATTGTATCGTCACGTTTTAAAAATGTTTCTTGAAGACATATAACAGATGATTTGTGTTGTAAAAGTAATAGTTTGATTTCATCAAACTTTTGTTTTAAACCTCGACAATTCCATTGTATAATTTTATGTTTAAAATCCATGTTAAATAGAGTCAATGAAAGAATAACTAAAAATAAAATATTGGAAACTTCCATTTTTATGCTTATTGAAATCTATGTCTCCATAGATTCATGGTTATCGTATTTGTTTGATGTTTTTACGGGTTGGTCTTGTACTCTTGTAAGTTTGACAGTTGGTTTTTCTTTTTGTCTTGATTTAGGTGATTTGCTATTGTCCCTATTACCTGTCCTGGTTTTAGATTGAGCTCTTGGTTTTTCTTTTTCATTGTTTGTTTTGGATGTATTAGGCTGAGATGTTGAAACTGATGTTTTTGTTGTTGCTGTACTTTTGGCTGCTTGTTTGTTTTGTTTGTATTTTGCTGGTATTATAACTTAAGAGCTGGCTGTTACATTAAAATCTTTTTCATCAAAATCTGTTTCTGTTGTTTTTGTTTCTGGTTTTCTTATTGCAGCTGATTGGACTATTTTTGAATATGTAATTTCTGGTTGTTGTTCAAATTCCTTTCTGGCTTCAAGATATGTTATATTTTTTGTAACTTTAATTTTGAGAATTTCTTTTTCCTTTTTCCACATCTCGCATTCATTGGACCTAGACAGGTGGTTGAGGCCACAGTTAACACATTTAACTGGGTTTGGGCATCTACTTTCCACATGATCAAAACCACATGTGCCACATTTTTCACACACTGATGCATAATTAACTGGACAATTGCTTTCATGGTGTCCTAATTTTTGACCATTGAAACATCTGGTTGGGTTTGGTACGTAAATGTCAACAGGTATAATTCTATAAAATATTTTCAAAGATTTTGTAACAGTTACCATGTTGAATGTAAGTAAAAGAGTGTTGGTTTCAATTGTTTCATGACCTTTTTTGATGGTGAAGCGTTTAACAGCGATGACTCCTTGATTTTTGAGGTAGTCGCAGATGTCTGTTTCACTTTCGCCTCTTAAAGCTCTATCTTTGATTATGCCTTTAGATGAATTCAGTGTTTTATGCTCAGTCACAGTCACTTTTAGATTGAAAAATTTTGTAATTTTGAGGAGATTGTCAGTTTGAGATTTTCTGTTAGTTTCAATAAGTAAAGTCTGGTTTTTTAGTTTTTTTACTGATTTTGGTGTTCCAATGATAGCTTCGATCTGTTTTTCTATAACAAAAGGTGAGAGTTTTGTGATTGGTTTTTCGTCATCTTCAGATTTTATGATCAAAAATTTTGGAAAGTTTTCAGCTGTTCTAAAAGTTGCAAAAGAGGCTATATCATCGTCCGAATTCGGTCGTTGTCGTTTGTTGGTTGTGTTAGATTGGGGATTGGCCCCAGGCCTTGGCCTGAGGAGGGAGGGGGGCCTTAGTTGTAATAGTTTCAGAATCCATAGTCTGATGTTTTATATTCCATAAATATGTGCTTCACCCGCCCTGGAGCCCTACAAGGGAACGCAATATGGAAATGGTTCTCCTATTTCCTACGTTAAAGCTGCATATCTACTATACTCCGGTTCATATTTCCCAGTTGTTCGTCCGGCCAAAAGCCATCTTAACGCTGGTCCATATGCCCCAAGATTAGCCCATGAGCAGTCTCTCTTGAAACCAAATAGTAAGATATAAATGAAGAAAAATTAAACCCGGTTCTGTACCTAAAAGATACTTTAAAATAGACAGAAGGAAGAAAGAATAAGATGGTTTCTAGAGATGGACCACCCAGCCGATTGATCCAGCGCCGGACCTAGCACTGGACTCACGTCTAGCTGAATCCGAGACCCAAAACAATGTGTTGGAAAGCTGGAGATCCCTGGGCTTTCCTCAATTGCCAGGATTCTCTTCTCCCATTCACGCGTCGCAAACCCACGGCAAACAGGCAGCACACTGTTTTAATAAGGGTTTTCACCTTATCTACTACAGCAGTAAAGCAATCTGTATATTTTAACCCTACAGACACGGTGTAAGCCCGGTTGTGATGTACAGTTTAGGAAATAAACTGTGATAGATAAAAAGTTTGAAATTGAAGTTATTGTAGTAGACCTGGTTGATTAAGCTTATTTGAGTTTTAATGCTGATAATGAAAAAAGAGACAAAAAGTATTAGAGAAATAATTGAAATTAAGACAGAAAGGACTACAGTGTGTTCTTTTGAATACGATATTGGAATTTAGCAAAGATATTTAATAGGTAAATTGCTCTTCTAGTTAAAATCTGAAGATATCCCTTCAAATTGAAATGATTGAGTACCAAACCCAGTCTATTTGAGCATGTTTAAGATATAATGCTGTTAATTAAGAAGACAAAAAAAAAACAATTGAGAGATAATTTTATATGAGGCGGAAAGAACTACATTATGTTCTTTTGAATAACATATTGGAAATTAACAAAGAAATTTCATAGGTAAACTGTTCTTCTAGTTAAAATCTGAAGATAACCCTATAATACAGAATTTTCAAGCCCAACAATACAGAACTTTAAAGATAATTATTAAGAGTAAGAAAGTAACTTGGGTATTGGACAGTTAATCATGACAACTGTCATAAAGGTAAAGTAAGAATGTTCAACAAAATCTAGATATCAATAATTAAGGCAATAGTAGTTATAACATATAAAACTACTTTATTTGGTTTTAATTATCTTTACAATTTTACAAATGTTAGACAGTTTTTGATAAATTAAAGCCTTTGGTTACTTATGAAAACAAGTTGCTATAGTTGCAGCTTTTACGGACAGTTACCACTGGTTTGCGTGAGGACTTTAACCCCAACCTGTCACCTCTCAAGTCTGCATAACAAGAGACGCAAACAGGCCTGCTTACGTACGAAGGTACATACAGTCTGTCCCCAGTGGTGCCGGGCAGCCATCCATATTTCTAGGGCGCCAGAGGGCGAGCGCCTGGCTTACCTTTAGTTCTAAGCAGAGGGGACAGTTATTCAAAAATAAAGTCCCCCGTGCGAATTAAGCCCCCGAACCACGGCAAGGCGGTAAGCAAAATTGGGGGTATTGACACATATATAGATGTAGATAAATGATATACACTTCAAAAAAATTTGGGCCAGACCTTATACTTACACCTGTATTGCATCTAAGTTAAAGGGCTGAGCTAAAGGTTGTGGGGTCTAGGGGTGAGGATTTGGAGTGGGGCGGGGATAAGTGGGCTAGTTTATACACGGGGAGCAGCGTTTGATGATGATGAGTTAGTGTTTAACGACGCATCAACCCTTTTGGGTCATTAGCGTCACCAAGGTTAGGTTAAAATAATACTGATAAACAATAAAATATAACTAGTTAAAATATGCACACCAATACAATAAACGTATTTTAATATGAAAGACATCACAATTGTAATATGATTATAAACAGGGAAGATCACATACACTATCTGATAACTACAAAGGGCTAATCAGATGAATATATAACGGTTAAAATATAAATGATTTTTATAAAGATGTAGTTATAATTTATTAAAAAGTTTAATCTCTTTTAAGAATAAGAATATATTATCAATAGGTACATCATTAAATATTTGTTTAATTGTATAAACATGGTAGTATTTATTTCTAACATGAGAAAAGTCAACACATTCAAGTAGTATATGGCGTACTGTAAAAGGTTTATCGCATCCAACGCACTGTGGTTGTTCCTCTCTGTTTAAAAGATATGAGTTTGTTATCCTTGTGTGTCCTATTCGAATACGTGCTAGTACAACCTCCTCTAATCGAATATTACCTACTACTGATTGAGATGATCCTATATTAGGTTTAATATCATAGAGTTTATTACCAACACTATTATTCCATGATGTTTGCCAATTATTTAATATGTATCTATTGATAAAGGGTTTGAAATTTGAAAACTGTATTGGAAAGTTTGTTGGGTGTAAATTAAGTGACTGTTTTGCTTTTAGATCAACATTTTCATTGCCAGGTATTCCAATGTGACTAGAAATCCAACAGTAAATTATTTCATTATATATGGATAAATAATGTTGTTTTTCAAGTAGTTTTTGAATTTGTGGATTTTTTGAGGATGTATGGTCTAGAGACTTTAAAACCGAAAGAGAATCTGAAAATATTATAAAATTGTTGGAAATTTCACAATCAGCAATGAAATCTAATGCTAAATCAATAGCTTTTGCTTCGGCAGTAAAAATTGAGGAGCAATCTGGAATTCTCATATTTTCTGAATAGTTGTCAGATATCACTGCACAGCCAACTCTCATATCATCCTTTGAACCATCAGTATAAACAGGTGTACAATTAGTATAATTTGATTTTAGTTCATTAAAACTAGATTTCATGATAATAGGACTTGTTTCAGACTTTTTGCTTGAATGTAAATCGAAAATAATTTTTGGTTTATTCATACACCAGGCTGGTATGTTTGGTGTAAAGTTTATATCTATATTTTTAGGATTAATATTTGCAGACTCCAAGAGTGGTTAAATTCTAAACCCAAATGACTTAAAAAAAATTGGTTTACTTTCATATAAATCTATGTATTTTGGTGGAAAAGTTACTTCATGAGCTGGGTTGGATGGATTCTCAGCAAGTCTAATAGCATATTGTAAAGAAATTTTTTCTCTTCGTGAAGTTAATGATGGCTCGTCTGCTTCAACATATAGACTAGCAACTGGAGAAGTCCTGAAAGCTCCTAGAGCTAATCTAAGGCCTTGGTGATGAAAAGGATCAAGCATAGCTAAATAAGATTTTCTTGCTGATCCATAGACAATGGATCCGTAATCTAATTTTGACCGGATTAAAGAACGATATAATTGCAAAAGTGTTGTTCGATCTGCACCCCATGTGGTATGTGACAAAACTTTCATCATATTTAAAGCTTTATGACATTTAGCTTTTATATATTTAATATGCGGGATAAACCTAAGTTTTTTATCAAATATTAAACCTAGATATTTATATTCCTGTACAACAGGAATCGGTGATCCATATAATGTAAGAACTGGATCTTCTGGCAGAAATGCACACACTGCGTTTTTGACTTGGAAAACTTGAAACCGTTATTTGTGGCCCAATGTTCAATTTTGTTTAAATTTTGTTGTAGATGCCTCTCTATTGTTCGCATACTTTTTGAACGAAAGCAAATACAAAAATCGTCAACATAAAGAGAACAGTCCGTAAGATTGTCAAGGCAATTGACAATATCATTGATTTTAATATTAAATAGAGTTGTAGAAAGTACACCTCCCATATTCATCACCTCATCATATAAATCAGAAAGAGTGGATCCCACCCTCACTTGCATGGTGCGATCAGCAAGGAAGCTTTCAATAAAAGTGGGTAGTCTACCTCTCAGTCCTAGTTTATGAATGTCTTTCATAATGCCATATCTCCATGTGGTATCGTATGCCTTTTCCAAGTCAAAAAAGACAGCTACAACGTGTTCCTTTTTAACGAAGGCGTCACGTATGAAAGTTTCCAATCTTACTAAATTATCATTTGTACTACGGCCAGCTCGGAAGCCCGACTGGTACCGTGTTAGAAGATTGTTGGATTCTAAATACCATATCAATCTTTTATTAATCATTCTTTCCAAAGTTTTACAAAGACAACTTGTAAGAGCTATAGGTCTATAATTGGTTGGCTCAGCAGGATCTTTCCCTGGTTTGGGAATTGGTATTACAGTGGCTAATCGCCAGTCTTCAGGAAAATCACCACTAGACCAAATATTATTAAATATACTTAGGAGGGTCTGTAGGGGAACTCTCAGGAAGATGTTTTAGCATTTGATAATGTACTTCATCGGGTCCAGTTGCAGAATCATGTGACTGATTAATTGCTTCCAAAAGCTAATCAGAATTAAAAAGATTATTATACTCCTCAGTGTTTGTCGACTTGAAATTGAGTTTAATTTTTTCTTGTTCGTTTTTTACTTTTTGAAATTATCCTGAGTAATTTCTTGAAGATGAGTTGTTTAGAAATGTTTCTCCTAAGGTTTCAGCTATATCAAATTTACTTGTTGATTTTGTTTCTGCAACAGGATGGTTTAAATGGGTGTAGCTGGGTGACTTTGTCTTACCAGATATTTTTCTTATCATATCCCAAACTTTTTTGATAGGGGTTTTGTGATTAATTTTTGAAACGTAAGAAAGCCATGACTTTCGTTTCGATATCTTTATTGTCCTGCGAGCCTTTGCTCTAAAAACTTTTACTTCATTTAAGTTGTCCTTAGTTGGATATTTTTTGAATTTATTTAGAGCCTTTATCCTCGTTTTAATAGCTTCTTTACATTCATCATTGTACCATGGATTACTTTTTGCTGGATTTGACGAGGTTTTTGGTATACATTTAGTAGATATATCAATAAGGGAAGAGATGAAATCAGACAAAGGGTCTGAAGAATCTTTGAAACTATCTAAATTAATTGTTTCAGTACATAAAGATTGAAATACTTCCCAATTAGCTTTATTTAGTTTCCACTTTGGATTATGATCTTCCGCTGTCGAAGTATTACTTTCAATGAGGATAGGAAAATGATCACTATGATGTTGATCTTTACAAACAGACCAATTAAAGTCAAGGAAAAGGGATGGATGACATAAGGAAAGATCTATAGAAGAGAAAGAACCTGTTGGATAGTGCATATAAGTGTATGATTTATCATTCATAAGACATATATCATTGTTTGTAATAATATTTTCAATTAGTTCACCTCTGGAATTATTTTCTTTACTACCCCAGAGAATATTATGACCATTAAAGTCACCTAATAATAAATACGGTGTAGGAAGTTGTTGAATAAGAGAATTAAGATGTTCAGATGTTAAAGAAAAAGAAGGTGGTATGTAAACAGAACATATGGTTATCTCTTTATCTAGAGTAACTGAAACAGCAGTTGCTTGTAATTCTGTAGACAAGTCTATATGTCGTTGAGGACATGAAGATTTAACAAAGATGGAGCTTCCTCCTGATGGTCGTTGACATTCAGAATGTATATGATTGTATATATTAAAACCTTTCAGAGTAATTGTATCATCACGTTTTAAAAATGTTTCTTGAAGGCATAAAACTGATGATTTGTGTTGTGAAAGTAATAGTTTTATTTCATCAAACTTTGGTTTTAAACCTCGACAATTCCATTGAATAATATTGTGTTTAAAATTCATATTTTGTATAAATGGGGAAAGAATATATAAAAATATAAGTATGGAAACTTTCATATTATAATGTATTCTTTCTTATGGAGGAAGAACTGGTGACCGCCTTCCTAAAGTACTGGAATTTGATGAATTGGGATTGTCATTTGACATTGGGGTTGAGGGGTGGGGAACTTCAACTGAGAGTTCCATATTTTCATCCTCTAAACCATTATATTTATTTTGCAATTTGAGAGATTCTCTAGATCCTCTAGTAACATAAGCTCTGTCTGTATTTTTCTGTCTGGTATCTTTTTGAACTTGTTGCTTGTTACTTGTACTTTTCGGTTTTGCTTTATTTGGTGATGTTGTTTTGACTGGATTATTGTTTTTAACGGATGATGATGTTGTGGTACTTGGTGATTGTTTTGGAGTGGTCTTTTTTATCAATAGGTTTAAGTTTTTCTAATGGCTTTAGTACAGATACCTCACCTGTTTGAGTTTGAGCATCTTTGTTTGTTTTGTTTGTTTGTTTGTTTTTGTTGCTTTACGTCCCAAGTCAACAGCTATGGTCATTGAGGGACGGTCAGTTCACCTAACCACACTTTTTCCTGGGCAGGCTTGAACAAGCGGTTAACCAGTAATTCGTGCACATACTTTCGCTTGTAACTGACAACAACCCTTCTTGAATAAATCAGCGGAAGGAGGAGAATGACCGTAGAAATTATTTCATGATCAATCTCCACGAAAGTATGGGACCGGGCCGGGATCGAACTTGAGCATCTTTAAGTTCTACAGTTTTCTGATTTGATTTGATGATCGGTGAGATGGATTGGTGGTGGTTTTGGGTGTTTCAGTAAATACTTCAATATTACACACATTTCTCTTCCGCGCTTGCATGCACTGCATGTACTCACATGGTATACTTGAAAGAACTAGAGCGTGACGTTACAACTACCGGGATGGCGAAGGCGATACTGCGTCTGAAAACTCTTGGCATTTATTCCTTCATAGAACATGATTGGTTCGATTTTTTACGTCCCAATGACGAACAAGGGCTATCATGTTCATACCATGTGTAAAATGCTCTTGTTCTGAGCTAAAACTGGCAAAACATCTGCACACTTTCTTCGTTTTGACACAAAACTGAAGAAATCACGTTCTGGGTTCGATTTGGTTACGGTTCTAATCTCAAAGCAAAGCTTTTTTCAACATCGCATTTGGCCTGTTTAGCAAGGTTAATCATATCTACATGGAATAACATTGCCGGATTTTTTAGTTAGCTCATTCTCTCACAGAAAATCAAAACAAGCCAGAGTACCCACCTTTGTATTTTCCATGACGGCGCCACTACCCCGAAAGGTCCCAGATGTGAGGAAGGAACAAATTTACGTTAACGTGACTTTGCGGTAGTTCCGCTGATGCATACCCGTGATATCAGTAGGGGAGACCGGGGCTAGTCGATACACAAGGTTAGTTGATACAGCCACTCCAAAAGATACATAGCGCGAAATTCCATGTAAACAGAAATACTCTTTTGTGCCAGAGTCTATTCCCGCTCATTTGTTCTTCCACGCATTACGTCTGGACGCTTTGTGCATAAGTGAGACACTGAAATAGATATTTAAGGTATGAAAGTATTTTTTTGATTATTGAAAAAGTGACCTTCCTCATATGCATTTTGTGATATAAAGCTGCAATGTATTTTATCTTAGACCTATGAAAACC
Organism: Loripinus fragilis; assembly: GCA_964019695.1. Taxonomy (NCBI): domain Eukaryota; kingdom Metazoa; phylum Mollusca; class Bivalvia; order Lucinida; family Lucinidae; genus Loripinus; species Loripinus fragilis. Next base: position 21,533,499 of record OZ026528.1, read on the forward strand.
CGCTATTTATCAACACATTTTATTTGACCTATAGATGTACCACAACCTCTGACCAATGACCTTTGGGTCTTTCTATTTCAAACGATTGATGCAGAATGCATAAAATGAGCCAGCCTGGATTGAACATATGTGTATGTCAAAGCTTTTATAATAAATGTAAATAAATGCCTGAAACCCTTTTTTCTAGAACAACGCATCGATATTGTAAATAGAGTCACGCTTCAAAGCTTTTGGTAGATCAGTAGGTATGAACTCTTTGTTCTGAGAAAATGTAAACACTCTGTAGTGTCGGCTGGGGTTAGTTGATACACACGTGATGGGGTTTACCGGTACAGTGTATCAACTAACCCCGCTCTTAAACAAATGTTAGAAAAGTAAAAACATTACAGCATATTTATTAACTTAGATGTCTTTCGGTGAATCTGGCAGGTCGAAAATGCATTCACATTGTAACTATGTACACTAATGTGATTACAATGAATGTATGCAGTATAAAACTACAAACAATAGTATTGTATCACAATGGTAATAATCAAAGTAATAATGATAACTGTATTTCAAATACGTGGCACGAATGTCAGTCTTACAAATGGTCCGCAGTTTGAATATACATGTAAAATGGGCCCACCAAGCGAAAATGTGTCTTCCTACATCTCCAGAGTTTGACGGAAAATGACGATTCAAGCCAATGTGTACAGCTCCACGCAATCGTCAGAAACCTAGGTCTTGGCTTACGACTTCTTCACTATCCAAGAAGCGAAAAACAAAGACCCTGATCAGCCTGCGCAGGGGTCTTTGTTGTTGGCATATGTCCGAAGACACATTTTCGCTTGACGCGGCCCAAATGATACAGGAAAATGTTATTCATTTACAGAATGTAAAAGAAGCAAAAAGTTGGTCATTGTTTAGTTTCTTTTTGTATTTCAGAATGGTTTGACAGTACGTTCGAAAACATGAGAGATGTTTAGTGACTAAAGATATTATGCTGAGAGCGGTAAATGAAGTTATCAGCGAAAACAGGTGTATACGTTCTGTAGCAGAAAAATATGGACTAAAAAGTCCAATGACGCTATGCCGGTACGTCAAAAAGGCTCGCAAGCATGGACTAGAAAACTTTCAGTTTGGTTACAACAACAAGAGACAGGTCTTCTCAGATGCACAAGAGTTACAGCTCTAAAGCTTCTCACATCTATTTGGGCTTCTCACCCAACGAAGTGCGCAAGCTGGCATATGAATGTGCCGTTGGCTTTAAAATTACAGTACCCAAAATGTGGCAGGAACACCAATCTGCAGGCGCCGACTGGTTCATAGGTTTTATGAAAAGACATCCTGAACTTTCAATACGAACGCCTGAACCCACAAGCTTGTCCAGGGCAACAAGTTTTAACAGGGAAAATGTAAAAATCTTCTTCTCGAAACTGGCAGAGGTGATTGATCGAGGGCAATTGGGACCAGAACAAATCTGGAATGTTGATGAGACTGGACCAACTACTGTACAGAAACTGAAAAACGTAGTTGCTGCTAAAGGTCTAAAGCAAATAGGTTCTGTTACATCCGGAGAAAGGGGTTTATTGATAACGATGTGCGCTGCTGTATCAGCAACTGGGAATACTGTGCCACCAATGTTTATCTTTCCGCAACATAATTTCAAAGACCATTTCATACGCCATGGACCTATAGGCTGCATAGGTACAGCACATCCTTCTGGCTAGATGACAACAGAAAACTTTTTTATCTTCTTGAAGCATTTCGCAAAGCATAAGAGGGGGGCGACAGAGAAGCCCGTGTTACTTCTCTTGGATAATCATCATTCCCACCAGGGTATAGAAACACTAAACTTCGCAAAGGCAAATGGGATTATCATGTTGTCGTTTCCACCCCTCTGTTCGCACAAACTACAGCCACTCGACCGCAGTGTTTGGACAAATTAAACGGTTCATGATGACATCCCAAGATAACTGGATGAGGAACAATCCTGGAAAAACCATGGCAATATATGATTTGCCTGGGATCGCAAAAAAATCATGGCAAAAAGTTGCACAACAATCGAACCTAACGAAAGGGTTTGAGGTATCAGGAGTGTTTCCTTTTAACAATGACATTTTCACCGATGTTTGTTTGTTTGGTGCTTAACGACGCATCAACCCTTGTGGGTCATTAGCGTCAGACGGTATTAAACTAAACATGATGTTGATGGATGATGATGATGAAATGGAGTTTAACGACGCATCAACCCTTTTGGGTCATTAGCGTCATCAAGGTTAGGTAAGAGAAGTATTACTGAACATTAAAACTATAATCGATAAGCTAAAATATTAATAATTTAACACATTAAACATATGAGTATAGCAAAGACGATAAAATAGTTGATGGAAAGAGTAAATAATTTGTAAGATAAAATAAAAGGAATGATGGTGATGAGTTTGCGAATTCTTTGAACTGGTATGGTTCATTGCTTTCAATACAGAAAGCGAGTCAGAAAATATAATAAATTTATTGTTAGCATCAGAAGTGCTTATGAAATCTAAAGCTAGATCAACTGCTTTGGCTTCAGCAGTGAAAATTGATGAATCGTCAGTTATACGTTGCATTACTATGGTTGTCTGATATAACAACTTATAACGACTTTGCAGTTTTCTGAAATCATCTTTTAATATGCGTGGATTTGATTCAGATTTTTTCCCGGAATGTAAATAAAAAAGTATTTCAGGTGGTTTCATACACCAAGCTGGAATATTTGGTGTAAAATGTTTTTCAATATTTTGTGGTTTGATATTGGCAGATTCTAAGAGTGGTGAAATTCTGATGCCAAATGATTTAATAGCTTTTTGTTCATATAAATCAACATAATTTGGTGGGAATGTTACTTCATGAGTAGGATTTGACGGATTAGCAGCAAGTCTTATAGCATATTGCAAAGAGGGTTGAATTTGCTCCTTCGATTGGCACCGATCAGCCACTACTGCAGACTGATAATACAGTACAGAAAGCCATGGAGGCAGTTAGTGGAGATATGAACTCATTACCGATGAATTTGGATTTTGTTCATGAAGAAGGAAGTGGCGTCTCCGTGCTCACAAATGTTAATGAGTCAGAGAACGGTTCTTGTAACCAATGGACGGCTATAGCAGATTATCTCAAAGACCGTGGCAGAAGTGTGATTGAAGTTCGTGGAGATGGACATTGTCTGCTGTACGCTATTAGCAAAAGTCTCAATGAAGAATCTTTAGAAAATATGACAAGTGATGATCTCTGTTTAAAGTTACGGAATAAGATAAATGACAATAAAAAATAATAATAAAAGTTTTCTGGAATAAACATTATTATCAAAGGTTTTCTGGAATAAACACTGATATAATGGCGGATATAAATAAGTACGTAAATGAAAAACAATATAACACTGATTCCACGGAAATGATTTTGTCAGCATTATGTAATGCTCTTAGCCTAACGGCTACAATATAGCAATATAGAAATGAGGCTATGGTTGAAATACAACAGATCCCTGGCAGGCCCGGTGTCACCACTACAGGATATATCCATCTTAGTCTGAATGGACAGGGAGCCAGTGCTCATTACAACGCAGTATCAAAAGACAGAGAGTCAGGTGCGTCCATCTCAGTAACGTCACCTTCCATTTCAAAGCCTGAGGATGTTCAAAATCAGACGATACCACCGACATTTACACCAGAGCATATCAGGCCTTTACCAAAAGCACCAGCGAGACAGCAAAGTACCAGAGGGAGGAAAAAAAGCAAGAGCGCTATTTTAACAGACAATCCTGAAAAGACAGCATTTGAGGAAGAATTCAGAAACAGTAAATCAAACAAAATCTAAAGGACAAAAATGTAAAACCAAATTAATTGCTGAAAACCCAACAACGCAAAAGTCCAAAAAGAAAACAGCCAAAACTGAGTCATCCGATGACGAGAGTGGTTTTGCCTTATCTGTGAGGAGCCGTACTCCAATAGCAGAGCCGGTGAAAAGTTTCCTGTGCAGATTGGGCCCATGAAGAATGCGCCCTGGCAGAAAAGTTCTTTGTCAAAACTGCGACTCAGACGATGAATATATCTGACTGAAAATAAAAACAGATAGACAAAAATCAGATACACGTTAGGTCTTATGAAGTAGAAAATGTGGACTCCTCATTCTGTTTGTCGTTATGATGAGACATTGTTTAAGTTGAATAAATAATGGACCTACATAATACACACTGATTTTATATCTTTACTACTTCTCTTTCAAGACATTCTTTTGAGAACACAATGAGTTTCAAACATCTTCAAATTTATCTGATGACATGACAAACATGTCCATTTTGTTTTTAGTTTCTAGTGATGTAGATAAAAGTAGACAGAGTAACACTTTTCGGTTGTTTTAATTTCGTATCAACAAACCCCGATATGTGTATCAACTAGCCCCATTGGCGAGGTTATTTGATACATGAGGGTATGGTTAATTAAATGACTCCTAATTAGGGACTGATTAAATTGCATACCCTAAAACACCTTTGAAATACAATACAGTATGTACGGAGTATTTTCTGCCAAATTAAGCTGTAGGTTCTGTAAAAATAAGACTCAGGGAGACATAAATATGAAAAATGTATCAACTAGCCCCGGTCTCCCCTACATGCAATGCATGTAGGCGCGGAGAGAAATGTATGTAATATTGTAGTATCTACTGAAACACCCCAAAACCACCATCAATCCATCTCAAATGCTACTCCCTGTGTACAAACTAGCACACTTACCCCTGTCCCACCCCAAGTCCTTACCTCCAAGACTCCCACAACCCTTAGCTCAGCATTTTGCGCAGATGCGCTACAGATGTAATTATCATGTCTCGTAAACCGGCCCAAATATACTTGAAGTGTATATCATTTATCTACATGTATATATGTGTCAGAGCATGGAAGTTCTGGTGAAACTTTAAAAATGCGCAAGCTAATCTGAGTCGTGGCACATGCTATAAGAGACAAAATCTCATGTACTGACACGTATATACATGTAAATAAATGATAGACACTTCAAGTATATTTGAGTCTATGGACGGGACCTTATACTTACATATGTAGCGCATCTGCGTAAAAAGGCTGAGCTAAAGGTTGTGGGGTCTAGGAGGTGAGGACGTGGAGTGGGGCAGGGGTAAGTGTGCTTGTTTGTACATGGGGAGCAGCCTTTGAGATGGATTGGTGGTGGTTTTGGGTGTTTCAGTAGATACTACAATATTACACACATTTCTCTCTGCTCCTGCATGCACTGACATGGTATACTCGAAGGAACTAGAGCGTGACGTTCCAACTACCGCGATGGCGATACTGCGCCTGAAAACTTTGGCATTTATTCCTTCATAGAACATGATCGGTTCGATTTTTTACATCCGAAGGACAAATAAGGGCTGTCATGTACATGCCATGTGTAAAATGCACTTGTTCTGAGCTAAAACTGGCAAAACATCTGCATACTTTCTTCGTTTTGACAAAAAACTGAAGAAATCCCGTTCTGGGTTCGATTTAGTTACGGTTCTCATCTCAACATCGCCTTTGGTCTGTTACGCAGGGTAAATCATATCTACATGGAAAAGCATTGTCGGATTTTTACATAGTTAGCTCATTCTTTTACAAAAAATCAAAACAAGCAAGAGTACTTACCTTTGTATTTTCCGTGACTATGCCACTACCGCCAAAGGTCCCGATGGAACAAATTTTCGGAATAGTTCCGCTGATGCCCACCCATGCCTAAGTCCAGGGGATTACACCCAGGCCTTCAGATTTAAATGCTGTTTGATATGATTCATATCTATTGTTCCTCTGCCTGCATGCAAAATTTAGGAAAACATTGTATAACCTGTTAAGCTCCGACCCAACTGTTTCCTGTGATGCTGAAATCGTGAAATATACATATAATGTAGTATTTTGCTGCATTTCATTTAAGATTAAGTCGTTTCTTTTTTTAGCCATGGATGGGTTCAGATGGGACAACTGGATTTTATTAGCAGCATTTTTAAAGGAGTTTTTGGCAAACGATGAAGACCTAGACTTTATCAGACTCTACACTGTAAAAACGTCGCAATTTTTATTTGAAATTATAACCTGTGATCCAGCGCTATATACAGAATCCATTAAAGGCCCGTTGAATAAATGTAGACACATGTAATCTAATCAGAAGCGTTGCGTTTGGTACAGATGCATTGCTTCGGGCTATGCAGACTTCCTGCTTTCCTAAAGCCTTACCAAAGAAAAATGTATAACTTCTTGTGTACTACGATGCAATGGCGTCTAATCCTTTTTGGAACTTGGGATCGGTTCAATATCAGCTTGTCATGAAAGTTATTACTGTAATCGAAATTTCTACTTTGAAAAAATAGTTCCGTGTTTAAATCAATGTTGTCTTTGAAATGATAGTGATTGAAACATAGACCACGTTGTATTTATTCAATACTATGTCTTTTGTTGCCACTTTCGTTCGAAAATAGAACATTTACTGATTTATCTGTGTTTCTGCGAATTGGAAAGCTCAGGTGTCGCTTTTAACGTGTAAAAGGTAGTAACTCTTCTTTGATTGTGTCTTAGAACTGTTACTGGTATCCTGTTGTGAACAGCTTATATAGAGGCTGGGTACCAGATTTGCGCGCACAGGCAATGTGGTCAGCAGTACTGTTTAGTGAGTAGAACTGGTACAAAGAAAATTAACCCCATCAACGACATAATAACATCTTCACTACCAACAGACACAAGTGACTGCATAAACATGGTCCCAGAGAAACCCAAGCCCACAAATGTGTCAGTCCAAAATATGGTTGGAGGTGAAGGCCCACTCTCTGTAACAGCGAAAGTTGTAGCCACCAATCTAAACTAAGATGCTTTGTGCAATAAATGACCATTTGTGACATGTAAGTCAAGAGTTATAATATTAGACAACCAACTCTTCAGGTGCAACGAGTGTTGCAAAAACTATTTTATGGTTTCCAGTGGAATCAGGTTAGCAAACAACATAGAAGGGAAATAGGGAAAAAAGAAGCAGACTTCTTTTTAATGATTGTTTGTTTGTTTGTTTGCTTTACGTCCCAAGTCAACAGCTATGGTCATTGCGGGACGGTCAGTTCACCTAACCACACTTTTTCCTGGGCAAGCTTGAACAAGCGGTTAACCAGTACTTCGTGCACATACTTTCGCTTGTAACTGACAACAACCCTTCTTGAATGATTCAGCGGAAGGGAGGAGAACGACCGTAGAAATTATAGGGAGGAGAACGACCGTAGAAATTATTTCATGATCACTCTCCACGAAAGTATGGGACCGGGCCAGGATCGAACTCGCGACCCCTGGATCTGCAGTCAGACACGCATCTGTTGCCAGACACGTTACCGACTGTGCTACGCGGCCCGGTCTCTTTTTAATGATAAAGCTGAGAATTTCCTCAAAACAACAGTCACAAAGGATGAACAAGAACAGTTAGAACAATGTATAATAGATAAGGAGTTTTCATTTGTTGTATCCCCAGGCGAACAGAAAAATCTACGGTCTATTTGTGCTTTAGAGCTTAAATGTTTTAATCATATGACTGAAATAACGGCATGCAATACAATCTGTAAACCACTAGTGCTTTATGGATATCCATAATGATGATGATGAGTTGGAGTTTAACGACGCATCAACCCTATTGGGTCATGATGATGATGATGATGATGAGTTGGAGTTTAACGACGCATCAACCCTTTTGGGTCATTAGCGTCATCAAGGTTAGGTACAAGACGTATTACTGAACATTAAAACTATAATAGATAAGCTAAAATATTAACAATTTGGCATATAAAACATATGAGTATAGCAAAGACGATAAAATAGTAATCATTTTACAGCTAAGATCATGTACAATATCTGACAACAACATAGGCTAATCAGATGACCATACATGATCTCCTCCTGCAAAAAGGAAAATGATATGCTGAAAGTAAGTTTAAATAAGTAAAAAGTTCAAAGGAAAATAGCTACAATTTGTTAAAAAGATTAATCTCTTTTAAGAATAAAAAGACATTATCAATAGGTACATCATTAAACAATTGTTTGATTGTATCAACATGGAAATATTTGTTTCTTATATGAGAAAAATCACCACATTCAAGCAGAAAATGGCGGACTGTAAAGAGTGTATCACATCCAAAACAATACGGTGGCTCCTCTCGTTTTAAAAGATATGAGTGTGTGATCCTTGTATGACCAATACGTAAACGAGCAAGGACGACTTCTTCTTGTCTGACATTCCGCACCACCGGTTGAGATTGTCCAATGACAGGTTTAATCTCAAAGAGTTTATTACCAACACTGTTATTCCATAAAATTTGCCATTTGTTTAAAATGTACCTATTGATAAACGATTTAAAGTTTGCATACGGTATTGAAAAGTTTGTTGGGTGTAAATTCAATGAATCTTTTGCTTTAAGATCCACACTTTCATTGCCAGCAATGCCAATGTGGCTAGGGATCCAACAGTAAACTATTTCATTAAATTCTGATAAATCATGATGTTTTTCAAGTAGTTTTTGAATTTGGGGATTTTTTGAAGATGTATGATCTAAAGATTTTAAAACTGAAAGGGAGTCTGAAATATAACAAATTTATTTGAAGTTTCACAATCGGCAATATGATCTAATGCTATATCAATAGCTTTGGCTTCTGCTGTAAAAATTGAGGACCCATCTGGAATTCGCATAGTTTCAGAGAAGTCGTTAGATACTACTGCACATCCTACTTTCATATCATCTTTTGAACCATCTGTATAAATGTGCTTATAGTCCATGTAATGTGATTTTAGCTCCTGGAAATTAGATTTCATGATAATTGGACTTGTTTCTGATTTTTTACCAGAGTGTAAATCGAAAATAAGATTTGGTTTATTTATACACCATGCTGGAACATTTGGTGTAAAAGTTTTATCAATGTTTTCAAAGTTAATATTTGCAGATTCTAGGACTGGTAAAGTTCTGACGCCAAAAGATTTAATAAAATTTGGTTTGCTTTCATATAGATCTGTGTATTTTGGCTGAAAGGTCACATCATGAGCTGGATTTAAATTATTTTCAGCAATTCTAATAGCATATTGTAAAGAAAGTTTTTCTCTACGTGTATTTAAAGATGGCTCATCTGCTTCAACATAAAGACTTGCAGTAGGTGATGTTCTAAATGCTCCTAAGGCTAATCTAAGACCTTGATGATGGATAGGGTCAAGCATAGCTAAATAAGATTTTCTTGCCGATCCATAAACAATGGATCCATAGTCTAGTTTTGAACGAATCAAAGATCGATATAATTGTAAGAGTGTTGTTCGATCTGCACCCCAAGTAGTGTGAGATAAAACTTTCAATATGTTCAAGGATTTAAGGCACTTTGCCTTCAAGTATTTAATATGCGGGATAAAACTAAGCTTTTTGTCAAATATCAAACCAAGATATTTGTATTCCTGTACAACAGGAATAGGCGATCCATATAATGTAAGAACTGGATCATCCTGTTGCTTTCGCAACTGACAGAAATGTACACACTGTGTTTTTGACTTGGAAAATTTAAAGCCATTGTTAGTGGCCCAATGTTCTATCTTGTTTAAGTTTTGCTGTAGATGCCTTTCAATTGTTCGCATACTCTTTGATCGAAAACAAATACAAAAATCATCAACATAGAGAGAGCAGTCTGTTAAATTATCTACGCATTTAACAATATCATTGATTTTAATATTAAAAAGAGTTGTAGAAAGTACACCGCCCTGTGGGACCCCCTGTTCCTGATCATATAAATCAGAAAGAGTGGATCCCACCCTCACTTGCATTGCGCGATCAGCAAGGAAGCTTTCAATAAAAGTAGGTAGTCTACCTCTTAGTCCTAGTTTATGAATATCTTTCATAATGCCATATCTCCATGTGGTATCGTATGCTTTTTCCAAGTCAAAAAAGACAGCTACAACGTGTTCCTTTTTAACAAAGGCATCACGTATGAAAGTTTCCAATTTAACTAAATTATCATTTGTACTACGGCCAGCTCGGAAACCCGACTGATACCGTGATAAAAGATTGTTGGATTCTAAATACCAAATCAACCTTTTATTAATCATCCTTTCCAACGTTTTACAAAGACAACTTGTAAGAGCTATAGGTCTATAATTGGTTGGCTCAGCATGATCTTTCCCTGGTTTGGGTATAGGTATTACAGTGGCTAATCGCCAGTCTTCAGGAAAATCACCAGTAGTCCATATATGATTAAATATACCTAAAAGAGCTTGGAGGGAACTCTCCGGAAGATGTTTAAGCATTTGATAATGTATTTCATCAGGTCCAGTTGCAGAATCATGTGATTGTTTAATTGCATCCAAAAGTTCATCAAAATTAAAAAGATTATTATATTCCTCAGTATTTGCAGACTTGAAATTAAGTTTAATTTTTTCTTGTTCTGCTTTAACTTTTTGAAATTTTTCAGAGTAATTTCTTGAACATGAATTGTTTAAAAATGTTTCTCCTAATGTTTCAGCTATATCAAATTTACTTGTTGCTTTTGTTTCTGTAACGGGATGGTTTAAATGGGTGTAACTGGGTGATTTTGTCTTACCAGATATTTTTCGTATCATATCCCAAACTTTTTTTATAGGGGTTTTGTGATTAATTTTTGAAACGTAAGAACGCCATGACTTTCGTTTCGATATCTTAATTGTTCTGCGAGCCTTTGCTCTAAATACTTTAACATCATTTAAATTGTCCTTAGTTGGATATTTTTTGAATTTATTTAGAGCTTTTTTCCTCGTTTTAATAGCTTCTTTACATTCGTCATTGTACCATGGATTACTTTTTGTTGGATTTGTCGAGGTCTTAGGTATACATCTGGAAGATATATCAATAAGGGAAGAGGTGAAATCAGACAAAGGGTCTGAAGAATCTTTGAAATTTTCAGTTGATATTTTATCTGAGCATAAACAGTGAAATAATTCCCAATTGGCTTTATTCAATTTCCATTTGGGATTATGATCCTCTATTGTGGTAGTATTACTTTCAATAAGGATAGGAAAATGATCACTATGGTGTTGATCTTTACATACAGACCAATTAAAGTCAAGAAAAAGTGATGGATGGCATAAGGAAAGATCTATAGAAGAGAAAGAGCCTGTTGGATCGTTTGTTTGTTTGGTGCTTAACGACGCATCAACCCTTGTGGGTCATTAGCGTCAGACGGTATTAACTAAACATGATGAGGATGGAAAAAGTTAAAAATTTATAAGATAAAATAAAAGGAATGGTGATGATGAGTTTGTTTTATGAAAATAAGTTGCAATACGATTGTTGACAGGAGAGACCACGTACAATATCTGACAGTTTCAAAGAGCTATTCAGATAACTGTACATGTTCTTTAACTGAACAGAATACAACATAATATAATCTGTATTATGGTCTGATACAAATGTAAAACAAAACATGATTTTAAAAACAGCAATTAGATTTTGTTAAAAAGATTTATTTGTCTTAAAAATGTCATAATACTATCAATATGTATATCTTGAAATAATTCTTTCATGTTATTAACATGGAAGCAATTATTTCTTACTTGTGCAAAATCGCCACATTCCAAAAGGAAGTGACGTACAGTGAAAGGTGCGTCGCAACCAACACATTGAGGATGCTCTTCACCTTGTAGTAAGTATGAATGAGTGACTCTTGTATGACATAAGCGGAGTCGAGCTAATACTACTTCTTCTCTTCTAATGTTTCGAACAACCGATTGATATTCACCAATAGTTGGTTTGATGTCAAGAAGTTTATTACCAATGCTGTTATTCCATGAAGTTTGCCATTCTTCCAAGATATATTTATTGATAGAGGGCTTAAAATTGGAAAAAGGAATTTTAAAAGAAGTTTGTTCTAATGAAAGCGATGTTTTTGCTTGCTTATCTACCATCTCATTCCCTTGGATACCTATATGACTAGGAATCCAACAGAGAACAATTTCTTTATAAGTTAAAAGCTCATGACATTTTTCTAAAAGTTTCTGAATCTGTGGATTCTTTGAACTGGTATGGTTCATTGCTTTCAATACAGAAAGCGAGTCAGAAAATATAATAAATTTATTGTTAGCATCACAAGTGCTAATAAAATCTAAAGCTAGATCAATTGCTTTGGCTTCAGCAGTGAAAATTGATGAATCGTCAGGTATACGTTGCATATTACTATGGTTGTCTGATAAAACAGCACAACCAACCTTTGAGTCTTCCTTTGACCCATCAGTATAAATTTGTTGGTAATTCTTATAACGACTTTGCATTTTTCTGAAATCATCTTTTAATATGTGTGGATTTGATTCAGATTTTTTCCCAGAATGTAAATCAAAAAGTATTTCAGGTGTTTTCATACACCAAGCTGGAATATTTGGTGTAAAATGTTTTTCAATATTTTGTGGTTTGATATTGGCAGATTCTAAAAGTGGTGAAATTCTGATGCCAAATGATTTAATAGCTTTAGGTTTTTGTTCATACAAATTAACATAATTTGGTGGGAATGTAACTTCATGAGCAGGATTTGATGGGTTAGCAGCAAGTCTTACAGCATATTGCAAAGAGAGTTTCTCTCTTCGTGAATATAGTGATGGTTCATCTGCTTCCACATAGAGACTAGCAACAGGAGAAGTTCTAAAAGCCCCTAAAGCTAATCTAAGTCCTTGGTTATGTATAGGATCAAGCATTTGAAGATATGATTTTCGTGCAGAGCCATATATGATACAGCCATAGTCTAATTTTGACCGGACTAGAGACCGATACAGCTTTAGAAGTGTAGTTCGGTCTGCACCCCAGGAAGTATGGGAAAGCACTTTTAAAAGATTCAATGCTTTTAAACATTTAGCTTTGAGATATTTAATATGGGGTATAAAACTGAGTTTTCTATCAAATAAAATGCCAAGGAATTTAGATTCCTCAACAACTGGAATAGGTGATCCATATAAATGTAAAACCGGATCATCATGTTGCTTGCGCAACTGACAGAAATGTACACACTGTGTTTTTGATTTGGAAAACTTAAAGCCATTGCTTGTTGCCCAATTTTCAATCTTATTTAAATTTTGTTGTAGTTGACGTTCAATTGTTGCCATGCTTTTCGAGCGATAACAGATACAGAAGTCGTCAACATATAATGAGCAATCAGTAAGATTACCTAAACATTTCACAATATCATTAATTTTGATACTAAAAAGTGTTGTAGATAGCACACCCCCTTGAGGTACACCTTGCTCCTGGTCATAATAGTCAGATAGAGAGGAGCCAACTCGGACTTGCATGGCGCGGTCTGCAAGGAAGTTTTCAATGAATGTAGGAAGTCTACCTCTTAATCCTAGTTTGTGGATATCTTTTAAAATGCCATATCTCCACGTGGTATCATAAGCTTTTTCCAAATCAAAAAACACAGCAACTACATGTTCCTTTATAATAAAGGCATCACGTATGAAGGTTTCCAATCTAACTAAATTATCAGTTGTACTGCGGTCAGATCTGAAACCAGACTGAAACCGCGATATATGATTATTGGATTCTAAAAACCAAGTAAGTCTTTTATTTACCATTCTTTCAAGTGTTTTACATAGACAACTTGTTAAAGCTATAGGTCTATAATTATTAGGTTCCGCAGGATCTTTCCCAGGTTTGGGAATTGGGATTATGGTTGCTAAGGTCCAATCTTCTGGAAATTTACCAGTAGTCCAAATGTAATTAAATATATTCAAAAGGGTTTCAAGAGAATTCTCTGGGAGATGTTTAAGCATTTGATAGTGGATCTCGTCAGGACCCGTGGCTGAGTCATGTGATAGTTGAATAGCTTCAACTAATTCAGCTAAATTAAAATCTTTGTTATAAATTTCATTATTTTGTGATTTAAAATTCAATTTAACTTTCTCTTGTTCAGTTTTAATCTTTCTGAAGGATTCAGAGTACTTGAATGATGATGAATTGTGACAAAAAGTTTCTCCTAAAGTGTCAGCAATGTCTGTTTTTGAAGTTGCTTTGCTGTCAGTACCCACCATGTTTAAATGTGTGTAATTGGGGGATTTGTTTTTTCCAGAGATTTTTCTTATCATATCCCAAACCTTTTTAATAGGTGTTTTATGATTGATTTTCGAAACATAAGATCTCCATGACTTACGTTTCGAAAGTTTAATTGCTCTGCGGGCTTTAGCTCTAAATACTTTAACGTCATTCAAGTTGTTGGAATTTGGAGATTTTTTAAATTTAGATAGAGCTTGTTTACGTTGTTTAATTGCCTCTTTACAGTCGTCGTTGTACCATGGATTACTTTTAGTTGGATTTGTCGAGGTTTGAGGAATACATTCTTTAGATATTTCTATAAGAGAAGAAGTAAAGTCAGATATGGGATCAGAAGATTCTTTGAAGTTTTCTGGTATTAATTTACCAGTGCATAGAGTATTAAATAGATCCCAGTTGGCTCTATTTAATTTCCACTTTGTATTGTGGTCCTCAGTGGAAAAAGTGTTCTGTTCAATGATGATAGGGAAGTGATCACTATTATGTTGGTCTTTACTCACAGACCAATTATAATCAAGAAAGAGTGATGGGTGACAGAAGGAAAGATCAATAGAGGAAAAGGACTTTGCACTTGTAGAAAGATAAGTGTATGATTTATCATTCATAATACATATATCATTTTTTGTTAAGAAATTTTCGATAAGCTCACCTCTGGAATCATTGTTTTTACCACCCCAGAGGATATTGTGACCATTGAAGTCACCTAATATGATATAAGGAGAAGGAAGTTGTTGTAGTAAACTGTCCAGGTGTTGAGAATTAAGAGAAAATGATGGGGGAATATATACAGAACATATGGTTATTTCTTTGTCAAGAGTGACAGATACTGCAGTTGCTTGTAGTTCTGTTTGTAAATCAATCTTTCTTTGTGGGAAAGATGATTTTACAAACACCGAGGCACCACCAGAGGGCCTCAGACAATCAGTATGAACATAGTTATATATATTAAAACCTTTTAATGAGATGTTATCATCTGGTTTAAGAAATGTCTCTTGAAAACAAAATACAGATGGATTATATTCGGAAATCAATAGAGATACTTCATTAAAATTAGGTTTCAAACCTCGACAATTCCATTGAATAATTTTATGTTTAAAATCCATACTTGAAAATAATATTAAAAGAGATACTAAAATAATGGTTAGATTGACACCTTCCATTGTTTAAGTTGTTGGTAATCGTGAAAGTGTGCCTTTAGGGAGGTGATCACTGGAGGAAGAGTCTGTGAAAACCACAGAATCATCGTCCATGTCATCTTCCTCATCATCCTTTTTAAACACAGAAAATGGATTCTTCTGAGCTAGTATTGCTTTTTCAGCTTCTTCTTTATCTTTCTGTGCTTTTTCTTTGATATATTGTTGTCGTCTTTCATCTTTTTGTTGTTTTTTGAGTTTGTCTTTCTCTTCTTTTTTCTTCTTCTCTTCATCTTTCCTAATCATCTCCAGGGTTGCTGGCTTAAGGGTTTGCCCTGGACGTGATGGATTACCCTTTTCTTGGGGTTTTCCTTTAGAGGGTTCTTGTTGTTTTTCTTGTGTTTGTTTTTTTAAATATTCTGTAAAACTGTCGTCCGTTTGTGTGCTGTTGTTATGAGTTTCTGTAGATTTGTTGCAAGTGCCTGGTTTCACAGCACTTGCATATGTCCTAGCTTGGTAAAATTGTTCGAATTGCTTACGAGCTTCTGGAAATGACAAGTTATTTTCACATTTTATTTTAAGGATTTTTCTCTCTTTCTCCCATTGTGGGCAATCTTTTGAGTTAGCAGAATGATCACCTGAGCAGTTGGCACACTTGGCAGGTCTTTGACACTGGCCAGATGCGCAATGTTCAGGCATACTGCAGTTGACGCATATCGCTTGTCTGCCACACTTATTTTCGTGGTGGCCAAACACTTGACATTTATAACATCTAAGTGGATTTGGGATATACACGTCAACTTTTGCCTGAATAAAGCCTATTTTGACATTAGCTGGTAACACTGGTGAGTCGAAAGTAAAAACAAAAGTGTTGGTTGGTTTGAGTACTCCATCACGGTGAACATTAATTCTACGTACATCTGTAACACCTTGTTCACCCATGAACTCAAGAATATGTTCGCAGCTCTGCTTGCTTAAGGCAGGGCAGCGAACAATACCCTTTGATGTGTTCAAGGATTTATGGGGTGTTACAGTACATTTCAATCCACAAAATGTTTTCATTTTCAGAAGATTTGTTTCATGGGGTTGTTTTGTACACTGTATTAGTAAATCACCAGATCGTAAGTTTTTGATGCTCTTAGGCTCACCTGCTATACTCATGATTGCTTTTTCTATCAGAAAAGGAGAAAGAAGAGAAATATCCTTTCCCTCTACTTCTGAATGAATGATTAGAAATCTAGGTACATAAGGTTTCTTTGGTACAGAAGACTTAGATTGAGATTGAGAAGCTGTTAATGATTCATCAGAATCTGTGTCTGTAATCGGTGCGTGGCGTTTTCTAGATTTTGTAGCCATGTGTGTTTGGTTTTAAGATTCAGCCTCCATGCTCCCCACCCACCTTGGAGTCCAACAAGGGAGCACTCTAATGGAGTGGTTTTCCGACCTCCAGTGCTAGGGTTACATAGAAGTTATACTTGCACAAATAAAATCTGCGCAATTGACCCGTTAAGCCACTGCCTTCCAGGAATATTTTATAAAAGAAAGAATATATAAGATAATGGACACGTGGTTGGTATCAGAACGATACTATAGAACGAAGATATAAGAAGTATTTTTTTTTTTTACATTTTCAGCTTCCTGGGGCTTAGCATGACAAGACCGATTAGAAACACCGGGCCGTGTTTCCCCTCGGGTCTACCCCGTCAAAGAGGCCAAAGAGACGTGTTGAGTCATACAGAATTTTATACGCCCATATTCTGCATGCTCTCAGTCTTCCAGGCCATCCCCTTCGAGTTACCGAGAAAGCCACCCACGGTGAACAAGTGGGACTCTACTCTTGGCACTCCCGGACGGGGACAAGTATTACAATCAATATCGTCCCCAAATGTGAAGTGTGCCCCAGAGACCACGGCAAGGTGGTAGAGTCACTCTGGGGCCTGTTGGATCGTGCATATATGTGTAGGACTTGTCATTCATAAGACATATATCATTGTTTGTAATAAAATTTTCAATGAGTTCGCCTCTGGAATTATTTTCTTTATTACCCCAGAGAATATTATGACCATTAAAGTCACCTAAGAGTAGATATGGAGAAGGAAGTTGCTTTAATAAAGAATCAAGATGTTCAGTTTTCAAAGAAAAAGAAGGGGGGATATAAACAGAACATATAGTTATTTCTTTATCTAACGTAACAGAAACAGCAGTTGCCTGCAGTTCTGTAGTTAACTGTATATTTCGTTGAGGACAAGAAGATTTAACAAATATAGAGCTACCGCCAGAAGGCCTTTGGCAATCAGAATGTATATAATTATAGATGTTAAAACCTTTAAGGGTAATTTTGTCATCAGGTTTTAAAAAGGTTTCTTGGAGGCAAAAAATAGATGGTTTTTGTTGTGAAATTATAAGAGAAATTTCATCAAATTTTGGTTTGAGACCTCGACAATTCCATTGTATTATATTATGTTTAAAATCCATAACAGATATAAAATGTAAAAATAATAAAAGATTTGCAAGAGTGGAAACTTTCATATTTATAGTGATAGTGTAACTTTCTAGGTATTTTCTTTACGGGTCTTTTGTTCAGAATACTCTTCTGCTTCCATCTGTTCTAAACCGGAATATTTATTATCAACTTTAATTGATTGATCAGGTATTCTATTTATTTTGATCTGTCTGTCTTTGTCTTTTTGATTTTTCTTTGGTGATTGGCTGGTGTGTCTAGGGTTTGGTTTTGGATGTGACTCTTTTTTCTTTTGTTCTTGAGATGTACTTGTTTGTGTTACTGGTTTAGTCTTTGGTGTTGCTGGTTTTGGCTTTGATGGTGTAGCTTGTGTAGATGTTTGAGATTTACCTGATTTCATGTTTGATGGCCATATTACTTTTGAGCTAGATGTGACGATCTTGTCATTCTCATCAACTTGTGTACTTACATTTTTTGTTTGTGGTTTTGCGATTGCCGATTGGACTATTTTGGAGAGAGTGATTTCTGGTGTTTGTTCAACAATCTTTCTGGCCTCAAGGTATGTGATGTTTCTGGTTACTTTAATTTTCATAATGTCTTTCTCTTTTTTCCATACTTCACATACATTGGACCTGGAAAGATGGTCAAGACCACAATTAACACACTTTATTTGGTTGGGGCACTTACTTGCCAAGTGGTCAAAACCTCCAGTTCCACATTTTTCACAGATAGATGCATAGTCCTCTGGGCAGTCGCTTTCATGATGACCAAATCTCTGGCAGTTAAAACACCTAAGAGGATTTGGAATGTATATTTCCACAGGCTTGATCTGGTAAAATATTCTCAAAGATGTTGGAACTGTAGTTGAATTGAATGTTAGCAGAAGAGTATTTGTTTCAATAATAGAGTCATCTCTTTTGATTGTAAATCTCTTAACAGCAACGACACCCTGACTTTTCAGATACTCACAAATATCTGCTTCTTTTTCTCCTTTTAGAGTTCTATCTCTAAGAATACCTTTAGACGTGTTTAAAGTTTTATGTTCTGAAACTGTAACTTGTAGGTTGTAAAATTTGGTAACTTTCAAAAGATTTTCAGTTTGAGATTTCCGTGTTGTTTCGACTAAAAGAGTATGGTTCTTTAATTTTTTTACTGTTTTTGGTGTCCCAATGAGAGCTTCAATTTGCTTTTCAATAATAAAAGGAGAAAGAGAGGTTATTGGTTTTTGTTCATCTGATTTTATTACCAAAAATTTTGCAAAATTATCTGCAGTCTTATAAATACTTGAATTAGATATTTCATCATCTGTGTCAGAGTCCGGTCGTTGTCTTTTCTGTGTTGTCCTTGAAAGAGTAGGAAAGTTTTCCTGTGATAATACAGGATTGGGGGTCGAACCCAGGCCTAGGCCAGGGGAAGAAGGGGGGACCATGGTAGAATTTAATTCAGCATGATCCATAATGTTGGTTTAAGTGTTCGATAGATATGCACTTCACCCACCGTGGAGCCCAACAAGGGAATGTAATTTGGAAATGGCTCTCCTATTTCCTACATTAAAGTTACATATCTACTATACTCCGGTTCATATTTTCCAGTAGTTCGTCCGGCTTAAGATTAACGTCCAATACATATCAAACACTAAATCCCTTAAGAAACAGATTTAACATTTATTGGACGTCCCCACCCAAAAATTTTAAGACCCCCCTCACCGCTCTCAGAAGCCTTGTTAACGCTGGTCTATATGCCCCAAGATTAGCCCATGAGCAGTCACTCTTGAAACCAAATAGAAAGATATAAGTAAAGAAAAATTGAACCCGGTTATGTACCTAAAAGATACTTTGAAATAGACAGAAGGAAGAAAGAATAAGATGGTTTCAAGAGATGGACCACCCAGCCGATTGATCCAGCGCCGGACCTAGCACTGGACTCACGTCTAGCTGAATCCGAGACCAAAACAATGTGTTGGAAAGTTGGAGATCCCTGGGCTTTCCTCAATTGTCAGGATTCTCTTCTCCCATTCACGCGTCGCAAACCCACGGCAAACAGGTAGCACACTGTTTTAATAAGGGTTTTCACCTTATCTACTACAGAGGTAAAGCAATCTGTATATTTTAACCCTACAGACAGGGTATAAGCTCGGTTGTGATGTACAGTTTAGAAAATAAACTGAGATAGATTATTTCAAAAGTTTAAAATTGAAATGATTGTAGTAGACTCGGTTAATTTAAGCCTGTTTGAGTTTTAATGTGGATAATGAAAAAAAGACACAGATAGTATTAGAGAAATAAATGAATGTGAGACAGAAAGAACTTCAGTATGTTCTTTTGAATGAAATATTGGAATTTAGCAAAGATATTCACAGGTAAATTGCTCTTCAAGTTAAATCTGAAGATATCCCTACAATAGAGAACTTTAAAGCTCTACAATACAGAACTTTAAAAATATAAGAGCAAGAATGTAACTTAGGTACTGGACAGTTAATCATGAAAACTGTCAAATAGATAAAGTAAGAGTTTAAAAATAATTGTTCAACAAGATATGGAACTCAATAATTAAGTCGATAGCAGTTATAAAAATTGCTACATTTGACTTTTATCTTCTTTACAGTTCTACTGGTGTAAGACAATTTTTGATAAATTTAAGCTTTTGGTTATTTATGAAAACAAGTTGATATATTTGCGTTTTTACGGACAGTTACCACTGGTTTGCGTGAGGACTTCAACCCCAACCTGTCACCTCTCAAGTCTGCAAAACAAGAGACGCAAACAGGCCTGCTTAAGTACGAAGGTACATACAGTCTGTCCCCAGTGGTGCCGGGCAGCCATCCATATTTCTAGGGCGCCAGAGGGCGGGCGCCTGGCTTACCTTTAGCTCTAAGCAGAGGGGACAGTTATTCAAAAATAAAGTCCCCCGTGCGAATTAAGCCCCCGAACCACGGCAAGGCGGTAAGCAAACTCGGGGGTCTATTGGGTCATTAGCGTCATCAAGGTTAGGTAAGAGAAGTATTTCTGAACATTAAAACTATAATAGATTAGCTAAAATATTAACAATTTAACACATTACACATATGAGTATATCTAAGACGATAAAATAGTAACCATTTTACAGCGAAGATCATGTACAATATCTGACAACTACATAGGCTAATCAGATGACTATACATGATGATGATGATGATGAGTTGGAGTTTAACGACGCATCAACCCTTTTGGGTCATTAGCGTCATCAAGGTTAGGTAAGAAATATTACTGAACATTAAAACTATAATAGATAAGCTAAATTATTAACAATTTAACACATTAAACATATGAGTATAGCAAAGACAATAAAATAGTAATCGTTTTACAGCGAAGATCATGTACAATATCTGACAACAACATAGGCTAATCAGATGACTTTACATGTTCTTCTCCTGCAAAAAAGAAAATGATATGCTGAAAGCAAGTTAAAAAATAAATAGTTCAAAGGAAAATAGCTACAATTTGTTAAAAAGATTAATCTCTTTTAAGAATAAGAAGATATTATCAATAGGTACATCATTAAACAATTGTTTGATTGTATCAACATGAAAATATTTGTTTCTTATATGTGAAAAATCACCACATTCAAGTAGAAAATGGCGGACTGTAAAGAGTGTATCACATCCAAAACAATACGGTGGCTCCTCTCGTTTTAAAAGATATGAGTGTGTGATCCTTGTATGACCAATACGTAAACGAGCAAGGACAACTTCTTCTTGTCTGACATTCCGTACTACTGGTTGAGATTGTCCAATGACAGGTTTAATCTCAAAGAGTTTATTACCAACACTGTTATTCCATAAAATTTGCCATTTGTTTAAAATGTACCTATTGATAAAAGATTTAAAATTTGCATAGGGTATTGAAAAGTTTGTAGGGTGTAAATTCAGTGAAGCTTTTGCTTTTTGATCCACATTTATTAAATTCTGATAAATCATGATGTTTTTCAAGTACTTTTTGAATTTGGGGATTTTTTGAAGACGTATGATCTAAAGATTTTAAAACTGAAAGGGAGTCTGAAAATATAACAAATTTATTTGAAGTTTCACAATCGGTAATAAAGTCTAATGCTAAATCAATAGCTTTTGCTTCTGCTGTAAAAATTGAGGACCCATCTGGAATTCGCATAGTTTCAGAGAAGTCGTCAGATATTACTGCGCATCCTACTTTCATATCATCTTTTGAACCATATGTATAAATGTGCTTATATTCCATGTAATGTGATTTTAGCTCTTGGAAATTAGATTTCATGATAATTGGACTTGTTTCTGATTTCTTACCAGAGTGTAAATCGAAAAGAAGTTTTGGTTTATTTATACACCATGCTGGTACATTTGGTGTAAAAGTTTTATCTATGTTTTTTAAGTTTATGTTTGCAGATTCGAGGAGTGGTAAAGTTCTGACGCCAAAAGATTTAATAAAATTTGGTTTGCTTTCATAAAGATCTGTGTATTTTGGCTGAAAGGTCACATCATGAGCTGGATTTGAATTATTTTCAGCAATTCTAATAGCATATTGTAAAGAAAGTTTTTCTCTACGTGTATTTAAAGATGGTTCATCTGCCTCAACATAAAGACTTGCAGTAGGTGATGTTCTAAATGCTCCTAAGGCTAATCTAAGACCTTGATGATGGATAGGGTCAAGCATAGCTAAATAAGATTTTCTTGCTGATCCGTAAACAATGGATCCATAGTCTAGTTTTGAACGTATCAAAGATCGATATAATTGTAAGAGTGTTGTTGGATCTGCACCCCAAGTAGTGTGAGATAAAACTTTCAATATGTTCAAGGATTTAAGGCACTTTGCCTTTAAGTATTTAATATGCGGGATAAAACTAAGCTTTTTGTCAAATATCAAACCAAGATATTTGTATTCCTGTACAACAGGAATAGGCGATCCATATAATGTAAGAACTGGATCATCATGTTGTTTTCGCAATTGACAAAAATGTACACACTGTGTTTTTGACTTGGAAAATTTAAAGCCATTCTTAGTGGCCCAATGTTCTATCTTGTTTAAGTTTTGCTGTAGATGCCTTTCAATTGTTCGCATACTTTTTGATCGAAAGCAAATACAAAAATCATCAACATAGAGAGAACAATCTGTTAAATTATCTAGGCATTTAACAATATCATTGATTTTAATATTAAAAAGAGTTGTAGAAAGTACACCGCCCTGTGGGACCCCCTGTTCCTGATCATATAAATCAGAAAGAGTGGATCCCACCCTTACTTGCATTGCGCGATCAGCAAGGAAGCTTTCAATAAAAGTAGGTAGTCTACCTCTTAGTCCTAGTTTATGAATATCTTTCATAATGCCATATCTCCATGTGGTATCGTATGCTTTTTCCAAGTCAAAAAAAACAGCTACAACGTGTTCCTTTTTAACAAAGGCATCACGTATGAAAGTTTCCAATTTAATTAAATTATCATTTGTACTACGACCAGCTCGGAAACCCGACTGATACCGTGATAAAAGATTGTTGGATTCTAAATACCAAATCAACCTTTTATTAATCATTCTTTCTAAAGTTTTACAAAGACAACTTGTAAGAGCTATAGGTCTATAATTGGTTGGCTCAGCATGATCTTTCCCTGGTTTGGGTATAGGTATTACAGTGGCTAATCGCCAGTCTTCAGGAAAATCACCAGTAGTCCATATATGATTAAATATACCTAAAAGAGCTTGGAGGGAACTCTCTGGGAGATGTTTAAGCATTTGATAATGTATTTCATCTGGTCCAGTTGCAGAATCATGAGATTGTTTAATTGCACCCAAAAGTTCATCAAAATTAAAAAGATTATTATATTCCTCAGTATTTGTAGACTTGAAATTCAGTTTAATTTTTTCTTGTTCTGCTTTAACTTTTTGAAATTTTTCAGAGTAATTTCTTGAACATGAATTGTTTAGAAATGTTTCTCCTAAGGTTTCAGCTATATCAAATTTACTTGTTGATTTTGTTTCTGTAACGGGATGGTTTAAATGGGTGTAACTAGGTGACTTTGTCTTACCAGATATTTTTCTTATCATATCCCAAACTTTTTTTATAGGGGTTTTGTGATTAATTTTTGAAACGTAAGAATGCCATGACTTTCGTTTCGATATCTTAATTGTTCTGCCAGCCTTTGCTCTAAATACTTTTACTTCATTTAAATTGTCCTTAGTTGGATATTTTTTGAATTTATTTAGAGCTTTTTTCCTCGTTTTAATAGCTTCTTTACATTCATCATTGTACCATGGATTACTTTTTGTTGGATTTGTCGAGGTCTTGGGTATACATTTAGAAGATATATCATTTAGGGAAGAGGTGAAATCAGACAAAGGGTCTGAAGAATCTTTGAAACTTTCTAAAGTTATTGTATCAGTACATAAAGATTGAAATACTTCCCAATTAGCTTTATTTAGTTTCCATTTTGGATTATGATCTTCTACTGTGGAAGTATTACTTTAAATGACGATAGGAAAATGATCACTATGATGTTGATCTTTACAGACAGACCAATTAAAGTCAAGAAAAAGAGATGGATGGCATAAGGAAAGATCTATGGAAGAGAAAGAGCCTGTTGGATGATGCATATAAGTGTTTGATTTGTCATTCATAAGACATATATCATTGTTCGTAATGAAATTTTCAATGAGTTCGCCTCTGGAATTATTTTCTTTATTACCCCAGAGAATATTATGACCATTAAAGTCACCTAATAGTAGATATGGAGAAGGAAGTTGTTTTAATAAAGAATCAAGATGTTCAGTTTTTAAGGAAAAAGAAGGTGGAATATAAATAGAACATATAGTTATTTCTTTATCTAACGTAACAGAAACAGCAGTTGCCTGCAGTTCTGTAGTTAACTGTATATTTCGTTGAGGACAGGAAGATTTAACAAAGATAGAACTACCACCTGAAGGCCTTTGACAATCAGTATGTATATGATTGTAAATGTTAAACCCTTTAAGGGTTATTTTATCATCCAATTTTAAAAAAGTCTCTTGAAGACATAGAACAGACACCTTGTGTTGTGACAGTAAGAGAGATATTTCATCAAATTTTGGTTTAAGACCTCGACAATTCCATTGTATAATACTATGCTTAAAATCCATCAGAGGTAAAATTGATAAAAATAACAAATATACTAAAAGAATGGAAACTTTCATGATTTATTTGGTATTTAACAGCTACTTATTATTTACTGTGCTAGATGTATTATCACAGTACTCTTCTGCTTCCATCTGATCTGAGTTTGATAAGTCTGCAAATCTATTAGTGGTTTTTACAGAGTTATCGGGAACTCTAGTGATTTTTATGTTTCTATCTGTATCTTTTTTACCATTTTTGGGAGATTGACTGTTTTTTCTTGCATTAGTGCGTGATCTGGCTCTTGATTCTCTATCTGTAGGTTTATTTGCTTGTGATGAACTGGTTTCGGAATTAGATGAGCTGGTTTGGGACTTAGTATTTGGTTTTGATGTTGAAGGTTGTTGTGAAGTTTTTGGTTTATTTGTTTTCTTATATTTTGTTGGTATTACAGTTTTTGTACTGGCCGAAACGATGAAGTCATTTTCTGAAAATTGTGTAGTAGCAGGTTTTGTAACAGTTTTTGTCATTGTTGACTGCACTATTCTCGAAAAAGTGTCTTCAGGTTTTTGTTCTACCATCTTTCTAGCTTCAATGTATGTGATGTTATTGGTCACTTTGATTCTCATTATTTCTTTTTCTTTTTTCCAAACATCACATTCATTGGATCTAGATAGATGATCAAGACCACAATTCACACATTTAACTTGGTTTTTACAATTACTTGCAATGTGGTCAAAACCACCTGTTCCACACTTTTCGCAAACTGATGCATAGTCAACAGGACAATCACTTTCATGGTGTCCGAACCTCTGACAGTTGAAGCACCTTAGAGGATTCGGTACGTATATATCTACAGGTATGACTCTGTAAAATATTTTCAGTGATTTTGGTACTGTTACTGTGTTAAATGTCAGCAGAAGAGTATTGGTTTCTATCACATCATAGTTTTTCTTGATTGTGAATCTTTTGACGGCAATGACTCCTTGGTTTTGAAGGTATTCACAAATATTCGCTTCAGTTTCTCCCTTAAGTGTTCTGTCCTTTATTATACCTTTTGAAGTGTTTAAGGTTTTGTGTTCAGAAACATTTACATTTAAGTTGAAAAATTTCTTGATTTTTAATAGATTTTCAGTTTGAGCTTTTCTGGTGGTTTCAACCAATAAAGTTTTGTTTTTTAATTTTTTGACAGACTTGGGTGTTCCTATAATGGCCTCAATTTGCTATTACAAAAGGTGACAAATTTGTAATCGGAGTCTCATCTTCTGATTTTATAACCAAAAATTTGGCGAAGTTGTCTGAAGTTTTGAAGTATGTTGAAGTTGTTTGTTCATCATCAGAATCGGGTCGTTGCCGTTTGTTTGTCGAAGTTGATTGTGTAACGGGTGGAAAGTTGTCATAAGTCATTGTTAATACTCGATTTGGGGTTGAACCCAGACTAGAGCCTGGGTTGGAAGGGGGGACCATGGAAGTTGTAAATTCAGATTCCATAGTGTGTGATTTTATTTTCAATAGATATGCTCTTCACCCGCCGTGGAGCCCAACAAGGGAACGTAATATGGAAATGGATCTCCTATTTCCTACGCTAAAGTTACATATCTACCATACTCCGGTTCATATTTTCCAGTTGTTCGTCCAGCCAGAAGCCATCTTAACGCTGGTCCATATGCCCCAAGATTAGCCCATGAGCAGTCACTCTTGAAACCAAATAGTAAGATATAAATGAAGAAAAAATAAACCCGGTTACATACCTAAAAGATACTTTAAAATAGACAGAAGGAAGAAAGAATAAGATGGTTTCAAGAGATGGACCACCCAGCCGATTGATCCAGCGCCGGACCTAGCACTGGACTCACGTCTAGCTGAATCCGAGACCAAAACAATGTGTTGGAAAGCTGGAGATCCCTGGGCTTTCCTCAATTGCCAGGATTCTCTTCTCCCATTCACGAGTCGCAAACCCACGGCAAACAGGCAGCACACTGTTTTAATAAGGGTTTTCACCTTATCTACTACAGCAGTAAAGCAATCTGTATATTTTAACCCTACAGACAGGGTATAAGCCCGGTTGTGATGTACAGTTTAGAAAATAAACTGTGATAGATTATTAAAAAAGTTTGAAATTGAAACGATTGTAGTAGACCCGGTAAATTAAAGCCTGTTGAGTTTTAATGCTGATAATGAAAAAGACACAAATAGTATTAGAGAAATAGTTGAATTTGAGACTGAAAGAACTACAGAACGTTCTGTTGAATAAGATGTTGGAATTTAGCAAAATTATTCCATCCAAGGTAAATTGCTCTTCTAGTTAAAATCTGAAGATATCCCTATAATACAGAACTTTAAAGCTCTACAATACAGAACTTTAAAAAAAAATAAGAGAAAGAATGTAACTTAGCTACAGGACAGTTAATCATGAAAACTGTCATATATATAAAGTAAGAGTTTAAAAATAAATGTTCAACAAGATCTAGAACTCAATGATTAAGACGATAGCAGTTATAGAATATAAAACTGATTTATTTTACTTTTATTTTCTTTACAGTTTTACTAGTGTAATACAGTTTTTGATAAATTTAAGCTTTTGGTTATTTATGAAAAAGGTTGCTATAGTTGCGACTTGTACGGACAGTTACCACTGGTTTGCGTGAGGACTCTAACCCCAACCTGCCACCTCTCAAGTCTGCAAAACAAGAGACGCAAACAGGCCTGCTTACGTACGAAGGTACATACAGTCTGTCCCCAGTGGTGCCGGGCAGCCATCCATATTTCTAGGGCGCCAGAGGGCGAGCGCCTGGCTTACCTTTAGTTCTAAGCAGAGGGGACAGTTATTCAAAAATAAAGTCCCCCGTGCAAATTAAGCCCCCGAACCACGGCAAGGCGGTAAGCAAACTCGGGGGATGGATATCCATAAACGTTATGACGTCCATAACAACGTTGCGTACATGATGACAAAATTATAACGTTTTAACGTCAGAAATGAGATTTCAAGGTAATCTTAATGTCATATGATAAATTGTTTGTTTTTGTAGCCAGACACGTTACCGACTGCGCTACGCGGCCCAGTATATGATAAATAAAATCTAACATTTGTGCTCTTGTTTTTTTTGAATTTATGAAACTCGTTGCGAAAAAGAGATAAACTGCTTGGCAAGCCTCGCATTTTATCTCTTCCTCAACTCGTTTAATAAATTCAATAAAACATGAACACTCATATAAGATCCTCTATGTAATTACCTTCATATTGTTCTTGAAGACACCCCTGAAACTGCAGTGACCAGCACAAGTGTCTGTTGAGAATCACAATTAACTAGGAAACTAGGCAATTTGTGGCTTTTTGGCAAGGTGACAACAAATGCAAGTAGTTATTTGATCTTTGTTATTTAATGCTGTGATCCCCCCCATTTAATTCTCATTTCCAAATGACATCTAATAGGCAGAATGTATTTCATGCACTCCAAGAAGAGCTATTGTTTGCAGTATCTGCAGGAGCAGATGTCCAAGAATGCTTAAGTACTGCAGCAGAAAAACTAGAATTCTTTTCAATTCCAAACATTACTGATTGTTTACAAACTAATAACAATGCAGACACTTATGCACAGACATTTCTGCCAAAAGAAGTTTCACCAAATTTGGTTCCATTGGTTTGTTCTCCAAATGAAAAACCGTCTTTGTAAAGCTGTGTCAATTCTACTATCTGGCAATTAACTTTTGTCAACTGAACTTCGTGTAAGATGTGGAATGGCCCTTTTACAGCTAAAAGATCAATTTACCAATTTTGAAGGTACTGCTGTGCACCAACTGATTAAAGAAAAGATCATCTTATATTCGCTATTTGGAAGAACAGACTTAGCTTTGTGACATGTAAGTCAAGAGTTATATTATTAGAAAACCAACTCTTCAGATGCAACAAGTGTTGCAAAGACTATATTGTGGTTTCCAGTGGAATCAGGTTAGCAATCGACATAGATAGAAATAGGGAAAAAGAAGCACACTTCTTTTGACTGATAAAGCTAAGAATTTCCTCAAAACAACAGTCAATGAATTGAAGAACTTCACAAAGGATGAACAAGAACAGTTAGAACAATGTATAATAGATAAGGAGTTTTCATTTATTGTATCCCCAAGCGAACAGAAAAAATCTACTGTTTATTTGTGCTTTATAGCTCAAATGTTTTTTATCATATGACGTAGCGTCTGGGAGTGAAATAACGCCATGCAATAAATTCTGTAAACCACGAGTGCTTTATCGATTTCCGGGAAACATTATGACGTCCATAACAACGTTGCGTACATTATGACAAAATTATAACGTTTTTACGTCAGAAATGAGATTTCAAAGTAATCTTAATGTCATATGATAAATAGAATCTAACATTCGTGCTCTTGTATTATTGAATTTATCAAAC
Organism: Loripinus fragilis; assembly: GCA_964019695.1. NCBI lineage: Eukaryota > Metazoa > Mollusca > Bivalvia > Lucinida > Lucinidae > Loripinus > Loripinus fragilis. Next base: position 21,562,652 of record OZ026528.1, read on the forward strand.
TCGTTGCGAAAAAGAGATAAAATGCTCGGCAAGCCTCGCATTTTATCTCTTTTTCTCAACTCGTTTAATAAATTCAATAAAACATGAGCACTCATGTAAGATCCTCTATGTAATTACCTTCATATTGTTCTTGAAGACACCACTGAAACTGCAGTGACCAGCACAAGTGTCTGTTGAGAATCACAATTAACTAGGAAACTAGGCAATATGTGGCTTTTTGGCAAGGTGACAACAAATGCAAGTAGTTATTTGATCTTTGTTATTTAATGCTGTGATCAACTAAGCCCCCCCCCCCCCCCCATTTAATTATCTTTTCCAAATGGCATCTAATAGGCAGAATGTGTTTCATGTTTGTTTGTTTGTTTGGTTCTTAACGACGCATCAACCCTTGTGGGTCATTAGCGTCAGACGGTATTTAAACATGATGAAGATGGAAAAAGTAAAAATTTATAAGATAAAATAAAACAAATGATAATGATGAGTTTGTATAATGATAATTAGTTGCAATACGATTGTTGACAGGAGAGACCACGTACAATATCTGACAGTGTCAAAGAGCTATTCAGATAACTGTACATGTTCTTTAACTGAACAGAATACAACATTAAAAAATCTGTATTATGGTCTGAAATATGATTTTAAAAATAGCAATTAGATTTTGTTAAAAAGATTTATTTGTCTTAAAAATGTCATAATACTATCAATATGTATATCTTGAAATAATTCTTTCATGTTATCAACATGGAAGCAATTATTTCTTACTTGTGCAAATTCGCCACACTCCAAAAGGACGTGACGTACAGTGAATGGTGCGTCGCAACCAACACATTGTGGCAGCTCTTCACCTTGTAGTAAGTATGAATGAGTGACTCTTGTATGACCTAAGCGGAGTCGAGCTAAAACTACTTCTTCTCTTCTAATGTTTCGAACAACTGATTGATAATCACCAATAGTTGGTTTGATGTCATGAAGTTTATTACCAATGCTGTTATTCCATGAAGTTTGCCATTCTTCCAAGATATATTTATTGATAGATGGCTTAAAATTGGAAAATGGAATTTTAAAAGAAGTTGGTTCTAATGAAAGCGATGTTTTTGCTTGCTTATCTACCATCTCATTCCCTTGGATACCTATATGACTAGGAATCCAACAGAGAGCAATTTCTTTATAAGCTAAAAGCTCATGACATTTTTCTAAAAGTTTCTGAATCTGTGGATTCTTTGAACTGGTATGGTTCATTGCTTTCAATACAGAAAGCGAGTCAGAAAAATATAATAAATTTATTGTTAGCATCACAAGAGCTAATGTTTGATTGGTGCTTAACGACGCATCAACCCTTGTGGGTCATTAGCGTCAAGCGGTATTAAACTAAACATGTCGTGAATGGAAATAGTAATAATTTTTTTGATAAAATAAAAGAAATGATGATGATGAGTTTGTATAATGAAAATAAGTTATAATATAGTTGTTGACAGAAGAGACCACGTACAATATCTGACAGTTTCAAAGAGCTATTCAGATAACTGTACATGTTCTTTGACTGAACAAAGTATAACTTTAACTAGTCTGTATTATGGTCTGATACAAATGTAAAACAAAACATGATTTTAAAAATACTTATTAGATTTTGTTAAAAAGATTTATTTGTCTTAAAAAAGTCATAATACTATCAATATGTATATCTTGAAATAAATGTTTCATGTTATCAACATGGAAACAATTATTTCTTACTTGTGCAAAATCGCCACAATCCAAAAGAAAGTGACGTACAGTGAATGGTGCATCGCAACCAACACAGTGTGGTTGCTCTTCACCTAGTAGTAAGTATGAATGTGTGACTCTTGTATGACCTAAACGGAGTCGAGCTAAAACGACTTCTTCTTTTCTAATGTTTCGAACAACTGATTGTTGTTCACCGATAGTTGGCTTTATGTCAAGAAGTTTATTTCCAATGCTGTTGTTCCATGAAGTTTGCCATTCTTCCAAGATATACTTATTGATAGATGGCTTAAAATTAGAAAATGGAATCTTAAAAGAAGTTGGTTCCAAAGAAAGCGATGTTTTTGCTTGCTTATCTACCATCTCATTCCCTTGGATACCTATATGACTAGGAATCCAACAGAGAACAATTTCTTTATAAGCTAAAAGCTCATGACATTTTTCTAAAAGTTTCTGAATCTGAGGATTCTTTGAACTGCTATGGTTCATTGCTTTTAATACAGAAAGCGAGTCAGAAAATATAATAAATTTATTGTTAGCATCACAAGTGCTAATGAAATCTAAAGCTAGATCGACTGCTTTTGCTTCAGTGAAATTTGATGAATCGTCAGGTATTCGTTGCATATTACTATGGTTGTCTGATATAACAGCACAACCAACCTTTGAGTCTTCCTTTGACCCATCAGTATAAATTTGTTGGTAATTCTTATAACGACTTTGCATTTTTCTGAAATCATCTTTTAATATGTGTGGAATCGATTCCGATTTTTTCCCGGAATGTAAATCAAAAAGTATTTCTGGTGGTTTCATACACCAAGCTGGAATATTTGGTGTAAAATGTTTTTCAATATTTTGTGGTTTGATATTGGCAGATTCTAAGAGTGGTGAAATTCTGATGCCAAATGATTTAATAGCTTTAGGTTTTTGTTGGTGGGAATGTAACTTCATGAGCAGGATTTGACGGGTTAGCAGCAAGTCTTATAGCATATTGTAAAGAGAGTTTCTCTCTTCGTGAGTATAGTGATGGTTCATCAGCTTCCACATAGAGACTAGCAACAGGAGAAGTTCTAAAAGCTCCTAAAGCTAACCTTAGTCCTTGATTGTGTATAGGATCAAGCATTTGAAGATATGATTTTCGTGCAGAGCCATATATAATACAGCCATAGTCTAATTTTGACCGGACTAGAGACCGATACAGCTTTAGAAGTGTAGTTCGGTCTGCACCCCAAGAAGTATGGGAAAGCACTTTTAAAAGATTCAATGCTTTTAAACATTTAGCTTTGAGATATTTAATATGGGGTATAAAACTGAGTTTTCTATCAAATAAAATGCCAAGGAATTTAGATTCCTCAACAACTGGAATAGGTGATCCATATAAATGTAAAACTGGATCATCATGTTGCTTGCGCAACTGACAGAAATGTACACACTGTGTTTTTGATTTGGAAAACTTAAAGCCATTGCTTGTTGCCCAATTTTCAATCTTATTCAAATTTTGTTGTAGTTGACGTTCAATTGTCGCCATGCTTTTTGAGCGATAACAGATACAGAAGTCATCAACATATAATGAGCAATCAGTAAGATTACCTAAACATTTCACAATATCATTAATTTTAATGCTAAAAAGTGTTGTTGATAAAACGCCTCCTTGAGGTACACCTTGCTCCTGGTCATAATAGTCAGACAGAGAGGAGCCAACTCGGACTTGCATGGTGAAGGAAGTTTTCAATGAATGTAGGAAGTCTACCTCTTAATCCTAGTTTGTGGATATCTTTTAAAACGCCATATCTCCACGTGGTATCATAAGCTTTTTCCAAATCAAAAAATAGCCATCAGAGGAGATGGCAAATCCCCCGACCAAAAAGTAATTGATATGCAGTTACAAGCAGCCAACCTAGTATATATATTTGATGTGATAATACTGAGTGTCACTGCGAACAAAAGTGGAAGGCTGACTGTAGAGACTTCATTTTTACCTTTAAATTCATCCAAGGGAGGTACGTTAAAATGCAAGCCCTAAAGAGCAATCATTCTTAAACCGAACAACACACTGTGACTCAAAGATATATTTATACTTAACACCATTAAACTGATAAAGAGAATACCTAAAACTGAAAGCAAGGAATAATTTCTAAGTAACTACATACATAATAGCTAAGTAGAATAGTTAAGTTGTCATCGGTATATGTAATACATCTTGAATCACTCTGTATCTATATCAAATTTTATCAAACCAGAATATCTCAAAGCTATATGACTGGGACAACCATAATTGCATGTAACACACCTTCCTGACCAGACATAACCAATTTTATTTAAATTGTAATTTAAAAGCAATCATGCCTGCAGGTGATACACCAAGGGAGAAAATTCAAAAGGACAGTTAGGGGAGCAACCATTATTGCACAAGATACACTGTCTTCACCTGATATTTATGTATACCAAATATCATTAAAATATCTCTAAGTGTATAAGAGATATTGAGTGCACAAGCTTTCCCTATAAAGTTCATTCAAGAGAAGTAACTCTAAAGGATAACAAGCGGGAGCTGTCTTGACCTGATATATATGTATACTAAATATCATCAAAATATCTCAAATGATATGAGTCATTGAGCACAAAAGTTCATTCAAGGGAGATAACTCAAAGGGCTGTAAGGGAGAACAACCATTCTTGCATGTGACACACTGTTTTCACCTTATATATATGTCTACCAAAGATCATAAAAATATCTAAAAGGGTATTAAAGTTATTGAGTGCACAAGCTTCCTCCTATAAAGTTCATTCAAGGGAGATAACTTATAAGTCCAGCAAGGGAGAACAACAATTCTTGAATGCAAGACACCCCCTTGACCTATTATACATATATACCATATATTATCAAAATATCTCAAAGGATATTAAAGTTATTGAGCGCACAAGCTTCCCCCTATAAAGTTCATTCAAGGGAGATAACTCAAAAAACATTAAAGGAGAGCAATCATTCTTGCACGCAACACACCGTCTTCACCTGATATACATGCATGCCAAATATTATCAAAATATCTCAAAGGGTATTAAAGTTATAAAGTGCACATGCTTCCCCCTATAAAATTTAAATTTCACTCAAGGGAGATAGCTCAAAAGTCCATTAAAGGAGAGTAACCACTCTTGCACGCGACACACCGTCTTGACCCGATATACATGCCTACCAAATATTATCAAAATATCTCAAAGGGTATGAAAGTTATTGAGCGCACAAGCTTCCCCTTATAAAGTTCATTCAAGAGAGATAACTCAAAAGGCCAGCAAGGGAGAGCAACCATTCTTGCACGCGACACACCGTCTTGACCCGATATACATGCCTACCAAATATTATCAAAATATCTCAAAGGGTATAAAAGTTATTGAGCGCACAAGCTTCCCCTTATAAAGTTCATTCAAGAGAGATAACTCAAAAGGCCAGCAAGGGAGAGCAACCATTCTTGCACGCGACACACCGTCTTGACCCGATATACATGCCTACCAAATATTATCAAAATATCTCAAAGGGTATAAAAGTTATTGAGCGCACAAGCTTCCCCTTATAAAGTTCATTCAAGAGAGATAACTCAAAAGGCCAGCAAGGGAGAGCAACCATTCTTGCACGCGACACACCGTCTTGACCCGATATACATGCCTACCAAATATTATCAAAATATCTCAAAGGGTATAAAAGTTATTGAGCGCACAAGCTTTTGTCTACGGACGGACAGACGGACGGACAGACGGACAGACGGACGGACGCCAGGCTGATCGCTATATCCCCCGATCCTTTTCGGGTCGGGGGATAAAAACACAGCAACTACATGTTCCTTTTTAATAAAGGCATCACGTATGAAGGTTTCCAATCTAACTAAATTATCAGTTGTACTGCGGTCAGATCTGAAACCAGACTGGAACCGCGATATATGATTATTGGATTCTAAAAACCAAGTAAGTCTTTTATTTATCATTCTTTCAAGTGTTTTACATAGACAACTTGTTAAAGCTATAGGTCTATAATTATTAGGTTCCGCAGGATCTTTCCCAGGTTTGGGAATTGGGATTATGGTTGCTAAGGTCCAATCTTCTGGAAATTTACCAGTAGTCCAAATGTAATTAAATATATTCAAAAGAATTTCAAGAGAAGTATCTGGGAGATGTTTAAGCATTTGATAGTGGATCTCATCAGGACCCGTGGCTGAGTCATGTGATAGTTGAATAGCTTCAACTAATTCATCTAAATTAAAATCTTTGTTGTAAATTTCATTATTTTGTGATTTAAAATTCAATTTAACTTTCTCTTGTTCGGTTTTAATCTTTCTGAAGGATTCAGAGTACTTGAATGATGATGAATTGTGACAAAAAGTTTCTCCTAAAGTGTCAGCAATGTCTGTTTTTGAAGTTGCTTTGCTGTCAGTACCCACCATGTTTAGATGTGTGTAACTGGGGGATTTGTTTTTTCCAGAGATTTTTCTTATCATGTCCCAAACCTTTTTAATAGGTGTTTTATGATTGATTTTCGAAACATAAGATCTCCATGATTTACGCTTCGAAAGTTTAATTGTTCTACGGGCTTTAGCTCTAAATACTTTGATGTCATTGAAATTGTTGGTATTTGGAGATCTTTTGAATTTAGATAGAGCTTGCTTGCGCTGTTTAATTGCTTCTTTACAGTCGTCATTGTACCATGGATTACTTTTAGTTGGATTTGTCGAAGTTTGAGGAATACATTCTTTAGATATTCCGATAAGAGAAGAGGTAAAATCAGCTATAGGATCAGAAGATTCTTTGAAATTTTCTGGCACCAATTTACCAGTGCACAGAGTATTAAATAGATCCCAGTTGGCTCTATTTAATTTCCACTTTGGATTGTGATCCTCAGTGGAATAAGTGTTCTGTTCAATGATGATAGGGAAGTGATCACTATTGTGTTGGTCTTCACATACAGACCAATTATAATCAAGAAACAGTGATGGATGACAGAAGGAAAGATCAATAGATGTAAAAGACTTTGTACTTGGAGAATGATAAGTGTAAGACTTATCATTCATAATACAAATGTCATTCTTTGTAATGAAATTTTCGATAAGTTCACCTCTGGAATCATTGTTTTGACCACCCCAGAGGATATTGTGACCATTGTAGTCACCTAATAAAATATAAGGAGATGGAAGTTGTTGCAGTAAATTGTCTAAGTGTTGGGAGTTAAGAGAAAACGATGGAGGAATATATACAGAACATATGGTTATTTCTCTGTCTAGAGTGACAGAAACAGCAGTTGCTTGTAGTTCTGTTTGTAAATCAATCTTTCTTTGTGGGAAAGGTGATTTTACAAATATTGAGGCACCACCAGAGGGCCTCAGACAATCAGTATGAACATAGTTATATACATTAAAACCTCGTAATGAGATGTTATCATCTGGTTTAAGAAATGTCTCTTGAAAACAAAATACAGATGGATTATATTCGGAAATCAATAGAGATACTTCATTATAATTAGGTTTCAAACCTCGACAATTCCATTGAATAATTTTATGTTTAAAATCCATACTTGAAAATAATATTAAAAGAAGTACTAAAATAATGGTTAGATTGAAACCCTCCATTATTTCGTTACTGGTAATCTTGGCAGTGTGCCTTTAGGGAGATGGTCACTGGAAGAAGAGTCTGTCAATACCACAGACTCCTCTTCCATACACACCTCCTCATCATCTTTTTCAGCAAACACAGAATAAGGATTCTTTTCAGCTTGTTTTGCTTTTTCTGTTTGTTCTTTTTCTTTCTGTGCTTGTTCTTTTTGCCATTGCTGTTTTCTTTCTTCTTTTTGTTGTTTTTTAAGTTTGTCTTTCTCTTCTTTTTTCTTCTTCTCCTCATCCTTCTTTATCATTTCTAAGGTCGCCCCCTTAAGGGCTGGCCCAGAATGAGAGGAGTTACTTTTTCCTGGTTTAGGAGATGCGTTACGTTTTTCCTTTGTACCTTGTGTTTTCTCTGTTGTCTGTTTTAAGTATTCCGTAAAGCTGTCGTCAGTCTGTGTGCTCTTGTTGTCAGTTTGTGTAGATTTGTTGCAAGTGCCTGGTTTTACAGCACTTGCATATGTTTGACCTGTGTAGAATTGCTCGTATTGTTTACGAGCGTCAGGAAATGATAGATTGTTTTCACATTTTATTTTCAGTATTTTCTTCTCTTTCTCCCATTGTGGACATTGTTTTGAGTTTGCAGGGTGATTTCCAGAGCAATTGACACATTTGGCTGGTTTGTCACACACGCCAGATGGTGCACAATGTTCGGGGTCACCGCAGTTGCAGCATACAGCGTGTCTACCACATTTATTTTCATGGTGACCAAACACTTGACAATGGTAACACCGAAGTGGGTTTGGAATATAGACATCTACTTTCACTTGCATAAAGCCTATTTTAACAACTGTAGGTAAGTTTGGTGAGTTAAATGTAAGAACATATGTGTTGGTTAATTTTGTTTCACCATCACGACGTACAGTGATTCTACGTACATCCGTAACTCCCTGTTCAACCATGCCTTCCTTGATATCATCGCTTGTCACTCTGCTCAAGGCTGGACAGCGAATGATACCCTTGGATGTGTTCAAGGATGAATGGGGTGTTACGGAGCATTTTAAACCACAAAATGTCTTCATCTGTAGTAGATTTTTTTCGTGTGACTCTTTTGCACATTGTATCAAAAGATCACCAGACCTTAGGTTCTTTATGCTCTTTGGTTCACCTGCAATGCTCATAATAGTTTTATGTACTACAAACGGAGAAAGAGAAGAAATAGTCTCTCCTTCTTTTTTGAATGGATTATTAAAAATCTGGGTACATAAGGTTTTTTGGTTGAGGTTGACGAACTTGAATTAGTTGGTTGAGAAACTGGGTACGAGTTTTCAGAGTCAGTATCTGAATTTGCTATGTGACGTTTTTTTGCTTTTTGTTTAGCCATGTAGTTTAGTTGTTTGATTCATCCTCCACGCTCCCCACCCACCGTGGAGCCCAACAAGGGAGCACTTTAATGGAGTGGATTTCCGATCTCCAGTGCTAGAGATACATAGAAGGTATACTTGCACAAATAGAATCTGCACAATTGACCCGTTAAGCCACTGCCTTCCAGGATTATTTTATAAAAGAAAGAAAGTTTAAGATAATGGACACATGGTTGGCATCAGAACGATACTATAGAACGAAGATATAAGAAATATTTTTTTTTACATTTTCAGAATCCTGGGGCTCAGCATGACAAAGCCGATTAGAAACATCGGGCCGTGTTTCCACCTCAGTCTACCCCGTCAAAGAGGCCAAAGAGACGTGTTGAGTCATACAGAATTTATAAACGTCCATATTCTGCATGCTCTCAGTCTTCCAGGCCATCCCCTTCGAGTTACGAGAAAGCCACCCACGGCAGACTGGTGGGTCCTACTCTTAGCACTCCCAGAGGAGACAATAATTACAATCAATATCGTCCCCTGTGTGAAGTGTGCCCCAGAGACCGCGGCAAGGTGGTAGGGACTCTCCAGGGACAAGTGCTAATGAAATCTAAAGCTAGATCAATTGCTTTGGCTTCAGCAGTGAAAATTGATGAGTCGTCAGGAATACGTTGCATATTACTATGGTTGTCTGATATAACAGCACAACCAACCTTTGAGTCTTCTTTTGACCCATCAGTATAAAGTTGTTGGTAATTCTTATAACGGCTTTGCATTTTTCTGAAATCATCTTTTAATATGTGTGGATTTGATTCAGATTTTTTCCCAGAATGTAAATCAAAATCATACACCAAGCTGGAATATTTGGTGTAAAATGTTTTTCAATATTTTGTGGGGCAGATTCTAAGAGTGGTGAAATTCTGATGCCAAATGATTTAATAGCTTTAGGTTTTTGTTCATATAAATCAACATAATTTGGTGGGAATGTAACTTCATGAGCAGGATTTGATGGGTTAGCAGCAAGTCTTATAGCATATTGCAAAGAGAGTTTCTCTCTTCGTGAGTATAGTGATGGTTCATCTGCTTCCACATAGAGACTAGCAACAGGAGAAGTTCTAAAAGCCCCTAAAGCTAATCTAAGTCCTTCGTTATGTATAGGATCAAGCATTTGAAGATATGATTTTCGTGCAGAGCCATATATAATACAGCCATAGTCTAATTTTGACCGGACTAGAGACCGATAAAGCTTGAGAAGTGTAGTTCGGTCTGCACCCCAAGACGTATGGGAGAGCACTTTTAAAAGATTCAATGCTTTTAAACATTTAGCTTTGAGATATGAGTTTTCTATCAAATAAAATGCCAAGGAATTTAGATTCCTCAACAACTGGAATAGGTGATCCATATAAAAGTAAAACCGGATCATCATGTTGCTTGCGCAACGGACAGAAATGTACACACTGTGTTTTTGATTTGGAAAACTTAAACCCATTGCTTGTTGCCCAATTTTCAATTTTATTTAAATTTTGTTGCAGTTGGCGTTCAATCGTCGCAATGCTTTTTGAGCGATAACAGATACAGAAGTCATCAACATATTATGAGCAATCAGTAAGATTACCTAAACATTTCACAATATCATTAATTTTAATGCTAAAAAGTGTTGTTGATAGAACGCCTCCTTGAGGTACACCTTGCTCCTGGTCATAATAGTCAGACAAAGAGGAGCCAACTCGGACTTGCATGGTGCGGTCTGCAAGGAAGTTTTCAATAAAATGTAGGAAGTCTACCTCTTAATCCTAGTTTGTGGATATCTTTTAAAATGCCATATCACCACATAGTATCATAAGCTTTTTCCAAATCAAAAAACACAGCAACTACATGTTCCTTTTTAATAAAGGCATCACGTATGAAGGTTTCCAATCTAACTAAATTATCAGTCGTACTGCGGTCAGATCTGAAACCAGACTGGAACCGCGATATATGATTATTGGATTCTAAAAACCAAGTCAGTCTTTTATTTATCATTCTTTCAAGTGTTTTACATAGACAACTTGTTAAAGCTATAGGTCTATAATTATTAGGTTCCGCAGGATCTTTCCAAGGTTTGGGAATTGGGATGATGGTTGCTAAGGTCCAATCTTCTGGAAATTTACCAGTAGTCCAAATGTAATTAAATATATTCAAAAGAGTTTCAAGAGAAGTATCTGGGAGATGTTTAAGCATTTGATAGTGGATCTCATCAGGACCCGTGGCTGAGTCATGTGATAGTTGAATAGCTTCAACTAATTCATCTAAATTAAAATCTTTGTTATAAATTTCATTATTTTGTGATTTAAAATTCAATTTAACTTTCTCTTGTTCGATTTTAATCTTTCTGAAGGATTCAGAGTAATTGAATGATGATGAATTGTGACAAAAAGTTTCTCCTAAAGTGTCAGCAATGTCTGTTTTTGAAGTTGCTTTGCTGTCAGTACCCACCATGTTTAAATGTGTGTAACTGGGGGATTTGTTTTTTCCAGAGATTTTTCTTATATCCCAAACCTTTTTAATAGGTGTTTTATGATTGATTTTTGAAACATAAGATCTCCATGACTCAGCTTCGAAAGTTTAATTGTTCTACGGGCTTTAGCTCTAAATACTTTGATGTCATTGAAATTGTTGGTATTTGGAGATCTTTTGAATTTAGATAAAGCTTGTTTGCGTTGTTTAATTGCTTCTTTACAGTCGTCATTGTACCATGGATTACTTTTAGTTGGATTTGTCGAAGTTTGAGGGATACATTCTTTAGATAATTCGATAAGAGAAGAGGTTATGATGATGATGATGATGAGTTGGAGTTTAACGACGCATCAACCCTTTTGGGTCATTAGCGTCATCAAGGTTAGGTAAGAGAAGTATTACTGAACAATAAAATTATAATAGATAAGCTAAAATATTAACAATTTAACACATTAAACATACGAGTATAGCAAAGACAATAAAATAGTAATCATTTTACAGCGAAGATCATGTACAATATCTGACAACAACAAAGGCTAATCAGATGACTATACATGATCTTCTCCTGCAAAAAAAGGAAATGATATGCTGAAAGCAAGTTTAAAAAAGTAAACAGTTCAAAGGAAAATAACTACAATTTGTTAAAAATATTAATCTCTTTTAAGAATAAAAAGACATTATCAATAGGTACATCATTAAACAATTGTTTGATTGTATCAACATGAAAATATTTGTTTCTTATATGAGAAAAATCACCACATTCAAGTAGAAAATGGCGGACTGTAAAGAGTGTATCACATCCAAAACAACATGGTGGCTCCTCTCGTTTTAAAAGATATGAGTGTGTGATCCTTGTATGACCAATACGTAAACGAGCAAGGACGACTTCTTCTTGTCTGACATTTCTTACCACTGGTTGAGATTGTCCAATGACAGGTTTAATCTCAAAGAGTTTATTACCAACACTGTTATTCCATAAAATTTGCCATTTGTTTAAAATGTACCTATTGATAAAAGATTTAAAATTTGCATAGGGTATTGAAAAGTTTTTAGGGTGTAAATTCAATGAATCTTTTGCTTTTTGATCCACATTTTCATTGCCAGCAATGCCAATGTGGCTAGGGATCCAACAGTAAACTATTTCATTAAATTCTGATAAATCATGATGTTTTTCAAGTAGTTTTTGAATTTGGGGATTTTTTGAAGACGTATGATCTAAAGATTTTAAAACTGAAAGGGAGTCTGAAAATATAACAAATTTATTTGAAGTTTCACAATCAGCAATAAAGTCTAATGCTAAATCAATAGTTTTTGCTTCTGCTGTAAAAATTGAGGACCCATCTGGAATTCGCATAGTTTCAGAGAAGTCATCAGATACTACTGCGCATCCTACTTTCATATCATCTTTTGAACCATCTGTATAAATGTGCTTATATTCCATGTAATGTGATTTTAGCTCTTGGAAATTAGATTTCATGATAATTGGACTTGTTTCTGATTTCTTACCAGAGTGTAAATCGAAAATAAGTTTTGGTTTATTTATACACCATGCTGGTACATTTGGTGTAAAAGTTTTATCTATGTTTTCAAAGTTTATATTTGCAGATTCGAGGACTGGTAAAGTTCTGACGCCAAAAGATTTAATAAAATTTGGTTTGCTTTCATAAAGATCTGTGTATTTTGGCTGAAAGGTCACATCATGAGCTGGATTTGAATTATTTTCAGCAATTCTAATAGCATATTGTAAAGAAAGTTTTTCTCTACGTGTATTTAAAGATGGTTCATCTGCCTCAACATAAAGACTTGCAGTAGGTGATGTTCTAAATGCTCCTAAGACTAATCTAAGACCTTGATGATGGATAGGGTCAAGCATAGCTAAATAAGATTTTCTTGCTGATCCGTAAACAATGGATCCATAGTCTAGTTTTGAACGTATCAAAGACCGATATAATTGTAAGAGTGTTGTTCGATCTGCACCCCAAGTAGTGTGAGACAAAACTTTCAATATGTTCAAGGATTTAAGGCACTTTGCCTTCAAGTATTTAATATGCGGGATAAAACTTAGCTTTTTGTCAAATATCAAACCAAGATATTTGTATTCCTGTACAACAGGAATAGGCGATCCATATAATGTAAGAACTGGATCATCATGTTGTTTTCGCAATTGACAAAAATGTACACACTGTGTTTTTGACTTGGAAAATTTAAAGCCATTATCAGTGGCCCAATGTTCTATCTTGTTTAGGTTTTGCTGTAGATGCCTTTCAATTGTTCGCATACTTTTTGATCGAAAGCAAATACAAAAATCATCAACATAGAGAGAACAATCTGTTAAATTATCTAGGCATTTAACAATATCATTGATTTTAATATTAAAAAGAGTTGTAGAAAGTACACCGCCCTGTGGGACCCCCTGTTCCTGATCATATAAATCAGAAAGAGTGGATCCCACCCTCACTTGCATAGCGCGATCAGCAAGGAAGCTTTCAATAAAAGTAGGTAGTCTACCTCTTAGTCCTAGTTTATGAATATCTTTCATAATGCCATATCTCCATGTGGTATCGTATGCTTTTTCCAAGTCAAAAAAGACAGCTACAACGTGTTCCTTTTTAACAAAGGCATCACGTATGAAAGTTTCCAATTTAACTAAATTATCATTTGTACTACGGCCAGCTCGGAAACCCGACTGATACCGTGATAAAAGATTGTTGGATTCTAAATACCAAATCAACCTTTTATTAATCATTCTTTCTAAGGTTTTACAAAGACAACTTGTAAGAGCTATAGGTCTATAATTGGTTGGCTCAGCATGATCTTTCCCTGGTTTGGGTATAGGTATTACAGTGGCTAATCGCCAGTCTTCAGGAAAATCACCAGTAGTGCATATATGATTAAATATACCTAAAAGAGCTTGGAGGGAACTTTCTGGGAGATGTTTAAGCATTTGATAATGTATTTCATCTGGTCCAGTTGCAGAATCATGAGATTGTTTAATTGCATCCAAAAGTTCATCAAAATTAAAAAGATTATTATATTCCTCAATATTCCTCAGTATTTGCAGACTTGAAATTAAGTTTAATTTTTTCTTGTTCTGCTTTAATTTTTTGAAATTTTTCAGAGTAATTTCTTGAACATGAATTGTTTAGAAATGTTTCTCCTAAGGTTTCAGCTATATCAAATTTACTTGTTGATTTTGTTTCTGTAATGGGATGGTTTAAATGGGTGTAACTGGGTGACTGTGTCTTACCAGATATTTTTCTTATCATATCCCAAACTTTTTTTATAGGGGTTTTGTGATTAATTTTTGAAACGTAAGAACGCCATGACTTTCGTTTCGATGTCTTAATTGTTCTGCGAGCCTTTGCTCTAAATACTTTTACTTCATTTAAATTGTCCTTAGTTGGATATTTTTTGAACTTATTTAGAGCTTTTTTCCTCGTTTTAATAGCTTCTTTACATTCATCATTGTACCATGGATTACTTTTTGTTGGATTTGTCGAGGTCTTGGGTATACATTTAGAAGATATATCAATAAGGGAAGAGGTGAAATCAGACAAAGGGTCTGAAGAATCTTTGAAACTTTCTAAAGTTATTGTATCAGTACATAAAGATTGAAATACTTCCCAATTAGCTTTATTTAGTTTCTATTTTGGATTATGATCTTCTACTGTGGAAGTATTACTTTGAATGACGATAGGAAAATGATCACTATGATGTTGATCTTTACAGACAGACCAATTAAAGTCAAGAAAAAGGGATGGATGGCATAAGGAAAGATCTATGGAAAAGAAAGAGCCTGTTGGATAATGCATATAAGTGTTTGATTTGTCATTCATAAGACATATATCATTGTTTGTAATGAAATTTTCAATGAGTTCGCCTCTGGAATTATTTTCTTTATTACCCCAAAGAATATTATGACCATTAAAGTCACCTAAAAGTAGATATGGAGAAGGAAGTTGTTTTAATAAAGAATCAAGATGTTCAGTTTTTAAGGAAAAAGAAGGTGGAATATAAATAGAACATATTGTTACTTCTCTATCTAACGTAACAGAAACAGCAGTTGCTTGCAGTTCTGTAGTTAACTTTATATTTCGTTGAGGACAAGAAGATTTAACTAAAATAGAGCTACCGCCTGAAGATCTTTGGCAGTCATTATGTATATAATTATAGATGTTAAAACCTTTAAGGGTAATTGTGTCATCAGGTTTTAAAAAGGTTTCTTGAAGACAAAAGACAGATGGTTTTTGTTGGGTTAATAAAAGAGATATTTCATCAAATTTTGGTTTTAGACCTCGACAATTCCATTGTATAATTTTATGTTTAAAATCCATGTCAGTTTTAATGGTGGAGAGGAGTGATAATAACAAAAGATTGGAAACTTTCATTAATTGATTTATGTTTTTGGTGGAAGATCTTCTTCCATTTGCTCTAAACTGTCGTATTTATTTAATGTTTTAATGGGTTCTTCCTGAACCCTTGTGATTTTGACAGGTTTTTCTTTTTCTTTGCCCTTGGGGACTTGCTATGTTGTGAACGAGCTGTTGGCTTTGTTTGCTTGTTACTTCTTTCATCTGTTTTATTTGACTGTGTTTGAGAATTAGTAGATGTTGATGGCTTAGGCTGATTGGATGGTTTTACTGCTTTTTTAATTCTAGGTTCTATAATCTTTGTACTTGCTGTTATAATTTTGTCATTTTCATCAACTTGTGTAGCACTACTTTTAGTTACTGGTTTAGCTATTTGAGCTGACTGAACAATTTTTGAGAAGGTAGTTTCAGGTTGATGTTCATAGAGAGACCTTGCTTCCAAATATGTTAAATTTTTGGTAACTTTAATTTTCATTATCTCTTTTTCTTTTTTCCAAACTTCACATTCTGTTGATTTTGACAGATGATTTTGTCCACAGTTCACACATTTTGTTTCATTTTTACATCTGCTTGTGATATGGTCATGGTTTCCCATACCACATTTCTCACAAACAGATCCTATGTCCTCTGGGCAGTTCATTTCGTGATGTCCAAACCTCTGACAATTATAACATCGCAGAGGATTTGGAATGTATACATCAACTGGTACAAACCTGTAGAAAATTCTCAAAGATTTTGGTACTTCTATTTTCTTGAAAGTCAATAATAGTGTATTTGTTTCTATTTGGCTGTGTCCTTTCTGAATTTTTAAACGCTTAACAGCTATAACATCTTGGCTCCTTAAGTATTCTAAAATGTTTTCTTCTGATTCTCCTTTTAATGTTCTGTCTCGTATTATTCCTTTACATGTGTTTAAGGTTTTGTGTTCTGAAACAGAGACAGGTAAATTGAAAAAAGTAGTCATTTTCAAAAGATTGTCAGTTTGTGCTTTTCGAGTTGTTTCTACTAAAAGAGTTTGGTTTTTGAGCTTGTTCACTGATTTTGGAGTACCAATTGTAGCTTCTATTTGTTTTTCAATGACAAAAGGAGATAATTTTGTAATTGGTTTTTCTTGATTTTCTGATTTTATAACTATAAACTTTGGAAAATTTTCTACAGGTTTGAAAAATGAAAAAGTGTTTGTCTCGTCATCCGAATCCGGTCGTTGTCGTTTCTTGTTTGTAGCTGATTGGGAAAGAGGAGGGAAGGTGTTTTGGGAAAGGGGTACAAGGTTGGGGGACGAACCTAGGCCTGAACCTAGGTTGAAAGGGGGGACCATGGTTGTATTAAGTTCAGTATCCATAGTCTGTTGTTTAATGTTCCATAAATATGTGCTTCACCCGCCTTGGAGCCCAACAAGGGAACGTAATATGGAAATGGCTCTCCTATTTCCTACGCTAAAGCTACATATCTATTATACTCCGGTTCATACTTTCCAGTTGTTCATCCGGCCAGAAGCCATCTTAACGCTGGTCCATATGCCCCAAGATTAGCCCATGAGCAGTATCTCTTGAAACCAAATAGTAAGATATAAATGAAGAAAAATTAAACCCGGTTATGTACCTAAAAGATACTTTAAAATAGAAAGAAGGAAGAAAGAATAAGATGGTTGCTAGAGATGAACTACCCAGCCGATTGATCCAGCGCCGGACCTAGCACTGGACTCACGTCTAGCTGAATCCGAGACCAAAGCAATGTGTTGGAAAGCTGGAGATCCCTGGGCTTTCCTCAATTGCCAGGATTCTCTTCTCCCATTCACGCGTCGCAAACCCACGGCAAACAGGCAGCACACTGTTTTAATAAGGGTTTTCACCTTATCTACTACAGAGGTAAAGCAATCTGTATATTTTAACCCTACAGACACGGTATAAGCCCGGTTGTGATTAACAGTTTAGAAAATAAACTGAGATAGATTATTCAAAAAGTTTGAAATTGTAATGATTGTAGTAGACCCGGTGGATTTAAGCCTGTTTGAGTTTTGATGCTGAGAATGAAAAAAAAAGACACAAATAGTACTAGAGACATAATCGAATTTGAAACAGAAAGAACTACATTATGTTCTTTTGAATAAGATATTGGAATTTATTAAAGATATTTCATAGGTAAATTGCTCTTCTAGTTAAAATCTGAAGATATTCTTACAATACAGAACTTTAAAGCTCTACAATACAGAACTTTGAAAAAATATGAGAAAGAATGTAACTTAGGTACTGGACAGTTAATCATGGAAACTGTCATATAGATAAAGTAGGGTTTAAAAATATATATTCAAGATCTAGAACTCAATAATCAAGACGATAGCAGTTATAAATTGCTATATTTGACTTTTAACTTCTTTACAGTTTTACTCCTGTAAGACAGTTTTTGATAAATTTAAGCTTTTGTTTTTTATAAAAACAGGTTGCTATAGTTGCGGCTTTTACGGTCAGTTACCACTGGTTTGCGTGGGGACTCTAACCCCAGCCTGTCACCTCTCAAGTCTGCAAAACAAGAGACGCAAACAGGCCTGCTTAAGTACGAAAGTACATACAGTCTGTCCCCAGTGGTGCCGGGCAGCCATCCATATTTCTAGGGCGCCAGAGGGCGAGCGCCTGGCTTACCTTTAGCTCTAAGCAGAGGGGACAGTTATTCAAAAATAAAGTCCCCCGTGCGAATTAAGCCCCCGAACCACGGCAAGGCGGTAAGCAAACTCGGGGGAGAAGAGGTTAAATCAGCTATAGGATCAGAAGATTCTTTGAAGTTTTCTGGCACCAATTTACCAGTGCACAGAGTATTAAATAGATCCCAGTTGGCTCTATTTAATTTCCACTTTGGATTGTGATCCTCAGTGGAAAAAGTGTTCTGTTCAATGATGATAGGGAAGTGATCACTATTGTGTTGGTCTTCACATACAGACCAATTATAATCAAGAAACAGTGCTGGATGACAGAAGGAAAGATCAATAGATGTAAAAGACTTTGTACTTGGAGAATGATAAGTATAAGACTTATCATTCATAATACAAATATCATTCTTTGTAATGAAATTTTCGATAAGTTCACCTCTGGAATCATTGTTTTGACCACCCCAGAGGATAATGTGACCATTGAAGTCGCCTAATAATATATACGGAGAAGGAAGTTGTTGCAGTAAATTGTCCAAGTGTTGGGAGTTCAGAGAAAAGGATGGAGGAATATATACAGAACATATGGTTATTTCTCTGTCTAGAGTGACAGAAACAGCAGTTGCTTGTAGTTCTGTTTGTAAATCAATCTTTCTTTGAGGGAAAGATGATTTTACAAATATTGAGGCACCACCAGAGGGCCTCAGACAATCAGTATGAACATAGTTATATATATTAAAACCTCCTAATGAGATGTTATCATCTGGTTTAAGAAATGTCTCTTGAAAACAAAATACAGATGGATTATATTCGGAAATCAATAGAGATACTTCATTATAATTAGGTTTCAAACCTCGACAATTCCACTGAATAAAGTGGAATAATTTTATGTTTAAAATCCATACTTGAAAATAATATTAAAAGAGGTACTAAAATAATGGTTAGATTGACACCTTCCATTGTTTAAGTTGTTGGTAATCGTGAAAGTGTGCCTTTAGGGAGGTGATCACTATAATGGTTAGATTGACACCTTCCATTGTTTAAGTTGTTAGTAATCGTGAAAGTGTGCCTTTAGGGAGGTGATCACTGGAGGAAGAGTCTGTGAAAACCACAGAATCGTCCTCTCCCTCATCATCCTTTTTAAACACAGAAAATGGATTCTTCTGAGCTAGTATTGCTTTTTCTTCTCCTTTTTCTTTCTGTGCTTTTTCTTTGTGAAATTGTTGCCGTCTTTCATCTTTTTGTTGTTTTTTGAGTTTGTCTTTCTCTTCTTTTTTCTTCTTCTCTTCGCCTTTCCTTATCATCTCCAGGGTTGCTGGCTTAAGGGTTTGCCCTGGACGAGATGGATTACATTTTTCTTGGGGTTTTCTTTTAGGGGGTTCTTGTTGTTTTTCTTGTGTCTGTTTTTTTAAGTATTCTGTAAAACTGTCGTCAATCTGTGTGCTCTTGTTCTCAGTTTCTGTAGATTTGTTGCAAGTGCCTGGTTTCACAGCACTTGCATATGTCCTAGCCTGGTAGAATTGTTCATATTGTTTGCAAGCTTCCGGAAAGGATATGTTTTGTTCACATTTGATTTTTAAGATTTTCTTTTCTTTCTCCCATTGTGGACACTCTTTGGAGTTGGCAGGGTGGTCACCAGAACAGTTTACACATTTGGCAGGTCTTTGACACTGACCAGATGCGCAATGTTCAGGCATACCACAGTTGATACATATAGCCTGCCTGCTACACTTATTTTCATGGTGGCCATACACTTGACATTGATAGCATCTAAGCGGATTGGGAACATATACATCAACCTTCGCTTGAATGAAACCTATTTTGACAACAGTTGGTAGTTCTGGTGTATTAAATGTAAATACAAATGTGTTAGTTGGTTTCTGGACACCATCACGATGGACATTGATTCTACGGACATCCGTAACACCCTGTTCCTCCATGAACTCCAAGATATGTTCGTTGCTCTGCCTGATTAAGGCAGGACAGCGAACAATACCTTTGGATGTATTCAAGGATTTATGAGGGGTCACAGAGCATTTCAGTCCACAAAAAATTTCATTTTTAAGAGGCTTTTTTCGTGAGGTTCTTTGGCACATTGTATTAATAGGTCACCTGATCTAAGATTCTTGATGCTTTTTGGCTCACCTGCCATACTCATTATTGTTTTGTGTATCAGAAAAGGAGAAAGAAGAGAAATATCCTTTCCTTCTACTTCTGAATGAATGATGAGAAATCTAGGTACATAAGGTTTTTTTGGTACAGAAGACTTAGATTGAGATTGAGAAGCTGTTAATGATTCATCAGAATCTGTGTCTGTAATCCGTGCGTGGCGTTTTCTAGATTTTTGCACCCCCCGTGGAGCCCAACAAGGGAGCCTTTTAATGGAGTGGCTTTCCGACCTCCAGTGCTAGAGCTACATGGAAGTTATACTTGCACAAATATATCTGCACAATAGACTCGCACAAATAAAATCTGCACAATTGACCTGTTAAGCCACTGCTTTCCAGGAATATTTTATAAAAGAAAGAATATATAAGATAATGGACACGTGGTTGGCATCAGAACGATATTATAGAACGAAGATATAAGAAATATTTTTTTTACATTTTCAGCTTCCTGGGGCTCAGCATGACAAGACCGATTAGAAACACCGGGCCGTGTTTCCCCTCGGGTCTACCCCGTCAAAGAGGCCAAAGAGACGTGATGAGTCATATAGAATTTTATACGCCCATATTCTGCATGCTCTCAGTCTTCCAGGCCATCCCCTTCGAGTTACCTAGAAAGCCACCCACGTTGAACAGGTGGGACTCTACTCTTGGCACTCCCGGACGGGGACAAGTATTACAATCAATATCGTCCCCAAATGTGAAGTGTGCCCCAGAGACCACGGCAAGGTGGTAGAGTCACTCCGGGGATGTTTATACTGTGGCATGGTGTTTTCCAATGAGAGCAACATAGACGCGCATGTGCGTTCAAAACATTTAGGAGAGCATGTGACTTGTGAAACGTGCGGAAAAACATTTTCAAAAAAGATTCAATCTAGATAGACATGGGAAAATCCATGCCACAGGTCAACATCAACAGCAGCAGCTGGTGCAACAACAAGAGAGGGCCCAACAACAACATTGGCAACAGCAATTACAACAGCAACAAGAATGGATTCAACAGCAGCAGTTAGCATTACAACAACAGTGGAACCAACAACAGCAACAATGTAATCAGCAGCAACAACAAGCTCAACAACAACAAGATCAACAACAAGAACACAGACATACCACTAAGGACGCTTTAGGGGGAAACCTGAGAACAGTGACATTATATCCAAATGTTAGAGATAAGTATGAAATGCTTATATTTTTTTGCGATCACAAAAGCCAAAATAATTGATCATAATATGCAATACCTTACAGAGCGGAGAGGGTTGAAATACTCTCTGAATCTGCTAGTAAAGTGCTACAAAGAAAAAGACGGTGAAAAGATTTAAGCTTCACCAAAAATGATTAAAGTATTTTGACACATATCTTCGGGAGGGTAGTGGGTGGGTGTTTGATGAAGTTGTCAAGATCGATGTTAGATTGGCGAATTACGTGCCGTTACAGGGCAATAGTTTCATAGCTACTCTGCCAAGTTTAAGAAGTTTCATACCTACTCTGCCAAGTTTAAGATCGAAACATGTTCTTGTGAATGTCCAAAACGATGACGACAAATGCTTTGCATGGGCCGTGCTTTCTGCTATTAAAAATTTTGAAACTAATCCACAGAGAGTAGCAAAATATAAACAATTTGAACAGGAGTTGAATATGGACAGGTTTTCGTATCCCGTTCAAATTCAACAGATTCCAAAATTCGAAAAACAGAATGGTATTTCCATCAACCTATATGGGTATGATGATGCGGAAATTTTCCCATTGTGTATTTCGAAATTTCAGAATGCTGTTGAAATTGACTTGCTGTTTCTAAAAGATGAAACCAAATCCCATTATGTGTGGATAAAGAACTTGAGTCGTTTCTTAAGTCATTTAACCAAACATGATGGGGAGGCCCAATATTGTCTTAATTGATTCTGCAGAGCCAATTTACTCAGCGAACTTACAGTATTGTGTAAAAATCATGTCGCACAGAGAATCAAAATGTCTGATGCCGAAAATGATATTTTGTCGTTTAACAATTATCAATTCCAACTTAAAGCCCCATTTTGTATTTATGCCGATTTCAAGTGTTTCCTCCCTAAAATTGAAGGCTGCTCCCCCGATCCCAATACCTCTTCTTCCACCGCCACGCATAAACATGTGCCCTCTGGTTTCTGCTACCTAGTAGTGAGTGACTTTGAGAAATATTGTAAACCCCCGTTGTTTACAGGGGGCCTGATGTTATGAAACATTTTATCGAGTGTGTCATGAAAGGAAATGAAGGAATTCAAAAGATTTTGAGCACACCCTCTACCATTATTTATACCAAGCAGGATAAGCAAGACATTATCAATGCCACTCACTACGATTTATGTGAGAAACCATTGGGTGCAGATCGTGTTAGAGACCACTGCCATCTCAGGGGATAATTTAGGTCTGCCCTTTACAAAAGCTGCAATCTCCTATATAAACTGTCTAAGAAAGTCCCCGTCCTATTCCACAATGGAAAAATTATGACTCCCATTTAATTTTACAAGAGTTGGGACAGTTTGGGGAAAAACATATATCATGCATTCCTAGTGATACGGAGAAATATATATCCTTTTCTGTAGATAATTTAGTATGAATGCCTCTCTCGACACGCTCGTCACAAATTTGAAACAGAGCAGGGGTCTCTCAAGATTCCAGCATTTAATCAAGCATACTGAGAATAGCAAAGCTCCTCTGTTATTACGCAAGGGAGTTTACTGTTACAAATATACGGATGGACCCGAAAAGTTTGAATTGAAAAGTTTACCACCCATCAGAGCATTTTATAGTTCTCTCACCAAAGAAACTATTTCAAAAGAGGATTATGAATATGCTCAAGAAGTGTGGCAAACTTTCTGTATTCAAAATTTGGGTAAATTTCACGATCTATATCTCCTAACAGATACTCTCTTGCTGGCTGATGTTTTTGATAATTTCAGAGAGTTTTGCTTTGATCATTATGGGCTTTACTGCTTGCATTTTCAAACGCTACCTTCATTGTCATCGCAAGTTTGCTTAAAAATGACAAAAGTTCGGCTGGAATTGTTGACAGATCCCACCAAGTATAAGTTTTGTGGAGATGTTGAGAGGTGGCATCTCAACAATTAACCGAAAACATGCCAAGGCCAATAATCCCCATATGGATGATTACAACCCAGATGAAAAAAATAGTTACATTTTATATTTAGATGCTAATAACCTGTATGGTTATGCCAGGTCCAACCCTCTCCCCGTTTCCAGTTTTCAATGGCTCAGTCCTGATGAGATTAGAGATTTTGACCTCACGCGTTTGGATCATAATCAGCAGTTGGGTATTTTCTCGATGTTGATTTGACCTACCCCCATGAACTCCACAATTCCCATAATTCCTACCCTTTAGCCCGAGAGAAACATAGAGTAGATGAAACTATGCTGTCCAACTACTCTAAGGATGAAACTATGCTGTCCAACTACTCTAATTATGTCCTTGGGCCAAGTATAATGAAACCGTCGTCATCTTTAGATATCTTCTATTCACCAGCACTTCAGTGACATGACACATTCCTAAGACTCGCTTGTGAGAACATTGACCAAGATAAGTAATCACTGATTGCTCACACCTGTGACTGTCAGTGCCCGTGGGAGTTGAACTCAACAGACAATGATGAAGACAGATCTCTTAGAAATCCGTGAAAATCAAACATTAAACATTGGATTAAAGTTATTTCTATGGGACAAAATATAAGTAAGTCATCTATTTAAGCTACAATTTGGACTGACAATGACTTGGACCAGTTCCAAGATGATATGGCTGAGAGAGAGGGAGAGAGAGAGAGAGATAAATAAAAACTGAAAGACAAGCAGATGGATTCACTCTACTTATGATAAAATTGCATTTATTAACCAAATTTTTACACATTAAAGTTTTTTATGGGTTTTATCGGAAGAAAATATCAGCGTTCTGCTCGACATTTCTAGACTTCCCGTGGCCTCATAATTTGCCTCTTAAATGAATAAAAGTTTGTTTCTCGGAACCATTATTCATCGGTAAGATGTATTTTGAATGTATATCAAAGAATACAAAAAGTGTTGATATGACATTGGCTTTAACAGCTCATTTTTATCAAATATAACCCACATTAAACACAGATTCCATAGAGCTGGCCGTACCGTTGACAGCCACGGATATGCGCATGCGCGAAAATGACGTCACTTTGGGAATCCCTAAAACCTCCTATAAGCCTTATTTTGATATATAAAATTTCTGAACGTATTACATGTTACATGTATGGAGTTTTTCTTTACGAATCACAAAGGTTATACCTTAGCGGATCCAGAAAAGTTTCTGGGAGGGGGTGCGCGATGCAGCTTCAGACCAGGAGTTGTCCCATCTATTTTACCATTGCAAAAACCAATATTTAGGAAAATCGATGGGGGGACTGGATCCCCTGCACCCCCCTCTGGATCCGCCCATGTTATACAAGCACATGTAAGAATGGTAATAGTCCGAGTTTTCTCTGACGTTTTAGTGGCTTTTCTTTATTTTGATATTTGCCACTAACATTTGCAAATATCAAAATATGGAAAAGCCACTTAAACGAGAATTGTATAAGATCAAGCATGAAGCATGCTTATTTTGTCTTCAAAGATATGCAACATGATTTTTGCAAGTTTAGTCATTCAGTCGTTGTTCGAAATGGAATCAAGAAAGATAGAACATTGAATAATCGGTCCAAAGAAATAGTGAGAAACAAATATAAGGGAAAAAAAGATACAACCAAACACGTGGGATTCGAACCCCTCTTCATTCACACTGAGTGAATTTACCAACCGCTGCAGTACTGATGGTAGATCTAACGGCTATATCCTGATTCTCTCCCGTAAAATTAAAATAGGGGAAAATTTACCACAAACATTTACAAGGCCTAGTCACTGCGTATTAATACTTGATCAATGTCAATTGGACGCTTGCATTCCATTTTTTTTTAACAAAAAAGCACACAGTATTGCAAATCGGAATTATTAATATGTTATCCGTGAAGTGAAGCTTTACGGAATAAATCGCAATTCTGTTTTGCTTAGCTTTCTGATTGGAGTTTTAAACAGATCTAGCAAATAGATCTATAGCAAATTAGCAATACGATTTATTCCGTAAAAGCTCTGTTATAATCAAACAACCTTTTACGGAATAAATCGCAATGTCTTGATTGTGCGTAGCATTCTGATTGGAGTTTTAAATAGATCTAGCAAATAGATATATAGCAAATTAGCAATGCGATTTATTCCGTAAATACCGCCCCTTCTAATGCAGTATTAAGAATGTTGGAGAGGTGTCTGTCTATATATGCTGGTCTTGATTCTTTCCCGTATACAAACTTTCCCGTGTTTCATTTTTTCGCTATTCTTTACTACCCCCAAAACATTCATAACCCCTTTTGCTCTCAAGCATTGTCACCAAAGAAAACCCTTTAAGACACTGGGGAATACCTCCCCTCCTAAGGCATTATTAAGAATTTTGGAGAGGTGTCTGTCTATATATACTGGTCCTGATTCTTTCCCGTAAACAAACTTTCGCGTATACAAACTTTCCCATGTTGCATTTTTTCGCTATTCTTTACTACCCCCAAAACAATTCTAAACCCATTTTGCTCTCAAGCATTGTCCCCAAAGAAAACTCTCTCCGTTTGAAATCGGTTGAAGAAGGACGTTTCTTTTCTTCGCTGACAAAGGATTTTGTGCATTCGTGAATTTTCACAATATTTTTTGGATTACTATCGCTCAATCGGTTCGTGCACGTTAGTAAATATTTTTCTTATCAAATTCTACACTAAATCGAGCAAAAACAACATCCTATTAGCTAAATTAGCTATAGGATACGTAAATCGACAAATCTTTATTCAGCAGGCCAACGGATTAGTGATCAGGCGACAATCTTCACGAGAAATCGACTCCAGATAAGGTAAATTGTGCAATTTTGAAATTCTAAATAAATCAGTAGAAAATGGCAGCAAAACAAAGTTATGCCCAAGTTCTGAAGAGCCCGAGGCCTCATCAGGACAGACCATGAGCAGGCTGGCCCCTGCTAAAAAACCCAAGGGGGCCAGGAGGAACACTCTATCACCCAAGAGTGCACGTAGGAGAACCATGTCTCCTCAGCGACCTGGGCATGCCCAGACTATTGGGCTGCCCAAACCCGCGGGCAGGAAAGATCAAGGCAATCCTGCTAGTAAGGTGTCGCGGCCCGCGAGTGCTAAGCACGACGGCTTAGCGCACAAATCAATCGCGCAAGCTTTGACGGAGAAGAAGACAAAGAGCCCCCCTGGTAAGAAAGGGGGCCGTCCAACCCCCTCCCCAGAAGCCCGCCGTGTCGCCGACCCTTACATCTCAAGAGGTCCCGACCTAGGATGTAGCTAAATTATTGGCTGGAGGGGGTACCCCTACCCCCACCCCTACTCAACAGGAACCCCTGATCACGGGGATAGATCCCCCCTCCACACCACCGAGGGAATTCGTGGCATACCCAATAAACAAGATATCAACGGGGTTTACGCCAAAAACCCCAGAACAAACAATGAAGACGCGTGCGACGTCAGCCTTTCACCAATTGGGTCCCCCTTCGCGACCCCCTTGCAACCCGACCCATTACTAAACTCCAAGGGGAAACTTGCTACCCCGGAGTTCCCTAATGAGGATTCGGACCCGATAGGAGCGTCGCCGCGCTCATTGGAAGCATCTCTCTCGGAGGACTCATTGTTGTCCTCCGATCCCTCCTCCACATCAACTCCCCTTGATCTACGCGCCCTATATGACAATAAGTTTTCACATTTATATAAAAAAGACGATGAAATTAATGACCCCGCATTTCAGGCCCGAAAGCGCTAGGAAAGGCAAAAGAGAGCACAAGAAATCGCGGCAGCCCCCCTCAGGGACTACTGCATGCAATTAAAGCGAAAATTAGAATCAGACAGTAATGGCATCGTGCCCGGGAACGCAGATATCGAAATTTCCGAAAAAATCAGCCTATGGAGCAAAAAGTCCCAACCGGGAATGGGAGCATCTGCGACTCCCACCCGAAATTTGGCAAAAAACAATTCTGAATTAACACCGCGAACCAAAAAAAAAGAACAGGAGTCGTCACCAGTAGAGACTCCTGGGAAAATTCAGAGGACAGATCAAATAAACAGAAATCTGTTCTCAACCCCCACAGGAACAGTACAAACCCCCACCCCCAGTAGAAAGCACAAGGAACCCGAGTCCTCACCTGTGGACTCTGTCGCTACACCCAACAAATTATCAAAGACAGGGACCAACGATGATTGGCTATTGGTTGGTCCCAAAAATAAAAAAAGTCCCAGTGGTCCCAATAATACAGGGACCACTGGACTTGAACCCCAAAGATAATAAATCGAATAGCAAAGCGAACACGGAAAACAACTCGGACATCAAATCAAAAGCCACGGAGACCCTCGAAACCAGCCAAAAACAGCCTACCGCGGGACCCTCGAAAAACAACAAAAGTCCGGATCAGCCTGCGCAAAAACCAACAAACCAAGCCAACTTTGATGAAATGAAGGACGAAACAACTAAAACTAAAAAGAGAAACCTAACCCAAACCTTATCATTTGAGTCAATTTTTATTACATTTTCGCTGGCGGCCAAGACAAGCTTCCCTGCGCAATTAGTGCAACAAACGGTTTACGAATTTAGAGAATTGATAGGTTTTCAAAATTGTTATGAATACTATAATCCGCAGTTTCGGATGGGTCCGACAATTAAAATAGCTAAAAACATGATGGAAAAAGCAAAATTTTGTTTATTTGGTTCTTAACGACGCATCAACCCTTGTGGGTCATTAGCGTCAGACGGTATTAAACTAAACATGATGAAGATGGAAAAAGTAAAAAATCATAAGATAAAATAAAAGGAAAGATGATGATGAGTTTGTATAATGATAATTAATTGCAAAACGATTGTTGACAGGAGAGACCACGTACAATATCTGACAGTTTCAAAGAGCTATTCAGATAACTGTACATGTTCTTTAACTGAACAGAATACAACATTAAAAAATCTATATTATGGTCTGATAAAAATGTAAAACAAAACATGATTTTAAAAAAAGCAATTAGATTTTGTTAAAAAGATTTAAATGTCATAATACTATCAATATGTATATCTTGAAATAATTCTTTCATGTTATCAACATGGAAGCAATTATTTCTTACTTGTGCAAAATCGCCACATTCCAAAAGGAAGTGACGTACAGTGAATGGTGCGTCGCAACCAACACATTGTGGCTGCTCTTCACCTTGTAGTAAGTATGAATGAGTGACTCTTGTATGACCTAAGCGGAGTCGAGCTAAAACTACTTCTTCTCTTCTAATGTTTCGAACAACTGATTGATATTCACCAATAGTTGGTTTGATGTCAAGAAGTTTATTACCAATGCTGTTATTCCATGAAGTTTGCCATTCTTCCAAGATATATTTATTGATAGATGGCTTAAAATTGGAAAATGGAATTTTAAAAGAAGTTGGTTCTAATGAAAGCGATGTTTTTGCTTGCTTATCTACCATCTCATTCCCTTGGATACCTATATGACTAGGTATCCAACAGAGAGCAATTTCTTTATAAGCTAAAAGCTCATGACATTTTTCTAAAAGTTTCTGAATCTGTGGATTCTTTGAACTGGTATGGTTAATTGCTTTCAATACAGAAAGCGAGTCAGAAAATATAATAAATTTAGTGTTAGCATCAGAAGTGCTAATGAAATCTAAAGCTAGATCAATTGCTTTGGCTTCAGCAGTGAAAATTGATGAATCGTCAGGTATACGTTTTAAATAGATCTAGCAAATAGATATATAGCAAATTAGCAATACGATTTATTCCGTAAATACCGCCCATTCTAAGGCAGTATTAAGAATGTTGGAGAGGAGTCTGTCTATATATACTGGTCCTGATTCTTTCCCGTATACAAACTTTCCCGTATTCAAACTTTCCCGTGTTGCATTTTTTCGCTATTCTTTACTACCCCCAAAACAATTCTAAACCCCTTTTGCTCTCAAACATTGTCCCCAAAGAAAACCCTTTAAGACACTGGGGAATACCTCCCCTTCTTAGGCATTATTAAGAATGTTGGAGGGGTGTCTGTCTATATATACTGGTCCTACAAACTTTCCCGTGTTGCATTTTTTCGTCATTATTTACTACCCCAAAAACAAATCTTAACCCCCTTTGCTCTCAAGCATTGTCCCCAAACAAAACCCTTTAAGACACTTGGGAATACCTCCCCTTCAAAGGCATTATTAAGAATGTTGGAGAGGTGTCTTTCTATATACTATACTGGTCCTAATTCTTTCCCGTATACAAACTTTCCCGTCGATAACGTTTCTTATTTTTTTAGTATGTACAGTATATAACTGCAAGCGTCTATTTGACACTGATCAAGTTAAAAATTAGTTCCAAATGGAGTAACTGAAAAACGAAATTCTATCTATTTCCGGACGGGAAAGAATCAGGATATAGCCGATCTAACTTATATAGAGTTTCATAAACTTATTGAAGTCGACAACCCTCGGGATTGTTTTTTTTTAAATTTGATGTTTGTGATGTTTGACTGTTGTGATTATAGGCTGCTTCGGTTTGACGAGTTCCGTGCGCTGTGTTTATTTACTCTTCACAGCGATCTGGGGAGAATGGTTTTTATTGGAAACGATGTTTTCTCAAAACATCTGTTTCCAATGGTATCATATACACAAAATACACACAAAATCCCCATACCATCGAACCCCCGTTCAACATTGCTACCCAGTCCGCTACCTAGACCGTTACAGCCTGTGTAAGCCGCTGGGAACCAAATGTCCTTAATGCAAACAACCCTTGTCCTGCTGCTAGACAAAAACAATATTGGTATTTTATTAGTTTGTTTCGGTTTTCAGCTCCGAAACGTAAACCCAATGGTCAGAAAAACGTTGTTGTGCTTGAAAACTTGATTATTGAAAGCTTACATATGATTGAAACAGAATTATAAGTTTATTTGTACATCAAACGGAGAGGGTCTCAACGGGGTACCTTAAAAATCAGTGTTTCGTTTGTTAAAATTACGCTTTAATCAGTTTAATATAAGAGAAATCAGTGATAAAAAAAATATTTTGTAATGCTGAATGTGCTTACTGGTAAAAATGAGTTTTATGAAGACGCTAATTGGTAAAAATTTGGGACAAATTCGCAAATCAGTAAACCCCCATCGGATGCCTCAAACGAGCGTCAGAAAAACAATGCCTTAGCATGAGAAAACCTGCTCTTGTACGACGAAGAACCGTTTGCAATATCTATGATGCAGCCAGATATTGCAGTTAAAAGCACAATATCTTGCAATCGTTTTTTATCATTATACTTTTCTTTGCTCTTAAACATTACGAGACGGACAATAAACGCAGCCCTGTCCTTTTGTCATAAACGTGAAGAAGACACGTTTTCTTGTGGATTGCTAATGTTTTCCCGCCCTTTATGAACCTGACCGCCACTAAAATAGTTCTAAAAATATAGTGCGCTAGGTATAAGTTTTTTATGGACAGAATGATAGCAGTGGCGTTTGAAATCAAGTCAATTGCATGAAAAGACACTGTCGATAGACAGAAACGAATAATAATAATAAAATAAATACACCTTAACTTTCTTTTCGTTTCGCGCAACAATATCATCATCGATTGGATTTACACAAGTATTAACTTTTCAAAAAAGCTGGCGGTTGTTTAGCCATATTATTGTATGTGTTCTTGCACACTGCACGCTTCCTTTTTGAGCTTCTCGAGCATATCCATGTAGATTTGTTCTAAGATCTGATTATTAACGTTTGAACTGTATTTTTTTTTCCATTAAACACATTCTTCCAGCGAGTATGTTGCTTGATCTTAAGCACCCAGCTTATGCATGGTATGTTATGGTAATGTATCTAGCATGAACGTTATTTGACTACATTAGACAGCCCGTTTTTCTAAAACTGATGCCAGAAATCAAGGCCTAGTCTTATATACATAATGAAAGACTGAAACCATCAATAGTTGACTAAAAGTCGCGATAATCACTGTGTCTCAACTCGGACCAGGGTCCGAGGTCTCAACATTTGTTTTCCACTAACACATTGCAGAATCATATACCTCATCATGTTTTGAGGTGTCACTAGATGCTCCGGGAATGGAAAATGAACAATTGCATGAAAAAAAAACCTGTCCTTCGGGATTGACTATACTGTTGACTTGAAAATTTGGATATCGCAAGTGGATCTATCATACGCATACGCGGATCCAGAGGGGTATGGGGGGCCCGGACCACCTGGAAAATCACAAATTCTATAGGTTTCAATTGAAATTAGCATTTGGACCCCACACCCCCCTGGAAAAATTTGGACCCCCCTCCCCTGAAAAATGATAGACCCCCTCTGGAACCTTAAAAATTATAGTTTTCCTTAAAATAAATTATTGGACCCCTCTGTAAAATTGTAAAAGGCTGATGCCTAAGAAAACGTTATCAGAGTGCCGGACGGTTTTTCTCTGTCAGTTGAGCCTGGAGCCCCCTACCCCCCCCATCCGCGCATGATACTACCGTAAAGTCAACAGTGTTGGATGCACAGCTCATCTTTGCCTACTAGCGTCTAATGCTCTTCACGTCGTTAAGAAAAAAAGTGAATTTCCGGTGCGATTTTTCGGTTTTGTGACGGTGTATCGAGGCCTTTTATGCACCCACTGCAAATTTAAAAAAAGGAGTTCTGGCTGTCGCCCGCCATTTGATAAAATTGTGGGGCATTGATAGTTTGAATTTGTAAAGTAAATTTCCGAGATCCAAAACAATTTATATTACACGTTTGCGAACGTGTACGCGATCACAATGAGCGAAAGTGATGAGTTTACAGAAATTGTCTTTTCATGCCAGATAGCTCATGGGTGGATCCAAAGGGGGACAGACCCCACACCTGAAAAATAGGGTTTCTTAGCATACTGGTCCGGTTCCCTTTAAAATCACAAAGCTACCAAGCCAGCATTCGATGTTGGGCCATCAGCGGCACGCCAGCGAAACGCCATTTATATGGTGTTTCGCTGGCGGGCCAATGATGACCCGCATATAGTGGTGTTTGGATCCTCACTCCCATCATCAATTAAAAAAAAGTTGTCAAAGTTGGACCCCTTTCTGGATCCGCGCATGCAGCTGAGCAATTATGTTTTATGTGCGAAGTCCGCTTTTATGCGCCAATTACCCAACTCTTAAAACAGCATGTGGCATGAAAGCGGCGGATTTGATCTTCATGTCTGCGGCTGATATTATTAGCAGACAGGTTTGACCCAGACCAGGCCCGACAAAATGTTTAATGTATGTATTCATAACAAAGGCGCTGATAAGAATGTGCGGTACCCCGGCTGATCTGCGACTTTGTTGGTCTCATACAACAAAGTCGGGGTAAAACATCTACAGACCTGTGGTAAGGATGTTTGCAAATTCTGATATGTATGTCACCGCGGATGATCTCAAGGTCTTTTGCTGTTTTCATAAAGATGGATGTTATAAAGACCTTCCAATTTTCTGTAAAAAACTAAATGGAAGGAAAATCCATCCATATTGGAAGACTTTTCCTTCCAAAAAAGACACACGGTCTGACTGTTCACGAAAACTAATCTATTGAAAGTCGGGATACATACATCAATAGATGTGTGGTGGTTAAAATAAAGCGAATTCTTCCGGTTTTCAAATTCACAGCCACCTAGTGGGGCTATTATCCTAAAATTAATGAACGTACCTTCATCTACATTCCTTCTATGCTCGCAGTTAAGCCTGAAGGCGCTGACGATTTTCCGCAGATGCACAGGCTCGTCTGAGCCTTCGCTGCTCGCATATGCGATAGGTACGATAATCTCATGAACTGGCTTATTTCATGGAAATGCCATTAATCAAGGCCTAAAATCATGATACAATCAAATTATACTCGGTTTGTGCGTCTGTGCGTACACTATCTCGGTAATCATGAACTCTTAGGACCTTCCGTATGTAGTTTCATGAGGACGGCAAGACACGCCACGATCGGCTCAACAATTTGTTAAAATGTTCCATTTGTTTGAACCTAGGAAAAGCCGTTATTACTTTTTTCTTTTTATTACATTTATTGAGTTATTTACGCTGAGAAAACCGAAATTGATATTCAACTATATAAAACAAAAAGTACGTAGATATCTAGAATTTGATTTGATCTGAGCATGCTGAGTCTTCATCCACTTCAAACTTTATGTTAGTGAGCA
The DNA here is from genome assembly GCA_964019695.1 of Loripinus fragilis. Taxonomy (NCBI): domain Eukaryota; kingdom Metazoa; phylum Mollusca; class Bivalvia; order Lucinida; family Lucinidae; genus Loripinus; species Loripinus fragilis. The sequence goes on from OZ026528.1 coordinate 21,596,242, forward strand.
GCGGGACCCTGATGAGATTGCGCAAACGCACATGCTCTCCTGGGCCTTGTCATAAGTACCAGCAGGCTATTTACGAAATATTCTGGTACCAGTTTATATGAGGCACCGCGCAAGTTGATTTCGTGTCGGGTCCGAGCTGCACAAGTATTAAAATGCTTTCCGGGTCGCACGCGGCTTGGGTGTCCGATTATAATAGATATATGACACAGAAGTAAAATGTAACTATCCATTATTCTAAGGACACTTTTTGTAACGACCGTACAGAATATATCTCCGAGGCATCGGCGACATAGGGCGTGTAAATTAGCATTCGCTCGATTTTCAGAAAACAAATTTTAATGTCATTAACATGCGACGTCATTGCTGGATTTACGTTAGCGACCGAAGTCGTTAGATTGACAGACGAAAAGGTCTGTTTGGTGTAAGCACGCGAAAGTTAACAGGAACATATCGTAGACAGCCACGCTGATTAAAAACAAGCACCAATGAAGGAAAAAACGTTGTGTACGAACTAATAGAATTGCATATAAAAAATGACTAGTGTACGAACTAATAAATGACATTTAACGAACTATTCGAGTGTACGAACTAATACAAGATTTAGTATTATAAAATCCAACTATAACTAGGATTCCTTGGGATAATATATTAAGATAGATTCCCAGCAAGGATGAAATAGAAAATGACTTGGTGACTAGCCTTGACAGGGACTCTTATGTTTGTTCTTTGATGTGCTGATGGTACTTTAACAAGCAGAAATAGGGTCTCTTATTCCATTCGTTCTGTTTTATAGAGGGTCTTACACAAGTTATCATTTCATAACAAGGTGGTAGATTGGGGCATTTTATTTTCTGCTGAAGGTTTCTGAGAGATGGTTCCTTTATTGTTGGCAGGATTAAATTTACTTGTCAAACTTTGTTGAGGGATGGGGGCCAGGAAGTATATTCTTTTCTTTGCGTTCCTCGGTGGGAGGAGTCTGACTAGACTGAATAATGTTGACCAAATACTTAAAGCTTAAGTCAATCAGTTTAGACAGCCTTAGGTTAGTTAAAAAAATGATTTGAAATGGGCACAAATGGAAGATTCTCTCATCATATGAACTATTGCGAAATTAACACCTCCAAAGCTGGTTTATTTCAAAGAAAATTTACTTTGTTATTAACATAACTTCTTTGTATCAAAATTATGCAACCTGTGGCCATAACATTATTTTTTTATTTGATGTTACTGTTAATCAGTGGAATATATCAAGTCAAAAAGGGAGCGCAGAGGCTCAGAGGTAGAGTGCTTGACTCGAGACTGAGGGTTCAAGATTCACCGGCGTCACTGCGTCGTGGTCCTTGAGCAAGACGCATTTATCCTAGCTTAGTGTTGGTTCAACCAAGGAAGACCCGTCCCTGTTTAACTGAAATATTGTTGATGGGACGTAAAGAATCAAATCAAACAAACAAATCATGTCATGTCAAAAAATAATGTCATAGCCAGAAGTTAAATAACTCTTTGGTGACAAGAAACACAATTGGAATAAAAGTAAGTAAGGGTGCAAAGATCAGGAATCAATACAATCAAGTACCACACCTGACCCAGGATACCAATGGGAGAGTGACAAACTCACAGTAAGACACCACAAACGAGAGCCAAGAGGTCAGTCCTTTCCCAGCAGGTGACCGCAAAGCACATATAAACAGATGCGCACAAAGACATAGCAAACACAAGACAGAACAAAAAACAAAAGATCCACAAAAGAAGTACCGCCTTGGAACGGTCAGTAAAATATTTTACTGGAGGGCTTAAACCGGTTTAACGGCGCCAACCTCACCCTTAATTCAGATGTGAATCAAGACACATAGATATTTGGTTTGCATGAAAGACCCCTAACTTATCAATGCATCATCTCCTAAAACATATAAATCAAGATATAACAAGGAGATAAAGCAAAGATAAGGACTCAACAGTAAATAAAACTGAATACTGGAGCAAAAGAAATCCAACAGGTAAACCCCAGTGGGCCCGACAAACAGCCAAAGTATCAGGCCCCTATCATCTCATCAATAGATAAGTCTTTAAGTCGGAACCATCATAGTCTCTTTGACTCTAAACACTCTTAAACACTCTTTGAAGTAAAGCAATAACTTTTTTTAAAATTTCTCATGAAATGATCACTTCTGTAAGAGCCACTATGTATGACATGATGTTATCTACTGAATAACAGTAATGTCATATGATAGTTAAATTTATGTATAGATTGTATGAATGTTTCTAGTCATTTCATATAGGTCTGAAATAATGTATAGTCAATGTGTCTTTGCATATAGTTCTGAAGTAGATAATTGCACCCATCAAGCGTCACATCATTGTGTCCTAAGATAACCATTGGTAGCACATGGATTAGAATTTTTTCTCAGCAAAGTGTATGTTCATTATAGATAAGTATATTTTGCATATGCCAAGTAAAGGAAATGTGTGAAAATGCTTTATTCACATTTGCACAAACTTGATATTAAACTCTATGCAATAATCTTTTGTGCAAGATCTACTTTGTATAACATGATGTTATCTACTGAATAACAGTACTGCCATACGATAGTTGAGTTTATGTATAGATTGTATAAATGTTTCTAGTCATTGTATGTAGGTCTGAAGTAACGCATGTATTGTCATTGTGTCATTGCATATAGTTTTGAAGTCCAGAATAATTTCACCCACCAAGAGTCACAGCCTTGTGTCCTAAAATAAACATTGGTAGCACAATGAGTTAATTTTTTTACATACAAAGTGCATGTTTGTTAAATATATGTATATGCAGTGGCTCAGTGGTAGAGTGCTTGACTCGAGATGAAGGGGCCCAGACTCGAGCCTCAACAGCGTCACTGTACTGTGTCCTTGCGCAAGACACATTTATCCTAGCTTAGTACTGGTTTCAACCCAGGAAGACCTGTCCCTTTATAACTGAAAGATTGTTGATGGGACGTAAAGAATCAAATCAAACAAAAAACCAAACAGTATATTTTGCAGAAGCATGTGAAAATGCTTTATTTGCTTTTTGACAAACTCCATATTATGTTTGATCTGTAAGAAGTCTAAATAGTCGCTGAAACCAGATATTATATTGTTTAAAAATTTTGTCAACAAATTGCTTGCACATTTACAATTTGCTGTTGCTTGTACCTTTGCTATTTGAGCATACTCTGTGCCATTATGAACAAAACTCAACCTGGTGGTTGTAAGAATATTACAAATTACAAATGCTGATTTGGGTATAATTCAAGGAAATAGGTGACATGAGATTTCCTGTGACCAGCAAAGGTTCGGGTCAAGTCTGATCAGAGCCTTTGTGCTAGTAGCCAATACCACAACTGGTCCTGACAGCAAACTCCATTTAACTCTCCATTTAACTGCTATTCCTTGTAGCAAAGTTGCATATTTAGAATAGGAGCTTAAAATTGGATCAAGTGTGATGTTTTTCAATTATCATCGATAATTACCAAAAACACAATCAAACGACATCGATTATAATTGGTGATTATAATTGATCATCGATGCAACGCTTAAGTTTACACTTGTCAAAATGCCACATTTTTGGAAATCACATGTCATGGCTCTTTTTTTGCTCTTTTTTATTTTAAAGTGCTTTTTTTTACTTTTTATTGTCAATTTTCTTAATGAAACCTAAGTTTACCATCTATAAATCTTCTTTTTATATCTAAAGTATATGCCAGATATACACAGTTAATATTGCCAAAGAGCTACATGCTTCAGGGGGTGCTATTTTGGCCCACATATGGGCTAAAAAATGCTTTTCACCATTTTGTTCTTATCTGTTTATTAGAACAATATACCAAGTATAAAAGTAAAACTTTTAAATTGACGTTTATCTTTGCTATGGTTACCAAAAACGGACATAAAAATGGGCTAAGAAATGGAAAAGCGAACATTTTGGAACAAATTTGAGACATTTGACAGAGAAATTAACGTAAACTCAAACAAGATATTTTACCAGGTGATAAAAAATATCAGAACACATAACATATTAAAAGCTTTTAGGTATGTAGCTATGCTGATATCTAATAATCCCTGACAAAGTTGGAGGGATATAGTTTTGGCGTCGTCCGTCTGTCGCATTTTTGTTCATCCACATCTCAGAACTACTGGTCAGATTTGATACATATTTGGTACACAATAAGTATCAAGTACTCTGATATCCTATAAGTTTCGTCAAAATCGACCCTTAGAACTTTAGTTATTGCCCTTGTTAGAATTTTTAAGCAATTATAATGCAAGTCTATGTTAGCAAAATGTTAACGGGTTGCTCCACTGAACCAAATGTTATCAAGAGCTAGGCAAAAGGAAATTGCTATAAACCACCTTTCCTTAACCATTGTTTCGTGTTTGCAATAATTCATCGCATTACCCTCAAAATAGGGCAACAATGAACCGAATGGAAAATCTAAAAAGAAATCTAAACTTCTTAACCAGTAATCCAAACTCTTAAAATAATTTCAGTGATGTATTCGGCATAATGCCCTCTGCTAAATATGGGCAAAAGGTTTGGTACCAGTAAAATGCATTTAAGCCCCCCGGTGGCTTAGGCTGCTGTCCGTTCTAAGGCGGTGGTTCTGTTGTTGTTGACTTTTTGTTTATTGTTACTCCCATTGTGGGAGTCTGTAATTGTTCTATGTTTTGTTGTACGTTACTTTATGTCCATTCTAGTATTATAATCATCTTGATGGGGAAGGGAGAGAGAGCTGGTTGCTTTGCTTAATTTGTCTTCCTGGTGTCTTGTGATGGTTGAGCAGCTCTTCCTCCCGGTACCACGGGGTTGTCTGCGGTTTGTGATTGTGGTATTTCCTGATCATACTCACTTACTATTTTTGATCCCACATAACAAAATGGCCACCAGAGCTTAAAAGTGAAATATGGTTTTAAGACATACCAGCCCATGTTTGAAATGATAAGATTGATATTTTGTCGCATGCCCCTTCAAAATTCTGTTATGCTAAAACTAAGAACTAAAAATAGAAATCATATCAAACTTTTCCTTCATCATTGGTCAGAAAAATAAACAATATACAAATTCAAATATTCCTAAAATATCATCTACAAAAATGCACTCTGCTTAGCCTACAAGAACTAAAATCACAAGACATCGTTTCCATCAGTACTCTCAGTGCTTTGATTTTCAGTGAGCTTGGGAGCACTGGTAATTATTTCAGAGGAGCTGGGGAGCAAGCTCATAGTATTAGGGAATTAGGGAGCCCTGCAAAAAAGTGAAAAAAGAAGAAAAGCCGCTATTTAATTTGATTTTTAGCTTCCCAGGGGTAGTCCGAGTTTTCTCTGAAGTTTTAGTGGATTTTCTTTATTTTTGATATTTGCCCCTACAGTTAATGGCAAATATCTAAATATGGATAAGACACTTAAACTTCAGAGGAGGCTCGGATTACCCCGGGGGAGCTTATAGTATAGGACTCGAGCCGCCGTCCGTCAGTGCGTCCACACTTTCTAACATGAATATCTCTGATCGTTATAGAATTTGATCTGGAGCAAGCTTTTATAGTTGCAAGCTTCTTAGCTGCAAGAATGAAAAAAGATTAATCGAAAATGAAAGCACTCCAAAGTCAGTGATTGAATCTTCCCGAAATTCAAACTCATTCAAGTTTTTATGGATGGTCTTGTTACCTACAAGAATGAAGATCCATCCATCAGTCCATAATTGAAGGCACCAGCGGCAGAGCCATTACAACATTTCTCCCATAATTTTTCCAGACGTTCAATGACAGCTAACTTATAAGTCCCGAGTCAGATCCTGCCAAATTTCGAACCGATCCGTGATTTTACAGATCTCCCTGTTTCCTGCAAGAATAAAGAATAGCTGATCGAATAAAGGAGCTTGAGTAAGAGTAGTCACAAGATTTCCCCATTATAACCCTATGGGAGCTATCAGTAACCATGGAAACCAGAGATCTGATCCGACTATGCAGTCAATTTCCATAAACGCTTGAATGAGTTTGAATTTAGGCAATATTCTATCACTGACTTCGGAGTTAGCTGCCCTTGAGCGTCTGAAAAATCAATGAATAGTCGTCTGACCACTCCAGCGCCTTAATTTTTGATTGGATCTTCTTCATTCTTGCTGACAACAAGAAAACTCGTTCAATCTCGGATGGGTTCGAAATTCAGCCAGATTGGACCTTGGACTGTGGAGTTGAGCGTCTGGAAAATCCCCATTGACTTATAATGGGAGAAATGTTGCGACCACTCTAGTGCTTTTAATTATAAATATATTTTCATTCTTTCAGATGAGAAGGACCGCTATAAAAGCTTGATGGGTTTGAATTTCGTCAAGATTCCATAATCTATTATGGAGTTAGCTCCCCTTGAGGATATAAAAATTGATACCACTATAGCACCTTCATATTTGATTGGATCTTCTCCACTCTTTCAGGTAACAAGGACAACCATAAAAGCTTGGATGAGTTTGAACTTCAAGTAAAACCACCCTCAGACTGGAGTTAATTACCCTTGAGCGTCATAAAACTCTGCATAGACTTACAATGGGAGATCTTTTGTGAGTACTCATTTTTGAATAGATCTTTCTCATAGTTGCAGGTAACAAGGGCACCTATAAAAGCTTGAATGATTTTTATTATCCGCCACACCCGACCACCATCTACAGAATTAGTTGCACTTGAGGGTTAAAATACAGCTGTATAATGTTGTGACCACTCTACCCTACCGCCTTTATTTTTCATTTGATTTTTCAACCTTGTAGGTTATCGGGACATATACTGACGTCAACTAAAAACGCCTCATTCATTATCACTGTCTTCTTAGCGATGATATATAAAAATGAACAGCCACGTACTGCTTCTTTATGTAGAGGTTGAGCGATTTTGGAAAATGACTTCAACTTGATATGCAGGTGACGCGTTATTCCGATGACGTCATACAGGCTCAACGTACGCATGACGGCATTGTGCATCGTTCGCTTATGATTTGAATTTGCACCCAGCTTGTGCCGCTAATGTTTTGCTAATCAATGAACAAATTTTGGATTATTTTTTCAAACAATTGTGCTTGCGAGTAAGAACTTTATGAAATTATGACGTCATATTAAAAATAAATGTAAGGTCCGTTTACGAAACTTGCCAACATTCTCGTTTTGCTTTAAGTAATGGAAAAAATGATAAGGGGTATATTAGGTAATGTACACAGAATATGCCTACATAAAATTACGTTATTTAAGATGAGCTGTAACGCCTAATGGCCAGTCGTTGGTCTATGTTAACGTCACCTAAAACGGCCGTCTGGAACACGTGCCAGATTGCGTTTTATCAGCTATTGTCGCTGGTTAAAGACTAAAAGACTTTTGCAAAGGATTCGTAACACTCTTTTCACCCACTTTGCAGAGTCATGACATTTAAGTTTTACTGAAATGCATGCCGAAAAGGTGGGTGGGGTAAGTTGTTTCGTTCAGCAGAAGCAGACAAACATTGCCTGAACATTATAAACGCATTTTTGGTAAAATAAAGATTGTTTTAAAATGGTTAAACACGTTTTTCCTGTCAACGGGTTGTGTCTGGAAACAAAGCAAATGTGGCTAAAATCTTGTGTCGCACGAAATGGTGACCCCTGTCTCAAATCGAGGTCGTTTTCTCAGCCTCAAATTTTCCTTCAGCAATTTTGTTTTCATGAGATACGCTTGACTGATAAGATGTGATAATGCATTAAAATTCATAACTTTAGTGTGATCCGTCTAAGAGATATTCACGTTTATTTTTAGATGAGGCGTTTTTTCTTGACGTCAGTATACATTTAAGTACAGATCGGTCAGATCCAACCACTAACTACGGAATAAGCTGTCCTTGAGCACCGTAAAACAATACTTTCACGAGTTTTATTCAGATCTTTTTAATACTTCCAGATAACCAGAACTGGCATATCTTATTTTTTAAAATTAATTCCTTGTCACTGTTTCAAGTTCACAGGTACTATACTGCCTTTGAGCATCATTAATTATGGTATTTCCAAACTGTCAGCTGGCTCTCAGGTGAGCAATCATTGCCCATTGATCTACTTGTTTGAAATTTCTGCTTCCGGGCCACAACCCCCTCACAGGTATCATACCGTTTTCTGACCGCTGATAATTCACAGTGTATAAGTGGACAGTCAGCTAATCGGTAGCAGCAGTTGAGTGAACATCCTTAACTCATTAGCATAACCTAAAGAAGCTGTCAGGCGATAGGGTCACAAGCAGGTAAGGTCGGCTAGAGTGTAGAATCTGTTCGTCACTATTATACGCAACATACTGACAATAATTTATCTATTTTCTCTCGCCCAACATTAGACAGATACAGGATATGTGATTTTACTTCATTTGACACTTGAGCAGTGATGGATATATGACGGGGGTGTGGGGGGCTCCGCCCCCAATAATAAACCATTTAATCTAACAGAAGCTAATACTCACCAAGCAGTAGTCATAATATCTGCATCAAGCAGTAGTTGTAATATCCGCATCATAACACTACCGGGCCGCGTAGCGCAGTCGGTAACGTGTCTGGCTACAGATGCGTGTCTGACTGCAATTCCAGGGGTTGCGAGTTCGATCCCGGCCCGGTCCCATACTTTCGTGAAGATTGATCATGAAATAATTTCTACGCTCATTCTCCTCCCTTCCGCTGATTCATTCAAGAAGGGTTGTTGTCAGTTACAAGCTAAAGTATGTGCACGAATTACTTGTTATCCGCTTGTTCAAGCCTGCCGAGGAAAAAGTGTGGTTAGGTGAACTGACCGTCCCGCAATGACCATAGCTGATGACTTGGGACGTAAAGCAACAAAAAACAAAAACAAAGCATCATAACACTGTAGCTTCATTGAGCCTACTTAAAGTTATGGAACAATTTAATAATTCAAAACGAAACTAAGTCCCCAGGTAAAAATCAAATTTGAACCTATTTACAAAACACAGGGAAAATAATGCATGAACGGTGCCCGGAGTAGTCGGTTGCTGCCACATCTAGAATGAACGCCATGAGCAAGTTCTCGCCATAATGATTGCGTTTCCACATGAAAATGCTAAGATATCCTGAATAATGTTCCAGTTTTGTTCTGTGTCTAGGGAACTGCACCTTGGCAAAGTAAGTAAGGCTGCAAAGATCAGGAATCGATACAATTAAGTACCACACCTGACCCAGGATACAAATGGGAAAGTGACAAACTCAAAGTTGGACACCACAAATGAGAGCCAAGAGGTCAGGCCTTTCCCAGCAGGTGACCACAAGGCACATATAAACAGATGCACAAAGGCATAGCAAACACGAGACAGAAAAAAACATAAACAATCCACAAAAGAAGTACTACCTTGGAACGGTCAGTAAAATATTTTACTGGAGGCCTTAAACCGGTTTAACGGCACCAACCTCACCCATAATTCAGATGTGGATCAAGACACATAGATATTTGGTTTGCATGAAAGACCGTTAACTTATAATCTTCCAGAACATAACATATAAATCAAGATATAACAAGGAGATAAAGCTAAGATGAGGACTCAACAGTAAATAAAACTGAATACCGGAGCTAAAGAAATCCAACAGGTAAACCCCGGTGGGCCTGACAAACAGCCAAAGCATCAGGCCCCTACCATTTCATCAATAGATAAGTCTTTCTGATTTTTATTGTGACTTGGTGTATAAATTGAAGAAGATTGTTGGTTCTAATAATTTTTGCAGCGCAGTTCATTAAAATAATTTCCCATTATAAAAAGATTGGCTATAACATTAATGTATTGCAAAAGACTGCATGCTTGGTAGTCAACCCAATCATGGTTGGCAACTTTGCTTTCCTCTTTAATTGCACGCCCGTGGGTTGGACTTCAGACTCTATGAGGGTTCGGACTTAAAGACTTATCTATTGATGAGATGGTAGGGGCCTGATGCTTTGGCTGTTTGTCAGGCCCACCGGGGTTTACCTGTTGAATTTCTTCTGCTCTGGTATTCAGTTTTTTTTACTGTTGAGTCCTTATCTTTGCTTTATCTCCTTGTTATATCTTGATTTATATGTTTTAGGAGATGATACATTGATAAGTGAGTGGTCTTTCATGCAAACCAAATATCTATGTGTCTTGATCCACATCTGAATTAAGGGTGAGGTTGGCGTCGTTAAACCAGTTTCAGCCCTCCAGTAAAATATTTTACTGACTGTTCCAAGGCGGTACTTCTTTTGTGGATATTTTATGTTTTTGTTCTGTCTTGTGTTTGCTATGTCTTTGTGCGCGTCTGTTTATATGTGCTTTGTGGTCACCTGCTGGGAAAGGGCTGACCTCTTGGCTCTCGTTTGTGGTGTTTGCTGTGAGTTTGTCACTTTCCAATCGGTATCCTGGGTCAGGTGTGGTACTTGATTGTGTCGATTCCTGATCTTTGCACCCTTACATACTTTAAGTAAGAACCGTCATAGAGTCTGGGTGCAATAGAGATAAATTTACATCTTTGTACGATAGATTTAAAACATTAAGGCAAAGTTGACAACGGTGATTGGGTTGACCACCAAGCATGCAGTCTGTTGCAATACATTAATGTTATAGCCAATCAAGTCGCCGATCACATTCAATCCTATTTATACAAGTTCCAGTTTGGGGGTCAACAAAGTTTTATCTATGGTTTACTGTTTGGTGTCTATAGCCTTGTGGAAATTGTGGGATCTCGTTATATCTCTTCCAGCAATCACTCCAGATTATGCTACCTGGAATGACCAATCTTTGAATTACTGCCAAAAGTGTATCAGCCGTTTTGTCTTCCACGGGCACAATAAATACTTTCTTTTTGTTTTCAGTTTCTCTACCCCCAAACTACCATTAGGTGACCAAAGTTATACTTTCTTTTACTTCGACTCGTCAATCTCCACAATAATGTTTTCCCCACCTATCTGTTCATTGCAGTTCATAATTGATGTTTCTCATACCTCTCTACAAAATGAAGCAAAATCCACATCGATCATATTACTTGTAAAGAGTTCATGATAATCAGGTCCTGTGAATATACATTAACCCATAAGTAGAAAAACTGAATAATTTCTCCTAGCGTTAAATTGGACTTGGAAAAAATATTCCTGTCCTGAAACTGATGCTATGCTCGTGTTTGTTCTGTCCTCTTTGCCTGCAGTAACATCGACGCTAGTCAGACACTTTTCTATCATACCACAACCAATACAATAAATACAACCACATGTCGGGCTTGTAATAGAGATGTACCATTTTCTGACACGAACTAGTTTATTGTGGGGAAAAGTTAATATGACATATAGAGGATCTTACATGAGTGCTCATGTTTTATTGAATTTATTAAACGAGTTGAGGAAAAGAGATAAAGTGCGAGGCTTGCCGAGCATTTTATCTCTTTTTCGCAACGAGTTTAATAAATTCAATAATACAAGAGCACGAATGTGAGATTCTATTTATCATATGACAAACACTTTGAAATCTGATTTCTGGCGGAAAAGCGTTATAATTTTGTCATTATGCACGCAACGTTGTTATGGACGTCATAACGTTTCCCGTAAATCTATAAACCACTAGTGGTTTATCGATTTTATTGCATGGCGTTATTTCACTCCCAGACGCGACGTCATATGATAAAATATGATTACTTTCTGAGCTCATATTTAAACCACCAACGTAGGAAAACTTCTGCTATTCCATGACATTCCCAAATTTACGATTCTGTTATAGGGCAGTTTTATTTTTCAAATTCAGCGGTTGAGCGTCAGAGCATGTGGAAGGCATGTGTATTGCTGTATGGATTCTATTAAAATATTTACACATACTCACTGTAGAAAGCTTCAGATTATTACAAATAAACTGACAGCATTTGGAACATTTACATAACACCCTAAAAGGAAAGTATGCTAGTATGAAATTAAGATGATGACATGTTTTATAAAGTGAATAATAATCTGTCGTACAAAGATGTTAATTTATCTCTATTGCTTTCAGGACTTACAACTGACAATTTTAGATGGAATCTGTAGTTCTGCAAGAATAATTATTTAGTTTTTTGGAAGTATGGGTCTATTTGGAAGAAACAGAACTGCCTTTAAAAATAAAACAGTATGTCTCCACACCATGAAGCAAAAGCAATAAATATGAAATAATTTCTTAGACACTAAAACACACAACTAAAACCGAATATGTTTAATCCATTGCTAACACCAAGGAACAGAAACAATGAGAACGAAGGTCATAAAATAATCGGTGCTAGGTTAGAGACAATCTAGTTTGCTCTGTATAAGAACCAACTGCTAAAGTTTTAAGGATGATCAAAATGCTTGAAATGATACGACAAACTGCTGCGCCATCTGAAGAGCTTTCCGCAGACATGACATTGACATTCATTTTCGTCATGGATTCCACGAATATGATCTTTAAACGTCTTCTTCTCTTTGAAGGTGCCTTTACACACTGTACATTGGAAAGTGTTGGGGTTGTGTAATTCTTCACTGCCATTTGTGCACTGCTCCTTATGTTGAAGTAATGAGGTTTTATACTGAAACTGTCGACCACAGACACACTTTTAACGAAGTTCGTTGTGTTGGGTGGTTAAGTGGCCTCTGTAATTCCATAGTCGGTTAAATCCTTTAACACAAACTTAACATGTATAGGTAAATTGTTTGAGGTATGTGTCTAGAATGAAATCATGGAGCACACTACAGATTTTGAAGGTTTTAGCTCAATGCTGACACACAAGCAGACTCTTCTCCCCTGTGTGTTGGCCCTGTGTTGACCAAGGCCCTGGTTCAGGTGTAGCTTTATGCAATGATTTGCTGTGTCGGGCCAGGTTCTCTTTATAGATACCCTCATATTGGCATATGTCAATTAATGTATTGTTTTCACTTAGACTCATCTAAAATATCTACGTCGAATGATTCATCCATGATTGTCTGAAAGAAATAAAAGATGGGTTAAACAAATATACGTTTAAAGTTTGTCACTTTCCCATTTGTATCCTGGGTCAGGTGTGGTACTTGATTGTATCGATTCCTGATCTTTGCACCCTTACTTACTTCACATTGGCCATTACTCATTATCCTGGATCGTTCACCAGAATTAGTAACCCTGGATGCACTTTTGCTAAGCAGAATAGTCAGGGACATAATCTCTATAAGTATGAAATATTTCGCTTGAATCAGTTAAATTGATAGCTTTTTATCATTTTTTACAGATGAGGCTACTGGAAGTTGCTTATTTAGGTTATGCCTGAAACTATTTAGGCCAAGGTCAAATTTACAATCTCCAAAAATATAAACATTCACGTTAACATGGTTAAAAGTGTCTGATTTTCTGATCTTCAAAGGCCTATAGCTAGAGTTCCAATTTCCAGAAGTTGCATGCAGAGTTTAATTGCATAATCCTGTAATAGGTCTTTCAGCTGAAATACCATCATATCGACGAAATTAATTATAATACAGAATACGAAGGTGACAAAAGACACTTTCACTCTAACAGGTTATTTTTTACTTTTAATGAAGAAAATTATAACTGCTTCAAGTGATATACTTTTAAACTTATGCCCAGGTCACACATTCACGGAATGGACCCAGGATAAGCAATGGATAAGATCCTACATCATCCATGGCAATCCGTGTTAGTCCATAGATTACAGTATTGCATCCGTAATCATACATACTACATTGTGTAGTACTTGTACATCCTTGACAAGTTTTGAACATGTTCGAAATTTGATTACGGATCAAACAACCATAGCACACCCTTAGTAAACCGTGTTAGAATGTACTGATCCGCTTTAGTCCGTAACTTATCAATGCCTCATCTCCTAGAACATATAAATCAAGATATAAAAACAGATTAAGCAAAGATAAGGACTCAATAGTGAATAAAACTGAATACGGGAGCAAAAGAAATCCAACAGGTAAACCCCCTGGGCCTGACAACAGCCAAAGCATCAGGCTCCTACCATCTCATATAGAGTCTGCAGTCTGACCCACCAGCGTGCAATTAAAAAGGAAAGCAAAGTTGCCAACTGTGATTGGGATGACCACTTGGCATGCAGTCTGCTGCAATACATTAATATTATAACCAATCTTTTATAATGGGAAATTATTTTAATGAACTGCGCTGAGAAAATATAGGAGCAAACAATCTTCTTCAATTTATACACCAAGTCACCATAGAATTCAGGTTCTGAAAATCCTTGGCGCAAGAGAGAAGTCCAATTTGGAATTTAGATATCAAATCATAGTATCGTCTATAAAATTTAGAAAAGGTTAAGCGAAGTGTATGATACCTATAGCCTTGTTTAAGAAGTTTCTAATTTAACAATTTACTGCGAGTGTTGAAGTCCTGCTCTAGCAAAACAAATGAGTTGAGAGATATAGACTCAATAGGATGTAGAGCGAGAAACATCACCATCTAAAAATGGGAAATAAACTATTTCAAAATCAAAGTCGTCATGTTTATCATAAATTTTGGTAGAAACGATGTCATTAGAAATTGAGAAATGCAACTCAAAAAACACGACTTTGGTATTAGAGGTATTAACCAGTAAGACCGAATCTGCATACTTGTTGGCCCATTTTTTGTTTGTTTTATTTTTGAAGTCATTTGTGAAGAAATTGGACCTGAAATTGGGTTTGCAAATATGGTTGGTTGAATAGATTGTGGTAGTGGCTGCTCATCTGACTAAATGCGTATGAGCAGCATTACTGAAGTTCATTATTATCATGGCCTTTGACTACTGAAGGTATTGTAATTTCATCACTCTGATTCATCAGAATCTTATTTGTGAGTTTGGATCCTGAGAAATGGACCAAATTTTGAAGTTGCCCAGCGCTGCTTTAATCTGACAGGTGCTGTGAGTCTGAATCACTATTATCCCTGTTGACGGATTGCGAGGACTTTGTGCTTTTACCGGATACAGTCTTTTGGGTTCCACCTGTGGTTTTCGGCTGTACATTAACTCTAACACGCCTATGACGAGCATCACCTGGAGCAGATTGACCCCTGCCAGCATGCGACACACTGTGGTCTGATAAATTGCCATCATTCACCTCACATCTCCTGTTTCATAGCACCCTTTAAAATGTCTAGGATCTATTGCGATCTTGTCAAACACTGGATGCTTATAAAATCAAATGAAACAAAATGGAATGTTGCATTGAATCTTATCAAACTAATATAACAATATTGTTTTGTTTTGATTCTTTACGTCCCATCAACAATCTTTCAGTTAAAGCTGCATACTCTGTAACTATGAACATTTTTCGAAATTTTTTATTTTCTTTTTAAATCATTTGTAAAAGTAGAATTAGCCTATGTTTTCACAATAAAAATGTTCAGTACAGCTGAAAACTGCATGGAAAAGTGAATTATCTTATCAAATAGGTGTATTTTTCTCTTGTTGGTAATTATTTGCGTCCCTCCAATAATTATAGACTGTTGAATTTAAACATAAATGCAGTTGTTTGGATAGTGATAACTTGTTAAGATTTACAAAAACGGTAAAATGTTTACCTGAATTCGAGTATTTTTACTGTGTTCTTGAAAAATAAAAACATTATTTTTAAAATTAGAAGATCAAAAGTTACAGACTATGCAGCTTTAAACAGGAACGGGTCTTCCTGGGTTGAACCAGTACTAAGCTAGGATAAATATGTCTTGCTCAAGGACCACAACGCAGTTACGCCGGTGAGGCTCCAATATTGTGTGATACTTTCCCTCGACCCAGTTAGATAAACAATGACGAGTTTCGAAGCATTTTAACTGTTTAAATTTAACTGAATCATTTATTACAGAGGGCATCCCCCACATCACCCCCCAAAGAAAAAATAAGTGTCTTTCATGTTACTGGTCTATAAAATTTAGGTGGAGTAGGCGCAAATTATGGGTCTCCCTAAACACAGGTATTTCTTCTTTTTAGCCTGATAAAAATAAGATGATAGCCACTGGTTGGTAGGGTAATGCGACTTTTTGCACCGTAAATATATAATCATGTATAAAAATATCTCACCACTACATGTGTAATGTGACTCCGCACTGAGAATACATGATGGCAGATGTGATTATATTTACCATAATAACTCGTGACTGTACACTACTATCACAACACACCAAAAACAGATGACCATTCAGCGTAAAAAGGCAGTGCACTGTAAATTATAAACAGCTGGCATAAACCTTATTTTGCCTACAATGACCTGGCATAAAAACAAATTTTGCACAACTATCATTAGCTACACAAATCCGTTTCATTGATACCACCGCTGCTCTAAAATTTTAAAAATAGTTTGGGTAAACGGCCTCATAATATTTGATGGGTAATGACAGAAGTTCTGGTTCATAAAGATCCTTTTGCTTCCAGAAGTATATGTTACTTTAATTATAGACCAATGACATTATCAATCAGTTACCATTGTCACACCTCTTGCTGAACCATACCACATCGACTGGGTATTTAACAGCACGTCTTGGTTGGACACGTAAACTTTAGATTATCACCACCCTTTCGATCCTGCAAAACTCGACTAAATGCTGCATGTAAACAAACAAACTTCCAGCAACCCATTCTTCCCGATCAGAATATTGAGCATTTAAAGGCTTTAAGCATATGTCATTAGATCCAGCTTGCAAGATGCATTATCTGGGTTAAAGTCCTGAGAGAACGAGGCCGAGGGGTCGTAGGTTCCAGCCTCATTGGGGTCACTGCTTTGAGAAAGACACATTAACCCTTTCTTAGTACTGGTTCAACCCAGGAAGACATGTCCCAACATAACTGAAATTATGTTGACTAGGATGTAAATAATCAAATCAAACAAAACAAATGGGTTAAAGTCATAGACAATTTTGAGGTATGACCTGATCCAGGGAAATAGGGAGCACAGTGGTAGAGTGACTCTAGACCGAGGGGACTCAGGTTCGAGCCTCACCTGCGTCACTGCGTTGTGGTCCTTGAGCAAGACACACTTATCCTAGCTTAGTACTGGTTCAACCCTGGAAGACGACGTCCCTTTTAACTGAAAGAATGTTGATGGGAAAGAATCAAATCAAACAAACAAATGATCCAGGGGAATAGATGCACCTCTTAATCCTGAATACTGAATAAGCAACTTCCAAAATGGCCGCAAAAGGTCAGATGACTGTTTTTAGTATTGTTGGTTCAAATAAAAGATTTATAAATTAGCAACATTCTATAAGATTTTCACATCAAAAGGTTGAATGGTTCAGGAGATACTCTGTGTTGAACCCATGTACCCTAAATTTCAGGAGTCCTTGAAACATTCTTGGCACTGAGGTATTGGTTTTTTGAGGTGCTTGGCAGCGAAAGTGTAAAGAAACAAAAAAAAAACAATGCGAAGTTACATAAATGAAAGTTTAGACTAGAAACGCTCCATTACAGAAGCAAAATGTATGTAGACACAACAGATAAAAAACAACAACATGCATCAGACAAGAATGTTTGACTAGAAATACTGAGCCATTAAGGAAGCAATATGTATGTAGCCACAGCAGAAAAAAATAATGTAAAGTTTCAGACAATATTTGTTTTGACTAGAAACACCAAAATATTAAACTGTGACAGATAAAAACTAAAATACGACAGCTTGCACAGACTGTTTTTCCTTCTGACCGTGAACAAAGTAGCTTTTGCAATTTCTTTGTCTTCCTCAGTTTTTTTAGCAGCAGCAGCCTAACTGTAGACTCGACTGTATGCGAACTTTCCATGAAATGAGTCTGCTGGTATTATAATGTAGATACCACAAGTATTATTAGATGACTACAATGTGCACAAGCCATGGTGAACACAAATTAATCCGAATCCGTGCCAGAAGGAATGTTTGGAATGCACATTTCTTGTTGATTTACGCGTTTCCATATGAACTGCGTGTCTCTGAAATGCTCTTAAGAATGTGAATCTGCAACCATTCAAACGTAACAATCTGGCTATGTTGGTTCCTGCCTCATCTGTAATGAAGCCAATCGGATCGACAGGCTTATTTACCATCTTGGAGATGCTTTGTTTTTTCTGAATAATTTCATTAAAAAGTTTGAGAAAAAAACAGACCTCAGTTAATGGAAACATTTTCTGAGAATTATGTGGATGGCATTCAGTCTTTATGATGTTAAGCCCTTACACATATCTGCCTGTCAATCCATGTGTGTATACTATTCTGATATAAAATGCAAGTTTCTGTATCAATGTTACATGTAGTTGCGAGTTTTGCTTTCAGCTTACTTGACTTAAACACGTATGTTGGGTTCTTATTTAGATGCACAGCATTACATCTGTAAATAAGGTTGACATCATGTCTATCAGAACAATCTTTTAATTTTGCTACTGCTTCGAATATGTGACCATGTGGTGTTATTTTACATTTTGCTATTTTTCTGATTCCTAGTATACTGTTTATCTGACATAGCGTCTGCTACCTCTAAAACTTTATTTCAAGGGTTTTCTAGTTTGTCTGGCTCTAGATTTATGTTCTCTTTATACCCTATCTTTATTACATTAGACTTTTGTGTTGGTTTCTTATGAATTTTTCATGTTTAATGGCCAAATTGATATACTTCTGTCTCTTTTTTGCGATTGTTAATCTCCTAAACTTTTCTCGCTGAACAATCCAGTTTTGAACTTAGTACGCCACAATGAATACAGGTTAAGCTGTCATCACCGTCTTTCTGAAATTCACATTTATTTAGGTCATTATATTCTGTTTTATAGGTCATATATAATTTTTGCATATATCTGATCCATTACATTTGGCCACTCTACGTGTTCCCTTGAACCTTTATTTTGCCACAAATTTTCCTTGGGTTAGCGTCTAGCATGAATGTACACATCTTATTGATCTGTTGACAAGGGGACAAGGTCAGTTTTTCCTATGTACAGGTATTATGAAAAACTTTTCAAGCTCTTCTAGTCAAAAGCTGATTTTTGGCACAAAAGCTAGTATAAGATGTTCATATTACATGGATCTGTTAAAAAAAACATGTAGTATTATTGAAAGTGCTGATCCATCATGATAGCTGGATGGTGTGCCTGATTATGCTTTGGGCCCTCGTGATTGCATATGCAAAACAATATATTGTATGTCTGCCACGTGACGAATCCTCCCAAAAGAACAGGTAAAGCTGATGACTTGGTCTTTGAGCCTTACTTCTATCAAGCCACTGCTATAAAGATCCAAAAAGTAAGTGAGTATGATCAGGATATACCACAATCACACATTGCATACAAACCCACAGTACCGTGAGGAAGAGCCACAGCAAATTTACAAGACAATAAAAGCAAAGCAACCAGCTCTCTCTTCCTTGTTAAGATAATTGCAAAACTACACTGACTATAAATAGTATTCAAAAGTATAAAATATGTTATTTTTCTGTCACCGGAGCTTCAATGCCTTATTAATGTTTCTGCAAAATGTATTGGATGAATATCATATACTGCATATATTTATAAAAAATTCTGAAACATTAAAACGATCACGCAGCATTTAGAAACAAAAGTTTCTGACTGTGTACCTCAAGTGATGTTATGAAAGCTACCAGTTACCAGTGTGATCTCCATTTTTATTAATGCAATGCAGAATAAGACGCCTCATTGAAGGCTGTAACGCCATTCCAACAGAAGTGCATTTTAAAGGTCATCGTATTGATTTTATGATTGGCCCTCCGACCCAGTTCATCTCATACATATTCTATGGGGTTCATGTCTGGGGACAAAGCGGGCCAAGGCAATATGTTGATGTTATTTTGAGCAAGGAATTGTGTAATAGCCGCTGTGTGAGGCCTTGCATCTGTCATGCTGGAAATGCCAGGTCCGTTGTTTTGCATTAATGGTAACAGTGTTTTGTTCACAAAAAATTGATGTAGCGCTGAGCATTAACATTTTCTGGGATAATGACAAAATTCAGATTTCTCATTATCCCACCACAGACCATAATACTACCACCACCAAATCTGTCTCTCCCGTAAACAACAGTTCATTAATAAGGGTATAAATTCATATCCTGCCATTAGCGTGGCTTAGGGTAAACCGTAACTCTTCGCTGAAGACAACTGATTGCCATTGGCTCCTTGTAAAATGCAAATGACGTCTTGCCCATAGCAGTCTTGAAACTCAGGGTGAGCTGTCATAGTCCAGTATATGGACGACCAGCATGAATAGGAACTTCGTTCTGCTTTAAATGATTAATGGTCGTCTGTGGATGATCCCGGTAACACTCTGTAGTAATAGTTGCTGGTAAAAAAAAGATACCATGAGTGAGTTAATATGATAACGCCATTAGTACATAACGTCGCACATGTGCGACAGGGTCTTGCATGGTCTGTCAGACTCAGTAATGTTGTACCGCTTCAGAAAATTGTGAATAGTCTGTCTATACAGCCAAAATGATGTGCAACATTATTTACCAATAGCTTGGTTTCTTTGATTTCCGAAAGTATCTTCCGAAAGTCGTGCCATCACTAAATGCAAGCCTATTGTACAATCAAATTAATTTTTATTGTCAGTACCTGTAAGTAAACCACATGTACCTGCACGTGCAACTTCGTCCTGTTTCCCTCTTCATGTCTACGCAGGTTGAAGTGGCCGTAACCTATCAACTTTACAAACTTGTTGTTCTGGCATGGAGATTGATCATGAAATAATTTCTACGGTCATTCTCCTCTCTTTCGCTGAATGAATCATTCATGAAGGGTTGTTGTCAGTTACAAGCGAAAGTATGTGCACGATTACTGGTTAACTGCTTGTTCAAGCTTGCCCAGGAAAAAAGTATGGTTAGGTGAACTGACCGTCCCGCAATGACCAAAGCTGTTGACTTGGGACGTAAAGCAACCAAAACAAACAATGTATCCCCAATGTTTCCATCTCTATATCTGTTTAAAATGCTTTTGAATTCGTTATCATTGTCGATTTTACCTTCTGTTCATGTTTTGAGCAGTCCTGGTTTAATTGGGTCTGGCTTCAATGCACACTCTTAGTTGTTCTTCATATATGGGATTTCGTTCACGCATCTGCACATCACTTCCGTCAGCTTTCAAACCAATGTTGAATTCATAAATATCTTTTCTCTTTCTTTCAAAAATTAGTCTGTGTTGCACTTGGTTTGTACCTCCATCTCATGTTTATGGCATCTGATAATATGTCGTTTCAGCTTGCCATTGTGGATTATGCTGTTGCAATAGGTGCAGTACCTATCCTGCTTCTGAAGAAAAATAAGATTATCTTAAAAACTTGCATAAATTACCTGTCATTGATATCAATTACAGATCAGTCAGGGCACTTAACAAGCGATTGCTATAATTATTATCAGGTAAGAATCAAGATCTTCTGGACTACTTTTACTAAGTAAAAGTTTTGGGGACTAAAACATGTGTTTAAACCATTGAAGACAATCGAAATTTCACGCTTAAGTTGCTAAACTGGCCCAATCTTCGTGTATTAAGCTATAGTTCACCACTTATACTGACTTATAAACTTCACTACATCCGAAACCAGTGTGTTGAAATGGCCTGTGTTTAAAAATAATTCATGTTACAGTGGCCCACATCGAATTTAACTATAGTTACTACTAAAGTTCTGACATAGTAGGTGCAAGGTTGGCAAAATGCTGACAAATAAGCATAGGCCATGCCAGTGGCATTTACTGGGAATACCAGCAAATACTGGCAAAGATGATTTACAACAGGATTATATTTAGTAACATCCAAATTCATTGTTATTGCTGCATTGAATTTCCAAAAAAAGATTTCATACCACATGTTTTACATAGGCTGATATGTGAAAACCAAAAAATCTTCTTGTCTTAGACCACAAGGCCTACAGCCTTGATGTTTGGTATGTAACATCAACCAGTGGACCAACCAAGTTTGAACAAATTATGCAGCTGGGGTCACATGTTTTACAAAGGCTGATATAGGGAAAACATGAAAAAATCCTCTCGTCTGAAACCACAAGGCCTAGAGCCTTGACATTTGGTATGTAGCATCACCTAATAGACCTCTACCAAGTTTGTTCAAATTATGCCCCTGTGGCCAAAAATGGCCCCCATGGGGTCACATTGTTTACATAGGCCAATATTGTGAAAAACTTTAAAAATTCTTCTCAGAAACCATAAGGCCTAGGGCCTCGATATTTGGTATGAGGCATCACCTAGTAGTCCTCTACCAAGTTTGTTCAAATTATGCCCTTAGGGCAAAAAATGGACCCACCCTGGGGAAAAATCCTCTAGTCTGAAACCACAAGACCTAGCGCTTTGATATTCATTATGTAGCATCACTATTGGACCTCTACCAAGCTTGTTGAAAAAATGCCGCTGGGGCATAAAAAAAGGCCCCGCCCGGCGATCACATTGTTTACATAGGCTTATATAGAGAAAACATGGAAATAATCTTCTCATCTGAAACCATAAGGCCTAGAGCCTTGATATTGGTAGATTGGAAACCAACCAAACAGTTGAAGTGTGCCTAATCTCAGCCAATACCTCATACTAACAAGAAATTATCCTCTCTAATAGCACTTTTACTCTTTCAAACTGTTTGGACTGGACGGAGAACCTACCTTCATATAGGGTCGGTTGCCAATGTCTGTTGATTAATTACAGTTCTGTAACTGTAGTGGAGTGGAGCCTGGCTCATTTTAACCCCTATAACATGTGTAACCAATTTGTTTCGGTGGCTTATCTCACAAAATAACTGCCATTGGGTTTATATATCTCCAGATAAGAAGAATGAATGACCAGATTGCTTAATTGCTTATTTTTTCAAGATCCATACATGCTATGCACGCTCATCAGATTATTCCAATGAATACTCAAACAAATGTTTTCAGAAAGATATAGAAACCTGTATCAGAGAGAAACATCATCTTATCTATGGATATGAATGGTCATCTTCCACCTGCAGTATTACAGTATTTAAAATTCTTTACCTGCTTGGGGCGTCCGCTCATTACCTTTGCAAACCGTTTGGACCCAGATCAGGACCGACAGATTTTTGGTCTTGAACTGATTCAAAAGTGTTTGACTCTGATATTTTCTTAAAGAGATGAAAAAGTAATTGGTGTAAAATAATCAGCCGACGACAAAAAAGGCATTTGAATTAGAGTTAACTGGAAGCTGCATCATATTATAATCATCATATAACTGGGCATTTTTTAGATCAACTTCAGCACATACTGTTAAAAGTTTCATATGAATTGATATAAAATATATAATAAAGTCTAAAGAGTTTTTACTTTAATGTGGAGGAGGCAGACAACCAGAAAAAGGCAGTTATTGGATATTTAAATGGACATGATGTGATTTATGTGTAGTCCAACGGGCACTAGAAAGTCACTTACTTTTGAAATTGCACCATTTGTATTTAATTTTATGCATCGTAAGGATCAACCTTTCAAAATTAACATCTCCAGTGATAGTTATTTCTCCACTTGTTTCTCTGATGAAAAGTCAGGTTTTAAAACTCAAATGCAGTCTATCTCACGCTAGAGAACCACTGTACTCGGAACAGTGCAGTCATCGCATGGTGGTTGCAGTCGACGACTGCACAAAATAGTGTACCTAGATGTTTATAAAGGTAATATTTGGTCAATTTTTACTTTTGAAAATATTCATCGTGAATTATTTTCACTTAAAGATCCAGCTGTGTATCTACTTAACAACATTTTTGTCGGTTGAGTGATAGTCGCTACAGCGCCAGAGTTATGCCAAAACTGTATTTTTTTCCTGAACAGAAGATGAAAGAAATTTTTGCGTATGTTCTGGCATTTATGCTTTTATGCTGTTAAAGCTGCATAGTCTGTAACTTTTGATCTTTTAATTTTAGAACTAATGTTTCTATTTTTCAAAAACACAGTAAAAAACCAAAATTAAGGTATTCATTTTACCAATTTCGTAAATCTTAACAAATTATCAGCATCAAAACAACAGCATTTATGTTAAAATTAACTGGCTATAAATATTGAAGGGACGCGAATAATTACCAAAAAAAGAAAAAAACACCTGTTTTTATAAGATAATTCCCTTTTCTGTGCAGTTTTCAGCTATAGTAAACAGATTTATTGTGAAAACATAACATAACCTAATTCTACTTTTACAAATGATTTTAAGGGGGCTCAGTGGTAGAGTGCTTGACTCCAGACAGAGGGGCCACGGGTTCCAGCCTCACCGGCGTCACTGCGTTGTGGTCCTTGAGTAAGACACATCCTAGCTTAGTACTGGTTCAACCCAGGAAGACCTGTCCCTGTTTAACTGAAAGAGTGTTGATGGGACATAAAGAATCAAATCAAACAAACAAAACAAATGATTTAAAACGAAAATAAAAAATTTTCAAAAAATGTTCATAGTTGCAGACTTAGTCTCTTTAAACTGGTTAAGCCCTCCAGTAAAGTATTTTACTGACCGTTCCAAGGCGGTACTTCTTTTGTAGATCTTTTATGTTTTTTCTGTCTTGTGTTTGCTATGTCTTTGTGCCCGTCTGTTTATATGTGCTTTGTGGTCACCTGCTTGGAAAGGGCTGACCTCTTGGCTCTCGTTTGTGGTGTCTAACTGTGAGTTTGTCACTTTCCCATTGGTATCCTGGGTCAGGTGTGGTACTTGATTGTATCGATTTCTGATCTTTGCACCCTTACTTCAATATAATGCAAATGCCAATCCTTAAATGTGCACGCATTTTGAAATCTGAGGACAGGGCATTTTAGAAGTTATTCAAGCTTTTCATACTGTACGAATAGTTCTGTAAATCAGGTGTTCTGGCCCAGTAGTCGAGTGTCTAAACAAAATCAATACGAATCAGTCAATGATCGGACCACTACGCCAGAACACTTGATTTACAGAACTATGCATACAGTATGAAAAGTTTGCTTACTTTTAAAAATGCTCTAGTCTCAGATTTCGAACATTTTTCACATTAAAGTACTGTTATCTTGCATTTTAGCCAAAGTAAGCATATATTTCCAGAACATAAGCGAAAATTTCTTTTGTCCTCTTTTAGGAAAAAATCACATTTTTGGCATAACTATGGGCCTGTAGCGACTATCACTCAACCCACAAAAATGTGTTAAGCAGATACATAGCAGGATTTATAAGTGACAATAATTCATGATGAATATTTTCAGAAGTAAATATTGACTAAAATATTACCAATTTAAACAGCTAGATACGCAATTATGTGCACTCGTTGACTGAAACTACAACGGCATGACTGCGCTGTTCAAGCACAGTGGTTCTCTAGCGTGAGATAGACTGCATTTGAGTTCACTGTGTTTGATTCCTGGCGACAGGCCTGATATGTTTAGGATTTTGTGATTGGCTGTCTGCCACGCCAGAGACCACATTTGTACTCATAGCGACAGTCTGTGTTATTACACCGGCAGACCTTATTATAGGTCCAGCACTGATTTTTGCTGATTGAATGACTGCCTCTGAAAGGGCTGCTGTTGTCTTGATTGGGAATGAAAAGTAGGTGTTGTGGCAGCCATGACCCAAAATTCTGTGTGAAGTTGATCCCAGCTTATGCACTTGGATTGGCGAAGGCAGCGGAACTGAAGGTCATACATTAGCCATGAGATACCTGGTTTCCTGTTAGCTTTGTGCTTGACTATTTCAGCATACTTTATGAGTTTTGGCATTTCTTTTGTATATTTTAAACCCTAAGTTGCAGCAAATGGGTGGAATGCCGATGTCCATGGAATTGATTTTCTTTGTATAGGTAGTGGGGACTAGATTTATTTTGGAATTATGCCCAAGTTCCAGTGAGAATTGCTGATTCAGATTTGAATGTGAATAGGATGTATTTGGCAATCAAACTTCAAAATCGATTTATTTGTTTTCCTATCTTTTTCTTTGAAGTTTAGGTGGGATCTGAGTGTGTATAGGTGTTGTTATAGGTTCACCGTATGAGAAAGTATCACAATCTGGCAGCGCACCTGTAAGCTTTCCTATGTGTTTAGCTGCCAGGTCCTGAATGTCTTCATCGGATGAGTCAGACTCTGACAAAGATATATTACGGTCTGCCAGCGGACCTTTAAACCCAGGTTTGCGGTAGGACCTACACACCACCTACAGTGAATAGTGGGCAGTGGCAGACTCCAAGAATTAATGGGTTTTCTGAACTCTCCC
Source organism: Loripinus fragilis (assembly GCA_964019695.1). NCBI lineage: Eukaryota > Metazoa > Mollusca > Bivalvia > Lucinida > Lucinidae > Loripinus > Loripinus fragilis. Next base: position 21,622,369 of record OZ026528.1, read on the forward strand.
AGGTCATGTCTGGGTCAGTATGCAGGTTGCTGGAATCAGCTGATCAATTGGAATTCGTGTACATTTGTAGTTAAAGATGACTGGTGTAAAATTCTTAAAATCTGTATACTCTAAAAACAGTGTGTTTCAATGTACGTGATCACATAAAAGTGCACATACTCCTATAATCTTACATAGAGTACTTAGTAGGCCGCGCAAAAAAAGATCAGTCAGTGCATATGTAGATCTGGCTCAACACTGTATTCAAAAGAGGGTATATAATCTTGAAATATCTATGTGATCAGTGCGTTCATTAGGTCAAATGTTGTATACCTAGTATCCTTCCAATTTGTTCGAAAACAGTGAAGATACTGATCCGACTGAGGAGCAACCTAATCTTGGTCTGCATTTCCCTTCACCAGTCTGTCCGAAAACTTATTGGTCACCTAATTAGTGGTTATAATGTAAACTGAAGATTGTAAACTTTGCTGTCAATGCAATGCGGACCTTTATATAAGTATGCGTAATTAAAAACTAACTTTCTTATTTCTAAACTAAACTAAAAAACTAAAAAAAGCATTCTCAATTTTTTTTATTCTGTTTCATTTCCCTTGCGTTTCTGTCAGTGAAACAACTTCCTTTCACTTTCAATTTTCTCATTATTAGTCATGATTATTATTTACTGAACCTTTTCAGATAAAGAAGGATTGTATAATTATGAGCTTCTGTCTAGGAATTTGACCACAGAGTGACCCCTGATATGGTGCTAGAATTTACCTGCTGCAGAAGGGCACAAAAGGGGGCTTCAATTTTAAATCAAAGAATTAGTTTCGTAATTCAGAGATCGTACTTATCAAATGTTAATATTAACCATACAAAATATGTTGTTTCAGCATTTTGCATTTGCATGTATTTATAGCACAATACGAATACAATATATCCTGTGTAGAACCCCTTCATCAATCTGTCTCCAGAGCATTGACCTCTCCAGCTTGGTGCCCTAAACCATTGGCATCTCCCACCATTTAGTTCAATTGTGTTTATTGTTTCTGTTTATCATTGGAGCCAATAATTAATAATGCCAAGAAAAAAAATACTTTCAAACTGAAAAATCTGCAATTCATGGAATATTATGTTTATGGACACGAAGATACGTATTTACTGGTGAGAGATGCATCGTTTACTTTTTATGCTGATAATCACGTCTAAATGTCGTCTGCTGGTCCTTTTAAAATGTTTATGTAACAAACAGTGTGGACCCAGACCAGACTGCTCCTCTTGGAGAAGGCTAATCTGGATCCACACTGTTTGTCTGTATGTTGAAATTAGTAATTGGCATAATCATTCACATCAGGGCAGCAGATGACTCCAGATGACACCATTTTCAGATTCATTTTTTCGCAGCAGGCGAAGGCCCAGGCAGAGGGTTATTTTTTTTATATAATAAGGAGGTGCATCTGACTGAAAATTTCTCTGTTCTCTATTTTCACCATTCATCACTGCGATAAATGTTGATATCTTCTGATCTAGTCCTCTGCTGGATATTAGCTCTGCATGCAGGTCAGCGTGTAATCAAGCCATGTGCTTCTCTATTTTTATCTTGTTTGCATGTTTATGAATAGGTCAAAGGTGAAATTTCAAATCTAAATGTCAGTTAGACCCTGAATTTCAAAATATACATATTTATTTTGAGTTAATCATAGTTTATTTCTGTGCAATAAACATTGGAATTGATTAAGGCAGTCCTTGAGTTGTTCCATAATTCTTTTCTGAAAAAATTGAACATTGGTTCAGCCATAACTGCTTATTATTACAGGAGCAATTAAAAAATGTTTGAAATTGCCACCATGACATTTTAGGGGTGGAGCCAGGCCTTTTATAGTGGAGTTTTATTGTGAAAACATAACATAACCTAATTCTACTTTTACAAATGATTTTAAGGGGGCTCAGTGGTAGAGTGCTTAACTCCAGACAGAGGGGCCACACTTTTATACTGGGGTTTAGGGTTGTGTACGGGATGGTGTTTTTTTTTCCTGCGAGGAGTATCAGTGAAAGGATTGGAGTGGGGATCATCCTCCTGGTCAACATCATCATCATCAACCATATCCACAAAATCATTATTGTCTTCCCCCTCGCTACTGTCTCGAGTGTATTAGATTTCAAGGTTGTCTTTGATATTCTTATAGGTTTACCCCTCTTGTTGTTAGTAGGAGCATGGCTACATGAAGGCGTTTCTGTCTCGGAATCATCTTTGTTGTGTAAGGGGAGTTTTATTTGTATCTTTTTGGGCTTTGGACTGGTACTAGCTCCCTTCCCACTTTCTTTTCTGGCTCTTGTTGAGACACTGTAATTATACCAAAAATAATATAAAACTTTAGGATACCAGAAAAGTAGAAAAAACAACAGCAAAAAACAAAAAGGGGGTAGGGTGTAACATAGTAGTTATTTTATTTTTTTTATTATTTTTAGCTCACCTGAGCCAAAGGCTCATGGGTGAGCTAATAGTATACCAGTCACTCAGGCGTCCATTGTCTGTCAACATTTTCAAACATCTTCTCCTCTGAACCACTGGGCCAATTAAACTCAAATTTCATATGGAGACTCCTTAGGACGAGGGAACGAAAGTTTGTTCAAATGGTCCTGGTCACATGACCAAGATGGCTGACATGCCCATATATTGCATCCCTCTCGGCGTTGATTTTGTCAGGATCTATACCATATGTTTGTCAGGATATATGCCATAGATTTGTCAGGATCTAATGTGGCTGAGTGGCTAAATGTGGTCAAAATTGAGGGTCACAAATGTTGTGGGTTCGACTAGGGAATTGAAATGAGAGAAATCAAGTTATCTTGGTTTATCCAAATCAAAAGTGCATATGTCAACTACAAAACAAGGTCTTACATGTATTTTAGATTAATTTAGATGGAAGCATGGCATCTCTGGTTAAAGGACAACTCTTAATCTAGACAGATACAGAAAATCTCCCTGGAATGTAAATCTGTATCTGTGCAGGTGATAACCTGGCGTTCTTTAACCAAAGAAATACATGGATAGAAATGAAAATAGTTTGATATTAATTTAGACTTAATGCTTGTAACAACAGTAGGTTCCTGGTTAAAGGTTCAAGTCTTAACCAGGCAAATGCAGAAACTACCCAGTTAATTCCAGAGTCAAATCTGCATCTACCCAAGTATGAACCTGACTAGCTTTCACCAAGGAAAATATATGATGCTAAAAGATAAAATAGATAGGATATATAAGCTAGCGAAGTCACAGAACTCTGGCTGGTAACTAGTGGGTGGGGAACATTAGCCTTGGATTCAGGTTAAAGTTAGCCAATTTCCAAGATGAATGTTCCAGGTTAAAAGAGAAAAATAGTATTGACCTCGCCAAATAATCTGTATGAAGACATATCTAGTTAGTTAGGTTAATGCTTCAGGTTAAATGCTTCAGGTTAATAATACTAAGAGAGTCTGGTTAACAGGTTAAAGCTTTTGTTTACCAGGTAAACAAAACTACAGTGGCCGTGTCTACTATCATAAGACAATGAACAACCAGATCCCCTATCTCGCTCTCTTATATAGCCTTCTAGCGCGTGCCCGGTAGTCGTCACATATGACGTAAGCGAAAAGGCGAATTTGGATGTTCTTGGATCATATCGCGATGACCAATACAAATGAACTCCAGTTACTATAGTTGACTGGGGGTAACCCGCGATCGAATGCGCCCGTATAGAGAACAGAAGTATTCCTAATATATTGAAATGAAATTGACAAGATACAAACATGAGACAGCGATCAAAATAAATGAGTTTTACAAGAAAACAAAGGTATTCCATGGATATTTCTTGATAGAATCATGAAATCTATGTAATGAAGAATCAAACCATGCTTCATATGGTAGATGGCTTCAGATGGTAGATGGCAGGAAATATTCAGCCGGAACGAGATGTTTTACGGCCGTCATATTAGACCCAGTTACTGTAATTATGTCGTCGCTGCCTCGATGCAATCATCAAACAATTAGCGAAATATTGTCCAAATGCACAATGCGCAGGCTAGCCAGGGGTGCTACAATACCCCCTTCCTCAAATATTTGGATCCCAAATAGGAGAGAAAGGTAAGTATTGTGCAAAGTGTTTTTTTTTGTAAATCAGCAGATGAGAATTATTGCCAATTTGTTGAGCACATGCTCCGCCCAGGAGCGAACCACGTAGGCAACCCGCACAATTAAATAATTTAATTAGCACATTCATGAAAATATTCCTTAAATTGGAACATGAAAATTTCCAATTAAGCTATAAACTCCATAAGTAAATATGCTGAGAGACTGTAACCAACACCATACAGGAGAGAATTCAGCCCACTAGGATGCTTACTGCAACACAGGGATCTGAATGCTAGTCTGAAGGATAGAAAACGGCAATCACCATGCACACTGAACTAAGGAATATGCTTGCAATCATAATGTTGACAAATTTAAAGGTTAAATAGACTTCCAAACTGAGTCTCAATGCCAAAATATGAGTAAATTTTCCTTACAATTAGTGAATTGTTGCACAATAAAATACTTTCATGACCCAAACACAACAGCTGAATGTTTCTCCTGCAGTTTTCGAGGCAAGAAACTATAAAATAATTTGTCAAAAATTAACCCTTATGCAAAAAAAGCTGAAAGACATTTGCATATTTATGTTGTCCCATAATGAACAATCAATCAAGTAATTCTTCAAAATACCCATCGTGGTTGTGCAAATAGTTCGAACCCTGCAACCAAGAGGCCGGTTAGGTCAAACAACTCAAAATGTACATTCAGAGTTCAAATTCAAACCAACGACAAGGTTGCAAAAATGTCTCTAACAGGACACAAAATACAAACTTCTAAAGGTATTCCGCCTACAATTTTATAGTAAACGTATGTTCACAACTCAAATAAAATCTGCTTTGAACAACAGCAAAACCACAATGAGTAGAAATTTAGGTCTTGGCTTGAGATTCAAAATTTATTATGAAAATGGATACTCTAAGGCTTATATTTTAGTAAAATGAGTATCCTAACATCTGATGCTCAATCATAAAGTTATATGTCCATACATGTATGGTTCCTTTGAAATTATCTAATATCTGTTAGAATTGTCTCATCGAGGCAATTCCAAAAGATATTAGATCCCCCTGGAGAGTCCCTACCACCTTGCCGCGGTCTCTGGGGCACACTTCACACAGGGGACGATATTGATTGTAATACTTGTCTCCTCTGGGAGTGCTAAGAGTAGGACACACCAGTCTGCCGTGGGTGGCTTTCTCGTAACTCGAAGGGGATGGCCTGGAAGACTGAGAGCATGCAGAATATGGACGTTTATAAATTCTTTATGACTCAACACGTCTCTTTTGCCTCTTTGACGGGGTAGACTGAGGTGGAAACACGGCCCGGTGTTTCTAATCGGCTTTGTCATGCTGAGCCCCAGGATTCTGAAAATGTAAAAAAATATATTTCTTATATCTTCGTCCTATAGTATCGTTCTGATGCCAACCATGTGTCCATTATCTTAAACTTTCTTTCTTTTATAAAATAATCCTGGAAGGCAGTGGCTTAACAGGTCAATTGTGCAGATTCTATTTGTGCAAGTATACCTTCTATGTAACTCTAGCACTGGAGGTCGGAAACCCACTCCATTAAAGTGCTCCCTTGTTGGGCTCCACGGTGGGTGGAGAGCATGGAGGATGAATCAAACAAACAAACTACATGGCTAAACAAAAAGCAAAAAAACGTCACATAGCAAATTCAGATACTGACTCTGAAAACTCGTACCCAGCTTCTCAACCAACTACTTCAAGTTCGTCTACCTCAACTCAATTTTAAACATAAAATTATACAATGGAATTGTCGAGGTTTGAAACCTAATTATAATGAAGTATCATTATTGATTTCTGAATATAACCCATCTGTTTTTTGTTTTCAAGAGACATTTCTTAAACCAGATGATAACATATCATTAAAAGGTTTTAATGTATACAACTATGTTCATACTGACTGTTTGAGGCCCTCTGGTGGTGCCTCAATATTTGTAAAATCATCTTTCCCACGAAGAAAGATTGATTTACAAACAGAACTACAAGCAACTGCTATTTCTGTCACTCTTGACAGAGAAATAACCATATGTTCTGTATATATTCCTCCATCCTTTTCTCTCAACTCCCAACACTTGGACAATTTACTGCAACAACTTCCTTCTCCGTAAATCTTATTAGGTGACTTCAATGGTCACAATATCCTCTGGGGTGGTCAAAATAATGATTCCAAAGGCGAACTTATCGAAAATTTCATTACAAAGAATGATATATGTATTATGAATGATAAGTCTTACACTTATCATTCTCCAAGTACAAAGTCTTTTACATCTATTGATCTTTCCTTCTGTCATCCATCACTGTTTCTTGATTATAATTGGTCTGTATGTGAAGACCAACACAATAGTGATCACTTTCCTATCATCATTGAACAGAACACTTTTTCCTCTGAGGATCACAATCCAAAGTGGAAATTAAATAGAGCCAAAATTTAATACTCTGTGCACTGATAAATTGGTGCCAGAAAACTTCAAAGAATCTTCTGATCCTATAACTGATTTTACCTCTTCTCTTATCGAAATATCTAAGGAATGTATTCCACAAACTTCGACAAATCCAACTAAAAGTAATCCATGGTACAATGACGACTGTAAAGAAGCAATTAAACAGCGCAAGCAAGCTCTTTCTAAATTCAAAAGATCTCCAAATACCAACAATTTCAATGACATCAAAGTATTTAGAGCTAAAGCCCGTAGAACAATTAAACTTTCGAAGCGTAAGTCATGGAGATCTTATGTTTCGAAAATCAATCATAAAACACCTATTAAAAAGGTTTGGGATATGATAAGAAAAATCTCTGGAAAAAACAAATCCCCCAGTTACACACATTTAAACATGGTGGGTACTGAAAGCAAAGCAACTTCAAAAACAGACATTGCTGACACTTTAGGAGAAACTTTTTGTCACAATTCATCATCATTCAATTACTCTGAATCCTTCAGAAAGATTAAAACCGAACAAGAAAAAGTTAAATTGAAATTTAAATCACAAAATAATGAAATTTATAACAAAGATTTTAATTTAGATGAATTAGTTGACGCTATTCAATATTACATGACTCAGCCACGGGTCCTGATGAGATCCACTATCAAATGCTTAAACATCTCCCAGAGAATTCTCTTGAAACCCTTTTGAATATATTTAATTACATTTGGACTTCTGGTAAATTTCCAGAAGATTGGACCTTAGCAACTATAATCCCAATTCCCAAACCTGGGAAAGATCCTGCGGAACCAAATAATTATAGACCTATAGCTTTAACAAGTTGTCTATGTAAAACACTTGAAAGAATGATAAATGAAAGACTTACTTGGTTTTTAGAATCCAATAATCATATATCGCGGTTCCAGTCTGGTTTCAGATCTGACCGCAGTACAACTGATAATTTAGTTAGATTGAAACCTTCATACGTGATGCCTTTATTAAAAAGGAACATGTAGTTGCTGTGTTTTTTGATTTGGAAAAAGCTTATGATACCACGTGGAGATATGGCATTTTAAAAGATATCCACAAATTAGGATTAAGAGGGAGACTTCCTACATTCATTGAAAACTTCCTTGCAGACCGCACCATGCAAGTCCGAGTTGGCTACTCTCTGTCTGACTATTATGACCAGGAGCAAGGTGTACCTCAAGGAGGCGTTCTATCAACAACTCTTTTTAGCATTAAAATTAATGATATTGTGAAATGTTTAGGTAATCTTACTGATTGCTCATTATATGTTGATGACTTCTGTATCTGTTATCGCTCAAAAAGCATGGCGACGATTGAACGCCAACTGCAACAAAATTTAAATAAGATTGAAAATTGGGCAACAAGCAATGGGTTTAAGTTTTCCAAATCAAAAACACAGTGTGTACATTTCTGTCAGTTGCGCAAGCAACATGATGATCCGGTTTTACATTTATATGGATCACCTATTCCAGTTGTTGAGGAATCTAAATTCCTTGGCATTTTATTTGATAGAAAACTCAATTTTATACCCCATATTAAATATCTCAAAGCTAAATGTTTAAAAGCATTGAATCTTTTAAAAGTGCTTTCCCATACTTCTTGGGGTGCAGACCGAACTACACTTCTCAAGCTGGTTTGGTCTCTAGTCCGGTCAAAATTAGACTATGGCTGTATTATATATGGCTCTGCACGAAAATCATATCTTCAAATGCTTGATCCTATACATAACCAAGGACTCAGATTAGCTTTAGGGGCTTTTAGAACTTCTCCTGTTGCTAGTCTCTATGTGGAAGCAGATGAACCATCACTATACTCACGAAGAGAGAAACTCTCTTTGCAATATGCTATAAGACTTGCTGCTAACCCATCAAATCCTGCTCATGAAGTTACATTCCCACCAAATTATCTTAATTTATATGAACAAAAACCTAAAGCTATTAAATCATTTGGCATCAGAATTTCACCACTCTTAGAATCTGCCAATATCAAACCACAAAATATTGAAAAACATTTTACACCAAATATTCCAGCTTGGTGCATGAAACCACCTGAAATACTTTTTGATTTACATTCCGGGAAAAAATCTGAATCAAATCCACACATATTAAAAGATGATTTTAGAAAAATGCAAAGTCGTTATAAGAATTACCAACAAATTTATACTGATGGGTCAAAGGTTGGTTGTGCTGTTATATCAGACAACCATAGTAATATGCAACGTATACCTGACGATTCATCAATTTTCACTGCTGAAGCCAAAGCAATAGATCTAGCTTTAGATTTCATTAGCACTTGTGATGCTAACAATAAATTCATTATATTTTCTGACTCGCTTTCTGTATTGAAAGCAATGAATCATACCAGTTCAAAGAATCTACAGATTCAGAAACTTTTAGAAAAATGTCATGAGCTTTTAGCTAATAAAGAAATTGTTCTCTGTTGGATTCCTAGTCATATAGGTATCCAAGGGAATGAGGTGGTAGATAAGCAAGCAAAAACATCGCTTTCATTAGAACCAACTTCTTTTAAGATTCCATTTTCTAATTTTAAGCCATCTATCAATAAGTATATCTTGGAAGAATGGCAAACTTCATGGAACAACAGCATTGGAAATAAACTTCTTGACATAAAACCAACTATCGGTGAACAACAATCAGTTGTTCGAAACATTAGAAAAGAAGAAGTCGTTTTGGCTCGACTCCGTTTAGGTCATACAAGAGTCACACATTCATACTTACTACTAGGTGAAGAGCAACCACACTGTGTTGGTTGCGATGCACCATTCACTGTACGTCACTTTCTTTTGGATTGTGGCGATTTTGCACAAGTAAGAAATAATTGTTTCCATGTTGATAACATGAAACAGTTATTTCAAGATATTGATAGTATTATGACTTTTTTAAGACAAATAAATCTTTTTAACAAAATCTAATAAGTATTTTTAAAATCATGTTTTGTTTTACATTTGTATCAGACCATAATACAGACTAGTTAAAGTTATACTTTGTTCAGTCAAAGAACATGTACAGTTATCTGAATAGCTCTTTGAAACTGTCAGATATTGTACGTGGTCTCTTCTGTCAACAACTATATTATAACTTATTTTCATTATACAAACTCATCATCATCATTTCTTTTATTTTATCATACAAATTTTTACTATTTCCATTCACATCATGTTTAGTTTAATACCTCTTGACGCTAATGACCCACAAGGGTTGATGCGTCGTTAAGCACCAAACAAACCAAACCAAAAGATATTAGATCCATGCCAAGAACTAAATAGACAATATAATGTTGCAAGTGAATCAAAAGTCAAATGTGTGTATTTTTAAAACACACATAAAATGACAGTTATAATATCAGGTAATTCTTTGCTAACCTGAAATCTCAGACCTTACTATAAATATCAATTCCACTGGAGCTCCATCTGTGCACAAAATACATACTCATCAAAATAAATGTCCGGATGATAATCTTTACATGAAGCCCACCATTGTGTCGCCTCAAGGAAATATGATCATCAGAAGAATAAAATGTGAATTCTACAGAAACAGTACATCCCAGCTAAAATTATTTGTAAAGGTAGAGTATGTATAGTCACAAAGACAGACACTATGAGCTTTGCAAATATGAATAATATTTGTTATTTATCATAATAAAAACCTTTGAATGACTTCAATCATTCAATGAAATTGGAATGCTTTTGCCAGACCTAGAATGCACAAAGATGTACACGGTGGTATACATCTTGTCACATTCCAACTCTGTACACAAAACATTACAAAATAGCAGACTCAATTGTTATGATATGATTTTTTTTTAAATTTTAAATGTTGTTAAAAACTCCAAATTATGAGACTGTTGGGTCATTGAATTACCATAGAAGACTACATTAAACCACCTGTATTTAAATATGTTATTTACGTTACCTTAATTGAAATGTTATTTATGTTACCCTAATTGAAATGTTAGGTATGTTACCGTAATTGAAATCCAGAACACACTTGGTAAGTTATAGGCATAAAATATATATGCACATTAGATTGTTCAGATATTAAAATCTTTATGCTGATATATTGCTGATATTGGAGGCCACCGTTTCCACATAAAATCTGAAATGAGAAACCTTATCTCTTAGAGCTAAAACTAAAGGAACTGGTGAACATGGGAATTAAAAAAAAAAACACGTAATTTTTAATTTTAGGATATTGGTTTAGCAATTTTGAAACAGTGTTAGTAAAGCTGGAGCATATAGTCAGTTTGACAAATACCAATGTTTAAAAATCGCGACTTTTAGTAACCTGTTCCAACCTGTCAAGAATTATCTTCACCAGTCCCTGGACACGGAAAAATCTCGCTTCCGTGAGCAGCTCTAAAAGATACCGCTTCTCAATGGGAAGGGTAAGCATTTCTAAATGCGCACCATTATGCAAGTAATTTAAGATGAATTTAAAAGGGGCTGGATCTCTGTCAAAATGATAACAATTCCTATGGGGGCGCATGGGGCACTTCCTAATTGATAATAGACCTAAAATCGAGTTAGGGTTCTGCCCCAAGTGTCACCATGGAAGTGTGGAAACACTGGCCACCAATGTTCAACACGACACGTCCCTCCTGAACTTTCTGGAGCTGTCCCAAAGTCGAATCTATTAACAAGTTCACATTTGAGTTAAAACGCTCACACTGTGCTTCGATTGGACTCTGTATGGTAGCCTCGGGGTGATTAAATTTAGTCTGAATCCTGACTAATTCATGATACGAGCTTCCACTAAAGTCAACTCTGTTTGCTGCTCCAGCAAATAAATTATCAGGATCGATACATGTGGCTTCTTCAGTAATCCGGTCATTGGGGGGGAACGTTAGTTTCATAGACAAAGTCTAACTGGGGTTTTTCTTCCTCGGGTATGAGACGGCAGCATCTTCGCGAGCTTGCTTTGTTTCATCTGTCTTTTCCTTTGCAGGTGGTACCTTCTCTGGGCTCGAAAAGGTCACGCCTTGGATTTGAGCCGGGGAGGCTTGCTCAGGATAGGAAAGTTCGATTTCAACCGGATCCTTGTCCCATGTTTCTTGACCTTACGAGGTGGTGACTTCCTCAAAGTAGTCGAATCCCTCTTCCTCTTCTTGGTTGTCGATAACCTAGAACTCCGAAGAGGGGATGTCTTCAATGGAGAGACAGGCTTCGGGACGCTAGACTCAAGGTACTCTAACCATTGGGTTGGCAATGTCTTCTCCTTGTAGTCGGTGTAGAGCTTCTCTGCTGAACACTCCAGTCTTTAACTTAATACGCCACAATGAATACAGGTTAAGATGTCATCATTGTCTCTCTGAAATTCACTTTTATTTTGTTCATTATATTCTGGCTTATAAGGTCATATATAATTTTTGCATATATCTGATCCATAACATTGGGCCACTCTACGTGTTCCCTTGAATCTTTTTTTCTCTTACTTGTCATGTAACGTTTCCAGTCCCATTCATCAGTGGTATTTCTCATTGGGTTTGGTTCATCACAGGAAGCATACAAAACTCTAGTTACATTTATGTAATGCGGAAGTTTTTCAACATAGTCAGTTTAAATAGCTTTCCAAACATCAGAGGAAGTGTATATTTTATTTGCTCGTGTGAGTACACTATCATTTATTTCGTCAGATGATTATGATAAATAACTGTCTGTATCAAAAGTAATAACACTGCAATGTGACATTTCAGATAAACTTGATGCCTCATTGATAGGAGAAGGCTTCAGTATTTGAGAATGGTCTGTCAGTAAAAGCTCTTGAATGTTTTACATGTATTTAGCTTTCTGTTACAGTAGCTGAATCAAGTATTGAAGTCAATCCCGTCAACAGTCCCATATTCCTTAGAAAAAAGGGAATAGTAGACCTATACAAATGCACATTAGGCTTTCTTGGATTGGCGTAATGCCAATCCCAAAGCTCCTTGTTATTACTCAACAAAAAGTCTTCATCGTCGTCTTCTTCTTCTCCTTTTTCTTCTTCTGTTGCATCTCCATCATCATCTTTTTCAACTTCTACTTTTACGTTTTCCTCATGTTCAGAGCAACACTCAAAAATTCATCTTGCATTGAATCTAAAATCGCATCTTGCAATACCAAATATCCCATTTGCCGCACCATGACACTCCCAAAATGTCCTAAGCTCTTCAAACCTCTTCCTTGGTTGGGTATTCTTGTCTTTCCCTTTCACTAATAGTGATACTTTTATATCGATTCTCTTGTTCATCTTGTTTATTTCTGGAAATATTGAGAACCGGGCAAATTTTCAAAACGTTGAATTAACAAATTATGTAAGAATCCAACATGAGTACGAGGTAAGGATAGAAAAATCTGTCCAGATGATCACCATTTGGCATCGGGAGGCTTGCAGAGTGATGATAAACAGTAATCCCAAGGGACGTTTTCTCTATCCGATCCTAACATCCATAATGGAGTACTTTTTCTTGCTCACCATGAAATACCTCATTTTATAGAAAGGAGGTTAATGCGTGACTTGCTGAGCATTTGATATCTGTTTCTCAACGAGTTTAATGAATTCAATAACACCGGAGCACAGATATCAGATTCTATACATTAAAACTTAAATAAACATCCTGTACCCATTCCTCCTAGCTCTCGTCTTATAAACATGAATAACAGCACTCGTGCGTAACCAGTAGTCGGAAAAATGCGTGTATTTAGGTACATGTACATGTTTCGATGTATATTGTTAGCGATACAGACAATACACATTCCAACAAGGTAAGAAAAGCCATTTATCTATTTTATTCCATGATTTTAACGGTTTCCTCCTTTGTATTTTGCTTTGTTAAAAAACGACTTGCTCACAATCAGAGCCGGTCTGTGTCGAAAACGAGCTTAAATGCCAGTTTGCATGGTTTTAGTGGAATTGGCAATCACATGTATACATGATTACATGGTTGTAACTGTAACAGTTACTAAGATCTATGGAAAAAATGAATTTTAATAGGTTGGCCCTCGCCATTACAGCTGTACCAACAACTCTCACAGCACGATTTCCGACAACTGGTTACGCACGAGTGCTGTAATTCATAATGTATAAGGCGAGAGCTAGGAGGAACGGGTACAGGATGTTTATTTCAGTTTACATACTGTGATTATAACAAAACAGTTTATATCACATTGGAATACTGAACGGCTTCGTGGCTCAGTCGGTAAGGTTATATAATGAAGAGATAGTGGTTCGAAACCCAAAATCAACTATCTTTTTTTAAATTATATACAGTTTGTTGTCTTGTTTGTGTGTGATTTTTACAATTTATACATATTTCGCACTTGTCAAAGGCACAAGGCTTCATCCCGTCGCTTCGTGGCTTCCGAGGCGCGGGGACCACCTTCTCAGACTCAGCTGTGATGCGCGATAACGTGCTGTTTGATATGCCAGTCAGCTTGCTGGCTCTCTCTATATATAGTTTGATAATGGCGCAAATAGTGCATTATTCATGGCATCTTCTTCGCGTACTTTTAAAATAACGTGCGCAGCAACACGGGTCCTATATAGGGTCCGTGACAGAAATTTCTCTGGCTTGCGATCGAATAGCAGTCCTATCAGACATTTTCTACAGCCAAGAGAAGTATGCGCAGTGAAAAATTGTGAGTGAAAGCATATTTGTGCATGAAAATCATGTGAGAGATCGAGATAGGAATGACAAAACGAACAAAAATGGATTCCATATGACTCGAACACCATAACCGCACACCATGCAACCAAATATGATTGATAGTTCTCCACGCTTTCTTCTACACCACTCATATTGATTGGAAATTCATCACGTATATCGCTTAAAGGCAAACATTGCTTCCCCAGGGAAACACATCTTTGCTCCATAATTGTAACAGTGGTCACTAATTAATGATAATTATTGGCTGCCCACTGTCTTGCCTCCAACTGTTTACTGTGAAGGCATATTACACATGTTCTATGTTATCTAATCTTTCAGTGAAAAATAACACCAAAATGATTATCATGATAAAAAAGATTGGAGACTCTGATCAGCCAGCTAGTGGAAACCAATGATTATTAGCTACCAACTGAGCACGCAGCAAAGACATGAAACTGCTTGTTTCTGTCATTCTATGAACAGGCTGATTTTGGTTCGCTGCAGAGGTTATTTTGTTGATTTTTGTCATATTAGTCTGCAGCCTATAATTTCTAAGACCCCTAGAAAATGGTTTTGATGGCATTTTTTGTTAATGCTCGGCATCCATGCTAGAAATGTTCTTTGGGGTATGACAAAGTGCCCCAGGGTGGATGCCACGTCTGAAACTTCGAATGGAGGTCACAGCAAGGTCAAAGGTCAAATGGGTGCATTTTCGTATTAGAATCGTCATTAGGGGTTTTAAATTGCTGTAGATGCTATCTAAATCATTCTAATTATGTTTGATATGCTGATAACTAAAAGTCAGAATATAGAAATGTTGAAAAGAATAGTATGCAGAATATTATTACTATTATGGGATAGAAAAAATATACTTGCCGCAGAAAAATCAGTGATTTTGGAGTAGAATTTTCATATTTACAGTCTTTTTTCTCACCAACATTTTCAATCATGCCTTAGTTAGAGAGAGAGAGAGAGAGAGAGAGAGAGAGAGAGCACAGAGACGATGGCTTAGCAGCGCAGTTCTTAGAACAGTCTGGCAGAAAGCTTTGTACAACAGAGCAACTGACCAAGTGTTAACCCGTTTTCACAAGCTTGATAAGCCAAACTTCCATCTAATGGAAGTCTCAATCGCCGTTTTTAAAATAGAACAGATTATGAAATAGAAAAAAGATAATTAAATAAGAAAAAAAATAAATGTTTGTTCGCTTAAACTAATTTGGCTTTGATGTTAGATAAACAGTTTTGCTCAGGTGGCCAAAAATCTCGTATTTGAGGTACAATAGAGAAAAAACGCTGTTCATTAAATCCACATGTACAGCATACATGTTGTAAGTAGTACCTGTAAGCTCAACCACTGGTACAGTCATAAGGTAGAGGGTTGCAACTTTGGGAAGTAAAATAGTTTGTTTTCCCTGTATGGGTGCTGGGTTGAAAGAGAAAATGTAGATATTAATGCGCTTCAATCTTTTCTTCAAGGTCAGAAAATGGTTGTACCACCTATAAAGATACCTTTGAATTGCACCGTTTGAGAGTTGATTATCATGCAAAACATGAATTGTGTCACAATGTGTCAAAAATGCCCACAAAGACAATTAATTTTCATAAATGAGACCAGAAATCAAGGTCACAGTGATCTATAAACAGTGTGTGACACTCGGCGACCCCAAGATGTATCCACACACTAAATTTGGGATTCTTTCCTCCAAAAATTATGAGATGTGCAAGAGGTCAAGGTAAAAGTGACCCCAAAAAAGTACGGACACTCTGGCACCCCAACATGTATCCAAAATCTAAATTTGGGATTCCTGCCTTAAAACAATACAAGATAAATGCCCTGGACACGATTTTTCTAGGACTAGTGTCCGAAGAAATGGTCAATGTCACAGTGACTTAAAGAAATAGTATACATTCTGCGACCCAAAGGTGTATCAACACACTAAATTTGGGATTCCTATCTCTTATTATATATTACCTAGGCTCCAGACATGATTTAGGTTCAGACTGACGGACGCACAGATTGTCAGCTGTGTTTCCGTCTTGCATGGAGGTCATCACCACTTATGACTGCATAAAAGTGCAGCACCGTCGGATGTGAATATTAAGTTTAATCGATCTGCTTGATAGAATATCCATATAATACAGTGGGATGTGCCTATCTTATAGGACTACATGTTGCTCTGGAGGCAGCTAAATATGCTCAATCACAATTCCGTCTGTAGAGACTAGATTACCTGCGAGTTGGTGTCTAAAATTATAAGCATATAGGCACTTATTCGAAGCTAGGTGTATGTTAAATGAAGCCATACACCAAATTGACACAATGTAGATGTGAATTAGAAGTGTCTTGGATAACATAAAATTATATATCAAATCTATAGGGCCATGTTACATACAATTTACATGTATGCTACTAGTTGCGGACACTTTTTCATGGTGCCAATCACCCAAACACTCCCATTCTTCAGAATTGCATGATGGGTTGCCATGGAAAACATGTAATTTTGTATATTCCAAATTCGTTTATTTTTATGCAAATATTTTGTCATTAAGGCGACCCCACTAAACAAGTTGAGATACTTGAGAAAATGTCCTAGGGGTGCAAGGAAAGTCCAATTACCACCTCCCCTTCCCCACTCCCAGGGTTTATAGTTTTTACATGACTTTCCCTCATTTCATAAGTTTACACATAAAAAATATATATTTATGGGTATGAAATTGATAATTTTCAAATAGGACCATGGGATGAATGGCTTTGTCAAACTGTATCACTGATGGCATAACAGTGAGTGTCAATGATAATATGGGGATGCAATCAGCTTATTTATGGTTTTAATTATTTTCCTTATTTTCAACGTTTTTATTAATATTCATAAAACACAAATTATGTAGATTAGATAATTTGCATATGTAAATAATGAATAAAAGGCGAATGTCTAGGCTTTAATTTAGTACCAATTTTAGTAGGTTATGATAAGTAGGAACTGAGATATTATTGATTTTGTAGGTACACCCCCATTCTTGAATTACATTTTTAATATTTGCATAAATATTCATGCAATTTAGATAAATTTGATAAGTTGCATAAGCGACAATGGATGAAAGGCCACTGTCTAAGTTTTAATTTGACACCATGTTTAGCAGTCTAGGACAAGTAGCAGCTGAGATGTGTAATTTTGCAGGCACATCCCCGTTCTTGAATCGTATTATGGGTTGCCATGGAAACCATGCATTTTCACATAGCCCAGACAGGTTCATTTTTAGAATTTTGTTTAGCATTTAGGGGGTCGTAATGAACAATTTGGCACCCAGTAATATTGCCCTGGGGGTGCAAGCACTGCAAGGTAAGCATAAATGGCCCCGGACTTAGCTTTATTTTATGTTGAGCCTGAATGTTTATTATCATATTTACGGTATTTTTTTCAAATGTCAATTGAAGGCTCAGTGTCAAACCTCTGTGCCATTCTATACTCATGTGCATTTGTTTTTGTTCATATTGGTAGCATTTAATGATGAAAAAAAGAATTTACTATATTTAAATGTATTTTTTGTGCATATTTGCACTTAGTTGACCTTTGAACTCGCCGTGACCTTAAATCGAAAAATCACGCTTGGCATCCACCCCTATATTGTTTGTAATAGTCCAAGGAATAATTCTAGCCTGGATGCCGAGCATTAACAAAAAATGCCACCAGGAGTCCTCGTAGAAATTAAAGGCGGTAGACTATATGATGCATGTGTTTTATTTTGGATGGTGATGTTGGGCATATATTATATACGGTCAAAAGTAAGCAATTCAATGTATTGTTCAGTAGTTAAAAATTTGGTTTCAATCAAAATATTGAAATAGGAAGTCAACATTTTGAGTTTAAAAATTGAAATGCAAGGGGAATGAACAGTGGCGAAAACCAAAAATTATGCGTTTAGATGACGATAATTTGTAATAATAGTTTGAAATACAAGGTAAAAATCATCGGACTTTCAAGTTCAGAAGTCACGACATTAGAAACTATGAGACAACGAATGATCTTACACACGACAAATCTTGAACTTGAAATTTCAACTTCTGTATCATCTCTTTTACTCAGAATTTAGAAAGTTGAACTCGATGCTGCTTTTCATAATAAACTCCAGTTATGGAACATTTTTGCGCTGCCATTTGATTATTAGAACCACAAGTTAACTAAGTTTTTTGTGGCCTCACATTTCACATATAAATGAGCCTGATATTTATATATTATCACATATATATATGCGAACAGCAAAGGCTAAGACGAGCCTGCCGTCTATGTAGTTTCGCCAATGTCTTTGCTGCCCAATGAGGACAAAATATAGGCGGGCTAAGCTAACCCCACTAGATTGGTTTGCATGCATTCTACGCATGTGTAACCCAAACAATCACAAAGTGTTCATATGAATGCATACAATACATGTACTATTTAACTTTTTCCTTACCAACGAGGATGTTTTGCATGTGCTGATAGCATTTGCAAACCGTTTGGACCCGTATCAAGCCCGGCATTGGGTCGGAGCTGTTCTGGATCAAAAAAGGTTAACACTAAGGTAGACCGGGTCGCGAAGCGCAGTCGGTAACGTGGCGTGTCTGACTACAGATGCGTGTCTGACAGTAATTCCAGGGGTCGCGAGTTCGATCCCAGCCCGGTCCCATACTTTCGTGGAGATTGATAATGAAATAATTTCTACGGTCATTCTCCTCCCTTCCGCTGAATCATTCAAGAAGGGTAGTTGTCAGTTACAAGCGAAAGTATGTTGACAAAGTACATGTTAACCGCCCAGGAAAAGTGTGGTTAGGTGAACTGACCGTCCCGCCAAGACCATAGCTGTTGACTTGGGACGTATAGCCACAAAACAAACAAAAAACACTTAAGGTTGCGTTCTTGAAGGTTTTACTTCCTTTTTAAGTTAATTTTGAAAAAAGTCAGCAGACTAAAACAAAAGTATGATACATTACCCAGCATGCAATGAGCTGACCCCTTTTCAGCCAAATTGTTTTGTCCTAAATGATGTCTGCTTTTAACGTCTGCTGCAGATATTCAAGTGTAAATCAGACTTGACTTTTATCATGATCGTGGAAGCAATCACTATGAACCCGGTTCAGACTAATCCTAAGGCAGCAATCTTTTCTGGGTATTTTGCAATAGTTGATACCGACAAAAAGAACGAAGCAAAAGTGTCTGACTGGTGGGGAAAATGGGTAAATTTGTGTATCTTGCATGTCCAACAAATCCGCTGAAAGGCCCTGAGCTGAGCACTTTAAACTTAGCCTGGGTCCAGTCGTCAATATTGTGGCAATATTTTCTTTATTATGCTAATATTCTAAAAAAAAAAGAGAATAAAAAGATACAACATCAAATAGTCCGTTATTGATTTGATTAATTTTGACCAAGAATCGGAACAATAACAAAGAAGAAAAATGATCAGACAGGAACCCAGGCTATTTAAACTTTGCGAGAACACTTTTCTTTGGAGTGTCTCGGCCAGGTATGGCTCATTTCATTCTCAGTATTCTTACTAGTTGCATGCACAGAACCAACGGTACGGATGCATGGACTGATTTGCACCTTCGTTATAAGCAGATTTCAAACAACTTTTTCTCATGAGATGACTGTTGTTTCTGAAATTTATTGTCAAAAATTGAAAGATAAAACAAGCATATTGTCTTGAACAAGTTATTAAATTGCGTTACTGCCGCATACATGCACACGTACATGCACGAATGTTACTTTAACTAAATACTTTTTTCAGCACTAATGGTGAACTAAGTTATAAATAAAAAAATATGCTTGAGCATATAGTGAGACCCATATTGATCTAGGAGTCAGTCCAACAGTCTGGGCAGGTTTCACTCTGTTAATCACAACCTCGGTATCAGCCCAGTCTGATCAGTTTTCGGTATCTTTAACGTTTTAAAAACCCATGGTTCGTTGATTTAGGCAGCAAACTCTCTGATTGGACACGATGGGTGTTCAGGCTGACCGAATGTGTCTTTTTTGGTACTCATTAAAAATTAATATGCTTTTAAATCATTTGCATCTCAGTTGAAGTCAGGTGGGTACAGCTCGAAGCCGCTGGTAATATTTTTTCAATCTTGTACTTTTTTTCAAAACTAAAATAGGGCAGTTGCCAGTCACTGGTCTGTAAAATGAAAAGCAAAAGATAGAATCCACCAACAACTGCTTCATATGAATTTCTCTTGTTACACAGCTCTGTGTACATGTTGGTAAAATCTTATCATCATCAGATGGTATCAATGTGAAGGTATTGGAATAACAATTATAACTGATAGGTGCTAAAAGATGTCATGGTGAGCCTCAATGTTGGCCTTTAATACCACATTTTTCTTGAACATGAAGAAGACGCTACCCTATAGTGATGTAATGGTAAAATCCACCTAACGGTTTCTTTGAGCCAAGATATCGTGAATGAATAGTAAATGACAAATGGTAGCTTAATGAAGGTCGAAAGATTAGCAGAATGCTTCCCTTGGAGCGTTCTGTATCACTTTTGATTTGCATAAAGCGATAATTGGTCTTGAACTCCAATTTGTGGTCTTTTGTAGAGTGGCCGTTTTACATAGATTTTACTTTAGTCTCCAGTCACACTGGTAAATGTATACTTCGATTTGGTGGTATTTACGCGTATTGCCGGTACTTCATAGACCGGAGGTGGTAGATATTGGTGTTAAATCATATATAGAAAAACATGCCATATGCCTAAAGGACTATAGAATAAGACCATTTTTAAGTATTAGGCATGCACATGGCGATTTATGTAAGCATTTAGGAATAGATTCGAATACCGATCTGGATGATCGGTACTCGAATCTATTCCTAAATGCTTACATAAATCGCCATGCACATACTGAATACTTAAAAATGATCTAATTCTATAGTCCTTTAGGCATATGGCATGTTTTTTCTATATAGTATTAACACCAGTATCTACCACTTCCGGTCTATGAAGTTCCGGCAATACGCGTAAATACCAGCAAATCGACGGATACATTTACCAGTGTGCCAGTGCTGCAAGATCGGCTAGTATCCCATGGCAGTTTGTAGTACTGCAAATATCAAGGCGCTGAGTGGGAGTTTAGGTGCCCTCTCTGTTAACAAGTTGAGTCATATACCAAAGTTACAGCCAATATCTGCGGTTTATGAAAACCAATGATGTCGCATTTGGTCCTGTGTACTTATCGAGTTAACTGCCCTTGAAATACCCCACCCTCTTTTTAAGCCTGAGACGCAATGATTATGCTAAAAGGATAAATAGTTGAAATTAATGAAACAGATCCACATTTTTTACATGTTTTCTTGTTGCAGATACTTTTAAGTATATAATAGGCAAATTTGATTATAAAATATTGTCTATAATTATACTTCCTGACATATAAAGTACAAAATTTAGGTTTAAAAACTGTCAAAAAAATAAATGCTCTTCCAATTTTAACCAGACTTTCTATTAATTCGGTCCAAAGTTTCAAAATCACATTTCCATAGCGAGACCAAAATCTTTGCTACAAAAGTATTGCAACAGTTACCTAGTACAGCAAGTTTAAATGCCCCAAAATGGCACGGAGAACATGTAGGTACCCCACCCACTTTTTAAGCTGGAGAAGCGATTATTGTGCTAAAATGAAAACCAATTGTAGTTGTTAAAATTGATCGGCAATTTTTTCATATTTTCTTTCAAAATATACTTTCAGATATGTAATAGGTATATTTCATCACACAATCATGTTTTTAACCATATCATCTTACATTTAAAGTACACATTTATTTCTAGAAATTGCGCCAGAAAAAATGTTATTCCAATTTTAACCAGACTCTCCTTTAATTCTGTCCAAAGTTTCGAAGTCACATTTTATAGCGACACAACAATTTGTGCTACATTAAGTTATAAAATTCACATATGATAGCAAGATCAAATGTCCCCAAGCGTCATAGAGAACATGGAAGTACCCCACCCACTTTTTTATGTATAAAAAAGAAATTCCTATTTCTCACTATTATGGATTTTTTTAAAAAAAGGACCATCTTGTACCTTTATAAATATATAAATGGATCAGTATTTTGCGTACAAAAATAGATTTATGTGACCTTGACCTCAATGTCCTTCTAGAGGGCTTGAGTTCCTCTCAATTATCCAAAATATTTTGACAAGATTTAACTCGAAAAATTATGGGCCAATTTAAGATTTGACAATGGGTTCTTAATGTGCTCTTCTTGTTACATATTTATGTTTGTGTTGTTATCAGAGAGACTTGATTTTGTCTCTTTCTGACATTAATCAAGCTGATGTTGTTGCAGCATTGAACTCTAAATCAAGATAATCCTTATTTCAAACAAATGGTACGTCAAATATATCCCATTAAACCTCAGTTAAATAAGGCAAATACCTTTGATACTGAAGCCCTCTTTTCGAACTTGGACCTGTCTATAACAAATGGCATAGTTTTTGAACTAGTTGATTTCTCACTTCTAGATGAATGTTTCTTGCTTCCCTTCCTATGGTGTAAACATTTTGCAACTTTTTCATTTTGCGAGAGCTTGTTCTAAGTTGTTAACTTCAACGAAGAAACCATTTTATTAAAAGTTCTAATCATGTTTATACCCTAATATCAGTCTTAAAATGGTTTAGGGTAGATAACTATCAAGGGCAATAACTCTGTAAGTACGCAACTCCGAAACCGACATCATAGAGTTTCTGAAACTAGGGCCGTTAACAAACAATTTGGTTTATAACGCTACTTGTTGACAGAGAGGGCACCTAAAAGTCCTGATGGAAATGACTTTTGAGCGCTCGTTTCTGTACTGCAAATATCAAGGCATTGAGAGGGAGTTTAGGTGCCCTCTCTGTCAACAAGCTGAGTCATATACCAAAGTTACAGCCAATATCTGCGGTTTATAAAAAACAATGATGTCGCATTTGGTTCCGTGTACTTATCGAGTTATCTGCCCTTGAAATATTCTACCCCCTTTCAAAGCTTGAGTAGCGATTATTATGCTAAAAGGAAACAAATTATGATTTATGAAACGGACCCACATTTTTTTGCATATGTTTTTGTTGAAGATACTTTTAAATGCATTATAGGCAAATTTCATCACAAACTGAAGTCTATAATTATATTGGCAGGCATTTAAAGTACAAAATTTATGTTTAAAAACTGTCAGAAAACAAATGCTCTTCCAATTTTGACCAGACTCTCTATTTATTCGGTCCAAAGTTTCAAAGTCACATTTTTATAGCGAGACCATATCCTGTGCTACATAAAAAATAACCGTTACCTATGATAGCAAGCTCAAAAGCCCCAAAAGAGCATGGAGAACATGAAAGTACCCCACCCACTTTTTTAAGCTGTAGAAGCGATTATTGTGCTAACATTAAACTTATTGTTAATGTTAAAACAAATTCGTATTTTTTGCACCTTTTCTTGTAACAAATACATTTAGATGTGTAATAGGCGAATTTCACCACAAAATTAGGTTTATATCTATATCAGCTGACATTCAAAGTACAACATTTAAATTACGTTTAAAACTCAGAAAAAATGGCAGTCCAATTTAAAACATACTCTACTTTATTTCGGTCCAAAGTTTCAAAGTCAGATTTCTGTAGTGGGACCACAATCTGCGCTACACAAAATCATAGCCGTTACCTATGATAGCAAGTTCAAACGCCCCAAAAGAGCAAGGAGAACATGGAAATACCCAACCCACTTATTTGTGCATATCATAATATATATCTTTTTGTAACTCTTTCGGACTTGCGAAAGGAATTTTCTTCTACCTATGTACATGTAAATATCTAATTGGATTACTATTTTGGTTTTATTTTTTTTTATTTGACCTTGATGTCAAGATCATTCTCGACAAACCCGTTTAAACACTTGTATCACGTAAAATTTGTGTCCTGATTCTATCTGTTGTTGTGAACTACCAAAGGTAGGACTCATGTCTTTGAAGATTAGTTTTATCCCCTGATTACAAACTTATCACTTCTTATGATTAATATCAAAGTTTAAATTTGTTTGTTTGGCTCATTGCAAAACGTAGGCGTACCCCACCCACCTTTTTCGCCTGCATTGCTCACTAATTAAACCTTTTGGGGAGTTGGACGGTCCTTAGGATTGAAAAATTGACGTTATCGAAAATATAAAAACTCTGGTATGTTCCGTTTGGATGTTAATAGTGGCATTAAAGTCAACACTAAAGCTACCTTCGAGCGTCTTTTCTAAATAAATGCAGACACATTCTTGCATCAAATGTCTGTTTACTCAGTCATATTGATTTCCAAAAACTGGGTCAAGCTGAACAGACAAGATATTTTACCTCACCTGAGCCATTTACTCAAAGTGAGTTGCCCGTTGTCTGTCGTCAACAATTGCTGCAAAAGACATCTTCTCCTGCATTATTGGGTGGATTTTGACCAAACTTGACAGGGATGATCCATATATGGCCTTCATAAATTTAATAATTTAAATGGTTTTATTCCAGTTAATACATGTATCTAGCTCAAATGGACTAAAATAGACTTTCAAACTGAAAAAATCAAACTACACAAAGCATTGAACCTTGACGCTTAATATGAAGCAATACCTAGTAAACGTCTACCAAGTCTGTTCCAATTATGGCAATGGGGCCAAAAGTGGCTCTGTCCTGGGGTTACAATATTTACATTGGCTAATTATATGGAAAACATAAAACACATCTTCTTGTCTGAATCCACAAGGTCAAGGGCCTTGATATGTTTCTGCCTGTTCATTTGCGTCCATCTGTCAGCCTGGAACTGTTATGCATTAACCATTGGCCTGATTTGATTTATTTTGGTTTAAATGTTAATATCCACTGAGGTTTATCTTTACATTCCTTAAAGACATATATTTTGTAATATATGGAATAATTAGTGACTTTACTGATAAGGGACAGTTTCAGTATCTCACAAACTTAAAGAGGCCTCAAGAGGGGACTTACCTGTATACAAGACAATTTCTGTCACTAAGATAAAGATCAATATCTTATCTGAAAATACCTAATCCTTTCATGAGACCACTTTATTGCCCCCAGTAAGGAAGTCATAATCAACTCATAAAGATTAGCCTTTGAACTGTCCAGTATGACCCCTGGAGAGAATCGTAATGAGTGATCCAGTATTATTGCTCAATTTTCTATGTCTTTAACATTACATATACACGTTCAAAACCAATGTTTTATTAAAACTACAGATACATCGAATATTGACAGCTGTAATGTTGGGAGTGATTATGCTTTTCCCTGACCTTATGAATGGTCAGATTAGGTAAGCGACCAAGGACCCAAGAGCCAACTTGTTTAATATTGAACTTAAATTCGTATAGCGAACCTAGTTGCTTTACAAATTATTGAAACACTCACAAACTGATTTTGCAGGCATAAAAACACCAGCCCGTTGCATATTTGAATGGTAGCAACAAACAATTTATCAGTCAAGTCATTTTCGGAGTTAAAGGTTTCGAAAATAATTTTCTTATTTTGCTATAACACATAAATTGTGTGTACGCGTTTGGACCGACTCAATGATGCGCACCCACAGTCTATATTTTGAGCAAACATAAGAACGTATTAATCTTTCATCTGAAAATATCAATTATCACAGCCTTAAAATGTATTTTGGTGGTACTATCATCCTGAGAGGAGCTGCGTCGTAAATCAAGGACGAAAATCCATCCAGCAAAGATTCAGGTGATTTTTTTGGCTTTAATTGTACAGTACTGTTTCTGCAGTAATTCTGAAATTCGGTCAAATTTCCCAAAACCTAGTCGGAGTTTTATCATGTCCAGGTGTTGCATACATGCAAACTCCATTAAAATCTGCTAACATGCTTCAAGAGATACTGTACATTTAAGTACCTTTGGTCTAAATTAAGCAGGGTTTTTTTCTTCGTCGACATTGAAATTAAAGTCACGGTTCCCATTATACAATCCACCACCTGCTCATACATTTTTGATAAACTTTGACACATCGGCAGACTCCTCGCAAATTAGATAACTTTTGCCTAAACTTAGCAGCTTTTTCTTATGTAACCTTGAAAATAAGAAAATGGTCCCGAAAACTTTATCATCTTTTGTCATAATCAGATATTAATTTCATCCAAATTTAGGTAATATCCGCTGACCCGCTCTGAAGATAATGCGCATTTAATTAGTTTTAGCCTAAATTTGACTTTTTTTCTATTTCAACCTTGAATAATAAGGTCAAGGTCACAAAAACCGCATCATCTTTTGTCATGTCTAGGCTTTAAATCATGCAGATTTGGGTATAATCCGTTGAACCACTCCAAAGAAAATGTGCATTTAAAGGTTTTCTGCCTAAATTTAGAAGTTTCTTTTCCAATGTGACCTTGAAAATAAGGTCAAGGTCCCAAACATTTTAGCAGCTTTTTCTCATGTCCATGTTTTAGATTCATGTGAACTTGGGTAAAATCCGCTGACACAGTCTTAAGATAATATGCATTTTAGTAATTATTCGCCTAAATTAAGCAATTTTTAATGTGACCTTGAAAATAAGGTCAAGGTCCCAAAACCTTTAACGGCTTATTGCCATGTCCAGATTTTAAAATCATGCAAGTTTGGGAAAAATCCGCTGACCCATTGCAAAGATAACGTGTATTTATGTATTTTTGGCTAAAATTTAGCAGCTTCGTTTTCTAATGTGACCTTGAAAATGAGGTTTGTAATGTACATGTATAAGATTCATGCGACTTTGGGAAATATCAGCTAACCCAATCTAAAGATAATGTGCATTTAAGTATTTTTGCCCTAAATTTTGCAATTTTTATTATTATGTGACCTTGAAAGTAAGGGTAAGGTCTCAAATTTTTTCCTTTGGCTTATTCTCATGTCCATATATTGAATTTATGCAAATTTGGGTAAAATCCACTGACCCACTCCGAGGACAATGTGCATTTAATTATTTTTAGCCTAAATTTTGCAATTTCGATATCTAATGTGATCTTGAAAATAAGGTCAAGGTCTCCTAAACTTTATCAGCTTTTTGCGATGTCCATGTATTAGATTCATGCAAATTAGGGCAAAATCAGCTGACCCAGTCTGAAGATAATGTGCATTTAAGTATTTTTGCCCTAAACTTAACAGTTTTTTATTCTAATGTGACCTTGAAAATAAGGTAAAGGTCTCCAAAATTTTATCGGTTTATTGTCATGTTCAGATATTGAATTCATGCAAATTTGGGTAAAATCCACTGACTCACTCCAAAGATAATGTGCATTTAAGTATTTTAGGCCTAAATTTTGCAATTTGGTTTTCTAATGTGACCTTGAAAATAAGGTCAAGGTCTCCAAATCTTTTTTAACTTTTTGCCATGTCCATGTATTAGATTCATGCAAATTTGGGCAAAGTACCACTCCGAAGATAATGTGAATTTAAGTAACTTTTCGCCTAAATTTAGCAGTTTTTTTTCTACTGTGACCTTGAAAATAAGGTCAAGGTCTCATAAACTTTATCGTTATTTTGCCATGTCTAGTTATTAAAACCATGCAAATTTGGTTAAAATCCGCTGACCTACTCCGAAGATAACGTCAATTTAAGTAATTTTTGGCATAAATTTAGCAAACTTTTCTCTGTGTTGACCTTGAAAATAAGGTCAAGGTCACCTTACCCTGGTCGACTATTTATCATACCTAGATGCTGTATCCTTGAAAATTTTGATAAAATCAGATCACCCAATCAGGAGATATTAAACATATATCAAAGGGCCACACCTACATTAGTGATGACACCGACGCCGGCGCCGTCAGGGCCCACTACAAAAGGCATTCATCCCAATCCCCTCTTTTGTCGGGTAAATGAATATAACTATAACATATTTTCCGTTTCTGATTCAAACTTTAGACGAAAATACGTAAAACTGGTCATTTCCAGCAAAACAAGCATATTTTATGCTCATTTTAAACCCTAAAATCAGTCTAAAGACTGTTAAGGGTAGGTAACTTTCAAGGGCCATACCTCTGTAAGTACGCGACTCCGACACCGACATCATTGGTTTTCTGAAACTAGGGATGCCAACAAACAATTTGGTATATAACACTACTTGTTATCAGAGAGGGCACCTAAAAGTCCTTAAGGAGGCGACTTTTGAGCTCTCGTTTGCTCTACTATTGGTGACCATCGGCTCCCGGAAGATCCGATGCATTATTGCCATCGGCTTAGGGTAACAGTGTATCTCGGAGAAATTGTTTTGATGATTCACAAAATACTGTTCATACACGATATCTTGGCTCAAAGAAACCGTTAGGTGGATTTTACCATTACATCAATTAAGGGAACATGGGGTTTGATGCATATTAACGGTATAATGATAACAAAACAGTTTATATCACAAGGAAATTTTAAACGGCTTCGTGGCTCAGTCGGTAGGGCGCACGTACATGTTGGTTATATCTTTTTGAATAGTAATGAAAAGATAGTGGTTCGAAACCCAAAATCAAAGATATTTTTTACTATAATAGTTTGTTACCTTGTTGGTTGTGTATGATTTTACAATTTATACATATTTCACATTTGCCAAAGTCGCTAAAGCACCATCCTATCTCTTCATGGCTTCCGATGACTGCATTCTCAGAGTCAGCTTTGATGCGTGATATCGTTTTGTTTGATATGCCGGTCAGCTTGCTGGCTCCCTCTCTATAATTTGATAATGGTGCAAATAGTGCATTATTCATGGCATCTTCTTCGCGGACTGCGCAGCAACACGGATCCCATATAGGGTCCGTGACAGTAACTTGTCTGGCCTGCGATCGAAAAGCCTGCCTATCAAACATTTATACAGCCAAGAGAAGTATGCGCAGTGAAAATAAAATGTGAGTGAAAGCATAATTGAGCATGAAAATCATGAGAGAGATCGAGATATGAGTGACAAAACGAAAAAAAAAGGATTCCATAGGACTCGAACACTATAACCGTAGAACATGAAATCAAATATGTTTGATAGTTCTCCACTTTATCCTCTACACCACTCATATTGATAGAAAAATACATCACGTGTAATAGCTTAATACCATATTTATCTAAGAGCATTAAGAAGAAGCTACCTATATTGATGTAATGGTAAATTCCACCTAACGGTTTCTTTGAGCCAAGATATCGTGAATGAACAGTAGTCATGGCATAACTGCATAACATGGTCACGATTGACCCTGGCAGTCGATGCTTTCTACAGAGCGTGTCTATGATTAAGGTGAATGGGCGAAAGTCCAAGGGAGACAAACTAGCATAAAACAAGTAACTCAGTCTATAGAAGGTACAAAAATATTATTCAGTCACTCCTCTTTGATGCTTCCAGAAACTGTTATGAAAATTCGTTCCTAAACAAAGCCCTCATCTCGCCACGCGTGCACTAGTGCTCACTAAACGAAAGCCGTATCACTTTTCAAAATGTACTGCGGCGATTTAATTACATATGTCCATTCACCTTAATCATAGATCCAGATAAGAACATTTTATTTGCGTAAAATTTTAATAATTTTCTTACCCATTAATTTAATCATGTGTTTTGGGTGCTCAAAAGAACCGTCTCATTGAGACGGTTCTTTTGAGTACCCACAACATATGGTTTGAATGAGAAATAAAGAAAATAATTTCCCAATACGCACTCTTATCTGGAGGCCTGCCTTAATCAGTTCCACACGCATAAATCGCCATCTGGTGTGTTTCTGGTGTCTTTGATGCCTAACGTCGTTATTCAACGTTACGTAACAAAGCCCGTCCCGTGAAAAGAGAATAATGACATTAATCGGTTAAGAAAAACAAAAAAATTGAGCGTGAAATTGTAAATATTGGCATAAGTTTTGGGTTCTCGAAAGAACCGTCGCATTGATACGGTTCTTTTGAGTACCCACAACATATGTTTCGGATGAGAATTAAGAAAAATAGTTTTTTTGGTACGCAATTTCAACTAAAGGCCTGACATTTGCGAACATGATCGTCGTACAGCGTCGATCTGAGTTATTGTTGTTTACTGCCAAGAAAGTAAATAAGAATTCATCATGAGTGTGCAGGTGGGATAGAAAAATCAGCCCCAAGTATCACCGCTTGGTATCAGTTTTCTGTCCCATCTCAACACAATTAATAGACTATGTAACTTGTTTCTTGCTCACCATTATTTCTAAGCTTCCAGAAACTATTGAATACATTGCGATACTGAATACATTGCGATACATTAATCATATTTACTTCTAATTATATTCGATTTCGCCGTAAAGTCAAGCAAGTATCCGTAGATGTGAAAAATGAATTTTGTCTCGTCATGACATAAACCATGAGGTCTGTTTTCCTTCTGCCCAACGTGGTTAAGGCGATAGCATTGAAATAGACGATTAGGGCGAAACGGAAGACCAGTTGTTCACTATCGCTCACAAGGAAATCTTGACAATCATGCGTTTCTCTGTCATTATTTTTGCAGCCATCTTGGGTACGTTGTATTTGTACGATACATTTTTTCGTAGGAAGTAAAAACAAGGTTGAAAGCTGACTATTCTGAAAATTCCAAAATTAATAAACTCATAGTTTACAAAACAGGATATTTAAGCTGACTTTTTCCTAAATACGCTGAGCTTATAATTATAAATTCATCTCTTCGAATGTGTAGTTTATCTACAGAATATGATACTTTTTAATTTTGAAAGGTACTATTCTCAGGAAATCAAAACATAATTCAGCAGGGGTCGTTCTAGAATGTCTATTCCCAAAATGTCTATTCCCATAATGTCTACTATACTGTGCCAAGAGGTGGTCGGACATTTCGGCCACGGACATTTCGGCCTAGGAAAATTCGGCCTGGACATTTCGGCCACGGACGTTTCGGCCACGGAAAATGCCGAAGGTGGACGTTTCGGCCAAAACCACAAATTTTGGGTTTGGGATGTGTTCATGCTAAATGTGTGATGCATTTCATAATCTTTTGAAATGAAATATGCATGTGAATACTTACAGTTGATTCAAAGATGCATGATAATAAGAGTATGCTATTTTTCATAGAAACAGGTAAATTATGGTGTATATTATACAGCAGTATATGATATATACCTGTATAAAGTACCCATTACCTGAATTAGTTTATATTTTTTGTTTATAACAATTCTCGTGTATCTTTGAATCTACTGTGCATAACAATTGATGAATGTTATCTACTTTCATGCTGAACCAGGGTTTATCTTTTTTCTTCAAAACACTGCAGATCCAGATCAGCCAGCTACCTACCTGATCAGGATCCGCACTGTTTTCATCTCTGCTTGTAAATACATGCAGTTTAATAACTGACAAAAAAAGTGGGAGAAAAACAATGTATAGTATAAAAGACTATTCAGTCAATTATTTCCTAAGAAATGCATCATACATTTATGCATGCACACACCCCAACCCACAATTTATGGTTTTGGCCGAAACGTCCACCTTTGGCATTTTCCGTGGCCGAAACGTCCGTGTCCGAAATGTCCGGGCCGAAACGTCCTAGGCCGAAATGTCCGTGGCCGAAATGTCCTACATTCGTGCCAAAATGCCTATTCCCAAAACGTCTACTCCTTTTGTAAAAATTGATAAATGATGAAGAACTCTTACATCTTTTAGATATATGGAAATAAGTATGTTCTTCCAGGGATGGCCTTTGGCTCAGGTGAGTTAATAACTTTAATTTTTGGACACCATAAAATTTGCTATAAAATGTCAACTAGGAAGTCATTTAATTATTTTGAATACTTCGGACGCACACAGACGGACGCCAGTTCGATAGGTATACATGTACTATAAGCTCACCTTGTGAGCCTTTGGCTCAGGTGAGCTGACTTTAACTTTTTGGACACCATAAAATTTGCTATAAAACCTCAACGAAAAAGTCATTAAATTATTTTGAATACTTCCGACGCACACACGGATGGACGTAACCTCGGACGCACACACGTAACTGTCAACTGTGTGAACTTATACAGATAAATGTTGAAAAGATTACCTGTATTCTGTTGTTGCTATACTTATTTGTTTCATTTTGTTTTTCATTAATTTATGTTTGTACAAATAATAGACATTTTGAGAATAGACATTTTGGCACAGTAGACATAATGGGAATAGACATTTTGGCACAGTAGACATTAAAGGAATAGACATTTTGGGAATAGACATTCTAGCACCATAATTTGGTTGTGAAATTGTGAGGTTGGCGTCGTGAAACCGGTTTAAGCCCTCCAGTAAAATATTTTTCTCACTGGCCCAAGGCGGTACTTCTTTTGTGGATAATTTGTGTTATTTATATCTTGTGTTTGTCTGTTCACTGCTGCCTTGTGGTCACCTGCTGGGAAAAGGCTGGCTCTCGTTTGTGATGTGGTACTTGATTGTATCGATTCCTGATCTTTGCCACCGTTGTTACTTTGAATTGCGCATGCTTATCCTTCTTTACGGAAATGACCCACGGTATGAGATTTCCAACAATGTGCGGCCAGCAAAGGCTTAGACCAGCCTGCGCATGCGCGCAGTCTGATCAGAGCCTTTGTTAGTCACTTGAATATTCTATGAGCGTTAAGCTACTGACAGAACATCATTTGGAGTTTTTAAGCTTAACAGGAGGTTGCACGTGCTGGTCTGAGTCTACACTTGTCAAAATGCCACATTGTCGGAAATCACATGTTGCGGCTCAAATGTAATACATATAACTTGACTTTTCGCTTACTGTAAATGCCGCGCATCATGAATGTGTAATTAGGACTGGCCAACCTTAAACATAGGCGAAAGCTGAAAATGAGGCGTGGTTTTATTCAAAAGTAACTGTATCATCTTGCGCCATTACCTCAATATAGACGCAACATACATTATTTAGTCCTTAAAACGCCAGCAAAATAACTACATCTGAACATGTCTTTGTAACATAGGTAAAGAGGCAAACATTGTGGACTTAGATCAGACTGCTCTGATCTTGGTCCACACTGTTTGTCTATGAGGCTTCAAATGTTTTAGTGGACGCGTGACAAAAACATACATTTTGTGATTGTGCGCTTTAAGGGTTAATAAATGTGAGTTTAGTGTGTATACGGTTAGGGGTTTCATGAAATGCTCGCACATTTGCGCGGCCAAAAACGCTTATTAACTCTTTACCAAAGTATAAATAGAACCTGATTTCCCTTACTTAGCAGATGAAATAGCCGAACCACGCCCAGATATGAATATTAAAGTTGCCACCTTTACAGTAAGCGAAAAGTCAAGTAATACTTAAATTTCATTTTCTCTTTTCTACATAGCTTACGCCTACTCAGAATCCTGCTACTCTACTAGGAACTGTAATCATGAGGTCTGTGACATCGGATTCCACGTGGTTTGTGCTAAACGAACTTGCACATGCGCAGTAGGATCCGACGGTTCATCATCATCATCATCAAATAACGTCAGTAAGTGCGGAGTATTTTTATGCCCCCAACTTTGAAAAAATAAAGGGGTATATTGCTTTCGGCTTGTCCGTGTTTGTGCGTGCGTGCGTGTGTGTGTCTGTTCACAAAAATAAGATAGGGTTTTGAAATTGAAGTCGTTTTGGCTCGACTCCGTTTAGATCATACAAGAGTCACACATTCATACTTACTACTAGGTGAAGACGACCACAATGTGTTGGTTGCGATGCACCATTCACTGTACGTCGCTTCCTTATGGAATGTGGCGATTTTGCACAAGTAAGAAATAATTACTTCCATGTTGATAACATGAAAGAATTATTTCAAGATATACATATTGATAGTATTATGACATTTTTAAGACAAATAAATCTTTTTAACAAAATCTAATTGCTATTTTTAAAATCATATTTTGTTTTACATTTGTATCAGACCATAATACAGATTTTTTAATGTTGTATTCTGTTCAGTTAAAGAACATGTACAGTTATCTGAATAGCTCTTTGAAACTGTCAGATATTGTACATGGTCTCTCCTGTCAACAATCGTATTGCAACTAATTATCATTATACAAATTCATCATCATCATTCCTTTAATTTTATCTTATAAATTTTTACTCTTTCTATCTTCATCATGTTTAAATTTAATACCGTCTGACGCTAATGACCCACAAGGGTTGATGCGTCGTTAAGAACCGAACAAAAAAAAAATGAATGGATTCTTCATAGAAAATAGCTGACCCGTATCTTTTAGTCTGAATTATCTCCCTTTATGGAGTAATGCCCCTTTTAAAGGGTCAGAATGAAATTTTGCAGTCAAGGTATCTCAAAAACTGTTATAGCAAGGAGCTTCAAACTTGGTCAGCTGATAGAAGATGAGTGGATTACCTGTTGAAACTTTTTTTGAAAAAAAGTATTGCCCCTTTCAAATTTGGCCATTGAAAACTTGTAATAAAGATATCTCGAAAATTATTACAGCCAGAAGCCTCAAACTAGCAGCTGAAGATGATGAGTAGATTACCTGATGAAATTTGTAAAAAATATTCTAAATATTTAGAGTTATTACCCTTTGCATATTTGGACATTGGAAACGTGTTATCAAGCTACCACGAAAAATTATTATATCTAGGAGCTTCAAACTTGGTCAGCTAGTGGTATAGCTAACAGCTTCAAACTTAAGATAACCCTTGTCTTAAAAAGAGCACCATCAGTATGGGCGAGCAAATGGTTGTGGGCACAGTGTTTCATAAACACAATTTCTAGATGTTGTTTTTTATATTTTAAGGACGAATAAAGTGACGTCGAAATTGTTAACTAAAAGTGACATTATCACGTTCGGCCGCATCCCAGCGTAAATCGAATAGAAATGCGGCAAGAAAAGTAATCATTGGAGATCGAAAAAACCGCTCCTCGGGTATCATTCGGCCAAACAGCAAATTCACGAGTCCCCAGCTGTGTTTAGAGTTCTCGTTTCCTTTAATATCGTAACAGCAGCTATCGAAAACGCTCTGAATACTCGACGATCGCGGATCAAAAACTGGCTAGAAACAGTGTTTTCTATTGCCTCTTATCGCCATTCAAGCGACAAAATGGCAATTGAAATCTCTGTTTTTAACGATTATTTTTATCTACGATCGTCGGTATTAACTTTTTCGACTGCCACCTATCCGGTGTGATAAATCTGTTACCAAGGGAGGTAATTGACACAAGTTTGACACATGTTTCAGAGTGTGATGGACAGAACGCCTGTACTTCATCAAGGTTCCCCAGCTGTCGGGCTGAGTACACCCACTGTGTGGACAACGTCTGTAAATGCTTACCAAACCTGCCAATAAATACTGGAAACTAAGGTACGTTATATGAGATGACCACCCTTAGATGGGCCTCGGCGTGAGAAAACCTGTCCTCGGGGTGTCCGACAAAGCGAGTTTCAAGCCAGTCTCCTCAGCTACTGAGACTAGCTAGAAAATTGAAATTTCACCTGCAGCAAGTTGATATATTATACATTCTAAAACGCGAATAACGAAGGCGCTGAGCAGACTGCGCGCATGCGCAGGCTGGTCTACGCCTGTGTTGTTCGCAAACAACCGATGACCGGTTTTCTCGCGTCGATGCCCAGATAAGCCGAGTGGACGTGCCTACCTGTGCCAGTAAGATGAGAACATTTCAAATTTTAGGGTTGTTGGGTGGTAATTTTCTTTTTTCTCCAAATTTTAGAATAAATTACTGTAAGCGGTGTGCCATTTATGAGAGCAGCGAAGACTGGCGAGTCTGCACATTTGCACAGGCTCGCCTGAGCCTTCGTCACTCGACAATGTGGGAGATTTACGTTTGAGCGGATCCATAATACGAAAGAGCAGATTATTTTTTTACGAAAGAGCGGAGAAACATAAGTCGAAAGAGCAGACGATTTCATCATTCAAAAGAGCGCTTTCCCCAGGTAATGACCAGGTAGTGACCAGTCAGGTAATAATGAAATAGGCAAATGGCTGAAACACTCGATTGGGCTCCGTTTCTTCTGTCCTTCTGATGTAGAAGACAGTTTCTGTGAAGATGTACATAATGTTTGCCCTGTCGAAAGATCACAGCTGTGTAAAATATGCAGACTGTTTATTTGAATTTAAACTATGTAACATCTCACTCGAAATTCTCTCCAGAAATGTGGGCTTAAATCCAATCAAACAACCAAGGACAAATACTGCGGCAGATTCATTTCATGTGCATTTTAATGCACAACTCTACACCGCACATCCAACATTTTTCGTACGTCTTGACAAAATGACAATTTTAAATCAATATGACAGTTTTAAATCAACATGCAGGTTTTAAACGAAAAAACAATTATATCCTGCTCAAAATCATACTTCCACCTCCCCGTCGGTGAGCTGGGAGGGGGGGGGGGCAACATATAGTAATATTTTATGTTGTAATATAACTACATGTATATGGCGAACGGAAGGGGTCATTACCTGGTCATAAACTGGTCAAACCTGGTCATTACCTGGAAAATTCGCTCATTTGTATGATTTTTCAATCCGCTCTTTTGACTGTATGGTTTGCCGCTCATTTCATACTCTGGCACGGTATGATTTCCGCTCAAGCGTAATTCGCCCGACAATGTAATAACGGTACCAAAATCTCGTGCTGGCAATTTGTGTGCCATTTATGCGAGCAGCGAAAGCTCTGTTAAGTCTGCATATTTGCGCAGGCTCGCTTGAGCCATCGGCCCTCGACAATGCGATACGTACCACAATCTCATGTGCTGGCTCAAAATGGCGATTTGAAGGCCACATATGCGGACAGAAGTTGCGCTGGCGAGACACATTTTCACTCCCTGAGCCTTCGCAACAGTACCTTCGCAAACGTAGAAAGCGGCACGGACCCAGAATTTAGGGTAATTGTTGGCTCCGAGAAAGCGGTTACCGTTTTTTGAACGTTATTTTATGGGAATATGACCAGAGCAATGCTTAGACATGCACATTTCCCTTAATTTAGGCAGTCACAATATGAGAAAAAACTAGCATGGTCAAACTACAGACCTGCGTGTTTGCTGGCCAAACCATGAAATAAATCACCGATTGCGTTGCACAATGATACCAGCGGCCCGTGACAAACAAGAAATAAATATCTTTAAAAATGTTTATTCTTTGTTTGAAAAAAAAAATGTTTATGGATCTCTGTCAGCCATTGCTCCTCGAGCGGGTTTTATGCATGGGAGGCTGGGAGACATCATTTCTTAGGTGGAAAATTTTAAGCATATTGTGATATCACAAATTCGATCTTATGATATAAAAATCACCTTTAATTTGTGATGTCACAAAATCTATTTTGTGACATCACCAATCGATTTTTATATCACAAAATGAGCTTGATTTTGATCACACAAATGCATTGTGATTTTTTGACATCACAAAATCGATTTTATGATATCACAAACTCGAATTTGTGATATCACAAAATCGACATCACTTATCGATTTTTATATCACAAAATGAGCTTGATTTTGATCACACAAATGTATTGTGATTTTTTGTTATCGCAAAATCGATTTTTTTATATCACAAACTCGAATTTGTGACATTGTGATAACTTATTCGATTTATTGATATCACAAAATTGATTAAGTGATATCAAAAAAATCCTATGATTTAGTGTTATAGAAAAATCAAATTTGTGATATCAAAAAATCAAATTTTTGATATAAAAAAAGAGAATTTGTGATAGTATTTTTGATATCACAAAAATTGTGATATGTGATATCACAATTTCTATTTTGTGATATTACTAAATATTTTGTGATATCACAAATTTATTTGTGATATCACAAAATAATGATTTTATAGTAAAACGGCACCCATACAATTTAGCCCTGTGGTTGCCTCAGCAAAATAGTACTACTACAAGGATTGACTTTATAAATTCACGGGAAAGCATGGAATACCCAGCCTCCAGCTATGAATCATGTGGCTCAGCAGTTTCTGATATGGACTCAGATAAGATTGCTCCCTTAGAAGCGGTCTGATCAGAATGCATATAAGTTGATTCCACGATAAAATCTAGACAGAGGTTTACTGTGGCATATGCGCAGTCACACAATTTCTTGCACAAAGGATAAGGATATCTGATATTTTACCCTGGGATAGAAAATATTTTCTTGCGCACCGGATAAGGATATCTGAGATTTTACCCTGGGATAGAAAATCTTATCTTACCCAGGCTGTCACATGAGGGCTACATACATTGGTTGTATTGGAACTCACGCAAATGGTCGCCAAGTGACGTCATTGTTATGTTAGAGTGACGTCGTCGTGTGAAATTGCATCTTAGCGTATTCAGGGACTTTTGAAAGCTTATTTTAAAATACAAAAACAGTGGTGAGCAAGAAAAAGAATCCATTATTCGTGTGAGGGTAGGATAGAAAAATCCATCCCTCGGGATCACCATTTGTCATCTCTCGGCAAGCCTCGTGATGCCAGACGGCGATCCTCTGGACAGATTTTTCTATCCGACCCTCACACTCGTGATGTATTCTTATAATCTTACCCATGTTATCTTTCCCAGGCTGTCCGGTGAGGGTTGTCAATGGTTGTTTTTGAACTTACGCGACATAGTCGTCAAGTGACGTCATTCTTATGTGAAAGTGATGCCATCATAACATGTGTCTCAGCGTTTTCAGAAATTTATGGGAGCCGTTTTTTCAAACATAAAATGCGCACAGAATCACACCGGGTAGGCGGCATTCAAAAACGCTCTTAACAATCGGCTAACGGGGGCCAAAAATCTCTGTCAATTTTTGATCTACGTTCGTCGATATAGGTATTCTCCTCAAGTTTCGGAAACCTCCCGCCCGGTGTCCGGTTTGAGAATGTCACTCAAAAGCCACACAAAAGCCTCATGGCATTTGCTTAATGTAAAATAAATAAATAAACAGACCGTGTCTAGGCTAATCTGAATCGTCTCGTGATGCACAGTCGCAAGGCTGGTTTTGCAGGTCGCGGCAAATGAGTTTACTTTGATATACTGCATTCTGATCTGGGCTCGCACGGTTTCATAGTTTTGACATCTAAAGTATAAAAACAGCCAACACTGCATGCGTCCGGCCCCTAGATAAGAGTGCTTAATAAAAAAAAATGATCTTATTTCTCACCCAAATCATAAGTTGTGGGTACTCAAGAGAACCGTCTCGACGACACGGTTCTTTTGAGCAACCAAAACATATGTGAAAAGAATGGGATACGAGCATTTTCACAATTTTAAAAATTTGAGCTTGACCTATGGATTCTAAAGGGATCAAAATAATTCTCTTATTTCTCAACCAAAGCATATGCTGTTGGTACTCAAAAGAACAGTCTCGATCAGACTGTTCTTTTGAGCAACCAAAACATATATGAAACCCAATTGAAAAGGATTTTTTTCATAAATTCACTCTCAAAAAAATAATCTTGATGAGATGGTCATTTGAGCACCAAAACATATGTGTAAACTGATTGATAAGGAAATTTTCACAATTTTCGATTAAAAAGGTTTTTTCATGTATGGTATGGTTTAGTTCATGGACTCTAAAGGATTGTAAACATTTATTTAAGGATTGAAGACATTTATTTAAGGATTGTAAACATTTATTAAAGGATTGTAAACATTTATTAAAGGATTGTAAACATTTATTTAAGGATTGTAAATATTTATTTAAGGATTGCAAACATTTATTTAAGGATTGTAAACATTTATTAGAGGATTGTAAATATTTATATAAGGATTGTAAACATTTATATAAGGATTGTAATCAGTTATTTAAGGATTGTAAACATTTATTAAAAGATTGTAAACATTTATTTAGGATTGTAAACATTTATTAAATGATTGTAAACATTTATTTAAGGATTGTAAACATTTATTTAAGGATTGTAAACATTTATTTAAAGATTGTAAACATGTATTTAAGGATTGTAAACATTTATTTAAGGATTGTAAACATTTATTTAAAGATTGTAAACATTTATTTAAGGATTGTAAACATTTATTCAAGGATTGTAAACATTTATTTAAAGATTGTAAACATTTATTTAAGGATTGTAAACATTTATTCTTATTTTTATTTCAGCTCTCTTCGTCAGTTCCAGTCCCATTGTTCCTGTTTTTGCGACAAAAATAAACAAATCATTTTCAGTTTTCTTTCTTTTCTTTGTTACCCTTGAGCTCTAGTTTCACTTCTCGAGATCCTGTTTGAGTGGGAAAGGAAATTGGTAGGATCTCTTATTGCTTTACATCCCACTCAACAATTCTTCATGTATGTCGGGACAACTTCCTCTAATTATCAGTTCCGATTCCGTTGCTCCAGTAACTTGTGACACAAACTTTGTTTTGTTTGTTTGTTTTGATTCTTTACGTCCCATCAACAATCTTTCAGTTAAAGATGGACGGGTCTTCCTGGGTTGAATCAGTACTAAGCTAGGATAAATGTGTCTTGCTCAAGGACCACAACGCAGTGACGCCGGTGAGGCTCGTGCCTCGGTCGCGAGTCAAGCACTCTACCACTGAGCCACTGCGCTCCCACAAACAAATAAATTGTTTTCATTATTCTTTTTGTAGCTAAGCAGCAGGGTAAACTGTCTGTAATGATTTACGCTCAAGTCAATAATGATTCAGTCATGTCGTGACTACTTCCTGTCTTTCTGTGTTGAACCAGTACTATTCATCATCGCGTCAGCGATGATGATAAACAGAAAACCTGTCTTAAACAGCGATTCAAAAATGGACAAAACAAAGGTCTTAAAGACAAATGGTAGCTTAATGAAGGTCGAAAGTATTGCAGAATGCTCTATTGAAGCATTCTGCAATACTTTTGACCTTCATTAAGTGATAATTGGTCTTGAAAACCAATATTTGGTATTCTTTTTGAGTGGCCGCTTCAGACAGATTTTATTGTACGTTAGTTGTGTTCCATATATGAGCATGCTTCAGAAAACGAAGAGCTTATTAGAGATCTTCTCCTCTGAGCCGGAATCAAGATTCCCCAGTGGAGCTAATTCGGATATGCTCGGCTTCTTATCAAAATTGGATATTCTCGGTTGAGCGTGACGAAATACCAAAAGGCAGATGGGAGAGTTTTAATATGCCACACAGACATTCCTCGTTTTTTAGACCTCTCCATAGAAAAATGCTCCTATAGGCATGCCTCGATTCTTAGACCTCGACGGAGGAATATGTATTACTTATGTGTATACACTTGAACAGGGCAAATGTGGCATTTTTTTAATTAACCTTAGCTGATTATGATGGAAACCTAACAATCACAACCTAAATAGACTGATACTTGAAGGCATGCTGAAACTTACTAACCTATCTGCCCCCTGTGGGTACGTCGAAGCGTCCTCATGTCATAAACGCCCCCAAATCTTAACGTCCCAGAGTTGGATAAAACGACACCATTAAAACATCTCCAATCGGCTACTTCTAAAATCGGCAGAAACCTGATCATTTTCTTTGCGATACTGTGCTGTAGGAGGGGTGGGGCATGAAATCAAAATACGTGTTCATAATTCAGGAATACATTTAAAAGTGGTTAAAAGGAGCAATGAGTGAATGAAAATAAAGCCGGTTATAACAGGTTCCTTATTAAATTGACCTGAGCTAATTTACAGGTTAGTCACTAAATGCGCTTATGGTCTTGTCAGATACACATGTGCTTGTGATAGTAAGTAAGGGTGCAACAATCAGGAATCGATACGTATATAATCGAAAACGTATCACTTCCTTTTGGAGTGTGGCGATTTTGCAAAAGTAAAAAATAATTGCTTCCATGTTGATAACATGAAAGAATTATTTCAATATATACATATTGATAGTATTATGACATTTTTAAGACAAATAAATCTTTTTAACGAAATCTAATTGCTATTTTTGAAATCATGTTTTGTTTTACTTTTTCATCAGACCATAATACAGATTTTTTAATGTTGTATTCTGTTTAGTGAACATGTACAGTTATCTGCATAGGTCTTTGAAACTGCCAGATATTGTACGTGGTCTCTCCTGTCAACAATCGTATTGCAACTAATTATCATTATACAAACTCATCATCATCATTCCTTTTATTTTCTCTTATAAACTTTTACTTTTTCCATCTTCATCATGTTTATTTAATACCGTCTGAAGCTAATGACCCACAAGGGTTGTTGCGTCGTTAAGCACCAAACAAACAAATATATTAAGTACTAGATGTCAAGCTGACCTGTGCACTTTTATCCAATGCCACTCATTTGGACCGCCACACACCTATCTGAACATCTTTTTCTCAGAAATCACTGGGTTGTTTGATGGATTATTCATTAGATTGTTTAGGCCACTTGACCAAAATGGCTACAACCCCCTTATAAGGTAAAACAAAAATTGTTTCATTATAAGCTGTAGTTGACCTTGACCAATTTTAATATTATTTAGGAGATCAGTTGAGCGCATCAGGACCTCCAGGTCCGCTAGTTGTTTATTGTTACTCCCATTGTGGGAGTCTGTAATTGTTCTATGTTTCGTTGTACGTTGCTTTATGTCCATTCTAGTATTGCAATCATCTAAATGGGGAAGAGAGAGCTGGATGCTTTGCTTAATTTGTCTTCCTGGTGCCTCGTAATGGTTGAGTGGCACTTCCTCGCGGTGCCATGGGTTGTCTGCGGTTTGTGGGTGACCTTGGTCGAATTTTGCTAACATCTAGTGTCATATACATGTACATGTACCAAACAAAAATGCAGATTCTCCAGTAAATAGAAGCAGTTGATGTGGTATTTCCTGATCATACTTACTATTTTTGAGAACATTTCTGAAACCCCAGAAAAAGGACAAACAACTATCAACTGTACTTGAGTTGGCTGAAGGGTTCAGTTATGATCTCATAATCAATGATGTTACCGGTGATGGTTTAACCAATGGAGCCTCATGCACAATCATGAAAATTGAGCTTCCTACCAAAAAGTGTCAGCCAGGAGGCCCGGTGTGGGTACAATTTGAGCATCCTGATGTTGGAATACAATTACGTGCTCGTTATAAGCATTTATACAAGCCAGGTATTAACCCTAACTGGACGCCTATTATGCCTTTTTCACGAAAGTTTGCTGCATGGCATAAAGGTCAAGTGCAAGTTCAGAGATTCCAATATCCTCTTAGGCAAGCAAAGGCTAAAAGTATTCACAGGGCTCAGGGCAGTACCACAGATGAAGTTGTTGATGACCTATCCCAATTAGAAAAACAAAGAGAACCTATTCATCACATGCAGTATGTTGCTCTAGGTCGAGTCAAGACTATAGATGGGCTGTATATAATCAATTTGAATACAAAAAAATTGTCCACAAGTGAAACTGTTAACGGAGAAATGGACAGATTGAGAAAGTCAACACCTGAATTATCTCTGGAGTTCCTCTACAACATGGTTGATACACTTAACAACACTTATAAGTGTGCACATATAAATTGGTTCATATCTCCGCTAATACTGATCAGATCATTTTCAACGAATATAAACGACATGTGTGTAATAAAATTGCATTTATTTTACTTCGAATAAAATATAAAGTAAAAAAACGTGAACGCAAAATTCAATTTATGATAATATCTAAGTTCTTATTTTTTTCAAATACTTTAGAAGATCGAATATATTACAAAACAAGGTAAACTTAAGACTTTCTAATCCTCAAGCGGCGTCTATGTCCATTTAAACTTAGAAGCGGGTATGTCCCCTCGCACTGTTCACTATGACAAGACAACGACGTCCCATTAGCTCCACATAACGCTGAACGTAATTCAGAAGGAGGTTGTTCCACTCGTAGAGACTATTTGCTCTCCGTTGATTCAATGTGGTCGGAATAGTCCCTGTTCTCATTACACGGCGGTTTAGTTCATCCCAAATGTTTTCAATTATGTTTAATTCAGGTGATTTGGGGGGGGGGGGGGGGGAAGTCGCCGATATTTTCATCGTTTGCGTGATGGTCCTTGCTAGATGGGCTGGAGCACCATCGTGCATCAACTGCATTCCTCTGTGGTTTCTCAACAATAGAATGACCTCCGTATCGAGTACTTCGTGTTGAAAGCT
Source organism: Loripinus fragilis (assembly GCA_964019695.1). Taxonomy (NCBI): domain Eukaryota; kingdom Metazoa; phylum Mollusca; class Bivalvia; order Lucinida; family Lucinidae; genus Loripinus; species Loripinus fragilis. The sequence goes on from OZ026528.1 coordinate 21,666,587, forward strand.
AGCTGCAGTTAAGTTCCCCTTTATGAAGACATTGTTAGTTCTATGATGTAAGGACACACCTGCCCACACCATAACAGAACCACCATAATGACTGCCACGTTCAATTATGCAGTTGTCCTGAAAACGTTCTCCTCGTTCTCTGTACATCATTGTGCGGCAAAAAACTGTGAGCTTTGATTTTACGATAAATTTGAATTTTGACTTCGCATTTTAAAAGTTAAAGTTTTATGAAAATTAAAATGGATGGCAGATCATGTCATGAATGCCGTCTATATCTGTTGAAAATTTCAAAATGATCTGACTTTTATTAATGAAGATATAGGCCAATTTATATACACTTATAAGTGTTGTTAAGTGTATGTTCAAATTTGCTGTTCTTAATGCAAGATCTTTACACAGACATTTAGTGGATGACAAAAGTGATTACAATTTGCAGGTGGCAGAAGTTGTTTGTTTTTGTGAAACAAGGTTCTGTGATAGGGACAGCTACGAAAGCAATTTAAATTTCTGGATTTCACACAGTACATACAGAACAGTAAGCTTTCTGCTGCACAAAATATATTTATAAAGATGTTTAGCCGAAATGATATTCTGGCGTAAACCAAGGGTCATAACTCTGGTAAAATGAGCAAAAAATGACAGCTATATATTTCAAAGCTTGATCTTGTCAATATCAATGCATATATTAAATTGGGTGAAACTATGTCAATTTGTTCTTTAGAAATTGAGCAGGCAGAAACGTAATTCTGGCGTAAATCAAGGGCCATTACTCTGGTACAAGTGCGAAAAACGATGTGTAACAATCCCAAGCTAGATTTTGTCAATATCAATGCATAATGTTTTTTTTTAAAATTCTGTCCATGTGTTCTCAAGATATTGAGCGGAAACGAAATTCTGGCGTAAATCAAGGGCCATCATTCTGGTACAAATTTGGGAAAATAATGTGTAAAGATCCCAGGCTATATTTAGTCAATTTCAATGCACATGTAAAAATCTGGTGAAATTATGTCAATTTTTTTTCTCAAGAAATTGAGCGGAAACGTAATTTTGGCACAGATTTTTGTGTGGTTGCTGCTTATCTATGTACCACAGCTATTAGACTGGAAGATATCGCGCATTTGTTTATTAACGATAATAGCTGACCATCATTTGATGGCTTTTTTAACTTTCATCTGAACGGACAATGTATTCATAATATGAGCCGCGACATGTGATTTCAAACAATTTGGTATTTTGACATGTGTAGACTCAGACAAGCCTGTGCAGCCTCCTTTTAAGCTTATGAACTCAAAATGCTGTTCGTTCAGTAGCTAAACATTCATAGAATATTCAAGCTACTAGCAAATGCTCTGATCAGACTGCGCGTATGCGCAGGCTGATCTGAGACTTTGCTGGTCGCACATACCACATTGTTGGAAATCTGATGTCGCGGCTCATATCTGATTTGATCTGTTAATTAAAACTTTCTGTTCATTTAATACATGTACAGCCCTGGTTTATTATTAAAGATGACTTATGGCTGAACATCAAAATGACATGCTCATAAAAGAAATACCTGCGATATTAATCAAAATTCCATTTAAGAGAGATAATCCCTTAATGATAAAAGATATTTTCTTAACATAGATACAGGTGGCCAGTACTTAACCCTTTGTATTCTAATGGACTATTCCATAAATATTAATCAAATAAGTATGGGGCTGCCAATAATGTAATTTAAGGGAACAACGGTAGAAGTTTCTGAATTTAATTTTAGCAAACGGTGAAGACCCTGATGAAATGCATTATGCTGCATTTCATCTGGACCTTCACTGTTTTCCAAAGTTTAGGAATTTCCTATGCACATAGTGTTAATCAAATTCCCTTTGAGAGAGTTTTTCCTTAATGATTAAAGATATCACTTGACTTTTCGCCTACTGTAAAGGCGGTAACTTTAATATTCATATCTGGGCGTGGTTTGGCTATTTCATCTCCTATACAAGGGAAATTAGGTTTTATTTATATTTTGGTGAAGAATTAATAAGTTGTTTTGGCCGCGCAAACGGTACGTGCATTTCATGAAAATCCGAACCATATACACACAGAACTCACATTTACTGATCAGTATTAACCCTTAAATCGCATATTCACAAAATGTATGTTGTTTGTCGTCCACTAAAATATTTGAAGCCTCATAGGCAAACAGTGTGGACCCAGATCAGACTGCTCCTACAGTCTGATCTGGGTTCACAATGTTTGCCTCTATGTTTATGTTAAATAGACATTTTCAGATGCAGTTATTCTGCTGGCGTTTTAAGGACTAAGTAATTTGTTTTGCGTCTATACTGAGGTAATGGTGCAAGATGATATAGTTACTTTGAATAAAACCACGCCTAATGTTCAGCGTTTACCTGTATCTAAGGTTGACTAGTCCTAATTACGCATTCATGAAGTGCCGCCTTTACAGTAACCAAAAAGTCAAGTAATACGTTCTTTGTCCTTATTTACGCAGACGCTGGCGACCGGTTCTTAGATCGACATTCCCATAAACATTTATACAAGAAGTATGGAACTGACCGTTGTGTACAAATGTACTCTAAGGGGTCACATGTAGATATTTCTAAACGATGACATTTTTCTGGCACTGGGAGCGCAGTGGCTCAATGGTAGAGTGCTTGACTCGAGACCGAAGGGCCGCGGGTTCGAGCCTCATCGGCGTCACTGCGTTGTGGTCCTTGAGCAAGACACATTTATCCTAGCTTAGTAATGGTTCAACCCAGGAAGACTCGTCCCTATATAACTGAAAGATTGTTGATGGGACGTAAAGAATCAAATCAAACAAACAAACTGAATGTTGTTTTTATCTGAGCAAACATTGAAGACACTGATGAAATGCCGCATTACATTTTGGTAAAGAATTAATAAATTGTTTTGGCCGCGCAAACGGTACGTGCATTTCATGAAAATCCTAACCATATACACACTGATCTCACATTTACTGATCAGTATTAACCCTTAAATCGAATATCCACAAGCGGCATTTCATCTTGGTCTTCACTGCCAAAGTACCCGTCTAGGGGTTTCCAGTATACAAAGGAATTATCAAAAATCAATTCAAGAGAGCTAACAGCTTAATCTTTACCTTTTTATTCTGATGGACTCTTTTAAAGCTGCATAGTCTGCAACTTTTGATCTTTTCATTTTAGATATAATGTTTCTATTTTTCAAGAACACAGTAAAAATTCTAAAATTCAGGTATACATTTTACCTTTTTCGTAATAATTGACAAATTATTAGTGCCAAAACAACAGCATTTATGTTAAAAATTAACTTTCTAGAATTATTGGAGGGACGCAAATAATTACGAACGAGAGAAAAAACACCTGTTTTTATAAGATAACTCACTTTTGCATGCAGTTTTCAGCTGTAAAAATTAGATTTATTGTCACAACATAACTTAATTCTACTTTTACAAATGATTTAAAAAAGAAAATATTTTTTTCGAAAAATGTTCATAGTTACAGACTATGCAGCTTTAACATTTTAAACTTTTTCTCTCCAATTCTCTGTTTACAGAAATACAACCACACTATTCTTAAGACACAAAACTTTAATCCGAACAAATAGTCACATATAATGCATGATGTATCAAAACACACAAAATTAGTGTGCGCCCAGCTAAGACTCCGATCAGCTTCGACATCCACCCAGTTCACTGCATTCATTAGATACATAAGGACCTTGGCGTTTTTCATGCGCAAAGTCACTTTGCGTTGGTTTAAACGATATTTTATTCGTAACTAGACTAAGTACTACAGTACAAGAATAAAATGGTTCAGGATTTGACAGTAAGCAAATGCTTATAATAATAAATTTGAGCCGTGAAATAAGATTTCCAACAATGTGGTATGCAACCAGCAAAGCCTCAGATCAGTCTGCGCATACGCGCAGTCTGATCAGAGCCTTTGCTTGTCACTTGAATATATTGTGACTGTTATGCTACTGACTGGACCTCATTTGGAGTTTCTAAGCTTTAAAGGGGGCTGCAAAGGCTCGTTCGAGTTTACACTTGTCAAAATACCACATTGTCACGGCTCATATTAGAAGTCATCTCCGGCCACTTTGCGTTCAGTGGATAGCGTTGGATCCACACTTTCTTCGTTAGGACAGTGACAACACATATCAGACTGAGTTGATGACTAAGCTGATCGGAATCTTCTCGTAACGCAGAACCACACTGTTGGGTTTCTCATGTCGAGGCTCGTAAATATACTGAAGCGTCACATATATGCACAGCGTCAAAAGTTAAGCACCACTAATTTAGTAGCTGAATTATTCAGAGCATGGTTATGTGATGTAAATAAGCCATATACATGAAGATAAGTTTATCTTAGTGAAACAATCATGCTACTTCCCTCAGTATGTGATCGTGAGTTCAGCAAAAAGCACATATGGATCAACTTATTTTCATTGCAACTTTGTGTACATGAATAAATGATGACAATTGTGTAAGATTCGAGGAAGATTTCTTTGCGATGGCAAGAAGTTTTGATGAGTCGCGAAAACCCATGATTTCGTAACAAAATCCAAATATCATATGTATTTTTCATTTGAATATTTCTGCAGATTTTTACAACAGATAAAGAGTTTTCATGTAAATAAAATATCTTCACGGTAGTTTGAAAAGTGTTTAAGCAAAAATATAGGCGGTGCTTAACTTTAGGCGCTGTGTATATTTGTATACTATACACTCGGTAAGAATTTAGTTACGATAGAAAAATGATAGAAATACCTGCTTTTGTCCTATCATCTGCGTAAAGCAGAGCAACTTGGCAAACTACGTCACTTCACTCTTACTGTGTGACTAGTATACTATGGTAAGGATTCAGAGTAAATAAAGGTAGTACACCAAAAAAAAACAATGTATAGGACCATTAATGACGCGTGACATGAGATTTCTAACAAAGTGGTATGTGCAACCAGCAAAGGCTCAGACCAGCTGGCGCATATGACCAGCAAAGACTCAGACCAGCCTGAGCATACGCGCAGTCTGATCAGAGCCATCGCTGATCCATTGAATATTCTATGACTGTTTAGCAACTGTCAGAACAGCATTTGGAGTTTCTTAGCTTAAAAGGAGGCTGCTCAGGCTCGTCTGTGTTTATTCATGTCAAAACACCTCCTTGTTGGAAATCTCATGTCGTGGCTCAAATGGTCAATTTTATATATGGGCCCGATATCCAGCATAATAGGTTTAAGTTTGCACCTGCGTACAGCGGATCACGTGAGTCAAATCAGAGTCTTTGTTTTCCACCTGGCCTGGGCAATCGAGGACTCAGATCGTACTAAACGATGGGCAGGCTGATCTAAACCCTCGATTGACACACAGAATGACTTTTGCTGTACAGAATCCCAGATGTAAAAAAGTTAACCAAACAAAATGTAAGGATTTTAGAATACGACCGAAAGTGGTCAATTTTCTAAACATAACAATCTACATATTTCCTGACGTGGGCATCTATATAAAATGGGCCTCGCCGCGAGAAAACCTGTCTTCGGGGGTTCGCGAACAACACAGGCACAGACCAGCCTGCGCATCCGCGCAGTCTGATCAGCGCCTTTGTTATTTGTGTTTTGTAAAGTACAATATCTAAGCTTGCCGCAAGCGAAATGTCAATTTTCTATCTAGTCCCTGTAATTGAGGAGACTGGTTTGAGTCTCGCTTTTTCAGAAACCCCGAAGACAGGTTTTGTCACGACGAGGCCCAAATTATAAAATGGAACCCTTACATTTTGATGCATTATTTTTATTTATGCTTAAAAGATATGGATTTAAAGACAATAGACATCTACGTATCATCTGCACTTTATTCTCCAATTTGCTCGACAGGTGTTGTGCATATACGTAGAGGCCACACCCCGTAATGACGTGGGCTCCATGAAATACAAGGGATCCCTTTATTATTTTTATGCGTATATAGATTCTATGTCGTTTTCAAACAAACTTCCATTGAGCTGATGATTGACAACTAATTCGAGTTAAACCTTTTCCTAATGAGTATTAGTACTAAGCCCTATCCACAATGAATAATTATATAAACTTTCACTTTTGTACATAGAACAAGGAAATTACTTGTCAGGACCGAAAATTACAATACTTTCTTAAAGTTAAGGAAGACTAAAGTTGAGTATTGATATTTTGGGATGCATACATAACGTTTCGAACTTATTAAAATCAACATAGTTTCATTTTTTTCTGTAGATCAAAATGATATATTTGACCATAAGTACTGCATTGATCATAGGAATTTATTAAATATTAAATGTAACATGCTTAACTTAAGTCTTTCTTAACTTTAGGGATGCATTGTAATTTTGGGCCCTGGTCCACTAGTGTAGGATCATAATCATAAGCAAACAGAGGAGGCCCTGATCAGGCAGCTCTTACAAGAGCTGCCTGATATGGGTCTGCTCTGTTTGCAAGTCTTATCACACACTCGCACATGCTACAGTCATGGACTTTTGGTCCCTCGAGACAACTCCGTATTATATATAGATCTAGTTAATCTCTTATAAATACAATGGAGTGTCTCTGACGACATCCATAAGATGTGTACTATTACTTGACTTTTCGCTTACTGTAAAGGCGGCGCCTCATGAATGCGTAATTAGGACTAGTCAACATTAGGCATAGGTAAAAGCTGAAAAGGAGGCGTGGTTTCATTCAAAAGTAACTGTATCATCTTGTGCCACCACATCAGTCATTAATTAGTCCTTTAAACGCTAGCAAAAGTGCATCTGAAAATGTCTATTAACATAAGCAGGGAGGCAAACATTGTGGACCCAGATCAGACTGCTCCTACAGGAGCAGTCTGATATGGATTCACACTGTTTATCTATGAGACTTCAAATAGTTATTTGGACGACAAAAACATACTGTTTGTGATTATGCGCTTTAAGGGTTAATAAATCTGAGTTCAGTGTGTATACGGTTAGGATTTTCATGAAATGCGTGCACGTTTGCGCGGCTCAAAAAACTTATTTACTCTTTACCAAATTATAATTAAACCCTGATTTCCCTTCCTTAGCAGATGAAATAGCGGAACCACACCCATATATGAATATTAAAGTTGCCGCCTTTACAGTAAGCGAAAAGTCAAGTAATACAAATTGTGATTTCTGTTAAAAAGCTCAGGTTTCATATTTTACAAAGTTCCTTTTGTTGAATTCTTTTAAACCGTCTCATATCATATTCGACCTAACATTAGCTCACTGAGCGCTTAACCTTTTCTCTGACTTCTTAACATGAAACAGTGTAGATCCAGATCAGCTGGCCACGGATGAAGCTAGCTGATGATGATCTACACCGGTATTCATCCGAATGGTGAGTCAATATTAACCCTTTGTATTCTGATGAATTTTGTCCTACATTTTGATGGATTTTCCCATACATTTTGATGGATTTTGTCCTACATTTTGATGGATTTTCCCATACATTTTGATAGATTTTGTCCTACATTTTGATGGATATTCATATACATTTTGATACAATGAGAAAGGGACTGCCCATTTTATAAGAACTTGTGACACTAACAATACTTTTATTATATTTTCTGAGTCGCTTTCAGTATTGAAAGCTATGTACCATACCAGTTCAAAGAATCCACAGATTCAGAAACTTTTAGAAAAACGTCACGAACTTTTAGCAAATAAAGAAAGTGTTCTCTGTTGGATTCCTAGTCATAAAGGCATTCTAGGGAAGGAGCATTAGAACCAACTGCTTTTAAAGACATATGCGGCTATTTCCAATGCGCACCTTTTCCGCGTCTGCAAACGGGGAAAGTTGTCTGGGTCCTGTCTTTCGACCCTTAACGGATTCGCATCAATACAGCTTCCGATATTCTTATGTCATATCGGTGTTCCGACATTTTCTTCACAAAATAACTAATTAAAGTGTGTTCGAAATATCTATTGACATCTTTTCAGAACTGATCGTCTCAGCACTAAAGACAGATAAATGTAGCTCAGTCGAAATCAAACGACGTACACAATAACCCTGGTTACGAATACGATAGTGGCCGAGTCTATACTATTTGTATGGATATTTAGAGCGGCGCACGACCTGACCTCGTGGCCTAGTGGTTAGCGCGCCTGGCTACAAAGCCAGAGAACCAGGATCGATTCCCAGATGCGCACATATTTTCAGTGTGTTTTTTCTTTCTTTTTTTAACATTTTAAAGCTAAATTACTTCATATACTAGTAAAATGGCATCATCAAAACGACCGAAATGGTCATCCCCGAACTTTTTATATTGAATTACGCATGCAACCTATGGGGGTGGGGTTAAATTTGGCCCTCTAGAAAGAGAATTAGTTCGGTGACCCCAGATTTTTATTCTTTTTTCTGAAAGGTATTATAATAGTCCATGAATTAAAAATAAATTTTCAAGATTTTCAATGTCAAATTTTTTAATACATGATTTATTCTAAAAACAAATTCCATTTTTCGACGAATTGCCAAAATATATCACGCAGTATCTTGTCACAGCATGGGGTAACAAGTAAACATGCATATTTTCTTAAAAGTTTGAGGTCATGGGCAGTAATTTAAGTTAAAAGAAAGAAGCTGGGTGAAGATTACAACCGTTTTAGCTCGATAATTAGGACTAGTATTATTATTTTATATTTCTAGAAAATTGGTCAAATGCTGTAAACTTCAATATGAGATTCTGAAAAAATAAGCACGGTGACATATCCTTTTTATTTCATAAATGGATAGCCCATGCATAAAACAAACTGTATGCAAAGTATTTAAAATATTTCAATGTGGGAAGTATTTAGTAGCATATGTCCTTAAGATTCCATTTTCTAATTTTAAGCCATCTATCAATGAATATATCTTGGAAGAATGGCAAACTTCATGGAATAACAGCATTGGATATAAACTTCTTGAGATAAACCCAATTATTGGTGAATATCAATCAGTTGTTCGAAACATTAGAAAAGAAGTTGTTTTAGCGCACTACTAGGTGAAGAACATCCACAATGTGTTGGTTGCGATGCACCATTCACTGTACGTCACTTCTTTTTGGAGTGTGGCGATTTTGCACAAGTATGAAATAATTGCTTCCATGTTGATAACATGAAACAGTTATTTCAAGATATACATATTGATAGTATTATGACAATTTTAAAAGAAATAAATCTTTTTAACAAGATATAATCGATATTTCTAAAAATCGTGTTTTGTTTTATATTTGTACCTACCTATAATGCCCTATTTATAGTATCATTGCATCATTATAATCGTGTATCGCTATATTCTGTTCATTCAAAGAACATGTACAGTTGTCTGGAATAGCTCTTTGAAACTGTAAGATACTGTACATGATCTTTCCTGTCAACAATCGCACTGCAACTCAATGTCATTTTAAAATTCATTATTGTCATCTATTTAATTTATTACTAATTTTCACTTTTTCCATACAAATCATTATTATAGCATCTTTCATTATTTTTTTTTATAATAGCTTCTATGATTAATTTTCAGATTATCTAACAAAATTTATCATTTAACTTTCAATTATCCATTTTTATAGCCATCCTGCAAGTTTTAAAATGTGAATTTTCAAAGTTAAGGAATTTGGAAATTTTGAACCATATACATGTCGTATTGTAAATTCGAAAATCTTCGCGATTTTTTTTTTTAAAAATGCGACTATTGCATGATCTACCTTCATCAGATAATAACAGTGATTTCACCATTTCTTGGCGGGGTGGTGGACTGATGATTTGCACGAAACTTAGCATCGCCAAAAGAAAACAATCGCAAAAAAATCCGAATTTACAGTAACTTATCATATGACGTCACTTCTGGGAGTGAAATAACGCCATGCGATAAAATAGATAAACCACTACTGGTTTAGGGACTTTCGGGAAAGGTTATGACGTCCATAACAACATTGCGTACATAATGACATAATTATAACGTTTTAACAGCAGAAATGAGATTTCAAAGTAATCTTAATAGAATCTAACATTCGTACTCTTGTATTATTGTATCAATCAAACTCGTTGCGACAAAGAGATAAAATGCGAGGCTTTTGACCAACTCGTTTAACAAATTCAATCAAACATGAACACTCATGTACGATCTTTTAATTATACACTTTTCAAGTAGAATACTGTTACTATAGTTTCAGTATCAAAATAAGACGACGAGTTGTGCAAAATTGCCACATGGGCTCAAATAATTTGCTATGTGGGGCTTCATTAAAAAAACAAACAATAACAAGACCAACATAAAATAACAACAATGAGTATTAATAGACTTTTCGCTTACTGTAAAGGCGGCAACTTTAATATTCATATCTGGGCGTGGTTCGGCTATTTCATCTGCTAAACAAGGGAAATCAGGTTCTATTTATAATTTGGGGAAGAATTAATAAGTTGCTTGGGCCGCGCAAACATGCGTGCATTTCGTGAAAATCCTAACCGTATACACACTATAATCCGTTTCTTGTTTACTGTCGTGAGTTGGCTCCTGGCACCGTTAGTTTAACAGGTGACCGGGCCCAGGGCGACGACAATAAACATGAATCGCACTATAGACTCACATTTATTAACCCTTACAACGCATAATCACAAAATGTATGTTTTGTCGTAAAGCCTCATATACAAACATTGTGGACCTAGGTCAGACTGCTCCTCTAGGAGCGGTCTGGTCTGGGTCCACAATGTTTGCCTCTATGCTTATATTAAATAGACAATTTCAGAAGCAGTTATTTTTCGGGCGTTTTAGGGATTAAATACTATGTTTTGCGTCTATACTGAGGTATACCGTTGCTTTTGAATAAAACCACACCTCTTTTTTAGCTGTTACCTTTGTCTAAGGTTGACCAGTCCTAATTACGCATTCATGGAGCGCCGCCTTTGCAGTAAGCGAAAAGTGAAAGAATATGAACAGGAAATATCACAAACACAGATCAAGACCAGCCTGTTGCATCAAAGGATGAGACAACAGAATACGTAAAATCAAACATACAATAAAGGGCGAGCATCCACTTCTTCTTTCCTCATAGAGACAAACGCCAAGCAAGAAATGCCACACAATAACTATGCTGTACTACCAGGACAAAACTTAACCCTTAAAACATCAATCACGACTGCAGCAGCCGGCAAAATTTGCGACATCTTTCCTTATTTTCGAAGACATAAGGTATGCATTTTCATGAGAATCATCTGCCATTAGACTATATTCATGAAATACACATATCAAACCTAAGGCGCCTTATTTATTATTTTTGAATAAGCAGCAAAATTGGAAATTGTCGTCTGCTGCATATTAAAGGTGGTGCTGTAAGGGTTCAACTCAACATTCTATGGTAGCAGCAGCAGTAATAAACTAATAACTAGAGGACCTGAAGCGCTCACCTGGTCTACTTTGATAAAGTTAAAAAAGGTCAAGGTTAACTTAGGCATACCATTTAAACATATTTTGTTTTACAATATGGGGATGGTGGTCACTTTGGTCAATTTACCTAAAACAAATATTATATTTATATTGTTTTATTCAATGAATAATCCATATGAAATTTGAGTTCAAACAGCCCAGTGATTTCTGAGAAAAATACCATTAGATACGTATGTGGCAGTCCAAAACGAGTGGCCTTGGATGTAAGGCTAAAGGTCAGCTTGACCTTTGGTACTATTATAAAACCATTTTCTCGTTAGGTTCAACATTTCAGGCTAGTATTAAGATTTAAGCCTAAACAGTTATTTAAAGATGAACATTTAAAGATTTTTTCAATATAAATGCACCAGGAAATATAGTTTGACCTTGCCATAAAGTAGGTCAAGATCAACCCAGATCCATTATTGGTGCAAACCTGGTAGGGCCCATATCCCCATGCTACATATCAAGCCAAGTCCCAAGGTCATTTACCCTTTTGGTTCCAGGGAAGAAGATATTTAAAGGGTTTTACCTTATATTAGCATGACAGCAATCTCGGTCATGTGACATTTGTTATGAATTTACTCCCATTAACTTAAGGATTTGTTGTTGTTTTTTAAGGTATGTAGGTGGTAGTCTATAATGAAAGGTCAAAAGCAGGGCTTGTACTGTGGTACTTATTTACAACCAATGTCTCATTAGGTTAAACATATCTAGCAAGTAAATGACCTGGGCGTTAACAGTTTAATATGGAAAAAATGACAATTTCAACATTTCCCTACATAAAAGCATTACGCATTAAAGGGTTACGTGCATTAAGGAGCTTTTTTGGCCCCCTCTAGAGCCAAAAACTGAAATTGCTTTTCGCAAATTTCTTTTGATTGGTTTCTTAGAAGTATAACTGAATTGTAAAATTTCGGCATTTATATAAATTTTACCGTTGCTATGGTAACATAAATGGCCGACAAAATAGGCTTAAAACAGAGAAATTGCCATTTTGGGCCAAATTTAAGGCTTTTTGAGACCGATTTTTTAAGAACTGAAATCAGCACAGCTAAATACCAAAAAAAAAATCTTTTAATATGTTGTGTGACGTGGTTATTCTCATCTTCTGTTAAAATATCATTTTGGTATTTGCTTGTGCTCTATGTTAATTTCTCTGTCAAACCTCTCGAGTTTGCTCCAAAATGGTCAATTTCCTATTTTCAGCCTATTTTGGCGGCCATTTTTGTAACCATAGCAACGGTAAAAGTCAAAGTAATTTGAAACTTTTACACGTCGGTTATTGTTCTAATAAACTTACAAGAACATATTGGCGAAAACAATTTTTATATTTTAGCCTCATAGCTTGCTCTAGATAACATTTTAAAGGGTTTAAACCACAAATGGGCGTGACAGCCATCTTAGTCATATGACAAGAATTATTTTGTATAAATTTTGGCTTACTAATCATAAGGAGCATTCATATGTCGCTCATATTGTAGTGCCATCAATATATTAAAACATAGTTTTTCTCAAACATCATTGGCCTAATTGAGTTCAATTGGCCTGAGAAAACTGTGTTTTAATATATTGATGAGAATCTGATATGAGCGGCCTTGGCTGAAAGGTCAACCTTGACCTTTTGGACTTCTTTATAGCAAATGTCTCATTGAGTTTAATATATCAAGTGGGAATAATGACTTTTGCCTTAAACAGTTTTCAAAAAATCAGCTTTTCAGAAAAAAATAATCCAGTTTAATTGAATTAGGAAGCAAATATCACCTTGGCATTAAGTAGGTCAATGACAACCTAGGATGATCATTGAACAATCTGGAAGGCCTCACGCCTAAAATGCTACACAGCAAGCCTCAGTAAAAAGCTGCTTGGTTCCATAGAAAACGGTTTAAAGGTTTAAATGATATATGAGCATGAAGTTTGAGTTCAATTAGGCCAATGATGTTTGAGAAAAGTATGTTTTAATATATTGATGGCACTACAATATAAGCGACCTAGCTGAAAGGTCAACCTCGACCTTTGGAATTTAATTATATCTATTGCCTAATTTGGTTAAAAATATCGAGTAAGAATAATGTTTTTTTTTTTAAAAAAAATCAAGTTTTCAAAATATTACCCATTTCAATGCATAAGGATACAAAATTTGACCTTAAGGTTAAGTAGGTGAAAAGGCCTCACATTCCCTATGCAAAAGGGTCTTAAGAAAGTTCGTAATAATCAGCAAGTATTCGTTTGGTTCGGTTTTATTGATTTTCTTGATATTTTCTGCAGTTGCAGATATGAGTAGGTACTGCTAAATAAAACCAGTAACGCCCATTTCCGACACTCTCTAGTGTTGCTATAGCGTTTTGTAAACATACAGTATCAGCAGACAATACCAAATACCAGTTGTGTTGTCAAAACATCGAAGCGATTGTGAACTCTCTCCTGAGAAAGAACTAGCACAGGCATTGGTGTTATTAGTTGCTGGTTGTCACTAAGAAACATGCAGCCAAATACCTGAACACGACTGAGCGGAAGTGGAGGTAGAGACGAGACGTCAGGCAGTGACTTGCCAATAAACCTCGCTCCAGATGGCCGTAAAAAGTAGGGGTGGGGTTAAGGAAACGATCGGTAGTATCAAATACAAAAGAGGATGCTCAACTAGAAAATTGAGTTAACATCTAAAAAGCTCAGGCCACAATATAAGCAACGTTACAGTTTACAATAACATGAAATTTGTGAAAAAATGAAGATCTTTTAGAAGAGCCCAAAAGCAATTTATGACTGGCATAGCGGCGTAAAAAAGACTTCAGTTTGCTAGGGAACATGAACATCTCCAGACTCAAGACTGGGATAATTACATCTTTAGTGATGAGTCTAAAATAGTTGTTTCATGTTCAGAATCGTCAAGACGATACTGTATAGGAATCTCAATCTAAAAATGTTCCTGACGTCAGGTGTGTTATGTCCAGTGCTATAGTATTGATTTAGGGTGCGATAGGTGTCAGTGGTTTGTCCAACTTGCATATTGTTCCAACTGAAAAGACTGGATTCAACTTATTATATAGAATATATACTTAAGAAAGAGCTTAAGCCAGCTTTAAATCGTACAAGGTTAACTGGAAAAATGAATACTCGGAAACTGTTACCCTCCCCTGGTTTGGCTGTCTTCATGCAGGATGTGGCTACCCCACATACGGCAGCCACAACACAGACATGGTGTGACGAAAACCTGCCGAACTTTGTAGGGAAACACGAATGGCCTTGCAATTCACCAGATCTAAATTGTAAAGAGAATCTTTTGAGTACACTTATCCCCCCTCAACAATGCCCCAGCAACGTTGTTGTTTGCAGTACGCTTGGAGGACCATATTCCTACAATACATCGTTTCGTTGATTCATTCGATGCCAAAGCGAAATAAAATGTTTTAAAGAATAAAGGTGGTCCCTCTGGATATTAAACATGTATTTTTTTCATTCTTTTCCTGTTTTTTTTACATATTCCAATTTACAGCTGAAGTGCGGAAACACTTTCTTAACACCCTTTACATACCGAGTCCCTAGGTCATCGGCCCTTTGGTTCAGGAGATTTTTTAAAAATGTTTCTACCATATATGGGCGTGCGACCATCTTGGTCATGTGATTAGGACCAGTCGAACAAACTTTCGTTCCCCCATCCATGAAATTTGAGTTTAATTGGCCCACTGATTTCAGAGGAAAAGATGTTTGAAAATTTCGACGGACGGTCTCAGGAGAGCTAATAACAGAGTTAACGCTCCAGAACTGACAACAGCCAGCCACCTGGGCCCAAAAGTACAATAAGCCAAACCTGAGCTCAACGAAAATTACCCAGAAGCATTTCTCGGAAAGCATGTCTGTAATCAGAGCTGGTAAGCCCATATAAAAAGAAGTTCAACGAATAGTTGATCTGTCCTATCGTCATTAAACACTCCAGTATTGCAGCCCTGAACTGACCCTCTGAGAGCGTTCGATAGTATTCGGAATTTGACAAAACCACATTTAAAACGGTAGCAAAAACACTAACCAAAAAGTACTCTGTGACAACGCTTATAAGCAGGATAGCATTTCTAGCAGTTGCATCTTCAGTTTTATTCCCAATCGCCAAACGCTTTGCTCTTAGATGACAGAGCTTGCCAATCGTCAAGGGTGTAAGAAGGAGTAGAATTAAATTGGGCAAGAAGATATTCAACACCAGACTTGTGTACCTAGCTATCACTGCCAGCGAGCCCATGTTGGAATTAATAAGACAATACCCTTTTACCACGCCAGCAAACGGTGTGCTCCACCCACAGAGTACAACCGATATTGCTGAGACACAAATTACTGACACAAATGCTGCTCTTTTGGTCAACAAAATCTTTGCTTTCAACGGTAGCCAAGCTGCCACAAATCGTTCAATGCAGATCAGCACAATCACCCATATTGAACCTAACCGTGCGGTAGAAAGTACCAACTGGACTACCTTACAAACCACATCGTTCACAGAAGCCAGGTCAATCCCAAATAGAAACAAAATACAACCTTTAGTCAAACAAAGAGAAATGAGGCATATAGAATCATAAAGCGCCAGCGTTGACAAGAATAAACTATGTGCTTTTGACTTGAATGACTTTTTTTGCATTACTAGAGCCGTTGTTATGTTACCGAACAGACCCAGAACGACCAGTATAGCTGACATTACAAAAGAAAAATACATGATTCCAGTGAGATAGTCTGCAGGTGGCATCGCTGTTGTGAACTCTGTGTTGTTAGTGGACCAGGTCGCATTGCCTTGCGAGACGATGGTACTTTGATTGACTGATGTAAGATTCGTCAGAGAAACGTCTGTAGTGTTCACCATTATTGAGCCATTGGTCAGTGAAATCCAGTTTACTATAGAAGTGTGTAGTGTCACCATGTTCTTCAAAACATCTTCTGTGGTTCTGGCATTGAATGTTGACTTGACTATTGATGCGTGATTGACCCGCAGCACAGGAGTAGTTGTATCTATTGTCGCTGTTGTTGAGTTAGTAGTTACAGCAACACTGTTCTTCCAAGACATGATGGCTTTGATCTAAGGTTCATTTGTATGTCAAGTCAGGATTTTCTCATCCTGAAAAACGAAACAAAACTAATACACTGCTAAAATATTTAAAATACCACCTGATGGTTTTCCATAGGCGATAACGTTAACCCCTGTCCAATAGACAATTAATGTATTTCACTAGGCTATAAGGCAGAAACTCTGTTTTTTTTTGCCATTTGTGCTACGATAGTCAAAGTTTTGGATCAGAAAAAGTTTTTAAACAATTGCTGCTTAAGTTCATGGCTAAAACTTTGTAATTTTTAATTTTCTTGAAAATGACAATTTTTTCTGGAACTCTGTAGACTCTTCCGAATTTGTTGATAGCGTAACCTAATTATTTCTGCAACGTTGGAAGGCTATTGACTTTACAGAAATGATGCTGTTATGGTGCTTGATTGAAACATCCTCTTAAAATTTGGTTTTGAAAAAAGGTGTATTTTTTAACAAAATTTCATTTTTACAAAAAGCGTTCCATGGCGATTTCTGGAAAAGGATTACTTCATTTTTATTAACAAGCATCAACCTTGATGGGTAACCAAACTAATCACAGGAGAAACATGTTTTTGCCTTATAAATCCAACTCTCGTTATGAGTCAGACTATGAGTGACTATGTATTGTGAAAAATTGCAAAATACGCGGTGTTCCTTCAAATATCTTGAGCAGTGTATAAAACGTTACTATGAACATAGATATTGCAGTTGCATTTCATATCTTATCAAATGATGTCGCGTCTGGGAGTGAAATAACGCCATGCATTCATAGAGGACCTTACATGAGTGCTCACGTTTAAATGATTTATGCATATGAAAAATGGGGGTTCTGGAATATAAAAGTGTATTCCAGAATTTGTAGCCCCTCCATCAGGATTTGAACTCAACAACAAGTAAATATTTAAAATTCTGGGTTCACAGCCTTTTTAAAAAAGCTCAATACTTGAGGACAGAATACATCTATTCGTTATCTAAGTTACAATACACACACACTCTATCAAGTGGCGCAGTGGTCGTGAGGTAAACCCTTGACACTTAATCTCAGAGCTGGTATTGGGTCGTATGCTCTAACCTCTCTGTGGTTGAACATTTTTCATGAAAAAATTGTCACGCTGGTAAACTTAGGCTAGTGTTCGCCCAGGGCCTCCACAGAGAAAAGAGTAAAAGTCGTCAGTGAAAAAAAGTGTTAACTGTTTAGCCACATTGTTAAAATGAGAGTTCTCACTTCAGCGGACCTGGGCAAAATACTGAGAGCTCTCTGGGGCCAACTATCTCTGCTGGATGAACTCGGTGTTTTTGTCTAGCCACATTTCTTACATGTACCATTCCTAAAGCGTTAAATCTATATATGGGGGTGGTGGTGTCTGGACACAGAAGTAATGTCACTGTGGTTCCACTACCAATTATAAACAAGGCACGCCATGGAGCTGCTCCCTGCTACTTACCAAATATCAAGGCTCTCAGCCTAATGGTTTAAGACAAGAATATTTTTCAATGTTTCCCTATATAAGAATATATAAAACATGTAACCCCTGGGGCGGGGCCATTTTCGGCCCCAGGGGTATAATTTGAACAAACTTGGTAGAGGTCTACTAGGTGATGCTACATACCAAATATCAAAGCTCTGGGCTTTGTGGTTTCAAAGAAGCAGATTTTTAAAGTTTTCATCTTGAAAATTAATGTTTTCATCTTGAAAATCTATTTTAGCCAGTGTGACCTAGATACGCAATGAACTGGAACCGTTTGAACAGTTTTCAAAGAGGGCCATGTAAGGATCATTCCAAACAAGTTTGGTCAGTAGTTTAGGAGGAGATGTCATTTGAAGCAATTGTTGAAGACGGACGCCGGACATCCAACGATCACAATAGCTCACCATGAGCCAATGGCTCAGGTGAGCTAAAATATGCACACAGTTATGCGAATCTACACACTACGACTGTACTAATTCTTATATTTCATATACTTTATTTTGGACAATGGGACAGTAATAAAGTACCAAATACACTGAACCACACTTCTAATGCAAAATCAAACTGAACCTTGAATATTACATATATATATATATATATATTGGTTCATCTATATCAAAAATTAAACCACTTATTTAAAACTTTATAAGTCAATCACTCCCTTTTAATCATAAACTGATTGGGTGAAAGGCTGCCATAACCCCTTAACGGTACATTGATTACTGCAATACCAGTAGTATGTAAAGTGTATGCGAAGACAACGAAACCTGTGCCATTGTTCTCTGGAATGTAAACAAACACCTTAATCCTTTTGTTAACAATGGAATCGGTAGTTAACATGAAGGTGTGATATTTCAATATTGATACACAGAAGGGTGTTGAATGTAAATGAGCCAGCACATCAGATTTTGGTACTTACTGCATCAATAGGCAATCAGCAAAGGCTCTGATGAGCCTGCGCTGGATCCGCGCAGTATTGCCAGAGCCTTCCCTGTTCGCACACACTCAAAGTATGGATTGAAGTAGAGGAAGGTTCACACCAACAACTAGATATATAGCCCCACTAGTTAGCTGCGCATGCACGCTACGCGGCGGCGGCATGTGCGAGAAGTACCATTATCACATGGGCTGGCTGGCTGACTGGCCCGAATGATCTTTTGAAAATAAACCTATTCTTCAGCAGCAGCCTGTTTGTCCTCAAACTTCACTGTACGTGTTGTTGGTGAACAGGGAACTCTACTTGCTGTTGTGTTATCCAGGTTAACAAACAAGCAATGCTTACTAATGATGAATCGGGGCCTGCTTCAGGCAATGTAATTCGGGCACAAGAACCCCCCAGCGTTCCACCAGTAGGGTCAGCCACTGGAGCTGGCGCCGCGCTCAAGTCCCTAAAAACCAGATGACTTATATGATCCAGGTTGTTCTAGAATACTGTATAATTGCTGTCGCGCTCTTGCAACTGATATAACAGTCATCAGACAGGGAACTGTGGCTTGTTCTTTTAAGTACCTCCATTGTGTACGTTCTGCCATCGCCGAAACTAAAGTTTTTGAAGCCAAGCATTTGTGTCACGTCAACAGCCACAGCAACGACCGCGACCGCCACAACGTCGGTTCTTCTGTCACTATCGACTGTAAGCATCGAAGAAAACCGTAGTTCTCCTAATGAAGGTTGTAGCAGCATGATAGCAAACTCAGGTAGCCCTTAGACAAACCTTTTGGTTATCAACATACAGCATGAAAGATATGACACAAAAGTATTTGACAAGAATCTACACTGACCTAGGACATCCTGCCAGCTTTTCAGGTCCAGCAAAGCTGAAACGGGTTGTCCATCGTGTGGGCAAAATCAAAGTAAGCAGAAAGGACATAGATTCTTTCTTGGAGAAACAGGATTCGTATAATGTTAACAGACCTGTTAGGCCCACTTTTCGCCGCGGACATATAGTAATGCGTGGTCTCAGGGACCAGTATGACTTGGACTTGTTTGAAATGGGCAGACTTTCAAAGTATAATGAGAATATTAAGTTTATACTCACAGCCGTTGATGCGTTTAGTCGTGTCGCCATGGTTAAACCGCTAAAAGATAAGAAAGCTGAACAGTTCTGGAAGCACTGACACTTATGCTGAGTGGAGTTAACAAGCCAAGATCCCTTCGCTCTGACTTCATAGGCGAATTCAAAAATGCTAAGGTAAAAGAATTTTTTGATAAGAGCAATATCAAACATTTTTTCGCCCACCCACCCCTCAAGGCTCATATAGTGGAACGATTTAACCAGAGCCTTTAGCAGATAATATATCGATACCTGCACAACAGGAACTCGTACCGTTACATTAAGAAACTGGTGCAGATCGTGCATAGCTACAATGCTCTCTGGGCTCGATAAGTCCTTCACAGGTTAAGAAGAGCAACGAAATCGCGTTGTGGAACGAGATGTACATAAATCGGCCCTACATGGGACAACACAGGCTACACAAACTCTCCAGCCAGTCGCGACCGAGTAGAAGCAAGTTAAGGTCGTTGGCTACGTTTACGCTGAAGATAGGTGATTTTGTCAGGATGTGCTACAATAGGCGAGCATTTGAGCGCAGTTTTAACCAGCGCTTCTCAGAAGAAAATTTCCGCGTACGCCAGCGTATTCTAAGAGACAACATACCAGTGTATTTGTTAGCTGACCTACAAGGTCAAATTATCCAGGGTTATTTCTACGGTCCTGAAATACAGAGAGTATCATATTGGGACGATAAGCTATTTAAAGTGGAAAAGGTTTTAAAGCGCAGGGGTAAAGGGCGAAACCGCGAAGTTCTGGTTCTGATTCTTACCAAACAGAAATAGCCGCGGTGGCGACGACGATGGTGGTGATGGGGATGGTGATGATAATAGTGATGCTGCTGCTGCTGATGATGATGATCTCCCTTATCCACAGAGGAGACGCTCATTTTTCCAAGGTGCCCTCATAAACTATACTCTGAACGCACACGAAGCTGAACAGTCAGATTTAACTTACTTTTTTGCAAACAGGAGGGCCCAGCTTTGCAGAAAAATCTGTAGAGAATTGACAGAGCGTAAGGCAGTTAAGTGGTACGTTGTGGTAAAAATCGAAATGACGCATAAACGTACAGCAGAGGCATTAACAGAACATGAGAGGATTTGCTCCCTTGAAGAACCAATGAGGTGTGTGATGCCTGAACAGGGAGAAAAGTGGATGAAATTTAGAAACTATGGCAGATAAATGAGAGTAGGTTTCGTCATAGTTGCTAGTTTCTCGTGTTATACTGTCCCCCTCCTCGAGACCGACGAGCCGACCCACGGATATGAAGTTAGAGAATGGCGGTTAGATCCATGCGCCCACTCCTACATGAGAATCAGTTTGGACAACTCTCCCCCAAGCCTCCAGTATACTATCGTGGAACAGATCCTGAAGACACCATGGAGCACTTCCTTTCATATATGATGAAAGAAGAAGAAGAGGTGTTTTCAATTGTCTCACAGACAGCGCCAATGACCTGGTGTGATGAAGGTTTCGCCAACGTTGAGGCCTCCAATGACATATGCAGCGTGTGCCTAGACCCATTTGAGCCAAATTACAGGATAGTGCTTGACCACAGCCATATCAGTGGTAAAATTCGCGGAAGAACACATAACCGATGTAATCTTAAAATGAAGGAGGCCACATTTCTCCCTTGTGTCTTTCAAAATCTAAGTCATTTCGAAGGCAGGCTAATACTAAAAGCAGTTAGCAAATTTGGACAACAGGCCGTTACAGTCACACGTTTGTGTCAATTTCTATAAATAGCTGTAGATATCTGGACTTTAAACGCTTCTTGAAAGCGCCACTGAATGATCTCGTCTAAACTCTGCGGAGAAAGTCAGGACTGGACGCTTTTAAGTTTGTTAGGCAGTTCTCTACCGCCGCCTCCAAAGAAGACATTGGCACTCTGGTGAAGCGGCAAGTTTTCTGTGCCGATTATATAGACACATCAGCGCGCCTTTCTGAAACGAGCCTGCCCCCTGCAGAGGCATTTTACGATCGCGTGAACGACGCACATATAAGCACCAAGGACTACGAACACGCCAAAAGTCTGTGGACATTGCGAAACGCGCGGACCATCGACGACTATCTCGAGCACCATCTAACGTTACAGAGTCTTCTTTTTGCTGACACGTTAGAAAACTTTCGGGACGTCATGATGAACAATTACCGGCTCGACGTCATGCACTACCTCTCGTTACCTGGGTATAGCTGGGACAGCGCGCTTCTAATGACTGACGTCAGTCTGGAATTACTGACAGATGAAGAGATGCATGCAGCCGTACTCAATTGAATCAGGGGAGGAACAAATGTCGTTGGAACGCCCAGACTAGCACGTGCCAACAACGACCAAATGCCCGAAGTATGCTACGATCCGGGAAAACCTACAAGCTATTTTTACTACTTGGATTATAATTCCTTGTATCCTAGTGTAATGGCAGACTTCCCCCTACCTATGTTCGGCTTCAGATGGATGTCCGAGTTCGAAATGGAAAGGTTTGACGTCATGTCCATTCAAGCAGACTCGAACTCGGGCTACATTCTTATCTGCATCATTAAATGTCCAGATGATCTGCATGACCATCACGATGCCTATCCGATGTGTCCAGAGTCAACTAATCGGCGATGTGTCCCACTACACCCGCGATCTGGCCGCCTCCTGCAACATGACCCTTCGTCCGGACACAAAACTCTGTTTCACGTTGCACGACAAGTCGCACTACGCAGTCCACTAACTCACCCTTTAGTGCTACATCAGACACGGGCTTCAAGTGACGAAGGTACACAAGGTAGTGGTCTTCAGTCAGTCATTCTGGCTTCAAGACTTCGTCCAATACACGACCAAGAAGAGACGAGAGTCCACTAACGATTTTGACAACATGCTGTACAAAAGTGTAGCCTGCAACGTATTTGGTAAGTAATGCTAGAATAGTCTGCCTTCACGCACACACACAGCGAGAAAAATCGAAAGTGATGACCCGGACGACCCTGCGTATCCGCACAGTCTCGCCAGAGCCTTCGTCGTTCGTACTCGCACATGTTCGTAGGACCTCACTTTATAGCGTCACGTTTATATTTTGCCAACTACATGTATCTATTATCAGTAATACCTGGTTCCACTAGATAGCTACGCATGCACGTGTTAAGAGTGAATATACGCATAAACAAAAAAAAACGGTACCATTGCCGCATGGGCCGGTCTAAATGTTGTTAGGAAGAGCGTATTATATGAGGTGTTTGTTTGTTAGAACGTCCGTCTTATTGTGAAGAAAGAACGGTGGCTCTTTTACTCCTTTGTATACTGAAAACTCTTAAACGGGTACTTTGTCAACGGTGAAGACCCAGATGAAAAGCTCCGGGAGAAAGCATTTCATCAGGGTCTGCACTGTTTGCTATTATAAGTCAAAATCGATTTTCGAGGAATGACGAACACCTTAATTTGAAAATTGCTAACCTTTGATTCCTTGATACGTATAATGAAACAGCCCAGGTTCATTGTTTCCGGTCGGCTGGAAGAATACATAAGTATACAAAGGGTTAATGCAGTTTCACTAAGCCACCTGCTATACAGTCGAATCTCGTTAAGGACTATTGGTTTCGTTTCGATTTATAAGTAGTTCGAACTATAGGGGGCAGACATAAATCTGTATACCTCCAAAATGATTATTATCAGTTTGCCTTTTTCTTCTATCAGTCATAAGTTTTGGGCGCGAAAAAGAAACGTCTCCGTGTGACGTTTCTTTTACGTACCCAAAACATATGTTAATAAAATTAGTCACAAAAATAGATCATGAAAAAGTCCTGTGTGTCCGAAATTTATTTCGAATTAGCGAGTATTTCTCAAAAATTGAAGTTCGAATTATCGAGGTTTTAGTGTAGTTAATATTATTGGTATTATCATTATTATTTTCAGGGAAGTCTATAGAGAACCAGAAGAACCAAATTAACGTGAAAATATACACAACTGCAGAGAAACTCCGGAAGTATGTTAGAAAACCGTCCTTCCAAGTCATTCGCGTGTTTGACAACAACTTAGCGGCCGTCCAATTGTATAGGGAGAGGGTTAAACTAAATAAGCCAATCACAGCTTGCTTCAGCATCGTGGAATTATCAAAACTAAGAATGTACCAGTTTTGGTATGATTTTGTGGAAGATCCATTCCAAGTGCTAAAGTGTCACTATTAATGTCAGACACGCACAGTTTCCTAATGAAAATTGAAGGTGAAGAGAATGTTCAGGGAATCCTGCGTCAGTATAGTGATCGATTTGATCTGTCGCAGCTACGGGACGGTCACCCACTTAAAGAGGATAGAAAAAAACAACTAGCAAAATGAAATTGCAACTTCTAAACGAAACGTGCTTGGAAGTTGTAGTACTGTCTTCTAAGTGCTACAGTATACTAACTGACCAGAGTTCGTGTTCTGCCATGAAAGGCGTCCCGGGGCGACTTACGCACTACGTGTACAGGGACTGTTTTGAAAATGGATCATGTTTTACTGGCAGAGTAAATAGTGTGAAACACTTCAATCAGTCCCTGTACCAGGTTTCGACCGAAAGGCACATGCTTTCGCCCTTGGACACAAAACGGCAATATTTTTCAGCAAATGAATCTATCAGTTTTGGTTATTACAAATTGAAGGAATAGTCACATCAAATCGTATGTTTTACGATGCTGTGACGTCAAGACGCTAAAGTTTGAAGCGTCTTGACGTTAACAGTGACGTTGAAACGACACATTGACAAGGTCAGTTTGTGATATGTGGCACTCAGAGGGCAATACGGTGGCTCGGGTTGTTGTTCGTTTTAATATGGGATACGGTGAAATTGAGCCAGTTTATACTACTTTGGTACTTACTGCATATGCAACCAGAGAAGGCTCACGTAAGCCTGCGCAACCGCACAATCTTGCGGGAGCTTTCTGTCTTCTTTTACACACGTGACTGAACAATAGAAAAAAGAAATATGCCTGTGGTTAGTGAAATTTTTGTATGAACTGGCTCAATTTCACTTTCCGTCAGTTCTGGTTATTCAATATATTTGATTTGATTCTTTACTTCCCATCAACAATCTTTCAGTTAAACAGCGACGAGTCTTCCTGGGTTGAACTAGTACTAAGCTAGGATAAATGTGTCTTTCTCAAGGACCACAACGCAGTAACGCCAGTGAGGCTCGAACCCTCGGTCTCGAGTCCTGCACTCTACCACTGAGCCACTGCGTTCCCATTTTATTCAATATGTATATGCGCAGTTCAGTTTTAGTTTATTTCTCGCCAAGGCGATTATTTTTTTGTGTACTGCAGTCCGCCCCAATTTTACCTTGTTAACCTGAAACATGTTAGTTGTAAGTAAGCTTTTCATTCAGATTGGAAAACGGCAAGGATCCTGATCAGCCGGCTTTGTCAGAAGCCAGCTGATCAGGATCTACACTGTTTATAAATTATCAGCAGGACAACGGATTTTCATGTCATTCGTACGTTGTAATAATTGTGTGTTAATTTTGATTGATTAACATTTAGCCACGCAAAGTGTTTTCTGTTTGTAATATGATTTGTCCTCTCTGATTGACCCAATAAAGAAACCAAATGATGATCACATAATCCGCCACTTCGAAATTACATACTGAGAGATAATTATATCGTTTGTCATCATGGACATAAAAGTAGACAGAAAAAGAAAGCTCTCTCCATCCAAGACGAAAGCAAGGATTGTGGAGAAAGAGGATGGTGGTATACAAACGCATATCACCAGCGCGCAAGGAACATGCATAGAACTTTCTTTTGGTGCACTCTCAATGCTTCATGGCTTGATAAACGTTGTATTCGCCGGGGCAGCCTTATCGCCGCTGTTGCCTCGTGTTAGGCTGCCTGTGAAAAGGCGACTTGATTTTGAGGACATTTATGACATTGAGACGTCATATAATGACGATGAATTTCCGTGCGGGCAAAGAAGCCCACTGGTCAAACTGGAGGTTGCACTCCAAAATGGCTACCTCCATGATGGATGGATGACCTCCAGAACGAAGGACGTTTCATGGCTGTCCGAGTATGAAACTCACATTGCCTCAAAGGGTCACCAAGAACAACAGCAGCAGCAGCAGCAACAACAACAACAACATCGGGCACATATGTGTCCCGATCTCGGCGTGAATTTGGATATTGGGCCGTCGTCATCATTTAGTTTGACGCCCGGGACATACTTCAGGATGAGGACTCCCGTTGTGAATAGCTTCACAGGTTTACCTGAAGATGTCATTCATCATGTTGTGGACTTTTTACCCATAAGGGACGCCCTTAATTTGACGGAGACCTGTCGATATCTGCGCCACGTTATCGATGACGCAGCATTCTGGCATCACAGACTGATGCGCGATTTTATGTGTTATAGTTTCAGCATAATGGGGTGCAACGAAAAGAGTCTGTCAGTTTATAGGGAAACATATAAACTTACATACTGGGCAGATAATGATGACTGATGAGATAGTTTGACTATTCATGTTTGGAACGACAGTGTTGTATGTTTATATAATTAGGCCAGCACACGAGATTTTGGTACTTATAGGGCAGCGAAGGCTCAGACTAGCCTGTGCATACGCACAGGTTCGGAAGAAGCTTCGCTTCTCATATACAAAGCTCAGATAAAAACCAGTAGACTTTTGTGCGGATGCGATCAGTACCAAATATCTTTTGAGCTGGCCCATTTATAAGACCTCATGTTCATAATGTATATAAAATTTGGTTGTATATATCATGTATATATGAAGTGTATTTTAGACAGGTCTTTAACATTCGACATTGTCGTTCTATATACGTATATGAGCAGTGACATGAGATTTCCAACAATGTGGTGTGTTCAACCAGCAAAGGCTCAGACCAGCATGTGCATATGTGCAGTGTGATCAGAGCCTTTGTAAGACGCTTGAATATTCTATGACTGTTAAGCTCCTGACCAAACATCATTTGGAGTTTCTAAGCTTAAGAAGAGGTTGCACAGGCTCGTCTGAGTCTACACTTGTCAAAATGCCACATTGTTGGAAATCACATGTCGCAGCTCAATTGTGATAATTTAATTGTGTATATAGTTGTGTTAATATCAATGTTTTGTATATATACTTAAAGCCAAAAGTAACTTTACACTTTGAACTACCGAATATAACTTTACGGTTTTTGATTTTAACCAAATTAAATATTGCAATGAGTTGTAGGTACTCACCCTAACCTAATTCACGAAAAAACAACTTAGGTAAATTAATATTTATTTCGAGTTATCTGTCCTTTCATTAAAAACACAAAATCAGCATTTCCGAACAAAATCCAAAGTAAACCTAGGATTCGAACACGCTATTTTAAGGGCCATCGATTGCCCATTAAAAATACTGCAACACGAATTGTCTCTGATGTATAGCTTCTGTTTGGCAGCATCTAAAAGTTGGTTCACTTTGAAATTATCTCCCTTTGAATTAAAACAATAGTAAACTTTAGTCCCTGCTCAAAGTTTTATCTCAGATGACATTTGAATTTTTTAATCAGCAATTTGTTAAGACTAATGCCCTGAATCTGTGACACGATAATCTGATAAAAATTCCCATCGGTTTGGAATAAAAACGGCATACAATTTCTTATGGGAAATGCCATTGAAAGCACTGTAAAGTTCACAAAAAGGTGTATGTACGTAAAACACAACTCTTATTTGTGTTACTCGAAGGATGGTCCAGGCTGATTTCAACTGTAAACAACAATTCAATAGCCTGTCTTTCAGACTGGCTCTTTAAAGTTAAAAAAATGTTAAATCGCAAAGCTACAGTAACAGATCAAAAGTGATGCGTTTTGGAAAAGTTTATTTTGCACCCTTGCCTTTTTCATTAGGGCATAGTGGTTGCATTTATGACAGCAAAATCATGAAATTCAACTGCCATATGAATAATTGACTTAACTTTAATATGAGTTAAACACATTTAAAATACCACTTACCAATAACCAGAAAAGGTATATATAATAACAGTGTAAAGTTACTTTTGGCTTTAAGTATATATAGTTGACGTTGTAAACCAGTTTATAAGATTTCAGTGGTTCGAATTGGTGACCAGCGAAACCTCAGATGAGTCTCTGCGAATTCTCGCACTCTCATCAGAGGCATACCTGTTCGAGGTGTTAAATAGGTAAAATTAGTGATTGCGTGCTTATAAGCTGGCTTATGTGCATATGGTCCATGATGAATTCATGGCAATAAAACTGCGATAAAAAAAGAAGCGTTCTTGTTACTTGTAATTAGTAAAAGCCCGTAAAACTCAGTACCACTGCGACCAAGGCACCGGTAAATATCCATCGCTTTATGAAACACGAAATTATCTCATTGTTGATGGATCTTTGTCTGTGCTTTGTATTTCGTGGTTTCTGTTTGTTGGTTTGGTTAGATGACGATGATGATGTGAACAATTATTCAGTCATGCTGAGCTATGGAGTCTAAAGCCTCGTTTATATGCGAGCAAAATTGCACCCGGGAGTAAATTTGCATCCCTTATGTAGCGTTCATATGTCAGTAAATTGTGTTCATATGTTATTGGATTTGCTCTTTAAACATATCACAAATGTTTCAGTTTTACATTAAGGAGAAATTCGATGTGTTAAGAAAGTTTCGATTATTACTCAATTCAAGATACCGTCGTGTGAGAAAAATGCAACTCCATTTGGTTTTATTTGCTTTATTTATTTGTACAATATTTAAAGAGGATAATGCACCAGTCATTTGTATCCACGGCCCCCAATTACGGGGATAGCCGGGGTAAGGTGCTGGACAATTACTTTTTGATTGTCCCCGCAGTGCCGGGGAAGTTGGGGGTATAACATTGGGGCACTTACCCTGCTGGGATTTTCTGTTGTGTAGGGTGGGGCAAAGAGCAGGGTTGTTATCATCAGCTTTTCCCCACAGGGCGGGGCTTATACCAGGGCTCTGAAAAGTGAAAACCCATTATCCCCGCCCATCCCGTAGGAGGGGGAGCAGTGGATACAAATGACTGGTGCATAAATGGCACTTATAGAAGCTGTTGCAGCAGTACTAACTAAATATATGACTATCTGGCCAAGAGAGGTGTACGAACGTAGTGCTTGAGACTTATACATGTACTGATGATCCATGGCTTCCGAATGTCACGGGCTCTGCGACAAACTGCGTAAATAGCTGCAACGGAATGCGCGTGTGCGTTAAGTTGTTTCAATTGAACTGCTGGTGACAGTTTGACTTAGGACTGCGCAGAGCTGGACAATTGAGAACCTCTTCGTATAATAGCAAAATAAACGTCTTGTGAATGCGTGAAACGGGTTTTTACGTCCATGGTTAACATGTAGGGGTCTTTCATGCAAACCAAATATCTATGTGTCTTGATCCTCATCTGAATTAAGGGTGAGGTTGGCGCGCCGTTAAACCGGTTTAAGCCCTCCTGTAAAATATTTTACTGACCGTTCCAAGGCGGTACTTCTTTTGTGGATCTTTTATGTTTTTGTTCTGTCTTGTGTTTGCTATGTCTTTGTGCGCGTCAGTTTAATTGTACTTTGTGGTCACCTGCTGGGAAAGGGCTGACCTCTTGGCATTCGTTTGTTGTGTCAATCTGTGAGTTTGTCACTTTCCCATTGGTATCCTGGGTCGGTTGTGGTACTTGATCGTATCAATTCCTGATCTTTGCACCCTTACTTACTTTGTCTTCTCTTCTAAATCTCTGTTAAGTTTCCGAAGGGAAATGGCTCAACCGAGGATATCAATGGCTACAAGAGGTTTGGGTGCCCAAATGGGGGGGGGGGGGTAAGATAGAGGGTAGACATATTTTAATTATTGCTATGTCTGAACATCACGTTGATTACATGAATCGTAAAGGTGGTCACTCCGTTAATATGCAGGGGTACCTTTTCACCGTTGTGTACATCAGATAGCATGGACTCGTGCATGGCGCCAGGGTTCTGGCAAACTATGATTTCTATTACTGAGGTTAGGGAGAGATATTATTCGGAAATAGAATCGTGCAAATCGAAGCCCATAGACCAGAAATTCCAGTTGTTCTGCGTGGCAACCCGGCATAGCCGATGAAGTAGTGAATACAGAGAGAAGCATGGCCTTAAATTTGATAAAATGACTATTTATATAGTTTATTTTCATACACATGTACATGTTCATATAGAAAAGATGGGTAATCTTTCAAAATCTAAGATCAAATTGTACATATGTGATAACAAATTGCGTTCATGTGCGCAATTTGCACCCCGGTGCAATCTGCACCCGGGTGCTAATTTGCTCCACCGAATTTGCACCACCTAGAAAGGTGGAGCAAATCAGCACCCGGGTGCACATTTGCACCGGGTCTCATTTTCATAAAGCACCGTTTATATGACCAAAATACACCCCAGGTGCAAATTTACACCCCGGGTGCAAATTTGCACCGGGGTGTATATTGTGCATATGAACGAGGCTTAAGTCAGAAAAAGACAAGAAATCCCACCCCGCCCTTTCTTTAGGCAAACGATGGCTTTCGTAATAAAAACACACGAGCCGCATTATTATCTGAGTCTCGACACTAGATAACCTGTCTTCGGGGTTTGAAGACAAGAACGCAGACCAGCCTGCACATACGCGCAGGCTAATCAGCGCCTTTGCTATTCGCTAAATGGAAAGTATCACATCTAGACTTGCAACGAGCGAAGTTACAAGTTTCTGAGCAGGCCGATTTGAATATTACTTTGTCCGAAAGCTCGATGTCCATTTATTTTTTTATAATTATTTATTTTTATTTTTCCTGACACAATAACAAGTTTTTTACATACATGTGAAAAACTATTTATATGGAAATGTGAATACATGAAAGAGAAACATTTTGCCACCTATGTCAACCTACTTCACCGCTAATATTCTAATAACTCATGCAGATACGGTTCCATATCACCAGCCAGCACACCTATGAAGTCTAGATACGAGTGTTTCCACTATAAAGTTATTTCCTTTTAGTCCAAAGCACGGACTATATGTAGATTCGTGAATCCCGCCCGATCAAAGAGGCTCAGATGAGTACATACGCACAATGTAAGGGCCTCGACGATGGGATAGGAACGCTAGTGGACACTGCCCTCGTTTAGAAAGCATCCGAATTGTACTGTATAACGGGTGTATATTTACAGCAGTGCTAATGCGATGGAAAATCGTTTTTATATTTAGCGTATAACTATATATATATGGAAATCAACTGTACCTTGTACATGTTCATGCTTCACTGGTTTTCAATATTATATACATGGTTAGTTTTCGTGCAGTACTAACATTTATGTAATCAAGTCAGGCGATTAATTTGGCAAGTGTTATGAAGATTTCCTTGTTGGATATATATATTCATGAAACGGTAAGGTATATACTTAATTGTTCATTCAATGCATGGCGTATTACAATAGCAGAAAAAGGAAGCAAATTGTTTTGCGAGGCCCCTGGAGACTAGCATGTGCCTTTATTTCTCCTTGCGACATTTTAAGGTTCTCCTTTATATCATTTTAATCCACACTAAGTTAACGTCCTTTAAATGGGCATGGGCAAACAGTGCAGATCCAGATCAGACGCCACAGAATGCGGCGTCTGATTTGGGTCTCCACTGTTTGCTCACAGAATGTTCTATAAATATTTGAATACTATAAAATGAGTGACTGTTCCAATTTATTAGAACGGGAAGATTCCATTCAGCTTAAACCGGTTAATATACATGACCAGTGCTATTGATTAACGTTTGACTACTCAAATAATAAGGTTTGCCGAACAAGATGGTAAGAGTAAGATACAAAGTACTTTGTCACAGTTTGGGGCCGATTATGGTTGGCAAACATTTTTTTACTAATGACAGGACTAGAGGAGTTCAGTTTAACATACAAGAACCACTATACACGAACGTACTATACATCAAAAATGTCAAGCCATTTTTCCCAATGTGTTTTCAATTTATCGTATGCATTGTTTTTAATAGCAATCAACTTTTCTGTCTCAAGGAATTCATTCATATAATTTTTCCAAGTCCGAATGTTTAAATTAGAAGAATTAATTCGGCATGTGTAAATATAGTGCCGTGAAGGTATTAATATGTAGTTAATTGGTTGCATCGCTGCTGATGTATTTGGTATACCCATTATTGACCTATATTTGTTAACATTTACCATATATACTGAGGGAAAAAGGTTTTGCAATTATTTATAATGGGGTTTCCCATAGGCGATGTTTGAAGCATTTGATCTTTTTAATTGGCAGGTTCGCAAACATGCCGGTTGCTTGAAAATGAACTAATGGCTACCCGAAAGTGGTCAAAAGAAACAAAATCCGACTTCATAGCGAGGATTTGATCAGCTGTGCATTTTAATTTCAAACGCTATTCAATTGAAAGGGAGGTAATTTGGATAAAATCGAGTTTCAACTAAAAACTGTGAAAGGGGTGAACATAACATTCAATTTTAAACCGTTTTTCACTTTCTTACTTTTGGATCTAAACATTTGACAGAAAAAAAACTTTAGTTGAAAAATACTCGCACTATTGCAAGATAAGCTGTTTTAGCAAGGGGGCATAAAATCAAACTTTACATTATGTGAAATATCAACCTGTTAAGTCATCGTACTTGTGAACGTTTGTCAACATGTATTTTTGACACTATGGAATTTAAAGTCCTATTTCTTCTAAACTGTGAATCCCTAAAGTAGATTGCTAAACTTTTCCCCTCAGTATAGTAAGATTTATAAAAAATCCATTGTTCCACACTATCCCAAAATATAGTTACGACATTGCAGTGCCAAAACACATAAATTATCTTGTCTAATTTTCATTTTCAATAATAAATCATTTGTGGCTATTATTCTATGGATTATTCTAAATTGAAACCAGTGAATTTTTGTATTGTGACAATTTGGCTGGTACACTATATATTTGTTTCCAATCCAGATGGGTATTTTCAAATATTCGTTCCCACTTGTGTTGACTAGTTGGGACCAAAGTTTTGCAGGTTAATAGCGTATTAATATCTCGACTGTCTTAAAGTGATTTCATTATTAATTTAATATTGAATGGCTAATGGCAATTAAATAACGACTCGGTTACCAAGTGAATTTGATTTCGTCTAATATATGTTTCTACTGAAGTTCTAATCCCCATATATTCTATAAAATTTGTTCTAAGATTGTATTTTATTTGAAATTGTTCGTATGTCAACAGCAGCCCGTTCTCATCAATTAAATCTCTAATATACTGGATATTTGTATTGTACCATCTGCGATAGAACACAGGGGAATTATTTATTTTTGTATTTGTATTGTTCCATATGCATATGCCCATGACATCTGAAGCTGATTTTGGTATTAATTGTATAATTTTTTTCCATGCCCCTAGTACATCCCACCAAAACTTATTTATACAACGACTTTGAATTTCATTAATATAGGTTGAGCCTCTATTAATCAGGTTGTTTATATTCGTATTCGATGTCCATTTATAGAACCGCCTCACAGAGACGGTTCTGCTGACCAAAGCCCGGAGTTATAGAGCCTACCTGGGCAACAATCGCCTAACACACACACACCTTTGTACCGATGCACCAGACCCCCATTGCAGACCAGGTATTTTGGCAAACAGTGAAGACCCAGATGAAATGCCTCAGTTTGTGGCATTTCACCAAGGTCTGCACTGATTGTTAAGTATACAAAATCTATATTCAGATGAAGATATACAATATTTTGAACTTATATCCCGTAACCCCTCTACATACAGTGGATCATCCCCACTTAAATTAAACGATGTGGAAAAGTCCATTGATCTTCAAAGGGTTAACCTGTTTAAGCCGAGTGAATTTTCCCACTATTACTAAATGGAAAAGTCCATTTCCGTTTTGAGAATGTTCCCCTTTTATTCAAATTTTATAAACATTTTTGCAAGCAAAGAGTGGGGACCTTGATTACGATGGAAAGGAGGAATACAACTTATATTAAGTATAACTATTTTAATTAACTTCGTTATCAATATCGAAATGAGCATTTTAATTCGTATTACTTCGAAGTTTGAGCCAACATTTAACTTTCCAAAGGGGTAATTTCCGGTTTTCTTTTTTTCTTTTCAGTTCCCACATTTGGGAGAAGCATATTAAAAAATGCCCGGAAAGAGCACCTTTATTAGCAAAAAGTTTGCTTTGCAAGCAATTAGAAGAACTCTTCAGTTGAGAGGGCATACAACTGGCAGTGGCGTCAATTTCAGTAAAAGGGGGCAGAATGTGTCTGCAGGCATGGCTACCCTTTAGAACTGGCTACGACAGGCTAGGGTATGCCGTATACGGCTGTAAGGTTGTTATATCAGCGACAGGGTGGATCATTACGGCATACCCTATCTAAGACCCCCTTTACCTTCAAATTGCGCCGAGCGCCGTACGTTTCTGCCCCTTCCCCCAATTCTCAAAGGTACTTATATTTATTTTTATTTTGCTCTCTTTCTCTCTGTAGTGAATTATCTGACAAGAAAGACCAAATAAACCTCTATGAGGTTCAACTTTGGAGCAGCGAGGCTCAGGCATGTCTGCGCACATGACCAGCCTCGTCAGAGCATTCGCTGCTCGCAAAATACACCGTGCTCGGTACGTAAGCAGATATGCTAAAGGGAGGCGGCTTTTACGCATATGCGATACTTTCATTATTAAATTATTTTTGAAGTTCATTAAATATACAAAAAAACATTAATAGCGACAATTTAAGTAATTATCTATATATTGCATGCATTCGACACAATATACACTCATGGACCCAATATACACATGACAAAACGAGTCTGAGAGTAGCGGCTTTGTCAGATGACCAGGCACACATCAAAGGGAAAGGTCGTATCTCAGAAAGCTTTCGCGCCAAATTTAAGGCACGTGACTGCGCATCTGGCTGTATCCAAATTTGTCAACGCATTCTTATGTATGTTAGAGGACCACAATGATGTTACCAGCGTTTACGTTTTTTGGCTTTTTTTCCTGTGTTTAGGCAGCTCGTGCGATTTGTTGGATGTATGCACGTATCCAGACACAGATGGGTATACAGAATGTGTAATGGACTCCAGGCCAGTTGTTATTGTGCTATCGGACTGTATGATACAGGGACTAAGACTGACCGGTGAAGGATATTTGGTGGGTGTACGGACATCAGGAGGATTCCAGGAGATTATAGAGGTGGCAGTTCAAAGAACAACACTGACCTGCGAGGAAGGACTCGAACAATTCCCAGTGGCAGAGGTGTACTTGGCAGGGACTAAGTACACAAGAAAACCGACCATCACCACAACGACAGCAACCGAGGTGAGAAACTATTTTTGCTTAAACGTTGTTTGACTGCTAATGGTAGTCATAGTCGTAATGGCGTAGGTTATATCATACGCCCTTGGACATGCATGTATGCAACTCGCTTTACACTTTGCCAATAACTGACGGTTTCGATCGTGAATAAAGTTATCGGAACAGAGGATCGAACCTCGAGCCGCTTGATTTTATACTTGATCATTATTATTTTCATCATCATTAATATTATTTTTACTTTATGTATAGACAGCTGTAATAGCCACTGTTTTCTGTTTTATATGAATCATAAGGATACACTAGAAACTAATTGTATAAGTTTAGACCAAATAAATCTTGTATCGTATTATTATTTTAGAGTTATCTTATTAGTTAATTTATTGTTTAAATTCACGTTTACAGGTGCTCAGAAATAGTTAAACAGGTAACCAGTAACCCCCTAGGGAGTTTTGGTTACCTGTATTTACATTACTGACCACCTGTAGACAGGGAACAAGCAATTAATGAAGATCCATAAAGCATGTGATTTTCAAAAAGGGAATTATATCTCTTTCAGCCTCCAATTGACATTCCAAGACCTCCAGCTATACCACAAGACGATGACATTCAGAACAACGACGATGGCAGCATACATAACAACAACCACTGCGAACACCACCACCACCAACAGCAGCGTCACAGAGCTTCCAAGAACAACAACCAGCATGACCAGGATCACCGGTAAGCTCGGCACATAGCTATTGATAGTTCCCACTCAACCGATAGTTACTTCCCTTTGAAACATAGGTCAGCCATCTCGATGGTCAAAAATCAATGAGACAAATAGGCAAAAAATAGAAATACCTATTTATCTAAAAACCTCTGCATATTTGTGTCGTGACAGTTGCAATGATTTATGCAAAAAAGTAATTAAAAAATAAACATGTTTGGTTAAACATGAAAAAATAGTCTTGCGGAGTAAAAAAGTAGATTTTCTATTTTTCCAATATGTTGTCTATTGATTTTTGACCTACAACATGGCTGACCATTTTTCCAAAGGGAAGTAACTATTGGTTAAGTGGGAACTATGAATTATCATTTATAAAATCAGAGTGTCAACCTGTTTGGGCCCAGTTCAGGTCACGCATTTTGTGGGGCCTGATCTTGGTCCAAACTGTCTCCAAAATGTTATTAACAGACAACACAAGCAGCTGGCAAAGAGTTAGTATTTCGTTTGTTGGGTGCGTTAAGAACATTATACTTACACAAGATTTGAATTGATGATACGTGTTTGCTTTTCAGCGGAGCCATAAAGTTTTTAAAAAAAACTTTAACCATTGTTGTCCTTGCTGGATATTGTAAAACGGTGTTTATTGACAGGTGTTTGAGTAAATTAAATTCGGAGTTAGTAACAAAGTTTTATTTCATTCTGATTCCACTAGTTCTATGGAGTGTTAGCCTGGATTGATAATAATAAATTTGAGCCGTGACATAAGATTTCCAACAATCTGGTATGTTTGACCAGCAAACTCTTAGATCAGCCTGCGCATATTTGCAGTCTGATAAGAGCCTTTGCTAGTCCCTTGAATATTCTATGAGTATTAAGCTACTCACTGAACCGCATTTGAAGTTTCTAAGCTCAAAAGGAGGCTGAACAGGCTTGTATTGATTATTGCAGTCGGCCATGGCCGGCCGCTTATATAAACTTCAATCAAAACATACATCAAATTCAGGTTTTGACCAAACCTTTTTGCCTAGCTCAGGCTATATTGTATTCTCTGCCGAACAACGAGTGGGGTACCAAATATCGTGGGTTGACCTACAGCGCTAAGTTAACTGTCCTTGAAATCTGTAGGGCTACCTATAGCGCGAGGCAAGCTCGTTTGCGAATTTAATTTTCACAAAGAAGGCGTCAATTTGCCCTACCGCTTATATAAACGCTATAAGTATTAGCTTTTCAAAAAAGCTGGCGAAAGTTAAACGACCAAAAGTCAAAACGTCCTTGATTGGCAAAGAGTGCAAGCGAACTTCACATTAGTAAACGTACTTATATGATTGTGATCCACATCTGATCACATAGAATTACTATGAATTCAGGCACTTTCTTATGACGGTCATGACAAACAGGTTTTATGCCCAAAAAGGGAGGCATATAGTAATCAAACTGCCTGTCCTTAGTGTCCTAAATGTTTGAGTGTTCATATCTTATCCGGAGTATATCTCCTATATTATTTTAGGTAGGAATGCCAAAATTCGTGTCTTAATGTATTTAGGGTCATGGAGCGTCACGCACCATTACCACTACCATCAGATCTAGAAAAATTGTGTCATGAGAATAAATCCTAGGAATCCCAAATTTGATTTGTGAACACATCTTGGGGTCATGGAGTCTGTACATATACAGTTAAGCGACCACTGTGATCTTGATTTTCCGGCATTAGTTTTAAGATCAATGTGCTGTCTAGTGTTGTCAAATGATTTTCTATAAATGTTTCGCATGCTAGATACATTACCATAACATACCATGCATAAGCCGGGTACTTTCAAAAGATCAAGCAACATCCTCGCTGGAAGCATGTGTTAAATGGCGACAAAGTACAGTTCAGATGTTAACAATCAGAGCTTAGAATAAATCCACATGTACAAGCTCTAGAAGTTCAAAATGGAAGCATGCAGTGGGCAAGGATACATACAATGTTAGGGCTAAACGACCGCCAGCTTTTTTGAAAAGCTAATACTTGTAATTACATACAAGTAAGCGCGTCAAATACGATACAGGGAATTCGTAGTCTTCCTTTTTCTTTCAGTGATATCTTCAACTTCCATTGGTGGGTGGTGGATTGTTATTGGCGTGTCAGTCGTCGTGTGCGGCTTTGGTGCCATCGTTGTCTGTCGGATCAGAATGCGGAGAGTGATGATGATGATGAGTTGGAGTTTAACGACGCATCAACCCTTTTGGGTCATTAGCGTCATCAAGGTTATTAAGAGAAGTATTACTGAACATTAAAACTATAATAGATAAGCTAAAATATTAACAATTTGACACATAAAACATATGAGTATAGCAAAGACGATAAAATAGTAATCATTCTACAGCGAAGATCATGTACAATATCTGACAACAACATAGGCTAATCAGATGACTATACATGATCTTCTCCTGCAAAAAAGAAAAAGATATGATGAAAGTAAGTTTAAATTAGTAAACAGTTCAAAGGAAAAAACTACAATTTGTTAAAAAGATTAATCTCTTTTAAGAATAAAAAGACATTATCAATAGGTACATCATTAAACAATTGTTTGATTGTATCAACATGAAAGTATTTGTTTCTTATATGAGAAAAATCACCACATTCAAGTAGAAAATGGCGGACTGTAAAGAGTGTATCACATCCAAAACAATACGGTGGCTCCTCTCGTTTTAAAAGATAAGAGTGTGTGATTCTTGTATGACCAATACGTAGACGAGCAAGGACAACTTCCTCCTGTCTGACATTTCGTACTACTGGTTGAGACTGTCCAATGACAGGTTTAATCTCAAAAAGTTTATTACCAACACTGTTATTCCATAAAATTTGCCATTTGTTCAAAATGTACCTATTGATAAAAGATTTAAAATTTGCATAAGGTATTGAAAAGTTTGTTGGGTGTAAATTCAATGAGTCTTTTGCTTTTTGATCCACACTTTCATTGCCAGCAATGCCAATGTGGCTTGGGATCCAACAGTAAACTATTTCATTTAATTCTGATAATTCATGATGTTTTTCAAGTAGTTTTTGAATTTGGGGATTTTTTGAAGATGTATGATCTAAAGATTTTAATACTGATAGGGAGTCTGAAAATATAATAAATTTGTTAGAAGTTTCACAGTTGGCAATAAGATCTAATGCTAAATCTAAAGCTTTTGCTTCTGCTGTAAAAATTGAGGACCCATCTGGAATTCGCATAGTTTCAGAGAAGTCATCAGATACTACTGCGCATCCTACTTTCATATCATCTTTTGAACCATCTGTATAAATGTGCTTATAGTCCATGTAATGTGATTTTAGCTCCTGGAAATTAGATTTCATTATAATTGGACTTGTTTCTGATTTCTTACCAGAGTGTAAATCGAAAATAAGTTTTGGTTTATTTATACACCATGCTGGTACATTTGGTGTAAAAGATTTATCTATGTTTTTAAAGTTTATGTTTGCAGATTCCAGGACTGGTAAAGTTCTGACGCCAAAAGATTTAATAAAATTTGGTTTGCTTTCATAAAGTTCTGTGTATTTCGGCTGAAAGGTCACATCATGAGCTGGATTTGAATTATTTTCAGCAATTCTATTAGCATATTGTAAAGAAAGTTTTTCTCTACGTGTATTTAAAGATGGCTCATCTGCCTCAACATAAAGACTTGCAGTAGGTGATGTTCTAAATGCTCCTAAGGCTAATCTAAGACCTTGATGATGGATAGGGTCAAGCATAGCTAAATAAGATTTTCTTGCCGATCCATAAACAATGGATCCATAGTCTAGTTTTGAACGTATCAAAGATCGATATAATTGTAACAGTGTTGTTCGATCCGCACCCCAAGTAGTGTGAGATAAAACTTTCAATATGTTCAAGGATTTAAGGCACTTTGCCTTCAAGTATTTAATATGCGGGATAAAACTCAGCTTTTTGTCAAATATCAAACCAAGATATTTGTATTCCTGTACAACAGGAATAGGCGATCCATATAATGTAAGAACTGGATCATCATGTTGCTTTCGCAACTGACAGAAATGTACACACTGTGTTTTTGACTTGGAAAATTTAAAGCCATTGTTAGTGGCCCAATGTTCTATCTTGTTTAAGTTTTGCTGTAGATGTCTTTCAATTGTTCGCATACTTTTTGATCGAAAGCAAATACAAAAATCATCAACATAGAGAGAACAATCTGTTAAATTATCTAGGCATTTAACAATATCATTGATTTTAATATTAAAAAGAGTTGTAGAAAGTACACCGCCCTGTGGGACCCCCTGTTCCTGATCATATAAATCAGAAAGAGTGGATCCCACCCTCACTTGCATTGCACGATCAGCAAGGAAGCTTTCAATAAAAGTAGGTAGTCTACCTCTTAGTCCTAGTTTATGAATATCTTTCATAATGCCATATCTCCATGTGGTATCGTATGCTTTTTCCAAGTCAAAAAAGACAGCTACAACGTGTTCCTTTTTAACAAAGGCATCACGTATGAAAGTTTCCAATTTAACTAAATTATCATTTGTACTACGGCCAGCTCGGAAACCCGACTGATACCGTGATAAAAGATTGTTGGATTCTAAATACCAAATCAACCTTTTATTAATCATTCTTTCTAAAGTTTTACAAAGACAACTTGTAAGAGCTATAGGTCTATAATTGGTTGGCTCAGCATGATCTTTCCCTGGTTTGGGTATAGGTATTACAGTGGCTAATCGCCAGTCTTCAGGAAAATCACCAGTAGTCCATATATGATTAAATATACCTAAAAGAGCTTGGAGGGAACTCTCTGGGAGATGTTTAAGCATTTGATAATGTATTTCATCTGGTCCAGTTGCAGAATCATGAGATTGTTTAATTGCATCCAAAAGTTCATCAAAATTAAAAAGATTATTATATTCCTCAGTATTTGCAGACTTGAAATTAAGTTTAATTTTTTCTTGTTCTGCTTTAATTTTTTGAAATTTTTCAGAGTAATTTCTTGAACATGAATTGTTTAGAAATGTTTCTCCTAAGGTTTCAGCTATATCAAATTTACTTGTTGCTTTTGTTTCTGTAACGGGATGGTTTAAATGGGTGTAGCTGGGTGACTTTGTCTTACCAGATATTTTTCTTATCATATCCCAAACTTTTTTTATAGGGGTTTTGTGATTAATTTTTGAAACGTAAGAACGCCATGACTTTCGTTTCGATATCTTAATTGTTCTGCGAGCCTTTGCTCTAAATACTTTTACTTCATTTAAATTGTCCTTAGTTGGATATTTTTTGAACTTATTTAGAGCTTTTTTCCTCGTTTTAATAGCTTCTTTACATTCATCATTGTACCATGGATTACTTTTTGTTGGATTTGTCGAGGTCTTGGGTATACATTTAGAAGATATATCAATAAGGGAAGAGGTGAAATCAGACAAAGGGTCTGAAGAATCTTTGAAACTTTCTAAAGTTATTGTATCAGTACATAAAGATTGAAATACTTCCCAATTAGCTTTATTTAGTTTCCATTTTGGATTATGATCTTCTACTGTGGAAGTATTACTTTTAATGATGATAGGAAAATGATCACTATGATGTTGATCTTTACAGACAGACCAATTAAAGTCAAGAAAAAGGGATGGATGGCATAAGGAAAGATCTATGGAAAAGAAAGAGCCTGTTGGATCATGCATATAAGTGTTTGATTTGTCATTCATAAGACATATATCATTGTTTGTAATGAAATTTTCAATGAGTTCGCCCCTGGAATTATTTTCTTTATTACCCCAGAGAATATTATGACCGTTAAAGTCACCTAAAAGTAGATATGGAGAAGGAAGTTGTTTTAATAAAGAATCAAGATGTTCAGTTTTTAAGGAAAAAGAAGGTGGAATATAAATAGAGCATATAGTTATTTCTTTATCTAACGTAACAGAAACAGCAGTTGCCTGCAGTTCTGTAGTTAACTGTATATTTCGTTGAGGACAAGAAGATTTAACAAAAATAGAGCTACCGCCAGAAGGTTTTTGGCAGTTAGAATGTATATAATTATATATATCAAAACCTTTAAGAGTTATTGTGTCATCAGGTTTTAAGAATGTTTCTTGAAGACAAAATACAGAAGGGTTATATTGTGATATTAAAAGGGATATTTCATCAAATTTGGGTTTTAGGCCTCGACAATTCCACTGAATTATT
This sequence comes from Loripinus fragilis, assembly GCA_964019695.1. Taxonomy (NCBI): domain Eukaryota; kingdom Metazoa; phylum Mollusca; class Bivalvia; order Lucinida; family Lucinidae; genus Loripinus; species Loripinus fragilis. Next base: position 21,708,769 of record OZ026528.1, read on the forward strand.
TTGTGTTTATAATCCATTTCTGGCATAAAGAGGGAAAGAATATATAATAATAAAAGTATGGAAACTTTCATATTTTAAATTATTTTATGGAGGAAGAACTGGTGATCGTCTTCCTATATTATTAGAACTTGATGGAGAAGCATTGTCTACAGACATATTAGAGGTTGAGGATTGGGGAATTTCAACTGACAATTCCATGCTTTCATCCTCTAAACCGTTAAATTTATTTTGTACTTTTATAGAGTCTTTGGGCCCTTTGGGTACAGAGACTCTATTTGCATTTTTTTGTCTGGTATCAGTTTGATTTGTAGGTTTATTATTTGTGTTTTTGGGGTTTGCTCTTTTAGGTGAATTTGATTTAGCTGGCGAGTTATTTTTGGCTGGTACTGATGGTGATGAACTAGCTGTTGATTGTTTAGGTGGTGTCTTTTTTTCAGATGCCTTTTCTGCTTCTGCTTGCATTTTTAATAATTCATCACATATTTGAGTTGATGCATCTTTGAGCTCTACAGTCTTTTGATTTGATTTTACAATAGACGAGTATGATGGTATGTTGGAATTCATTGTATTTTCAAAAAGTTTTCTTGCTTCTGGATATGAAATGTTATTTTTTACCTTAAGTTTTATGATTTCTTTTTCCTTTAGCCAAACTTCGCATTTGTTAGAATATGCTGGATGGTCTTTACCACAATTCACACATTTTATTGTTCCTTTGCAATTTTCCGATCTGGGTCCACAGTATCCTTCTTTTCCACATTTTGCACACACAGGAGCAGCAGTACATCTGTCTTCATGATGTCCAAACCTTTGGCATTCAAAGCAGCGTAAGGGGTTTGGTATATACATTTCAACTTTGATAAGACGGTAGAAGATTTTGATATCTTTTGGTACAGTTGGAGTATTAAATGTCAAGACAAATGTGTTTGTTTCAATAATTTTTCCATCTTTCTTTATGGTGATTCGTCTTACATTTAAGACACCTTGAGATTGTAAATACTCCTTCATCTCATCTGTTGATACTCCTTTCATTTCTGGGTCCTTGATAATTCCTTTAGAAGAATTAAGTGTTTGGTGTGGACATACTCTGACGTTTATATTGTAAAATTTGGTTTGGCGTAATAGCTGTTCCGTTTGGCTTTTTCTGAATGTTTCGATCAATAAGCTGTTATCTTTGAGTTTTTTTACATTTTTGGCAGTACCAATTAATCCTTCAACCACTTTCTCGATTACAAAAGGAGACAAATTTGTTATTTTTTCTTCTTCAAAATTGCTGTTCTTAATTGTTATGTATTTCGGAAAGGGTTGTTGCTTTTGTATGTTTACACCGTCATCAGAGTCATCATCAAGAGGTCTCAGTCGTTTATTGGTAGTATTTTGTGTTGTTTGTTTGGGGGTCTTACCCATGCCTGAGCCTAAGCTTGAGCGTGGGGTCGAGGGGTGGACCATGTGAAATGTAAAATTTTCAGCATGTTCCATAGTGTTTGAATTTAGATTCAATAGCTATGTGCTTCACCCACCGAGGAGTCCAACAAGGGAACACAATATGGAAACGGTTCTCCAGTTTCCTGTGTTAAAGCTACATACCTACTATACTCCGGTTCATATTTAACAGTAGTTCATCAGGCTTAAGATTTACGTCCAATACATATTAAGTACTGATTCCTAATGAAAAAAGATTTAACATTTATTGAACGTCCCCACCCAAATATTTGACCCCCCTCACCACTCTCAAAAGCCCTATTAACTCTGGTCCATATGCCCCTAGATTAGCCCATGAGCAGTCGCTCTTGAAACCAAATAGCGAGATATATATATAGAAAATTGGGACACGGTTAAGCACCTTTCAGATACTTTTTATAAAGACAGAAGGAAGAAAGAATAAGATGATTTCAAGAGCTAGACCACCCAGCCGATTGATCCAGCGCCGGACCTAGCACTGAACTCACGTCTAGCTGAATCCGAGACCAAAGCAATGTGTTGGAAAGCTGGAGATCCCTGGGCTTTCCTCAATTGCCAGGATTCTCTTCTCCCATTCACGCGTCGCAAACCCACGGCAAACAGGCAGCACACTGTTTTAATAAGGGTTTTCACCTTATCTACTACAGCAGTAAAGTAATCTGTATATTTTAGCCCTACAGACAGGGGGTAGAAGCACGGTTATTTTTTTTTTTAAAGTTAATTAAAAACAGATATTTTGTACTAAAGTAATTTGTGTACTATAAACTAACAGACAAGGTATATGGTCTTCCAAATAATTAGACTACATAATTATTAATGTCTTTAGGGAGCAGAACATAGTTTGATTGATCCTGTTTATGATTTTCATTTAACAAAGTAATTTAGCGGTAAAAAAAAAAAAAAAAAAAAAAAAAAAAAAAAAAAAAAAAAAAAAAAAAAAAAAAAAAAAAATCTAAGTAACAGGTGAATTCTGAACAATAGTGTTAATTTGAAAATATTTTGCATATAATGTAGTTTTTTAGAATTAAATTAATAACTAATAATTGAATGACGAATTAAATTAAAAAATAATAATTGAATGACAAACTCTTAAGTTATTTTTGGAACATAAATTTGATATAGGTGTAGTTTCAACAGACAGTAATTAATAGAAATTTAATTTGATTGGGAAAAAAAAACCACCTTTGAATCTTTTCTTTACAATTATGTTAATTTCAAAATGATTTTTATATAATGTGTATCTTAAAAATTATACTATTAAGTTATTTACAGAACATCAATTTGATATAGTTGCTGTTTAGACGGACGGTAACCACTGGTTTGCGTGGGGACTCTAACCCCAACCTGTCACCTCTCAAGTCTGCAAAACAAGAGACGCAAACAGGCCTGCTTACGTACGAAGGTACATACAGTCTGTCCCCAGTGGTGCCGGACAGCCATCCATATTTCTAGGGCGCCAGAGGGCGAGCGCCTGGCTTACCTTTAGTTCTAAGCAGAGGGGACAGTTATTCAAAAATAAAGTCCCCCGTGCGAATTAAGCCCCCGAACCACGGCAAGGCGGTAAGCAAACTCGGGGGAAATGCGGAGAGTGAGAAGAGCCAGTCCAGTCCAGTGTGCCGACGTGTCAACGACCACATCTGAAGCTGAACGTCAGAGGACCTACGTTCTAAGACCAGTGCCACGATCCCCTCGCAATAGACGCTCAGAGTCCATGGAGTCTGTGGTTCTCTATGCAGTGACAGAGGACCTTTAGTGACATTTTGTAGCTACCCTTCTGGGTGCAAAAGCCACTAGCGACACAACCCTTAATTATTACTCAAAGTAGTAGCATAAGACATATATATTTGATAGTCTTTTAATTTATCTCATACAAGAAGCGAAAAAAAACAAATATGTTTTCTGCTAATATATTGTGAAGTAGTTAAGGCAGGGTTCCCACGAGCACTGGAAATCCTGGAAAATCACCAAAAAAAAAAAAAAAAAAAAAAAACTGGGCCGCGTAGCGCAGTCGGTAACGTGTCTGGCAACAGATGCGAGTCTGACTGCAGATCCAGGGGTCGCGAGTTCGATCCCGGCCTGGTCCCATACTTTCGTGGAGATTGATCATGAAATAATTTCTACGGTCATTCTCCTCCCTTCCACTGAATCATTCAAGAAGGGTTGTTGTCAGTTACAAGCGAAAGTATGTGCACGTAGTACTGGTTAACTGCTTGTTCAAGCTTGCCCAGGAAAAAGTGTGGTTAGGTGAACTGACCGTCCCGCAATGACCATAGCTGTTGACTTGGGACGTAAAGCAACAAAAACAAACAAACAAACAAATCACAAAAAAAGTTCCATGCATGGAAAAATCATGGAAATTGAAAAAAACTGAAAAATCATGGAAAAATCATGGAATTTTGTGAAATAATTTGTGTGTTTGGCTGCTTGTAATCTGGCTACTGGTGATTTAAGTTATTTTTATTGTTTCAAAATGTATGTATGGTCCACAACAGGGCCTGCACTTGTTGTGCCTGATATTTTATAGTCAGATAAAATTAGCCTTATAAATGTTTGCAATTTAGGCATGTCAGAAGTATTCTTTTATTCATATATAAGATCTAACCAAAAGATATTCGTTCGTTTTTGAATGGAATGTAAAAGCCACCATGAATCTTTTGTCATATCAGATTCTTAGTTTGCAGGGTGAATCATATAAAACAGGCATTCAAGCGGACCCTACAATTCATACTTTTTTTTGTTCACCTACTTTTCCCTACATTTTCACGAAAATGCCTAACTGCTTTCCTCTTTAATTGCACGCTGGTGGGTCAGACTTCAGACTCTATTACGGTTCCGACTTAAAGACATTTATTGATGAGATGGCAGGGGCCCCATGCTTTGGCTGTTGTCAGGCCCACCAGGGTTTACCTGTTGGATTTCTGTTGCTCTGGTATTCAGTTTTATGTACTGTTGATTCCTTATCTTTGCTTTATCTCCTTTTTATATCTTGATTTATATGTTCTAGGATATCTGAACTAAGGGTGAGGTTGGCGCTGTGAAACCAGTTTAGGCCCTCCAGTAAAATATTTTAACTTACCGTTCCATGGTGGTACTTCTTTTGTGGATCATTTGTGTTATTTATGTCTTGTGATTGTCATGCTTTTGCGTCTGTTCATTGCTGCTCTTGTTTGTGATGTTAATTGTGGTTGTGTTTCTTTCCCATGTGGTATCCTGGGTCAGTTGTGGTACTTGATTGTATCGATTCCTGATTTTTGCCATCTTTCTTACTTTTACTGTCCTAACTTTCTCACTTAAAATGTCATTTATGCAATAAAATCATCAAAAAAATTTCCCAGCTCGCTTTGCTCGCTCAGATTTCTCACTAATTAGACTTGTTTTTGGTAAATGACCACTCAATTTCTCACTTTGAAGCTTTCAGCTGCAAAAGTCACTCTGTTTTTGGATAATTTTATTGTCACCACTTTTATCCTTCTTATTTTGATATATTATCATTAATTTAATGACTCATTGTTATGAATTATTGGTTTGAAAAAAAAAACTACTTTCCCTACCTTTTACATTGGATAATCCCTCCTTTTTCAAAAATATTATCCTTACTTTTTCCCTACTTTTTCGTGGAAGGGCACTTGAAATCCTGAATAAAAGTTAATCAAAATACATCATCATAAAACTTTTGGAGCCATTTCAGTTCAATCATCCAGGTAGTTTGGTGTTTCTGATTTTAAAATTGGCCATATAAGTGACCTTTTCGTCTAGTTATTTGGGAAAAGATATAGAATGATGAATTATTGAAAGAAATATTGAAAAGTCTTTAAGATATAAGAAAGACATGTACTAATAACAGTTAGTACTAATTATGCTCAATGTGGTAAAGAATACTGTGGATGCTGCCAAGAGGGGAGGTTGGATGCCGCGCGTTAAATGATCATGGAAATTACATTATTGATCATGGAAAAATCATGGAAAATCATGGAATTTTGTTTTTGAATTTCTGTGGGAACCCTGTTAAGGGTTGATGTCGTTTACAGTTCTTGTAAAATCATGTGTACAAAGTTTTATCTTTTTTTACATTATTATTATTTATTAACTCTTTGCAAACTATTGTCCTTTGCAAACAGTCTGGACCCAGATCAGGTCCGACAAAATGTCAAGCCTGATATGAATCCTTACTGTTTGACACTCTGATTGCATTTCTGAAAAGTTGATTTTGGAAAAAATCACAACAAAATAGCACGCACAATTATCCCGTAGGCAAAGAGTAAATTGTTTATCTTTTTCTTGTTAGGGGTTATTCTGCTGCTGGGGGGGGGGTTCTTTTATGCAGCCTTTCTGATTTTCCTGTTGTTTTTTTCTAACCACAAAGTTTTTTTTTTTATTTGTTTGAGGGTTTCCTCTGGTAGGGGATTTTTTTTGCAGTCTTTTGGATGTTCTTTTTTTCTTTCATCCATTTTTAAAGACAAAAAACTATATATTTTACACGTTCATTTGTTGTTTCGTTACTTTCTCGAATATACATTGGCTCCCCCAATCCGAAAGAAAATACTCTTAATGCATCCAAAATTAATAAATATATTAAAGCTGCATAGTCTGTAACTTTTGATCTTCAAATTTTAGAAATAAAGTTTCTATTTGTCAAGAATACAGTAGAAATACTCCAACTGGGGTAAACATTTTACCATTTTCGTAAGGCTTAACAAATAATCACTATCAAAACAACAGCATTTATGCGATATCAACTGTGTAGAATTATTGGAGGGACGTAAATAACTACAAACAAGAGAAAAACACCTGCTTTAATAAGATTATTTACTTTTACATGCTGTTTTCAGCTGTACTTAAAATATTTATTTTGAAAACATAACTTAATTCTATTTTTAAAAATGATTTAAAATGAAAAGAAAATTTTTCGAAAAATGTTCATAGTTACAGACCTAGTCTCTTTAAACACTGTAAAAGTATAATATGTTTATTATTATTTTGGGAATTTGATGTTTTTCTGCATACTAGGGTATTTACTTTCAAATATAGGGAGTGCGACAGGTCGAAGAACATAAACAAGTGACTTAGTTCTGGAATTTTTATTTTATTTATCATGTGGGTTCTAAAATGAATGTTTTGATACCCAAATATTCACAACCTGCACCATGGACTGTAAAGTCTGATATAATACATTTAAAAGAGATATTTAACACTATTTCACTCAGAATGGTCAACCTCCAGAGAGTATTGGCCATTTTGTTGGTTGGTTGGTTTTGTTGCTTTACGTCCCAAGTCAACAGCTATGGTCATTGCGGGATGGTCAGTTCACCTAACCACACGTTTTCCTGGGCAGGCTTGAACAAGCGGTTAACCAGTAATTTGTGCACATACTTTCGCTTGTAACTGACAACAACCCTTCTTGAATGAATCAGCCGAAGGGAGGAGAATGACCGTAGAAATTATTTCATGATCAATCTCCACGAAAGTATGGGACCTGGCCGGGATCGAACTCGCGACCCCTGGATCTGCAGTCAGACACGCATCTGTAGCCAGACACGTTACCGACTGCGCTACGTGGCCCGGTTGGCCATTTTGAGTGTAATACGGTTAAGAAATGTAAACTAAACGTAATGACGAAGGCAAACGCAACTAATCTCTGGACATACCCATATGAATAAGTATGAGAATTCACATTACTTCACTCAGAATGGCCTAAACTTTACATAGACTTTGTCCATTTTCAACAACAACAATAATCCTGACAATAGTAACAGCGATATTTAAGCGCCTTATACAGGCATTTAAAGGAAACGTTCATTTTCGAAGAAAGGGTTGATTATACTGTAAACAGGATTTATGTTAGTATGGTTTCCATCGATTAAGGGCGAGCTTTCTTTGTCGCCATTTTTCCGTGTTTTGGTCGCTTAAGAAAAAGTTAGAAAGCACATTAATATCACGTAACGCTTGCATAAAAGCTTGGTACCCAACTGGTTTCTACGGAAACTGGTCACTCACTGACGCTTCAAGTAGGTCTAAGATGTTAGACTTTTCATCAATAATCTGACCGTTCACGGTTTGTTTGTTCGGTTCTTAACGACGCATCAACCCTTGTGGGTCATTAGCGTCAGTCTGTATTAAACTAAACATGATGAAGATGGAAAAAGTAAAAATTTATAGGATAAAATAAAAGGAAAGATGATTATGAGTTTGTATAATGATAATTAGTTGCAATACAATTGTTGACAGGAGAGACCACGTACAATATCTGACAGTTTCAAAGAGCTATTCAGATAACTGTACATGTTCTTTAACTGAACAGAATACAACATTAAAAAATCTGTATTATGGTCTGATACAAATGTAAAACAAAACATGATTTTAAAAATAGCAATTAGATTTTAGACCGTTCACGGTGACATTCCCCTTCTTGTTGAACTTTAAAACCTCATTTCCGAAATGAATGATGAAGAAGAAAAGTTTTCTCATTTTTTTTCACTGTAACTTTAGGATAACTGCAATGAATGAGTTGCAAAATTTTCCCATGGATGTCATCTAAATTGTTGGGTTCAGCCCCGCTGTAAATGATATCACTTTCACGATTAATGTCGCTCTGACAAAGCGAATCTCTGCTCTCATTTCTTTGATCAGTTTGCACGTCTGTGTCACCAGCATCACCACCTTTCGTCGGTGTCGTCATCGCTATCTTCTTCTGATTTTGAACCAGCTGCTGATACTGTGTCTGGGGTATGACTATCAGTTGTCTGATCCCGTCCGAGTTCAAACTTTAAGTAGCGATTGTATTCATGAGTAAAGCTGCCCTCTTTTCGTCCAGTCGGAAGGCCTTTGAAGCTAGCTTCCTTATAACGCTCTTATGAGGACAGTTCAGAAGCTGTCAAATCAAATACCCCTCCGAGAATGCTGTTGGCTTTTTCCGTCAAAGCAACAATCTGATCTACAGAGGCTGTCTCGATTAAAGATTGTAGTTGTGCACAGCTAACACCCGTGCTTAAGTAAACGTTTCGTTTCACCCTATCCATAACAACGCAAGCACACCATTGTCACCTACTGACTAACAAACTGATTGGCTCTTAATCAATTTCATAAACGATAGGAAATTCACCGGGCATTACTCTGCTGCGAAGCATATACTGTCTGTTTGTACACCTGGGGCTGTTGTCTATTATAAAAGGATTTAACCTATGCCATTCGCGCTTGTCACGAAATCGTACACCTTTACAAAGTTCCTCCCCTTTCCTTTGTGACAGAATAATTGTGATCCAAGAATAGATAATTGTAGTCTTGTATAATGAAGATTTGTAGAAATGGTTTCAGAGAACTTTGCGCTCATGAAGATATTGTGTGACGTCATTATACAACTGATATTAAGGTGATGGCTCAGCACTATGGTAAGATCGCACACCGCTTTACTCTGTATTAACTCGTGATACAAATCATCGAATACGAGCATCAGATGCCCCCTGTTTCCAAAGCCCAGTTTTTTATGGTGGTCCTGTCGGGTAACCCCTGATAAAAAGATATATTAGGCACCGTTTCAGCCATACGTCGAAAGAGGTCCTGGAATATATTGTAACAAACAATCACACACTTTGGCGGCTCGGTGAAGACTCTGTCTGCCTGTTCCAGCATCTTTGTGATGTATGTCGTTTTGCCGCAGTCGTTCATTCCAATTAAACATATGCTGCATGGCGTCTGGAATTTTAGCAACGACTCCTGTTCATACCAAGCCTTAGCAACAGTAGGGCGAGCAGCATTAGAATTCGTGGCGATGTGGTCTGAAACTCCTGCGCAGTCTGCTCCAGTGACGCTAGTACCAGGCGAAATAACGCTGCTGCTATCCTCACTAGCTGACGGCGAGTCACAACACAACCCTTCGACTGTTTCGCTCTCTCCGATGTTATTTTGGTAACTATTCATATGATTCTGAATTACCTGTGACAGAGGAAACGAGTGAGGCTTTTGAATTAGATAAGATCTCTAATAAATGCCCACAAGCCACCGCACTTTCAAAACGTACCTGGTGATAGGGTATGAACAGCGATGCAATATATTTGTGTACAATTAAAAGCAGCGTTAAAATTGGCATCACGCCACACGCAACAGCAGCCTGGTTCAATTGCACAGTAGTTAACAGAACACATACACTGAAAAGCGAGACTATTTTCCTAAAGGTTATTTTCATTCACAAAAATGGCCAAATTCGTATGGTCAAGACGTTACTGCTTTTGGAGCAGCCAGCCAGCCCATGTGATAATGGTACTTCTCGCACATGCCGCCACCGCTCCATAACGTGCATGCGCAGCTAACTAGTGGGGCTAGATATCTAGTTGTTGGTGTAAACCTTTATCTACTTCAATCCATACTTTGAGTGTGCGAACAGGGAAGGCTCTGGCGATACTGCGCGGATCCCGCGCATGCTCATCTGAGCCTTTGCTGATTGCCTATAGATGTGATAAGTAACAAAATCTGATGTGCTGGCTCATTTACATTCAACACCCTTCTGTGTATCAATATTGAAATATCACACCTTCATGTTAAATACCGATTCCGTTGTTAACGAAAGGATGAAGGTGTTTTGTTTACATTCCAGAGAACAATGGCGCAGGTTTCTTGAATGGCACAGGTTTCGTTGTCTTCGCATACATTTTACATACTACTAATACCTCGTATATTAGCCGTATTCGACTGGTAAATTTTCGTGCTTCACAATATATGAATATTGAGCTCCGCCCACTTGCGCAGTGACAAAAGCGTACTCCACGAATATTGACCAGTCGAACAAAAGCGTGCTACACACCCGCTAAATCAGGGCGACCTTGACTTGAAAGCAATAAAATGAAACAATACTAGAAATGATGTTTATGGAACACTATGCCCCCAATCCTTTGCTAGTCAAGAAGGTCACTGACCATGTTTGAAGCTGCTAGCTATAATAATTTTCGAGATATCTTGTTGACAAGTTTCCATTGCCCAAATTTGCAAAGGGCAATGACTCGAATAAATAAAATATTTTTTTTTAAATTTTAACCAGCTTATCTACTCCTTATCTTCTAACAGTTGACCAAGTTTGAAGCTACTTGCTGTAAAAGTTTTTGAGATATCTTGACAACAAGTTTTCAATGCCAAAATTTGCAAAGGGCAATAACTCGAAAAAATAAAATAATGACAATGTAAAAGTACAAAAACGGCTCTTTTGCCCTGCTATCCACAGCATTCCCCCAGGTCTGGGGGTAGTGGTTACAAATGACTGGTTTATAAGTCTCATGAAATGGCCGCTTCATTTTTATGAACCATGATGATAAAATAATAGTAATGAAAACATAACATTTTTGATGTTTTGAGTAATAATCAGGCCTTGGGGCAAAAAAATATGAAAAAATCTGCTAGATGGACTCGAACCCACGACCTTCTGATTCAACTTACAACGCCGTATCCAATATACCAGCACTTTCACCTGGTTTGCGATGGATATTAGAAAAAAAAAACGAGGTTCTATTGACATATTCGTGGAGGCAGGGTACCAGACTAGATGGTTTCTACTTTACCTTGATTGACCTCGTAATATTCGTAAAGCACGGAGGTTTGCGAAATCGGGAAATATTCCCAGTCAAATAGAAAATGTGCAACACAGATGATGTCATCATTTGGTCGTGAAGCAGGAAATGGCCAGTCGAATAGGCGTATTATCTAAGTTACATTCCTGAAACATTTTGCGTTGGAAGTGTGGATCAGAATATTCATCTGTTTAGTAGTTACAAAATGCTGCAAATAATGCCTAACATTACCGAAGAATTAAGTATAGAAGTAAACAGCGTGGAACAGACTGCTCCTAATGAAAGGATGTCTCAAGATAATAGCACACAGAACACTACACATGACACTACCCAACAACTTTGTGAGAGTATTAAAGAACTTATCAACGAAACTTGTCAGCCAAAAATCGATAAGGAGGCGACAAAGATAAAAAAATCACTGATAAACATCTGGGACAAAAATTTTCCAATAGGCGAAACCAATTTTGGCTACAAATCAGAAATGAAAACACTGCAAAAGTAAATGAATATTGGAGGGATAAAACACCCATTATTCTACCGCAGAAACTACAAATGTATCCTATAAATGGGGAACCTGAGGATCAGACTAGTAGGCGTGAACGACAAGTACTAGATAACTTTCAGACTGAGAGAGATCTCCTGAGTCTCAGAGCAGAGAGCAGCAGGGAAAGTTACTTTAGAATTGATGAAGAATTGTTGGCCCTTATATCAGAAAAGGCCTCAGGTAGAACAAAAGAGAAACTATTAGAGATGTGTCTAAATGATACCAAACAACAAGAAACCATCTCAAACCGCAGATGGGACAAAAGAACAAAGTCTTGCTTGAAAAATACGCAAGTGAATTCACAACAAAGCACGCGGATAAGAACCCATTTATACGACAAGACACTCAAAATCCTGCAAGTTATGAGCCAAGGAGGGGTAAGAACAGGCCTACAACGAGCAATAACAGAGGATGGAATAGCAACACAAGACAATACAGGGGCACTGATGGACAACACCAATCGTACGCTAACGTGGTACAACAAAACAATAGACAGTTCAGTAGGAGTCAAATCAAGTGCAAAGAGAATGTTACTAAGCAGCAGAGGGAGGCAATTAAACGACTCTCAGAGGACAGATCAATCGTTATAAAAGAAGCAGATAAAGGTGGCTCAGTTGTCGTTATGGACTCTGAGCACTACAAAACAATGGCATATAGTACCTTAACGATAATGAATATCACGAACATTCAGAAAAAAAATCCTCACAGGACAAATATGATAGCTTACAGAAAACTGATAAACAAACACAAGACTGTTTTAACCCAGAAAGAGGAAAGCTATCTATTGCAGTTTGAATCAAAGGATAGCAATTTCTACGGGCTCCCGAAGTTTCATAAAAGTGCACAGATAGCTTCAAAATGTGCGGAGAGTTCCACACAAATCATTCAAGTGACCGACATAACGGACTTAAAACTTAGACCAATCATAGCAGGACATCAATGCCTGACACAGACTTAGTAATTTAATCGACATAGTTTTACGTCCACTTACAAACAGGGTGAAAAGCTACTTGAGAGACATAATGGACTTTTTAAACCATTTACCTGAACACATCCCTGAGGACACGATCCTTGCATCATTTGACGTGGATTCTCTGTACTCGAATATTTTCCATGATCTGAGGCTGGATGCAATTAAATTTTGGCTCCAAAAGCACGCAGAAGATATTCGTAGACGTTTTACAGATAATTTCATCCTCGATAGTATAGAGTTTATCTTGCAAAACAATACTTTCTATTTCAATGGTGAACACTATAGACAACGAAAGGGAACAGCGATGGGGACAAAATTTGCCCCTGTCTATGCGACACTGGTGATAGGATATTTGGAAGAAACATTGTAAAAAAAAGTCGCAAACGAATTTAGACAGCAGTTGGGGGAATATTTCATGAAATTCTGGAACAGAGTTCTTGATGACTGTTTTGTGCCAAGGACGCGACAATTTAAACCGTCTACACTATATTCTTAACTCTCTGCATCCCAGCATCAATTTCACTATTGAATATAGTCAAAAAGAACTTCCGTTTCTCGATGTTTTGGTGAAAAAAAACAGGCACTAGTATCGAAACCGATATATATTTCAAACCAACAGCCAGTCAACAATATTTAATATTTGACTCATGTCATCCGAAGCATATCAAATTAAGTATACCTTATTCATTAGCACGAAGGCTAAGAAAGA